>JAVMKO010000016.1:17009674-18245924 GCA_032164245.1 Sternotherus odoratus
TGTAGGTGCTGCATGGTGTGAAACCCTAGATGGGAACATAGTAGTGCTATTCAGCAGTGCAGTTGTTGCGCCCCATGGGATCAAAGAACGGTTACAATTAATGATTGTCAAGCTTCTTAACGCTTGTCATTTGGCTAGCATCCAAATCTGATCAGAAGGATCAGAACATCTTGAAATGATAGACCCAGACTGCAAGTCTTACCAGACCCAGCCTTTCTTCTGGTATTTTGGCACTGATGGTTCTGATCCTGGCTAGAAACCAAACAGGGAGGGGAATTATCTGGGCCTTCATTTCAGTTCGTGGTCAGCGCAGAGCAGGGTCGGGTACATCCTGGGTCCTTACTGAGACCTGCTCTTGCTGCTCTAACCTGAAACACTGGTGATTGATGAGCTTTCCTAATGGTAATTACACATGAGGAGCAGCAACCAACAAGTCTTGCCTCACACATGTATGAATTATTGCGAAGCATCCTCTGTAGTCTGGCCAGCAGATCCCTCCAAAATCGAGAGAAGCTGAGCATGGGGCTGCTTGCCTGTTCTTGCCTTCTCCCAGCCTCGGAGCGAGCCGCTCTCTGTCTAAATCAATCCTCGTTTTGGGAATTGAGACGGTGGAGACGTGAAGCCTGCCCGGAGCCACATGAAAGATGCATCATGGTTGCAGTTTAGGGGGCTGTTCTCTCCAGCAGCTCTCCTGAATTCCTCAATCCCAGCAGCCCTGGGGGAGGGGAGTGTGGCGCCCATGCTTGGCTGTGGGGAACTTCTTGCTGCTAACATCCAGTTGAGCCCTGGTGGTCTGGCTCCGAGCTGAACCAGTAGGCTGGGCGTTGATCCCCTCTTGCGTGTTGTAGAGGGATTTAACAGTGGCGGGCTTGGCAGATATTTTTGATGAGACAATTTAAAATAATTTGGCTGCCAACCATGCTAAATGTTGCCAGATTGTATAAGACCCTTGTATAAGATTTTGAGAAGGGAAGCAAATAATTAGTACGCCAAAAACGGGTGGAACCATTTGTCACCCGTCGAGGTACCTTGTCTTTTCTGGGCTAGAGGCACCTTGTCTTTTCTGGGCTAGGTGACTTTTCTGGGCTAGACCTGCTCTGGGGATGGGAATTTGTCAGAGTAGGGAGGTCGAATCCAAACATGGAAGCTGGGAATGCACCACTTCTAATCTGTGCTCTTGATATTTCCTCCCATAAGTGGTTTTGGGGAAAAGCCACTTAGCCCGTCCTGCCTCCACATGCTAAGTGGGGTTTATGGTATGTCAGAGTGTTTGTGTGCTGAACATGAAACGTGTCCAGTATTATCATCTTAAATCTCTAGCCTCAAACAAATCCTGTATTTGCTCTCTTTGCTGGGAGGTCAGTAGTCCTGAGGTATTTTTTACATTCTTCCACATAAGGTTTCTCAGATACCCTCAACACCACGGTAACTTGATAAGCCCCTTAAAAATGCATCTCCAAAGTCCCAGCTACCAGTTCAGCATGCAGTACATTTGACTGGGCTATATTCCTGGGGGGCCTTTGCATTCCTTTGATTAATTCCTTAATAGGACATTGTCCTGATTCTGGGATCATAAAAACAACCTGCTTTTAATGTTCTAGTTTGTTCCAACATCAGCGTATATAACTTAATTTAATTGATGCATCTGAGACCAAATTATGGAAAAAAATCTAAACAAACACAACTCTTAGCCTCAGTTGTACATCTGTGTTAATCTGTGCACATGTGCTGCAAACAAGATAGCACTGTTGGACAGATTTGTTTGTGTTTCCATATGAGCCAAATCTAAATTATTTTGGTTCTGTTAATTATTCAGTCCTAAAAGAATTGATTTTGAAATCCTACCGGGCTGAGATAAGCCTTAAACCCCCTTTATCTGCAGTTTGACAGGGCGGTCAGTTTATGGCCTGAATATGGTGGTGAGCTTTGATAGAGAGAGAGCCTTTTACAGCGAAGGGGAATGAAAGCCCCAGTGTTTCAATAGTTGGCAGTGGTCAGACTCTGGTTCTACTTTAATGATCCTTGCACAGATCTATAGGCTTCAGTTATTGGGCTCTCATGGACTTTTTTCCATCGTTTCACTTTGTACCTTTCGAGTCTGTCTTACAGTTTCGGTTTAATTCAACCCCAGTATGGCAAATGCAAAATAAATGAGTTACTTTAAGCTCTGTGCATTGCCGAGGCTTTGTCCTCCTGCACTACATATGGTGCTGTGTGACTCTGCCGTCTAGTGGCTGGCCAGTAAAAAGGATGCTGCTTACCATGCGAACACCAGTCCCAGCTGAGGGAGCTCTACTATAGCTAAAATTCTAGGTGCAGGTGCCCTTTCGAATGGAAGGACCTACGTTCTAGCCCTTGCGCTGTATGTGCGATTATTACAGTAATTGTGTGCATTTGTCTGGAGTCAATGCATTCGTTACACTCTCCAGGAAACCCAAATGTCACGTTCTTTAGGGAACCAGGAAATTTAGTTTTGTGGGGAAAGTGTCCATGTGCAGAGATCACATAAAAGAGAAAACTCCTGGGGTCCCAAGTGCAGCTTGGCTGGTTTGGTCGCTGTGTTCCAGTGGCCAACCAGCAGAGTTTCTCTTAATTTTGAGTTTTGATGTGGTTGGCTCTTAAGCAGAGTGCCCCTGCATGTGCAGACGAGGTAAGTGGACTTTACTATAAGGGAATCTCCCCAGCATGCTTGTTTTGATTCTCCATTTCTGGCTGTAGACAGCTCCTTGGTCACATCGCAGTGGTGTTAGCATAAACTCCTCTTGCCAGCCTCCTGGAACATCACTCGCTACTGGAGCCGGCAACAATTAGCATTCTTTTCTTCAAAAAGCGCAAATCTCTTCCCCCCCCCCCCCCACCCCCCCCCCACCCCAACAGCAAACCAGCCCACTCTTGTCTTGGAAAGAAGGGAAACCAAATAAAAAATTTAACACTGAAGAAGAAAGGCAAGAAATGCGGTTGCCATGGAAACTTCAGAGTATAAGCAGAAACTTTCCAGCAAAAAGAACTTAAAATGAGAGACTTGAGTGCAAAGCCTTGGCAGGAAGCCAGCAGCCTCTCCCGCCCCCCTCCACCTCCTGGCCTCCTCCTGGGCCAAGATAGTGAGTCTGTTACCCGGCTTTCAGTCATCTCTGCCATAAGCTCCATGCACCAGAGCGCACATAGAGGAAAGCAGCATGGAGCACTCTGGTCTGTGCCCCCACCAGCTCCGAGACAAGGCAGCAGCTGTCAGAAGGCGCACTGTGTATGTATCCGCTTAGTTGCTGTTCTCACTGTAAGAGAGGGGAGCTGGCCACACCTCTGCGAGTGGCATTAGCCCAGAGGTGGGGGATGGCGGAGGAAGCTGGTCAGAGTACTGAGGAATGTCTGCCTGCCGTTCTTCCTAATAATACCGTGCCCTTCTCTAGCACAATCAATCCAAGGCTCTGCAAACATTTCAGCCCCAGAACTCCCTGTGAACCAGAGGACTACTTGGATCCCCATGTTGGAGATGGGGAAACTGAGGCACAAAGACTTGCCCAAGGTCACACTATGAATCCATATCAGAGTCAAGGGTGGAATTCGGGAGTCTTGGACTCCAAGCCCTGTAATCTCCTCCCCATATCAGACGTGATCCCCTTTTAGTTTGGCCACAGGACTTGGCTGTTTGTCAGGTTGATGGGATGCTTGACATGGTGCGTTTGGAAACATGGGGTACTTTTAACCTTTTTGCGCTGTAAGTGATGTGTAGCTAAGTGCTAAGTGGGCTGCCTGTAGTTAGTGTGTTGCTGTCAGCCATGTGCTGCTAGGGCCTGTAGCTACTACTGAGTCTCCAAACATACTTCAGTGAAGATACTTCCTATTCCCTCTTTATTTGGGGGCTAGAGTGTGTTGTGTGTAGGTGAGGAATTGATGTTGGTGTTAGATTTTGAGAAGGGAAGTAAATCCTTAGTACTCCAAAAATGGGTGGCAACCATTTGTCACGTATTGAGGTACCTTGTCCTTGTCTCCTGCAGGTTTCTTCAGCAGCGGTTGGGGTCTGTTCTTGAACCATTTGCTTATCTGGTCTCAGAGGGCACGTTTACACAGCAAAGAAAAACCCGTGGCTGGTCCGTGTCAGGCGAGTTGGGCTGAGGGGCCGTTTCATTGCAGTGTGGACTTCTGGGCTCGGACAGGAGCCCAGGCTCCGAGTCCTTCGGACCCTGCAAGGTCCCAGAGCCTGGAATGTAGCCTGAGCCCAGAAGTCCATAGAGCAATGAAACAGCCCCTCAGCCCATGTCCCGCTAGCCCAGCGTTTCTCAAATAGTGGGGCGCGCCCCCCAGGGGGGGCGCGAGGCTCCGTAAAGGGGGGCTCGCGCCATGCGCCGCTTGGAGCGGAACATGCTGCCCACGCGGGGCAGCGCGCGCTCGGGGCAGGCGCGGGCCAGCGAGCCGAGCGCGGCGCGGCGCAGCCTCGCCCCATAGCCCTGCGGCTTGCTGGGCTGCCGCGGCTCCGCCGCCACGGCAGCATCGCCCCGCCAGCCCGCCCGCGGGCCCCGCGCAGCGCACAGCCCGGTGCAGAGCCGCGCTCAGTCACCGGCCGGCCGGGCGCGCATCCCCCGGGTGAGGCGCTCCCGCCTGCCATCCTGGCCGGGCGCGCCGGGCCGCTGCGCCCTAGATATAGGCTGGCGCCCGGCAGGGGTGGCGCCGGCGAGGGGCGGAGAGGAGCGGGGGGGCGCGAAATGTTTTCTTCCCCCTAGGGGGGGCACGACGGAAAAAAATTGAGAAGCACTGCGCTAGCCTGAGTTGACTGGTACAGGCCAGCCGTGAGGTTTTCTTTGCTGTGTATATGGACTCCGAGACCTGGATGAGGTGACTAGATGTTCAGTAACGATAGCTTAAATATAGCCAAATCTCCCCAACCCTGTCCCCCACTCAGCACCTTTACACCCCCCCCCAGACAATTCACTCTAGTGATGTGTCCCATTTACAGATCTTGCTCAGAGTAGTGTCTCAACCCTGCCCTCCAATAAATACAATATTAGAATATTCTGTCTTTCTGTTCATATGATGACGTTTTGATTTCTCTGGGGGGGAAGGAACAACGGAACAAATATATTATTAAAAACGCGGAGTGCTGCATTTTGAAAAATGAGTAAATTTATTTTGTGGGCTATAAATCACTGCTCTGCAAAACAAAATATCTAAATAAGTTCTGTGCTATTACTTATTCAGGTGGTGGTGGTGGTGGGGGGGGGGAGAATATCCATATCCATGCCAGCTTTGAAATCTGCTGATGTGTGGATAGCCAAGATCAAGTGAAGTAAAAAGGAAAGGTGGGATTGGCCCAGGTCACGGAGTGCCCGGGCGATGGTCTGGAACTTGCTCCCTAAGAAGCCAGTTAGGACTCCGAGGGAAAACGTCCTCTCTCTGTACACAGTCTGTCTCCAAGGCTAGGAGCTTTAGAGATCCCCATTTACACCTTCCTGGGTCTGACCTCGGAGCATTCAGCATCTTCTGCTCCTCCGTGCGCTTCCCCCAGCGAGCCTGCCCGGGCGGGGTGCTGAGGGAGCCCGTGGATTCTGCACCTCGCTCCACAGTCAGACGTGACTCTCAGCCAGCCAGTAAAACAGAGGTTTATTCGATGACCGGTACCTGGTCTAACGCAGACCATACAGCGAGCGTGACCCCTCAGCTGGATCCATTTTGGGGGCCAGAGAGTGAGGCAGCCAGCCTGAGCGCTCTCTGCCCTTCCCTGCCTGACTCCAGCTAGCTTCAGACTCCAAACTGAAACTCAATCTCTTCAGCCCCCCCCCCCCGCTCCCCTGGCCAGGTCACCTGACCTCCCTCCCCCACTTGGAGTCAGATTACAGCTTCAGGTATGGACACTTGCAGAGAGAGGGGAGGGCGTTGGCTACTTGCTTACCCTGTCTCTGCTTTGCATCAGCTACACATCCTTATCCCTTCACATAGACCAGGGGTCTCAAACATGCGGCCCGGGGGCCACATGCGGCCCGCAAAGCCCTTCCCTGCGGCCCGCCAAGCTTCCTGGCACCCCCCCCCCCCCCCGGTCCTCCAATAGCAGTTTGCAGGACGGAGGGGCCAGAAGTGGAGGCTTCTCTGCTGCCTGGCTGGGCCGCGTGTGTTTCTAGCTCTGGACTTCCTAGATTGCTCTTGCTTTGTTTGCCAAACAGCTGTTGGTGGTGCCTAGCGCTTTCCAGGAGGGAATGGGGAGCTGCGTGCTCAGAGGAGGAGGTGGGGCAGGGGTGGGACCTCTTGGAAGGGGTGGAGTGGGGGCGGAGCCGGGGCAGCAAGGGCAGGGTGTGTGTCAGTGGTGCGGCCCTCGGGCCAGTGCACTAGTCCTCATGCGGCCCTCGTGGTCATTTGAGTTTGAGACCCCTGACATAGACGCTCAAGCAATACTGGGTGTGTGCCTCAGTCTCCCCATGCATTCCTACTCCGTCACACCAGGGCATTGGATTTGGAGACCACTGGTGTGAAGGACGTTTTTGGGAGAGAAATCCAATGGAAATGCAATAAACTTTGTAGTCTCTAAGGGGAGCAAGCTGCCTGCCCTAACCCCAGTTCAGTAACAACAGGAACCCCCGAAAGACTCCACAATCTCCTGCTGCTGCAGTAGCTGTTTATCTTTGCTGCCGTACCATCCTGATAGGATCCCGAGTAAGGAGGAAAAGATGCCGTTGGTGGTAGAGGAATCTGGAAATAGTTGGAGGTTTTCTCTGTCTCAGCATCCCTGAATTTGCTTTGTTTTGAGGGGGGGGGGGGGGAACTTTACATTTCATTCTTTGGCAGGGGAAATGTTTACTGTATATTTTTAGCCTTGGACTGGAAGGCTAAAATGTAAAATTTCTGCAGTTTCCTGACTTTGTTGGGAATGTTTTACACAGCCCTGGTTTATTACTTATTTGTCAAGTAAGCGAGGAATACTTGTAGCACCTTAGAGACTAACTCGTTTATTTCAGCATATTTGTTGTGTATCTGAAATGTGCAGTTATATGATTGGCCTGCTGCACGCATGTCTTTGGCAAATAAATAATAGTCTAACCTCTTGGCAAACTTGCTGACATGTTACCATGCAAGAAAGGCATTTATCATTTGCCTGAGACCATTGAAACACAGCCACGTGCAGCAGCATCTGTCAGAGTTACAGACTAGCTCAGTTAGCAGTTTCCTGCTACACTTTGGTGTGAGCAAATCAATGGTAAAGATGTAATCAGCCGGAGGGAACAAAACATGACTACGGCGCTGAGTCAAAAGGCAGGATATGGAATTGAATATGGAGAGCAAGTCGTACTGTCAGTGGGAGACACGTGCAGCTAGGGGCTGATTCTGCTCCCATTCACTGGTGCAGAATCCCAGACACTTAGAGACAGGGCCAGCCTTAGTGAAAATGGCACCCTGGGCAAACATGCCTTTTTGGTGCCCCTGCCTCTTGTGGGTGTGGTGCCCCCCCATGGACGTCCCAGCCCTAAGTCCCCCCCCCCAAACCCCTCTGTCCGACCATACCACACATCAGCGCCATATTGGTGCACCCAACAAAATTCATTCTGCACCTGGATGTAAAAAATTAGAGGGAACCTTTGGTCACTACTCCCCCCCCCCCCAACCCCACCTTTAGCTCCCAAGATCTGGGCCCGGAGCCAGGGACAGGCTGGGCTGGGGTGCCCCAGCTGGGGGCTCCTATTATCTGCTGGGCTCTAGCTGGTACTCCTGGCCAGGCTGGGGAGGGATGGGACGTCCTCTTCTCCTGCAAGGGCCCTACCAGGGCTGGGTCAGACCTACCTCCAGGAACCTCCCCTGGGTGCAGGAAGGAGCCCAGCTCTGCAGGCAGCACCACCGCCGCCGCAAGCAGAAGTAAGGGTAGCAATACCATGACCTATAATAGCCTTGTGAGGCACCCCTCTGTGTGTCTGAGTTTCCCCCTCAGTGAGGTGGGGAGAGTGAGTCTCTAAAGTGTGCTGCGATGAGGGCATGGAGATGGCTATCTACAGCAGTGCAGAGTGTGACCATTTTGTGTGTGTTCGTAAGCTATTCTTAATGCCTCAGGGAATCTTTTATTCAGCTCAAATAAGGAGTGAGAGCTCCGCTGCCAATGGCATTTTCATTCCTGAATTCAGATTTTTTTTATTATTATTATTTTTTAAAGTTCCTCCATTTAGCTTCCCGAAAGGCTCTGAGGCCCTTTTCTTAAAGGGGAAAAAAAGCTCTTGGGGGAAAAATAAACCAATACAAATATTTTGGCTTTATTCGGGTTCTCTCAGAACCCAAATGTGAGCCTGGCTCAGACACGCTTTCTGGAGGAAATAAATTACTCCAACCCAGAACACTAGGGAGCCCCACTGTGATTTTTATTCAAGCATTTCAAGGATTAAACACCTGAATACTCCTGCAGGGGGCAGCAGAGCTGCAACTAATGGTCACAGCAAGCTTGGGCGAAATGGGCTGAGCAGCAGTACAACCGTCCCTATGTCTCCGCTTGGGACGGCGTTCGTCTGCAAGGGCCTGTGTGTGTGTGTGTGTGTGTTCGTTCTCTCCACTGCATGTGGAATCTCAAATAAAGAGGCAAAGAACATGGATATAATGTCCTCTCCTGCTGTATAAATGTCCTCTCCTGCTGTCTAAAGTTAATGAGAGGCTCCTTTGTGGGAGTTGGGGAAAGGGAAGCACTTAGAGGTGTTCCCTTGGCCTGGTGTATTGGAATGTGTCTATTCAGCATGGCTGTGAGCAATCTGTTCTTTCAGATTTATCTGTGTTGACCAGACTGTCTCCTCCTTTAAACAGTGTTGCTGTGCTGTTTGAACTCCGGCTGGGGGAGCACTGGACCTCTGACCCTTCAGAGTTCTGTTTGGAGAGAAAGGTCCTTCTTACAAATAGCTGAATGGGAACCCGTCTTTGAGGGGAATGGGGCTCAGAGGGGCTGGGGATTGTTGCGTTTAGCTTGGCACGGTAAACATGGTTTCTGCTCTGTGTGGGGCTGCCCAAAGGAGGGGGGAGATTTGCAGTGTTCCGCGGCTGATTATTAACACTCCTTGGTCAGCTGCAAAAGATGAATGCGGTCTGTCTGATCCTCTCCCCTATGGGATACTAGAGTGTGGCCTCCTTCGAGCTCCCTACCTCTGCTGGATACACCAGCAAGAGCTCCCTGTCCTTGAGCCTGCATGCTCACTGCCTTCCCATGGTGTAAACCACACTGGCACCAGCTAAGGCACTGGGCTTGCCAGATCAATTTGTTCTAGTGATCTGCACCACCCGCGCCCTCTGCAGTCTTTAAATGGTTCCTGCGGCTTTCCAAGCTGTGAGGCTCAGGAAGCAGGAGGAGTATTTTTCAGCTTGCAGTTCGCACTGGATGCTCAGACTCTGACCTCTCAATCCCAGGGTCTCCCTCAGTCTCCTGTATTGTTGGGGAGTTGGACTGGAAAACATGGTCTTGTCAGGCACTTCGTTAAACCCCTAACCCCACATTCTGGGTGAGCATTACTCTGAGCACTGCTGCAGCGCAGCATCCGTTCAGCTTGTTTAACAGTCGCTGAACAATCCGAAAGCTCCAGGCAAAGGTCAATTTATAAATACTCTCTTCCCCCATCCCCCTGCAGACTGCTCCTGGAAGGAGACATGAGAATATAGTGGGAGTTCTTTGACCTTAGGTAGTTTTTAGTCCAGTTTTATCATCTGCTGGCTATTCGGGGGCCCATGCACGAGTTTAGCCAGTCTCTGTCCACTTTCCCGGGAGCAGATACACACATCACAAAAATCACCACCAAGGGCACCACTGTGGCCTTTTCTGCTCTCTGCTTTTGGAGATCAAGTAGTGAAACTGGCGCTGAAAGTGGGCTGCAAATAGAAGATCCAGCTGCCCCATATTGGAAGGTTTGGCCATGCCTGCATGCCCCGCCCCTTTTCAGAGCAGCTGGTTAGGTCCAGTCTCCATGCTGGGTTTCTGCACAACCCCCCTCCCAATTCCACCGTGGGAGAGTTTCAGGGCTTAGCTCAGAGCTGTACGGGAGAAATAAGGTTGAAATGACCAGTGCTTTTGCAGGGCAAGCTTGCCTGCCTCAGTGTACTCCCTGCACACTCTGTTCCCCCTCTCTTGTGCAAGCTCTTCCTTCCATGCTGCTCATGCTTCCTGCATCAACCCCTTTCTTCCCACCATTGGGTGAGGAGACTGTTGGAGTTGAGTAGCATCAGGCATCACGGAATGGAGTTTTACCCTCCTTGTCCTTAAGCCAGCAAAATAGGAAGGAAAAGGCTCTGTTTTCTGTGCAGTCTCCTCTTGGCCTGGTGTACCCTTCATTTCAATAATAAAGTGCTTCCTTTCATTCTCAAACAGTCGGGCCCCTGCCAGAGCCATAATTGTTCACAGATGACTCATTTTGGCTGCAGGATCAAAACTAGGGAAAAGTGCTGTTTGCACAGTCTTTGAAATGAATGAGATGGGGAGAGATGTTCACGCTTCATATTTGTACCATATGTTGTTTCCAAATTTCAGTAGAGCCTTTGCATTTCAAAAGAAATGCCAGTCCTGTCCTGGGGATGATTTAGTAGGAAAGAAATGGCCAGAGCTGTGAGCAAGTCTGCAAAGCTGAGACCAGAACTGCATGTATGCTCCCTACTATGTGGACCACTCCAGCATTGGCTGGCTGGGAAGCTGGACTGCAGTGGAGATGATCGAATACGGTAGAACCTCAGCGCTACGAACGCCTGGGGAACGGAGGTTGTTCGTAACTGTGAAATGTTTGGAACTCTGAACAAAACATTACGGTCGTTCTTTCAGGAGCTTACAACTGAACATTGACTGAATATAGCTTTGAAATATCACTATGCAGAAGAAAAATGACGTTTTTGACCATCTTAATTTAAATGAAACAAGCACAGAGATCTTTTTTTCCCTATCCTGTTAACTCTTTTTAAAAAGCTTTCCTTTTATTTTGTTAGTAGTTGGCGTTTAATATGGTACTGTCCTGCGTTTGTGTGTGTGTGTGTGTGTCTGTTGCTGCCTGATTGTGTACTTCCAGTTCCAAACGAGGTGTGTGAATGACTGATCAGTTTGTAACTCTGGTATTTGTTACTCTGAGGTTCTACTGTAGGGCACTCTCTCTCTCTCCTTTCCCAGCCCTGTGAGAGACTCTCTCTTCCACTGTCTGAAATGCTGCAGGCCCACAGCTGTGATTTTAATCAAAGCCAAGTTAAACTTTTCTTTCTGGATATTTGTAGAAGCTGTTTTGAAATCTTGAGTCCTAGCAAGTGTTTGCACTTTTCTTTTTTGTAATGGAAGTAAAATGAACATGGAAGTGTACAGCCCTCATTGTGCAGCGGGCACTGGCCAAAAGTGGTGACCTAGCAGTGGGAGGCTTTATGTCTCTCTGACCGTCCCCTGAGACATCTGCTTCCCACAAGAAGAAAGAATGCTGGATCCTCACTAGCATCACCCAGCCAATCGTGTGAGCTGATTGATGCTACTTGCCTATTTCCTATTTGTTGTTCCTTCCCCTCTGTTCTAATGCTTCCCTCTAATGCTTCCCTTTTCCAATTGCACTTGGCCATAAGTAGTGGATCAAGGACAGGCAGTGACCCTTTTGAGCTAGCTTGTAATCATTAGAGTCTACACCGGGCCTCTAAGCGCGACCCCTCCCCCACCGGGGTCAGGCAGGAAGAGGCGTCCCTGCAGCCCACTGCGGCAGGGGCTGGGATAGGGGGGTTCCAGCAGCCCCCTGAGGCCAGTGGGGGGGGGGGTTCCAGCAGCCCCCCGAGGCCAGTGTGTGGGTGTGGGTGTTTCCAGCAGCCCCCCGGAGGTGCTGGCAGCCCACTGCGGCAGGGGCCGGGCTCACGGGGGCGCTGGAAGCCCACCGCAGCAGTGGCCAGGTCGGGCACGTTGCAGTGCCGGCAGCCCACCGCAGCAGGAGCCAGGGCCCGGACTGGGCTCACGGGGCCACCAGCAGCCTGGGACTGGCCTTATGGGGGCGCCGGCAGCCCACCGCGGCAGGGGCATGGGCTGCCTGCAGCAGCAGGGGCCAGATGCCAGCAGCCCACGGGAGCGGCATTGTTCAGGGCCGGCTGCTGGCAGGAGGGGCTCGCGACCCCCACAGAATTGGCTTGCGACCCCCAGAGGGGTCCCAACCCCCACTTTGAGAACCAATGGTCTACAGGCATGGGAGGCTTGCTGGGTCTGCCTGCCTGTTGTGCTGTTTGTATTTCATCAAGAATCATCGCAAAAGCTCCCATTTTAAATCATTTTGAACTGACAGCACTTTGCTGAAGGAGTGACTGTACTGGGCTTGTAATAGACCAAAGTATTCACCAACATTAAATCCCAGCCCTTTCAGATTAGTGTCCTTTCAACTAATGAATTGTACAAACCGCGCTCGTTGGTGATCTGCCTTGCACGCTCCCATTCAGGCACTAGGAAAAGCAAGAATCATTTGTCAAGCTGTGGTCCGGTGTCATCAGCAGACGGTTGAAGGAAGGTGGCGGCCAGAGGGAGAAATAACGGGACACTTGAGCAGAGGCAACTCTGCTGAATACTGGGAAACGACGAGGCCTGCTGCACTAGGGAGTAGTCGTCCCAAGAGACGGGGTGCGGGGAAAATGGCTGTGGGTGAATGAAAATGGGACTGGGCGTAGCACTACAGAACACACTGGAAGGGTTGGTGGGGTAGCTCTGTTCCACCTCTAACTTTTATGGAGCTAGTGAGAAAACAAGTGCAGTAGACACGTGATAGGTGCTTGCTTGCTGCTGTATGGGGAGGCTTGTAAAATGCACCTAGATTTTTGAGAGAGAGAGATGTCTGGATTTCAGCTGACAGTCTATTTACCACCTGGGCAAAGCATTGCGTGGACACCTGGCAAGAGTGATTCGATGACCTGCTGGGTTTTTTTCTGTTAGCGACTTTTATGATTATATTGGTGGGGAATGAATTCACACTGCTCACGTCTTGCCAGTGGCGCCCCAGTCTGAGAGAGTTTGTTCTGGTAGCCCTAGTGTTGCAACGATGCGCTGGACCAGACGAGCCCTTTGCCTGGAAAAGGTGAGATGTAAATTGTTGCTGTTTAAATTAAAATGAATACACGTTACAACGTTTCACCTCTTGTGTTGCTGATGAGCTGCTCGGTTGTTCTCCACAGATTGAGGCTGGATATTCAATTTTGGCATTTCACTACACAGGGACAGTGCAACAAGATTAATCACTTTCCCTTTCCACTTCCGCACTAGCATTGCCCTGTTGTGTTTCCATCGTCCACACCGTGGGAAGGGTTCAACTCAAAACAAACCAAGTTTCATTGAAATTTAAAAACGGATGAAAACTTTTCCATTTGGTTTGATAAAACTTTTTGAAATCATCCCTACGTTTCAGGTCTAATCTCATTAATGGGATGCCCCTTACGAATGTTTGATGTTTTCCAAGAGAGACCGTCCTGTCAGACTGCCGGAGTGTTGGTAGGGTTAAAAGATGGCAGAGTTTGTTTGCAAAAAAGATTCCCCAGAAGTGTAATGTGATGCCTAGAAGCAAATAAAACCTAACCCTGAATATAGTCAACTCTGTCTGCAGGATAGCTTGTAAATTATGTGGCAGGGAAGGGGAAAAAAACATTTATCACATGAAAAATTATGTTTGGCTTATGTACACAGTAAGCTGATGATTTGTTACATAAATGTGAGATCATGATCAGGCATTTACACACAAATTGGAAGTGTCTAATCTATTAATTAATCAGGAAGTAAGTTTTACAAAGTATATGTAAACTATTTAATCTTTCATTTCACTTATCAGCGTGGATGCCAGTTTCAGTGTGATGTTAGCACGAGATTAAACATGCAGGAGAAGTGCTGATTCATGTTGTTGTGTGCCCTTTCGCTGTACTTGGGAAGCATCTACACAGCCAGGCGATGGGTCTGAAAGTGGAGACTTGTATTCCATCACCACTAGCTTCCCTGGATTAATAGATGTTGTTATTTATTCAGGGAGCAAATCCTTAAGCTTCCCCAGAACAGCCATGAACTTTTTTTTTAACCTTTAGTGTTTAAACAGCGTGGACTTCCAAGCAGACAAGGGTAGTAATGCCCTGCAGCAACTTGCAGAAAGGTTGATCATTTTTCCTTACCTTCCATAACATCATATGGGGAAACCACTATGGGAACACTGACAACTAGCGGAGAAATTTCTGCTAATAACAACGAATACATTTGTCGTCTAGCGTCTGTAATGCAGGATTTTAACAAATTGCTCATTCCCTGCAGCAACCTGATAGCAAGGTTAGCACTGAAATACAAAGTAAAAAGAGGCTGTTTTCCATTATTATTTATTACATGATTTTCTCCATCAAGGTTAGTGCAGAGAACACAGTTCTGATAATTAGATTCCTCACCCGGATTGGGTGTGACTGTTGTACTGGGAGTCTGCAGATCACAAAGTACAGAAGAAAGAGTTGAATTCTTGTCTGAACAGCACTGGCAGGGATTGGCGTGTTGATGTGTCACTGGCACTAACGCTAATGACTAGCGTTGTTGGCATTTAATAGTAGAAGTGTGTTTTTGATCTACCAGAATGCGCATTCCTCACACATCCTCTTTCTCTCGCTTCTGAATATTTGCTATTCCTTCCAAAAACGGGCCATCCTGCCAGCTCAGTCTCACTACTGTCTATTGGTCTGGTTTGAGCTTGAGAACACCTCTGACCAGGAGTCTTGTTCCATTGTTTGTTATTGGGAGTAGCATGATGAAATAAGTGACGGTGCATTGTGCAGGCATAAAGGAATCTATTCAGATACAACAGCTGACCCAACCCCAACATGAAATGTACAGACTTTGTGCCAAACCTCATTTGATGGTTGGCTTCTAGTGAAATCTGGAACTAGGTGCCTTTCAGCTGCTTTGGGGTTTCATTATGCATGTTCCACAGAGCTTTGGTTCAGAGGTCTCTGGAGGGAAGTACAGGTGTGTATCCCCCTGACCAAACCTTTTGAGCTTTTCCTCTTGTTTACTTCTTTGGGTTTTGTCCTAGTAATTGAGAAACTTTCCCTGACTCATTTTTCTGCTAGGCTACTCTTCTTGCATTCTTCTGCTGCAGTGTCCCATCATTCCATCTTAGGGGGCACTGGGCATCTGAGCAGCACAGCAACTGTCTTCCCCCTGGATGTCCCCAGAATGGAGCAGAGGAGCCCAGCAGTTCATGAGAGTCTGGCAGTTAGAGGAGGAGGAGACCTGTGAAGTCCTAGGCCCACTTACCTGTGCAGAGCCAGGCCTCTGGTGCCTTTGAGAGCTGGTCAAAATAGAATAGTTATACTTTGTGAAAAACTTCAAAAGCAATTATGGTTTTTCATTTTCTTTGGCAGTTTCTGTAACACTTTTAAAAAAATGTTATAAATGAAAATTTTCAGAATTCTGAAAACTTGCTTTGGTGGGAACAAAATCACTTTTCTTTTTATCCCCTTCTCTCCCCCCAGTGAAAAAGTGGGGAGTGAGAAAGCAAGAAAGTCTGGCTTATTTGTTGTGTTTTTCACTGAAATTAAAGCACAATTTTAAATCACAAAACAAAAATATTTTATTAAACCAAAGTTGCTTTGAATTTTTTTTTTTTTTTGGTTTCAAAGAAATTTCAGTGGGAAAATATTGATCAATTCTAGGCCCCATATGGAGGACATCCAGGCTGATATCCTGAAAAAGGCTGGGAAAGTTTCCTTTGTTGTCCTGTTTCTTCCCATTGTTATAAATAATGTATTTCTGAACAGCACCATTACAAGAATGAGAAAGTAAATTGTGTCTGAATAATCCAGGCAACTTTCTTCATTCAGTCTCTTGTTCAGAGTTTCTGGAGTATCTGTCTTTTACATCGGTAGCAAGCAATATATTTGGTGTATATTACATTGTTTCTTTTGTGCTGAGTGAAAAGTAAGGTTGCTTTTGTGTATTAGAAGGAATTCTTTATGCCTGGATCCTCCTGCTCAGAGACCGTCTGTTTTTGTATGTTAGCTAATCACCCCCTGTCAGAGCAATGTTAGCTCAGCTGGGCTGGGAGGAATGAATAAAAGAGTTTCAGTGAATACATTTAAGTTGGCTATAAATTGAGTGCACTGCAAACCTCTTGGCTCTAATTGCAAAGGTCAGAACGGGTCCTGCTTTAATTTTATCATGGAGAAGGAAATGCAGATACCTAGAAGCCTGGAGCTATAGGTTAGCCATTCAAAGGATCATTGTTTTATTTTATTAATAACTTCTTGGTAGAGAGTGATCAGACTTAAAGCCCTAGAGCAGCCACTTGTGGAAACCAAAAGGACCAGGAAACTTGCGCACACAACGAAACTGAAGACTTTCCACTTTGACTCTTTTTTTGCAGTATTACAAAATTGTTTTCTCTCCAGTAGGATATTTTCTATGGTAATTTGCTTCAGACCAGCATTTATTGTTCTTTGCTTATGGCAAGAGTTCTGCATGAGAAATAAAAACTTCTTGAAAGAAGTCCTACAATAAGACATTGCACATGTTTCCAGCTTCATGAAGGTCTGTTGGACTCAGATATTAGGATAGAAATCTTATTTGTGTCAATAATGGTCAGGACACAAACCATGTTAGGAGTCCAGTGTCATATGGTGTTAGAAATGCAGAGTTAAATTACTCTAGATTTCAATTTTATCATTTAATCCACATCTCTCCTGGCTGCAGTCAGAAGTTGTCCCAAACAGATTTGTTCTTTAGCGCTATTGTTTTATTGGGAAATAGTCAGGAAATATGTCCCTGTTTTGAGGTCAGCCACTGTTTCTCTCCAATTCTTTGGCAGGCACAGAGTTTATTAGGTTGCCAAGGAAATATCTCTGGTTGAGTTCTCAGACTCCTTGACTCTTCTCAGTGTTACTGTAACTTGTATGGTTATTGAGTGACACTTCCTCTGTGGATCATTGTGGCAGTGTTTATCATGCAGTGAATAACACGTTTGTCAACTCTTGTGTTTACCTGTCGCATTCATTTTATTGGAGCCGGGATGTCACATTGATTTAACTCCTTGCTTAGGAAAGAAGTCTGTGAAATACAGAAACAAAAGACTATGTTTACAAAAGTAACTTTCTGATGGAGGGGCAAATTGTCATCCGGTGAGATCAGACAACTTGGGTGTTAGGACTCCTGGGTTCCACCTGCAGTCCTGCTGCTTGCTTTTCTTGTGGAACATTGAACAACTCACTTAGCCGCGTCTTTCAAATGTTTGGAGGGGAGGAGGGGAGCACAAGGGGGCTGTGGGTGATCCTCATTTCTGAAATGATGGATGTAGGTGAAATGTGGATGTAGATGCCTAAATTTAGGTACCTGAGATTAAAAATACTGGGGTTATAACCTGTCTGGAGAATGGGAAAGATGTTGTGAAGCTTCATTAATGTTTAAAAGCCGTTTACGGTCTCTGGATGAAAGGCACTCTGTAAATGCTTGGCATCATAATGATTTTTTTTCATTATGGAAGGATTGTCTGAAGAAGGCTCTAGACTGGGACTCGGAAGATCTGGGCTCCTGGTATGACCATGATCAAGTCACTCTGTTCCTAAATATTTCACCTGTAAAATGGGGATAATTATCCACGGCTCCCACCAAGGACCTGTCTGGTGTAGATCAATTGTAAACTCTCAGGGCAGGGACTGTCTGTGTGTACGTGGCATAGTGTGACCTTGACCTTGTTCAGGGCCTTTAGGTGCTACCATGCTAACAATAATAATAATGATAAAACCCATATAATGAGCATCAAACTACAGAGCAGCACAGCAGGTGTTGTGGTTGAAATCTTGCTAGCAATAGTTCCAGTGATTAAATGATAAGCAATAAATGCTGCATCTAAATGTCAAGTAAAGGATTGTTTTTCATTTCCTTTTCTAAACCCTCGTGCAGTACTGCTGTGGAGCTATGGACTGGCTGCAATGTTCCAGCCCAGAGGTGACTGCATTTCAGTGGTGGGTGGGTGGCCTATAAGGTTTGTTTTTGTTTTTCTGTTTTGGTTCTAGAGCTTGTCAGAAAATGGTAATTATTTCCCATAAAACATTTAAAAAAAAAACAAATTATTTCTCCCCCCCCCCCCCACGGTTTGTTGTCTGGATACTTTTCCTTTTTCATTTTTTTCCAACAACAATATAAAGTTTGAAAAACTGGATGGGGAGGAGATTGGACAACAAGAACATTTTGGAAGAAAATCCTTTTTTAAAAAAAATATTTGATTGTTTCAGTATCTAATCTATCAGCTCTATTCAGTCCCCATCAGGGTGAAAGGCCCTACAGTGCTGTAAGTGTAAGTTGCGCCTTCTGTTTTATTATAGTGATTTAGCATCTGATGGTTCTAGCCCGTCTGCAGCATTGGACACATTTTGCAGAGCAGCCCTAATTACTTCCTCAGCATTTGACTTAATATTCTGATTTAATTAATGCGTGTGTTCTGAGATGGGAGAGGGCACAAGGAATTAGTCTGACAAGGCTTCTCTTTTTATGTTACGTTTTCCTCTTGAAGCATGGTTGTGGGTGGGTGAGAGCCCACCCTGCAAGTCCAGCAAGTGAACTCTTCACATGGGAATGCCCTTGGGACATGGGTGTAGACAACTGGGAGATGGGGCCATGGAAGCTAAAGTTCAGGGACTGTATCAGTAAAGGAAACACTGAGAGCATCTCCCGCTAACATAGCATGGTATAGACACCACGTTAAGTTGATGTAAGTTATGACTCTTGAGGGAGGGGAGTTTCATACCTCTGAGCGATGTAACTTATGTTGACTTAGTCTCGTCTACACTACCTTTTTAAGGTTGGAACAAAAGCTCATTTTATCTCACTCAGTTAAACTGGACAAATATAGTCATGGTACAAAACTAATAATTAAAGCATTACTTTTTAAAAACCGAAGTAAAAAGAATGACTTACAAATCTGAAAAAGTTCCAGCTGATGCTCTTTGTCCTGACTTTCTTGAAATAAATTCTTCTGTAACATTTTTAAGTCATCAGTTTTGTCCAGGGGTACATGTAAAATCCTAAACCAGTTGAACTGTGATTGTCCACACTGGGGATCAAGGCCATTGTTTAATGTGGTGTAGAGCAGTGACTCTCACCTTTCCACACTACTGTACCCCTTCCAAGAGTCTGGTCTGTCTTGCGCACCCGCAAGTTACACCTCACTTAAACTACTTGCTTACAAAATCAGACTTCAATGCAAAAAGTCACAGCACATTATTTTGAAAAATGACACAACTTTCTCATTTGTACTGTATAATTTTAAAATAAATCAATTAGAATGTAAATATTATATGTACATTTCAATGAATAATATATAGAACAGGATAAACGAGTCATTGTATGAAATTTTAGTTTGTACAGACTTCACTAGTGTTTTTTATGTAACCTGTTGTAAAACTAGGCAAATATCTAGATGGGTTGATGTACCCCCTGGAAGACCTCTGCGTACCCCTGGTTGAGAACAAGTGGTATAAAGTACTCTCGCTTACAATATTGGTTGCCAATACGACCAAATCATTTTTATTAACTTTTACCACTTCAGGAAACGGCTGATGTTCAGTCTGGCTGAATGAACTGAGACTTCTGAATCTACTTCAGTTGGCTTGCAACAGGTGAAGCTAAATAATCATGGTTGAAATTGATACCATACACCTGAAACATCTTGAACTCTGTTATGCTTCGAGTTGTTATAAGAGTTTCAGATCTTGAATAATTTTGTTTCTGTTTAAATCTTTATTGAATACTGGACATTGTAAAAACCAGTGACCTCAAAGTAGAGGTACTTATAATATTCCTTTGCTGAATTTGTTTAGATGAGTTCTATATTCCTATTTGCATTTTCTTGGGAGCTTCCACATGGATTGTGACACCACTGAAAATTATCTTGATCTCACAACTCTGTACTGTCCAAGGGAAAATTATTTGTGGGTCTCAGATCAGTTCCTGGTGGACAGGTGTCAATTTAAAAAATAAAAGTTCACCACAGTTAGTACAAATTTCCTCTTTCTAGGTAGGTTAGAATATGGAAAGGCACTCTCTTCCTTTAGCAAGAAAGAGTTGAGGAGGAGGATGGTTCTCCCCTGAAGCCCTGTGGGAAAGCAAGAAGGCTAACTGCTGAGGCTGTCTGGGGAGAATAGATTCTGGAGGACAGTGACTGTTTTCCAGGCATAAACGAGTAGGCGAATGATAAAAGAAAACTACAGCCACTGGAGATCAGTGTCTGCCAGCTGCCATGGACGTAAGTCTCTCTGTACTGGTAGAACCCTCAGGCAACCACACGTTGTTCCGGCTCTCAAAACAAACAAACCAATCTTTGTGCCTCTCTGCTTCCATCACAGACCTGACTTTGGTGCCGACCCAACATTTCTGCAGACCCTGTCAGCTTCCTTGCAAAACAGCGAAATAAATTCTGACTTGTCAAGCTGTACAGAAAATACAACAGGTCTGATGGCAAATCTCCTACACTGATGAGGCTGAGGCAAAAACAGGTGGGCCAAATTCTGCTCTAAATCTAATCTGTGTAAACCCACCCCACAGGTGTACGTGATAGCAGGCTGCTTCCATTTGGTGGCAGTTCAGTGGTCTTCAAGCTGAGTTGAATCTCAGACCAGTGGACAGGTCTCCATATCACAGAAATCAGCACCATATTGGCCCCAGTTGATTCCCCCCATTAGGAACTTGAGCTCGTCCCTCCTGGAGGTGGTCCCCTCAGATCTGGTTGAGGCACCTTGGGAGAGCTCTGGGCAGAAAGCTTGCATTCCCGTGGCCTATGCCATTTAGGAGAGAAGTAAAAATTTTTTATCCAGGGCAGTTAATCTGGCTGCTTTGGCGAGCACTAGATTCCTTCACACAAATAAGCACTTATGTCAGGACGTGGCTTTCAAAAGGGAAAAAATAAATAGCTCTGGAATAATTGGAAATGTCCAAACCTGTCTGTTACCTTCCAGCTGGGTCATTCATTTTGTTACCTGCTGCTCTGTAGCCATCTGTACTTAATGCCTTCAAAACCTTTATTGAAGTGAGTGAGACAGACAGAGAGGCCGGCTGGCTAAACTTTAATAAAACTCCCAGGCTATTTATGCTCTTATTATAAGACTCCCTTCTCTTGTCAGGATAGTTTATAGCCCCTCATTAACTCTTCCTGTTTTATGATCACCTGCATGAACATCTCAGTAGGTTGAGGGAGGGGGGGGGGGGAGGAAAAAACTAAATACAGAACAGATGCTTAAGTGCACATGAATGAATGCAGAACCATCACTATGCACCACTTGATCACTTCCACCTGTTCATGGAGGTTAGCAAGATCACCAAGTATCTCTCCTTCACTCCATACCAGGTGGATCAAATATGTGTCAGCTGGTTCTGGTTAAGCAAGAACAAAGTTTCTGAACCTCTTGGACCCTCTGAATTTCAGTAAACTTTTAAAAAGAATTTCTCCCTTCAAATATTTATTTCCATCTATGCCTTCTGATTTTGGGGGATGTCAGAAGCATACCTGAGAGATGGGAAAGGCTGTTCTCATGGCATTTTTAGCTTGACCAAAGCCTGGGTCCCATTAATCCTACTGGAGGGTCTCTTATGAAACATCCTGCTCTCCATATAGAGACCTGAGCATTCAGCTGCTGTTCTGAACCAAATCTCCAAACTGAGCCTCCAAATAGTTTGAGATTTCCCCATTGCTAATTTAAATGTGCGCCTCTCTCTCCTTTGAATTGACAACACAAACCAGTCCAAGAGGAGTCAAAGTTCTTCTTGAAAATATTAATAGCTTGTTTGCCATTCAGATGGGTAAAAACAAACCGTTTAGCTCCTGGGTAACATGAGTTGGGTAGAAGTAAAGCAACTGTGGCCTTTTTCTTTTTCTCCTGATGTGCTGTGTGAATCTGGTCAGCGATGGTGCAGCTGGGTGGAAGCTGGGCAGTGGAATGTTGCTCTGTTACTGCATCTTGCAGAGGGGGGAGAGATTAGTCATCTGTTGTCCAGCTGTGTGACTTTGCCTACTTGACCTAAACTTGTCATTGCCAGGTTGATTGGTTCATTCCAGCACCATCTAAAAGTTAGTGTAGAATTCCTTCGGTATGGCCTCAAAACCAGGCCCGGACTTCAGGAAAGACTAAGACGTGCTGTTTGTTATGGACTGGACTGAAGGGCCTTTCTAAACAGAGAAGCAAAGTATGTCTCCGCTGCTCAGTATTTACATAGGCGAGATTAATTAATTAAATGGAGATATACCAATCTCCTAGAACTGGAAAGACCTTGAAGGTCATAGAGTCCAGTCCCCTGCCTACACTAGCAGGATCGAGTACTGTCCCCTGACAGATTTTTTGCCCCAGATCCCTAAATGGCCCCCTCAAGGATTGAACTCACAACCCTGGGTTTAGCAGGCCAATGCTCAAACCACTGAGCTACCCCCCCCCCCCCCCAATGTTTCCCATGCCCAGCTTAGTCTGGGAAGTTTTGCAAATGTTGGAAGTAGATGGGCAGCTGCTGGTGGCTGAGACTGCCTGGGGTGGAATTAAAGATTTTGGTTTTCTTTAAGTGGTGAATCGAGAGCCCTGATGAGTGGCAGCCTCTGCCTATCACCAGAGCAGGCATGGCACAGGTAAGACCAGCTTCCACGTGTCCCCAGGGATGGCCAACTCATGGCTTTGTCCCCCTACCTTTTCACCCCCTGACCTCCTCACTGACATTGCCAATAGGTACATTTGGTGCAAGAGACTGGTAAAGTTAGCAAAGCCAGCCTCAGCACGGGTAGGCCCCCAGCAAGTGTCACTAGCCGGTAGCCCATCCCGCAGTCAGATTTCCTGGCTTTTCCATGAGCTTGGAGTGCAAATTCAAGGTTCCAAAGGAGAAAGGGCTAGTGTATTAATTCCTTGGCCTCCAGCGGTTCCATCCTTTTAAAATCCTCTCTGCCACTCTCCTCTCAGAGCATTTCTATGTCCGCAGCTTCGGGCGCTTCTCTGGGTGCCTGGATAAGGGGTTCTGGATAATGCACCTTTTAGCTGAGCTTTTTAAACTGGAGACTTGGGAACCCAGCCAATTGGCCTTTATGTTTCCCCTCGCTGGGGTTTAAAGTGTTCGTTCTGCCCATTCAAATGCAATTTTTGAGCTGTCTGAGCCAGAGGCAGAATCCCATGTGCTGCTGGAACCTGAACAGTAACGAGGTCTCTCTCTAACTCCTGTGACATGCTATAATTTAGTTTGAATGTTGAAAGGAAAAGGGCCTCCGGGGGAGTCCAGTGCTCGGCTCGCTCCAGTTCTAATTAAAGTGATCCCCTCTCAAGTTTCACTTTGTTTTCTGGGGCTTTCACTCCATGATGATTAACATGTGTCCCCTGGTAAGGAACTCATTACACCCTTCCCCGGTCTCCTCTTTCAGAAAGCCCTAGGAACCGCCTCTTACAGATCCTGCTGGCTGAAGCTTCGCCCTCAGAAAGATGTAGTGGCCAGAGGCAGGTATAAGCTTGATTAGCACTCTGGGCTGCACAGCCGTCCCCTAGCAGGGAGCTCTGCTTTTTCTAGTGTGGCTCAGGCAGATGTTGCTGTCCAGTGAAGACGATCCAGTCCAGGATTTCTTCCAGCCTTTTCTTCATATTTCAGGAGCCCAGGCCAACTCTGGCTTCCTATTCCAACTCCAAGAGGCTTATCTTTTTGGGGGCTGGAATTGTTCGGTCAGTGCATCTCGCCCACTGCGAGTTCTGCCTCGGCTCGGACATGTGTGCTGTGCTGGGCTTGGGTTTTTTTTATTTTCAATGTCAATCTTGAAGAGCCACTTTTCCTTTTCCTCCCCTGCTTCTGCTCTGAAGAACGGGCCCCCTGTTCATTAGACGCTGGAAGTGGGGGGAGTGAGTGAGGGTGCGTGTGTGAAATAGATACAAAAATGTCAGTGAACAGCAGGAAAAGTTCTGGGAGACCGTCTTACTACTATCGACTGCTCCGGAGGTCGCGACTTCAGAGACAGCGAAGCAGATCCCGGAGCCGGAACAGGCCACTTAGCAGGGGTAATTGCAACCAAAATTCCATTTAATTGAAAGTGCAAAGACCTATGTCGTATTGCTTAACAGACAAGTCTGTTCCTATAGATGATAAACGCCAATGTAAATGCTCATTAGTTTACCTGTGTGCTGCAAAGTTTATAGTGAACTTTAGAAAGGATCGGTTGATTGCTCACTGCTGTTCTCAGGTAAGGGGGAAAGCATTGGCTAGTGGTGGTATGGATCTGGGAGTCAGGACGCCTGGGTTCTATTCCCTACACTGATGTTAAAATGATGTGTGATTTCCATTAGGCAAGTCCCTTTGACTCTGTCCTCTGTTCCCTTATCTTTAAAATGAGGGCAAGAGTACTTCCCAAGCATACTAGGATGTTTTGAGGCCTAACTGATGTTTGTAAAGCACTTCAATATCCGTAAATGAAAGGTGCTATTGAAGTCCAAAGAACTGTTATAATTTACTGCTGTTCATCAGCTAGAGCCCTGGAGGGTCTAAAAAATTGTAACTGGATATAAGGGCTTGTGCTCCCAAGCTGCTAGTGAAAGGCAGTGGGGCTTGTGTGTTCATAAGCCACTTTGGCGGTCTTAAAAAATTGCACTGTAACCGCATGGATTTGTCCTGTGCAGCAGGAACGGGGACTGTGGAGCGATGTTTCCTTTGGACGTACTCATTCGCGCCGTCCATTCATTCCACTCCAGGCAGCTACTGACCCAGTTGCATTTTTTAAAAATAAGCTGCTCTGGCTTTTCTCTTGGAAGGTGAAACAAATGTTTATTGCTGCTCATGCCTACAGTTAAAGCACTGGGAGAAGCGACCCTGTTCTGTTTGTGGCTTGGTCATTTTGCAGTTGAAATATCTTTCCGTAAAAGGGGGGGGAGGAGGGTGGTGTGCCTGCCTTCCCAAAGCCATTTCTTAAAAAGAAGGGTAATTTTGTTGTGTGAGTAAGAGGAGGTCAGAAGCCAGCCTCCTAGGGCCAGATCCTGCGCACTAGGACACTGCTGAGAATCCAGACCTATGCTGGCTTCACTGGCATTCTCCCAGATTTACACCAGCCTACCTGGGAGCAGAATCTGCCCCCGAAAGCTCTAGCTAGGTTGCATTGTGTTCGTTCTTCCTTCATGGACAACACACTATTCTGTAGGGAGGCTCATTTCAGTGTTTTGAATCATCACTTGGGAAATATTAAGGAAGCTAAATCCGTCCCTGAATTTCAGCTTTTCCGCTAAGCAGACAGTGTGTTTCTCTTTCCACGGTGTTTCTGTTTTGCCTGGCAGGGAAGAGTGTTTGTTTGCAGACTCACAGGCATGTGGCAGTTCCTTGTTCCCCTTTATTTGTGTCTCATTCACAACCAAAATGTTTTCCTGTCACTTGAGCTGCTGTGACAAATGAGCCGTGTTAGTTGCTGTTACTAGTCAGTGTGGACTTACCACCATCACAAGTGTTGGATCCAGACTGAAGTTTTTACTGGGGACATGTAAGCAGATTGGGTTGAAGTGGGATGATGAAAGCTTCCAATGGGACGGGGTTAGCTCATTTCTCTAGCACTGCTCATTTGTAGCTCTCCGAGCATATTTCAAACACTGGTAAGAATTCTCGTCCTCCCCACACAAAGAAACCTGGGCACAGAGAGGTGCAGTAACTAGCCCCACGTCACTCCCAGTAGGTCAGCACTGGAGTGGAGACTAGAACTCAGAACCTACAACTCTCCCAGTCCAGTGTCCCATACACTGGTTGGGGATGGGTAACAGAAGTGCTAGAATGCCATGGACAGGGGGCTTTCTTGAGATTTCTGACCTACTGGGTCGACTTTACTATGATGAACAGGCAACTTCATTGGGGGGAGGGGAGGCGTGGGGAACGGGAGTTCTAGGTTAGCTTTGCCGGACATAAAAATGAGGATGAGGTGCTGAGCGTTCAGGTGCTCGCCATTAGCTGGTGTGACGAGATGCAGATGCTTCTCTTTTCAATGGATTTTCAGTGGATGGTTCATCAGTTCCCTTTGATTTCTCATTGATCAGGTTCGGGGCTCTGGTAAAATTGTGCTGGCTCTCAGTGGTCCGGTCCACCTGAGTTCCCACAGGTCTCTGAAGGAGGACAAAGCGAAGGTGACAATGGGGTTTTCTAAAGCATCTGTGTTACAAACGGTGCTTGAACTTCAGAGTTCAATAATGAGTCAGGGCAGCTGGGGAGAGCAAGTTTCACTTTCTCTAGTGCTGAGCTGCAGGGATACTGAGGATCTAGTGCTGTGGCAAGTCACCCCGGGTAGTAGGTTGTCATTAGTTTATTAGCACTGTCCTCATGTTACGGGAAGGAGCTAGCTGCAGCCTGCACAGGCAGCTTGTGTGTGTGTGTGTGTGTGTGTGTGGTGTGCAGTGTGCAGCAGGCTTGTGCTTTACCATCTGCATCGCCCACAGATGTTTGTTGTCTCAGTCTAGATGCCTTGGAGGCATTGCGGCTGTAGCAAGTCGCTGGCTCAGCGGTGGCACATGCACTGGGGTGTTTTGGGGTATATCTGGGGAGCCATTCGGTGGAGCGGGGGTTGGTTTTGCGTTGGATAGGAAGCAGTGGGGATCAGCCAGCTGGTGCATGTTCCCCGGGAGTGGGGAGTTCTCTGCAGGCACCGGATTCCTGCCTTCCCGGCCTGAGTCCCTCCCCATTGTCCACTTTGCTCCACTCCTGGTGCCAGTTTGGTTCTTATTGCTAAAAAGCTGTAATGACCGTGGGGGAGCAGGGCCGCGTTCAGCCCACGTGCGTCAGAGCAGCCGGTCTCTTGAAATGAAGAAAAGTTTGTGTTCATTTCCTACTTCCTGCACCTGCTCCCCATCTAACGCCAGCCCTTTAGGCCTCTCCCTCTGGCTTCCTTCCTGAGGAGCTGCACGGCTGGGGTATGGCTGCTGCCTGCCTGCCAGCCATGGGCGTGGAGGCTGACCCGCCGTGGAGGCGTGGGAGCAGAGCAAGCTGTGGTGGGGGCTGGAGCTCGCGCAGCGGAAGGGGGGGGCTGGGGAGGCTGTGGCTCTGTTTGCCACAGGGATTCTGGACAAATGGCACACACATTAGTTTAAAACCTCCGAAATCCCCTTTCCTCTCCCTTGGGCCATCTGTTCTGTGTGGAGATGGGGGTAAATAGATGAGGAATCCATTCTGTAATTATTATACCTACCAAGTGATCCGTGTAACTGTCGTGGAAGGTTCTTGAGGCTCTGGGGCAGGGGTGGGCAAACGTTTTGGCCCGAGGGTCAGATCAGGGTTGCAAAATTGTATGGAGGGCTGGGTGGGGTGCTCCCCAAACAGCCTGGCCACACCCCCCCCGATCTGCCCCCTCTGGGGCCAGACACGGTGCCACGCTGGTCCACAGGAGCGTGCAGCCCCGCCCTCCAGTGCGCTGCTCGCAATGCTCCAGGAGAGGGGGAGACAGCGGGGGAGGGGGTAGCCTTCCTAGTTGGCAGCTCAGAGGCCAGGCAGGACAGTTCTGCAGGCTGGATGTGGCCCATGGGCCATAGTTTGCCCACCCCTGGTCTGGAGCAAGGGAAGGAAAACACTCTATAAAAGCAGCACCTGGTTGTAGCCTCTGGCACTCTGGTCTCTAGCATGCTTCCGAGCATCTCTGTCTTTACTTCATTAGGGTCCAGAATAGAGGAACAGTGTTGGCCAGCAAGTCTTGCAAAAGGGTGAAAATTCACTATCTTCCCATAGTAACTTCATTGTGGAAGCGCTGCTCCTTGAGGCTGAGTTGAGTTTACATTTAACGCAGCGATTCAACCACTTTGTTGTTCATGAAGAATACAAGGTGTCCTCCCCGAAATTACAGCAGTTATTCCTCAAGTACAGAACGTATTTATTTATTTTGGAGAATTTACAAGCAGTTAATTATTTTTGTGACAGGGTGGATTTGATTTAAATCATGATTTAAATCACTAGTCAGGAAGACTCAGTTTAATCATGGGTTTCTACATAAAATTGCATTCTTGTTGGTTGTTATAACATTAATACATATTCTTCACAATTCAGAGATAAATGTAGGTTTCATTTTTAGACGGTACACACTACATTTTTAAACAGTGATTTATTTTGAAAACTTCTCAGATTAGTTTTACAGCTATGTCAGAAAATGAATATATATCAGATTGGTCCTGCTTTGAGCAGGGGGTTGGACTAGATATCTCCTGAGGTCCCTTCCAACCCTGATAGTCTATGATTCTATCTTTAGATAGATTCCCCCACCCAAAAAAAGCATTTTTCTAAAAAAAAAATCCAATTTAAATTTAAAAAAAATGGAGTTTTTTTCATTTTTTTTTAAAAATCAGTGATTTTTATCCACCCTGTTTTGTGGGTTAAAATTGATTTTTTTTAAAAAAAAGAGAGAAAAAAACCTGGTCCCTTAAGAAATTTTCATCTGGATCAGAGTATTTTCTTATCCCAAGTGGTCTTTAATAACAGAATAACACAGGTATTTCACATTTCCTTATTCAGTGAGTTTTAAGAAATGTTAAGGTAACAAAGTCCTGTGGCACCTTTAAAGACTAACTATAAGGTTTTGAAGCATAAGCTTTCGTGGGCTAATACCCACTTCGTCGGATTCCAGACTAACACGGCTACCTCTCTGATTCTTAAGAAATGTTGTATATTTTAAAAACATTTTTAGGGTTCAGAATAATTTTTCCCATTATTTTTCGTAATGGAGTTTCTTCAGCCGGGACTGATCTATTTGTTCTAGATTCTGGAACATTAGAGCTCTGTGTAGACCTACCCTCCTTCAACATGACTCCATCACCCATTGTTCTCAGTGGGACCGAGGCCGTAGGCTCCTTAAATTCTCACTGGAACTGGAGGGGAGTAGTGGCCACCTTCCCTGAGTGCAGTTGCGTTCAGAGTAATGGATGGTGACAGTCGTTTGGACAACAGGTGGTTCTTGGTAGCTCTCCCTTCTAGAGGAACTTCTCAGTCCTGCCTCCCGACAGCACAGGCCACAAATGGGAGGAAAGAACCTTCTCAGACTAGAAGATGGCTTTAAAGAGATGTTTTCAGTTGTACCAAAATATTCAGAGATTTAAAACAAAAACAAGAATGCAGGTGCTGCTGCCTCCGTAGATGGATGGGGGAGAACAGTGGGATGGTATATACCTCCGACGAGTGCAGTGTAACGCCTTCTCTGTAGTAAGATGTACCAGCAAATTTCCCTTTGCTAAATTTCATTCTGTTAGTCCTAGTTGATCCTTTCTGAAAACATCCCTGACTTGATTATCCAAGAGCATCATCTCCTCAGACCTTCCTAGGCAGTTCTGTAACCCCTGTGAGTTGTTCCCTCTGCTTCACCTCTTGTGTTACTTTCCCCAGTGAACTTAATGTGAACTGGGTTCAGGATCTCCATCGTTTTTACCGTCTGCTGCCCTTCTTTTCTCTTTGCAGACTGCCTCCTTGTCACTGTGGCTTCCTGCAGCAGAAATTTAAATCCTGCTTTCTAAAACGAGAGCCTGACTTTGCGACCCAGTTGCCACAATGTGGTAAAAGGCTTAAAAATGGGCGTTAAGACACCATGTTCTTATTTCATCAGTGTCTCTCCCATCCCATCCCTGAGTGCCTTGACAGCTGTAAGCTGTCTGTGGGCACTGCAGACTTGGCGGTGTTCTCTCCTCTCTCTCAATGGCAGTAGGTCCTTCACGTGAGTCCACTGTGGTGTTTGGTTTGTTTCCTGCTGCTGCTCTCTGCAGATGACGGGTTAGCTCTGAAGCCCCAGGAGTTTCAGAACATTGTTAGTATAACCTTCCTTTTGAAAGGCTGGTGTTCCTGATGCATCTGCTTGCGTCTGCTCCTTGGTCTCGAAGATGTCTTGTCTGCTTTATATTTATCACAAATGCTTTTCAGCCTGTTTCATAAAAAGACTTTTCATTAAATAGGCTTTTTTCCCCCCTTTGAAGACTGCTGTGAAGAGACGACCGTCTGATCTTCAACAAAGACCTGTACTTGGGCACACCAAACAGTGAGATCTTGGAAGCTAAGGCCAGCTTCTCTGCTTTCTGTCTTAGCAGAGGCTGTTCAAATAAGAGTGTCTGTAATCTGATGAAAAGGGCCAGAATTGAAAGTCTCTAAGTGCCCTTCCCCTGAAGGACCCACAGTTGGAGTCTGGTAAGAAGAATCTGAAAATAGCTTCAAACAGAACCCTAAAGGGAAAAGTCTAAGCAATGCAAGGGGTTAGCTGCTGTGTGATCACTGGCATATCCTAGAGGTTAAAATTATCAATGACGTCTCCACCAGCCAGTACAGGAGTGCTCCTTACAATTGAATTTTCTAGTGCTCTGGTTTATTATTACAGGCAGGGTTTCCAACCCTCCAGGATTATCCTGGCGTTTCCAGGAATGAAAGATGAAGCTTTAATTAAAGATTATTTGATGAAATCTCCAGGAATTTGTCCAACCAAAATTGACAGCCCTAATTACATGTCCCAAATAGTGGAACGTCCACAATATTTTGTAGGGAACTCTGCGGCGATCTCACTGTTAAGAAGTTTTTGATATTTGACCCAAATTTTCCCTGTTAATTTCTTCTGTTTATTCCTAGCTAAGTCCATTTGCAATGCCCTGTTGGCAATCAGTCAAAGATTCTAATAATACCTGGAGCACTTCATGGGCATGATTTGATTTTTATCACCCTAATTGCAGAAGTTTGTCCACTTGATAATCATCTGTTTTGTGCCACGACTCTCACGTGCTCCGATTTTGTAGAATTGCAGAGGGGGAAGTAATGTTTAGTGGTTAGCACAAGGACCTCTGTGTCAGAATGTCGGGTAAGTGTCTGAACCTAGCCTTTCGGCTGTGTAAAGTCGGGTCAGTACTGGCCTACCTCCGAGGGACATTCCATGTATTAACTAATTATGACCAAGCTTTGAGATCCAGGGAGTTAGGTGTGGTCAGCGTATGCACCCTCTGTCATATTGCCCCCGTACTCACAACTCCCTCCTGACTCTTGTTGTTGAGCCGCAGCCTATTCCTCCATTCAAATCCCTCCTGAAAGCTCACGCCTGCTGTGGGCCCCAGGATCAATAAATCATGTATAGTCCTTCTCGTGCATGGCTATAAATAGCTATAACCACCCTTAATGGTACACTGGCCTATAGTGAGCTGCCATATGATTGTGTTACTTTAGTCCGTCCCTTTCCTTATCCTTTCCCCCTCCTAGTGTGTGTCACCCTTACTCCTTGGGTTGCATCCCATATTTTAGAGCATAAGCTCCTTAGGGCAGGGACCAAGTCTCTCTGCCAAGCACAGAGAATACGTTTAGGTGCTTTGGATTGCTAAAGAATACTTTGTTGTCCAAAGAAGTGAATTCTACAGCTATGTGTAGGAGCTGGAAATACTCAGTGTGGCCCTTGCAAACTGAAAGGCGCCCCCATGATTAGCTGATTTGTTGAGGCAAGTGAGACCTGTAAACAAAATGTTTCCTGTTTTGCCATTGCTCTCCGAGTCGTATCTACTCCATTTAAGAAGATAAGAAGTGATCTCTCCATTCCATCCCATCTTCCTCTCCCCAGGATTCACTGTTACCAAGTGGCCCAGCCTGCGTAGTCCAGTCTAGCGACAGAGCGAGTATGACGAGGTTCTGCTGCTCAACCCTCGGCCTGGATTATTTTTACACTCCAAAGCAGCACTAACAGACTGTCTCCTTCCTGCGGGACTTTTGGTGGGTCCCGACAGGAAGTAGATCAGCTTTGCCCAGTCGTGGGCCAGGCCAGCAACCGGCCAGAGTGCTGAGAGCTGGGCGGACTTGCAAAAAATGACAACTAGTAGTAAAATGGGGATGGCTGCAACCTGCTCCATCTGGACTATAAAGATGCAGCTGCCCTGCATGAAATGCCCGATGTTGATCTGAGCAGAAAACCAGTCCAGGAGGGAGTATGGTATCCTGGGAGCTGAGTCTGCCATTGGTCACATCCACATATTAAAGTGAGGGGGCCTCCGGGCAGGGACCCACAACTCTATGGGGTGCTGCATTTACCAGCCATCTGTTGATGATTATGAAACCACAGATTACCATCCGAGGGGTGCAGGGAGAACTGCAGGGCCTGAAATTCTCTTTTGTTGTGATTGAGTAGAATTCAAGTTGTTGGTGGCCCTTTAAGTGATTTGCTCCATGTGCGAGGTAGTGGTAGAGCTGGGAGTTGGTAATTGTGACACCCTCTGTCCATTTCCCCTCTCGCTTTCTTTCACGAAGAGGCCAGTCCTGCCTCTCAGAATCTTTGTACAGCCTTTTAGAAGACCAGTGACTAAGCCAGTCTGGTGCTTGGGGCAGGGAATCTAGATTTATGGTTTTGAATGTTAGCGATTTGTATGTTCCCAGAGTAGTGTCCTTAAATATCCGGAAAAGGTGAACTTCCTCCTCAGCACATTTTAATAATCTGTGAGCGATCAAACCTTGTTTTTCAAATCTTCCTTGTGGCATTTCTCAGCTAAACCCTTTCCCTTGTGGTGTTTCCTTTGGACGTGTTGACAGGGTGGATGACAGCTGCCCGTACAGGAGTTCTGAAAAAGTTTTCAAGCTCTGCTGTTTGCAGGAAATGTCCACTGGCCGCCCAGGTATTTTTAGATGTACTTTTGCTGAGGCGCTGCGATATTTGTTCAATACTTAACCATCCAATAAAAAACTGGCAGGAGAGAATAGCTCAGGAAGCAGCAGACGACGGTGGCCTCTCTCCTCGTGGGTTGCTTTTACCATGAAAAGAATGGGCGTAGAAATCTCAATAGATGTCTAATGAATAAAAATTCCGAGTGAATCTAGTGTCCTTGAAAGCAAGGGTTAGCTAGAGCGGTGCAGAGGCAGGGATGGCTCGAGCCTCCTTCTGTAACTGTTCCTCAGCCTCACCTGCAGCCTCCTTCCCTCTCCAGTTCTTGGGTCTCGCATGCAGCTTTGAGGCACCTGCTGCTGACTTGTGGCGACCCCTCCAGAGTGACGTCCGCGATGCAGAACTGTTACAAATCGGCACGCATGTTCTTCCGTGGGGCTGTAGATTCCTGCTCACTTGGACGTGTGAGGCCAGCCCTTTGGCCTGGTGGTTAGTGAACTCAAAACGGGAGTTACTGAGGATGCCAATAATGAGTCTCGGGGGAGTTGTAGCCTCTCTGATTTATGCATGAGATCAGGGCCGTCCCTACCCATGCCCCAAATTTCCTGGTTTCCTACACAGCTGTGTACTGCTCTGCCCCAGCCCCACACCCACTCCACCTTCCCCAAAGCGTGCCCCCCCCCCAGGACTGCAGCAGGGCTGGGCCAGGACTCATTGGCAGCGAGAAGTGTACTGAGTGTTTGTATTGGGGGGGGGCTGTTTCCCCCTACCCCCCATGCCAGCCCTGCCTTCTGTGGAGGCCTGCCCCCCCCACCCGTGGGATAACCCCTGTTACTAAAGAAACAACTGTAGTATAAAAGGATCTACCAATGTCCCTGCGCATCTCCCTCCCACCACCCCAAGCCGTGGTGTCTGCATCCCCTGGGACGGGAACTCCTGACCATCCAGGTGATGAATGGTAACCATAGAACCACATGGCACCTACGGTGACCAATACCTGAGGAAGTTTAAAACCTAGAGCTGTACACAATAGGAGAATTTGTGACATTGGCAGGCTGTAGGGTGTTGGGTTTTTTGGGGCCAGTCATTTTACTTGCCTTCGACAGACTGAGTGAAATCCCCAGTTCTCTTTATTTCACTTTCTCCCCTTTCCCTTAACTGACAAGATCTCACTGTTGTTGGGCTTCATTTATTCCTTCCTGGCTGCCCTTTGGTCCTGATGTGTTGACACTGATGTTAAATTTAAAAGAGAAAGCTGTGAAGCTGGTGACTTGAGATTTCCAGGGCACGGGGCTTTGATGGAAAGATAAGAGGGGATGGGAGGGAAAAGGGAGGAAAGGAAATGAAAGACAGGAACTCTAAAGGGAATTCTCAGCTTGCAGGAGAGGTTTACGCGGGGCCATGCAGCCAGCTTGACTTGGCATCAGGTGCTGTCCGTGATTGTGATTGCAGGCCAGACTCTGGGTGCTGGAAGGAAGGAGAATTGTCGGAAGAATCTGGAAACTTGAGGAAGTGGAAAAAGCTTGGCTTTTCTGGTATCCTGAGTATCCTGGTATCCTGGGTTATGTGCCCATAAGAGGGTCTGTGGTGCAGCCAAGAAATATCAAACCCTGGCCAAAATACCTGCAGGTGTAACCAACATAACAGCCCTTTGCTCTTCTGTAGCACCTTTCCTCTGAGGATCACAAAACACTTTATTGGCACTAATTAATGAGGACTAACAACAGGTAGGTAGGACTTTGGCATTTTACAGGAGGGCAAACCCAGCCAAAGAGATTAAATTACTGGCAAAAAGTCCCACAGGTCGTCAGTGGCAGAGCGAGGTGATAGAATCCAACAGTCTCCTGTTCTCACCAGTGGGCCACACTTCCTGCCCAGGTCTGGGAATAGAACCCAGGAGTCCTGACTCAAGAGTTCTGCTGTATTACATACTGTCAGTGGAACAACCCCATTTTGCATGGTCCTTGCGAAGGTGACAGTTGTAGAAATCGCATAACAATTACTCAATAATTAGCTGTTGGGTGGCCCAAACCCTTTCCCCCTGCAGTACTCAGCCATGACATGGAGGAGAAGTTGCTGTGAGACTTGAGGAGCTAAAAGAAAAGGGGGAGTGGAAGTCCTTGTGTTACTATGTGTGATACCCTGAAAAAATCTTCTGGAGATTGCTGATCAGGACTTGGGCAGTATTGCTATTCCCAAAATGTTCAAAAAATCATGTCAGGCAGACCTCTCCTCCACCCCCCACCCCCCCCATGAACTGGCTTAAAAATGTTTAAATATATATATTGGGGTCCTTTTGATGTGCCCTCTGGTTTTTGATCCTTTAGTGCTCATATTTTCTCTCTAACCATGTGGGCTGGAAACATCTTATTTTGAATGAGATTCTCGCCCAATCACATGACTACAGGATTTAAGGCTTTAAGAAAAACACCAAATATTGTGGGACTCATGGTAAAACTGCAAGAATTGGCAACACTACTTAAGAGCATTTCAAGAAATGACTGCTCTGGGCTGCACCCAATGCATGCTGGGACAGACATTTGGGAGATTAGCCAGTATGGTGTTAGACACCTGTGCCATTTCAAAATGTTCAGGAAAGCTGATAGTTACATACCTAAATACTGGGTCTCAGTGCTCTGAGTCAAGAAGCACCCAATAAGTGAGCGGCCTCTGATCTTCTATTTTTGAGGGGAGGTTTGTCCCTTTTGTTCATCTCTTGTAACTTCAGTCAGTTCTACCTAATAATGTTGCTAAGACAGGCAGGGAATGACTGGCAGAAGCAGATCCTGTTATCTGAAAGCCCTTGTTAATAAAGAAGGAGGGATAGAGACCTGCAGAGAGTCTGGGTTTTCTAAGTAGAATTGTTTCCAGAAGAATGTTAGAGTTCACTATGAAACATCAGCAGCTCTTTCATAAATTAGAGTGAGTTCATCATCTTACAGCTCTGGCAGGCAACACAGCTTACACACAGAGCTGTCTTTAAAGCAACACTGTTTGTTTTTTACATTTGTGTTGCTCTTGGAAGCAGTTCTCTGTGTGCCCAACACCTGAGGTTATTGCACTGAAGGCATTCTGTAATCCTTTAATTTTCTTTTGACTCAGAGACCCTGAAACGAGGCTGATCAGTTTCCTTTTGCGTCGTAGTTATTTTTGCTTTCTGAATCAGGGTTGTTGCTTGGCTTTCCATCCTGCAGGGGAAAGTTTTTAAAGGTAGATTTTCATTTAAATCCTGCATTAAAAAAAAATGAAGGTGACTACTCATTTCATTGCTGTTGTCTTTAGTTAGTCTTTAAGGTGACACGGGACTCTGTCACTTCTGCTATTCCAGACTAACACGGCTACCTCTCTGATTCTACTCATTTCATTGTATTTTACAATCTAAATACTGGCTCTCAGTTAAGCTGTCTCATGAGCCTGTGAAGATCATCATACTCCGAATGAGGCCAGCTTTTTAAAATGGTGAGTTCCCCCCAAGAGTAGCACAAAGGAAGACCTGGAAGCCTCATCTCCATATGGTCATAGGGAACAAAGCCCATGATAGGTCATTCATAGGAAAGTAAGAGCTTTATTGCCAGGTACACAGCTTGGGAAGCTAACTGCCCTCAGTGAATGACACTGGCCAGGTATGTGTTTAAATGGTTTTGTATCCAAGTTTATCTAGAACCACCTACTGGAAGCTTGAACTTGGAATCCATTTCTGACCATTGTTTTTCTCACTGCACGCATGTGCGCGTTCTTCTCTTGTAGGCTTGCTCAGGAGTGCTAGGCTGCAGGTGCTGCTTTGTTTCGGGAGGTTTGCTGGTGAGTGCTGGCCTGCTGGCACTGGTGTTGGGTAATTATTTTTGAATGACTGTGGAAGTCTTTATTTTGAAAAATGTGTCCTCCACAGAACTGTACAGCCTTCGTGAGCAGCGATCAGAGGAGGAGATGACAGGTCAAAGTTTAGACTAATTAACACTGAGGGTTCTTTTTCAAGGTCATTTTATTTTTTTCAAGTACTTTGTTTCTTTAGGAGCCTGTCTGCTTTAAGTGCTGATTTCCTATGTACTTCATGTTCTGACATATTGGTTTCTGACAGTATTTCTACATGAGTGTGTTTTTCTTAGCATCAGAGGTCAAGCCCGAGCTTGTTCTGAAGTATCCAAATGTGGCAGCAGTGGGTGGACTGCTGTAAAATTCGGTGTCTGGACTGAAATTACAAGATGCTCCCTAAACTTCCAAGTTGCTATAGTAACAAGCAACAGTCATTCTTCATGATTTAAGCAGCATCCCTCTGTGGTAACTGAACTAGCAGTTTTTAAATGAAAGATTGTTTTCATTTTGAATCTTTCACAATCAAAGGTTAACGTTTATTTACCTTGTGCCATTAGATGGGGGAGAACTTTGGTCTGGCAATTTTGTATAAAATGAGAATGTCCAGTGTTTCCATTTAAATAATATTTGTGCTTCCGGAGCCATCAGGCTGAATTTAGGGTGAATGCCAGGACAATAATTCTAACCGTGAGATGTATTAGATTGTGGATTAATCTCCTCCAGGATATTCTTCACTTTCTGTCCTAAACTGTTCGGTACTGTTATTGTGCTTTGTTAAACAGCAGCTACGCAGAAGTAACTGCATTTCAGTAGTGAATGAAGCAATCCCTAAATGTAAATTGCATATTTTTTTAGGATGAAGAATGCAAGTTGACAATGCTAGAGGATAGAAGCAACCCACTTGAGTCATCTAAACTAGAATGGACAAACAAAGAGAAATACTGTAGATCGTGACAAAGAGTCCTGTGGCACCTGAACGACTAACTAAAGTATTGAAGCATAAGCTTTCGTGGGCTAATACCCACTTCGTCAGATGAATGCAGTGGAAGTGTCCAGAGGCAGATATAAATAAGTAGGCAAGAACCAGGTTAGAGATAACAAGGTTAGTTCAATCAGGCTGAACCACCTTGTTCTTTCTAATCCGGGAGGATGAGGTCCTCTTCTAGCAGCTGATCTGGAGGTGGTGTCGAAACAGGTAGGCACTAGCTTGCCTTACCTGGGCAGCACAGCTGACCGGGACTTTTAAAGTCCCAGTCAGTGGTGCTGACCAGAGCGACTCAGTACTGGGTTGTGACCCAAACTTTGAAAAACACTGCTCTAAAGTTTTACGTTGTTCTGTTTTTGAAAGTAATTATTTTTGTACAGAATTCCGCATTCATCTTTTACTTTAACAAAAGGGGACTAGAAACCACTTCTCTCCTCCCACCCACTAACCTCCCTTTTTTTAAATTGGGATCTTCTCACCGAGGAAGAAACCGACTGACTATACAAGGGAAACCACTGAAAGTAGCTATAAGCAAAGTACTATTAAACACTTAAACAGCAAAATATTTTGCTAATTCCTTTCAGTTATGGCACTGAGAGGAGGAGGGTGTAGCTATAGAAAAAACAACATTTTCAATTGTGTGTTTCTCTGTTTTAGGAAATTCCTATGGGAAAGACTTTTAAGTTGTGTATTGCAATTGCCGGAGAAGAGTGTGTATGCCCCACTCTGGGGACTAGTTATTCTCCACCAAGCATATCAAATCCGATTTGTATCTGAAGTGTCCATGCTTACATCCTGGTCTCCAGTTTTCCAGAAGTACACTCAAATTTATTCAAAGTTTAAAGTCATCTGACTTGGCCTAGCTAGCTCTGGGAGTTAAGAGGTTTGGAGACCATTATTAAAGCTGCATGTACGCTGTGGATCAGATCTTAATGTTTGGTGTGTTGTGCAGATGGATATGAACAGAGATGTGACCTCATTTATTTCTCTAATGAAGTGCTGTCAATCGAACATCTGTTTCTTTGCTGTTGAAAATCAAATTTGATGAATCCCACTTAAAATATGTTTGTTTTATTTATTTTACATGTTGCTACTGCAGTAGCAGCACATTACAGGGAAAAATGGGCCAGTAATTAAACCGTGCAAAGGTTCCGATCTCTCCCTTGCTATTGCATCAGGTACAAAGCAAACAAACAAACTGCCGAACCTCTCAGTAGTTAACCTCCCTGAGCCAGCTGTTTTAAAGGGGGAAGAAAATACCAGAGGCCGTTAAAAATCATGTTCCTTATTTTTTGCATCTCCTGTCTCATTGGAGTTTCCAACGTGGCACCTAAGCTCAGCAGAATTGCCCCAGCATGGAGGATCAGTTGTAAAGGGAGACTTTAGGCAAGCACCTTACAAACTGCCTTCTCCTTAGAGCTCCGAGTGCCTGTGATCCTGGGGGTAGAGCTGACGGGTGGTTTTAACAATGAGTAAGAGCTGTAGAGAAGTTGAAATTAGAACCAGCCTGAACTTCCACCTGAAACAATCCAGGACCTATCAACATTTTTCAAATTTATAATAATTCACACCTCCCTGTTCTTCCATGACCTGCTTAGTTTTCCACCCGTCTCTGTACTTGCTGGTTGCAGCTGAGATCGGAAGCGAGTAGGTCAAAATACTAAAACAATGGTTCATCCTTGAACTCCTGTGTGATTTCAAACTCACTCCACTCCAATGGTTGTAGTGAATCAGTAGACTTCAGCGTCAGCCATATTGCAGCCACTAGAGAGCCGTTTTGTCACACGTGAGCATGGCTAATATTTCATCCCCCGGCTACGGTGTTACAGTGCTTGGCTAGTTTATAGATAAAGGCTGGATAAGCATTCAGACTAGATCACTGTCTGACTAGTATATATGTGCCACCACTGCCATACACACTTCTGAAGTGTATGAGACACAGCTTGTATCCTCCGAAGGCTGCAAAGAGTGTCCTTCCCCTTTCTCTGTGCTCTGGGGTACAGAGGAGGGACTCTTCTATGCCAGACCAAATAACTACAAGCTGCTTCCCAGCCTAAGTTAAGTCTTCATACCCCCCAAACCCCCACACTTTACCAGTAGGGAAATGGGGTTACCCAAGCTGTCACCATCCAAGTAAATCTCCAATGCCCTGGAGAGGGGTACCCGGACTCCCCTAAACCCCCCTTTTCTCTCCCTGAAAAAAGGGACCCTCATGCTGTTTCACTCTCCCTGATAGCCCAAGGCAAGGTAGCCACAGCACTCCGGTCTCACTCCCTGTGAGATCCCCAGATTCAAGGCTCAGATCACCTTAGTAGAATTACCAGACAATTCTTATAGGTATAAAAAGTTTAATAAAGAAAAGAACAAGCATACAATTGATACACTACACAGGTATTGAATTTTCTAACCTCAATCTTCTTGCATAAACCAACCCCCCCCCCCCTCCGCTAACTAGGGACACCAAGATCGAATGCAAGGTTATGCAGGATACAATCTTACCTACTGTTTTAGCTAGTTATGAAGACATACAAGGAAGGGACAAGGTTGGGGGTCCATAGCTGGACAAAGGGTTCTGAGTCAATCCAAAGCCCAGATAGAACTGAACTCCACTTCCTGGTCTCTCGGTGTCTAGCCAGACTCCTCTGACGACACTGCCCTCTCAGGTACCATTAACCCCACACAGACAAGACAACACTCCACCCTTATGACACAAGCCATGCTACTACTGCAGCTCATAAGGATTCCTCATCAGCTCCCGTGGAAGAGACTTATGCTGCATGCAGCAGTAGAGCGGATGACCGTAATGTCTGTCTGTATGCAGCCATGGATTACAGCATAAAGGCTTCTTCTTGGTCTTGTCTAGTGTTTGGGAACATGCTGCTGTACTAGTTAAGTGCTTTGAGAAAGCAGCATGTTCCCAATTTTGAATTTTACTGAGATGTTAAGAGTGATGGATGAATCTAATTTAAATCTCCCCAGAGCTGACTTCTTGTTCTCCAAACTACGCATAGCTTGTCTTTATCATCACATAGGAGAGGGCTGAAGTTTCGCTTTACTTTACCACCCCTTCCAGCTCAACCAGAATATTAGCAGTCTGCCCCGTTTGGACCCCGATCAAGCTTGAATTTCATCTTGTTCCGATGTATTTTTTTAAAGCTGTGCTTCATTCACATTTCACTGTTACCCTGGGGAAATGGCCTTTGATGATATGCTGCTAGAAGCTGAATTTGTTCTCTAGGCATTGCATCAGAGTAAGATAAATATACATATTTTACTTTAGAGACTGAGAAATAGAGTGAAACACCTCTAATCTCTCTCTAGCTTAAAAACACAAGGCAGAGTAAAAGCAGAGTTCTTCTCAAGCAGTTGCAGATGTGTATTCTGCTCCGGCGCAATCGGAGTGGAAAGCATTTCTGCACCTGCATCTTGAAGACCAACAGTTACAGAACTAGTATGTAAACATTTTTTTCATATTGATGGCTGTTGAACCAGCCCGATTTGCATATTACTGAAAATTGAACCTTTATTTTTTGGTGTCTCCGACATTCCCTTTCCCTGGTGCAGGATCTGATGCTGGGAATTGGGCCGAGAGAGTCTCTTTCTCTTGTACTCAGATCTGTTTTCCCCATTTTGTAGTGCAGGGAAATCAGGTTGTAGGTTTCCTATCTCCTCCTGCTTGGCCCTGCCTAAAATCCAGCCTCTGTAGTTTCTTTTTTTTTCCCTTTCTCCTCCTTCTGATTGCTCCACAGAGTATTCTTCCCTGATGCCTGGGTGTCTAATCCTCCTCTTATTAAAGTAAGTGGAAAAACTCCCATTGGCTTCAGGTGAGAGCGGAATCTGCCCCCAAATGGCCCTCATTAGGCACCAGTAAGAGAGGCCTAGATGGTTCCTCTTGGGCCATCATCCTAGTCAGTATGAGGAGATCGCTGGTGCAGCACAGCCAGGACTATAGGCTGTATTCCCACCCTGAGTGGCAGTGGGCAGGGAGAGGGATCCTCGGGGGATGGGCGGGACAGTGCAACAGAATGTCCTGAATCCTCTTTATAACCTTAGCAAAGCTTGACAGCTGCCTCGAGTGCTTGCACATCCCCATGCCCTGTTAGGGGGCCGCACGCCCCACGCGCACAGTCTCCGGAAATTTCCCCCTCAGTGGTACCCGCTGGGTCAGCTCTAGTGCCCTCTGGTGCCCCATGCTCATGGCGCGGCATAAGGGGACCGGCCAACCCCGCACCTTCTCAGTCCCTTCTTCCTGGGCTGAGAACAACAACTTCTGTAACTGTTCTTAGAGCTGTGCTGCTCATGTCCATTCCACGCCCCACCTTCCTACCCTTTTGTTGGCGTTAGCTGGCAAGAAGGACCTGAGTGTGCACGGGGTCAGCTGGTCTCCTTCTACCATAGTGTGTGGTGCCAGAGGGTGTTCGAGCCGACTCAGCAAGTACCACTGTGGGGAAAAATTCTGGCAGCTGTGTCTGGGGTGTGCACACACCTTACATGGAATGGACGCGTGCAATGCATCTTGCAAAGCAACAGTTATGGAAAGGTTAATAACCGTCTTAGAGTGAGAGAGAGCCTGGCGTCTGTGATGTTTTCAGTAATGACGTGCCAGACACTAACTAGAACACAATGTAAATGGGTATAAATAACATTCGAAGGAACGCCCAAAGCCAATGTGTGTTATATCTCCTCCTCCTCTCCTAGCAAAGCGTTCCCTCCTTCTGTTTGCTGTCCCATAGCCACAGGGCCTCCCGCGCTCTGCTGGAATTTTTTGTTGCGTTCTTGAGCTGTCAGTTACTGTGTTCTTGCATCAGTTAGCAAAGAAGCTGTAGCTCCCTCTTGTGAAACAGCTGAATTACTGCAGCGTCATAGCAGTCATTTTTGCCTCATTTCTGGCAGGTATTCGTAGCATTTCCACTTTGTAGGGTGTTTGGCTTTGCAAAACCAGTTAGGAAAGACCTCCCAGCCAAAACAGGGAAGCCAGTGCCCGGCAAAGGAGAAGAAATAAAGTAAACAGGTCCCATCTGTAGGCTGCCTAGAGTAAGAATCTGCCTTTGTTGTCGGTGAAAACCGCTCTCCTGCTTGGTGATATTAGAATAGAGGGATAGCTAGTTGTTGTCAAGATTACTGAGCAGTAACGTTGCCTACCTCCGGAGTTCTTTGAGACACATACCAGTGTCACATCCGCATACAGACTATCGTATACTACACAGATCTCTTTCCTTGTCTTCAACTGGTATCTTGGTACAGTAAAACCTCGATTTAACGGACCTCGATTTAACGGACTTCGGATGCAACGGACAAAATTTTAAAGAAAGTCCGATGCATCCGAAATCCGTTTATTGAGGTCCGGCTGCCAGCTCCCCGCTGCCGCCCGGGTCCCGGCAGCGGGCGGGCTGCCTGCTGGCGCCCGCCTGGGTCCCGCCTGCCGCCCGGGTCCTGGCAGTCAGCTGGAGCCCCTCGCCCCGGGGAGCGCGGATCAAGCCGCGCTCCCCGGGCGGCGGCTGGAGCCGCGAGCCCCGGGGAGCGCCGCCCCTGGAGCCCCGAGCCCCGGGGAGCGAGCCCCTAGCCCGGGGGAGCGCGGCGCCTGGAGCCACGAGCCCCGGGGAGCGAGCCCCTACCCCCGGGGAGCGCAGATCAAGCCGCGCTCCCCGGGCGGCAGCTGGAGCCCCGAGCCCGGGGGAGCGCGGCGCCTGGAGCCCCGGGGAGTGAGCCCCGAGCCCGGGGGAGCGCGGTGCCTGGAGCCCCAAGCAGCGAGCCCCGAGCCCGGGGGAGCGCGGATCCAGCCGCGCTCCCCGGGCGGCGGCTGGAGCCGGGTGCCCCGGGGAGCGCGGCGCCTGGAGCCCCGAGCCCCGGCCGCCAGCGAGGACTGGGGCCAGGGTGTATGGGGGTCCAGGGCAGGCTTTTTTTTCCGTTTTATTTTTTTAAAAAAAAATCGGCGGCTTTTCGGCGGAGGGGAGTACAGTAAAACCTCGAATTAAAGACTAATTGGGCAGGCTGGGTTTTTTTTCTAATTATTAAATAACAGACTTTTGGGTTTAACGGACACCCAGTCGCCCGAATTAGTCCGTTAAATCAAGGTTTTACTGTACCGCCAATAGCAATGTAGGGGAGTACCCAGACAGGTCTATGAATGTGTCTAGGGTACTAGGTATGTGGGGCAATGTTACTTCAGTTCCCTGTAACAAAAATAGGCTCCCTTTTCCCGGGGATCCTTCACCTTCCGCGAGGGAAAATAATTTTGCCAAGAATTTCTATGAATGTTATGTCTTTCCATTTTCCAGCCACGTCTAATCAGGGCCTTATCGTTACACCCCTGACTCAGCTGCCTCTTGCTCTCATCCACTGCAAGAGAGGACCGAGATCAGGGTCAGGAATTGAACCTGGCTGTCGTACTAGACTGTGAAGAGCACTAACTACTCATCAACACAGCCATCTCCTAACTTTTTAATTCTAACTTATTTATGTCACAGAGCATCCTGGACAGTGTGTGTGTCCATAGAAATGAGGGTGTCCGACCACGGCCCGACTTTGTTCTTGTCCTGTTGGAATGGTGATGTGAAAGGTGGTGTTTTTCAAAAGGCCGCCTGCTGCAAAGTGCATCATCGATTGTTCTGAAAATGCAGCGGAAGGATGAGAATGTGAAAGATGAAACCTCTGGGAGGCATTAAATGAACTGGGACTGAGGTGCTGACTCTAGCACAGAAGAGAGACAGGATTATAGGCTGAGTTTATTCTGCTTTACAAAAGGCCATTTTATGTCTTAAGATTTCCAGAGGGGAAAAGAAATAATTTTATTCTAATATAAAAAGTGGTAGTGAACTTTCTAGGAAATGCTTTAATTATCCCTGGGGGTATCCATTCTGGATGTTCATTAGCAGCAACTTCAGCTGAATCTAATTTTCAAGGGGAATCCTTAACTGGTCTAAACTACAATGATTTTCCAACCATTTTATGTATAAATCTATATTACTGCCCAATAAAGGGTTCAACTTGTAGCTAATTTTGGGTGGAATGAGGGTTACAATGTTGCTTTAGGGGATCTAGTGGAATACATCAGTGGACCGTTAGGGCAATGAGTGGTGTGTGCCCATAGATCTCTAGGGGATCGGACAAGGAAGCTCACTTTGCATCTGTACAGTATTTCTAGTCCTGGAATATCCAGTTTAGAAATCATGATTGAAACAAGCAGATCTTGATAACAGCACTTTTTAAATCCATCGTGAGCTCTTTGTTGATCCTTATCCATTAGAGTTCAGACATTTTGTGCATCTTGAAATTATTCCCAAATCTTGCTGGAGAGAGTTGACCCCACACATACATACTCCTTTCTGTTTTCATTTTACTCCCAGGGCACTCTGTCCATTTTAAAAGTTCTCATACGTTTTTCCTTTCCTGCCCTAACAACACTTCTTAGCTATGTCTTTAACATCCATCACCCCACAGGTCATACCATAAGCTTATCTGGAGTCCTGGCGCCCCTTAAAGCTCTCTGGGAATCTTTTTGAGTTGTCTCCCAACCCCTCTCCAACTGGTAGACTCTTATTCAGGATCACACTGATGCTAGAAACATTTTCGCTCAAGGGGTCCCTTTCAACCAACAAATGGTTATCTGAGCCACTCTGAATTGATCAGTTCTTTCTACATGGGCTGCCTCCTCTCTCCGGTTGTGGTTGGGTTAAAGCGTCATTAAATGGTGCAGAAATTAGTAGAAGAACAACATGTGAGTTCATTAAGGTGATGAGATTAATTCAGCAGAGTGTAACTAAACAGCATGAACAAGAGACAGGTAATTCCAGTTCCACAGAAACTCCACCCCTTTAAATCTCCAAAGCAGGTCGTGGAGAATCAAAACATTCTGTGAAGGGAACAAAATAATGATGCATCTGGTGACCATAACAGACTTTCATTGGCTGATCATACCCAAAGGGCAAGAGGATGTTTAATGCTTTCATGAGCATTGCATAGACTGTTTCCCATGTCCATTTCCAGTCGTAATGGACTTCAGTATTTCCAGATGACCTGCTGGAGTTTTATTATCCTCTAAAGTCTCCATTCCATAAAACACTTCAGCATTAGAGTCCTGGCAAAAACGTCTCTCCCCACCCTCCCTCCTGCTGTGCCTCTCCGGCCAGCATTCCAGTCATATTTCACTTTCTTCCTGTAGCAGATGAAGTCATCATCTCTGCATCTCTTCTTATTCCTGACTTGTTCGGAGTGTCATGGCAAAGGGGTTGCTAACGAGTACCGTTTCCTTTTGGTGAGTTAAGGGAGACGATTCTTATTGCTAACTTGACGGGCGTGCATTCAGATTTTGTGCCTCCCTTTCTGATATGAAACTGTTCTGACTTCAAACAAGAAAGTCCAAGTGAGAACTTGCTGAAAGTCTCTGCTTGTCGGTTAGTAGTTCCAGCTTTTCCTTTGTTCTTGCGCTCTGTCTCTTCCATCTGCTGGCTCCTGGAGCCTTGTTCAGCATCAATTATATGGGGCTTTCAGGGAAGGGAGCTGAGAATGTTACACTTGAGCAAGCAGAAGCAGTCGGTAAATTTCCTTCCGAACAGTGAGAGAGTAATTCTGATGACCTCTTGTTGGACTACCATTGTGACCTACAGGAACAGGTGATGCTACTGTAAAATAAGACTTGTCAAGTGGACAGTATTAATATCAGTGTCATGAGTTACATGTGCTGTTTTGGTTTGTGTATCTGGGTAATTTTGAATTACAGTTAAGAAAGTATCCTTCTTGAGTGGGGGGCTGAGCATGAGCCTGGGACCCCAGAGCTGCTGTCAGTTCTGCTGCTGACTTTCTGGAAGCCTTGGGTAAATCACTTAACTGATCAGGTTTTTTTTCCCCTCCATCTGAAAATTGGGGATATAAAAACTATGATGAGGATTAGTTAACTTCCTAATTCAAACACCAGGGATTAGTTAACACATCAAATCCATTTGTTACAGTCTACAAATAATCTTCAGAAGTAGGCATGTGCCTGACGATCCCAAATTAATTAATGTTTATGAACTGCTAAGTATTTTTAATTATTATTATATTAATTAGCATTATCCTAATACTGTAGGTAGTAAACTTGGCTTGACAGTAAATGTTAAATAAAATAAAATGTTCCTATATCCACTGCTTAAAAAAGTTTCATACACATAGGGAGGCAGATCATGTTGTTTATATATATTTAATAACCTGGGATAAGTGTTTTCTAGTCTGCTTTTTATAAATTTCAGGGAAGTTAGTTTTATTTTAGATGATCTTCCCCGGCAGTGTTGCAAAGCCAAGCACATCACAGCCTTGTGCTAATGGAGAATGTAGGAGAACCAGAAAGTTGTTGTCTGTGTATCTGTCTTAACTATGACAGTTGTTATCAATGCTCCACAATTACAGGAGCACATAGCCCCGGTCAAGGACCAGGCCCTGACTTAGAGTTGTCAGCATAGAGTTATGACCGGATGTCCCAGGTGGACAGAGAGGGAAATGAGGGAGAAGGAGTTCAAGGTGACAGCAAAAGGAGCATGTTTTTGCATCAGATGCAGTCGAAGCGAGTAAAGTGGTCTAGCGATCACCGTTTGAGCTGAGAAACAAGCAGAAAAAAGGAGGAAGGCAGTCAGTGCCAAAAAAGAAATTAAATGACTAATCGGAGGTGGGGAAGCAACAAAATTGATTTTCACTCCTGGGATTTGTATCCCATTGCTGTTCCCTTAAAAACTGTTAGATGTATCAGAAAAGGAAGTGTAGAAAATCTGCTTGCTGCTCATTCACATGCTTCTCCGCCGCTTTAATCTGGATGGCACAAGGAAGGTTGGTGAAAACTTGAGTGAACACAAAAGCCATCACTTTCTTTGCTATCCGTGTCTGCCCACTGGCACCTCTGCTCTATGATGTGGCTTTACCCATGACACCTAAGGAATCGTCTTTCAGATCCAGTTTGCCTGCACGTATAATCCTTCTTTGTAGACTCTTACTTCAGTGATTTCTCAGGCCATGCGTGTCATAAAGGAGAGATTTGGAGGTTTTAAGTTAATAACATGGTGAAGACTTTTGGACAGCAAATAGTGTCCCGCGATACTTTGTGTCTAAGCCCCCAAATCACCTCGGATCTAGAGCCAATAAATGGTCAAATGAAGGTATAATCCAAGTATTTCTATGAGCTGAAGGATGATATCCAATTTACACAGAAACTGAGTAGCTAGTGAGGAGCGGGTGGCATTTGATAATACTAAGTACTTCTGTAAATGTCACTCTGGTTAGCCGCCTGTAATAACACACTCCTTTCCCACAGAATCTTTCATCTTCAGACCTAAAACGATTTATAGACTTTAATTAATGAAGCCTCATAACACTGCTCTGAGATAGGCAAGTATTAAGCCTATTTTACAGACTGGGAACCTGAGCAACAGAGTGCTTAAAGGTCCAGGGTCGCCCCGGGAGTCCGTGCCAGAGCTGAGAATAGGACCCAGGAATCCTACTTTGTCTTGTGCGCTGAGATTTCACTCCTATAGAAAGGAATGAGAGAACGGCCTCCTCTCCCTCCCACCCCCAAGTCAAGAAACCAGGTCATCCCTAAGGGCCGTTCCGTATCCAGATGGGCAGCCACAATAGAAGGAACTTTCAGTAGAAGTAACAAGGAGAAAGGTAAAGTCAGAGATTGACTTTGTCTCCTCCTACACCCTGCCTACAGCCTGTCTACCCTGTCTACACCCTGTCTACCGCGTAGACAGGGAGGCAGATGTAACCATGCCCTTCATATGGATGGGTGCTGGTGACAGTGGCTTGTTTATGGGTAGATGCAATAGCCCTGCCAAACACCATGGTATGTATGGGTGGGTAAGAAAACGCAGGGCTTTCCTAATCAGTCGTCCTTCGGCTAGCACTGGGGATGGGAGAGGGAAAAGGGGCAAATCCAAACCTTCCTTTTCCACTTCTCTCCACCTCATACAATTGGTTTGTTATAATCTTCTGAGAGTAAGAAAGGTCCTAGTCTGTCTGGGGGTGATTATCTCCTCCCAACAAAACCCCTTCCTCCCGTTCTTCACTGAAATCCATGGTGTGCCCAACCCTTTGGATTCGCTATGATACAAGCAGCACTCGGAATGCGTCAAAACTGAAAACTTGTCTGCCAAACCCTTTGAAATGGGAGCTGTAGAATAATGTGATCCTAACCCATTTGTATGTTTTGGTTCTGGGCTCAGATCAGAAGATGGAAGTGGTCTGTGTTCTGGTTTTGGACCTGAAATCTTGATGTAAGATCTTGCGAGAACAGCTCATGAGACTTCGGTGCAAACACATCTGGCTCCAAACCCTAGTCCTGAGTGGGCTTCAAGTCTGGCTCCCAAGTCCTTGTTTCAGCCCCAGAGCCAAACACAGTCTTGGCCCACTTCTAATCTGCCGCCTTCGTTCCTAGGAGTTCTGCCCTGTGGGATTAGAAGATGAAGCAGATTCAGAGGCTATAAAGAAAAAGGGAGACAATGGTGCAGCTTGATCTGACTTGCACCATCCTGGGGTTGTGTTTTTTCAGAAGTGTTGAGACATTTGCATAGAGCAGCTGGTGCCATGCCTTTGAGCTATAGGCTCTGAGGGCGTTCAGCTCTGCATTGGAATAGGAGCCTGGGCGGGAGGAGAGTGCAAGGGAGTTCTTGCTGCTGTTCTTAATTTAGTCGTCCTGCTCTTGTTCTGCAGCCATGTACATGAGAAGAATTGTTAATCTGTCTGTTCATAGTTCTGATAATTAAAAATGCAAAGCAGCCTCTTCATCACCATGTCATCTTGAACCCACTTTGGAAACCACTATAATCAAGTGGCTTCTTCGTGACAATCCGAAAAAGGAGTCTGATCAAAGGAATCATGTGAATGCTTTCGTGCAAAGGGGGATAACACCAAAAGACTTGATTGCTGCCTTGAGAAGCAAGAGGCAGCATTCTGCAAAGAAGGCAGCTAGCTAATTGGAAGCCTTGGCTACAGGTTCTGAGAGCAGCGAATTAGCTGCTTCTGGGATTTTGGCTGGAGGCAGAGGTTGCATGGCCAAAGCTCAGGAGCTCCATATGGGTGCCCTCACCAATGAAGATGTCACTGAGCAGGCATTGTACCTAATTCAGGAGGAGACTCTCACAATCCGTCTTCCCCGCAGTAGGTTAATATGCGGCTCAGCAAGAGCCCTCCGAAATTACGGCCATTTGTCATTTCTCACGGATTGCAGCCAATGGCAAAAGCAAGGAGAGAATCTTTGCCAAGACCTGATTGCAGCAAATTGCAGATCACAGGTGTGGTAAAGGCTGAGAATTGGCAAACAAAGCACCTCTAAGTTACACTAGTTACGCGAGGCACATTTGTTCAGACATTCAAAAGTATAGGTTGTCCCAGATTTAAATTTCTGTGCATGCTAATTTGCAAAGCCCTCCCCATAGCACAGTATACCCTGTAATTTGCCTTTGCAGCAAGTATTTTCCTTGCTGCAAAGTCCTTCCCAACCATGGTCTCAGCAGTGTCGGCATAGTGGAGAGCAGACACATTGCTTGTGAAATATGGTATTTCAACAATATTCACAAATATGTAAGCCCCGTGATTAGTTTATTTAGTCTATCTGAGGGGGGAGGGAGGAAGCTGGTTTTCTGTAGTGTTCTGAAATCATCTTGTCTTTTGCATGGATCATGTCTTTAGTAAATGCCACAATAGCTGGTTGAGATCCTCTCCTCTTTCAAAAGTGGGGCAGCACTGGGGGTTTCTCCAGGCCACTCCTATTGATGAGCAGAGTCACATGAAGGACGTTAAGTGGTTCTGGAATGATAAACAATAGAAAGGGAGCAATCGGGCTAATAGATGATGCAAGCCCCCAAAGGACATGAATAAATCAGAGCCCTGGAGACTGTAGGTCCTAATAAAATAGGAAGCCTGAGCTTCCACTCCCTTGTGCTATTCTGTACCTGACGGACCTTCATTTGAGAGAGACTAGATAATGTCATTTCTGCAATTGGAGGTGTGACTGTCGCCTCACCCAGGGGCAGCCTGGGAGCTCCCTGGTGTCTCCTGGCAGCTGAAGCACCAGGTAGGTTTGAAGAGGGGGCTCTGTCCTGCTAGCAGTGTGACACCTGTCTGAGCAAATGTGCGGAACGGAGGGGAGACCACTGTGTTCATGATCGGGGACAGTGGAGTTGGGACGTTTGGATTCTGTGCTCTGGCTACTTTACTGCAAGCTGCCTGTGTGATCTCAGACCGCTCCCCTTTCTGGTAGTTTCCTGCTCGGTAAAATGGAGCTGATGTGTTGTCTCCTGGGTATCTCATAGGGCGACACTGGTCGGGCTGTCAGAGCGCCGCGAGATCTGCCGGTTAAAGGGAAGAGCAGATTATTATTATTATTATTATTATTATTTTATTATTACTCAAAACTAAGAGCCTGGGGAAGGTGTGGAACCGGTGTGAGGAATCGGCCCCATCACATGGCCACGTCCCTGCACCCCACTGGGCTGTGGGCTATGGACTGAGCATGTAACTGAAAAAACACATTTTAATACCAACTCTATGCCCTTATCTGTAGCCTCCCCTCTGAGATTCCCCAAGGGCTTTAGACACTCATGAGCTTAGCCTCGTCGCTCCCTGCTTCTCCCCTCCCCAGCCCATTATCCACATTTAGCACATCAGGAGACCAGTTTAGTGAGGCCAAGTAACTTTTTGTCCCAGTCACAAAGCAAGTCATTGAAGGAAGTGGGAAGTTCTGAGTTTCAGTTCTGTGCTTTAGCCCCAAGAACCGGGTCGCTTTCTGCCTTAGAAGTGTCAAAGCTGCATGTGCCCAGATCGCTGATTTGTGTACAGTTTGTATTTAGATGCTGTGTATTTCCTTGTTACCCATCTGCAGAATGGGCATAATGAGGATGGCTCCCTCGCAGGGCAGTTCTGGAGTTTAACGAAGGTGGAGCAGCCACTTTGAGAGCCTGAAATGGAAGGTTGTATAGGAACTGCCAATCATGCTAAGCAGAAGAGTCCTCTGTTTAACCATGCGGCTCGGTGACTGAGAAATGCGAGTGGTTGGAATGGGCTTGTTAAGTCCGCTCATTGGCCAGTGTGTCTTGAAGAAGAAAGCTGCGCCTGGGGTGACCTGCTCTGCCCCCGTCCTGCTGCGGCTCTGAGATTGGGGGGGTGTTTTTAATTGTGCTGTGTCTTCTGTTCCCTTTGCAGAGTCCCCCCCAGAGAGGGCCGGGCAGCGGCGCAGCATGCCCAGCGGGGTCATGGAGAAGAATCCCAGCACGGAGCCCACGGCCACCACACCATTCCGTGTCACGGTAAATGTCTCTCGCCACCTTCATGACCTCTCTGGGGGGTTTGACCGAGAGGAGAGGGCATCGGTCCCTGTACGTGCTCCGGGATGAGAGGGCCGTGCATGGAAATCTTAGATTGCTTATTTTTATATGAAGGTGCAGGTGCTAGTAGCTCCTCTTAGACTACGCAGCAGTCCAGGTCTTCTCGGTAAACGAATTGATTCTAATCTCTTCAGAGTCGTACTGCCTCAGCCACGGAGCTGTACACAGCCCTGAATCCAGAGTGTAAAACGGCCTCCTTTCTGGAGGAGATCACACAAAGACGAGTCCTGTATCTAAACCAGTCAATCATTTCTACATATCATGAATACATTGGGACAAGTAAACCGAGCTAAAGGACTCTCGGGGGATGTCTATACTGTCCTCGGGAGGTACGATTACGGCACCTGGAGACATACCTGAGCTAGCTTTGCTCTAACTAGATCAAAGCTAGCTTGAAGAATAATAGCCGTAAAGCTGTGGAGGCATGGGCGTTGGCCACACAACTACGTACTCCTGTCCTGGGAGGGTGGGGCGGGTAGATGAAAGCGAACTTGGGTAGGTCTACACTTGCTGCAGTCCCACTTCCTGGTTTGCAGTGTAAACATAACCTTAGACGCCAATTAACTGATGCCAATGTTCTTAAAAGCTGAAGCAAAATCAGTAACCGTCAGGCTGCCCCATCTAAGCTCTCTTTTTCTTGGGGGTGGGGAGAGTTCTCAATTTGCTGAGCTGATCCCTTATTAGGAGTAGTGTCTAATTTTGTCCTTTCTGATGCTGGACTTCGAAATACGTTTTTTAGACTTTGGGTGTTGTGCAAAATGGCTTTGCCATAAATCCCTACAGCGCTGCAGAGGCCTCATAGGCAAGTCTTGGGTAAACTCAGAGGATTCTGCTGATCCCATATGCCGTGTTTCTCTTTCGCCCTTTTATTACTTGTGTTATTGGAAGCAAACAGAACATTTTGTTGCTGTTCCGACTGCTTCTACCCCAGCTGAATCCCTAATCCTTGATTTGTAGTCCCCTTTGGGTGCAGTAAAGGTAGCGCATTGTCACACCCAGGAGATGAGCTCAGGTGAAGGGGGAATGAGCCAATTGGGAGCAGAATTCCTATGCAGAAATTCTGCTTCCATCTGCATGCCCTTACACCCCTGCTCACCATCCTCCCCTTCAAGGTTCTGCACAACTCCGCCCCAATCTGCATCTGTTTTTTCATCTTTTCCTACATCCCTCTTCTCTCCTTATGCTCCTCTGTGTCCTCTCTGCTAACTCCCTTTGTCTTCATCTCCTTAGGCCATTTATTTTATCCCTCCCTTCTTCCAAATTCTACTTTAAAACGTACTACTTGCAAAACCACCTCTGTTGGTTCCCTTGCCCACTGTATCCCTGCACTGGGCTGCTGGCCTGGTATCCTGGTTATTGAGGGTGGAAGGGAGGAGGAGGCGGTTGTAAGCTCTTGGAAGGCTGGACCTTGTCTTTTTTATGTGTTCTGTAAAGTCCTGTGTTCTACATAATTAATGGCAAACAATGAGAAGTGTGAAATACTAAACAGGGTGTGGGAGGTTTGTTAGCGTTTGCCAGGAGGCAGGAGCGATTGTTAGCATCTGTGAAAATGATATTGTTAAAGGCACCGGGATGGTGTGTTCCGTACTCTGTCTGTGTACAGGGAGTGTGGCATGTGTGAAAACACTCCCTGGATCTGGTTCTCCCTGCAGTAACTTTTGGCCCAAGGGATGTCCATCTTGCTTCTGTGCCATGAGGAGAATCGATTTCTTCTCAAAGACCCGCAAATCCATTCCCCTAATCGTCCACCTTCTTGCTGGATGCGGGCTGCGCTTGCGAAAGGACAGACTGATTGATCAACGTGCTGAGCCAGCTCTGTAAACTTGGGACATGTCCTGCAGAAGAAGGAAATCGCATTCCCAAGAAATGGGAAGACCTGCCAGATAACCAGGTCTTTCTTTTTTTCTTTCTTTTTCTTTCTTTTTCTTTCTTTTTCTTTCTTTTTCTCTTTCTCTCTCTTTCTCTTTCTCTCTCTTGTAAAAGTTTTTAACACTGCGTTGACGAGCTTCATTGGTTTGTACCTTCTCTGCACTAAGGAAGCTGAGGGAGACAATCTGAATCCATTAGGATATTTGTAGCCAAACCAGCAACCGCCTCAGTCAGCCTTGGTTTGATTTCAGCAGCTTTCATTGGAATGGATCCTATTAGGGTGGACACGTTTACCAAGGGATGCTGCTACATGAGTGGTGATCATGTAGGTGCCAAAGGTTTCAGTGGTGTGATGGCGTTACCGAGGATGGACATAGACTGAACATCCAGCCAGGCCGCCTTAAGGCCCTAGCATGAGGTGGGGCTTGATCTGCAAAGATGCTACGTCCCTCTGGGTTTTGCCTTGATGATAGTGTAGGAGAAATGTTCACTTATTCACGATGGGTGGAAATAAAGCCCTATTTCTCCTCTTTCTTGTTGAAATGGAGTGGATCTACTGTGTGTTTCCAGAGGCGTGAGTCCAGTCTTTAGCAGGCGTGATGGCCTGTAGAAGATCGGGTGATTCGCTACCAAAACCAACCTGTGTGTCAAAGTCCATATGAAATTTTAAAAAGCCTAGTGGGTAAACACATCCTTGCTAGAGAGAGGTATGGCATTTGTCTTCTGCATTACACAGAATACTGTCATCTAACTTCTGTTCCTTCTCCGCACTCGGTATGTGACTTCCATTAATACAAATGGCTTCATTACATGCATAGTTTTTCTGGCTGCCCAGATTTTAGCAGATGTCAGACAGGAGAAATATATTCTGCCTCACCTTCCTTCATTAACCAGAAGAGGAGCATTAGCAGTCAGTCCACTCCTGCCACTGGGAATAGTAATTAGTGCTTTAGTTTAGTGGTAATGGGATTATTACTTTTGAGCCTGCTGCTGTAGGTTTTGATGTCGTAAGCTTTTCATATTTTACAGCTGATTGTTCTTCCCTGACATCTCCATCATTGTGCTCTGGAGTCTCCAAGGGCCCCATGGGCTCAGGAGCCATTGAATTCAGAGGCTTGGGCTGTGTGTCACTTTCTGTTGCTCGCATTCATTTGCAATTCAGAGCGCTGCGGCGTGGAAATGCCTCTCTCAATGTAAAGGTCGGCCAGCCTGCCTGAGAATGGACGTGGTGGAGGCTCTGCTGTGGCGCTGGGAACATGTGCTGGTGAATGAAAGGCTTGGACGTGCTGAGCACCCACAGCTCCTGTTGAGGTTGGGGACCTTTGGAAAATCAAGCCCGTAACGTCTCCTCCAACTGTCTGAGAGAGAGGAAAAAAACTGATAGATCTTTTCCATCCCTGATTTTTATGCTTGTACGAGTCTGTGCATATCCGTCTGCGGCATCCAGAGTTAACTGCACCCAAATTCATTGCAAAATCCTGTTCTGCACAGTGACCGTTTCTTTCCACCTCACAATGTCAATATGACTTTAATAGAGCATCTCAAATGTGAAAAACCCTCTCGCCCAGGACGATCCATGTACAGCAAACTTCCTTCTTTGTTACCCATCTCCCCAACGCTGTGCACTATGGGAGCAGAGTGCGATCTGGTGCCCTCTTGTGAACCATGATCTGAAAGGCTTTGCCTTATCTAAGGGTCATTTGCTGCACATTGGCGTGTCCCTCATAACTAATGCAATTCCAAATCTGTCAGGGCAGATCTGTGCAATCTAGGCTGTAGAGATGAGTACAAACCTCTCCCCCTGGACCGTTGAGTTCCCAAAGTACATACAGTGTGTTAAAAATAGTCTTACTGCTCACATCTGCTTCCTTGGAGACTGGAGCTCAGATTGCTCTTAATGGCCAAGAGTCCCCTGAATACTCCAATGAAGCCAGTGAGGAATGTGGTCTACAGTGTCCTAATGGTAGAACGTGGCACGTGGTTACAGAAATCATGGAATTTGGTGTACTGGGTATACTCTTGAACCAAGTCCAGCATCATCTCTTTGGCCAGCATCTGATTTAAAAAACAACCAACCATCATGTTACATTCCCCAGCCAATTATGCAGTGCCATACGTAGAGTTGGGGATTCCTTCCTGCCCTTTGCAGTGATTAACTAATGCCCAGAAGCATGAGTTTTGGTTGCATTATATCCGCATGTAAAGGGTGAATCCAGGCCTGCTGAAGTCACTGGGAGTTTTTTCCACGATCTGACATGCTCAAGTACCCATGGAGGTTGCAGACTCTGATTACTCCCCCGGTTCGCTGAAGACTGCTACAAAGTTGAATGGTTTTGATGAGCCCTTTTCTGTTTAGCGCGTGTGCTGACAACAGGCTCCTTGGAGGCTGAGGGCTGAAGAGAGACGGACTAGACTCCTCTCTCCTCCCTAGAGCTGGTTCTTTGGAGTCAGCGCTTAAATGCGGTATCAGGCAGGAGGGGACTGAAGCATGCGGTTGCCAGCAATGTACCTGATCTGTGGCTAGAGAGAGGCTTTGGCCAAAGTCAGATTTCCCTGCATAGAATCCAGAGAGCACAGCGGTTGGAGGGTTTGCCACGGAAACCTGCATTCGCGTTTAATATACCAGCCAAGCAAAGGACCTGGAACCCCAGGATCTCCACTAGAAACAGGATAACAGGATACTCTGCTCCGCACGGACATTGTGAGTGTCAGAGCGGAATCCCATCAATCCATCTCATTAGCATACTGCCATCTATTGGTCACTTTTATGAGAGCTTGGCTTCATTAAATTCTCTCCCTGGCTGCCTACATGGTCCTGGATGGGCAGCTGCCCTGATGGGGAGAAACTCTGACGTGCTGAATCATTTCTGCAGCAGCGCGAGTGGGCTGAGGGACGGGGATGATTTCTCACTGCTCAGTGACCGTGGGGCAGCTCACTTTCCGACAGGGTCAATTAACAGGTCAGATGTGTAATCTGGGAAGCTTTCAAAAGGGGTTTGAAAGCAACTCCATTAAAGTGCATACTCTGCTTTCCCGACAGGCCCGGGTGAAGGGTCCTCTCTCCTCTAGGCTGAATATCCTGTATCTCCATAGACACCCTAACCCTGGGCCCTCCTCTACAGTCCCCCACCTCCCAAACCCCTGCTGTTGGATTTAGGCTTCCCTCCGCATTTACCACGCTGTTCCCCCATTCAGAGCTGTGCCTGAATGTCATTCTCTGCTATGAGAAGTCTGACTTGGAGTCAGTTCTTGTAGACTCTGCTAAAGGGAAAATATCAGGCAGAATCTTCCAGGCAAAGAGCTGCTCCTGAATCACAAGCCTGAAGCCTCGTCAGTTGTAGAAACAAAATATTTAGTCTGCAGGCCAGGAGCTTGGCGGACCATCCGTAGGGAGTGAAGAGGTTGGAAGTGGACAGGGATCTCTTAGCAGAGCTCACTGGTGTAAGTGCAGCTCACGCTAATGACTGTGTCCTGGCCAGTACTGTCTCATTGTTTCCTTGTGCTCCTTGTGTTGTTTTGTCCTATACTTAGATTGCAGACTTTTGGGGGGGGCGGGCGCCAGTGTCTTGTTCTGTGTCTGTATAGTGCCTAACACAGGGGGTCCTGCTCCGTGACCGGAGCTCTGACCTGCTACCGTAATACAAATAAATAGCATTCAATTAATGGTATTTAAATTTGGATGTGTCTGAACAGGAACTCTAGTCCCTCGGAAGATCCCTCTGGGATGTTTTCCTGAATCCCAGTGGGAGCTGTTTGGAGAGCCCAGTTTAAGGAACTCTGCCCGCAGAGGACACCATGCCCTACCCATTTTAAATTTCATTCAAAAAGGGGCTCCAGCCGTTCAAACTCTTTCTGTGCCGCTCGGGTCCCTTTGCAATGACGCAATTGTAGTCACAAATCAACCTCCCCAGAATTCCCTGCTTTTGACCTGTTCACATCTTTACCCTGCCTCTCTTCGCTGATTGGGTCCCGTTAAGCAGGACGTGCAGCCGCATCTGGAGTGCAGGGTGGTGGGAGTCATTTAAAATTTTTACTTCCTCCTAGTTGGCTTATAACCCCGTGATAAATGAAATATTTCATTAAGTGCTAATGGCAGCGTTCCACTAAATAGAAACTCCTGGGGAGATGAAAGAAGCTCTCTCCATCCTTCTCCTCCCTTGAACATAATCTTAAATGACGGGTCCTGATTCAAGCTGGCTGCTATTGACTAGATGAATATTAAAGGATTTTTAAAAGTTTTTGCCAATGCATAATGTACACTATTTGCCATTTAGGTTCTAATCATTTTTCTAAATGCACTCATGTAAATTATACTTTAATAGCTCAACTTTCTTTGGAGAATCTTCCTTCTGATATGATGAGGCGAGCTGACTGGAATGAACTGGTGCTTCCCTCTCCATGAACACCCTATCTCTAATTGAAATGTAATTGTTTACTAAACCATTCCAACTAGAAGGGAAAATTACTATCATTTTGGTCTGTGGCTGCATACATTAGAGCACCCCTTTTACTGGGGATTGAATTTAAGGAGAATAGGAACATTATCACAGATGATATATAAACAGAAAGCTATTATCATTAAACTGTCAACTGCAACTGAATTTGGATAACGAGTGTTAGCAGCGGCAAGAAATTATATGTAAATTACTTTGAGGATTTATCTGTGGATTCAGTCACTGTTTTCTGGAATGGGACATGCTCTGAGGCTTTGGCTTTTGAGGCATCTTTGAGTTGGGAAATAAAAGTAAGGTCCTCTCAATGAGCATTTATGGTCCAAGTGGCGCTGTTTTGTAAGAGTTAGGTGTGTTAACCTTGCTCTCTGAATTCTTCTTGGGTGATTATAACAATATTATACATTGTACTTCAATGGCATCTTTCATCACAGATTCTGCAAGCTGTCTACAGAGTGGATATGTATCATCATCCACAATTTACAGTTGGGGAATCTGAGGCAGCGTGCAGTTAAGGAATTTGGCCAAGGTCACCCAGAAAAGTCAGGGATAGGTCTTCTGAATTTAATTTCCTAATGTCTAACTTCCAGTCCCAGACTAGCCACTAGTCTTAGCTGCTTCTAATTATATCTTCTCTGCTTTCCAGCTACAGTTTCTAGAGGATTTATCATTCTTCTCAAACTCAATACTGGCCTGTGAAAATGAATGAGTGGACAATCTGGCCTCCCGGTTATTTATTCCCAGTCCAGACATGCCTCAGCTTCCTTCACCCCTCTTCTGGTGTCCGGTGTCTTCAAACTTTCTGACTCGTTAATAAACTCTGAACTCTCCTCTTTATCTCTTGAAATCTACTCCATTCATATAAGTCTGTAGGCATATGGCACAGCGACTGCTCATCTCGTGTTGTGTGTGTTTTTACAATGTATAGGTCAAATGCAAAAGTTAGGTTCTGTTTCAAAGCTATTTAATATCAGTTTTTGTACGAAGTTAGAGATTTAACCTTATTTAATGCTGGCATGAGACTCAGAAAATGCAACAGAAACACTGTCTAGAAACACTGTCCTTGAGTGAAGTGCAAAACCTCCTCCATCTGAAGAACTAGCTGGGTTATTTTACTTTTATAATCTGTGGTGTAAGTAACAGGGAAAGAATCTCATTTAAAAAATGCATCAGGTGATTGGATTAAACCTTCCCATGGACCTTTAAATTCTAGAAAGTAAACATCTGGTTTCTTGCAACTCTGGGAGCACTGGTAGCCGGCAAGGTGGCAGGGTATGTGGGACTGTCAGATTTCAGCACAGGGCTGCTGCTGAATCCACTGTGGATTTATTCGGTGTGTCAAACAGGAGACAGCAATGACCGGATAACAGACATTGTGTTCTGACCTGTTTCACTGGAAGGACGTTGCATGGCAGAGTATGGATTTTTTTCTGTTTGAACTGAATATGTTCCAGGGAGGTCTCCTCATCGGGGCTTGCAGTTGTCCGAAGGAAGCTTTCACAGAAAGGAAAAGATCCTAGGGCCTATTGATGGAGCCAGCTGAATTCACACAACAGGGCCTATTTTTTAAAAGCATTAGTAACCCCTTGTTTGGGGAGAAGGGGTGTGTGTGTGTGTGTGTGTGTGTGTGTGTGTGTACTGATCTGGGGATGACATCCCTGGAGACTGGCTTGTGGGGTTTTGAAATGGCCCATCGCTGTTAGCATCTAGTGGCTCTTTGGTGGTCTACATCAAATGAGTTAACAGTCTCGGGTCAGTGCCTGATGGGTAGGGATCCACATCGCATGCTAACAGACCTGTAGGCTCCCTTATTTATCTGCAGCTCCGGAAGCTTCAGCCCTGAGGCTAAGAGGGGAAAGTTCGCGCTCACCAATCTGCCTGATCTCACCCGCCACTGGTGGTTGAAACCCATTGCGAAGGACAACGTGTGACTCTTGGTTTGCCGCTTCCTTTGGTGTTTGGTCGATGGATGCACAGCAGGGCTTCAGTTGCATTTCTGTGCTGAAATTTTTTCTCAACTGATTTAACCATGTGAAATCAATCTCTCGAAAGCTGGTTTGGACTTTATTTTGTTTGCCCATAACAAATGGAATCGCTCTCTGACCTACGAGGAGTCATTCTCAAAGGAAACCTGCACGACACTTTCAAAAGACAAGCCTGAGAACTTAAATACAGAGCTCTGCTAGACTCTAACAATCCTGGGCTGAACAGACACGGAGTTTATTATTTATTACAATAAGCTGGAACCCAGTAGTCCCCCCTTTTTGTCCTGTGTCTGCAGAGGCGTTAACGAGCCACTCTACCTTGAATGTTCCCTTACAATATCTGCTAACTGCTTATGCTGAACAGTCTCTTCTACCCTACATTTTGCTGTGGCTCTGGGAGTTCCTTTCTCAGACCTGCAGGAGAGCTCGGTCTCTCGAATGCCTGCCGTTCTCACTAACAGAAGTCGGTCCAATAAAAGACGTTACCTTACCCTCCTCCCTTCTCTCTCTATGTAATCTAGTCATGTTCACATGTACCTCATCTACCACTGAGGTTTAGTTCTGTGATCAATTCCTTTTTATCTGTCAAGACGAGGTCTCCTATAGCATTCCCCTGTTTTGAATGCATCACTGTTTGTTTGAGTACGACATTGATCTGTCTATTACACCCCCTGTCCTGCTGACCTGGATTGTTCAGGGCAAATCGGAGGTGTGCAGACTGAGAGACTATGGCTGGGCAGCAGCCCCCTGTCTGCAGAAGTTTGAGTTTTGGGACTGCAGCAAAAGCTCCATAGACGTGGCTGATCCAGGCCAGGGGGGCTGTAAAACCGCAGCGTGGATGTTTCAGGCTACAGCCTTGGCTCTGAAACCCTGCAAGGGGGGGGGAAGGTCTCAGATCCCTGGCTCTAGCTTGAGCCCAAATGTCTTCACTGGTTTGGCTCCAAAGCCTCAACCACAAAGGTGATGCCCATACAAAAGCCTGGGTCAGCTGACCATTATGTGGGTATCACCTTTGTGGTTGATGTTTTGCCTCCTGTGGGGAGATCAAAGGCTGGACTCCATCCAGAAGAACTCAGTAGCCTGGTGGCCTGTACTCTGCTCTCTCCTGGAAAGGCCTGGGCAGATCCCAGGGAGAGGATCTTGTGCTGCTCCGATGACATCTTTTCCATCCATCTTCAGACACCTCCCCCACCCACCCCTGTCAAAACCATTGCAGTCATGCCAGCAATACCAGCTGTTCCTGATAAATTACCTTTCAATGGGAAGAGTCCCTGGGGGAGAGTATTTCAGAGGTAGGGGATAGGTAGGGCTAATAAGAAATGTTAATTCACATTTCATTCTTTTGATCAGTGTATTGAATCATAATCCACAATAATATTATTTGGCATTTCTATGGCACCTTTTATCCAAGGCTCTCAGTGTGTTACAAGCACAAATGAATTCGGTCTTACCAGTCTGATGAGACTGTTAAACTAAGTTGTATTCATTTTACAGATGGGGAAACTGAGGCACGAGGTCATGCAAACTGTCTGTGGAAGAGCTGGGACTTGGTATCAAGGCTTGCAGATGCCTGTTTTAACCAGGAGATCTAATTTACATAGTGATTTGAAACTTAATTAAAATGGGAAAACCTGTCTCTGAGAATGGGATTTTTTTTCCTTTGAAAAGAGTTTTTTATTTTTGTGATGGTTCTCAGTTTATTATGCATTTCATTTGTGTCTGGTCTGATATTCTTTTGGACTTCTGACACTGCAGGGGATGTTTAAATCCCTTCTAAACCATACTAATCCCCTCCCCTAAATACCATTTCATTGACTTGTTTTAAATGCCATAATAATAATTTGATTCATATCAGTTGTTTAAAAAATGGTTTCATTTCCAAACTATAATTTAAGTAGAAATGGTTTTGTTCTCTCTCTCTCCCTCTCCCTCTCCCTCTCCCCGCCCCAGAAAGTGACACTGATCTGGTTAGTTTCATTTCTCTGAGGTAAATGAAGTGCAAAAAGTAAACAAATAGAATGGATGTTGATTTCTTTAAACTGAAAGCATTTGAATATTGTACAGTATAAGCTTGATATTGTCCCTTTACCAATAACCAAGAAATAAAGTTAAAGAATTATTCTTCAGAAAAAATCAGCAATACAATAAGGTTGTCCACTTCCTCAGTGACGTGCTCTCTGAAGTCCTGTTGGATGTATTCAGTAACTTGTGACCTGGCAGTTTAACTGTCCCATTTAAAAAGACTCCTCTCTGAGGTTTTTCCATTAGGAAATGGTTTATTTTCCCCTCCCATTCCTATCAGTTGGGGCATACATAGAAATGCCTCCTTTGCTACAGCAGTCATTGATCGTTCTGGCTGAGAATCCTGGTTGGCTCGACTATTCATGCTGAATCTAAAGATGATGCCCACGGTCTGTAGCTAAGTTTTAAAATTGTCCCTGCCATGGTGAGACTGAGCACTTGTCTGTCTAACAGCAGCGATGGCATCACGTCTGAGGCTGTGATCTCTTTGACTCTCGCTGGGGTAAGGTGGGTAGCGCTGGGTCTGTACGCTCTCTGGAAGGTTCAGGCTCTGTAGGGAAAGGGGAGCTCTTTCCTGGAAGGTTATGTCTATGCTGGGATTGCAGGAAGCCTAGGCATGCCTGAGTTAGCTTTGTTCTAGCTAGTGTGCTAAAAATAGCAGGGAAGCCTTGATGGATTTGGCTGCCTATCCAAACCCATACCCGGTATCCCATACTACCATCGATGCAGCTACACTGATCTTTTTAATGAGCTAGCCCGAGCAGAGCCCAGATGTGTATACACGGGCTGCAATCACAGCTCCTGACTGCAGTGCAGACCTACCTTGAGTCCGTACTGATCCAGGGTCCTAGGCCACGGTGATGCTGGAAGTGTCATAAAACCTGATCCACTTCCTAAGGATTCATGGTCGTGTCAGGCCTGCAGCGCTTTCCCCATGACTAGGGCTGCAAAGTTAACGGATCACCAGCCCCCGAGTGGTCTTTTTCTGGTCGTCTTGCCTCCAGATCCTAATGGAACTGATGCTCCGTAACTTCTCTCCAAATGGTGACACTTCCAAACCCAGCACATTTATCTGAGCCAGTGGGCCCAATTCTGATCACTTACACAGGTTTTGCACTAGCGTAACTCCAATGATGTCAACGGTGTTACTCCGAATTTACATGGGAATCGGTCCCAGTGTCTCCTGAGCACCAGGGCAAGGCCAGATGGATCCTTTTCACTCCGTTCCTTTAGCACTCCCAGTCAAGTAACTTTTTATTGCGCCTTTGTGTGTGTCTGCATTAAAGTGACATTGATTTCTGCATACTATTTCGAACTCCAGTTGCCATGGGAACAGAATTCAGTTTCCCCTTCATGCTGTGTCTTTCCCCAGCTCTGCCCTCTGAAGACGCGAGCCGTATTTCTCCTCCTCTTCCTTTTTTCTCGAGAGTGTCGATAATGGTGGCTGAGACATCAGGGATAATTTGACAAAATGATGATCCGAGCCATAATGCCTTTGGTGATGCACTTGTGTGGGCCCTGGAGCTCTGCCAGCAGCCAGCCTGTCTGTGTCTCGCTCCGTAATTACACCGGGTCCTATCTTACCTGTGACATTCTTCACAACATGGAGGAAATTAGTTCAGACACTAATCACGTCTTTATTTCCCAAATCTCGCTGAAGTGATGGATGCCACCTGTTGTGCTAAGTGTGACCCTCCAGTCCAACTCTCTGGGTGGCGTCTGTGTATTTCTAGCCCCAGGAGAGGCACTTGGCCGCTCCCATTGTCCTAAAGCCTTTACTTGCAATCCTTGGGAGCTGTGAACAAGTTAGGACTTCAGGCGGTGGTGGTCATGGTAGGGGAAAAGCTGTGGAGATCCACGTCAAACTCTAGAGATCCTCTGGGAGTTCTTGGTGACGGTCCCTTCATCTTGCCATTTTGGGAGAGGGGTTAGTGCCCGTGGTACTTGACAGCCTGCTCATACCACAGTTTTATTAGGGGCAACAGGTACTCTAGTGGCAGGCAGTGCCCAGGGCCAGTTTATACGGACGTGGGTGCTGTAGGTGCGGGCGGAAGCCAGGGCCAGGTTTATTTCTTCATCGTCTTAGATAATATTGGATTATACCATTTAGATTGTAAACTCTTTAGGTAGGGACCTTGTGTTCTGACCCACCTGGGAAGCAGCACAGGCACCTGTGGTCTGGGCACTAGCTTGGGAGTTGGTAGACCCAGATTCAGTTCCCTGCTCTATCACAGACCTCGTGCCTCAGTTTCCCCTCTGTAAACTGAGGATGATAGTACTCGGACAGTATAGTCCAGGGGCCATATTTCGACAGACAGTAATAATTAGCACTTCATCCTAGAATTTCAAAGTACTTTACAAGTATTAATTAAACCTCCCACTGATCCTGTGAAGTAGCATCCCTATTTTACAGAGAGGGAAAACTGAGGTATAATGAAAGCCTTCTAATCAGTAAGGTAGCCAGCTCTCACTGACAGCAAGGGCCATTTTTGCGTGGTTGTTCTCTGATTGCAGCGTGCCTTTAAATGCAGCTCTCTTTGATAATTAGCAAGTCAATCGAGAACAGTTAAGACAAAAATAAATGAAAGGTAAATCACCTTGATAGATTTGAGAGTTTCCTGCTGGGTAACAAAATCCTGCTTTAAATATATCAAATCCACTGCTCATGATTAGGTAGAAAATAATCACTGCCGAAACCTAGCAGTCTCTGCGTCTCCTCCTGCCCGTCTCAAAATCTCTGCTGTTACTTTGCAGAGAATAAACAGAGCAATAACTCCATTTCAGTTTTCTAATAGTTTGGGAGCTGGTGGGGAAGTCCGGTCACTTGGTAGTGGATCTGCCTTAAACTACTAACAAGCTTTTCAAAGCCACTGTCTTGGATAACGTAATTCATTGAAAAGACACTGAACACTAGTTTATAAACTTTATAGTTAGTCTTTAAGGTGCCACAGGACTTTGTTACCTCTGCTATTCCAGACTAACACGGCTACCTCTCTGATTCTGAACACTAGTTGTTATGGCTTATTGTTGCCTCACACCATACTCCTCCTCACCCTAACCAGGAGGAGGCGCTATAGGATATAATACAAGGGTCAGACACAGAGCAAAGTTAGGAGGAAAGGGTGGAAAGCAAGTAGAATGTAGACTCGGTGTTAGGTTTTATCTACATTTAACTGGCTTATTAGATTTAAATATTTGTGGTTCAAATGTGGAAATGTATCCTGAGCTTTCCTGTATTAAGTGTGTGTGTGTGTGTGTGTATGCATCTCTAGATCTGATAGGTATAGTATATGTTCTTCATACACATTTCTTGTTCCCTGCCCTTGTTTTAACTATGGCCGGAGCTATCTATTTTATGGATTTGCAAAACCACTTGAAGCTTTTGCACTTTTTAATTCCTATAATTTAAAACCAATAGGTTCCCTCCTGCCCCACTCCCAGATGGTTTCCTTTATTTAAAAAACCCAAATTTCCCTACCTAGACCGTAACCTGTCCTGTGTGGTGTAAAAGCTGAAGGCTGGCATATCCTGTTTATGTCATATGTGCTGTGTTTGTCCTTTCATTAGAATTTTTCTCTCCCCTTCTCTGCTCTTTTTTCAAAGTCTCTTCTAAGCAGAAGATGACTTAACTGACATTTGGCTTGAACTATTAAGTGACTTTTAGGGCTGATCTTCACTACCGGGGGGGGGGGGGGGGAGGGAATCGACGGCAGATACGCAACTTCAGCTACGTGATTCACGTAGCTGAAGTTTGCGTATCTGCAGCCGACATACCTGCCGTCCTCACGGCGGCGCGCTCCCCTGTCGACTTCAGCTTGTGCCTCCCAGCAAGCTGGAGTTCCAGAGTCGACGGGGGCGCTGGAAGCAATCGATTTCTAGCATTTTCACCAGATGTGAGAAATGGATCGCTACCGGCGGGTAGTGAAGACCAGCCCTTAGTATGGGCTTGAAATCAGGCCTGTGAGTTCTCCATGCCTATTATTAAGTATTTTCATGATGTCTGGCCAGGATTAAGTGCTGGGAAAGGTAGATAGTGGGAGATATACAGTGCTGGTATCTTGTCTGAATTACACTGAGTTCACCTTACCTTTGCAAAAGTTAACATTTTTGTTTGACTGGAAATTAGCTGAAACACTAATATTGCAATTTAAGTTTCATAAATCTGGCAAATGTGTTCAGAGCCACCAGCATCTGAGAACTGACCTTCCCGCTTGAATGAGGAACTTTTACTGCAAAATTGCATAACAATGAACTCTTGTGTACAAAGGATGACAATACTGCTTTCTAAAATGTACTGTCCTACTGGCTGCTTTTGTACCAATCGTGTTAATAAAAAGCACAGAGGATTTGTCAATAAAACTCAAACAACTAAAATACTGGTGCTGCCCTATAAACTTGAAATCAGTCCGCAAGACAATGAAAGTGTGGGTCCCACTCCCACTCTTAAATTTTCAAGATGGGACTGGGTAGAAGTAGCCTGATGACTAGATCTAGCATGAAATCTGCATGCTGGTCGGACCATAAATCAAGACACAGGAAGAGCCTATAAAATGTACGCCTGAAACATTTTATTTGGTATCATATAGTGAAAGTGGACTTTAACGGAGAACATTCATGTAAACAGATTTATACCGGAGACAAGAGGACTCTCTCCATGTGTTTTATTGCACAGTTTGCGGAGTTCCGTGTATCTAGGCTTGGAAAGATTAGATTTTTATCCGTAAATGTTGGTAAATGTCGATATACTGATAGACAATGCCTTACTTTGCCTACATGTAAAACGCTGCAGCTGCACCTGCGGTCACATTTAAGTATAGACACTACAGGAATGGGAGGGGTTTCCCATCGCTGGAGGTAATCCACCCCCCACCCCCACCCCCAAGAGACAGTAGCTAGGTCAACGGAAGAATATCAGTCCAGCACTATCTATATCAGGGGTGAGGTTGGCTTAACTGTGTCGCTCAAGGGTGTGGATTTTTCACCCCCCGAGAGATGTAGCTATGCCAATGTAACTTTTTGGCGTAGACCCCCTCCCCTCCAAATAGTGCTGCTTGAGAACTTATTGGAGTCAGAATCCAGTGATTGTCTTGAATTGGGCTCGTAACAAATGGACTAACGAAAGCATTGTAGAAACAGGTACGATTGTTGATTTAAAGATATTTACTGTGTACATTTTGACATGTGATGTTGCCAGGTGTTTATAAAGCTTTAACTTTTTGGATTAGATCTTTAAGATCTAATCTTTTGATCTGTCTGCTCCCCTCCACGTTTCCTGCAGCTGTGACAATGAAAATAGAGAAAAATCTAAAAAAGACTTACCAATGAATGTTGATGATATCCATCAAAATATATTAAAAAATTGAGTTCTGCCAAGGCTATGTAGATAACCTCTGGTGACCATTTTTGTAAGTGCAGTGTTGTCTAGGTAATAGTGCCCCAGACTGAGAACCAAGCAGTCGTGAGTTAGTTATAAAGCTGACTCTGCTGCCAACCTGCTGGGTAGCCTTGGGAAAATCATTTAACCTCTGTATGCTAGTTACACAAGGATAATATTTATCTACCACACAAGGTTATTGTGAGCCTTGATTAGTTTACATTGGCGTGTTGCTACATGAGTGCAAAATATTTGTTACTGAATCCCAGAACTATAAATACGGGAAGAACCTAGTAACTCATCCCGCCCATTCCCCTGGGGCCAGCATAGGGATGTTCTCCAAAGTTTAAATGTCCCAAACGATGGGCTTTCCCTTGGGAGACTGTCCCACAGCTTCATACGTTGTGACTCTGGTTTAGAGGAGATGGCCCCACTCTCCACGGCTTGCTACCTACCACCTGGTTGACTGTGACCTTGAGTGTCTTGCAGCAGCACGGGTCTTTGATATTGGAAGTTGCTTCCATCTAAGGAAAGTGTGAAGACAAAGAATTTCTCTTTGATGCTCTGTCTGATAAGCAGAGGCGGCTGCCTTAACTGAAAGCCAGAGCTTCATTCACAAACCGCAAATGTAGCAGTGCTAGCAGAGATCATCACCTGTAGTGCCAGAGAAGAATTGCCCTCCCCTCTGTGCAAGGCATTGCATGCCAGGTACTTTCTGGGTAGAGATTCCCTCTCCTTTCTCTGAAGGGTTGTTTTTCGACCATTGCCAGAAGTAGGACGCAAGGTTTGGTGGCCCAGTGGTCTGTTTCAGCATGACCGTTCAGATTTCTCTATGCTAAATAAAGATTAGGAGGTGGTACGATCCTATGCTAGAAATGTTCTCCCAATTTTTGTCCCCCTCTCCCAGAAATCCTGCCTCTCTTTGTTCAAACCCAGTTTCTTCCACTCCGCAGCCCTAGAGTGATCACCTCTGCAATGTTGTCTGTGCCTGACTTCTCTCGTTTCTGTCTTTGTTAGACGGAAAGCTCGCTGGGGGTGGATCTGTTCACTGTCTTTTGAAAAGCACGTGTGTTTCTGGTCTTAAGAATTCAGTTGGTTTTGTTGTGTTGGAAAGAGAACTTGTTTTTCGTTTCAGTAAAGCTGAAGGGAGGAGTTCTTCGTTCGGACTGTCTGAGCCTTAGGAAAGGACAGTGGATCTGTCTGTCGATGGCCTTAACCCTTCGGTGAGGGGTCTAGTGTAGCTGGAGAGGGCTCAGGGTTCTTCAGCCAACTAACCAAGAATATTTTATAACAGCACAACTTTTGAAAGCCTCTGCGCTTTCAAAACTTGGGCACCTGTGGGGTGGGGGTCAGGCTGTCTGTAGCCGCATGCCTGGGTTGAGTTACTTATCACAGCAGGCAGGACAGTTTAAATGGTTAGATCGTGGTACCTTGTGCACTAGCTTTAAGTATTAGGACAGATAGGTGGTTTCCCTTGGATGCCCTCTATAAAGCGTCTGAGTGATAGAAACCATTAATCTTCGTAGAGTTTGGTTGCTGGTCGTGTCTGAGAGGGATCACCTAGAATCCAAATACACTTTGCTACCATGTCCTATAAATTCTTTATTTTATCTTCAGTGAAATCACAGCTACATTTTAAAAGCAGGACGGACGTAATGATTTACAGCTGATACCCAGCGCTTAAGTCATTATTATGCTACAGAAAGTATTGTAGAAGTTCAGATTTATAGGAGTGTGAATAATTTTCTGTCAGATGGGGATTATCCCTTTTAATCTAAAAGGCACTCATTCTCCCTCTATCTGAGGTTTCAAAGACATTTGTCTGATTGGAATCTATTGCTCTCCATTGTAAAATAAATCTCCTGTGTATACAGTGCATAGGAGACTGTAAATGTGAACTTGTTAGGTTTGTTGAAAGTCAAATACTCCCAACTCTTAATGTCCTAAACAGTTGAATCCTGTGAACACCATGGGGTATGTTCAAAGTGTTGGGCCGTGTTTTAGCTGCGTATCTTGGATTTGAGGCTTTAGCTGAAGGTGTGTAGTTATAAAGTTTTCGTAGGGCTAGTCCTTTGAGGACATTTCTTGAAAACACAGTTGGAGAATTTGTACAGTTTCTCAGGAGTCAAATAATTGGTTTTCTCCCTGTTGCCTTCTATCCTGGTCTGGACGTTTGCTGAAAAACGACATGCCTCTCCCAGTGATATGATGTAGAATAATCCTGTAACAGAGCTAAGATCTTTGAGAGGCGGAGTCCGTGCAGCTATCCTTTACAGAGAGCCAGACTTTCCAGTGGGCCTTTAGAACGGTATCCACAGTATTTGCAGGCACATGTACTTTTACAAGAACATGAATCCCCTTTTATGAACGCAACCCAGGTAATTGCATGGCCCAAGTAGCTCCCCCTTTGTGGGAGTAAATGCTGGGTTTTCCACAGACTGTGGGCTCTCTTTTAGAGCCACAGATGATCTAAACTGTGGTATCACGAGTGCATGTCGGGCAGATGCTGATGGCATGCTAGCTGGGAATACTGGCTTCGAAACCTTTTGAGTTCTGCATGGCACATAATGGACCATCCCCCTCTTCCCATTTCTTGGTCTCTCAGTTGTAAGTTCCAGCAGGCTGACTCTTCTGCAAGTTGTTATAAATTGAATGTAAATGGTAGAACTTGCAGTGCTTGAGGGAAAACCACTGTGAGCCCAGCAAAGGTGAATTCCTGAGCTTCAGGTAACAGTGCTCTCTCTGCCTGGCTTGCTGATGGGGTTACCAGATGTCCCGTTTTTGACCAGACGCCTGGTTGAAAAGGGACCCTAATGGCTCCGATTGGCACCAGTGACTTGGCCGTTGGTGGTACAGCGGGGGCCCAGGGCTCGGGTAGGCACAGAGCCTGCCTTAGCTCCGTGTGGCACCCAGAAGTGGCCACCAGATCCCTGCGGCCCCTAGGCACTGGGGTGGCCAGAGAAGCGCCACACGCTGCCCTTGCCCCAAGTACCGGCTCCGCAGCTCCCAATGGCCAGGAACTGAGACCAATGGGAGCTGCGGGGGGAGGTGCATGCTGGCGCAGAGGCAGCAAGCACCGCACAGAACTGCCTAGCCACCCATGTGCCTCGAGGCCATAGGGACCTGGCGGCCGCTTCCTCAGAGCTGGGGTAAGTACTGCCGGGATCCTGCACCCCAACCCCTAGCCTAGCCTGGAGCCCACCCCTGCACTCCAAACCTCTGGGCCCGTACTCCCAGGGGCTGCACAAGCCTGTCCGGGACCTTGTGCGCTGCTACCATGTCGCTGCAACGTCCCGGCTGTTGTTTGATCCAGTTAAATCAGAGCTAGCTAGGGGATGGCTGCGGTGCTGCAGTTCTACCTCGCATGGCGGCGTGGACAGACCCTCAGTCATTTCTGACGTGGGCTGGCTCTGAAGGATGCGTCTACAACGTATTCGTTATTTCCATAGAACCAGCCTCATAGCGAGTGAGAAGAGCAAGCTCCTGCCTCACATAGGACCTGGACCAAGTGCAGAGACAGGGATACAAACGGGCTCAAGGGGCGGGGGGAGGGGGGGAGGGGGGAATATGACGTTCAGCTTTGCTTGGATTTCAGTTTGTTGATGATTATTTGTTTTTAAAGGAGTAAAAATATTCAGGGCTCTGATTTCATGCCAGTTTGCCGAGGAAAGCGCTAAGGAGCGAGAAGCTCTGAATCCCCAGTCTTCCTCCGTTCCACAGAGCTAGCAGAGGCCCAGAGCTGCGAACATGGGCCTGATCCTGCAAGCTGCTCTGCACACTCCATTTGATGGTACTCAGCCTCTCAGAAGAGGCATTTAGCATCTCACCAGGATCAAGCCCCTGTACTCACAAGAGGGTGACGTGGGGTGGGTGGTGAGAGCTCATCTCATCTAGCACCAAAGATGACGAGTCACAGCAGCAAAAAGTTTGGCAAAGGCAGTTTCTACTTTGTGAGAGGCAGCGTGCCGTGTCTGTGGGGAGGCTGTTTGCCCCAGCATGGTACTTTCCTGGGTGATGCCTTCTCTGATTGCTCTTCATTTCTGCTCTTCAAGGTCACTCTCATCGTAGTTCCTGGATCGTTCATTGCTGATTGCCCAATTACCCTGCTCCTACCTTCCTTGGGAATAGTTCTCTGCGTTGTGTGGCTATGAATTGTTGGCGGTATGCTAATCATGGAGCAGAGAACAAACAGTGCAGGGCAGGGTTGTTTTTGTTTTAACAGAAGAACAGAAGAGGCCAAATTTGAGAACCAGGGGATGAATCCCTCCGGATGCAGTCTGCACTCTTGCTACTCCCGGCTCCTCTGTCGATCCAGATTCTTATCTTGCCACTGCTCCTCCGAGTGCAAACACCGCTCTGTAACCCAGCAGCCCTTCAGTACTACCCAGGGAGTGCAGCCATGAACTTGATTGCTCCAGTATAGGGCCTTGGCTTGCCTGAACTTTTCACAGTGACCCGCGTCTTCCTGGAGGGAAGATGAAAAGTATGAAGCATACTTAGCTTGTCCAGTCTGTCACTAGTGTGGGGTGTGGCAGCTGAGTGTGGGTCCTTGGGAGTGGCCTTGCAAGCCAAGAGGGCGTTACTTTCCTGATGCAGAGGGAAAGGTGCAATGCAATGAAATGAGCAGAGGAGCGTTTAGGCTGAGGATCAAGAAGTCCCTGGGGGAGTGGGAACGTACTGGCAGGAATATATTTTAGTTATATGGTGAATGCAGCCCAGTCAAGCCACGCCACAGCATTCTTATCTGTGATGTTCAAGGCACAAAGACCTCTGGGAAGTGGAGTCATTTTAAAGTCCTCAGTGTTTGTGGCAAGGAGAGTCCTCTCCCTAAGGTGCAGTGGAACATCTAGGCCTGGGATGCTTAAAGCAGGATGGAGCAGAGCACTGGCGAATAGCCTGTGAACGGCAGCCATGCCTTAGCTGGAGGTGGGCAGGGACAAAATGTGACCTGCTAGCGCTTGTCTTTCTCTTTCTCTTTCCTCCCTGACTGAATGACACTTGCCTGCATTAAAATCCCCAGCCTCCTGATTAGCCCCTGCTCCTTCTCACTAAACGTTCCCAGTTTTATGGCCCTGGCCAGACCCAAGCTGGCTCCTAGGGGCCTTGTCCTCCGATTTTTTCCAGTGGACTGAGCTGAGTATTTCCAATGACAGTGCAAATTGTATTAATCTCTTGCCATGCAAGGGCATTGTTGCTAGGCAACCCTTAACAAGCTGTACTCTTTCTTGCATTCTGTGACTGCTTTGTGGCCTGGCTCACAAATATACATGTCTGTGCGTGTCGAGGTTTGCCCCAGGTGCTCTGCATGCCAGGGCCCATGCCCGGCCAGTGTGTGGAGTGATGGGTCTTTGACCTGCCATGATAAACCGCTGTCACTGGACACACACAATGTCCCTGGAAATATTTTCTCATGCTATTGGCTTTCATCCTAATCCCTCGTGTGTATGGGGGGGTGGGAAGAGGAGAGGCTTTCCTGGTTCCCTTTGGACACAGGTGTGCTAACATTCCATGGGTCATTGCAACCTGGTTCCTCATGCATGGACTCTGCTTGCCCTAGTCACCTGGCAAAGGGGCCCTTCACTTCACCTCAGCTGGACATTCCTCTATGAATTTACAGGGTGGCTGGGAATAGCAGCTGAGGTTGGTACATGAAAGCATGAGAAGATCTCTGAGCTTCCCCCCTCGTGTGTGTCTCCAGGTTTTCTGCTTTCTGCAAGGGCTGTGTGTATGGGTGTCTGACTAGACTAACACTTCTCCAGGTCCAGCGACTAGAGTATTCGCTTCTTCTTTTGAGTTCTGATCCCTCCTGCTCTGCTGACTTGTGAAGGGTTCTCCCCAGGACCCAGTGCCAGGCGTGCTAGGCAGACTCTCTCGATCAGCGTGAGTCGGGCATTGGGATGCAATCTGAATCCGAGAGGTCCTCACCTGAGAAGTTTGCAGAATTTTCATGCAGCTGGTGACACCTGGATTTCTCAGGTGAGGTTATGACTGATGTTTCTCTCTACACTAGCCACTAATATGCCTATGCAACAATTGTACAGAGAATGTACACCCTCAGGAGGCTGCCTCAACAGAGGCTGCCTGCTTTTTAAATTCATGAATTGAGCCCTTTGTCACTTCTGACAGGGATAGAATTGGATGACAGTGACGGGGGGACAGATTTTAACTTCCAAGCTTAAATCGAAAGAGTCAACAGTAATAAATGAGATAGGATCTATTCCAAAGAGCATCCCCCATACTCTAACCAACTAGAAAGGCACTTGATCACTGACGGCTTGCTTTCCCCCCCTCAGACTTGCAGGCCGGGCTGTCCTTTGGCGTATGCAGCTACGTAGGGCACCATGAAACTTGAGGCACCAAATTGCCCCAAATTTCATGGTGCCCTAGGCAGCTGCGTGCTGCATACGTGACAGGACCAGCCCTGGTGACCAGCCCTATTCCTCAGCCTTGCCCCAACCCCAGTCACATCGCTCGGGTTGGAGACAGGACCACCCCCCACTCTCACTGGCAGCGGGAAGCGGAGCTGGGAACTGGCGGAGTAGAGCGGGCTGGGGCTGGGCTGCTCCACTTCTCGCTGCTGCCGGTGAGTGGGAGGGGGGAATCTCTTCCCTCAAGCCCTCTCCCCCGAGCGACACCGCTGGGGTCACAGCGAGGCAAGCAGAGCGGGCACCTCCTGGCCCCCCGTTAATTCCCCAGGCCACTCTGGGCCTGTGAGGTCCTCAAAGTGGCCCCCCACATCTCCTGCCTCCCAGACTCTATGGGGGGGAGGCTTGGGGCTCCACACAGCCTCCCCCTCCACCCCACGGGGGGCTGCATAGGGCACCCAAATGGCTAGGGACGCTCCTGCTTGCAGGAAAAACTTTTCACTCTTGAACTTTCCATTGGTTTGATCTTTTATCTTTGTGCTCACTGGTGGAGTTGAATACAGACTTGTTTTACAAGGTAATGGTGGAGTGTGTACACTGTGTATCTTTGTCACGGTAACGAGCAAATATTGAATGTTGCCCGGAAAAAACTTTCATTTTATTTCAAATTCTGAAGATAACAAAGAGAACTCCCTTTTTTTGTCCATTGAAACTAATAATACTTTGCATTTCTGAAACATCTGCCATCTGAGAAACTCCAGCTGTTTCACAACACAAATATTAATGAACTTGTCTTTGCAACATCCAGACAGTTCCCCATAGTGCTGATTTTGTTTCCTCCTTGCTTTATAATACCAATATCCAGCACCAGAGATTGGATGGTGTCATTTCACTGGGCCGTGGTTATCTCGCGAAGGCTGCCATCTTCTGTTTCAGAAAATAAGATTTAATTTAAAAAGCAAACAAAACAGTTAAGTCTTTGGTCCTTAAGGTTGTGAAGAAAATGTTAATGTGATTCAAGCATAAACTGGCACCTGTGTATCCAGACAGCCTGAAACAATAGCTCTGAAAAGTGTGAACTGCCTCTATTCATTTCACATGCATGTTAACTCTGAAATATAATGACGACAATTACATGTCAGTATTTCATGGTTGATCAGTGTGCCAGAAAAGTGAAAGACGACAATAATTTGAAGCTCTCTGGTGAGTGAGGGCTCGTTTTGTTGTCTCAAGTGGGTGGAACTTGGTTTGTGAATGGAGCTTTTTTCCCCTCAGAGTTTAGAAGAGTATCATGATTCTTTAGCTGTAATTTGATCTCTCCCTGTCATGTATTTCAGTTCCTTTTGCAAACACTGTCCACTAATTTGGCTTCAAAGTAACTGGTGAGAATACTTATTCCTATTTTATTGTCATTTCATCTTGTGGTAGTACCAAGAGTCCCAGCCATGTCCCTGAACCCCCTTGTGCTAGGCTCTGTACAAATCCAGAACAAAAAGATGATCTCGGCCCCAAACAACTTAAATCTTTGCAAGGCGCTAAGTCTTCAGAATAAAGAGAGAGGCCCAGCTAGACTTGAGAGTTGCCCATGGTTGTACATGAAGTCTGGCATTTCAAGGACTAGACCTTGGGCTTGGTTCTCTCTCTTAACCACCATTTTCCCTAGAAACTGGACACCATGAAGTACAAAATATTGTATTTCTCTGTAGTAATGACAGGTGGTCATTTATTTAAAACTGGGATTTTTCTATTTGCATGTAACACTTCAGCTGCAGTTGGCAATTTTATTACTGAGTAGCTAACACAATTCAGAAGATCTGTGAAAAATATGTAGCAAGGTTTTACTTGAAGTCAACCGTAAAACTAACACAAAACTAGGAAAAATAAATCCAGTGGTTTCTCTGAACATGTCCGTATATTGTTTACTGCGTGTGTGGCTTTTGGATGGGACAGATGTCCTGTGTGCTGTCATAACATTTGCATGCGACTGGACGGACTCCTGTCTGGAGTCAACAGCAGGTCTTGGCTCTCCTGGGTCTGCGGGGAGAAGAGGCTATGTAGGCACAGCTATGGACCAGCTGGAGAAACGTGGGCGTCTACGAAAAAACTGTGGAGGAGATGCAGGCAAAGGGATACCCCACTGATCAGCTGCAGTGCTGCGTGAAACCAAGGAACCGTGGCAGGTGTACCGCAAGGCTAGGGAGGCCAAAACTTGTCAGTTGCAGACCAGCCTCTCTTACCATGAGCTGCATGCCATGCTTGGTGGAGGCCCCACCAGCGCCCTGCAGACTGCTGCTGTGGATACCTGGGAAGAGTCCTAGACTGAGACCCCTGCCTGAAGAGTGAGGAGCAGGAGAAGGGGGGCTAGGGAGTCCAACTGTGCCACTAGACCAGACCTCTTTGAGAGTCCACCACCGTCTACCCAGTCATACCAGCTGAGCATGGAGGTGTTCAATGGAGGGGAGGGACCCTCGGGTAAGTGTGCATGTGTGTTCCCTGACCATCTTTACATTTAAAGATGCCACCCGGCCCCATGGCCCAGCCCAGCCTGTGCTCCCTGTGCTGGCATTGGAACAGGGCAGGTCTCCGGGCAGCTTTCAGGTGTGCACTGCAGAATAGGTCTGGCCGGAGCGGCTGCCTCGGCCCCAAAAAGATCACTTCTTGAACAGAGGAAGCGTCTGCAGGCTCTTAACCCTTTCACTGCTGCTCTGCAAGCCACGCTGATGGAACTAGTCCATCTGGCAGCATTGGAAAGGTAGTTCTTTGCTCTACCTGCTCATGTCCATCACCATTAGAGAGATGATTATACACTAAGTGCTGCTTTTTTCCATCCTGATAAGAGTCTGGGGCAGCAGCTGTGTTGACCACCGAGGAAGTACTGGTCTGTCCTGCGCTGAGCACCCTCAGTGCAGTGCAGGACAAGGCCCGGAGTTTGGGGATACGTACATTTTAAACAGAGCTTTCCATCCAGGTAAGAATTCCTCTAATAAAAGACCAGAAGAAGCGTACATAGGTGTAGCACAATGGCAAGAAGCTTGGCGGTTTGGTGTGTACGTTGGGGAAAGCCAGTAGCCATGGCATGACGGAAGGGGCTTGTGCACTTGCAATTTGTCCCTGGAGACGTATGTTCAAATCCTGGCATACGTTTCTAGCCAGTTGTCCTCCAGGGCCTCTCCAGTGCTGTGTGTGCATGTCTCCACCTCCTGGAAGCAGGGAACCTCCCTTTTGGAATAGCAGGAGTGTGCCACTAGGCTTGAGATGCATTGGCGCGGTGGTGTGGGGAAATTCCTCTTTGTAGAGTGCCTGCCAGGCTCCAGCTATGTCACCTTCCTGAAGTGCCAAGGAGGGAGAGCAAGTCTTCGTTGTGCTGGAATTCTGCTGTCGATTTGTAAAGGGAAACTGCCACAGCTTTATGAAAACACTGAGCTCCTGGCCGTTCTGTAACGTTGGACCTCACGGAGTGCAAGTTGAGTTGTGCTGAGGGGGTTGAAACAGGTTGTCGTTTCTGATGACTTTTCAGTGTGGTTGTTTCTGGAGGGATCCTTTGTTCCCTTCCAGCTTTCTGTGGATTGTCATTTGTATTGTAGCCTATTAAACTGTCTTTGTGTGTCTGAATATTTAATCTAGTTAAGATAATAGTGCATTGTTTCCTATCATTTATTTATTAGTACTAAATGCTGCCCACACTGAGATAGAAATAGACCCTGCCCCAAAGAACTCTCAATCTAAGATTTATAAACAACATCCGGAGGACAGCCAAACACTCTATTCTAACCACTAGGGACTCTGAAGGAGATTGTAGCAAGACTGGAGTAGAGGAGTAGTGGTGCTGGAAGATGCAACTATCATCCCCTCTAGAGATCAGAGTTCAAATCTTGTCTATAGTTACCAGTGAAGATGAGGGGTTGTCTTAATCTACTTCTTATACCACAAAAGTTGGCAGACATGCCCAAGAAACCAATTCCTGTTTGTTCTCTCTCTTTCCCTGGGGCAAGCCAGTTCCCCACTCTGGGGCTGAGTTACCACATCTATAAAAATCAGGAAGAATAGTTTCCCAGTCTTGTGAAGTTCCTTAGGTATGAATGACACACACTATGCAAGTTTAATGTGTTGATGTAATGTTATAATTTACCGGCATTAAAATCCCTGACATCTAATTCTCCCACTGAAGCTGGCAATGAAAACTGAAAATGGCACAGTGTGTTTTCCTGCTGGTGGCGATGAATGTTAAAACAATGGGGAACAGAAGGAATGTAATGTCTTATTGCAATCTTCCATTTTAATTTCCAAGCCCGGCTCGAATCATCTAGCAATTGTCAAGATGTGAAATGTAAGATAGTGTGCGATGGCTGTAATCATTTGTTACAGAAAAATATGTTTATTGCGTTCTCAGTTCCCTGTCCAGAGTTAAGAGCTGTCACTGGATTTTAAAGAAGTGGCTTGATAAAGTTACAACATATAATATTTGTAACTAGGCCTGCAGAGATAAAGGCAGTCCAGTCTCTTGTTTCTGGATTGAAGCCGGTTTGCCAAAGGAGTTAGGGAAGAAAGCACAATTGGCTGGTTGCATTTTTTCCCTTTGAATTGGCTATTGCCTGTACCAGGAGACCAGACTTGAAGAACTGATCTGGTATGGCAGAAACTACAGTATGTCCAGGAGAAGGTTGCTGGATCTTTTTTTTTTTCCCCAGTCGCCTTGGAGGAAATAATGGTACAGAGAGGCTACACTGGTGTGGCGAAATGCTTCTCCCTCCCTTTCAGAGCCCAGATACCCCACCGAGGCCAGTGATTATACAACTAGATTAAAACTGCGGTGTGGGCTAAATACCCTTGGCTTTTCTCTGAGGTGAATTTCACCCAGTGTGTGTTTAATGTTGGGTAACATATAAAAGGTCTGTTTCTCTGTGTGCTGGACAGGCAAGAAACTGTAGAGTGACATAGCAAATATGGGAATATCTAAGGCATGCATGAGAGGACAAGTGGTCTGGCAAGTCTGTGAGGCAATAGATGAGGCTATAACCTTTGAGGAGACTTATTGTTTGGGGGTTTTTTTATTGAGGCCCCCAGATTTGCTACTGCAGAGAGAGCTTGTGTTCCCCTTGTCTGGGCTTCCTCTCACTTCCCTGTTCCACAGAGAGGAAAATGTTGTCATGGCTATTTCCCACAGCTGCAGTGCTTTCTGAAAGGGCCTTCACTGTCTTGTGCATTTCTCGTGTAGCGTGACCTGATAGTCACATGTTCTGCTAGGGATGGGCTAGATAATACTTGGTTCTGAGCACAGTGGCCAGGACTAGATGACCTCTTGAGGTCCCTTCCAGTTGACTCTCTGATTCTATCCCCTTTCCAATCAACAATTGGTCCTGAAAAAATGACTTGGCCTATGAATACAGGTTACATGCCGCATTCACGGGCGAAGTGGCCTTTGGACGAATCTGAGTCGCCTTTACCTGTCTGAATGTCTATTTTTTGATACAGTTGCAAACTAAGTAGTTGCTTGTGAATCAGAAGCCTGCACACGCTGCCCCAGGCCGTCCTAGTATCCCAGGAACATCTTTTCTGAGCCATTGGCACTGTGTCTGGGAATGGGTGGGTTGTTCTGAGAAGGAACAAAGTGAGGGTCTATGTTTCATTTAGCTGTACTTGGTTCATCTCGCGAGGAGCGAGAGATACTGTTTACACTCTGTGGGAATGCCTTTGTTTATATTCAGGAGACACCTAGAGAGATCGAATTGGGTCCCAGGATTGGTTGGAAATGTGGAATAAGCTCGAGCCTGGCATAGCTGAACATGCTCCATGGGCCCCAGGTGGTGGTACTGCCCTAATTTACCAGGGCGTGAGGTTCCACTCTCATATGTCAGAATCCTGGTTTGGGCTAAGCAGGTCACCACCCCTCAGTGAAGAGAGGACAGAGAAGAGGCACATGCTAGATCTCCGCTCGTGAAATAACTGACCACGGAGCTCCCTCCCATCTGCCTTGGCCGCCTGCTATGACTGTGTATCCCAGAGAAGAGAATTGCTCTCTGGGCTCCTATCGCCATGTTGTTGTTCCTTTAAATGCCTTGTTACCTTATGGCCATTGCGCAGGTCCCCTCAGTCCTTCTTCCATCCTGTAGGGACTGGGCACTATAGCAGCATGAATCTTTTATTGCCTTACTTTGCTCCAAGAATAAATGTAACGTTCAGATTATGTAGGACATTAACTCATAACAACAAGCAAATAACCCATTAGAAGCTTTGCTATTAAAACCTTCAATGCTAGCCTTAAAGCACTGCAGTGACTGCTCCTTATATTTCATAGGGATGAGGGAGGTGGCACAGTGTATCTGCTGTCTGTCCAGCGTAGGTCTGTCCTCGCTCTATGCAGGTACTGCATGTAGGACGTGTAGGTAGGTTACTGTAAAGCTGCACGTTGTAGGAGTGTGGCGGGGGTGGGAAGATATTTGATGATCCATTTAAAACAGGCTTGTCCAGTTCCACTTGCCTGGAGCAAGCAACTGGGGTGTTTCAGTCAGGTGAGTGAATTATTGTCGATCTCTTATTCCACTTGCTGTGGCATGGAGTGAGTGAGTCCTTGTGCGTGGCACAGCGTCCTGGCAGCGATGCCAGGCGGAGCCGAACAGAGCCCTGAGTCCGAATGTTTCCTCTCGCTGGGAGTTGCAATATGCTAGTCTTGTCTCTCAGACAGTATTTTTATGTGAGCTGATGGTTGCCAAGGTAACAGAGGCTATGGGGAGTCTCGCGTCTACGTAGCTTGCTGGCCTCTGCGAGCGCTGGGAGCAGATGTTGGATGGAGTCCTTGGAGCCGGAGCTGACAGTACGAACAATGCTTCCAGCAGTCACAGCTGAAGGGTGCTGGAGAGACCGATTTGCCTAGTCGTGCGTGGGTGCAAGGGAGCAGGTTCAGGGCTCGCTCTTTATTTTTTTGGGGGGGGTTATAATTTAGTATTCTTGTCTCACCCCACAGGGGTTTCTCAGCCGTCGGCTTAAAGGCTCCATCAAAAGGACAAAGAGCCAGCCCAAGCTTGATAGGAACAGCAGCTTCCGGCACATTTTACCTGGCTTCAGGAGTGTGGACAATGAAAGGTAAGGGAAGGTGTCTCTGTGTGTGCGCGCGAGGGAGAGAGAATGAGGTTACTGATTTTACTGGGCTTGCTAATATACGGCTCATCTCACTCTGCGCATAGGGATAAACGTGCAGTAGAAGTGGGCTCATTTAATCACGGGCGGGGGGGGAGGGGCGATTTTAATTTCCAGAAGAGCATGCAATGCAAATCCACCCTTTTTTTAAACTATCCAGATTAGAATCCCATCTAGTCTACTTGTTAATAATTTGGTAATAAACTCTGAGCCCTTGCCCTGGCGCACACGCCGCTCGTAGATGCAGCTGCAGAAGCAGGGAGATGAGGCTGAGGGAGGGAGGTGCTCGCAGACTGTGCTACATTGAGGATTACGGGGTCACACAACACTCTGTAGACAGCAGTGTTCAACCATATCAACTTATCACTTCCACAAATCCCTCCTTCCCCCAGCCGTCGACCCCCCTCATTTACTGGGCTGGATGCTGCTTCCCGCTGAGCCGTGACCAGAGCTTTCGTTCGGGAGAGGAAGTGTTGTGGGGAATGTGCAGATGGATCGGAGGAAGCGTTTGACATGGGATGGGTAGCAGGGCGGAGAGATTAAAAACAAAATCAAAGGGGATGAAATCCAGTTTTTATTCATTCTGAGCTGGAATGAGATGAGCCAGTGAAAGAGCCCTTTATAGATGTATTTACATGCGTGTTCATCTGACATACACACATACACACACACACACACTCTCTCTCTCTCTCTCTCTCTCTCTCTCTCTCTCTCTCAGTAATGCATATTTCTGTATGAACATATTTCTTTGCTGACTCTTGCAGATCAAGGTCAGAGTTGGCTAAGTCTGACTCCATGACCAATTGTGGAAATGAACCAAACGTTTGCTTGCAAAAGAGGAACCTTTCAGCTTTAATGTGGATCTCAATGGAGAGTAACACAATAGGAAAAGAGAGCCAAGAAAACTCCATGTATGAAAAATAGCAACGGCCAGATGCAAAGGATGATGTAGATCAACTGTTGGGAACGTGTTGTAGCAATAGTGGCTTAAAACATGGTCTAGTCTTTGCTTTGGAATCGGCTTTGTACTTCTGTTGTAAAAGCAATGACAGCATTTTCTTTTTGGCTTTATTTATTTGGGTAGGGAAATGGGTGCTCATTTTTGAAGCCCCATAACTGACAACAAGTGGTCTGTTTTTTTCTTTGGGCTGCTGCTTACAAGTATCTCTCCTTCTAGAGTCGGAAAGTGAAGGGGTTTTGCTGACCAGTGCAGTGCTGCGTTCCAGAGGTTAGCAGATGGAGAAGGAGAGCCGATTTGATGCCTCTGCTGTGATTTTCACATAGACTCTTAAGTAGGGCACTGTGTTCTGCGTGGAAGCTAAGTGAGTCTCATTAGGCATCGGGATGTGCCTGTGTTGCCGCCGCTGCTGCTCTCAGAGGAAGAGCTGGCTGCATTAGACATCGTTTTCTCTAAAATATACATAAAAAGTCTAGCTAGACGGTTTGTTTCTCTGTGTGAATTGGTGACGTGGGACGGGACTTCACTGTTTGTCACCCCTGCAGGGCAGGCCAAGGACCCAGAGTAATCACCACAAATTAGGACTTGTAACTTCGGGCTTGTCCTCACTTGGGGGGGGGGGGGGGGGGATCGACGGCAGATACACAACTTCAGCTACATGAATCATGTAGCTGAAGTTTGCATATCTGCCGCCGACTTACCTCTCGTCCCCACGGCGGCGGCAGTCGGCAGCGCGCTCCCCCGTCGACTCCAGCTTGCACCTCCCGGTGAGCTGGAGTTCCGGAGTCGATGGGGGAGCTCCGGGCGATCGATTTATCACGTCTTAACAAGACACGATAAATTGATCGCCAGAAGATCGATCCCGCGCCGCACGAGTGAAGACCAGCCCTTCCTTTCCCTTTTGTGACCAAGTCTCTCTCCCAGGGTGAGAGTCTTAGGGCTAGTCTCCACTAGGGGGGGAAATCGACTGTAGATATGCAATTTCAGCTACGTTAATAACGTAGCTGAAATCGACGTCTCTACAGCCGACTTACCTCCCATCCTCACGGTGGTGGCGGTCGGCGGCGCGGTCCCCTGTCGACTCCAGCTTGCACCTCTTCACGAGCTGAACTTCTGGAGTCAACGGGGGAGCTGCTGGTGGTCGATTTATCGCGTCTTACGAGACGCGATAAATCGATCACCAAAAGATCGATCCCTGCCGGCTCAAGTGAAGACAAGCCCTTAGAGCTCTTGGGCTGTTAGTCTGCTGTCAGATACAGACAGACTTTCCACAGCCTTCATATTGGCAGGCTCTTTGGCTGCTGTAGGTTTTCAGTGTAAATCTTAAGGGATGGGGAAGACTAAAGGTGACATTCACTAGCAGTGAACACAGCCACTGGTAGTTGTGCATAGGTGCGCTAAGGAACTGAAAATGCCAGGTCTTCTGTTAGTGCAGGCATTGCCTCATAGACGTCATCCCCTGCCACGTACATTTGTGTTTGACTCATAGGAGACCAGGCAATGTGAGGGCCCAGCCCGTCCAGCTTTGATAGCTGTGTCAGATCCACAGTACTCGCTACTCTCGTTTTGCACAGGACAAGGCTGTCAAGCCTCTAGGATTGTCCTTGAATATCCAGGAATTACAGATTAATTAAAGATTATGTCCTGTGATGAAACCTCCAGGAATACGTCCAACCAAAATTGGCAACCCTATGTAGGACATTGTCGACTGCTGTTCTCCTAGAGGTGAAAGAAATCTCTCTGCTGTATCTACTGAGCCTCTCGGAGCCGCACCCCACGCTTTCTGTTATGACTGTTAACTTAATACTCTTGAAAGTTCCCATGTTTACTAGAAGCACAATATACTGAGTTCTGTATATAAAAGGATGTGAGTGTTTCATACCCTTCCTGCTCATTTTTCTACCCTGCTTCCTTGTGTTCCCTGTGACCTAAGAAGTGTTTCAGAGGAAGCAGCTTGGATCAGAACATTTTGCCTTTTAAACATTTGGTTGGTGACTCCATCTTGTATCCAGGCTGACTCTCCTTCCTGTCTGGTGTGAGAAGCTGTGATAACCATGCGTTATTTGTGTGTACCAGGGCTTCATAGAATTTTGCTGGGAAAGAGATGCCGTGAGCAAAGCAGTGGATACAATCGAAATGCGTGTCTCTTTAATATTAGCCCTGGAAGACTGTAGTTGAGTCTGAGTGTCAGCATCTCTGTTGTGTATCATGAGCCTTAGTTGATTTTTTCCCTTTGATTCTCACACATCTTTTCTGTCCAGCTGTATATGGTACAAGTGAATATACAAGCGCACACAGAGATTCAGCCAGATAGAATACAATATATGAATGAGACACACACAGTGCCTACAGAGTCTGGATGTAAACAGATGAACCATATGTTTTCTTTTATATAAACAGACATATGCATACGAACTTGAATAAACTATGTACATTTCAAAAAGCAAGTGGTTACCTACCACAATAGGGAAAGCCTGTGTGATGGGAGTTTTGTTACAAAACAAAACCAGGAGCCATTATTAAACATGGGAAATGTTGGCAGAATGTCTCACTGGCACCGGTGCAGAATTGCCTTGTTAATTTTACAACAGTCTGGCTTTCGTACTTTATATTGGCACAAAGAGAGAGGCCGTGTTCTCCTGGATGGTCAGAGAACTGCTCCCTCTGTGTGTGTGTGTGTGTGTGTGTGTGTGTGTGTGTGACAGTTCTGATGTGCCGGTTCTCTTCTTGGCTGGAGTTGAAATGGCATCTGCAAAGGTTCCACTGTCCTTTCCAGGACTTTATTTGTGATGTTGGATAGTGCATGTGTGTGCGCTGAGCAATTGATCCACAGGGAAATATATTTTAATGAATTCTCACCTGACACCTTTTGATTGTTTTTTCATGCAGAATGTCCGAGGAATCATTCAAAGTGCTGTGTAAAATATACCATAGACAGTCCATTAGTTGGTAGCGAAGATTTCCCATGTGCCTCGCTCTGCTGGGCTTTCTGTTGTCTGGAAGGAGACATGAATCAGTGCTGGCCTGCCGTCCTGTAGATCTGGGACAGGTGCACTTCGAGCTTACGTTGAATTGAGTAAGTTGCTGTGGGTAAAATCAGAGTTTTGCGTGGTAGGTGCCAGCTCTTGCCATCCTTACTCCTGCTAAGCCGTACCTTCTTCTGAAAATCCCCACTGATTTCCACTCAGCGCAAGAGTGGCAGAATCTGACCCAACATGAGCAGCTATTCATCGTGAGATGTGCTTTAATCTGGTGCAATCGGTTTATACAAATGCAAGGAATAAACGAGAGCTGTGGAATGAGCCCTCCCGTCCATTTGTTGGCTAGTCAAATTGCTCGTTAGCGGTAAAAGAAGGTTCAGTAAAAGCGGCTGTGGCTTGATTTATTACAGTGACTGACAAAGTTTTTATTGTGGAGCCCTGAATGTTCCTCTTTGTATCGGCCACTTTGGAACTGGCCACAAATCAAGCATTTGGCGAACATGTTCTCCTTAATTGGACCCCTATTCTTCCTGTTTAGTACGTGATGAGTTAGTGCTTAGGACAGGTGTGAGAGAGAGAGAGTGGAGTTGGCTAAGTAAGGCAGTCTTTAAGGTGTCACAGGACTCCTTGTTACTTCTGCTATTCCAGACTAACACGGCTACCTCTCTGATTCTGCTCGGCTGTAGTCATTAATTACTGCTGTTAGTTTATTTCCAATTGATTTTTATTATATTGACCTTTTGGAAAATATATTCCAAGAGAAGAAGACTCCCAGGAGTTGAGCCCTTTTACATGGGATTTTTTTTTTTAGACTTAAGTTTATAAGCAATGAACCTGATCGTTCTTCCTCTGAAATGAATGGGAAGACTGCCCTTGATCTCCATGGGATCAGGCTGGGCCCTCGTTTAGAAGGGGAAACTGTGGGTCTGTGTTTTTTCTCTGCTCACTGCTGTAATGACTGTTGACTGTGTCCTGAAGCCGAGTGCTCTAACTCTAAGAAATGTCTTGACAGGGTCTGACATCAGGAGCAGATGATAGTCCCTAGCTGTAGGGTTTCCTTTTCAACGAGGATTTTCGGGGGGGTGGGTGGGAGTTGGATTCGCTGGTTTGGCCATTGAAAAATGGAGACAAGAGTGCCCTCTGATAACTGGTGAGGCAGCCAAGCTTGCTAACATCAGTGCTGGCACACTCGGTCTGTCTTGGAGTAAAATTCAGATAATTAACCATCTGCTGGTGTACGACAGGCCTACGGCTTTCAACCTGACTAAAGTGGACTGCCATGTCTCCTGACTGGGATCTGTGGAAGGCACTTGTTTGGCCTCTGTAGTGTTCTTGGGAAACATAACTGCAGTGGCGAAGATCCCTCGCCGGGGCTTTGTCACAACAATAAAGGGTATTTAGCGTCTGAATTCCGGGCTGTCCAATGTGATGGATTCTCAGCCTGGCAGAAGGACGTTCTCTTCCTTAGGAAGGGTGTGGCACAGGCAGCAGTGCTACAGGTCTCCCAGCAGCACCCCTCAGCCATGTCTAGGGTCCGTAGGTCTCCATGTTTTCTCCCAACTTTGTCTTCTCTGCTGAGCTAACAAGGAAGCCAGCTGTGGCAGCTCTTTTCTTTGATACACCCACCTGTCCCCTGGAAACTAGACTGAGCCCACCAAACGCATTCCCCTGAGGCCCCGAAAGAGCCATCAGTCTCTCCCATGTTGCGGTGGATTTGAACTGGCACCCTGAAGATGAAATAGTCCAGTTTTCCTTTCTGAACTCCACTCCAACTCCACCTTACCCTTTTACTTCAGTAAATTAAGTTTAACTCCTTTTTAAAAGAATAAACTAAAATCAAATTTAATGTACTGAATTAACAGACTAGCACGGAGTGGTACTTTCCTTCCCAACTAATCATTTAGCACAGGATGGGTTGGTTATTTGGCTCTGGGTTCATGGTTGTAAGGTTTTTGTTACTGGAGATTGGGTGGGGTTTTTTTTTCTTCTTGGTTTTTTATTTTTGCACTTCTGGATTTTGGTGACTACAGGCAGCTGCAGTTAGTGCTCCACACAAGGTTAAGGGCCTGGACTTCTCATCTCATCTCTCATATCTAAGGCTTTGATTTATACCTGTCTTGTTAGAAATCATTATATAAACTAGAGCAGAGTTGGACTAGGCAGTTGTACAGTCTGCATGAATACCCTCCGATTACACTGACGTGGTGAAATGTCGTTCCTTTGCTTTCCCCACTTTTATTTCCCAGTGCTTGTTACTCTGTTCGAAACCCACTGAAATTAATGGGGCTTTGGGTGTTCAGAATGCAACATCCCCTAAATGTTTGTATGGTGTGAAAGGAGAAAATCCCATCAGCTCCTTCTGTATATAGACAACCACTGTTTTAGCTTGTTAAAATGATTATATTGCACTTCTATATAAAGATGTAAGTTCATCAAGCACTTCGGACCTTCTATTATGAACAAATACAGAAGTAAATCCGCAAAATAAATAACCCTCCAAATTGTTTCATTACAATATTGATCTTTACTGACTATACTTTTCTGCGCGTATCTAGAACTCACTGAGAATTAAGAGATGCTCAGTTACAAATGTTTGTGATTATTTTGCAAGTTTCCCTACATAATTCCAGGAGATAACATTCCAGTCAAGCTTTTTGGCTCTGCAAAAGTCTGAACATATGGCCAATTGTTAAATGAGCCTCAGTCTTGGAAGGGATACAGCGGTGAAGGGAATGAACAGCACTGAGGATTGACAGTAGCATACCCCCCTCCCCCAAATTCTTTTCTCTCTCATAGATTCTATTTACAGCCCTCAGGGGGGAGAGAATATCCGCCACCAGCAGACTGCGACATGTGTAATTCCTGGGGCTGTGCGAGAGCTGTCAGTTCTGTGGGTTTTCAAGCACTTGAAGGGCTACTTTTGGCCCGGCAGTAGAGCATTTATCCCTTTCGAAAGCTGCACCGTGCTAGGGGAGGCCTTTTGAGAAGGAAATACTTTTTTAGATCTAAATGGCAATTGTTTATTCTCCGGGAATCCGCTCTGCTACATTTCTATCCTCGTGAAGGTGGTTGGGCCTGATGAGAATACGGTGGTCTTTGAACCTGCAGTGCGGAAGTCTGAGAAGGTGGCTTGATTTCCTGTGTGAGGAAGGACGACTCGTGGCAGAACTAGGCCACTGGCTGGCCCTGGAATGCATGAATGCCTTTCAGAGCAGTGTTAGGAAGTACCACAGTGCTCTCTCCTCCTGCTCTTTACTTCAATAGCATGAGACTGAGGGTTTTCAGGCAGGTTCAGTTATTAAAAGCAGGGTGCTCAGTCCAAAGTGAACTAACAGTGCGCCGAATAGGCGTGTGGCTTTCATGATGACAATCCTGCTTTCCGAATGCACGGTGCAGGCTGTCAAACTTGATGACACCGGGTATGAAAGCCATTTAGCTCGATCAACAATCAGGGATTGAAATGCAAAACACGACATCCTAGGACAGTGAGAAACAAGGAGCATTCGACAGATAATTGGGTCTGTTTTATCACAGACTAGATGGTATCTGCTCCCACCCCCCAATCAGTGAACAATAACATGTGGCTGGGATTCAAGGACAATCCCTAGGTTGCTGGCCTCCTGTAGTACCTGCACTTATTTCCAGGCGACCTTGTCTAGGAATATGCAAATCAGCCTGTTAATGGGATTTCTTTGCAAAATATTCCATGAACCAGAAAATTAATTACTGGTCTCTCATTAATGGCTATCTTGGAAGACTCTGGTATAATGAAAGAGGGAGCTGCTTTGCAGGAAGAGCATATCTGTTCTCCATGGAAAGGTGATGTTCATCCTCTTTTATCACAGCATTAAATAAACCGAGTCCGTGTCCTCAAACATTAAAAAGGGAAGCTATTCTTAATAGTAAGAGGCTGTTTGTAGTTTGATTCACAAGAAGCACTGAATCAGAAGCAAAGGTTCTCCGTTAGAAACCGAAGTATTCAATCATGTAAAATACAATAACTTCCCTTCTACAGGTGGCTTAGGTTTATACCACGTTGACAATAGTATTTATTCCCCTTTGGAATCAAGTTGATGCTGCGGTTAACGACAAATGACGGGGGCGGCATTTGCTTGAGTCAGTTCCCTGGTTGGGGATTCATTGAGGGAATGCTGGGAGTGGAATTAGCAGATTTGTTCTTCATGTGTAATGGTGATGGGAGCATTTACTGTCAAGGTGCTGGGAGGCTCAGACCTAGTCTTAGTATTGTTTGCCTGGAATTTTTTGTCTAAAGAAACCCAGTGAAGGCTCTTGATGAGTATGACTGGAATGAAGATCGGCCTTATTGTCAATCCTTATAGAGAGACCATTTTTAAACACTTCCCCTTGGGCAGCACACAGACACTGCTCTGCTAATGGGACTTGAGACCGGCTAGGCACCGTGTCTCCAGAGGCAGGCAGGGCTCAGTTGTTTCCGTATGGGATTGTGGGGAGTGTGGGGTGGGTTTTGTGCCCCTGAGACTGTCCAACATAAATGTGTTTGACATTCACAAGGAACTAGGTAGGGACTTTCCTTATATTCCTTACCCAAGCTGATGGGGAATTTGTATCGGGTGCCTTTCAATAAAAGGCTGATATTCTCCTTCGACATTTTTCAAGCCAAGATGAATTGTCCCAGTGAATGAAGAAAAATAATAAAGGAAGTGGGGTCAGTTGGAATTTGGGATTTGGAGTGATTCTAATCTTCTCCCTTTGTGGGTTTGACTGCTTCCCAATTTCCTAGCAGCCCAAACAAAACAGAGCACTGCAGCCCCACGGGGAGTCCTGCTGACTCTTTGACTTGTCTCGAAGGCATCTAACAAAATTATAAAATCCTTCCTACTTAGCCATATGCGACGCTACTGTGATAATTGGCTTCATGCATTTTACAATTAGCTTGCAAAAAATATGGCTTACGTTCCTGACCTTTTCTGCATAAGCAAGGCTGTTGTTTCAGGGCTGTCTTAATTACAAAATATAGTGTTGTGTGAGGATAGAGACGACACCCTTGTATCGTTGGCTCTAATTTGACGAGACATCATAATGGGGAGTTTTCATACCGGGGGCACCGAATTAGTGTAGCGTGAAGCTACATTTCTCTCTGCCCACTGAATAAGGGGAAGTTAATTTCATGCTCTATCTTTTTGACATTGGTAATCAAAACATTGTAGTGCAGCTGCAGCCGGTTAGCCTTTGAAGAATGTTTGTTTGGTAAATAAATATAACTGGAAGTCATTGTTCCTGTACAGAGGTATCCGGTTGATCAACAGACTGAAGGAAGCTTTTCCCATATTTTACTAATCTTGAGTGAAATTGTGGTTCCAGGGTATGGGATTGATGTTCTGGGGTCACTATTCATCTATTGACTGGCAGGGACTGTGCGGGCCCCTTCACCACCACTGTCGTGCTTTAGCCTTTCTCGGGCGGGTTAAAAGAGGATAGTTCGGTTTCCATGGCCCATTCAGCCTTTGTCTTTCTTGCTAAGACTCAACTCCAGGGTGCCAATTAGTTCTCCTTGCAGCTGATTGCAGGGCGATTGCATGGAGCCAGAAAAATTTGTAAATCTACATGAAGAGTTTTTGTGGTGGCATTGTACAGCACATTGATAAATGTTGCCACTGATTGTGTTGAATTTTTCTATAAAATCTATTGATATTGGGTCTGAACCAGAGTCTAGTGTTTTTATTGCTTATTAATCCCTTTGTGTTCCCAAACAGGCCATTTACTCTCACTTTACCTTGGTGAGATTTTCTTATGTAATAAACAAGTCTACTCTAAATTATGTTATGGCTTCATAGAGCAGCCAGTCAGTGGCATTAATATTTTCTAATAAATCCAAAGACTGCAGAAGAGAAGTGAGTGTGAGAAATAAGAGTCTTGATAAATGTCTCGATCATGGCTGTAGCACAAGAAAGGCTTTTTGTAAGTCTAGTGTATTTCTGGTTAATGTGAAATAAATAAATATAAACAACTAAAAGACACAGGAGAACTCTCTCCCAGGCCTAAGCATCCGGACCCAAAATGAAAACCCCGCAGGCCATGATGAAAATATTACCTCCAAAACTGTGTCCCTTTATATTACATCCACTACTGCAGTGTCCGAAGAACTAAGTGTCCTTAAAACTGCATGCAGTGATCTTGAGCACTTTAAATCTTCAAATCACTGGAGTTCCTACTTAGCAGTCCCTGGTATCCAAATCCACGGGCATCCCACTAGGCCATACTACTACCTTCACTGTGTTGTCATTCCAGCTGTCTGAAGAACAGAGGGCTGGCTTATTCCGAGTCCTGTTTGTAAAGCAGTCTCCTTTCTCGGAGAAAGGGAGAGTTTTCACACAGAATTCTGACAAACAAATCCTATGGTAGCTTACATTCTGCGTGGGCTTAACGATGTGAAATTATTTCTTGCGTAGTAGATGAGGAGCCAGAAGGAGGCTTTTGTTTCATCAACTGATTCCTGCATATGCCAGGTATATACAGCTGGGCCCTGTAAATAATTCTCTGCTGGCATCTTTTAAATGTTCTGGTGTTAAAATGGTGCTGTATAAAGAAGGTCGTTAAGAAGAGGAAAGAAACGGGAAGAATGGACTTTTGCCCCGGTGTCCATAACTCTTCGTTACAGGATTGCATATTGAGAACTGCATTTCTCAGGCAAGTGTTTGGCTGAGCCTCAGTGTATTTGTATAAGTAGTAGGTGCATTGTCTGATCGTTATTTTAGCAATGACGACATGGGGCCTTGCATTATTATAATATCCTTTTTGTAGCAGTGTCTAAGAGCTGAGACTTCAAAAGAAGGCAAATCACACAGTATTTTATACCACCAGTAATTATTGACTTGTGCAGTGCCTAAAGCGTGGGTAAGGGGCAAATCCCTTCCTGACCCCATCCATGATCAGCATGCATGTACCCCCCGGCACATGACAGGTGATCACTTTCATGTAACTGGGGTGGAGAAGAGGGGCAGTGCTCAGGTTCTGTCCACACTCCCAGAGTAGCTGGAGGAACAGTCTGCAGGAAAAAAGTTAACCCTGGTGGTAGGTTACTTTTTGTTGTTAGGCTTCAGAGTCATCAAGTTGCTAAGATGTTCTCATTCACCCCTGCCAGTGAGGTGTTGTTTCTGGTGGTTTACCTGTGGACTCAATAAAAGAACGCCGCATAGGGTCACATTCAACAGGGTTTTCTGTATGTGCCCCTCCCCCTCCCAAACCTGATTGCTAGACACCATTTTGTCATTTCTAAAATGTAAACCTTAAATTTTGCAGAAATTGACAGAACAGTAATTAATTGTACTTAACATTTCTAGGGGCTTCCACAGACATTTTGGCTCGGTGTAGTCCCATTCCTCGTACCATTTATAGCTTGTATACTGCAAAGGTTATCATTTGTTATAAAATGATCCAGCCCGTGTTTCAATTGATGTGGTTCTAAATCTTGCTTTAGTCCTCTGTGAATTCAGCCATAGTAAACACCTTTCTCTTTTGATGGAGGAGAATGTTTAAGGTCAAGTTTAGTTCAAGTTCTTTTCTCTTCTGTTTTGAATTCTGTAATACCTTAATTTGTAGCTTTCTGGGCAGGGGATCAGGGAGAGTTGCATATGGAAGTATAACAACAGAGCTTGGGCAACGTTTGCAAGCCTTCGTTTGAAGTTCTTCCGAAAGATACAGATGTTTGACGTGTAGATCTTGTTATCCAATTTCGTACTGCAGTGACCGTGCACCGAAATTCGTTGATTGTAGCTGGAGGCAACCTGTGCACTGAGCTCTACAGAGCACTGGGTATGATGATGATCTAGACTTGTGAATACAAAATAACTGTCAAGCGCATCCATCGATTAGAAGAAAACGCTGGGCAAAAATGTACCACTTTCCTCCTTCATTACCCCCCCATGTTAACAGAGCCTTGTGCATATTGTAGGGGCTCTCTGTTGAAATTAATATAACCATTAGGGAGCTCTCACCGATTGTTCTGCAGTGCGTATATATTGTTCCTGGAGTAATATTACAGGCTCGTTTTACTAGCTGTGGATTTGGTTTTTGGTACATTTACTGCCTCAGTCCCATTCTCTGCAGCAAAATTCAGAGAGAAGCAAGAATTTAATTTAACCACTTGTACGTTCAGTACATTTGAGCAGCAAATAAAATAGCAGGGTTTGAAAATACTTCCAGTTGCCTTGAATCAATGCAAGTAATAAATTGCGGTGCACTTGGCTTTAACCCACATGGTTTATACTTGCAGAGTAACGTGAGAGGGGGATTTAACAATTCATTGTGCGAAGAGGGAAAGTGGCGTTAATTCAGAAAACAGTTTAAATGTAGCAGTAAAGCAAAAGCCATAGATTTTATATCAGGCTATCCCCTTTCATGTAGATTTACAAATATGTCTGGCTCCGTGCAATCACCCCAGCGTTCTGTTGCCAGTGCATGAGGGAATACACATGAGTGCTGCTTCCCCCAAGAATCCTTCTGAACATTAGTCCTGCAATAGTTATCAAGTAATTTACATAACTGTCGTACCCTGAATCATTAATATTGTGCTGCCCTTGCTGTGAAAAAGCTTTGTTCCATTATATGTGTGTTTTCCACTGGACTCTAGACCGTCCTGTAATATTTTGCTGCTTTGGAAACTTTTTTTTTAGCTTTTTTTTCCTGCATCCCTTTGAGAATTAAGAGCAAGAGGTTGGGGGTCATCTGCTTGTATTAGCTCATTCCTCTCAGCAGCATGGGATCACAACAGATGATGGCATCCATTGTCCTCTCTGTGCATGAGTAATTCTCATGAGCATTAATGAAGGCCGAAGGCTGTCCCCTGTCATGCATTGAATACACGCCTTAGGGTAGGTTTGTTCCTTCTGAGCTCAAACGTGACACTTCCCTGATGAGGAGTAACATGACTCCCATATTACTACCTTACCCGGCCATTGCGCTGCCCGCTGCAGGCACTGGCAAACCAATTCTGCCACTAACGCAGGATGAAACTTGGAGGCTTTTCTGATCTATCCACATCTCTTGATTCTGCAGAACTGGGCTGGAGACGTCATAAGAAAAGACTTTTTTGTGAGCCTCCTGGCATTTGTAGTCACAGTGGGAAATATGAGGAGGCCAGCTTTTCTTGTGACATTTCCACATGTCTTGGCCATGGCCAGAAACCGGAAGGGGGAGAAGAAAGTAACTTGGGTCCACGTTTCCAGCACTCTGAAGCTTGGAGGTCTCGGGATCTAGGGGGTTAGTTTGGGGGCAGAGGAGCCACCTACAGTATGTGACAATTCCTCTGTGCTTGGATTTGGAATGGGCAGAAAGTACAAGGGCATTCAGACTCTGGGCACTGGTTTGGACCCATTTCTAAGGTTGACTCTTGAGAGATCTTAGAAGGGGTCCATAAGTCGAGGGCCAGGTGGCACCAGGTTCTCGACACGTGAGTGCTGACGTGGCTGCTTTAATACTAGCCATCATTGGCAGGAGTTGTTTTTAAATCATTGGCATGACGTTGTTTCATGATTACATTGTTTGTACTCTTGCCTTTTGAATGTGGCTTTTCTAACTCTCAAAGTAAACATGGAGAGGCTCTGTGTCTATGCAGTGATTGTGTTTGCAGGCCTGAGGGGTTTTGACCAATAAACTGCAATTAACTGTGTGACAGGAGGCTGTGTGCTCACAAGCACCCCGCTGGGTGATGTACATTCAGTAGCACTCATTGGGTCCCTGCAGAATGATCCATGTATTTCCTGAGCTGTATATTGGCTTGACAGAGGCGCTCTGCATGACGTCTCCGACTCACCCAGAATTAATATTCTCTGTTCATCATTCAGACCTTATTAATTTGGGGCTGGGTAGAAGATTGACAGGGGGTTGCTAGGAAATGAAAAAATGACTACAAATTTGAACTCCCTTTTTCACCTCTTTGTTTGCTTATATTAGAGTCTAACTTTTATAACCGAGCCAGACTTGAAATACCAGCATCCCATGCATGAGAGAGAATCCAATCGCAAAGATGGTTGGCTAAGGCTCCAAGTGAGATGGCTACATTTAGCTTTTCTAGGGAGTACAACCGTGGTGGGGAGAGGGAGGGATTTGAGGCTTGCTTATCAACTGCACGGAAGAGAACAAAATTGTGCTGTCTGTGCTAAGGTGCCTTAGTCCAAACCACCCAAGTACTCCGCCATAGGTTAGATTAGGAAAAGCTTTCTAACTCTAAGGATAGTTAAGTACTGGAATAGGTTCCCAAGGGAGGTTGCGGAATCCCCATTATTGGAGGTTTTAAAGAAGATTGGACAAACACCTGTCCTGGATGGACTAGGTGTGCTTGGTTCTGCCTCAGTAAAGAGCCCGGATTTGACAACTTCTTGAGATCCCTTTCAGCCCTACATTCAGTATCCTGCTGAGCCACTACCCGTCCTCTAAAGATTAAAGGGACAGTCAGGACCACAGGAGACCTAGAAGTCTTGTGAGGCAAGTAGAAATCTACCAGAATGCAGAATACCAGAATGAGTCCTCCCCTTGTGGGATGAATTAAAGACTCGCAGAGAGTGAAGGTTTTTTTTTGTTTGTTTGTTTAGTTGTTACAAAAATGTTAGCCAACCATTTATAATCTGCTTCACCAGTGAGACTGTGAGTAACATTGACTCATTGGGGGTTTTCTTGATTATACCAGTAACTGCAGCCTGGGTCACACTTTGAGATAATTATCCTGATGTCTGAAAGTTAGCAAGTTCATAAAGGAAAAGGCCCAGCTGCATTCAAAGGGATTTATGGGAGTATGCTAGCAAACCTTCTATGCTTGGGGATTTATTTAAATTAGCTCTTTTAATTGCTTTCACACCTTCCTCCTCTGATATCCGCTCCAGGAGCCATCTTGGGAAGACAGTCTGGCTAATATTCACCACCACCAGTCATCTCTCTTCCTTTAGCTAGTTATCCCTGATTTTGTTTTCAGAGACATTTGAGCCTGATCTAGTGGGTAAGGCAGAGGATTGGGTGCCAGGGTTTTCTTGTTCTTGGTTCTGTCACCAACTCACTGTGTGACTTTGGGCAAATTTCCACTTGATCTTCCTCGTCTGCTGAACAGGGTTGGTAATCTTCATGTAACAGATCTACCTCAGCAGACGATCGTGAAGCATCCTTAATTAGAGTTGGAAAAACACTCTGAGATCCTCCAATGAAAGGTGTTAGCAAAGGGCGATTTACTCTTCAGATAACCTGGCTCTTCTTTTTGATTCTTAAGAACCGTCACCTTCCCCTCTTCACAGTGTGGCACTGAAAAGGAGGAATTGCCAAACTGAATCAAACCAGTGACTCACCTACTCCTGTATCCTTTATCTGGTAACAGCTGGTGTCAGATGGTTCGTAGGACTGCTGGGATGCTGACCAGTGCAGAGGAGGGGAAGACTCTCGATCCTCCACAGACCTCTGCTCCCTTGGAATGGCTAACCCCCCCCCCCCCCCGGAAGCATTGTCAAGGAGCAGTCTTTGCATTCAGGGAAATCTCCGAACAGTAGCCTGCAGCATGAGGCTCCTTGTACCTTCCCGTGCCCAGTCCTTGGGTAGGGTGCAATGTTAGCTTCTCGTGTTTCCATTCTCCATCTCGAGGAGTCCTCAGCCCTGTTCATTTCGGAGAGGCACAAACCTTTTCATTAGAGGGAAGTGATACGGAGCCGACGTTACACAGAGGGATGAGTTATAAAATAATGGGACTAATAAGCATGTAAAATAATCTGACTGTACAAGAGTGCAGTCTATGGAACAGCAGCTGCAGGAAATGTATTCAGGTTATCAGTGTGTGGCTATTCTGTGCTGAAAGGGCTTAGGCATAATGAGAGTTACTGCTTCGTGGGAATTTCTGGCACTGAATAACGATATTTCCCAATCAGAGCTTAGAAACCAGAGGGAGTGTGGTGCTGATGGGCAGCCCTGGAGATGTCCCTCTGCGTTGCTTCAGAACAGGTACCAACCACATGGGCAGTGACACTGGTAGCTTCCCCCACCTCACCCAGCCAATGTGCCTTAAGCCAGCCTTGGGGGGGCGGGGACTTGTTAGTGAGAAGAAAGTCCCCATGACCCCCCTGGGGAGAATGTGTCAGTGTTTGTTGTGCTGGTGAGTCTGTGTCTTGGACACGTGCCACAGAGAATGGGACTGAGATCACCACTTTATTTCATACAGGCAACCAAGGAGCCATCAGATGGTAACTTTTAACCACTATTGATCTAGTCTGGTGGCCTGTAGAGCTCCGGGCCCTAAACCCATTGCTAATTTCTGGGCCAACCGACCCTGCCCTCAGTTATTTGAAATTCAGGCGCAGTAGGTTTCTGTGATTAAACTGCAAAGCAGCCCATGGCCCGAACGCTCCCACCAATGCCAATCATCAACCTACCAGCTTTGGAAGAGGTGAGCTTTTTCTCCATAAATTATTTCTCTAAATTAAATCCTTAGAATACTTCCCCTTTTCCCCCCGCATCCCACTTTGTTCTGAATCACCATGTGGCATCCTCTCTTGATCTTGACTCTGTGCTATGAAACAGGCGGGGGTAATGAGTCAGTACCTCCAGAGAGCCTGAAGTACCCTGGGTCACCTGGCTGTCTGGCATTTTTATATTCTCATCTCTGATGTGATAAAACTACAGGCCTTGTTGCTGAGAGACTGTAAAACTATCATTTGGCACCATGAGTAGTTTTCCTGGATGCTTTCCTTCATGCTATTTTTTATGTCTTCCTCTAAAGGCCAGCTCATAACATTTGCAGGATGAAGCCAGCGATAGTGACTACACTCCTTAACAATAGCATCTGCTATTTGTGCTCCTCACTCTGAGGAACAGGGACAGTCAGTAAAATACATTGGAGAAATTGCTAACTGCGTTCATGTTTGTAATTGAATAAAATTCTATTGAATCTATACAAACCATTGTGTGGCTCTCTGCCAGTTTGTGATGTGTGGGAACTATAGCTGGTTAAATGGTACAAAAATTATTACCAAATATTTATACGAATAAGCATGGCGAATTGGCTCTGCTGCTATTCATATCATCCTATTATCAGTGTATTCACAAGTATTCTGTCACCAGTATATTTGTGAAAATGTTTGTGAAACTCAAACTCACAAGTTGCACAGATTTTAGCACCAATGCTCGTTTGACTGAAAAATCTGTAGAGGGAAGTGTTCAGTGTTCACCATTTTCCTGTTCAAAAATGTATAGTCCATTCAGGGAATGGAAACAACAGTGTGACTTGTGACCAATTACGCACCACAAATAACAAGTAATCAGTAGTTAAATGGAACTGTTTGCAAAGATCCCTTTGGCTGACATTCTCTGTCACAAACTAACCACCTAATACGTCAAAAACAAAAACTGCAGAAATTCACTCTGGCTGAGGAAGCGCCTTCGGGTGCTTTTCTTGGCCTGTTTGATCGGAACCAGTGCGGCTATAGTTCATTTAGATGCCAAAGCATCTGTTCACGTAGCTCCTCGTCATAGACCCAAACTTCAGAGACTCACGTTGACCTACACACTGCAAACCAAGCTTTATGTTAACTAGAAAGCAACCCAAAGTCACTCACATGGGAGTTTAAATTCAGGGGTGATTCCTAGTCAATTAATTCCATCCTGGTTGTGAACTGGTAGCCGTTATCGTAGTTCCATTGACTTCAATGGGAGCATGACACTATTCACAGCTAATTCTGACGTTACACAATTTATAGGGTTGCCAGGCATCGAGTTTTCGACTGGAACACACACCCCTCCTGCACCAACCCCAGCCTGGTGCAAACGAGCGAGCGAGGGTGGGGGCGAGGCCTCAAGGAAGGGGCAGGGCAGGGTGTCAGGGCAAGGGTGTTCATTTTTCTGCAATCTGAAAGTTGGTAACCCTATACAATTACTGCATTTGTGTGTGAACCAACACACACACACTTCACAGCTTTCCTCCTTTGTGCTCCATAGCGTGATCTAAAACGTACGCTAGGGTCACAATTTCCTAATAGGAGTCAGGAAGGGATATTGTTGTTGGCGCCATGAACGTGGGGACATTCTATCTAAAGGTCTTGAAAGGTGGCTGTCTTCGGTGCGTCCACATTGTGCCCTGCTGTGCCCTCACTGCCCTCCTTTCGCTGCATTCATGGGGCCAGTTTTCCCCTGCAATAATCAGTAGTTGTGGCTCTTATCTTAAATAACCTGAAAATAAGCCCGCCCACCTCCAAACGCACTCCCACTTTGGAGTGTGCAGACAGCCAATATTGTTGAATCCTGTTTGAATAATCACTGATGCTAAATATAGAAGCTAGTGGAAATGGGGGGGGGGCACTGCTAGTTTCCCTGCTGGAGCTTGGGTCTTTCATCCAGTGCTGTAGTCCCCTAACCCAGACCCAAACCATGGCAAATCGAAATGATTCCTCCTCTATGGATTCTGCGGTTTGCTTTCTCTCCTCTTTGCCCTCACAAATCCAATACTGGAGCTTATAATGGCAACGTGGGAAGCATCTGAATGGCTAGACAATCCCTTCACAGCAGTGGAGATGTGATTATTATTTTATTTTTGGTTAGTGTGACTGGAATGCAAACTGGGCTTTCATGCCTAAGGGCTTTGCATTCTTAAAGTAATTCCTTATGACATGTGTCAGGCTCTGTTTTATTCAGGTGGGTGGGATGATATTAAACAATAAAGCAAGCTTGCATTTCTCGGTAACTGTATTTATATACAGGGGCACAGAGGTGCTTATTCGTAGAATGCGATAACCGCGTGGCTATACCCAGTCTAGGGCATTTTGCAAATCCCAAGTGAACATTAAGAGAGATCATCTTAAATCACCTGGATAACTTCACTTCTCTTCCCCCCACTGTCTGCTGTCTCCATCCTTTGTCCAAACAAAGAGGAGGCTGCAAGTGGTGTTCCTTAAGTAATACTCTACGTAAAACAGTGTTTGAGTCCAAGTTTCTCTCACCGAGAAAATCAATAATCTATGGCCTGCCTAATTGCCTTGCTTCAGAGAAATGAGTCATTATTGGGGGCCTAGGAAGCGACTAAGTGGAAAACCATTGTGAGCCAGACAGAAGAAGTAGCTGGCAAGTGACTTTGGTTTGTCTCCTAAACATACTGAGGGATTAATGTGTGAAATTCCAAGAATGACTTAAGGTGGTGTTCTCCTCCATGACACACAGGAGAGTGTATGGGCACTTGACTGAGCAAATGGGAACTGCCAGCGCGACAGGCCCATGCCAGTGGCTGAGCCTCAAACAGCCATCCGGCTTGAAATATTAATAACATTGCAGCTAGGGACAAAAAGCAGCTAACAAAGCGATGCCATGTTATGTAATGGACCCTTGCCAAGTGGTGAATCATTCTGAATCGTTTTAGTTGGCCTGACTGAGCACCTTCCAGCGCTTAAAGGCGTTGTCTGTTCCTGCAGAGCCCGGCGGTAGAAAGGGCTTTGTTTTTATGACGAGTGTCGGGGGCCTGCTGAAAGCAGCCCGATGGATGCTGCTCAGGTTATCCCTGAAGAAGGCTATGAACAGTGGAGGGCAAAAAGTTGCCCCACACCATCCTCTAGGGCTGAGAGGCTGGTCCGCTCTCCATGGGCCAGTCGGTCTTTGGCCTTGCTGCAGAGACTCTCCACCAGGGGACCGGTTGGTGCCACAGATCGCAGTGGACTTGGGTGATTGCATGGGCACCCATCTACTACGAACAGGACTGGGATCCACCAATTAAATTCACACAGCCTGCTGAACAGCTGTCAGATGTGACCCATCATTCTGTCGCTGTCAACCAGGGTCAGATGAGAATTGGTGACCTAGATCTTAAACACTCAATGTCCCTTTAGCGATCCCCAGGAGCCGTCCCGCCCCTGGGAAGGAAATTTTAATTGCCTGACTTTTCAAAAAGCATTAGTGATTTGCTTGGATTTGGACAGTAAAACACAGTACAGTTAGTGAAGTCTTTATCGTGACGAAGCTTATAGAAACTGTGGAGATAACTATCTACTCTCCCATATCTAGCCAATAAATAATGTTTTCTAATAACAATCCCAGAAAGCATAGCCTCAAACACATCCTCTTAGTAGAAAGAGCTTCTTTAATTTTCTGAAGATTAAAATGCCAAATCAACTAATTACTTTTCTTTGAAAAGCTCCACCGCATAAAACACATATTCTCTCAGTAAAGTGAATTGATTTATATTCAGTCATTAATTCTTTATAGCCCATAATTTGCAGAACAACAAAGCTTATTGGGAAATGAACACTATTAAGGGAAGAGGCAGCTTTCTAAATAAGAAGGAAACATCTTGGCACAAAAAAGGAAATGTGGCATGCTCAGATCCTGCTGGCAGTGTGTAAGGAGAACCAGTTCTGTACCGAGGCACTCTCACAATGAAACAAACTGAGGCGACCACAAGAGTCCTGTGGCACCTTAAAGACTAACTAAAATATTGAAGCATAAGCTTTTGTGGGCTAATACCCACTTCGTCAGATGCATGAGCCCACGAAAGCTTATGCTTCAATACTTTAGTTAGTCTTTAAGGTGCCACAGGACTCTTAGTCTAGAATTGCAGAAGTGACAAACACGACTACCTCTCTGATTCTTAACCACAAGAGGTATCACACAAGCATCTCTAGCTGATTGACACACCTTTTGAGGTCATTTGGTGCACATAGAAAGGCAAAGTACTTGTATTTAACGTAGGGGCTCAGGCACTACTGTAGTCAGAACAGAGTAACTGCTTAGGCAGTTAGACATTTTCACGTTACATCTTTTACTGTGGATTTTTCCCAACCCTTTGGATTCTCTTTAGTGTTACTACAGTTCAGGTCTGTCTGTCTATCTGATGACTTTTTGAGAGACATTCCTAGCAGCTGAAGTACCTTTGAAGTCTCTGGACCCATTTTTCTTTAGCATCATCAATAGAAAACTTTTTTTTAAAGGAGAATTGGAAATAACTAAAAAGAACTAGATTAGGCCTCAGTCGGTACCTGCATCATTGACTAGCATTCAAACTGTAGTGTTGTGATTTGAATTTCATGCCTTCAGTTATTCAGCGTAGTTATGAGATGACCGCGGAATTAACTGGTCAACAGCTAACAAACTGCCAGGTCTGTGGCTGGTGGCTAAAATGCTGCGAGTGTGACTTTAACAGCCGGGGAGGATGTTTCTGAGACTGCATCTTCTGGTTAGAGCACCTCGGCAGATCTCTCTCTGACTGGCTGGAGTTTTGCAGCTTGAGTTCTCTGTGATGAAAACATGGGATTTCCAATTTGTTGTAACTCAGTCTGGTCTGAAATGGCCTGATTTTTGCATAAGGGGACACCATTGTTTTCACAGGAAGGGGGAAAAAAAAGCTTCAAGAAAGTCTTCCCTCTGAGCTAGATGTTGCACGTTGGGAGAATTGCTCCTTTAAAAATGTTGAAGTATGCCTGTCCAACACACAGACTGTATGTGCAGTAATGGGAATATTAAACCATTTCAAGAAAAAAGATACAGGTTACATCTAGAATCAGATGTATGTTGTTTGGCTCTGATATAAAGTGATTTGTTGTCATACAGGACCTCTGTCAAAGTTTCCATATATATTTTCCCTCCACAGGAGCCCACCCTTATTTTACATGCAGTTATAAGGGACTTGAGTCCTCTCTCACTTGGCTGATATAAATCCGGAGTTATTCCCCATGAATCCAATGGTACTACATTGGTGTATAAGTAAATAAGATCAAAATTTGGGCCAAAGCATTGAGCCACAGGTAGACAAATAGATGTTCCTATGTGCTTGTGTAGGGCCATCTCTACATTCATTGAAAAAGCTGGAGATCTGTGGATTGATATCTCAGATAGTGAGTTATATTGGGAATCTTTCTCTCTCTCTCTCTCTCTCTCTCTCTCTCTCTCTCTCTCTCTCTCTCTCTCTCTCTCTCTCTCTCTCTCTCTCATAAATAAATAAATTCTGAAACTGATTAAATCAATTAAAAACCCTCCCTCCAGCAAAGTCCCCATGAAGTCCACTAGATACTCTCCTATGGCAATTGATTTTCTTAGGACTTGCTGTTTGTTTGGTCCCGGGGATATTTTATAACACATCAGTTACTTCTCTCTCTCTCTCTTTTTTTTTTTTTTTAAATAGACCATTCTTTTTTTCCCTAAAATCCCAGATGCCATGAATATCCGACTTAGTAGTTTTGTTAATGCAATAACGAGGTGCACATCCTAAAGAAATAGGAATAGGCATGTATAGAATGTGTGCATAATTCAATATATGAATAGATACAAATATAAACTTTGTGTATATATGTAATAAAAATGTCTGGCGATTGTCTGCATATTCCATGTATATTGCCTCCACTCCTACTTGTATTTTCAGTACCTGTGAGAGCCCATACTTCTCTGGTGGATGTTTGTGGCAGCAGCAGCTGTCTTCTTGTTGATGACCCTTGTAATAATCTGGATCTTTAGAGCTTGCCTTTCAGTTTGACACTGGGCTACTGGAGTGTTGCAGGGGGAGGCTGGGCTGCTTCTCTTTTCCAAGATGTGTTTCTTTTTAATTCATCTTTGCCGTTTTGTTCATATGTAAATAAGGTTCTTTGTCCTTCCACCATGAAATCTCTCTGCAGCTTAATTTGGTGGATCAAGGGGAATGGAGCACGGAAAAGGGGGGAAGAGACCTTCATGCCCCATTGTCAGTCTGTGCATTGGCCTTTCAGCTGTCCAGCTGCCAGCACACTGCTTATCTGGCTACAAATCCTGGTGAATAAGGAGTCAAATTCCCAGCCTATCTGCTGTGCAAGGACTCTTGCCTTTTCATTTGCCAAGACTTATTTGTTGTTGTTTGAACTTGCAGCCTCTGAGCACTGATGAATCAATACCCCGGCGAGGTAGCATGTTCAGCAACTGTGCTGACATGCCATTTCGTTTTCATTTTCCTTTTAAAAGAAATTCTCTCTCTTTAATGTCTGAAGGGTGCACACACTGTGCATGTGGCGTTTCATGGCAGGGGTGGGATTGTGCTGAGTGCGTTTAAAGGTACCGCTTGAAATCAGACTGCATTTACCCCAATCCCAATGGAGAGTGCTTACACAGAGATGGCTCATTTTAAAAAAATCAATTTTTAATAAGGCTTCTTTTTAGTAGCCCTTCCACGTACCCCACGGTGTGTTTATTTCCCCTTCTCTGTGCTTGTGGGATAATTGAATATTATTGTTTTTAAACGGCTGATTCTTCCCAGTCATTTGCAAATTCTCAAGAACATGCTTTTTCTGGGCTACTTATAACAGTGTTCTCACTGTGCTCCTCTCCACTCATTGTAATATACTGTAATATATAATGTAAAATCCACACCCTTGAGTGACGTAGTTGTACTGACCTAACCCCTTGTGTAGACAGCGCTATGTCGGAGGAAGAGCTTCTCCCATTGACGTAGCTACAGCCTCTCGGGGAGGTGAGTTAACTCCGCTAATGGGAAAAGCTCTCCCCTTGGCATAGTAGCATCTTCCCTACAGCTGTAGACCAGCCCTGAGAAAGGACTACATCCAACAGAGGACAGGGTGTGGACTCTCATAATAGTTACACAGAGTCTCTTTATGCAGAGTTTCTGATGGACACATCAAGCAGTATTTGTGCCGTGGGTTCTTTGCTACACACTCTCCAACAAAGGGGAGGCCTCCCTTGCCCCACCCATTACGATCTCTGTCTATCCAGGTCATTAGGAATGCACATAATAAAATATGAATTTGAATGTGAATGGCATTTAGCTCTCATGTTGTGTTTTAAGTGAAATAATGGGCTGAGCCCCGGGAGTCAGCGTTGTCTAGTTTTATAGACCATCTCCACTAATTCCCCGTAAGAGGCTATGATGAAGTCCATCGAATAAATGTGCTGATAAAACTCAGCAGGACGGTGTTACAACAGAGGGGGGAATTCACATGGTCCTAAAGAAATTAAAAAGCAATGCAGTAATTAACCAAAAGAAATTCAGCCTGGGAATAATGCAGCTGAGTACATTTAGGAGGGAAACCATCTTAGACACTAAACAATGCTTAGAAATCAGTAAAGGCAAAAAATACTTAGTTTTGGGGGTGATTAATAGGCTATATAGGAAGCAGCAAAATAAATTATTTTGTATAGGTAGCAAATAAGTCAGTGGTGTTTGAGTTTGTATCCACAGAGGCTACATACCCCCTTTAGACTGTGTGTGTGTGTGTGTGTGTGTGTGTGTGTGTGTGTGTGAGAGAGAGAGAGAGAGAGATCACACTTGGAATATTGGAAGCACTTCTGTGTAAACCAGATTTTGACATCATAGAAGGCACATGGAAGACAGTACCAGAGATTATTAAGGTTTTGTTATTGATCTTGACAGAAAGGAGAATGACTAGTGAATTTCGTAATTCTCTACAGTTATTAAGAGGTGTCAGCATTGAAGAGGTGCAGGAAATTGGTTAGGGTGGATCATGGATAGATAAATAGGAGGCTAAGATGGTAAGGTTGGGAAGGAAATATGTAAGCAGCTGGACATCAGCTAATAAATCTGATGATTTATTAGACTGTGAAACAGACTCCCAAAGGAAGCAGAGAAATCTCCATTGCTGCTAGAGTGGATAAAATTCCTGGGAGTGTGCTGGAGAGGAGACTCTTATGTAGGAGAAGGATATGGTCACCTCATAGGTCTTGTCTAACTCTATTTTCTATTATTCATTAGTTAATTATATTGCCAGAGCACCTAGAATCAGGGTCTTGGGGTACAATGGTTTCGTTTATCTTTTTTTGTCACTGCACATTTCTTTGCATGTGTGTGGTGCTCAGTCACATTAGTGTGTTGCATTGTTATTGTGTTTGTTTTCTTGTGTTGACATTAGTTGTATTTATGGTTCTCTAATATAAGCAGGCCTCATACACGGTGTACCCCATAACAAGCCAGGGAAAACTAGAGATGGGTCTGAGCCACAAAATTTGGATCCAGACCAAGACTTCAAACCCACTGTGCTGCTTGAATTTGGGCGCTGGGACTCCTCTCTTACCGAGGTTGGGCCTTCTGATCTTTCAGCACGGGAAGCAACTCGGGAAAAGGCTGAGCAGGGCAAAACCTGCCTGTGTGTCTTTCCAGGGTGATATGTGAGTTATTCCTCTGGATTCGATCCATGTAAAGTTTGCAACCCTTGAACTTCTTTAGAAGAGTGGTGTGTGGTGTGTTTTTTAAATGCCAAATCGAAAAGCCAAACTCATTCTGAACTTCAGAGTCTCACTGGATGCTTGTCTAACCTCCCTAAACACCAACTGCCATAGGATTCGGGTTCAAAAGCATGTGGTGACCAAAGTTCTCTCAAAAGGTCCATGAGCCTGATCCTATGAGGCTGCTCTGAATTGCATGTTGGTAGCAAACGCAGGTGAAGTTTGTGTGTTTGGAGTGTTGCAGTGAGCATCCTGCACAGCTCTAGTATCTGGGCATTTCCCAGTCCCACTGGAACTTCCTACGCCTGGTTCAGCTCATCCTCCTGCTGTCTGTCCTGCCTTTCCGTTCTTTGATTGTGCCTTGTGCAGCCTGAATGAACAGATGCACCCTCCCTGCTCAGCATGGAGAAATATTTATTTTATCTAGAAAAATATCCTTCCATCTGATTGAAATGTGTGTGACTTGACGTCTGGTCACATGTTAAATGCTTTTCACTTCATGATGGTCTCATTTACTGTTTTGGGATTGAGTGTGGATGCATGGACACTGAGAGTAAAATTAGTAACTCCCTTCAAAATACCCACAGAGGGGATAGATGACCCTGGAGCTATGTAAGGCTGACCTTGGAGGTGTGTCTGTGGTAGGAAGGGGCATCTATGGGAAAAGAAACTCCAGCCTCGCAGAAGGTCTTCCCCTCATGCCACTTCACTTACACCCTAGTATGGGAAAGGGCAGCTCCTGCAGCCCCTTATGCCTCACCCGTAGATATCAGTGAATTGCCTTGAAAGCTACCGTTCTAGGCTTTAGTCTGCACCCGAGATCTTGCACTGCTGCGTATAAGGGGGTGTCTATTAACTTCCTACTTCAACATGTAAGACTGCTCAAAGCTGGAATTTATTTGCATGTAATAAAATGTATGAAAATGGAATTACAAAGAAAACTCCGATAGAAATGGTCACATAAATTTATAACGTGATGTTACAATATCTAATAACTTCAGTATCTTTTCAAGGAGACTTAAAATAATATATATTATGCTGTAAGAATGACCCAAAACTTACGTATTTCATTGAAAACCCACAGCTCTTACTCTGCACCACCTAAATTTATGACTAAGTCCTACAGTTTGTCTGCTTAAGGGCTTTATTATAGACTGTGCTCTTGCCTAACAACAGGGAGTTATTGATTTTAAGAAGCAAATGGCCAACTCTCTTGTGCTCCATTTGCTTGTAGCCCTGGATTAGGAAACGAATGCATAGCAAGGGCTACCAGCTTCTAGTTTGGGCAGCAACCACGCAATTATTTCTCTAGTACCACTCTTTGTCAGACCAGCTAGTCGCTATTTTCAGAGCCTTTTTGAGTCCTGGGTTCCCCGTGGCTCCCTCAGGGAGTGTTAAAAAGGTGATGGTGTCTAGTGGGCCCCATGCTACTGTATATGGTGCAGCATTAAATTGGGGCTATAATACGGCTAGTGATATGGAGGAGGAAGTGAACAGCACCTTCACTGAACATGCAGATGACTTTGAAGTGGGTGGTCCTGCAAAAGCCAGTGAAGACCGGAAAAGAGATAGCAAGGGACAGGTGGGGATAGAAACATGGGGAAGGAAATAACATGAGATCCAGCTTGGAAAAATGCAGCTAATACTCCCCAGAGTACTCCAGTGGGATGGAGAATCTTGTACAGCCATAATAATAATATTTCTCATTTCTTCTGCTCTCAGTTACCGATCAGGATCAAAAGGCTACGGAAAACCCAGTAGTCCAAAACTGACTCAACTCAAATGTAATTTCCAAATGAATCAGAGTCCTGTGTTCTTCAGAATAAATAAATAAAATCTCATCTTCCATCTATATTCACAGCACACCACAGCTCCCAACCTTCCTTTATAGAAATGGTTTTTACTCTAGCCTGTGTTTTCTTTCCCCTGCTAATTATATTCAGTTTCAAGTTGGTGCTCTAGATTAACAAGTCTATCTATTGGAAGTCAAAGTAATGAAGAAAAAATGATTTCATGTGAACCCTCAGTGACCTTGGAATGTAGCAGATATTTTTCTTTAAAAATAAATTGTTTAACTTCTTCAAACAAGGACCTCTGGGGCCCGTCTGGAAGAGAACCATCTCTATAATGCAGTCATTAGAGAAACAGTGGCGCCTTTTAAGTCCATGTTAGAAAATTCAAATTTTTCAATTTAGTGAAGTTGTCTCTCTTTAAAGTGCTGTAAAACTTGGAAGGTTCTGCAGGATTTCTGGTGGCTTCTCTCAAAAAAAAGATTTCTGTTATTTTGTTCTAAAATCTCATTGAGACAATACTGCACATGCTCCATGAGCCAAACTTGTTGCTAAGGTAAAAAATGTCATGCTGGTTCAAAGGACTCTTCCAAGAGGGGGGAGCATGCAGGGTAACTGGCCTTTCCTCTGGCAAAGTCCTTGTTGTGTGCAAGGGGTTTGTGGCTTTGTTCATTTTATATTTAGAGTTGGGATCATAACCACCCCCAAATCCAACCCCTCATACTGGGAGGAAGCTCAGGAGTGAACTTTGCAGTTATAACAGGCTAAACCACCACTGTGCTGTTTGAAATCTGGTTCAAGATCTGAACTTTTGGACTTAGCCTTGCTTCTCTATAAAGTTAGCAAAGATAAAAGCCTTGCACCCTTGGTGCATTCATAGTTGTGTTATAATGAATTGTATTTTTAACAGCACACTCCCAACATCACTTTGGGAAAAAGCGATGCTCCTCCCCTGAAATTTGCAGCTGCCACAACAGAAGAAGAATGAATTCCTAGGGAACATCCCCAGCCAATAAACAGACCCATCTGTAATGTCATAACACCCCTCCCTGGAACCCTGGCTCAATTAAATTGATGGAAACCAGATTTCTTCCCCCCACTCTCTCCCAAACAAATACATTCCACTTTCATAATAGAACTGAGTGCTAGCAGCAGCACACCCCTACATTAGTAAACCAGTGTATGCGGGTGATGGAAAGGAGAGTGGTTTGGCAAGGAAACTGATTTCAGATTTGAACTTCCCAAAGGTTTATTCCAAATACAGGGATGAGGTCCGGATTCTGAGCAGTGTCTTGGAAATAGTCACGTTTTGGAATCCATCATAGGCTGCTCCAGGCTAAGAAAAGTAGTGGTGGCTTTAAGCATGGGGGTGAAAATATTTTGCCTTTTTTGCAGAAGCCGAACTGTGCATTTTAAAATAATGGGTGTAATAAGGCTCGAGAAGGTTGAAATTCCCAGAGGGATGGAGAGGGGAGAAATGCTAAAATCGACATTCCAGCTGATGAAACCTGAGTCCTGCTCAATTTAATGAGTGATCAGGAAACACAGATCACCCCACTTTCTTCCAAGGTGCTTTGCCTGGATCAGCACTTGGGAAAGAAACATTAACTTGGTAAATTAGCGATCCAGTTTTCTCCAGTGGGCGGGGAGTGTTTGTCTTGCTTATATTTTTATTTTGCTTTCACAGTTAAATCTCAGGCTGGTGTTTTGATAACAGCTTCTTGCTGTTTGTTTTTCTCTTAGCTGCTTGTTTTCTTGGATATTTCAGCCTCCCGCTTATTTTCTTTTGGAAATCCTGGGCTCAGTCCTGCGAGCGGTGGAGCATCCCCTCCAGGTGCTGAGCATCCTTCGCTCCCAACAGACTAGGAAACCCATGCTCAAGAGTGAGCATTTAGCTTTCAAAATCACTCCCCTCCCTTTGTGCAGGGGCTGGGTTTGTTCCTGTGTGTGCTCCTGCTGGAGTCTCCTCCCCTTTGTCCCAAGGCAGCAGTGGGCTTTGTGTTTAGAGCAGTGTCTGATGGACTTTTCGCCCTTTTCCGTCCGAACTGCAGCTTTTGCGCCTTCCCTGGTCTGTGCTCTGTGTAACATCTGCTGGTGGAGCCAGCGAAAGGCTTTGCAGTGCGTCTGGATCCCGGATTGTTGGGAAGCTGCAGAGTCGCTTCGGCCGTTGGCTCTCCCTAGTCACCAACCGGGCCCAAGTGACATCCCCTCCCCTTTGCCAGTGGAGGTCCAACATCTGCCAGCTGCTCTGACTACCGATCCCAATCTGGGCGGGAGCCGGAGGAGCCCAGTGCTTCTGAACGCTGTCATTTGGCTCCAAGTCTGGAACCGCCCAGGACCGTGTGAGGGTCTGATAGCGGCGGCTCTGCGGAGGACAGCAGGCTGAACCATGGCGCGATCCTTATGCCAGGGGAGATGAGGGGGCGAGAGGTTGGGGAATAAAGAGAGGCCCAGGTGGCCGGTGTTACTGAGGTTTCTGTCTGAAAGCGTTTCACTCCAGAGGGGGGATCTGGGTGCCCTTGAAACACACTTACCCCCAGGAACATAGCAGTCACAAAACCTCCACCGGCCCAAGCAGCAGCGGCACTTCTCCTTCCTCCGACCCTACCGCGCGGCTCGGGCTCCTCAGGCAGGCGACCTCTGCAGCTCCGCCACGCTTCCCCCTAAGTCCCACCCTCGACTGCCCCACCTAGATGGGCCTTGCCCTGTGCCAAGATGGGCAGCGAGTCTGGACTCCCTGGGGGTTCGGGGCACAGAACGTTCCAAAGGGAAGGGCCTTCCCCCAAAGGTCGGCCTGTAGCCCCCTCCCTTCTCGTGAAGGGGATCTGTGTGCTCACAGCCATGGCAGCCGGACATATCTTGCCTTTGGCGCTTGGCACAGACTAGCAATATTCGAGTGCTAAGAATTTGCCCTTTGCTGGCACCTTTCACCCCGGGTCTCTGCTCCACAAACCTCAGCAGATGCCTCGGAGAGCTGGGTGAATATTGATCTCCTCCTTTCCCATGGGACGCCGATGTTCCATGCTGAGCCAGTGACCGCTGAAAACAGGACCTAGCCCTCCTGTGACCTAACCACTAGGCCCTGCTTTTGCCTTCTTTCCATGTATTTAGAGCATTTCACCTCATAGAAGTTCACAAAGCAGCTACGAACAGTACCACGGAATTCAGCCACCACTGGGGTGTGGAGAGGGTAGCAACCAACCAGAACAGTACCCTGGGAAGGGGGAAATTTTGGCCTCGAAATTCAGGACACACTCTTCCCCTCCCCCCAGGGATCTTGGTGGCCAGGCCGAGCAGATAAAAACCTGATGAGGCCAAGTGGCCACTTGTTTAAATAAGTCCTCGGTGCCGCTCTAATATTGTAAAACTTCCGCCCGCTCTGTGCCCTGCTCCTAGAGAGGGTCCCACTCGGAGTTGTTTCTTGTCCGAGAGCTCTGCAGAGGCCTAGGATTGTCCTCAGACTGGGCCTGGGATTTTAAGGTCTGCTCTGAAAAGCTCCCACGCAGAGAAAACTGCAGGTTACTCTGTTGATCCGCCTCAGAAGGCTGAAGGGCTGGGCTGAACTGCCCTGGCTGGGATTCAAACCTGTGTATCCCAGGAGCAGAAGACCCTAGCGCTGGTCTGCACACCTCTGTCTAGACCAGTAACACTGAGTGTGTTGGGGGGGCTGAGTCGGAGGTGGAAGAGACGGCACTGGGGGTCGAAAGCAGGCTGGGGGGGCTGAGTGGGATCGCTTGTGATACAGGGAATTCCCCAAGAGCGGATGGCAAGGTGTCAGTGGCTCCAGGGCGGGGCAGTATTTGTACCCACAGTAGGTGGAGTTGGAAAACTCGTTCCTCAAGTATGCGGATGGCTGGATGGCATTGCAATGAGCGAAGGAGGCCAGAGGATCTGCTGTGGCTTCCAGAGAGGCAGCTGGGATATAATGAATGGGGTAAACCAGCTTTGGAACTAGGGGCAGGGTAAGAAGGCAACCAAGGCAAGGGTGAAGGAGAGAGAAACTCAGCTGGAGCTGAACTGAGCACAGTGCTTTGCAAGGACCCTGTAGGCCGGCAGCCTAGGGACAGGTTCCCAAGCAACCTGATTAGGCCTTGCACCTGGTCCCGGGTCACGATGATCCTTCAGTTGCCAGCCAGGGGGTTCTGTGCAACTCGGGAAAGGGCATATTTCTTCCCTGCTCTTGGCTGCCTTTGAGTTTTGCTGTGGGGTATGCACCTGCCTAGCCTGTATCCCTGCAGCGTGTTACACAGCTGCACAGAATTGCCCTTCTCCCGCAGGCCCTGGGTGAAAGCGCCCCAGCAAAATCTCGCGCTGCTCCACCAGGCTTTCTTCTCATTTCGTTTTCTTTCCTCCTTAGTAAATCAGACCATAAATCTGAGGGTGGGTTGCCAAGTCTGACAAGTAATGGAGAAGGGAGGGTGTGTTTCGGGCAGGGTGATCATATATCATAAAGTCTGAAATGCTTTCAAGGGCAGGAAGGTGACGGGCACCTATAGACCAGTGGAGCTGTAATCGAGACAGGAAAAATACCTCCTGTATATGAAAGGGACAAGGTGCCTCTGGCGGGAGTGTACTCTGGTGTGCCAGGGAATACTTATTTCCTCGCTTGCATCCAGGGAAAGAAACAGAACAAAAGCAGAAGGCCAGCCTGCTTCCGACGAAAGCAGGACCGGCACAGAGAGGGAGTGAAGCATGGTCATGCCAAACCCTTCCTGTGCTCCAGCCGCTGATGTTCAGCTCCCATCAACGCCACTCTGGCCCGCGCTGCCGTCACACTAATTGGCAGGGAGCTGCCTGGCTTAGATGCACTAGCAAGAGGTGTCAGTGCTTCCAGGAGTTGCCACGGGTGTGAAAAGCCAGGGGAAGGAGGGAGGCTAAATTAGATCAAGCGGCACCAGTAGCAGAGCTGTGTGCTGCTGGATGGGTTTGGGGACTGTCTGGCGTGAACTCGGGCAGTGTTCATTAGTACAATTAGTGTCACGGGGGAAGATGGAGATGGTTTGTCTTGGATTTTTTAAATTTTGCCCTCACCCCATGTGGCCCTGGAGCTGGGAGGACAAACGGGGAGGAAACTTCCTTTCCAATTATAAACCAAAACCTCACCTTCAACTCACACCTCTCTCCCTCCCTGTCCTGAATTCTGTCTTAAGACATTAGTGAGAGGAATGTGAGCTGATCTGGACAGTGTCTGTGGGGCTGGCAGCTCGGTCCAGGTCTCCTGCTCTGAGGGTCCCTTGCATGGACTCCTCAGATTAGTGGTAAGGGATGAAGAGGGCCTGCTGGGGGAAGAAGATACCTGGGATCGAGTCAGGAAGGACTAAGGGACTGGAGACTAGGAGCCACCAAGGCCAGATTGCATAGAGATAGCTGAAGTTGCGTATCTTAGGTTAATTTCCCTCCATAGTGTAGACCTGGACTTAGTCTGCAGAAGAGAAGACTGAGGGGGGATTTGATAGCTGCTTTCAACTACCCGAAAGGAGGTTCCAAAGAGGATGGGTCTAGACAGTTCTCAGTGTTACCAGATGACAGAACAAGGAGTAATGGTCTCAAGTTGCAATGGGAGAGGTTTAGGTTGGATATTAGGGAAAACCTTTTTCATGAGGAGGTGGTGAAGCACTGGAATGGGTTACTTAGGGAGGTGGTGAAATCTCCTTCCTCAGAGGTTTTTAAGGTCAGGCTTGACAAAGCCCTGGCTGGGATGATTTCTGACTGGGGATTGGTCCTGCTTTGAGCAGGGGGTTGGACTAGATGACCTCCTGAAGTCCCTTCCAACCTGAAATTCTATGATTCTATGACTGTCAGGGCTGACCTGGAGCTAAGCACAGGACTGGCCTCTCCAGAACTTTCACTGGTGCTCAGACTTCATTAAAGCACTGTTCAGAGACATCCCCATCCCCATGAAAACACCCCGACCTTCAGCTGCTGAGTGCTGGACTGTCATTGTCATGCATCACTCAGCTCCCCGTTTGGATGTGGTGCCTGGGACTCCCTAGCTCGGTCAGTGTGAGAAAACGTGTCCTTTTCACTGGCCATGTAGGGGTTTGTGGCTTGTGTTGCACTTCTGATGGGAGCCTGAGAACGCTGTCTTGGCTCACAGGTTCACCGGTTCTTTCTACCTGTCCCTGTGACATTGAAAAGGTCCCCAGGGCTTGACCTGTCAGACTTTTTTCCTTTTGTGCTTGTTACGGCCACTTGCCTCTTGACCTGCTCCCAAATATCTGATGTATACATTTTCCCCGTCCCTCTTTCTGTCTGGCTTCATTTATTATTTACGGATGACATCCAGAGGACACACCGGCGATGGGTTCGGTTATGATGACTGCAGTAAAATCACTTGCTTACACTAAATGACTGGGAAGATAATACATTCATTAGACTGGCTGTGGGATTAATCCTTCGGAGCTACCGGTGGTCTCGTGTTACAGGGTTACAGCTACATGAGCGTTTAAAAAATATCATTGAATGATGTTTAGGTTGGGGGACCCAAGGACAAAGGCTGGGATCTTCTGAGCACAAGGTGTCTTTATTCAGCTCAGGAGAGACCAGGACGGAGCTTGGTCTCTCTGGCTCACACACTCCTTGGCCTCTCTTCTGGGGCTGCCATGGCAGATAATTAGTGCGGATGGTGTTGATGAAATGTCTCTTTACCCCCAGGGCTGTGGGACTTCCCTCTTACTGCAGACTGAATTTGAACCCACTGTCTAATGTTGCAAGGCGCCCTCATCCCATAGCCCCCAGAGGTGCCTGCAGTCTGTAAAGGTAACAAAGAGTCCTGTGGCACTTTAAAGACTAACCAAAGTATTGAAGTATAAGCTTTCGTGAGCTAATACCCACTTTGTCGGATGCAAGCAGTGGCAGTCTGTAAGTGAGCTTAGCTCTGGGGAAGGATACTGGGCTGACAGGAAAGCAAAAGCCGCTTTCTCTTTTGATCAGGTCCCGTCACCCACAGCGGTAGTGAAAGCTTCCTCTCTGCACCCACTCTGGGTATGGTTAGACTGAAGATTGTAGCGCTTTTATTTGTAGCGCTTCCCAATGTAGCGCAATAGGTATCATGCTAGAGACTGTACAAATTGAAACCTTGTAGCGCAAAATAGTGGATACATTTGTCGCGCTTCTGCCGGCAGTAGCAGTTGCGGGATAGGGCAGGTATCCCAGCATTCAGCTGGGTGCAACGTGCTTTGCAAAGTGGGGGGGTGATGGGGAACTGGGAAGTTGTTCACGGGGAGATGAGATCTGGCTGTCAGTTAGTTTTCATTAGCGAAAACTGACAGGCTGTCTATTTCAGACACACAGCTCCATCCGCAAGCATTTTCACTGGTTATTTGCTGTGTTAGTTGTTAGAGAGAAACTGCAAAGCTACTTCCGCTTTTATAAAACAACACCTCACGTCATTTGCCTTACATGGCAAGTTGATTGTCTTTAATGGCTTGCTGGTGGCCTTCAATGGCTTGCTGATAGCTTTACATGGCTTGGAGGCATGCAAGAGATCCCATGGGTGTCCACATTCCCACCCTTGCGCTACAACGTTAGCGCAAAAAGGCTTATCACTCTGGAAAAGGAGGTTTAACACTTGCGCTTTAAACAGGGAGTCATTTTGCAAAATCTCCCTTTGAAGTGTGTTCGCTATGAAAATTATAGCGCTACAGGAGGGTTTTTGCGCTGCAAAGTGCCAGTCTAGCCATGCCCTCTCAGACCTTCCCTACTGCTTCGAGTAGCTATGCGCACCGATGTGGAGTTGCAAATGGCCCGGGCCACACTGGCTGCCTGAACTCCCTGCAGTAAGGCATCTCTGGCGTAGGAGGGGTGATGGGCCAGTGTGGGGACAGCAGCAGGCCTGGGAGACCTCAGTCTAACTGGGGCCTAGGCCGGTACCACAGAGGTCAGTGGGATCTTTACCATTGAGTTACATGGAAGCAGGATTGAACCACTGATTTCCCAATAACCTAAGAGTTCTTCCTGTGTAGCTGGGATGCTGTTAAAGGACCTCTGAGCCTTGGTTTGGGAACGTATCTGAGAGATTATTCATCCTCACAATGGGCACAGATGTCTCTCTGGGGTGCCTCAGGCTCCAATTCACCAAACAGAATATCCATCTTGTTTCCCTTTGTCCTGGAAAGCTGTTCTCCTACAGCATTAGCCTCCTCCCCAGTGACATGGGAGTGTCACGTGTGGGATCATGTAAGGGCTCATTTTCCAAACTGCCGACGTGAATTGTACCAGCTGTATTTGCAGGGAGTGGTGAGTATAAAGCCAACATTTGTGAATGTAAATATGGATTTGACTTGGGTGACAATGTGTCTTAGGTATGTTCTAGTAATCATTTACCATAACGCCCTTCCAGCCATACGTCTCCAAGGGGGATAACAAGAACTGGGTGAAAGTTTTGTTCAAAAAAATTTTTTGATGAAAAAGTGGCCCTTATTTCTCTTCCCACCCAATGAAAAAAATAGTTAGTTTTGAAATTTTCTGGGGTTTTTTTCCAATGAAAAACAGGACTTTGTTACCTTGGGAGGGGGGTTAGCCTTTATATTTTCCCCTCCCTCTCTCTATTTTCCTCTCTTTCCCAGTTTTCCTGTAGCAAACAAAATGGGAAAAGTTTTTTTTTTAAAGTGGGGTGAGTGGAGTGGAGAAAAAAATCCCCAAACCCTGAATTTCATGGAAATTCAAACATCAAAACCTTTCCTATTTTTCAAACTGCTCTGTGGATAAGCATCACTATCCTCCATTTTACAGATGGAGAAACATTCACAGAGGGGTTCAGTTACTTTCCCATCACAGCCAGTCAATAGTCGCTGGGATTAGAACTCGGGTCTCTTGATTCCCCATAGGAGGTATTCCTGACCCACAGTCCAGAGTGGTGTCCATTGGGACAGGCTGCCCATTTTTTACCCCATATTTTGATTCTAAATGTCATTTTGAGGAAAGCCTCCAGGTCTGCCTGTTCTGACTGTACAGCGATGTTTCTAGTTTGTCATTGTTTCTTTTAATTACTGCATCATAAAGACCAGACAATAACAGTGTCAAACAAAAAGGTGTGCTGTTCTATGCTTTTGCTTACACCAAAAAATCCATCTTTTGAGTGATAATCACTTTTATTTTACACTGTAAGAATAACAAGCAAAGGCCTTGTCTATACTGGCTGCGGTGTGTAGGGTACAGGCACTACACATGTAGCTATTATAATGGAATGCTAAACTGCATTATACTGTTCAGACAACAATTGAATGCAGCAACTAGTGTACTAGAACCGAGATGTATACAGAGGATGGTAAATTGCCTAGGCTGGTACCTACAGTATCTTCCTACAGTGACACAACCATCCGATGAGCTGTTAAAGTCCATCATCTTGGCTATGGTCAAACCCACAATGGTCAGTGTGGATGCAGTGTGGATATCAAGCATTGACTAAATGCTGCGAACGGGCCAATGGTGGCTTGGCATCAGCAGGGACACAAAACAACATATCTGCATGTGAACATTGCAGAACTAACAAAGCAACACAATACAAAGAACCTTTAGTAACAACACCTCTCCAAGAAAGACCTTAGAAGAGATTAACTGTGGATTTATTCAAATTCAGAGGACATTATTACCTGGTCATTATGGACTTTTCCCCCCGATACATAGAAATAATGTACTTGAAAGACACAATCTAGACAAAGGGGCACAATTCACTACAACAGAATTTGTCATTCTGAACAAAATATTATTTTGATCACATTACAGACAGCCCCCGTTACCCACAAGCGAATGGAGAGGCTGAGAGCTGTACGGGAAAACCAAGGAAATCCTACAGCAAAAAGATCCGTTCATCTGTCTCTGAATTACAGATCAACACTTATAGTAGCTACTGGATATAGGCCAGCATAACTCCTGATGGGAAGACAACTCATAGGTTCTTTTCCAAAGTTGGAAAAATAATTATCTCCATAGTGGCCACTCGAAGAGAGTAGCCCAATAAGATAAAAAGCCTTAAAAGAACTTCTAAACACTTTTACAACAGACATCACTCAGAAAACTGCCAGGTTTAGAACCGGGTGACCACGCTTGTGTCAAATTTGATGGCGAAAAGGGATGAACTACTCCAGCTGTCATCAAGAAAAGGAATTCAGTACCCGAGATCATGTGATCGAGACTGACAGCGGAGAACTCAATGGAAATGGTCAGTCTACAGTTTGTTCCTCAAAGAGCTAACAGAACAAACTCTAGAGATGGTGGATGCAGAAGAAGACGACTCAAGGATTCTGGCCCAACTACAGCCAGTTGTTGCAACTAATGGACAACCAGAAGACCAATTTGTTACCCTTTCAGGTTGTGTAATTAGGAAACCAGTATAATTCAGAGACACTTACCAGACTGATACATACTGAACTTCAGACACTGTGGTACCTTAAACATTGTAAATGGTAGGAATGTAGAACTTAGAAGGGGAGATGTAATGGAATGCTAAGATGTATTACACTGTTCAGCCTCTATGTGGCACTGTGTTAAAATACTTTAAAGCATTAAAGGGGTAGCCGTGTTAGTCTGTATCCACAAAAACAACAAGGAATCTGATGGCACCTTACAGACTAACAGGTTTATTGGGCATAAGATTTTGTGGGTAAAAAACCCGCTTCTTCAGATGCATCTTTAAGGTGCCCCTGAACTCCTCATTGTTTTTAAAGCATTAAAGAATCTTGTGATGAACACAACTGGTGTGTAGAAGCAAATTCTGCCACCAGTCCATACTTGGACATGACAGCTGCATGTGGCAGTGACAGGCAGGCTGCGTCCACATGCAGATGCATAGCTACATGTGTCAGTGAAATGCTCTGTAAGGGGGAGCTGGACATGATACTAAAAATAGCCATGTGAATGCCCTATGGCTTGGGCATGTAAAGAGCGGTGTAGAATGTACATAACCTGAGGTTCTGGCATGTCTAGACTTGGCTCACCTAAGGAGTGCCTCACTGTCTACACTGGTATTTATACCTACAATAGAGAGGGGTGTAGTGCATGTACTCTACACGCTGCCGTAAGATTTGTGCAGTGTAGACTTCCCCAAGAGACAATGATAGCGAAGTCTCCTTGTGTGAAGATAGGTGCCCCGATCCGTGGGGGGGAAGGGGAGGTGGTTATTGGCTTCGGTGGGCCAGAATTTTGCCTGTTGCTTACGTCTCCTCGAGCATTCGGCATCAGAACACAAAACAGCAGTTGTCTCTGCAGCGCAGAGGAGGGACTGTTCTCCATGTAGAGGTGCATTCTGGAGAAGGCGAGTCATAATGGATAGAAACAAAGGCCATGCACATCGGGAGTTGGGATAAGTGTCATCTGTGGTGAGGGAGGGATTCCTGTTACCTTGGGTTATTATCATCCTATATAAAATGAGGAAGACTTTGTAGCACCTTAGAGACTAACCAGTTTATTTCAGCATAAGCTTTCATGGGCTATAGCTCAATTCATCTGATGCATCCGATGTAGTGAGCTATAGCCCATGAAAGCTTATGCTGAAATAAACTGGTTAGTCTCTAAGGTGCTACAAAGTCTTCCTCGTTTTATTTACAGATACAGAATAACACAGCTGCTAATCTTAAACCTATCATCCTATAGATGCTCCTACTTGTTTTCTCCCATGAAATGCTGGTCTCCTGCATCTAACTTCTCATGCACCTAGAAACATCCGCAGACTTTTAGTATTTCAAATAGTGTGTGAAACCTTGGATTCCTGTGTGTGTGTGTGTGTGTGTGTGTGTGTGTGTGTGTGTGTGTACATAAAGCCATGTGACTTTCAGAAACTTGCTTTGCTTCTTTTAATTAATTCTGACTTGTTTAAAAATAGGAGACTTTTTTGTTCTATTTTTGGAATGAAGGGCTGTGGTTTTTTTTTTCTTTTTTACTTTTAAACTGTTTAGTGGTGTCAGTTTCACTTTTTAAAAATTAGTCGTCTTGTTGGCTGAGATCTTCCCCTCTGAGTTTCAATGCTGCCAGCGTCACCTCCCATTGGAAATATCAAGGCTGGCAAGCGGCATGTTCCCTCAAATGGCTTTCCATTGAGAGGCGTTGCTGGGCGGGAGCAGGTATACCTGCCTTGTTAATGTTCTGTAGTTGGGTTTGTTCAGAGGAAGTGAAATTCATCCTATGTGGAGGGCCAAAATGAGGCCATGCATTCGGTAACTTCTGCTTAAGCCAGTGGGGAGAGAGGATGGGGAAACGGGTCAGTTGTGGGTTTAAGTGGGGTTTAAGCAGTCCATGGGACTTGTGTAGGCTCTTTGCACAGGCATGAATTTCACCCTGGTGTCTTTCTAGGGATTTGCTTGTTTGTTTCCTTCTGTAGCTGTTAAAGATTTTCCTAGCCTTTGGCCCCGGTGTCCCTACAGAGTTGTATGAAAAAGCTGAACAGTTGGTAAAAAGTACACTGATCAGTGTACTTAGTTTTTACTCCATCTTACCCAAGCAAAACTCCCACCTCTCTACCACTTTTTTTGCGTTACTTTTTTTTCAGTCTCCTACCAAAACCGTTCTCCTTCCACTCCCACCTGAGAAATTTGTGTAATTGGGACCTGGACCCAATGTATGAGAATTTCCCATTCCCAAGTTGGGTGAAACTTTGCCATCTTTCAGCATAAAAGTCAGACGTTAGTGTTGGACGTGGTTAAGATTCGAGTCCTTTCCTCGAAGTCTTGAAGCTCTGCCTTTATGGAATGCGTACCTTCCAACACCCGCCCCACCCAAGGTAAGAGCGAAGGGAAGGGACTGCTTGGGAAGCAATCTTGCTGTGCTTCAGAGACTGCCCAGGACCACAGCCTTGTAAGTGCTATATAGGATCAGCCTATTCAGCCTCTGTGTGTAAAACCTCCCCACAATGACCTCATCAATGGTGTTGCACCTACAGTCTGACCTACAACAGGGAAATCCTTCCCAATAATGTGTCTGATTAGTTTCCGTCAGGACGCAATTGCCATTTAATCTGAGCCACTGGGCAAGACCACCAGAGAATCAACCCAATCAGTCTCGTAAACAGTGTTCTCTTGCACAAGGGGTGAGCTGCTTCCTGTCTACCAGACCCTCCTTTCTAAAGAGATAGAGATGACCGGGAGCTTGCCTGAAAACCCTTTATTTAACGGGGCGTATTGTAGCTCCATGGCAGTGCTTTCTGGGTTCCTAACGACTGACTACAATTATCTACTTGATGCACTTAGTAAGCAGAATATACTGTGCACAGTGGAAAACTACAGCTATTGCCTCTGCATGCGTGTGCTCTGCTGCTTCAGTCCTGCTGTCAGCAGGGTTTGCTTTGAATAATTCAGGCTCTGAGCTACAACCAGTAAGTAAAGGAATATTTTAAAAAGGGCCCGCAGCGATCTACAGTGGCAGGAACTGTTTCTACCTAACTTCAATAGCCAGCCACTACCCAGATGCCCCTCTTTAGATCCATTTGGTTGTGCTGCTGAATTTCTGTTCTCAATCGCTCTCATATAAGATAGATGTGTGTGTGTGTGTTTGTGTGTGTGTGTGTGTGTATACACGCACACTCTCTCTCTAAAACCTCTGCTGTCCTCATTCATCAGTGCTGCAATTCTTTCCCCCCCCCCCATTACTTCTCTTCCAGAGCTTGTTTACTGGCATTGCTATATTCCTTTTAGAGCCCACTAATATTAAAACCACATAAATGTGAGTGGTGAATGAATATGATCCGAACTCTTCCGTATCTTCTGTTACTCTCCACCAGGAATTCTGTAAAATAATGGAAACTTTGAGATACCGTGGTGATGCGAGGTATAAAGCTCTAGCTAGATGGATGGACAGACAGACAAGTGGATAACTGGTCTTAAAATGAAGGTTGGTGATTAGCGGGGGGCAGGTAAACCATCACTTGTTATAGAACTGTTGAATCTATGGGCACCCATCACAATATTTCGCTGAGTGGTGTTTTATTAAATTACTTTATGTTGTCGAGTTAGCTTCAGAAAGTCCTCTCCATTTACAGCTATTATTCCCCCACACATTCTTCAAGCAATCCGAGCTAAATTATATACCTTTTCCTTACATGTCCTGATGCTAATCCATACACTGTGATGGCCATTGAGTTGCATGAGGCGATACAAGATAAGTTATAGGGTAAAATAACTGATTAATGGTCTCTTATGTTTTTCTACTTGTTGCTTAGACCCGGAAGGGAAGTGGTGTCTAATCTTAGTGTGGGAACCCACCACATAATCAGTCCAGTAAATTCTGAAAAAGACACTCATTTCCCAATAGAAATTTTCATAAACACCAGCCATATGTAACCATGCCAGCTTGGAATTCCCCTACAAGTCCCAATGGTCAGCACTGGGAATTGAGTGTAGCTTAGATAACACATATCTCATACTGCCATTCTTGCAGTGGCTGCATAAGATGAAAATACTGCTAAGGATGCCGCTAGAAGTCCAAAGCGAAATGTAGAGCCAATCTTTCTTGTCTAATCATCTTAAAATAACAGATCTGTATTGCACAATCTGGACACCAGAGCATTCAAAGCCTGAATCTGATAACTATCTAGCAGATAAATCAGATTTGTGGATCTTTCCTGTTTGCAGAGAATTCAGAAGATCAGTTTTGTCCTCATCTCGGTCTCCAGGGAATGTCTTTATTGGGGCTTCATTGTATTACCAGCCTGTTAATTTCTCTGGCTTTCCTTAATAAGTCTGTTGATTGGTTCTATGTTGACCCACTGGAAACATGAACTCATTGCTTGATATTAGATCAAGAAGCCCCTGCTTGCTCCAGGATTGTACAGAATCTTTAGACTGATGGAGAAATAGTTTTCCCATGTTAACTTCCTTGGCAAGTTAGGTTCTATGTTACTCATGCCTGTTTCAATGCCTCCATGTTCATGGTTCTCTCCGATTGGCCATCTGATTCCCTCTCAGAGGTGCTCTAGGTGAAAACTGTCCATCACTTATTAGCCTTTATACTTGCAGCCAACAGTTCTTGCCTCAAATCTCTGAACTAATCGGCATTTTTCTTCTGGAGTGGGGTTAGACTCCCCCCACCCACTCCAGTGCAATGTGGCCCATGGACTATAAACTCCCAGTGAAACTGCCCACTCTGCTGCCAAGCGTGTTGCTGCTGTTCTGACCACGTCTCTCCTGTCCTTCCTTTCATCCTCTCTCTAGCAACATAACTGATTCGGTGTCAAGTTCAAACTCCCTTTTTACTTCTCTCCAAGGCTGCAATCCACATGTCTGTTCTCACCTCCCCCTTCTCCCTCTGGGTCCCCTAGGACCAGTCCCATTCAGTCCTCTCTCTTAGTTGCTTCCTTTGTGTCCTCCTTTCATTCTCCGCTTCATGCCCCTTTTGTGCCTGCTTTCACGGTGCCTTCTGTGCCTGGATAATGGAACAGCCTCTTCCTGTCCACTACACTGCAATACCCTCCCATTTTGCAAGTGCTGGTCATTTCCCTTCTCTTCTTCAAATCCATCCTTAATATCCATTTCTTACCTGAAGTCCCTGAACTCTGTTCTCCTCCCTGCTGTCTCCATTTGTCCCTGCTGCTGTTTTGTTCCTTTGGGTATTACATGGGTCCCAGCTAGAGTGAAATCCTCTGGCTTAGCACCTAGGTTTTTTCCTGTTTGCAAAACACTCTCTGTAAATGGCAAAGGCCATTAGCACCATATTATAATGCTCTACTTTGTCTGCTGCCATCTGAAAAACTTCCTCTCATGAAACACTCCACTGGCGTCAGCAATAAATTTTTCAATAAATTCTTAGTTTACTAAACTACTTCTTTGGGGAGGGCGCGGAGCCCCGGAATGGCTTACACACACTCAAATGTTTAAAGGCCAGACGGATCATGCAAAATGTTTTCATTTAAATTCAGTTATTTTTCAAGAAGACCACAAAAAATATTTTTTTGTTTTTGAATTGGGTCAACGTTCTACCTCTGCAGCGCTCAGCCATTTTACATATGACACAATCACCCACTCTGTTTATCTTGAGGCAATATGCTCTCGCAAACTGCCAATTAATTGCAGATTGGTGCCTGCTCTCTAGATAAACATGCGGAAGCAAGAAACTGAAGGAGCCTGGTTCTGACTACTTGGGGAATGAAATCTGTCATTGTCTTAGCCTTGTTATCTGCTATGAAGGCAGACTTTTAACAGTGTTCTTCTCGTAAACACTCTTTTCAAACACCTTCCAAATTTACATCGCTGGTACCTTAGGCGTTGTTGATGGCCAGGTATCAGTGTTTTAAAGTCATTCCTTTCCAAAACTTTAAACCCTGCTACAAGACAGGGATAACCATTTACTGGGGTGATGTGCTCTCAACAAAGATCCGTCAAAGGAAGGGTAAAACCAAGACCTAATAAGATCATATGCTGGCACATGTTTATTCTAGTTTAATTCTACTCTCTGGATTATAAATCCAGATAGTCAACTGGGGAGTTTCTGGAGACCAGTCTGATCTGCAGATGACCTCTTTGGGGGGGTCATAGGTCCAGATCAGATCTGTTGATGACCTGTTAGGACAGCCTGCATCGTTCTCCAGGGCGAACTGACCTGAGAATTCTTGTCCATCTCTAAAAAATCCCCCAAGAATACACCAGAGGGGACAATCCTTCATCAGTGGAGGGATGCACTGAATAGAATGGAGTAGGTCTTGTCTGTTTCTAATTCAGTGATGCTCGGATGCCGAGTGCCTTAAAAATAGAGAGGCTCAGCTGAATCTATAGTGGCACCAGAGAGCCTGGACAAAATTCTCTCCCAAGGCAATCCTCAAGAGAACTTTAAATAGCCATCTTGACATTGATGTACTGTAAATTAACTGTTCCCTCCAGTAAAGAGTAATGAACTATTTGAAATTAAGAGATACGTGTGCATATGGATACATTTTCCCAGACTCTTGTGGACCTTCAGTTGGTTCCAAAACCAGCTCCTTCTCCCCAAAATAGGAATTTCCAGAAACGCAGCGGATCTGCTCAGTGTTCTTCGCCTTGTGCTAGGATGCATCCTATGTTTTGTAGCAAGAAATCTGTTCATCCCTTCCCTGTGCACCTATGGTGCGTGATAGAAGCAACCAAAGTAGACAAAATCACAGCCCCGGCTATTCATAGTCTAAGGCCAGAAGGGAGTGTTGTGATCACGTAGTCTGAACCTCCTGTAAAACAACGGCCGGAGGACTCCCGCAATAATTCCTAGAGCAGAGCTTTTAGAAAAATATCCAATCTGGATTTTAAAATGGTCAATTGTTCCAGTTACTCTCACCATTAAATATTTACACCTTATTTCTGGTCTGAATTTGTCTAGCTTCAACTTCCACCCTTTGGATTGTTATACCTGGCCCGGCTAGATCGAAGAGCCCATTATTAAATAGCTTGTTCCCCATATTGGCATTTATCGACTGTGATCAAAACAACCGTACTGGGTCAGACCAAAGGTCTAGCTAGCGCAGTATCCTGTCTGCCGACAGCGACCAAGACTAGGTGCCCAGGGGGAATGAACAGAACGGGGAATCAACAAGTGATCCATCCTCTGTCATCCATTCCCAGCTTCTGGCAAGCAGAGGCCAGGGAAACCATCTCTGCCCATCCTGGCTAATAGCCGTTGATGGACCAATCCTCCATGATCTCATCTAGTTCTTTTTTGAACAATGTTCTAGTCTTGGCCTTCACAACATCCTCTGGCAAGGAGTTCCACAGGTTGACGGTGTGAAAAATACTTCCTCTTGTTTGTTTTAAATCCGCTGTCTATTAATTTCCTATGAGGGCCTGTCTTTCTGTCAGAAGACGTGATTTATTACCACATTAGGCTTCAGTGAAGTTTCCGTCAAGGGGGGGAAATTCCTGCTACCAATCCTTACCCCTTCACCAGAACTGAGTAACAAATCTCCTTAGCACTTCTTTTTCCTTCCCAAGTCCCCACACTAGAGGCGGAGAAGCTGAGGCAGGGAATGGAAGTGGAGTTCAAGATGCTCTCTGCTAATATCTCTGGTTTCCAAGCCTTGGGCACCAACATTGGTTATTGTTTTTGATTTGTATTGCAGTCGTGCCTAGGGGCTACAGTGTGCCCATGCTGTGGAAATACACAGTCCCTATGCTCCCCCCTGCTCTGATCAGACAGAGCTGAGAGCAAAGAAATATTATTAGCTCATTGCACTGAGGCTCAGAGCAATTAATAGTCGCGGGAGTCTGCTGTAGAGCAGGGAATTGGACCCCAAGCCTGTGCCATACCCACATGTCCTCCCTTCCCCTCTCGTTGGGTTTGAGGAGGGGCATTTCCTGATGCCCTTTAGTTCATGATTAATGCTTTGTAGCCGGAATCTCTCACTGCCCATCATTTAAAATGTATATTTAAAATATAAACAGCAAGGGGGGGAATAAACCAACCAGCCTGATACCAGGGGGCAGGCACCGGGTCTCCCCAAACCCCAGGCCAGGAGGCAGCGTGTTGCGCTCGGCCAGCTATGGGGAAGGGGGGTGGCCTCGGGCTCCGCAGGCCGGAGTGGGCTCTGGGCTCCGCTCCCACCCACCCCAGCCTGGGCCGGAGCAGTGGCGCTAGGTGAGTGTCCCCTGGGGCCAGGGGCTGCCGGGGCCTGGCAATTCCCCCAGCTCGCTTTGAAAGAGGGGCGCCGGAGCCGGGAGCGGGGATCTCGGATCGGGCCACCCCCCAGGGCAGGGGACGTCCCTGCTGCTCCGGTGCAAGCAGCCTGCAGGGGCAGCGGCCGTGGCTCTCGCAGCTCGGCTCCATACGGTGTAGCCAGGCCCTGGTACCAGCGTTTGGAAAGTGGAAGTAACCGGCGCAGCCTGGGGCTTTGGGCCTGTGCCGAGGAATGGGGTCACCCGCGGGAGGATCATGTAATTGCTGGCTTCAAAGGGAGACTGGCCAATGAAAAAGATTGACTGACTGTCTCCCCCTCCCCCCCCCCCCCCCCGCTCCATGTGCTACTGGGTGCTGAGGAGGAGTCCCGCGGTGGTGGATAAAAGCTGGCCCCGGAGTTCATCCCTCCTGGATGCGTTTTGTGCATTTTGTTCCCACTGGAGTAGGGAAACTAGACAGAGCAGTTACACCCACACACCCCCACACACACCCCCACAACCACCCACCCACACACCCACACACACACCCATACACCCCCCCACACACACACCCCCACACACACCCCCACCCACACACCCACACCCACACACCCACACACCCACACACCACCCACACACACACCCACCCCCACACACACCGCTCTCTCTGGATCCCCTGCACTTGCCAGTGCCTGCCTGAGCCCAACACTGCAGGGAAGGTTAAAATTGAAAAGCAAAATTACTAAAAAAAAACCAACCCAGGTGTCTTTGAAAAATTAAATTTAAATAATGAAATAACCCCCGGCAAATGTTTCCCTTCCTATTGGGTTTTGTACTAACCCTTTAAAAACATTAAATTCAATAGAGGCCAGTTACAGTGTCAGGGTGGTGGATGCGGCTTGAAAAATCTTAACCAGTCGCTGCGTCTGTTCTGGTCTTTGCATTATTCACCCTTCAAGCAAGGGAACAAACGGTCGCCAAGTGAAGAGTGTCATGTAAAGCAATAGAGCAAACATTAAAAAAACCAAAGCGGCAAATCCTTCTGGTAACTAGAGCCCAGGGGGACGGCGCTGGAGCAATTTATAGTGGGGGTGCTGCTGATGGAAACCAGATCTGATGTTTGTTGTTACTGCTTCAGGGTGCGGCCGCACGCGGGAGAGTCTGACACCGCTTTCTGATGGGGTCTTACCGAGGCCAGGGCTGGGTGAGGGCTCCGCATGGGGGTGAAGGCGATGCACACCACACAGGACCCGGCTTGGAGGAAGCAGGCCAGGCAGGAGGGGGGGGAAGTATGAGGAGAAGAGGAAGGTCACAGCTGTACTTGAATGTGTTCGTGTTAAATTGTAGCCTGGCATTTACAGTGGTTCATTTTCACAGGCCAAGTGGTTATTAATAGTCAAGTTAATGTTCGAAGGCAAATTGATTTGACTCCACTTACTTCTCAGCCGTCAGTGGTTCGGTTTCTTTTCTTGTGTGGATGCACGGGGGAGGGGTTGGGGCCGGGGCCAGTCCCTAGCGCAGCGTTCGCTCTGCACAGTGTCCCTTTTTGCCGAGCCCCTGGTTGAGGGGCTGGGGCAGGCTCTTTGCACCCCTTTCCTCTGCACCCCCATGCAAGCCAGGCACCCTCTGGCCTTTAGCAATTAGTACTTGGTGCCACCAGGAACAACTGCAATGCTTGAGGGAGGAGAATCGCTGTGGTTAGGCCTCAAAACACAGCCCAAGCAAACTCCTAAGAGACTGAACTGCCTCTCACGGCCTCATTAGTTGACAATATTAAAATGAGGAGACGCCAGTGCGGTGGGTGCAAAAGCTGTTTAAACAAAAGGGAATTCTCAGCTCACCGGGAAAGCGTCTCCTTCCTTCTCCCAGTGAACTCTGCGTGCGGTGCTCCGTTCTGTTCCCAGTAGGGCTGAGCTGTGTGTGTCTGTCTGTTGTTTTAGCAGAGCAGCTTAGTAGGATTTTGTGGCCCTAGGGTGCATATTTGAGAGGCTGGAAAGATTGTGCAGAGACAGAGAAAGCAATAAGTAATTTCTTAGAATCTCAGCGGCTGTAAGAGTGACAGGAATAACACCTTTTCTTATTCAAAATGCTCCCCATAGCTCCGCTGGGGGCTATGCATCAGAACCGCCCTCCTTCTCTGCTTCTCTTTGACTTTCCTACTGTTAGACATCCGTAATTTTGATGACAGACATAACAATATAAGCTACAATGGTTGATTATGTTGTAAAGAGTTTTCAAAGTGCCTGTCAGGTTCTCAGCTGGGATAATGGAAGGCAAGGCCAATTTTCCAAATGTGGCCCCTGATTTCTGGGGGCCTCTGTTTCTGGGGGCACAGCTTGAGACTCTTGGGGCCTGTTTTTTAAGAGGTGCTGCGCATTGCCTCCTGCTGGAGTTGTGCATGCTCAGCACCTTTGAAAACCAGGCCCATGATGTTGGATACCCCAAGTCAGTGACACTTCTGAACAGGCGGCATCCAGATTTCTGGAAAGGTGTTTTTTTTTCTTGGTAACTAAGGGTATGTCCACACTACCCTCGTTCTGTTGGTGGTGCACATCCAGGAGTGTGGGGAGTGGAAAACCAGGGTTCTCCGCTCTGCACAGCTCCACGCCGGGAGTTCAACCGTTGCCCAGGCTTCTCAGCTCCTCGCTTCCAGCCAGTTGACTGCCACACTCCCAGTAGGGAGCTGAGAGCCCTGGGACTGGTGGAGGGCGGGGGGCAGCTGAGCTCCCAGCTAGCAGCCTTGGTGCAGCTGGGCTCTCTGCTGGGAGCAGGGACTCTAGGGGCAGCAGGGCTCCGAGTGGGGAGCGCACGCAGCAGCCCAAGCTGGGAACCTGGGTGGCAGCCTGGCGTGGAGCACAGACCTGGCAGTAGCCAGTATGCAGGCGTTTTTGTCAATTTCAGGGCTGCAGTTGAGCCCTGAAATTGACAAGACCGCCAACAGCTGACCTAAGGAACACGTGTCTACAGAGACACTGCATCACCGACATAAGTCCTAAGCCTCTCGGGGAGGTGGAGTAATTATGTTGGCGTAGCAGGGCACCTACATCAGCGGGAGCAAGGCTGTAATATAGACACGGAGATCATTAGATTGACGTAAGCTGCCGGATGTCAACCTAACTCCATCGTGTGCATCGGGCCTCAGAGATGCTTGGTCTTCTCAAGGGATCCTCTTCCACAGCTTGCTCTCTCTCCCCCCTTCCTTTCCCCTTGTAAGGATTTTCTGTCGTGTCCCGTTTCCCTCCCCCAAACTGAGAGCCTCCGGCCACAGTGCAGCTGTGTCACGTGCCCTGCTTGTTACGCACTGAGAAGTCCAGTCCAGGGTTCCATTTGCACGCTGTGCTGTCGTTCTCTTTAGGCGTGTGGCGCGTAGTCTCACTCCAGCCCTTGGAGATGAGTCCTGTGAGGACGTTGCCTTCCGGAGCTGATTGGCACTAAATCCCAGCACAGGAGATGCCCGGGGTAGCTGGATAATATGGGGGCGGGTGATTTAGAAACACTTACAACAAACCCAGCTCACAGCTCCATAAGGAGTCTCCTCTCCCTTATCCTTATTCTAGAGCCAGTTCTTTCAAATGAAGCACCTCTCCCCCACAACTTGCCCGGTTCCCAGCTGGCTTAGCAGAGCCAGAACGTTTGCATCTGAGAAGGAAATGAGCAGGAGCGTGGTCAAAGCTGCAGAGCTTCTCTAGAGACGCAGAGAAGTTTCCCTCGTCCCACCGGGCACTATTGTTTCAGCTACATGTTTCCACCTGGAGGGAGTCGGGTGGGATCAGAAGTCTTGGGAAAGCGCGCTGGTGGCAGTGGGTGTCCTCATGCGGTTCTGGCAATGGTAGATCCAGCTCTCTGCACTCTGGGCAGCGTTCACCCACTCGACTCCCAGCCAGGGAACGGGAGGCAGTGACGCTGGCCTGCAGCCAGTAGATGTACGGGAGAGATTTGGGAACAAGGATTAGGGTGATAAAATGAAGAATTTTAGCAAAAGCCTTGAAGCAATTTGTCACACACACGACCAGAGAGGCTAATGTACCGGCTCTTAACTCTTTAGAAGTGATTGTGCAACATGGTATGTGCACTGGTGCTATCCCATGCATAACAGCTGAAAATCCCAGAGGTAGTTTAAACCAGTTCTTCCACCGGCAGGGTATTTCCTGGGAGCCACTGTCTCTTGAGTGCACCTCAGACTTCAGGTCCTCCCAGTCCCTCATGAAATGCCCTGCACTGGGGAGTCTCTGCTCCTGAGGCCTTTTTACGAAGATCCTCCCCACCCCCCATGTCATGTGAGATCATGTCTGGCATTGTTTAGGAGTGAGAGTATTAATTCTGGGGTGCAGGGCAAAGTCCAGCTCAGGAAATTCCCATCTGTGTCCATAAATTGCCCCTGCAGTGTCCAGTGAATACAGAATTCTTTGCTTTCTGACCTAAGCCATTGTGTAATGTTGCTGTGTGCTGTCAAACTCTCACTTGTTCCACGCTAGCTGTGTGTGTGTGTGTGTGTGTGTGTGTGTGTGTGTGTGTGTGTGTGTGTGTGTGTGAAGTGATTTGTGTGGACCTTTATCTAGAGGGGTTGTGGAGCTTAAGAAAGCCTGTAAAGTGCTTTGAGATCTTCAGATGGAGGCGTGAGAGAAAGCCAGAGTACATATCGTTATTACTGGTATTAATCAATGCCATCACCCTTTCTATGCTACCCACGGGGCTGTGCAGTCCGGGTTGCTAGAGGACGTCTGCCATGGGCTTGGGCACGTGGTAGCAAAAGCTCAATCTTCTGAATGTCCAGTGAAATTGAATAGTGCAGGGTGCATTGTCCCGAGAGAAACCCGGCTCTTTCCAGGTGATCCCTGGGCTCCCCAGCCAGGGTGAATCTGGGACCTTCAACAGGGACTTGCAACCCATGGGCAGGGACAAAAAGGAGAAAGGGGGAAGTCTGGAAAAGAGTGGCCGACAGCCAGGCTTTTAGGGAGACTCCGACAGTGACAACAAGGGACACGGACCCGTCCTGCAAACCCCTCCCTTCTGAACCAGAATTGACTGTGAGCACTGGCGTCGCCATTACGGCTGTCAGCGGCAGAGCGGTGATTGGTTATGGAACCAGGTTGTTATTCACCACACTTGAATGACGGCGCGGCTGTGGGAAGGAAGCGTTGAGCCCTGGGAGCTTCGCTGTGGTTTGTGTGCATGCGTGTGTCTTGTCCCTCGGCTGGCGTAGTGACGGAACAGACAGGAGCCGTTCGGAGAACCGGGTTTCTTGTCTATTCCAGAGCTTGCCCTTTCGCAAGGGTGAAGGAGCCATTAAGGGCAGAGGGCTGTCATCGTTTAGCGACACCCAGCAGCACCACACAACCGTTTCAGACACCGAATGAAGGAAGGAGAACTCTGATCCCCTTGGAACTGTGAAGGGAATTTAAATGAACAGAGTGATCACCAAGATGGCTTCTGGCCAGGACACAGGGTTATCGTCTTGACTCTTACAAAATGTGCCCTGAGAATTATGACTACAAGTGCCCACGACCTCTGCAGCAGCTCGTCCATTACGATGCTGGGCCACTAGTTCAGTGCAGACTTACATGGGGAAACTGTAGGCACAGAATTGCCCGGCTCCCCTTGCTATAGCATCATATAGTATTCCTGGCACGTCTGCCCTGGCCCTCCTACCTTGGCAAAGATCTCAGCACAAGGGACTATCACTCAGGTGATGTGAGGCGGTGGTGAAGCCCTGACGTGCTAAATCTAAATTTGCCCCCTGTTCTAAATCACTAGCCAACACTCCCAGCACCGTAGCAAGTGCAGGAGAAATCTCTGGGAAATTCCTGCACCCTTATCTGTGTTGCTTGTTTGTTGCTGGTGTCCCAAGGACTTTCCTGACTCTGGGAACAGGGCTCTCATCCACTCCAATCGGTCACTCCACGGCCTAGTGCAGGAGGTGGAAGAACTCTGGGAAGACCTCGTCATGGCATTCACAGGGATGCGTGTTTCCTACACAGTGCTACCGAAATGGCCTTCCCAGACCTTGGCAGGTTAATGTCAACGTAGGCTCACTTTTGACCGCATGGCGTGCTCCAGATAAAGCCCCCCCGGCAGGAAGAGGAAGGCGTGCCGTTGCTTTAAAGACCCTGATGCCAAACCAGTGTCCTTGTGAAATTGGGGTTCACCGCAGTCAGATAGTGCTGAGGGTTTGGCTTGGTGCACTCTGTGGCTACCCGGACTGCTGTAGCACATGCCAGCCTCTTGCCGTATTGCTCCCTCAGCCAGACCGACCTGAGTAACAGTGGGACCGTCTGAGCTTTGTCGCGTGTAGCGAGTAAAGTGGTTCCCCGTACATTAAGCACTGAGGGCCTCGCTGCCTGGGTACTTTTCAGTTCATCCGGGGGTTGTTGTGTTCTGCAAAAGAAAAAGTCCGATAAAGGGACCTATGAGCCCCGGCGTCTGTGTCTGCACTATTGTCTGGGCGCTGCGCTGGAGGGATCGCTAGCGCCAAAAGAAGGTGTTTGCTGCCCCACCTGCTCATGCTTTCGGTCATGGGCTTCAGGAGCATTAACGCTTCTCTGTGTCTGTCAGTTGCTTTCTGCCTGGTGACTGTGGGGTCATTTCATAAACCACCAGGCAATGCCTGGGGGGTGGGAGCCAGGAAACAGAACCCCCCAGAAACCTCACTTGGAATTTCAGCAACTTGGTGCCTGGTCCATGCTTCCACCACAGCTGTGAAGATCAGCTCAGCCCTGCCCCAGATTGGTAGTCAGGGGGCTCTCGGGAGGGGCTGCAGTCCTGCTTGTGAGTTGTGTCGTGGTATCACCTAGGAGCTGCAGACAGGGACTAGGCCTCCACTAGGCTCGGTGCCATACAAACCCAGAGCAAAGAGATGGTTCTTGCCCCAAGGAGTTTACATTCTGTAGCTGTCTCCCGCAATAGCCAGCCCCAGGGTTTCAAAAGTCATGTGTTGCTCTCCCTCCACCCACATAATTTGATTGGCTTGAAAATCATGACATTTACACAACAACCAAGTGTGGGGTTCCTTTCATTTCCCTTCTGGATTCTGAGTCTTCAGGGGCCACGTTTTCAAGCTTTTGTCTGCAACCATAGGGGCTAGAAAGTTACATTTAAAAAAAGAAAAAGCTGAGATTCTGATATGTTCACATGACTTCAGGAGCCGGGGCTGCATGAAAAACACCAAGTACCACGACTCGCAATATGATCTCAAGAGTTGGCTCCACTGCATCTCTTCCTCGTGCTTGGTTCAACAGAGCACGGATCTGCTGATCTCTAGAGTGCTCTCCACAGCCTTTGTCCTTTTTTTCCCCCTAGGTTGAGTGGGGAAGACCTTATTTGTTGTGGGTCCGGGCGTTTGATCTTCCAGTTGATGTTGTGTGCACTGTGGTGTGGTTTGGATTGGGTGGTGTGTTGTAACGGTCATCAAGGTCTAGGTGCATGAGCCATCAATGTGTACATTGTATAAATCAAATAAATAACTCTGTTCTGAATCATGGGTCACGCCCCCCTCCTCCCCCCGATTCCACAGCCAGCGCCAACCCTGTCTCTACAGAACAGCCATTTCCTCTCCTGCTGGAAGTAATCTTTAGGGGAGTTCATGTGAGCAGGACAGCGAGCAAAGAAAGAATCCAAGTTTCTGAAGTAAGTGCTGCCATCTGTCATGCAAAATAATAGATTAGGAGTCTCCGTGTGTGCGAGAGTGTGTGAAACCAAATCTCCAGGGTTGCACGGATACTGTGCCGCTCATTGCCCTTTGCGGGCCGGCACGCTTTAACGGGGCTATGCTCCAACAAAGTCCCTATAAAGCTGGCTTGCAGTCTCAGCTCCTGCGCACGGCCCTTTTCACTGTGATGAAACTGTCAGGCCAGCTGCCGTTCTCTTCATTGCCCTCTAGAAAGTGTTCCTGTAACCTTCATAGAAACCAAGTTGTGCTGTGTGGGTGTCTTAGATTGTACATGTGTGTGGTTATCGGATCTGTATGAAATATATCCTCATCCAGAGAGAGACTCGTAATGAAGACCTAGAACCATACCAATAACAATAGCTACCTGTTACTTGGAGCTTTCCGCTGTAGGTCTCGAAGTACTTTACAAGGGAGGACAGTATCATTATCCCCATTTTACAAAAGGGGAAACTGAGGCCTCATTGTACCCTAATTTGGACAGTCGATAGTATATCTTTGAATTCCAGATCTCCTGCCCCCAATAGCTGGTGCTAGCAAATGTTCAAGCGTTTCTATTTAAAGACACGTTCTTTGTTTTCTTACCGGCTTTGTGCTGTGTGGTTTTTGTGGCTGCATGTTTTTATTTATCCCCAGATTGAGCCTAGACCTTTGTTTCCTATTAACTCACGCCACCTTTCGACTGCCCCTTCCTGTCCTGCACATGAACACAATGCGGGAGTGGGAAGTGAATGCGACAGCTGGGCCCCCGTTTTGCTGGCTGAATGTGAGTTCCACCACTTGAGAGCCAGCCCTGTGGGGAAGGAAGCGATAGAGATGTAATGGAGGAGCCGCACACTCTGAAAGTTCTCGGGGAAGGTCGGAGAACCACAGCAGGGTGGGATTTCAACAGACAGCATTGCTATATGTTCAGCGCAGTTCGGTTGCTGTGGCAAGCTTTAGCCTGGCTGTGATCAGCGACTCCTCTGAGCATGACTGTTCTGTCCTGCATCATGTGAGGACCTTACGAACATGTCGTACTTATAACACGGGTCTTAGCACTTTTGAGGGACACTTTCTTGTTCAAGGCTCTGCCTGCCTGAATTCCTGATGGCGCCATGGAACCAAAAGTTGCCAGCAGATCTGTTCTGTCTACACAGATCCAAAGACTCAAGTTGATTTCTCAGGCCGGCATTCTCTCTTTTCTTTTTAACATTAAAAAAGACACAATTGAGTCTTTACTAGGGAAGTAGTGGAAGTCCTTGAGCTATCCTGTAGCAGTAGCAACACAAAAGAGTCCGTGTCAGTGTGTGGGGCTTATTTTGCTGTTGCATCTCATCTCTAGTGTCAAGGGGGGGGGGGAAGGGTAGTCTCCCCTTCATGCATGTGTACTGCTCTTCACTCCTGCTAACACTAATGGAAATTACCCATGCAGATGGAGAGGGAGGAGAGAGTCCTAAATTTTCATCCCCAGGTTTAATACAAAGAGGTGGGCAGGTGAGCGTGTTCGGACCATTCAGAATAGCTGTAGACAAGCAGATGAAATATGAGCAGTAAAAATAAATGGGATATTTCGGGGTCTAAGCAGCCTGCCTGGAGGCACCAGGAATGCCATTCCTTCAGTGTACAAGATTGCCTTCCTTTGAAACATCCACCATTAGCTGCTGCTGAGGGCAGGATACCATAGCAGATGGCCTAGGGGTCTGATCTGGGATACAGCGCTAGAGGGATACATAAAACCACAAAGATAAGTGTCTTGTCAAAGGCCATGGAGTGAGTCAGACCTGACCACAGCTCCCAGGTTTCCCAGGCTGCTCTCTCTCTAATGAGAATGCTTAGTGCATACATAATACTTATTGAATATTAACCCGTCTGTCCTCCCAACAGCTGTGTGAGGAAGGTACCATTGGTGATGTTCCCATTTCATATAGGGGAAACCTGAGGCAGAAATTAAATCACTTGCCCAACACAACAGAGGCTCTGAGTCAGTCACTGTACGTTTTTGGGGGCAGGGACTGTGTCTCATTCTATGTTTGTACAGTGCCTGCACAATGGGGCCCAATCTCGATCGGTGCTACTGTAATACCCAGAACATTTGGCCGTGCTTTTCTCAGTCAGTACTGTGTGGCCTTTCTGAAATTGCTGCTGGAAGCCAGGGCTGAGGGGGGTTCTCTGAAATGGACTGTGTTTATGAAGAGGAATTTGCCACGTACATCACAGAAGTGGCACCAGAGCTGACACCTACCCGCTGTACTTTGAATTGTTTTACCACCACCGTTCTTTGTGGACATTTTCACTCTGCCTTCATTTGCTGGTTAGTCGGGAGATCACGAAACCAGAATCCCTGCCCTCCCCTCTGCCCTAATGATCAGCTGACAGAAGGGGGTCATGCACAGACATCTGAGCCCCATGTGGATCCCCTTAAAGTCAAACTGCTGGGCCCCAGAGACCCTGTTAAACACACAGCTGTGATGCACAGTAAATCTAGCTCTTTGATAGGTTTATTCCCTGATCGGGCACCCTGGAGGCCCCTTAGCATTCATGCACACTCAACCTGGTGTTGATAGGGCTGAGCCTAGGAAGGTCAGGTCTCCTGCTATTCATACTGGAATCCGATTCCTAACCAAGTGAATTATTCTAATACAAGGGATGAACCGTAATGCCAGGTCCAGGGCTCTTAGGAACAGACCTGAAACGGTTCATATTTATGGGTAGGATTGTGCAGGAACATGACAAAAATGAACGATCGCGTTCTCTAGTATAATCACAATACAAAACGATGGCTGTGACTGACGCCAAGTAAAACAATTCCACACAGAAGAAAATGTTCCACCAGGTCCCATGTTATAGGCTGGCAACATGTAACCGTCTCTTGTGCGTATGTATAATATACATGTGTGTCCAAACCATTTACAGGACACTTAGGCCCCCAAGATACCTTTGCTCATGAAAGAGAAGCTCCAGGCAGCAGCTGTGGAAAAATATCTGTTGTATTTGTATGAGGCTTTTATAGTGTGAAGAATCATAGAAACTTTGGGCTAGAAGTAACCTCGAGAGGTCATCTAGTCCATCTCCCTGACCGGAGGCAGGACCAAATATTATCTATTCTAGACCATGCCTGACTGGTGTTTATCCAGCCTGTTCTTAAAAACCTCCAATTATGACCGGGATTCTGCAACCTCCCTTGATAACCTATTCCAGAACTTCATTACCCAGAGAGTTAGAAACTTTTCCTGCTATCTTATTGAAATCTCCCTCGGTGCAGATTAAGCCGATTTCTTCTTGATCTGCCGTTCGATGTTTGGTTCCTTACCAGTGCAATGCTGCAGAGAAGGCATAGCTGCATCCTTGCCAAATGTTCTTATTTAAAAGGGACAATCTCAATATTTTAGCAGGTTATTTGGCGTTTTCCATCACTCTGTCCTCCCAGAAAGTCCTCTGTAGACTATGGCATTTCTGTGGTGTCCAAAGGAGCATCCCTATTTTATCTGCCAAGTGCTGTCAATTATATTTTGGAGCCTAAGCTGGTTGCATCCTTTTAACGATTACGTAAAGTACATAATTTTAAGAAGGCAAAGGGCCAATTCTTCCGGCTTATTTACTGCTACTGCTACGAGACTGGGCAGCGGTAACTGGAGTTACTCAGCTGTGGAGAGCACTTATGTGTGTTAAAGCAGAGGACATCTGGGCCCATTAACGCCAGTGTTCGGAGAAGCTCAACTGGGTGGGGAGCCCATTTATTTCTAGTCCCACAGCTGGGTTCTGGTAGGAGGCCTGGCCTGGCAGACAGAGAGGAAATGGCTGCTAGGAATATTTGGCAATGCGACCATTGCAGTGAGTGCATTCAGGCTCATTATTAAGAGAGTTACATAGATTTAGGACATATTTTATTGTTCTCTTAGTAGGATAATAGATACCCATCCCTTCCGGAATGAATGCAAACAAATTTGCAGACTGCACGAATTGATTTAAAAGAAAAAATACAGGGATGGCAGGTGTTAGCAGAATGTGTTTGAAATGGAGTTTGGATTAACAGGAATCCAGATAAACCCCCAGATTTGTGCCTTTGTATTTGTGTTTTACGATTGTTTTTTCTTTTTCCCATCTGGGATCAAAGTACCACGAGATCTGCTCTGCTCACTCTGATTCGTCACAGGGAGACTGAATTACCAGATCCCAGTTATTTCAGCCCAGTAAGCAGCTCCCTGGGGCATTGACACAGCATTCACAAACACAGATAAGCAGAAGTAGTTGGATTGTCATTACAGAGCCTCTGACGTGAGCCCCACTCCCCTGCACAGGGCAAGAGCAGACGTTTAATGGAGACAGGGTTCTCTAATGGTTAAAAGCAGTGGGCCAGCAGCCAAACGCCTCTGTTCTGTTCCCATATCGGTCATTGTCTTTCTGTGTGACCCTGAGCAATTGACGTCGTTGTGCCTCAGTTTCACCATCCATCAAATAAAAGCTATACCAGTGTGATGTGGTGTGACAGCGAAAGGGACACAACTTAAAAACCAGCTCCGATTTTTTTTATTTTATTTTTTTTATTTCTGTGACCTAATGTTTTTAGTGTGTTTGCCGCTGTGCATTTGACAGCTCTTTGTATATAGTCAACTTTATTTCTCTTTCCCCGGTGTCGCTGTTTGTGTGAGTATTTCACATAGCAACTGGAGGGAGAAGAACGTGGGTGTGAAACCACATCAATCAGTCGAGAGTCTAAGTCCCCACACCTTCGCCTAACTACTACTGACTCGGGGTTTTAATTGACTAGATTTCTGGCTGACAGCGTCACTTTAGTAACAAAGTATTATTGATCTATTGGTTAGTTCTCGGAATTGCCCTAGGTTGTGCCAGCTGCTGTACAAATTCAGAATAAAAAGGCCACTGTTCATAAAGCAACTCTAGGGCCGCAGATCGAGGAACTAGAGAAATGCCAAATGTGTGTGTGTGTGTGTGTGTGTGTGTGTGTGAAATAAAAGTAATGTCATTTTATCTGAGTACCGCGGGCCTGATGCCGCGTTCAGGACACGCCCCAAACTCATTCTGAAACACAAGTGATCTTGGGGTTCTCCAGGAAGGCAGGATTGGGGACAACCACGGGTTAGAAGAACCCGCTGCTAATTCTTCCATTGTAATCTCTGGATTTAAGGGCATTGTTAACTTTTTTTTTTTAATTTGAAAATGTGTGTTTAAATTTCTTCTACTGTCTGTGAGGTTAAAAAGAAGCTCTGTGCCTTTAAATTTGGAATAGCTGGGAGCTGGAGCACTGTCCCTTTAAAAGCACATTACACAGAGTTAGAATATAGCCTTTGTTTAACTAGTGATGATTGTTCCCAGTGGACTGCACTGAAATGGTGTACGGAGACCAGAGGGGGCGAAGGCTCAGGGCCAGCAGTCAGCGTACAGATCGGAGCTGTTCAGACCATACAAGGAGGAAAGGAGAGGAACAGGGTGATCACTGCACTTCCTGCAGTGGATTGGGGAGTTTACATTAACTCGTTCCTCCTGGTTCTGGAAAGTGGGCAAGGAAGGGTGGAACTATGGTAAGTTCTTCCATCTTAATAGTGTGTGTGCTGCAAGGGGAGGCTGCGAGCATGCTGTTCTTTGTGAACATGACGAGAAATCGCAGCTCCTCGCTCCTTCCAGTGCGGTTTCTTTAACAGCTTCCACATCCTTTAAATCTCTGCTTTTCCTTACTCTGTTTTTTTTTCCTCTCCAAAACTCAGGGCCTCTTGTCTTTCATTTAATTTTTCATTTAATGAAACATCCCCTTAATTAAATTTAGTTTAACAAATCCTGGGAGAGATTATCGCATGACAAAAAGCAATCTGATTTTTTTATTATTATGGTGAGGTAATAAAATCTGTGAATTTTTATCATTCCCCTCTCCCCTCCCCCGAGTATGTGTAATTCACAGGGTTAATGATTTAAGATGAAAGGAAATGTCAGATTTGCCACTTACGCTGAACTGATCCGATTAACGTCCTATTCACGTTCTTTACTTCTAGGGTTTTTTTAGTTCCTGGAATTGTGGTGTTCTGGGTTAGAATATACAGTGTATGTAATTGCATGTAAGTTCTTGCCTGTTTCTATGCGTTTGTCTGGTATGGTGAGGATATTTGATTTCACAGCTATCAGTCAAGATTGGAGAATAAGAATACAAAGGTTGTTAAGGAGTAGGAAAATTAAAGAGAAATAACAGATTTCTAGGGAAAAGTCTATGAAGTAACAACTACCGGTAGTTTGACAGCCCTGCTGAGCTTGTAGCGAAGAGAAAACAGGCTGAACCCTGAAGACCTCTCTAATTTTCTAAAACTTCCTCATTTGGGAACATTTTGCTTTTTCAACTTGTGTCACAAACAATTGCAGTTACTGAGAGTCAGGTCAGACAATACTGGATTTCCTACTGAATTTGACTTGCTGTCGGTCTCTCGCTCGCTCGCTTGCTCTCTCTCTTTGCCTTTCCTGTGTTCAGTTATTTCCAGACCTACTCATCAATCCTGGCTGAAGGCGAAGGAAGTGATTTGGACAGATATTGGCAGGCTGGGTTCTGGGAACAAGAGTTCCCAAGCTCTAAACACATTCAGGCTCCAGGACCAGGGCTTAAATATCTGGAACAATCATAAAAAACTAGGTCACTTGAACATCAAAAATCTGTGTAAGGAGGAATATCTTGTCCAGGGGATTTGAAACTATGCAAGTGTCTAGCAATTGTGGCCTGTCAGGATATCGAAACATGGCTTTGTAAGACATCCCTTTCCCATTGCTGTCAATGCCACATCACTTCAGCCAACAGGAAAAAAAAAATCCTCCAGGAAATTAGCAAATAACGTAAAGGTTAAAGGAGGAGTCGCTGTTCCTTATTCAGAGGCTGGCTGTTCAAAATGGTACCTCTTTGGCAAAGAGCATATGCAGCAGATCTTGACCGTAGGAGAAGAGATTTTATGCCTCGCTGGATAGCAGTCTACAGGATGGGAAGTGTAACTCATGGAAGTGACACATACTGGAAGTGCAAACATCTGCAGCTCTGGGGCAAAGTGACGAGGGAATCAATATTAAAAGCAAAGAATAATATAAAATAGTTATTCAAGGGACGGATTTCAGAGCAGGGGGGGTTCTGGATCAGGCCCATCTCAGTACAAAACACACAGGATGTGTTCGGCCCCGGGCTGGAGCCCAATTGCAGAGGGGGAGAGCGTCTCGCGTCATAGTGACCAGCAGATAGTGGAAGATGAGGGCTTAGCTGGGAGGAGTCAGGGCGGGGAGGGGGAAGGAGGGAGATTTGGACATACCGCTCTGCTTGCAACCAGCTAAAATGTTCCATTCCTCGGAGCACCCTCAGGTCTGCTCTGTGAGCTAAGTGGGGCCTTTTCCTGGTGGATTTCTTCCCTTCCTGACAGAGCCACAACGCTCCTCTTCTTTCATCCCTCAGATGAGAGGCTGCTCCGGATGTTGTGTGAGCTCAGTGCTGGGGAGGGATATAGGAGCGGGCTTTAGGCTGCTGACCTGCTTCCACTCTCAGAACAAGTCCAGCACAGCTGGAGCAGCACAACTCCTTCTCCCGCCCGCCCTCCCCCCCCCAATCCCCTGCTCAGTGTGACTCAGTCTAACCTGCTGGAATTAGAGGCACTTCACTGCCCATGGCCTGGGCAGACTCTGGCTAGGACGTTGGGGGGTGTCAGTGGTGCTGGATTTCTGGGGTGGGGCCGCTTGTCTGCTGGAACTAGACTGAAGCTACCCACGAATGTCACTGGGGTCCCCAGGCAACCCTCACAGGGTGCCAAATTCAGTCCCACCTCCCTAGCTGTATTGTGGGGTTTAACCACACCCGTTAGCAACGAAAACGCGGGACACTCTCCCTGCGCAGTTGGGCTCCTCACATTTTAACGAAGGCAGGTATTTTCTGCACCAGTTTTGTGCTGCCGTTAGTGTGGGGGTTGTTAGTGGAACGCTAAGGAGAGCACCGCTTCTCCGTCGGCTGGTGAGCTGGTCCCGGGCAGGGTGGGTACAGACTGTATCTCCAGTGATGCCGGTCTAGTGGGTGTGTGCGGGGCACCCTGCATCCCCACCGCCAGGCCTGGTGTGCAGCAGGGGAACGGAGGATGCTGACAGCACCGTGCACCCTGGAACCGTGGGTTCATCACTGTCAGACGTGGGTTGCATGGGGACTGGTCGTGTAGAGGGGCCAACACCCTTTTCAGCAAGTAATTTAGACTCTACCGTCTTGAAATGAATGAAATCATCCAGGAGATACTGCAGGTTTCCCCACCACAACGTGATTGACGAGAAACACACATTTATGAGATTTGGTGGGGTCGTATAATACACATGGCATCTGAGCAGAGCCTCCTGCAACCAGGAAACAGATGACTCCATTCACCTTGCTATACAGACCCACTTTCCCTGGGAAGTGCTTAGATACCCGATGGCTGGTGGCTCTAGAGAACCCTGCGATAGCTAGCTAGAAAATGAAGATGTTTCTTGAAGGACGACAGAAGAGCGTGTGGCCACCTATCCCAGTGCTGGAGAAGAAAGGGCTCCTTTCCCTAATGGGGAGCGGGTGACTTTCTCTCCTATAGGCAGTGGGCGCCTGACATTGGATAAGTAGCTGTGATGTGATTCATAAAAAGCTAATTTATAATTTGCCAGAATATAATCCTGTTTGATCAGTGTTATTCACTTCTACTTTCTTTTAAAATTCAGTGCACTTAACTACTCGACGAGGGTTTATGAATGTTTAAAAATTGCTTTGTGCTCCCTAAAGTAATTTGACAAGTCTGACAGCTATTGATTAAAAACCTGGAATTATTCAGGCTGCTGGATGACTTGGGGGATTAGATAGAAAGTTTTTTCAAATGTGAAAGGAAATAAGATGTTGGAAAGTAAATATGTTCTTGAATAGTTTTGAAAAATCCATTACAACTGTGAAATTAAATTGAAATTAGATACTTGGTGTGGGGATGAAGAAACTAAATGCTGGCTTTGCTGTGTCGGTGTCAGGGAGCAATCCACCGGCCCAAGTCCGAAAATCTCAGTTGTACCCTGCAAAGTGCTAGCAAAAGGACTCTGATGAAAAATCCCTTCCAGGTCTCGATGAGGAGACGTCCTCAGAGGAACCCATTGATGGTCCCTGGTGCCAGCCACTAGAGGAGATGCAGCCATGTGGTCAGATGCATAGCAGGGACTGAAAGGGAGGTACAAGGATGGGGTTGTGTTGGAGTTTCTGGGGCCTGGTTCTGCCCCATGCTGAATGAGAGACGCTTCAGAGCTGCTCTAACATTTGAAATCAATGGGCATTAGGCACCTCAGAACCTCGAAGGACCTGGGCCAGAGACTCTCTGAATCTGCCGTTCTCCTGGGAGGCAGTGACAGGGTGTTCCATGCTATCAAGTCTCAAGAAAGGTTTCCATTAACAGGGTGGGTTATTGATTAGGAAAAGTGAATATTTATAAGCAGGGAAGAATCAAACCATGTGAGTACTGTAGGCTAGTATGAGAGATCTGGCTGCTCTTGATAGAGTGTGACTATTTGGCAGACGGGAAGAGTTCAATAACATTTAGCCCCTGTTGTTTAACTGTGTGATTAATGGTTGCTGCTTTCTCATTGGTTGTATTTATTCTGGCAGGTGTTTACTGTTGACATTGCATTTGGGAATGTGTGCTGTACATTGTGCCTCTGTCCGTGTAGATAATACAGCAGGATCTGGTACTGCTGGCCGTGACTTGCAATGATGAGTCATATCTGTGGATCAAAAATTGCTTTGCAAAAGCCATTTCCTGCTGGTGCTACTGTGTTTGTAGTAATAATATTAATAATTAATACATGTCCTGTGCTTCTTTAGCACCCTCTATCGCATGCTCTCAACACACTTTACAAACTTCAATTAATTTAGCCTCACAGGCCCGCTGGGCAGAATGTGTATATTTTACGGATGAAGAAACTGAGGCACAGGGAAGTGAAGTGACTTGCTTTGAGTCACACAGTGAGTCAGTGGCAGGGCTGAGATTAGAACCAGCTCTTCAGACTCTCAACCCCCATGCCATTAACCTCGCTCTTCAAACTTTTGTACTTGGCTTATCAGTGGGGAGCCGGAGTCTCTGATGGTTTTGCAGGTAAGTGGCCTTTCCGGGGGCCACTCTGGTGCAGGTAAGAGAGCTAAGACTTATGAGAGTCAGTTGTGACCTGCTGACACGCTTTGGCACTCCAGTGCCTTCCAGAAATTAATCTGTTCTTGCAAGTCTTAGATTTTGCTCCTGTGGGTGGGGAGAGGGCCTAGGGGAGTCCATGTGTGATGTGCGATGTTGTGAACATAATAATAAAGCAGTGTGGCAGGTTACCCAAGTTGATTGATTCTGCAGCCACGGAAGTTAATGGAAAACAGGAAAAACTAAAGGTCTACGAAAGAGTTGCCTGTGTAGTTGGCATATGGCCATTGTCTTCCGCTCGAGCTCAGCTTTGTTTTCAACTGGAGAGTTCTGTCGAGGTGACTAGACCCTCATTTGACCAAAGGCACTTAGCTAGAAATCCAGTCGATGTTGGTGTCTGTTTCAGTGATCATGCCTGCACTGGTCGGCAGCCACGTGCCACTCACTGAACTCTGGGGGTCCTGTCCTTGCATGCACTGGGCTCAGTGTAAAACCCAGATGGGTTCACCGGGGTCTGATTTCTTCTGTGGTTGGTAAGGGCAGCCGTGGGGATGTTCTGTGGCGCTCATGTGCAGTGTCATTTGACTGTGAACGATGATGTTCCAATACTGTTCATTGTCCATGGCCCTCGGTGGCATGTCGATGGAAAAAAATAAGCTAAAAGATGAGGGAAGAGAAAGCAGAACTTAAAACCTCGTTACTGCTGAACACGATCCTGCCACACTCAAGACCAGCTGTCTGTCATTCCTGCAGCAAGCCCGGATTATGCTCCAGTGCTCTACCTCCAGAGCAAAAGTTAGTAATAATACTGACCCTGGGTGCACTCTGAACATAGCTATCTCTGATTAAATGAGTTTTTCTTTCCTCAAGCATGATTTAGTTCTTAGCTTCAGAATGAAGGATTTAAGGTAAGAAAGTGTAGAGAAATTGAAGGACAATCCCTCCCCCCCCACACACACTTATAATCTAGGATCTGATGAGGCAGCTCACAGATCAGTCTTCAGTGGATTCCTATCTTGGGACTCTCCTCTTTCCTGCTGCAGTGGCAGGAACTGCCTGCGTCAGAAGGGCTTTCCCCCTGCTCTACTGGTAATGAGAGTGGGGAATGCGGAAACTCTTTGCTGATATTGTCCCTGCGCCTCAAGGCGAGGTGGCGAGCGTGAAAAGGACCCTGCTGTTCTAGTCGAGGGGAAAGTCTCCTGAGCATGGGAAGAATGTCATTAATGGATTCCTCCATCCGCGGAACGTTCGGAGAGGTTTAAAGCAGAAGGGCCATGCCTAGTACTGGGACTGGGGCTGTGCTTGGAGAGTTTGCCTGGCACTGCCTAGGCTACCAGAGTCTGCGTGTGGCAGTGATGGATTCCTGGCACTCTGCAGCATCTCCTGCCGCTGCCCAGACCTCCTCAGCTAGAATTTGGTGGCCGCAACTCGAGTCCAGCCTCTTGACGGGCCGATGAATGTTGTGTCAAACCCTCTTACAAATGCTCCTACGGTCCATGGGGAAACAGCTGGGGGGGAGTGTGACAGTTGGGGGGTGGTTTCTTGCTTGGCCTTGCAGTGGTTTAGCAAGTCCAGAGGACAATGCAGTTCTGAGCAGAGCTGTTAGCATCCAGTGCATTCTGGGGCACCTAATCAAGGGTGGCCAGCCCTGCTCCAAAGTGCACTGCATGTCTTGGGGATCAGCTGCAACATTCATAACTTCCCATCCACAACAGGGGGGCACCACTATACGTGGCCCAATTAACCTGGACCTACACAGAAGACCTTACTCCAGGCACTGAAACTAGCCCGTACCACCAATACCTGTAAAACACACAGGACAGCATCATCCATGCAGTGCAAGCCCCAAGGCATCATCTGCAATGCTGTTTCCGCCGGGCGGCAGACTGGCCGTTAATATGTAGCTCAAAGCCAAGGCTGTCCGTGACTTGTTTTAGGCTCACCTGCCTAAGCAGGGAAAGCCTGTATTCTGCCCTGGAGAGCCAGGTGGAGAAATACACGTCATGGACGGGGTGCTGGAGCTTCGCCTGGTCTCACTAGCTAGCAGTCCGAGTCTGTTCCCTAATTGATTTGTTTCACAAGGAACTGTGCAAATCCACTGCTAGGAATAGGTTTGCCGATACTGGCCAATTGAATCTGCTCATTTCCTGGAAAGTCATCCAACCGCTACTTTCCTAATTTGATTGCTGCTGCGTGAGTGTTCCTGTGCTGCGCTGGCGTGGCATCCTGACAACTGCTTACAGATTCTGAGGGGGCGTCGAGATTACTTCTGTCTACAGATCTAGCAAAACTTGTCAGAAATGATTCTGCTGATCTCTTAATTAGGGCTTGGTGGGGAGTTTTTCAAAGACTTGGTAGAGTCGAAGTGAGTAGCACAGGGTAGGAAGGGAGTGAGGCTTGACTGAGGGCTGTATAACAATCTGCTCTGAGTCTGCTGTCCTGTGTTGGACTGAATGCACTGGACAGCTTTCCATTCCCTCTGCTTCAACCCCCAACCAATAGTTTAACATTTTCGTTTTCTTCTCCCCCCATGTAAATGCAAAGGGTGTTTGCCGATCGCAGATCAGATGCAGCGATGACCAGTACTCGGAAGTTGGGGATTGATCATTACATATTTAATATCACCATCAGTATAATTACGTGGTGCTGCTGCCCGTTGTGGCGTACGTGTAGAGTTTCTCCTAACGCTTTGGTTATGCTGTATGTCCATGATTTCATCTGGTGAAAGCTGAGGCCTCGTTCCGTGGTGAAGAGAGGTCTGAGCTGCAAGTTTACATGACACGTTCCTCCTCATGGGCAGTAAATATCGCTCTTCCCAAGCCACTGTCATTGGACCATTTGTTTAAGGGAAATAGTTCAGGGTTGACAAGAACAGTCAATGACTTCCAATGTGCAACAAAGTAAATATCTTGTGGAGTACAGTGGTTTTCTTTGAAGGGACATTGGCTAGATGGATAGGGCCAATGTTTTACTTACCTATAAAATTGTATTTTCATTGTGTTGTTTTGATCCCTTAAAATGATCCTGCAGGTTGAGCTGGATGAATAGGGGATTGTAAGTCCAGGGGAAAAATTCAGGTTGAACCAGAAACAAAAATTTTCAGAATTGTTAGTGAGTTGAAGAGTCAAGAAGAAATCATTTGGGGTTGAACAAAATGTTAAGTGTCTATTTTGACCATTTTAAAATGTTCAAGAGCATTTTGAAATGAAAAGGGTTCTCAATTAAAAACTTGATTTTTTTGTTTGTTTTGAGAGTGCTGCAACAAAACATTTTGTTTTGAATTTGTGAAATGTTTTGATGTCATCGAATCTGCATTTATATCTGGAAAAAATGTTCGCTGAAAAATTTTGCCCAGTTCTTTCTTAAGTACTTGCAGTGCTAAGTCCCAGGCACTGCAGCTTATGGGGGTATTCCTGCAGTGTAGTGAACTATTTCCCTAAGATGCTGTAATGTTTTCCAAAGTGTGTGTGGGGGGGGGAGGAGAGAGAATTTCAGCATTCTCCAGTAATGGGCCCAAACACTCCAGTTGATGTGAGTATTTTGGCAGTGTTTGGGGGCCATTCCTGTAGTGCATATATTTTTAATAGGACACCCTTCCGAGATCTGGCCGCAGCATTGACTGGTGCATGCACTGCCCCCTTCTTCTGCTCCTTGTGGGCTGGGAGCTTATTGCAATTCACGAGAATTTGTCTGGTGCTGAGAGACATGGAATCCTTGTAAATTTCAACTAACACATCTGCAGGAATAAAGCAGGCAGACATAGCTGAGCCACCAGGGGAAGCGAGAGAGCAACGGTCATGGGACACTTGTTAGCCCAGACACGCCCAGCTTGGTCACATATTTGTCCTCCCAGCCTTGGCACACCTTCCCTTTTATTAACAGAGAGTCCAGTGTTCAAACATTTCCAAGCTGCAAACTGGGTTGTTCTCGGAGAAACATTGAAATCAAACCAGGGTTGTTATGTTGCAAATCTGGAAGGTCACTGGATGATGAGACAGCAACTGGGAATAAAATGGGAGCGATTCTGCTCCCCTGGCACCAACAAAAGGGCCCAGTCTGGAAATCCTTAGGCATGTATGCAGTCCGCTTGGAGTAATGGAATTACTCATGGGAGTAAAGCCGCTCACAGGCAGGATCTGGCCCTCAGTTGAGGTAACTCAGACTCCCTGGACGTGGTGGGGACTACACCAGTATAAAGCTGGTATGAGAGAGAGGAGACTCTTGACTGGAGCGCGACCATTTTGTTTGTTTAATATTCTAAAAGCAGAGCTAACAGCTATTTTTAGAATCAGAGAGGTAGCCGTGTTAGTCTTTAAGGTGCCACAGGACTCTTTGTTACCTCAGCTATTTTTAGCTCTTTCTCCCATCCCACGTACACAGTCTCTGGGGATATTTAGCTTGACAGGCCGGGCTGCACTTCTGATGCCCAAAATCTTGAACCTGTCATGGAGTGAGGCGAGAATAAAACCCCTGGCTTAGATAAAAGAGCCTGGGAGTCAGAAATGCTGCGTGCGGCACACTTCTCAATCCTCAGAGAGGCTTATTAAATTACATTGGGGAAGCCTTTATAGTGCAGAGCTAAGATGGCTTTCAGGCCCCACTCTGGATCTCGTTGGATTGCATGGCTGTGATGAAGCTACTTGCACCGCTCCACAATCAAAGTTGTTAAAGCTTTTTCTCTCTCTTTCAAGATAAAAGTGAGGCATGGTGTTAAAGATAGGCCTGGATGAGTTGCACCATGTATATAAAGTACCTCTTGTCCAAAGACATCAGAGCACTTTCTAAACATGCCTTCCTTCTCACAGCCCTTTTATGAGATAGGCCTGTGAAATTGGACCCATTTTTCCCAGTGGGGAAACTGAGGCAGAAAAAGGTTAGTGATTAGTTGGCGTCACAAAGCAAGTCAATGACAGAGCTGAAAATAGACCTCAGAAGTCCTGGCTCTCATGTACATCAGAGCTTGGATCCTCAGGCTTGCAATTTCCTCTCATTACTTTCTTTGGTCTTGACACTAGCATTTAACACCGAAGTAACTTGCCCCTTGTGTCTGAGGGTTGTCTGCGTGTGTATATCAAGGGCTGGGGGGTTCCCAAGATCTCCACAGAGCATTGCTAACATTTTGCTCGATACCCAGAAGCACCTGAAATTCACCACCTTTGAGTTTCATTATAAAGCCAGGTCAGGATTGCTCCGTTTTGTGAACGTTGCCAGAAGCGCTGTGTCCAGGACTGTGGTGGTTTTATGGGGATTTGATGCAAAACCCAGTCGTTGAGTTGAGTTTGGGAGTTTGTTTAAAACTCAAAATGAAACCGAGCCGGGCATGGAAGAGTGACCGAGAACCAGCCAGGTCAGAACAGGAGCAAATATTTGTCCAGCCTCCTGTGAAACAAAATACTGTACCACAGCTGGAGGCAGCAGCCCCTGTAAACTCTGGGCAGGGCTGGTGTGATGAGCATCGGGTATCAGCCAGAGCACAGACTCCTCTTTTTATTTGGCTTGTTCTGAACGATGTGGTTTGGAACCCGTTTTAGCACCAAGCCCTTTCCCCATCTCCGCCAGCAGCCTGAGTTTTATTAGCATGCGCTCTCCAAGCAGGATCCCAACGCTAGGTCGTATGCAGACTCCTGGAGTTGGGCCCCTCTGTGGGTTTCCATAAGGGCCTGTTTTTCTTTCGATAAGAGGAGAACATGGTTCATTATTGACAACACAGAAGGGGGGTGAAATGAATCGTCTGTCCCGATCGCTTTGCTAAAGCGTATCATTCATTACACATCAGCAGGGATGTGGGTGCTTAGCAGAATGTGCTCCGCCCTGGAGAAGACAGTGCTCAGGGGGTTGGAAATAGGGGTGCAGCGTGTCCCCTTCTCCGTCAGATCCCATGTGCCCTGGGTGCTCCATGACCAGTGTATGTGGCTGAGGGCTAAGACTTAGTGTCTGCCATGTAAAAGCCATCGCTGGAAGCCTCTGCTAGCACCCCGGCCAACGATCACAGAGAGGCCAGGGACCGAATTGGACCAGGACGCCGGCCCAGATGATCCTGCCCCATCTCATTGGCAGGCAGAGCTGGGGAGGCTTGCTCTGCTCCTGCCTTGTACCTGTTCTGGGCCGGTGTTAACACTTTTCACGCGCTCCACGCCCCTTTAGAAAACAAAACAAAAACCCACATTAGCATCCGCTCATTTGTAAGACATGGACTTGCTCATTCCCTTCCCAGAGACGGCTCGTGGCAGCTCCTCTGAAGTTCTGTGTATGCTGCATGGGGACTGGGTTTTTTAGCAGGACAGGAGCGGGGCATCTGAGGCAGGACTGATTTCAGTGTCAGCAGCAGATCAAATCCCTGTAAATTGTCACCTTGTGAATTTCTCAGCTGCCTGAAGATGCTAATAAATCAGACCCCTTTTCTCAATGGCTGGGTTTTGTTGTTATGACACTTGCAACATAAGGATACTGTGCCTGCTCGGCTCCTCTCGAACTGCCTTCACTTCTGTGGGATGGGATTGGTCCTCCTCCTGCTATGTAAATGAGATGTGACCCGAGATTATGGAGTGACTCAGTCACAGGAAGTAGTATGTTCGTCATCAACAGACAGGGTTCTTTCATGTAATTCCCACCGCAGAGGGGATGGTTTCCTCATGGATAGAGTTCTGAGAGCAGAGGAATGAGCTCAGCCAGGGACTGGAGTGAGTCAGGCTCCCACGTGAGGAGTCTGCAGAGACCTTTCCTTTCTGTGTGTTTGTTTTTAAGCTAGCAGCAAGGGACAGAGGCTGGAGGATGAAGTCAGGTAGCCCTGAATAGAGCACAGGCAGCTGGACGGCTCAGGGGACTGATAACTGGGAATGGAGCCTTTCCCCTCCACGTCACCAGTTTGAACCCTGCACGGGCTGAGCGCGGCAGCGTCGGGTCCCCTGAGAGCTCCTTTGGGGCTAATATCACTGACCTGATCCCTGGCCATGTCTAGAGGCCCACGACATACAAACTCCATTACCTCTATCAACCTGGCTAGCAGCTCCAGCAGTGTCCCAGGCAGGAACGGCGGGAACGCTGCTTTCCCCTCAGTGATGGAGGTCAGGAGGGCTCTTGGGCAGGCCCGAGTGGTGGCTGAAGAGAGCCTGTTGGCCTCTAGGTCTCTCAGTCCAGCCCCTACCATCAGCACTAAACTCATGGAGCGTCGGCTGGTCAGGGTGCTCCTGATGGGCCTCCAGTATTTTGTGAGCCCTGCTCATGCTGGGGAAGAACCTGCTTTGCTGGGTCCCTGTAGGTGTAGACAGGATAGATGGCTACGGCCTGCCCCGCTCTGCCTGTTCAGGGGGCAGGCGCGGTGTGGGCCCACACAACACACGAGGGGCACAGCTGCAGAGTCAGCTCTGACTCGTGGCTCCAGGGAGATTAGGCCAGATTCCCTCGGGGTGGGGCAGCGCTGTGAGGATGGCGGCTGTGAGCTCTCGCTTGTGTTGGCAGGCGAAGGCGGTTGGGACTCCAGTTGTGGGCGGGCTGGACTTTGCTTCGTGGGGTTTATGGCACGGGGGCAGGTAGGTTTGGGAACTCACCTGCCGCTTTTATTTCCGGTCCACTGAAATGGTACAGAACGCCCTGCAGTCCCTGCCGGCTGGGTCGTGAGGGCAGGAGGGACACCGCACAGCTAACCAGCCCCGCACTGCAGGAGGGAGGTGAGTCATGCTGATGTTGGAGGGGGAATTGCTCATACCATGGCCAGCCTGGCCCCACCAGCGAGACTGCCTGTAACAAGGGCTCTTCCCCTTGACTTCCTCTCCCCGCTTCCCCTGCTGCTGTCCTCCCACAGGCTGGTGTGGTGCCTGCCCTGCTAGCTGTGTTGGGTACTTCAGCAGAGGGCACAAGGGCAGGCAGAGACGCCCTCCGTGAGCTTTCTCTGCCGTCCGCCCTCCGCGCTCTCACTGCCCCAGCTTCCAAGTGCCTTTGGCTGTGCGCAGGACTCTCCTCCACTTGGGGGCCTGTGTGGTTCGAATGGGGCCTGTTCTTCATCTCCCTCGCTGCTTTACCCCCTGGGCAGGGGGTGAGGGGCGTGTGTAATGGGGAAGGGTGCTTGCCGGGGGGAGGGCACATGGGGTCTGAAGAACAGGCTGAGTGGATCTAAGGCAGCTGATGCGAAGGTCCGAGTTTGTCTGGCACTGGAGCCCTGTGTCTCAGAGACCCCGACGTTTGGGGAACTGTGCCCCCTTGGGGCTTGATCCCCCCGAACAGCCGTGATTCCACCTCGTCCTGGCGTTTCGGGGTGGGACGGCTCTCGTGGGCGCAGTGCCTGTCATACACAGGAGAGAGCCCGGGTGTGGTGGGACAACGCAAGGGGCCTGTCTGCAAGGAACACAGCACGGCAGATGCTGCGGCGCAGATGGGGGTGGGCGTCTGTGGTCTCTTCCCTGCTGGCATCTCTGGGACCTTGGGGCAACACGCTGCAAAATAGGATGATTGTTAAAGGCACTTGAACCTGCAAATCTGGCAGCTGCCTCCCCCAGTGGAGCGGATCCTGATTTATCATTTGCATTGCCCAGATAAATCTCCCTGCTAACAGCTGACTGCTGGGACTCCCTCCGCGCCTGCTGAGCACTCTGCTAGCTACACCTCCCCACCTGGCCCAAACGCTGAACTGGCGCTGCCCTTTGAACACCCTGCGTCTTATCTGACCGCACTGCTCGGCACAGAAAGGTGTGCTGCACTTCAAAGGCCTCTGCTAAGTATACACGCAGAGGGCCAGATTCTGATTCCAGCTATGCTGGTGTAAATCCAGAACAGCCCTTCCGCGGGGTTACCTGGGGATTCCCCTGGTGTAACAGGGCAGAATTTGGCCCTTCGTATCCAAATGGGGATTGGTGCACTGGCTTTTCCCACCCGAGGAAGGAATTCACACCATGGCTCAGCAGTGAAAGTGCTTTGTGGCCCACTCCTTTGTGGGCATCAATAGTTTCATACAGGAAAACGCCCGCCCTTGTGGTAATCTCATCTTCAGGGTCAAGACCTGTGTGGGAAAAAAATGGTTTAAATGTGTTACAAAAAATAGAACAAACAGTGTGTTGGTTTTTCTCCCAGAGGGATTTTAACCCTTCCCCTGCAAACCAAACACAGCAGCCGTGGGCCACAGCTGGGGAGCCAGCAAGGAAAGGAACCGAGTGAAAAGCCCCCACGTTTCCCTGGGGATCTATCCCCATGTACGCTTAATACAATGGACTCAGGATTCGCCTCTGGTGAAGCAAAGGCAGAACAATGCCCTGTGGATGTAGCCAGAACTGCAGCAATTGTGACATAGCCGGAACTGAATCCGGAGGTGGCTAGAGTCCGCAGCTCACCTCCTCCACGGTTGGCAGCTGAATGTACACAGCTGGTTTTTATTCACACTGTATCCAACCGGATACAGGGAAAGTTCTGTCTCACGATACGCGCTGCAGGTACAGAAACATCCACATTCTCACCACGTTCCCGAACACATCAACATCTTCAGCGTACTTGTCTCTGCCTTTGCGAGAGTTGGGCCAGGGCCCAGTGGCCCCCAGGCCTTCCAAGATCGTTCTCGCTGACATGCTGAACTGATGACCCATGACTCACGTTAAGAGGAAAACTGTTGTCATGATTAGGACGTGAGTCTTCTCCATTCTTGCACTATGACCCCTAGCTCTGACCGGCACTTGGGATTCCCAAACATTTCAGCAACCTCCACTAATCCTGTGATACGAAGGGTCACGACCCTCCTCTTTCAACGGGGAAACGGAAGCACAGACCGGTGCAGTGACGTGACCCAGTTTATAGAGAGCTGGGAGAAGAACGCAACGTTTCCTCTCTGTCCGTTTCATTGGCTGGATCCTGATGCCCTTTCCGTATTGTTACATAGAGATTTGAACAGAACTCCGAGTCCTCATCCCTCCGGCTTTGAGATCCTTCTTGTGATGATTTTCTCGACAACACTTGGCACCGATTTCCTTTCCTCCTCTTTTGAATGCATTTCTCTAGCACATTCCCCTGTCCATGGCAGAGCTGCATCCTGAGGACTGGAGGTGGGCTAGCCTATCTTTCCTTACTCTGAAGTACGGTGATTATCTTGCCACGTGACTGTCATCTCTGAACCCTGCTCAACCTGGGTCTGCAGTCTGACAGCCTCCTAGCCATAAATTGTGTTCATGAGTCAGACTTTCTGAGGGTAGCAGCAGGTGTGGGTTGTGGATAAGACCTGCATGCAAGCATGACTATGTCCTTCTCCGCGTTCCCCTCATGGGCATGCGCGGTAATTTCTTTTAAGGCTGTGCCAGGATTTGACTTTTCAAGAGTTTCTGCACTTTGGAAGTTTTAATGCTCATTTTTTAACTCCAGTGTTGAAAGTAGTTGCCCCGGGACTCGCAGGGGGGCTGCAGAACTGATGCCTGCAGGCTCCTGCATGACACCAGCGTTCCCGCACGGTGAAATCTCCCACTGTATTTTCTGATTGGGGGGGATTCAGTATTTCAAAGCAATTGCCTGGGCTCTGAACAACGCTCGCTCAATCCCCCTTTGACTATTATACAGCGCTCATCTCCCAAGGTACCTTGATCAGTAGGAAAATCATCCATCAGGAATGGACTGTTAGTGAAAGTCAGTAAAGAAAAATGGAGATGTCAGTGAAAAGTAGCGAGGTGATTTATAAAAATAGGTTTCCTTTGCCGGTGTGTGTTTCTGGGCTCTGCGGGGATTTTTTAATCAGGATTTACGGCCTTTTGGGCGATGGTTGAAATGTGGTTTCTGTAAAAACTGACATGTATGACGGCAGATAAGCCTGTCTGGACCCAAGAGCCTGACCCAGGCAGCTTCCAGTGGGCAGGTTTTACTATGGAACCCGGCTAGATATAGAAGTGCTCTGGGTCTTGTGTCAGTGAGATGCTGGACTGTCAGTTTTGTCAGTAGTTAGTTGTGGAAGGGGGGGAAGATGGATTGTTGCCGGCTGGAGTGAAAATCAGCTGTCGAACCATGGCCTGTAAACCTGGGAGCTGAATCCTGAGGGCAAAATTAGAGGGCTAAGTGTATTCATCCAATCAAGCACTTTGATTGGCTTAGCCATTTCTTAGTGCTTTATAATCTCCTTTTACCTGCTCTGCATGCACTGTCCGGATTATAAGGCACGAAAATGCAACAAACCTACTGAATATCCCAGGAGCTCGTGTGCTGTAGAGTTTTAGTGGGAGGAAAGCAGGGGATGTGGCAACCAGAATCTCCCTGTGAAAACAGTGTTGAGAACAACAAACTTAATAGACCTGAATCTTCTCCTTCCATTTGAAGGGAGGAGCTTCAGAATTCCTAGAAGGAGGGGCCTAAAGGCACAAGCAGTGGATCGGGCTATGATGCAGACAGGCAATTGGAAGAAATTGGCTGCATCTGCTAGTGCTGGCTTTGTGGGGTGAGGGCCTTATGGATAAAATGCTCACAGTCAAATAAACCCCTCACTTTTATTTCCCTTTAGAGGCTGGTTTCATTCAAAACATCCTAATGAAACCGATCAGAAGTGGGTCTTGGAGAATATAAGCATCCTAGTCCCAGCACAGATGTCATGGGGAATAACAGATTGCTTTTCATTTCTGATGAAAGGGTGTTCGCCAGATATAGCAACTGATGAGTGGAGGAAATGATTCTCCTTTGTAATGGAACCATCTGAAGTGTCAGAGGATGACTCGCCCATTTCCTTTTACTTGTTTATTTTGGTTTTTAAAGATTTTTGTATTATTTTTTTTTAAGGAACAAAGGAGAGGTGGAAATAGATTTAATTTCATGGAACAATCTCCAAGTTCAGCTGCTGCCTGTAAAACCCTGGGTTTTATATATGCAGTTATTTTCATTGAGAAAGATAAAGCAGCGCAAAATGCTGGTGAGATGCTAATAAATTCATTTGTATTTGCTGTGCCCAAATCATAGGGTTTTAAAAGGCTACTCTCCAGTGCTTTAGACCTAAAATGGATACGCTGGATCCTGCAAACGCTCACCAGCATGAGCTGTGCTTACTCTTATGCCTGGGGTCACGGACGCCATGGTAAGCTGTGCTGTGCATGGTAGTACATATTTGCAAGGTCAGGGTCTGGGTTTAGGAGAAAAAAAGAGATTGACAAAACTTGATAGAAATAAAAACTATTAATGATTAACAAATGAAATCGCAATGAAAGCAGGTGTCTTGTTTATTTCAGTTTCCCTTTGCTGGAGAAACAAAAGTTTAGTGCTAGAGAATGAGCTAGTGCAGTTTAACCGAAAGGGAAAGTGATTAGAAACAGAAAGAGAAACTGACCAGTCTAGTTTCACACTCCATGCTGAACAAGTGCAGAGAGTAAATCGGCATCAGTCGCAAGCTAAAGATAGTTTCAGATTAAATATACTTCGATTCAGGGCCTGATTTTCATTCCCAGTTGGCGCTCCACCTCTGCCTCACCTCCGCATCCTCTGCTTTCCGCCTGCGCCTGAGCGCTTCTCGCCAGCCGCCCGACAGCTGATTCCGGAGGCCCCCCCGAAAAGATGTGGGCGGTGGATGCTGAGCACCCCCCCGTGTTTTTTTTCTGTGTGTGCTTGAGCCCCAGAGCACGCACAGAGTCGGTGCCTGTGCCCACAACTCTGCAGCTGAAGTGGACTGTGTGCAAGTTGTAGCTCCCGGACATCTCTACAAATCAGGCACCTTTTTAATAACACTAGGGAGTGAAATCTTTTCAAAAAATCGATCGTTTTTATCTCGCTATTGTTTCTCTAATCTGCGAGGCCTGGGTGGCTTTCTCTGCCCTTCACCTCTGGATTAACTATTTATCTGCAACTGAATGGGAGATAAAAATAAACCAGTGCCCCCCGGTCAAGGTCATTTTGCCTTTTGCTGGAATTCCTCCAGCCCTGTGACTTTGCAGGTGAGGTTCCGCAGTGGGCTGCTGGGAGCTCAACCCAGTGGCATCCATCCCCGCTTCCTGGGCAGTGCCAGGCCGAGCGTGGATTGTGGGTTTGTCTGCCGGGTGTGGGATATCTCTCCTGGGTTGTGAGATGCAAAGCTGTAAACCGCCAGGTGAGGAGATCAAACAGCTCAGCCTCCAACTTTCTAGCCGACTAGAAGAGATTGCCGTAAGTAGCCCAGATTAATTAGATGAGCTGAACTGACGAGGACTAGATGTGAGCGCTGGCGAGGCCTAACTGGAGAAGCTTCTGCCCTCAGCCAGCTGTACTGGGCAGAAGTAGCAGCAATAGAAAGTCTTGTTTCCCCCTAAGCATTGTTTGAGTCTGTGTCTTTGATCTATTCCCCCCTCAGTGGTCAGGAGTCACGATTGCTTCTCATCTGAACTTTTCTGCTGGAATATAGGACCAATTTTTCCCTCTCTAACTGTCCTTGGGACTTTCACACCAAACTAGAAACCAGGGGGGAAGGCTAGCCAGGGCCTAACTGGCCTCTTCCAATTCTACCATCTATGGGCCAGATCGGGGGTGAATCTGCAGACTTGGGTGGAGCTGTGCTGATTGACCCCGTCGGGGGCGCTGCTGTGTCTCGATGAATGACAAGGCGTATCTGGTATTTGCTGCTCTGGGCCAGAAGCATGTGTTTGCTCAGACCTGCTTCAGGGTCGGCTGATACCGCCCTCGAGCGCCCCAAGGGAATGGCGCTAGAGCAGCCTGGCCGCTCGCTGCCTGTCTCCGCTGGCCCGAGTGGCTGCGGCTCTCCCCACGTGGGGGGTGCCGGGGGTGTTCCAAAGTTCAGGTCTCGTATTTTAGCTCCATGCCAAAATGATAACGAGTTAGTAAAACTGTAACTTGACTGTAGCCAGCCAGAGATAAGGAGCAGAAGGAAACAAGGAGAGTGAAGCCCCTGGCTCTCCCGCCACGCTTTATTGCAGCTTTTATGAGAGCGGGGACGGTGGACGCGGGCTCCCTTGGGAGCAGTTTAGTGAGGCTCTTCAGAACCTTTCTTCCAGGCGGGAATGACTCCCGGCTGCCGGGCACCTACCAGGCCCAAACCAGCACTTCGCATCCTCCTCTGAGGATCCTACGGCTGCGGCGGGGGCCAGAACGATTGATTGGAGCTGTCTTTTTTGTTTTTGGCTACCCCAGTAATGTATCCAAACCCGGGAAGGAGGCTGACACTGGGGCCCTTCTTTATAGGAACTATCAACCCCAGATCGAGGACTCCCAAAGCACCTCTGCGTGCCACGGCTGCTTGCAAAGGGTGAGGCTGCTGCAGAGTGCCCGGCGGGGAGGCCAGCCCCCCCGATCCTGGGCACGGTGTGCAGACTGCGAGAAGAAAGAGGCCTCTGTCTGTCCAGTTAGCAATGTGAAATCCATTGGCTGGAGCTGTTCTGCCAAGCGTGCTGCTTGCCCCTGCGTGGCTGGTAGGATGGGGTGAGGGGCCGCTTACTCGGGGAGGAAGGAAAGGGCCCCACTAGAATTTATGAGCAGCAAAGACTGAAGGACGACTGGCCTTTTTTGTGCGAGTCCCACACTAATCCTTTGTCTTTCGCTGGTGTCTGCCCCCCAGTGATCTCAAAGCCTGTAGCGCACGTTAATTAAAGCTGGCATCAGCCCCCGGAGGTAGGGGAGGGTCATTTCCCCTCTTTTCCAGGAGTGGAAACCGAGGGACGTAAGCGGCTAGCTGAATGCCCCCCAATGAGTTAGCGACATAACCGGGGGCAGGTGTCCTGGCTCCCAGTCCACCCCTGACCCCATCAGATTGTTCGCCTCCTTTTTCAGAACGAACCCGACTTCTTGGTTGCTGCGGGAGGAGAAATCTGGGGATCTGGCTCCTGGGTCACTGGGTGGACACAAGGAGTCCCTGCTACAGGGGTGGTGGAGCGGTGCCCCTTCTCCGAGATCGGCCCGTGTCCAGCCTGCTTTCTGGAAGTGCAAAGTATTATCGACTCCCCTCTTAGCTCTGAGATGCCCTTCTCGTGCTGAGCACTGGGATCGGCCCCGATCGAGGGCGACTCCCCTCTTGGCTCTGAGATGCCCTTCTCGTGCTGAACACTGGGATCGGCCCCGATCGAGGGCGACTCTCCTCTTGGCTCTGAGATGCCCTTCTTGTGCTGAGCACTGGGATCGGCCCCGATCGAGGACAGCCCTGCTTCTGGTTGTGGGGTTTATGGTTTGCTGCGGATGTGGACTGTAGTCTTGGAAAGGTGGGAAAGGAAACCCCCATAAATAACCCTGGGGACAGTGCCACAGGGTGGGTTTTCATCCAGTAAATAGGCTCACTTTGTTCTCCATGAGTAATGTCAGGTTCTGTCTACACCTGTGGAAATGGGTGGGTGTGGGCTGGGGAAGGGGGAGGGAAACCGGGGCATTGTACCAAACTGTGTCGCCTCTCTCCCCTCGTCTTGCCCACTCTCGTCTCCTGCCTCGGACGTACTCACTGCTCGTTGGAGCCAGCCCTTACTTTCAGCAGTGCCTGGATTTGGCAGCTTTAGATGCGTAATTGAAAAGGAGTGGGAGTGGCTACTTCCATCTATTCCCAGTCCGAAGGGAACCAAAAAGTACCACATAACCCCACGAGTGTGCCTGTTCCTCTCTGACCCCGAGCCTGGCTCATCGAACCAGGAGAGCCAGAGACGATCAGAGACTCACCCGAGCATCCCCTGCTGCTGGCTGGCATTCTGCGGTTAAGGGGGGCAGGATTCTCAGGTGGACACAGCAGATTCCGATCTTATCAAGCTCGGGGCAGGGGAGGGGGGTGTTGGTTGCCTCTGCAGACGCCAGCCTTTGCTATCGAAGGGGTTGGCACAGAGGTCAGTAACTTGGTTGCATGCATTCCCTAGTGTTGGAAGATACTAGGCAGCCTCCTCTTTGGGGAGGCTGCTGGATTTCCCCCCTTTTCCGGTATATTTTAAGATAAAGTGGAGCTTTCCAAGTGAGCATAAAGGGGCATGGTCAGGGAGGAACGGACTCTGCATAGCTTTTGCCAAAGTAAAGGGCCGTACAGAATCGGTCGTGAATAGAAATGTTCTCATGAGGTTTATTGCAAAGAAATCACCGAAAATCTCTCCTGGGTGGTCGTGAATCCAAACACAACAGTGCTGTGGCTCTCCGGACATGGTAATAACTTGATAGCGGGGATATTAGAAATACACCCAGCGGGGAGATCAGAGGGGTTGCACCATGAGGTGAAAGGCCCTGGGCTGGTTTTGCTGGCGAGGCTGCACAGACGCAGCAAATGAGCGTGAATGGCGGGAAGCAAATCAGGTTTCTAAACTAGTTTTCAGCAGTAATCATCCTAAGTGGTGATAGCACCTCCGTGAGGAGAACAGATTTTTTCAAACAGCTGATTATGTTGCGACACAGCCTCGGTTTGCCCTGGCCTTTCGAGACCCCTCGGGAAACACTCCGATTTTCCTGCAGGACGTGCTGTTAAATGTCACAATGCCGTGTCTGAATTACCAGGGCCTCATGTCAGAGGGCCGCTGTGTTGCCCGCATGTCTCTTGGTTGGCTGCATTATTTCTCTGTGAAGCTAATTGTGAGAGGGGAAGCTGTCCGCAGCTCTTGCTCCATAGCTGCTTTTCTACCAGGGATGCCCTGGATCCCTCAGCCCTCTCCTGCCTGAGCAGAATCTAGGTAAGAACTCTGAGCCGGCAAGCTAGAGGCCAAAGCTGATCAGAGGCCCCGTTGGCGTACGGTCACCCCAGCCCTGTTCCCGTTCACTTCCAGAGCTGCAGAAGCGCCCAGGATCTTCTTGTCCGAATGTTTTCCTCAATTTAAACCCAGTGCATCAGAGCCTGGTGCCATTAGGCCATTTCCTGGCTCTTTAATTGCTTTCCCGGGAGGATGGGGAGCTGCCTTCTCCAGAGTGCATTAGAGGATTTTGTCTCTCATGCCTGTGCCCGGCCAGCACAGCAATGCTCCCCAGTAACTGTACTAATGTTGACATTTATGGCGATTGTAGCTCTCCTACCCAGCTACAGAACAGCCAATCGGACGGCATCAGCTGAGCTGAAGCTTGAACGGCTTTTGCATCTCCAGTTCAGCTATGCCTATGGCAGGGACAGGACGAGAAAGGGGCACAGGGAAAAAACCTCCAGGAGGTTTGTATGGGGGGAGGGTTCTGTTCCGGAGGGTGGATTTTTATAGGATTTCTGCAAAGCCAGACAACTGGCCTGGCGGACAGGGGAGCTGTGGCAGAGTGAAGAAGAGTTGCAAATCTGGGCCTTTTGGTAAGGAATTGAGAGACGTGTGTGTGTGTGTGTGTGTGTGTGTCCGTGTGCACGCCCACTGTGGAGGTGTGAACCAGCCTGGCTGGACGGTGTCAGTGGAGAATGGGTTGGGAAGGGGGGAAAGCTTTAACTTTTCTGGGCACTGAACAGGAATAGCGAAGGATGGAGAGCGCTGCAGAATGCGGTGCGCTCCCAGAGGTGTCTGTACCGCCCTGAGCAGGCAGCAGCTGCGAGAGGAAGGGGCTTTTCAGAACCAGGAGTAGCTAAAGATTCAGGACTGGTTCCTGCAAACTGCAGGGTGCCCTTCATTCCCCTCCTGTGCTCAGCCCTGGCAGGACAGCCTCTGGGGCAGGGTGGGGAGCAGATCTTGGTGAAGTTATCTGTGCGAGGGGCTCCTCGGTGCCCACACAGAATGTGTTGGTTTGCCACAAAAGGAGGTGTTAGAGTGAGCAGCAGTTGAGCCTTTCGCTGACTCAGAAATCCCCCGGCCGAGGAAGGAGACCTCCCAGTTGGGTCTCCGTTACCAGCACGAGTGAACTGCCGGGATGTGTCGGCTGCTAGAGCAGAGGCCCGGCCTGGGGATGTGCTGTCCATGGCGGGAGCTGGAAGTGGGGTGCAGGGTGATAGCACTGCCGTGGTTGACACAAGCCTGCAATTTGCTTTTAGTCCATTTCTCCCCAGCGAGTGGCTTATTTTTAGCAGAGACCCAGCTGTGGTCCCATGTTTGTCATTGTCTTCAGCAGCCAGCCGCGATCTGGCGCCTGGAGCTGACACCGTAGCGTTACAGGGAAGTGCGGCTTGCCAGCCTCCTCGCCTCGTTGGCAGTCTGGAAGGAAAGAGCCTCGTTGTGTTTTCTATCTCCTCCTGCTGCTGCCTCTTGAATCAGGTTGCAGCAAAATGCTATTTGTGAATAAAGGGGATATTGACAGTAAAACCGTCATCCTCCCCTCCATGGCAACTTCGGACCCTAGTGACTAGCTGGAGGGAGAAGGGGTTGCCTGCCCCAGGTGCTGTCCCCTCCGGAGCAGGCTGGCAATGCAATGGAGTATCCTAAGGCTGTGGGGTGATTCTTCTTTACACCTGGATTTGTCCTGAACCTGCTGGTGTCCGTGTGATCAGAATCTTGCCCTGTAACTTTTGGCAGTTTGAGGCTTGTTAGTTCTTCATGCCAGGCTGTGCCACTCTGAAGAATGATGGGCCTGATCCTTCTCTCCCTTACACCAGCTGTCCCCAGGGATAATACCACACTCCTGATTTTACACTGCCATGAGAGGAGAATGTGGCCTGGGGTTTTCTATACATCGTTGTTGAGACCCTCCCTTTCTGTCAAAGGGATACTGCCAATCTCAAAGTCCTGTATTGTCAAGAAAGCCATTGATGTCCCTAGGTTGCTGATAACATTTTACATTATTGGAAGTGAACGCATTTTTTGAATTCCCTTTTATTCGTCCCTCTCGGTGCGCTTTCTTTGCTTTTTGCAATCTTTCTCACCTTGCGGAATGCAAATCAATCAAGTTAGCGTCTCCACTGTTTATAATGAGTTTCACTTTCAGGTTCTCGCCAACCGTCCTTCCCAAGGAATATTTTGTTAAGCAAATAAACAGACATTCCCAGGGAATTTAAAAGATTAAAAAAAATACGGCACCATCGCTTGGATTTTGAGAAGCTTTGTTTGTACAAAATCAAAATTTGGAGCCTTGTTTGAATGGATAAAGTCCCTCTGGTTGTAATTATTTCCCCTGTTGGTTAAAACTGAGGCTCCCCTCAAAATGAGGGCAGGGCCTATTAAATGTAATTCTGTGTTCATTAGGTGACTGACTGTTAACTGATGCCCCACACAGAGGACATAAGTTGTGCTATTACTACAGAGAAAGCAGATTCTCCAGTAGCCTGTGTTGCAGGGGGCTGTGTTTGTAGGGCAGAAGAGCCTGACTTCATTCCTGCTGTCGCTGGAATGTCCCATGCAACTACGGAGCCAGTCAAAGAGGATAATGTTTGATTTATTTTCAGCTGCAATGGGACAAAATCCTTCTCTTGTTTTATGATGCAAATTAATTCCACAGAGTTGTCCACTTTGCTCTCAGTAATAACAAACCTTCCCTAATCCCCAGGCTGCAAGCAGCGAGATTCTCCTCTCCAGTCTGCGCAGCAGATCCCCTCCTGGCGGCTCTGCTCCTCTGACGTGTGCAGGATGGCCCACAGAAGTCATGTGCATGTAGGGGACAGCAGAACCGCCTCGGAGATTCCCCCGTGTGGGTGGGAGGGGAGAATTGTTAGCCCTCAATAAGTGGTTTGGAATTGATGTCATGAATTTTCCCAGTGTTTGCCAGTGACCTGACCAAGAAGTATAGTAAAATCTGGGGGAGCCGGATGGCTCCAAGCATTGGTAATGGGATGCAGAACCGTTCTCCAGGTCACCAGGCCAAACCTTGGTCCCAGCAGGTTGATAACCAAAACATGTTGCCCTCTGTTGGCAGTGGGATGGCCTGTGTGAACGAAGTCTGATGGTCTCAGCCTCCCTCTGGGTCCAGCACTGCTCCTGGTGTTAAAGGGGAACCTTCATCTTAGAAATCCCAGCTCTGGACCTTTCGTACCTGCTGCTGTTCCAAGGGACACTGCAGAGCGGAACTGGAAGATATTTGAGAAGCCATCCTCTCCATTTCTTTACTTAGTGCGATCGACAGCACTTTGTGGCTCGTCCCCCTATCTATCCTCAGTCAGTTTCTCCTGTTTGGTGCCTTTCAGCAACAGGGGAGAGGGAAACCGTTTTAAAAACCAGAAAAATTATCATCGTAAACACATCAGCAGGTGGATTAGGCGGGTGAGGCCTGAAACTAAAACTGTGGCGGTTGTATGTGGATGTTGCCCCTTTAAGAGCTTGTCTCTATGCGGAAGATAATATTCCAGAATAAGGCAGGGTGTGGATTTAAAGTAGATAACTCCATGTGAGGACTCGGATTCCATAAGGAGAGTGTCACACACTGAACCAGAAGGACTCCCAAGTGTGGAGAAGGCCTAAACCCTGCCCTTGTTTGGAGGCTCAGCAAGGGGCTGAATTCGGGAATTGAGCACGGAGACTGAGCCCTGCTCATGGTCCTACTGTGTACAGCTGAGCTGCACCAGCAGGGGCATTAACGGTGAGGCTTAGATTCACCTCGTGACCTGGAAGTGAAAGGCTCCCGACCCCATTACCAGTCCCTGGCACGTTGTCAGTCGGGTTAGCTGTGCTGCTGACACTTGACTCTCGCAGTGTCCCATAGCTCAGGGTCTAGCCCAAATGTCCACATGGCAATTTTTCAGCCCGACAGGTCTAAGGCAGCCGACCCGGGCCATCCGTGGGGTTTTGTATCCCTGTGGAAACTTACTCTCTGTGTCCGCGGTGCATCGGTATTGCTGCAATCTAAATAATAATATTCGGCATCCCTAATTTCGGCTGTTTATTACAGTCACGCCAAGAGTGTTCGAATCTTTTAAGGCTGAAACGTTGGCGCCTCCAGGACAGTGCCAGACAGAGTAATGCTGTTAGTTCTCTTCCAAGCTGATGTGATCTTTTATGAGATTTCTCCCCCTTCCATTTAAACTGAACCTTGGAGACACAGAAGAGGATTAAAATAAGGCACGTGGCAAAACAAACTCAATGTGCTGAGCGGAGACACAGTTCCTTCAATGCGAAGTCTGTGACCTGATGGATTTATCTGCTGCACTTAAAAAAGCCTAGCAACCTAATTTCATTTGCTCACGTAAACCAAGACAGGAGCCAGAATTCATAGTCAGGGCCGGTGGAAGGATATTTGGCGCCCTAGGTGACACTTCCACCTTGCGCTTCCCTCACCCCCCAGCCCGGGGAGCCCTGCGGCACCTCCCCCCCCCCGGTTTGCGGAGCCCCCACCCCCATGGTAGCTCCCCACCGCCCGGGGAGCCCCGTCCACCCCCACCCTCGCGGCAGCTCCCCACCCCAGCTCACCTTGTCTCCACCTCCTCTCCTGAGCATACCAGTGCTGCTCCACTTTTCCTACCTCCCAGGCTTGCGGTGCCAATCGGCTGTTTCCCGGCAAGCCTGGGAGGGGAGGAGAATTAGAGCGGAGCCGTGTGCTCGGGAGGAGGCAGAGCCAAGGTGAGCTGGGGCAGGGAGTGGTTCCCCTGCACCTCCACCCCCTTGTTAGTTTGACAGGATCTATTTCATGTAAACTCACGTTAATTATTAATTAATCCTCCTCCTTTAATTCTTTATTAACGGAGTCTAGTATCAGCTTCTCCATTCTCTTGCCCGGGAGCAATGTCGGGCTGACAGACCTATAATTGCCCAGGTCACCCGTTGACCCTTTTCAAATATTGGCCCAACATTCGCTTCCTTGCCGTCCCCTGGAACTTCCCCAGTGCTCCAAGACCGATTGAAAATCAGCATTAATGGTCCAGCGAGCTCCTCAGGCAGCTCTTTTCAAACTATCTAAAATCTTGGAGGTGTGCTGGGAATATCCGCATTGCAATTGTCTCTCTGAACTGGCAGCCGTGTCGCAGGATCACACGCTCCTTGTGAGACGACTTTGCTCACACGTGGTTCCTCTGCAGGGAGCCGGCGACAGAACTGTCCCTTCAGACTAGAGATAGGTGCCTCCCAGCCCAGGGCAAAGCAGTAAGTGGAGAAGCTCACGCCGATGCTACCCCTGCTGCACCAGTTCTCTGATTAGAGTGGCCTTCACACTGCGCCGTTGTTAATCCAGCACTTTTCACCACCACCAAAGTCAGAATACGTGTTTTTATTCTCAAATTGCTGCCCCTTTTCTGTGAGAGCAAGCTGGGCCCAAGCATTCCCGGTCTCCTGTGCATTAGCTCTGAAAACATTCTACCTCTCAGCTGCTTCATCTTTAACGTGCATGGGGCTGGCTTTTATTCTCTCTCCCGAGGGGCCAGGACAGCGGCGTTAGCGTTTCAGTAAGAATAATAGTGCCCTCTCCGCAGTGAGGCAGCCAGGCAGTTCATGGCGTTAGCGGGAAGTTCTTATTACTGTTCACACAAAAGGGAAGCCTGCACAACCCTGGGCACTAAGACAGCAGTTACAAACATCTGCCCGTAAATGAATCCCTCAGCAAATGTCATGTCACCCACTAAAGGACATGACAAACTTTCCTTCACTGGAAGCGGATATTAAAATGAAAGGGTACTGTGCCCTTTGCAGACATCCAGTATACGTCCCCGTTCTACAAAGTATTCATTGGACAGCGCCAAGTTTCAGAGGGTTACGGGAAGCATGGGGAGTAGTCTTGTGTGTGTGTGTGTGTGTGTGTGTGTGTGTGACTTGTGCTGGTGAATGGTGTCGCTGTCCTGGGAGATCCTGCCCATGCCTGTTCTGGAGGGGTTGTCTCAACGGTGAGGTTTTTCACGGTCTCTCCTGGTAGATTTCCAGCAAGGAGCATGCATTCGCCACAACTCTGCTGGTGGTTTTTGCGTCATGGACACCACGAGGCTCAGCTAGCTCATTTCACACAAGCCATCGTCACACACACACATCTGGTGAAAAGTTTCAGTGGCTACCAGCTCAAGCTGGGTTATATCAGCTGCCTAGAGGGTGAGGGCTTTGTCAGCTTAGAACGGATCCTGCTACCGGTCCCCAGAGCAATCCGAGCCCCTGCCACTTTTATTTTTATGGAAAAATCCCAATGACTGTACAGTTTCTTAATATATGAAGGTGCCATAAACAGACTATGGGTATAAAGTGAATGTTGAATTTGGTAATAACATAACAAAGTCCTATTGTAGCGTCCTTCATTGCTTAAATATATGTAGATGATATTCCGAAGCAAGCCACTGTTAATAACGTGAAAAGTTCTCCCGTCAAGTTCCCTCCACTACACACATGCATGTCCACACACGTGCCCAGACCTGCAACTTCTGACTCATTTTGTTGCCATGTTTGCTAATCTGGGAGAACAGCAGTACAGATTCATGGCTCCAAATGGGTGTGTGTATCTATACATATCATATGTGCTTATTGAATTCTGAGTTGATATTGCCAGTACTTTACACACACTAAGAATTGAGGCTCAGACTGATTGCTTAGACTTTGTAGATTTTTCTCTAACTTATTGAAAGTAAGACTTAATATAAATGTCACCATCGTGAGTCCTTTAGCAAGTGGTTAATGGTTTATGCTATCAGCGCTACGGTTTGCAGATATTTCTCTCGGTGGCACTTGCAGGCGGGGTTAACTTGATCAATCTAGCTACATTCGAGTTACTTTGCAGTATCATCCAGGGGATAAGGGTGTAGGTCCCTTTTCTCCGAAAATAGCATTCAATTGCCACAGAGCACTAGGAAATGACAGTGAGCCTTTGCTCGGTTCCTAAAGATCGGTTTTACTTGCAAGTGTGCTCCAGGGTGAGTGGACAGCTTAGATGCTTGCTAATGGGATTGACAGCCTTTTGTTTCTAAATCGCTGGTTCTAATCCGGTCCAGATCAGTAAGGACCCAAGATTATTAGCTTCTGAGAGCTGCTAGGTATCCTGTGTGAATTGTGTTTGATGGTTGTCTTAGTGCAGTTCCCAATGGACACATTATTAAATCTCCCCACAGTTGGTCTTGGCTGTCGGCCCATGGAGACTGAGCTGTCTCTTAACCCTCCCCATTGGTTATTGCTCTCACTTCTGTAGAGGGGCCTTCACTTTGCCGGGCTGTCAGCCTGGCACTTTTAACTGGCCAAACCAGATGGAGTCTGAACCTTTACCACCTCAGGGCCTGCTCATGGCACGAACCTTTAGGGCTAAGCTTGCCAAGTACCTGGTTTATCTTTGGCACTACTGTTGGCTGTTTTCTAGTCTCAGTTTGGCATGTGACTGAAAATGGTGAATTTTGTACCCATGGCCAGCATTTTTTAGTGTTTCTTTCAGCTTTGTTCCTGAGAATGGCAAAACTCAGTACACCCAGACGAAGCAATCTGAAACAACGCATGTGAATTGCTTCACACTGTGTGTTGAGGACAGTGTTAAAAATAAAGGCTAAAATCCCTTCTCTTTGCAGAACCCTACTCTTTGAAGCAGCCTAAATGCTGTCCCCTACAGACAGACAGACGCTGCTTCTCCGAGAGTCACTGAGACTTATCATGGGTTCTAAAGGTCTAAGTTATTAGTCAGTTTCTCAGATCTGGCCTCAGTAGAAGTGTTTTCTATTGTGCAGACTGGCGATAAAGGGACCCCATTTGCCCTCGTGTTTCTTTTCCTGCTACCCCTCAATATTTTTAAATTTTTCCTGCAAAGCCTCATATTTTCCCCATGCCCCTGATTCCTTGTTAACAGTTACTTGCACCATTGTCTGTACTGATTCTTGCTGAAAATTATGCACTGTCTGCCGTCCGCAGACTTCCCCGCTGTTAAATGCTGCCCATGCGCCTCCAGGGCATTTAAATCCATCTGTAGGGCTCTCAGGTCCTGTTTTCCACTCTCCTTCCTGTGGGTGTGTCTGTAACAGTCAGGACGGGCACATCACTGCAAAGTGCCAATCCAGACACTGGCTCCACCTCTGATAGGAATTTGTGCTTCCCTTGCAAATGAAGATGGATGCAATTCTGTAGTTCTGGGTACCTGGGTGTGGCGTGTTTCCCGTGTTAGCATTCTCCCTGCAGAGCTCCATCTGCTGCTCTGTGTTCCCAAGTGGGACACCCAATCTGAATAAAATCCAGATCTTTGGGGGCTTTGAAGAAAGCCCCGTTCATTTTGTTTCCCTCCATTTTCGTACAACTCTCTACTTTCACCTGGGACTGGTGGCTCTGAAACCCCAGTTGGGGGAATCTCCCATCCAGGTATGGACCAGCCTCCGCCCCATTGAAATCTGCAATCCCTGCTATGATCACAGCAGATGGCAGTAGAGCTACAGTCCATCCAGATCACGTCATGGTATGGGGTAGCTAGCTTGTGTGTACTGCACGTTCTGGGGTTAGTGTGTGTGTTAAACGGTACCGGTGGCTCTTTTGTCCTGCAGTGCCAACCTACCAACTAACCTCATTTAACTCTGAGGGCTGGATTTGCAAAGTCCGATGCAACGAGGGTTGTGTACCTGCAAAACCCCCAGACATCTTTGCAGGGAAACGTGTTGTGTGCATCTACAAACATGGCCTTCCTTCTCCTACAGCATCAGAGTGAAGTAAACCTAATCAGCTCTCTGTGGAGAAGAGACTCCACTGACGTCATTGTGTTCTTCCTCTAGATCCCATCTAATGCCGAGGCTGAAAGAATCGCGCTCCCACGAGTCTTTGCTCAGCCCCAGTAGCGCCGTTGAGGCTCTGGATCTCAGTATGGAGGAAGAAGTGGTCATCAAGCCCGTTCACAGTAGCATTCTGGGTCAGGACTATTGTTTTGAGGTAAGAGGCTCTTGTGTCCACCCTGCCCCATGGCGTTGGAAAGTATCTGTTTGGTGAGTAGTGTGGGGGAATCTTCTTGCCTTATCAACATCTCTGGTGTGGACTTTCGTTTATCAGAGCAAAGTCTAATGGCGACAGTTGTTTCAATGGGAGATTGTGTGTGTGCTCTATAAAAACTATTCTGTTGTGAAAATATACCAATAAAATGAGAGCTCTGGCCCCATTTTACAGTCGTAGCAGGACCTGCTGGTTGCAGAGCTACCCACGGTCCACGCCCTCATAGAGAAATAATCCATAGTCCTATAGATGACATAACCGGCAGTTCTCTAGTCTGTGGCCACACGAGCTTCTTACACTGTTGTCCTTGGGGATAGAGTTCAGGACCTTATTATCCCAAAACATCAGGCTTCCATTGGTTGAGTAAAAGAGAGATCTCCGTGAGCTGGAGTATTACTGGGTTTTATATCCTAGCAGTCCATAGCTAAGAGAGGGCAACCGAGTTACTGGTACTTCAGTAGGGCTCCATCTTGCAGAGAGGGCTAACAAACTAACTAGGTTAAAGCTAGTGCAGGTATGCCAACCGGAGTCATGGTCACCCCTTCAACTTCAATGTAGACGTGCTGAGAGGGTAGCGCTGGGGAGAGGGAAGTGTTCCTTTGGCAGATTGTTGTAGAAATTAGCAGCAAGCTGAAATTTAAACACAATTTCTTAAAATGTAAAGAGGCAAAATGGAAAATACTTTTTAAAAAGTTTATCCCCAAACATAAGCCCCAAAGCAAGAAGGCGGCATACATTCCGGTGTGATTTGCTCTCTGGAGGATTGAGCAAGTGCAGTAGGTCAGGAGGAGAACAGTTTTGTAAATTATACGGCCTCTATTACATTCCACTCAAGAAAGATACAATGAAGCTAGATGGAAAATAGATGTGACATCCATAATCTAAGAGTTGTTTACCAATTCTGCTCAGCACATGAGCAGAGCAAGGGAGATGAACGGTACTTGTAGAAAGTTGACTGAGAGGGGAATTATACAAATCAGATACTTGTAAAGGGGAAGCGTGTTTTATTTTTAAGTGAGTTTGAGCAAGAAGAGTCGTACAAAAGCCAGAACATGCTCATGGTACTCCGGGGCATTCCGCGCTGCAAATTGAAAAATTCTGCACCCAAAAAATTAAAATTGTGTGTGCAATCTTTTAAAATTCTGCAAATTTTATTGGTCAAATAAATGTGGCGGCTCTAGCATGGCATTGGGGAGCAAAGGCCACTGGTTGCACAGAAGTGAGAGATCACTGGGCAGCTCCCCTGACCCCCCGGGACACAGATTCAGAGGTGAGGCTGCACCCAATCCTGACACGGTGCAAGAACTGGGCCTGCCCCAGGAACACCCCAGGGCCCTTCCCCTCCGTGCCATGTGCACCAAGTGTGGAGGGGCCTGGGGGGTGGGATCCAGGTGTGGGTTGAGAGGTTCTGTGTTGGGCAACCTGAGTTTGGGCGGCTCAGTGGGGGATCTGGGTGCACAGGGGCATCAGGGTGTGGAGAGCTCAGTTTGGGGGGTCCAGATGCTGGGGGAGTGGAGCTCACTGGAGTGGGGATCCAGGTGCAGCTGGTTGGGGCTTGGTAGAGTGGGGATCCAGGTGCGGGTAGCTTGTTGGGGCGGTTCAGGTCCGGGGGGAGTGGGGCTCATCAGGGGGAGTTCTGGGTAGGGTGGAGTTAGGCGTGGCAGGAGGGTCTGGGTGCGAGGGGTCTGGATGCATGGGGGGTGGGCGGATAAGGAAGCAGTTCCCTGTACAGTGATCTCGCCCCCTTCAGCTGAGGCGGGATGGTTGCAGGAAGCAGGGGCTGGGGAGTTTGCAGAGCTTCATTCAGCTGGGAAAGAAACCTGGGGGTGGGTCTGACTCAGCCCCGGATGCCATGCAGGGGAAGAGGAAGTCCTGTCCTTCCCCAGCCCCGCCAGGACTAGCAGCTGAGCCTGGTACACGGTAGGAGCCACCAGCTGGGGCTTCCCTAGTTCCACCCAATGCCCCACAGTGATTTACCTCTCTGCCAGCTGCCCTGGGCACCCAAAACATACTGCTGGGGAGATCCACATGACCATTCTTGTGGCTTCCCTTTGCCTCTCCAGAAATTCAAATTCAAATTCCAGAAAACAAAAACAACATTGTTTTATGACCGATGGGTCATAAATGGAGATGGGTACTCATCAGCCAGCCTCTATCGGGAAACACTTGAGGTGAAAGCGAAGTAGTTTGTTGTGTTCCTGCATTCCTCTAACGTCTCAGGAGACCCTGGTTCAGATACTGGTTTCAGAAGTGAAAGGAGTTTGCAGCTCTCACCCTAATTCCTAAGAGGCATTAGTCTGCGTCTCAAGACCATGACACCACTGTGTGCTGTGTAGAGTCAGAGGATTCAAGTTAGCAGGGGGCAGAGTGGAGGAACACGCAGTGGCTGTCTTGCGGGGGCTAGGACTAGAGTAGCGGGGGGCGCTGTGAGAATTGGGGGGCGCTGTGAGAATTGGGGGGCGCTGTGAGAATTGAGCTGCACTGCAGATCCCCTCATTCATCAGACCACCACACTCCCAGACTTGTTTTAAAAGAGACGAACAACGTATGTTTGGTTCCAAGTATCTGTCTTACCGCCGGTGTGAAAACTGGAAAACAAAACCATACTGAGGCTCCAGCTCTTTGGCACTTGATTGTAGCCTTTAGTTATTTTGTTACTGGGACCCAGGTTTTGTTTAAGTTATTGGAAAGACAGAGTCCCCTACTGTCCCCTAGAATAAACCTCATCCCCCAAAGGTCCTCCCTTTAGGCTCTGAGCTTAGCTACTGTGGGTGTCCTGTTACCTGAGTGCTCAGGTCAGAGGTAACAAAGGATGTTGGCCTCAGCGTGGTGAGTGAGAACAGCAATGGCTTCCCTGGATTCGCATTTTGAAGGTCTGGGTTCAAGTCTGCGGACGTAGAGAAGAACTGAAGGTGGCTCAGGCGGGGATCGAAAGCCACGACACCGTTCTGCACGTGAGAATACTCATGCGGAAATTGTGAACTGATCTCCCAGAAAACAAGTTTCGGGCAAGAAATGTCCGGGCGGAAGGGGCCGTTGAAGTGGGAGGCCAGGGGAATGAAGACCTTTTCTGTACGATGGATTAGGAAGGTGCTGCGGGATGATCATGCCACCCTGGGGAGATGTGGTGGAGCTGATCCCTAGAGATTTGAGTCAGGAAACCGCCAGTTCCCTTGGACTGAGGAGGTGACTGCCGCTGGGAGGTAAATGCCCGTGAACAGAGCTTCCTCCACCAGTTCTCTCTCGGGAAAGGCTGTGGTGGAATTGCCCTGTAAGGCTCCACAACACTCCCGTGGCGGGGGCTCTTGCCAGCCACAGTGAGTGGTGGCTCTTCCAGAAGCTGCCTGCAGCCCAGGCTGCCTGGCACGCAGTGCACGGGACGCAGCGCACGACAACCCCCAACGCCACGGAGCAGCAGCGAGTGTGTGGTTCAGAGGATTGAACACGGCTGCAGACGGAGTGACCCTGGAGGGTTAAGATGGAGAAGAGAACGGGCAGCAGAGCCAAACTGAGCAGAAACCAAAACGTGCCTCAGCCATCTGCAGTGGAAAAAACCCAACTGCCTTGATCGGAAGCAGCTGGCTGTTTAAAGGTACAGGACGTTATTTCTCTCAGCCAAACTCATTGATGGGGACATTTGTGTGACTGATTGCCCGGGTACGTCCACCTGCAGTATGGGTCAAATTCAGATCAGGTGTAAGCAGATGCATGCCCATTGCAGTCAATAGTAAGATACCTGCTGCCGCTAGGTCTGAATTTGGCTCACTGTTTCTTAGGATTTTCTTTCTATTTCTTCCCATGGAACTTCCCCATCTTTCTAAATCTCATCCTCCTGCAAAGCATGGGGGTCGATATTTATTTGTTGAGGTTTTTTTATTTTTATCCTTCCAAATAACTTATTGAACATCTGATTTTTCTCTCTCCTAAACAAATGGAAGAAAGCTTTGCCCGCCAATATAATGATCTAGTTGTTGCATGTGCTGTGTGTGTGAAATCTACATTAGGCGGTGTAGTCTGGTGAAGGAGATTGGACATCAGGGTTCCTGGAGCCTATTCCTGGCTCTGCCAGTTGAGGAGTTTAGTGATTAGAACCAGGAGTGGGAATCAGAGCTCTGGGATTCTGTTTCCTGCCTCTGCTGCGTACCCACCGCAGGCCAAATGCGAGTCCCAGCACACAGCCCCGGAATCTAGGCCATGTGCTAGAGATTCTTGCAGGGGATAGGAGGAAGGATGTGCAGCAGCAAAACAACAACACCACTTCCTGATTGCTGTTGTAGCCTCAGGGCTGCAATTGCTCCTACCCACCCAACCTTCTCTGTCACCTTCACCCCCAACCTGCATAAGGGGATGTCAGCTGAATAGACATAGTCACAGTTACATCAGTCCTATTCCTAGCCCTCAGATAACCTTCCAAACACCCTGCGTGCCGGCCAGAGGCATGGTTCTCCGTGTGTGTGTGTGTGTGTGTTATCCCTGCAGTCCAGGCACAGGTCACTTAACCTCTTTGTAAGGTGGGTATGAGAATGCTCACCATTCCTGGTGCGTTGTAGGCTTATCTCTTGTTCATAAAGTCAGTTCAGACCCTTGGCTGAAATAGCTAATGGAATTGCAAAGTTATTGATTGTTGTTGTTATACAAAGATAAGCTAATTTAAAATGCACCTTATATAACCCAAGTCTGTTTTTCAGATAGTCTTCCAGTCTCAACAGTAATCAAAGATAACTCCATCATGCCCAGAGGAATCCTTTAGATTTATAGTACAGTGCATCCAGGAAGGGTGGCTCTTAGCCATTAGCTGTGGTTTGAACAGCTCATGAAGCAGAAACTACCTGAAATTGGCTAGAATATCAAGAGGTGGAAGGTCTCTTGGATCCAGTCGGCAAAGGCAACGTTGGGCCTCTTCCCTTTTGTCCCATTTGGAAAATACCATAGAGAGACACGAAACCTCTGCTCAAAGGCAAAATATGGGTTAACCTCAGCCACGATGGTAGCCAATGAGAAATCATGGCTGGATGCTGATTGCACTGTGGGAACAGATTAAACTTGGTGGAGGATTTACAAAGCTAAAGAAGATCGTGTCCCCTGAAAGTGGTGGACCCCATCTGCCAGGTGGGAAAAGAAACGCAGAAGATGGAAATGTAATGAACTCTGCAAGTGGGGAGCAGAGGAAATAATACTCCAAGGGGGCTTAGTTGAAGTGTGAGTAAGATACCTTCAGTCTGCAAACAAGGACGTTCAAAAAGAATATTATTGGATGTTTACAGATGCGATGAATACAAAGGAGGTCAAAGCAGCCAAATGAAGTTTTTATGAATAATATGGAATTCCTAATGCCAAATCATAGTCTATTAATTTGTCAGCAGGGTTTCAAGGAGAGTTGTTTGAGGAATATACATATTTAATAGGTGCACGGTACTTCAGAGCTGCAGCAGCTGGAAAGAAGCTGCTTATGAATCGTATTGACCTTTGCAGACCCCGGTTCAGTGATTAATGCTGAGAAAACTCAGCACAGTGAAGAGGAAAGCGGTCGGCACCTGAGGACTCTTGCTGAGTGTTGCGTCCCTGGCCATCAGGCAGCATATGCAGAGGTGGATTCGCTCACGCCCAAATTTCTGTCCAATGTTGGGAGAAGCCGGCTGGGGGCTAGGGGAACGTTGTGAAACGTCACTGATCTGAATCCATTCTTGGCTGGCAATGTCGTGGTGGCCACGCGGAGTCTCAGCAGCGCTGTTGAACTCTCTCTTTCCTAGTGCAGCTACTGCCGGCGAGGAGTCAAAGGGACAGGGTGCAGTGGGAGGGTTACTGAGGGGCTCGGGTTCCCTGTCGGGGAAAGGAAAGAGCTTTCTCTCATTGCAGCGTATGGGCTGAATCCTGAGAGATGCTGAGCCCTAGAAAGGTGCATTGCTCAGCCCCTCTCAGGATCTGTCCTTGAGTTGCCCTCACTCGCTTGATGGCTTAATGAAGCTCAGACTCGGAGGGGCAGGTGTTCCCTGGAGTAGCTCCCAACTCTGGGGCCATCGCTCCAGGTTGGTGCTGATGTGGGAGAGGGGAAGTGGGCTCAGTGTGCCTCCACGATTAACCCCTTGTGATGGTCTCAGCCCGACATGCGCTCCAGCCTGAGAGGCGAGTCCCTGGCGACGGGGGAAAGCTGTTGGCCAGTGTTAATAAAAGCACCAGCCAGCCCCTTTCTTTAATTTCCCCAAAGCCAGGTCTTTAATGTGCTTGTGAAGAAATAACCCCCGTTCCTTTCCATGCAGGTGACGACTTCATCAGGAAGTAAATGCTTCTCCTGTCGCTCTGCCGCAGAACGAGATAAATGGATGGAGAACCTGCGGCGTGCCGTGCACCCAAATAAGGTAGCGGCTTTGAGGAATTGCCTCTGTAATAGTTCTGCTCCTCGTTATTACGTTTTATAACCCAGTGCATGGTAGCAGCAGGGGACATATTGTCATTTTAGTGACTAAGTGTAATTGGGGGTCAGCTTTTTTCCGTATTACTTTTCTGCCACAATTATATTTACGGGAAAGTGCCAATTATTTCCTGCCCTCTCTTCCCCAGTATGTGCCTCTTGGGCTGTCGCTGGGAAACAATCAAACCTCAAGAACCCACAGTCTTGTTTTAGTACTAATGATACTTGCTACTTATCTAGGGCTTCTTGTCCTCCGAGTGCTTTGCCAGGCAGCCCCCGGACAAACGGTCACATTGGGGGTAGAGTACAGCCCTAGAGCTTCAGTCCTCACAGCAGCGCCTCTGGCACTGGTGGGGTTTGCAACCCACATAGAGATGGGGAAACCAAGGCACAGAATCTCAGTGAGTTGCATGTGGCTGTGGAGGAATTTGGGCTTGGACCTGGCTCCCGTTCCTGTACCCAGGCTACCAGGCCATCGTATTCCTAATACCTGCTGAGTTTAAAACTTCAGCAACAACCTCTTATATCATAGAATCCTAGATGATCAGGGTGGGAAGGGACCTCAGGAGGTTCTAGTCCAACCCCCTGCTCAAAGCAGGACCAATCCCCCACTAAATCATCCCATATTCTCCGTTAGTTGAGCATGGGGGGCTGAAAATGTGCCACTAGAGCTAGTCGAGGCTAAGGGCACCTTAAAAGGGAGCTGCCCCCTGCTCTGTGCGCCAGGGTATGGACAAAGCAGATCAGCTGTCTGGTTTCATGGCTGATGTGGTTTTTGTTGCTCAGAGTGAGGGGTTCTGTGCGTTCATTCTTGCTAGCAGCAGTAGATAACTGGGTCTGCAGGTTAGGCACAGGTCTTGGGCCCCTGGCAAGCTGCTAATGCACGAAGTCTGGTGCTCCTAGTTCAACGCCAAAGTTTGTAGCCTAACTGATGAGCCCTCCATAATACAGGCGGGGAAACAGCAATGTGGAGAGACTAACTTATCCCTCAGGGCTCGTTTCACTGTGTGTCAACATCAGCCCCTATGTTGTGGTCCCTTTAAGAGCTTGGAAGCTGTTGCTGTGGCCACCTGCAGAGAGCTCTGGGATGAGGTTACTAGGAGGGGTTAGTCTATGTCGATGTAGTTGAACGTGGCCCAGAGCGGTTCTGTTCAATGGGCGCTCGTCTGGAAACGTGCCACCATCCTGAAAAGTGCCCTGTGCTGACTCTGCTAACGTTCCTGCTTTTGTCTGAGTTTCTAGACACAGACTCTCAGGATCTGATTGGCTATTTTTATCCCAGGATTTTAGTAGTATTGTATCATTTCCAGCCAGGGCCGGCGACGGGGGGGAGGGGGGGGGGGTACTACGGGTAGAGCTGTACAGGGCCCTGGACTTAAGGGGGGCCCCCTTAAGTCCGGGGCCCGGTACACAGCTGTACCCGTAGTCATCCCCCCTGGGCACCACATCTCCCTGGCCGCTCTTTCCCGGGCTGTGTCCGGGTTTCCGTGCCCAGCTGCCTCCCAAGCCCTTCAGCCGGCGGTTCGTCCCGCGCCCCAGGAGCCGCCCCGAGGCATCCCCGACTGCAGCGCTTCCCCCGCCCACCTGCAGCAAGAGCCGGGCCAGCCGTTGGCGGGGGGGCGGAGCCCCCGGGCACCACAGGATGCCGGCTCCATCGCCTCCCCCGCCCCGGGGGCTGCAGAGGACTGGCCGGGTGCGCCGCTCCGCGGGGGCCAACGAGCGGGGCTGGGGAGAGCCAATGATCAGAGTAGGGGGCCCCAAAATTTCTGTCGCCGGCCCTGTTTCCAGCATGTGCACTCCATGAGCCCACATTGCCCCGTTGTGTACTTCCAGCAGGTGTGCTCTCCACTCTGCTAAGTGGAGCTGGGTCAGAACTGGTCGTTACTGTGAGAGGAGACATCCCAGGAGAGCTGAGGGTGCTGCAGAATCTGTTCTGGGTGCTCTTTCCTTGAAGTTATCACTGAAACCAGTAGCCCTGGGGCTACCTCGTCGGGATGAGGTCATGATCATGCAGGGGTCATTAAAGGTGCCATGATATCACTCACAGCATTAGTGTTAACATGGCACCCAGGCCGAATTTTTACTTCTGACTAATAATAATGTTTAGCTCATGGGTAACTCATTCAGTCTCCCTTAATCCCCCCTCGTGTTTCAGTTGAATTAAATAGTCTTCATTCTTGTCCTAAAATATGTAGGCAGTGATGCAACAGCCGCTGCTTTCCACCCCAGAAGTGGTTGCATTCCAGTCACGAATGAAGTGATCCATGAGTGGACTTGAGGCTGCTTCTATTCCTACCGTTCTATAGAAATGGAAACGTGTTGTTCCAAGGCTGCCACATCACAACAATGGAACAAACTGGGAAAACACCTGTGCACTAGCTTCTGTTTTACAAAAAGGCATTAATTATTGGTAGGGCTCCTTCCTGTTTCTTGTGAGGCCTTCCTGGCAGTAGAACTGGAAATGGCACATTTTTAATTTGGAGGGATTTTACCTGCCTTGTTCCTTTTTATTAATTGGCACCAGCAGACAGACAGCACACAATGATATTTGGAAAATTAACATAAGTAGTGTTGTTATGCAAATTCCTGAAAGCCAGTATTTCCTTAAAATAAAATGTAATTAAGCCTCTGCTCGTTTAGCACATCAGAAATAATTAACTCATTTCTCCAGTTTGTGTACCTTTTTCTTTGTGTCTCTTTTCCAGGACAATAGCAGAAGGGTAGAGAATCTGTTAAAGTTATGGATTATTGAAGCCAAGGACCTGCCAGCCAAGAAGAAGTACTTGTGTGAATTATTCCTGGATGACGTTCTTTACGCACGAACTACCTGTAAATTGAAAACTGACAATGTCTTTTGGGGGGAGCACTTTGAATTTAATAACCTCCCGTCACTCAAAACCATTACGGTGCACTTATACAAAGAGACTGACAAGAAGAAAAAGAAAGACAAGACCAACTTCATCGGACAGGTGAACATCCCGGTGGGCTCCGTCACGGGGCGGCAGTTCGTGGAGAAGTGGTACCCCGTAGTCAGCCCCAACCCCAGCAAGGGCAAGTCCGCAGGGCCTATGATCCGCATCAAGTCGCGCTACCAGAGCATGAGCATCCTGCCCATGGAGATGTACAAGGAGTTTGCCGAGTACATCACTAACAATTACATGGTGCTGTGCTCGGTGCTGGAGCCTGCGCTGAGCGTGAAGAACAAAGAGGAGATGGCCTCAGCGCTGGTCCATATTCTGCAAAGCACTGGGAAGGCCAAGGTAAGATCCCCACATCACCTGTACAATCCCCTCCTAGACCAACCGGAAACAGAACCCCAGATCCAAACTCCCCCGGCTACGCGCGGCTCTGAACTTGGGCTCGGCCTGCCCTTGTTTATAATTCTTTTACCACAGACAAGGGAGAAGCCCACGTCGTGGGCTTCCTGGGTCTGTGTCCTGTTTTGATCCATTGTCAGTAGATGGCTTCTCACTCAGTTCACTCGCTGGCGCTTGGCCCGGTGGGGGGGGGGGGGTCCTTGCTCAGGGCCCGGAAGGAGTTGTGCAGTATGGTGGAGGTGTTACCGAGAGGAGCCCACCTCGGGCACGTGCAAATGGCTCCATTAGCGCGGCCCTGTCTCTTGCCCCTGCTCTCGGATTGCTGAGGAACGCACAGGACACTGGTATTTCCGGGGGAGGGGGGCAGAGCTGCAAACGTTGGAAACCCAGCTGTTCTGGGCTCCTCTCATCCCTGTCAATGCCCCACCGCCGGGCTCTGGGCGGGCGGCCTGGGGGAGTCTGAGGTTTCAGTTGTTCTGTGTGAGGATGCGGGGAGGGGAAGGGAGGCCGAGGGACTGACTGAGTGAACCTCACTCCACAGACAGCCTGGCCAGGCATGGAGCATACAGGGCCAGGCAGGGGAGTGCGCACAGATCATACCACGGAGGGTACGTCCCATGCGACGTCGGCATAACTTGGATGGCCAATGGTAGCCCAGGGTGAGGTGTGAATGAGACAAATGGCCAGTTTTCATTTTGTCCATTCGTTTCTCCTTGAACGTACCGGCTACGGGAGTGGGGGCCTTGGCTTGGCTTGATGGCCCAGAAATATTTCCAACGCCTCCGCGGTGCTAAGGAGACTTGCAGCCTGCCTGAGAACTGGAACGTCAGCTCTTCCCCCTCCTGCGTGCGGAGATGAACTAGACCAATATACGGGGGCGAGGCAGCAACACCTCATCAAGGGGATTGACTGCCGGGGAGCGGGGTGCTGCTCCCAGGGGCACCAGGGGTCCATTCTGCACAGTTACAGGGCGTGTCTGGGCTGTCCTCAGAGACCTACTCCTGCCAGCTCTCACCGAGGCAGCGCGAGCGACAGGATGGGTTAGCTGCCCTGAGTCCTGGCCAGGCTGTCTGACGGCTGTGGAGTTGGGGTGTCTAGCCCATCCCGCCCCTCACGCTGCTGTGTTTCACTTTTAGCGCGCTAGCTCGGCGAGGGCTGGCTCGAGTACTGGGGCTGGGAATTGCACCCAGCTCCAAACATCCCCATCATCGTCTTGACCACGGGGAGGAACATCAAAGCCGGATGCGGTCCGGCAGCCCTTGGCATCGTTGCCTTCAGTGGGTGCAGGATTAGCGCAGACAGTGACTTGCTGCAATTGTTCCACCAGAAAGCACCTGAGGCCACCTCTGTCCTGGCTGATTCTGCCGCTGGCGTGGATCTAGCCTGTACTACAAAGGTTTGCTGGGACAGCTGCACCCACAAGCCCTCCTAGTGGAGATGCAGCTGGTACCAGCAGGAGCCTGCATAGACATTTCCCCAAACGAAATAACCGATACCAGCCAAAGTGCTTTTTGTCTGGTATAACTGTGTCTACACTGGGGCTTTTGCTGGTACAAAACGGTCATAAAAAACCCACCCCCCAGACCAGCGTGACCATACAGACCAAAGTTCTGTGTGTAGGCCTGGCCTTGGGAGCTAGGGGTCTGTCTGTGAGCACTGCCACGCGGCTGCTTGCCCGAGCCCCTCCTGTGGCCAGACCCTGAGAGGCTCCGGAAGGAGCAAGTGTGTTTCCACATGTCTGTGCATCGCTGCTCGAGAGCCCAGAGACGCTCCACCGGGGAAATAGCAAACAGCAAACAGGCTGGATAAATATCCCCCTACAGTGGAGCTTCTGTTTTCGCTGCCTGTCATCTGCCGCCGGCGTTTAGCACAAGGGTTAGAGAGTTGTCAGAGCAACAGGAATTATTGGAGCATGGGAGCTGGGTGCTGCATCTTGCGTAGAGGAGCTGGACGAGCAAAGAGAAATATGAGTAAAAACAGCAGCACAGCGGAGGGGACATTGACTGGCGAGAACGCCCCCTGCTCCCCCCTGCGGTGTGAGAAACGGGGCGCTGCAGCTGGAGAGCGGCTCCTTCCTGTCTGAGCTGGAGGATTATTCGGGATGAGCTGGAGGCCGTTCTCAGATCCCACATGGGCTGAGCTCAGGTTCAGGCTCATGGCTGAGCTGGGTGCAGCGCTGGGCAGGGAACGCATTAGAGGGCACATGAGAACCAGGGCACGGGGAGCAGCGTTTACATTTGAATCAGGGAGCTGGTTTGAGTCTGAGTGGCGGCCAAAACACAGAACTGGAAGGGAGGGTGCAGGGCCTAAGGAGTCTGAGTTGGGTTTGAGGGTGCAGGAGACACGGAGGGCCTGGGTTTGGGGCATGGAGCCCTGCTGGGTTTGACGGCACAGTGATCAGGGCTTGGGGGTATGGGGACTGGGTTTGAATCGGGGCTGGTTTACATGCTGCCCCTGCAAGATTTGCACCACATATGTTGGACATACGCACTGTAGAGTCAGCTGACAACAACCCCTCTCCCCGCCCTGGCCCTCTGTAGCCTCCACTAGCCCAGGGAGCCACTCTCATGTGGCGCGCCGAGCTGTTTCCACAAACCTCCGCAGCCCTCCACCCCCTTTCCCCTGCCCTCACTCAGCTGTAGAGCGCAGACCTGGGAATAAATGGCCGGTAATTAATTTTGCTGATAAAGGTTTTTTGGTGGTGGTTGGCTGCAGTTGCGATGCTAAAGCAGCAATTAAAGATGAAGTGAGAGCTAAGTGTCCAGTGGATTATCATCTATCTGTGCAGACTCCTTCGCTGCTAATTGCTTCTGCTCCCGCGCTGTTTCAGACCCTGATTTCCAGGGCTGATTTGCTGTAAATACGGCTTAATCCTTCAATGAAGTGGGTGGGGATTGGGCACAGGGTCCATCCAGTGCAGCTCTCAGTGATGGGCAGAGCCTCTTGAACGCGACCCCGCTGCCCTGCAGGCCGTGTGCGGCGTGGCTGCCTGCCGCATCCAGCCCTCTCTCTGGGACGAACGGTCCCTTCGGAGGCCTGCCGCGCTCCTGGAGGGCGACTGTTCTCAATCCACACAGTGATCCACTCCCCACCGATGGGGCTTTGGGCTCTGGGCTCCCTCCTGCCCAGGTGACTGATGGAGGTTAGACCCAGAGGCAGGGACTGCTGTACAGAGATCAGCAGATCCCCCAGAAAGACTGTCCAGCCCCGGCGACATCTCTCTTGTCTGGTGATTGCAGCGCAGATCTCCTGGGTTCTGCTTCCTGCTCCATCACTGACTCGCTGGTTGATCTTTTCCAAGTCACGTCACGGCTCTGTGCCTCAATTTCCCCAACTTTTTGTAAAACGTGGGATTTGATGTCAGCCGTTACAGCAGTGAAAGGACAACTGGATTCTGCCCTGCCTCGTCCAGCCACCTGGCACTAACCCCCTTTGTTGGCCTGGGCATAATGTGAGGAGCAGAAAGAGCCTCCCCTGCTTTGCAGATATCAGGGTAACGTCAGGCAGCTGTTGAAATCTCGTGGAGGCCCAGTGCAAGTAAGAGGGGGGAATAAATCGGACTCCTGACGGCGTCTTTCTGAGAGCCACTTTCCTGATTGTAGGCACGTGCTGGGACTCGGGGAGCTGGGGAAGGAGGGAGAGGAGAGGGCAGGAAACGTCGAATGTCTGTAGAGAGTTTAAACCCGAATAAGGATTTATCGACCCAGAGAAAAGGCTCCAGGCACTAGTTCTGCTGTCCGTGCCGGCTGGTGTTTCTAGGTACGAGAGTTTCGATGTTTCTCTTTGCTATATTATCCTGGTACTTAAATTCCCTTCGGGGATATCGACACCCCAGCTGGGCAGGCGCCTCCTCCGTGGCTAGCCAGACACTCGCTAGAGCTGCCCAAGCTGCCAAAGGCAGTGCTGGGGCAGGATTGTATTCGGGGACGAGCTCAAGCCACTGTGGCCACGCTGCTATTTTTAGGCGCTCGCCTGAGCAGCACCAGGGCGTCTCGGTTTACCTGAGCTGGGAGTGACACCTCCCAGGTGCTGTGTAGACCTACCCCGTAGCGGAGAGAGAGCAGCGTGGTGTGAAACAGTAACGGTCCAAATCCCTGCCGGTCCTCAGGCGAAGCTGTAGGGTTTTGGACCATTCCTGTAGCCACTGCAGCATTGTTTCATAAGAGGCTTTGGGTTGAGGTGGGGTGGGGTGGGATTGTTAACACTCAGGCCTGAGAACCACCGGAACAAGCTGCAGTGGCAAAGATTCCTCATCTCACCCGCTTTTTGTTCCTGCCTTTCCTCTCGCTCCGGTTCCCCTCTGTGTCTGACTGGCCCAGCCGCACAGCTGTGGAAAAGGTAGACAACAAGCCTGCCCCTAACTCAAGGACAGCACTTCTTTGGGTGGGTGTTTGAGGAGGAATTAGTGTCTCCCGAAGGCGGGTGGAGAGTTCAAGGTGTCTGCAAAGCCCTGGCCAGAAGCCAAGGCAGATAGCTGAGGAGGAAAGGGAAAGACATTTTGGTAAAGTTAAAAGCAAAGGATCTAGGTTTAGGGAGCTGCTCGGCCCACTGGAAGGTCTGAAAAATATCCATCCCTAAAGGTGGTGGTGGGTCAAGTTTTCTTGGGTCTCTTTGTTTGTGAAAAGATGAGCCTGAAAGTGGCACTGTTGTTTCTTTGAAGAGGAGGCAGGAGCTTGTGGTTACACAAGCGTTGGCCGTTGTGGCTCCTGGGTTTGGTTATTGGCTCCCCTATTGTACCTCAGGGTCCGCCCCTATAAAGCAAATATTCCGTCTCCTAATGCGGTGTTGAGACGTAATCTTTGTAATGGGCGTTGAGCTCCTCAGAGGAAAGGCACTAGGGGAAGGTGCAGCATCGGGAGCAGAAAGGCAGCTGCTACTCGCTGAGTTTTGTAAACCCACAGCACAATAGTCTCGATGCCTAAATTCATGACCGGCCCATCTGAAAAATATTTGAGCCATTTTATAAACATGTAAAGAGCTCAACACTCTCCTCCCCAGATGGATGGTAGAACAGAAACCACCCCAGACTAAGCTCTAACTAGCTGGCTGGTTATGTGAAATCAATATTCCCCAGGCCATGAAGGAATGAGGGGTGAACACGGCTCCTTGTTTGTTTGTTCTGTGAGGATTTGCCTCTCCGAAGTAGAAGTATTTACTTCCCTCCTGTACCAGCCTGCTGGAAGCTCCCTGCTCTCTCCCTCCCATCCTCTCCCCTCCTGGCCCAGGTGGGAGTGGCTAGAGCCCCCCAGCAGTGTGGCTAGTTTGGACCCCGCGTAGCTTTGCCTGCAGAGAGTGTCACACAGTGAATGACATGGAGGGTTGCAGGAGCCTGGCCCAGGGAAGCGCTGGGATCCCAGGACAGCCCTGCGGTGCAGGAGGGTAGGACACAGTGCCCAGGGCTGGGCTGTTCCTCTTGAACACGCCCTGGGGTCTCTTCCGAGGAAGGCTGTTCAGATTGCAAAGCAGCAGTGCAGTTCCCAGCCCTAGGACACCGGTTCACTAGCTTGTATGTAACTGGCAGCAGCCATACAATTGCCCCCACAAAGTGTTTATCTATCTGATCATATTTTTATAGCAGCCAGTGTCATGCTAATTATGCCTTTAATTGGCTTTCTGAGCCCCCGTTTTCTCTGGAAAGGGAGGCGAGATGGAGAGAGCAGTACTGGGTGTTGTGTGTTACAAAGGGAGGGATTTCTGAACCATTCCCGTAGAGCCCTTCCCTCTTCCCAGGGAGTTCTGGTCATGCACTGCTGCCTCATGCTCCAGGGGTTTAGGCTCCACACCGTAAGCGTCTGCAGGTTTAGTAGTTATTCGACAGACTAGAACAATATTCCTTCAGTTAGTCTCTTGGTTGCCATAAGCTGGGTCATTGCTAGAGTTGCCCAGACGTTGATCCGTTCAATACCCCGGAAGGAAGTTACAGAACAGAACCCACCCAGAACAGGTCAGTCCCTGCCCCAAGCAGCTTACCTGGCTTCTTGCCTTGTTGCTCTCTATGTCCCTTGTATTGTACTGCTCCTTGTGTCTAGACCAGCGGCTCTCAACCTTTCCAGACTACTGTGCTTCTTTCAGGAGTCTGATTTTCTTGTGTACCCCAAGTTTCACCCCACTTAAAAACTACTTGCTTACAAAATCAGACATACAAATATAAAGGTGGCACAGCACAGTTACTGACAAATGGCTGGCGTTCTCATTTTACATTATAATTCTAAAATAAAACAATTTCAATATAATATTGTAAGTGCTGTTCAGTGTATAGAATATAGAGTGGTATAAACAAGCCATTGTATGAACTTTTCATTTGTACTGACTTCACTAGTGCTTTTTGTGTTGTAAAACTAGGCAAATATCTAGATACGTTGATGCACCCCTGGAAGATTGTGTACCCCTAAGGGTACACGTTCCTTTGGTCTAGAACAATCTCTTTCCTCCTCCATATGCCTCATTTTCTTACCACCTGCCCCTTGTGCTTCCTGCTTCTCCCTTGTGCCTGACCCCAGTCTCCCTTTGGAAATTCCCCAGCTCCCACGGTTGACTTGTGAGCTCACTAAACACGCCGTTGGCTTTATCTTTTCCCTGTTGCCTCCCTTTGTCTGCCTCTATCGATGTCCTAGGCGTGTCTCACTTAGACTGAAAGCTCTCTGGGGCAGGAACTGGGTCAGCTATTACTGTAAACATCTATGCCCTGCGCTGGTGTTACGTCAGTGTACAGGAGTAATAATATGCCTCTTCCAAGTGATTGTACAAAGACTAGCCTGCTAACACAAGCCAAATGCATTGTGTAACGGTCACTCTGGTAAAGGCCTGAGAAAACAGCCAGGCCTTGAATGTGCCCTAAAGGTCACAGACTCTGGCTCTGCCAGGCCATTAGATAAGCACATAATGATCCATCCAAGCATAGAGTAATCCACCCATAATACCCATATGTCTGTTCCGTATGCAAAGCACAGTACGACACCGCAGTCCAACGCCCACAAAGCAATGCAACTGCCGCTTCCGACTGAAGACTCGCCTTCCAATCCACGTGCATTTTGCAGGGAGCCTATTAAGCTATAATTGAGCAATTACCAACATGACCTTTTTAATTGCCAGTTGCCTTGCAGGGAGCTGTGCGGTAAATGAGATGAACCTAGCGAGGGGGCAGTGACTGCCAAGGTGTTGGGGAATGGCGTCTTTCACGGCTGGGGGATGCCCTGAGCTGTGGCAGAGCGGCTTGGGCATGTGTTTGACGAGAGGGCCAGGTGAGTAATCCGCTTATTCCACTGGCACTGGCTGGGAGCCCCTGTGCTCTGCGGCTCCTTGTGGTGTTCACGGAGAGTAGCCATCGATTCATTGGTCTTCATAGGGCTGCACTAGCTGCAAGTCAAATTGCATTCCCATGCCGTCATCTGGAGATGCCAGTAGTTGATCCCACCAGACTCGTAGGCAGATGAGACTTGGTCAGGCCAGAATCCAGGAGTCCCCCTGCTTCACTGCTGAGTGCTACTGCCGATCTCCCATTCCGGTGAGAGAGAGCAGGCCTTGTCCCCCTCCATCCAACCTCCCGGTGAGAGAGAGCAGGCCTTGTCCCCCTCCATCCAACCTCCCGGTGAGAGAGGGCAGTCCTTGACCCCCCTCCATCCAACCTCCCGGTGAGAGAGGGCAGTCCTTGACCCCCTCCATCCAACCTCCCGGTGAGAGAGAGCAGTCCTTGACCCCCCCTCCATCCAACCTCCCGGTGAGAGAGGGCAGTCCTTGACCCCTCCATCCAACATCCCGGTGAGAGAGAGCAGTCCTTGACCCCCCCTCCATCCAACCTCCCGGTGAGAGAGGGCAGTCCTTGACCCCCCTCCATCCAACCTCCCAGTGAGAGAGGGCAGTCCTTGACCCCCCCTCCATCCAACCTCCCGGTGAGAGAGAGCAGTCCTTGACCCCCTCCATCCAACCTCCCAGTGAGAGAGGGCAGTCCTTGACCCCCCCTCCATCCAACCTCCCGGTGAGAGAGAGCAGGCCTTGACCCCCTCCATCCAACCTCCCGGTGAGAGCGAGCAGGCCTTGACCCCCTCCATCCAACCTCCCGGTGAGAGCGAGCAGGCCTTGGTCCCCTCCATCCAACCTCCCGGTGAGAGAGAGCAGGCCTTGACCCCCTCCATCCAACCTCCCGGTGAGAGAGAGCAGTCCTTGACCCCCCCTCCATCCAACCTCCCGGTGAGAGAGAGCAGTCCTTGACCCCCCCTCCATCCAACCTCCCGGTGAGAGAGGGCAGTCCTTGACCCCCCCTCCATCCAACCTCCCGGTGAGAGAGGGCAGTCCTTGACCCCCCTCCATCCAACCTCCCAGTGAGAGAGGGCAGTCCTTGACCCCCCCTCCATCCAACCTCCCGGTGAGAGCGAGCAGTCCTTGGTCCCCTCCATCCAACCTCCCGGTGAGAGAGAGCAGGCCTTGACCCCCTCCATCCAACCTCCCGGTGAGAGAGAGCAGTCCTTGACCCCCTCCATCCAACCTCCCGGTGAGAGAGGGCAGTCCTTGACCCCCCCCTCCATCCAACCTCCCGGTGAGAGAGGGCAGTCCTTGACCCCCTCCATCCAACCTCCCGGTGAGAGAGGGCAGTCCTTGACCCCCTCCATCCAACCTCCCGGTGAGAGAGAGCAGTCCTTGACCCCCTCCATCCAACCTCCCGGTGAGAGAGAGCAGTCCTTGACCCCCTCCATCCAACCTCCCGGTGAGAGAGGGCAGTCCTTGACCCCCTCCATCCAACCTCCCGGTGAGAGAGGGCAGTCCTTGACCCCCTCCATCCAACCTCCCGGTGAGAGAGGGCAGTCCTTGACCCCCTCCATCCAACCTCCCGGTGAGAGAGAGCAGGCCTTGACCCCCTCCATCCAACCTCCCGGTGAGAGAGGGCAGTCCTTGTCCCCCTCCATCCAACCTCCCGGTGAGAGAGGGCAGTCCTTGACCCCCCCTCCATCCAACCTCCCGGTGAGAGAGGGCAGTCCTTGACCCCCCCCTCCATCCAACATCCCGGTGAGAGAGAGCAGTCCTTGACCCCCCTCCATCCAACCTCCCAGTGAGAGAGGGCAGTCCTTGACCCCCCGTCCATCCAACCTCCCGGTGAGAGAGGGCAGTCCTTGACCCCCCCTCCATCCAACCTCCCGGTGAGAGAGGGCAGTCCTTGACCCCCCTCCATCCAACCTCCCAGTGAGAGAGGGCAGTCCTTGACCCCCCGTCCATCCAACCTCCCGGTGAGAGAGAGCAGTCCTTGACCCCCCCTCCATCCAACCTCCCGGTGAGAGAGAGCAGTCCTTGACCCCCTCCATCCAACCTCCCAGTGAGAGAGGGCAGTCCTTGACCCCCCTCCATCCAACATCCCGGTGAGAGAGAGCAGTCCTTGGTCCCCTCCATCCAACCTCCCGGTGAGAGAGAGCAGTCCTTGACCCCCCTCCATCCAACCTCCCGGTGAGAGAGGGCAGTCCTTGACCCCCCCTCCATCCAACCTCCCGGTGAGAGAGGGCAGTCCTTGACCCCCTCCATCCAGCAGCCTGATGAGGAAGTGGGCATTGCAGGCCAGGGTATGTCCCTTTCGAGATGTTGATGTTGGAACGTTTCTACCTCTGTGCATTTTCCTTGTCTGTTTTCCCAGAACTGTCATTTGAGGGTCAGTTCTGAAACCCATTTGTGCTCTGGCACAGTCGGGGAAGTCACTGGCCTCAGGCAGGCGACTGGCCCTACACAAGCCATTATTTCATGGCTATTGCATAGACGGAGCTTTAACAAGGTATTACTGGCTCCATGTTGTGCCGTGAGAAGAATGTAGATTCCACTTAATTGTGTTCTCAGGGCTGTTCATTGCTGAGAGCCCAGCTGCTGCCAGAACATCTCTGTCGGCCTTTGTCTTGTACGTGTTTTATAGTTTACGGTCTCCGCTGGCTGCTTTAGTTTACATGGTGTTTTTAAAGGTATTTAAGGGACACTCAGTAAACTGCCAATATGTTTTAAAACTCGGATGTTTTGCTGTTGTGGAGTGTAAGCCTAGAACCGAACGGGAATATGTTTTCCTTCTCCAAACTCAGCTTCTTCCATCGTTCACAGATCCAGTTCTGGATGTGTGCTCATGAATATCAGGAGAGACGGTGTTTTGCTCAGAAGCGCTGGACTCCATACTGTTTAATTTAAAAATATACCGACAGCAAGCGCATCCCTCAACCAATGAACGATGTGGGTTTGCAGGGTTACTCAACCTTTCGTTCACTGTTCCAGGGAGATCTCAGGGACCGGCGCCGGGTGAGACAACGCGAAGGGCCCTAGCCAGGTGGATGGTGCGATTTCTTCTCACCTGGTAATAGTGAACATGCCAATGTCCAGCCCCAGGCTTGTCACTGGGGGTGGGAGGCTGGCACTGATTCCACAGGTGTAACTACACGCCCTCCGCCTGCCACAAAATCTGCCATTTGCCTTTTGTACCTTCTTGGTTTTGATGTATTTTTTATTTGTGCAAAACTGCATTGGTGGTGGTTGGTTTTTTCAGGCAGTTCTGCCACAGCGCAGCTGTTTCCCAAACAGGCATCTTGTTATCCTGCTACTCAAACTCTGACCTTCAGGGGCTCTGACAGGAGTACACATAGGTCCATTTCCCAGACATGACCAGGAACTCCATGCGAGTTCGAAGGCTTGTGTCTCGGACCAACAGAACTGGGTCCAATAAAATAGATTACCTCCCCTGCCTTGTCTCTCTCAGTACCCATGGGATCCAGCCCTGCCAACCCTTAGAACAGAGCTTTCCAAACTTTTCATGTTGGTGACACACTTTTTAGACATGCATCATTTCGCGACACAGTAATTCAGTTTTACTAGCAAACCGGAGGTTAAACTAACCCGTTATAAGAGATACGGACGCATATATAAATTGTAATAACGAAATGTCTGGGGACACAACATATCTCATGAAAACCTTTCATTTATATTTTTAAAAATATATGATTTGTAAAATAATAACATACACTGTTGTCATTTATGAGTAACAGTATGTAAATATGTGCAAGAATTAAAGTTGAATAACACCAATAACTACTTACCATTGTAATGGGGTGTATGAGGTTGATGGGATGAACACAGCTTTTCAATATTTGGTGGAATAAGAGGATTGGGGTGCGGGGGGGGATAAGCTCTTGCTGGGGTGTGGGCTCTGGGGTAGGGCAGGGCTGGGGATGAGTTTGGGATGGGTCTAGGCAGGCTGCTCTGGGACTGGAGCCAGAGAGGAGGACTCCCCCCCCCCCCAAGCCCTTTCCCTGCCCGCAGAAGCAAGCTCTGGGTCAGCTTCCTCCTTTCTTGCCCCCACCCCTCAGCAGTAGCACTCTCACTCACCCCCATCACAGGCAGCAGAAGTAGGAGGGCGCTAGGACCCTGCAGCAATGGAGGCAGCATGTTGCTGCACAGAACTGAAGAGAAGGGACGCTCTGCTCCCGGGGAGAAGGTGTAAGGGGGCAGCAAGGGGAGGCTGGGGGACCCTTGGGGGTGGGCAGAGCCAGGTTGCGGGGCAGAGGGAGGCTCTCTGGGCCCTTCCCCCTCCCCCCACCTGCAGGCAAGGCCCACAGAGCTCTCCTGCCGTGGCCGCGGTGCAGTCTGCCTTCCCCCAACTGTCTCTGCGGGGGGTGGGAGGGGAGTGGGCTTTCTGCCCCCTCCCGCCCCCCTTCTGCTGGCCGGCACTGGCCAAGCCGGCAGCAGCAGCAGCAGCTTTCCAGCAGTTTTGGCCGGGTAGTGCTTTTAGCTGCTTTAACATTAGCTGCTTTAGGAAGTTCCGGGGAGGGGCCAAGGGAAGCAGACGCGAGTAAGGGAGCTCCGCGCGACACACCTACACACTGCCGTCGACACACTAATGTGTCGCGGCACACAGTTTGGAAAGCTCTGCCTTAGAACAACTCCCGACCAGCCTTCCTCCGCTCCCCACATAGAGTATGGCCAGACTCTGGGGCCAGTCTTTGGGTTAACGAGGTTAAGTCCATCCTATTAATTGGGCTTGTGATGTGCGGAACCTCGTCATTTCAAAATGAATCTGTCCAACCGTCAACGATGATCTTAGCTACGATAAACTCCAGCACCAAAGGGAGTGCATTTCAGAGCAGCAGATGTGTGGGGCAGAGCTCCGCATTTCAGAGCAGCTGATGTGTGGGGCAGAGCTCCGCATTTCAGAGCAGCAGATGTGTGGGGCAGAGCTCCGCATTTCAGAGCAGCTGATGTGTGGGGCAGAGCTCCGCATTTCAGAGCAGCTGATGTGTGGGGCAGAGCTCCGCATTTCAGAGCAGCTGATGTGTGGGGCAGAGCTCCGCAGCTCCCTTTAACATTGCTGGCTAAATAAACCCCTTGTGTGTCCAGCTGTGAATGTATCCCTTAAAGTTGCAGGTTAGATCTTGTGTAAACATTCCCCAGGCTGGCAAGGTTATAAAACGTTCCAAGTACGATCTGCGCAGGACTCGTTGTCCAAACCTTTGCTGCCTGTTAAGCCTCTGGAAAGACCTTTCCTGACTAGGAAACATTGCTGCTCCTCACTCTTCCGCTCATTGCCTCTCCCAAAGAAACGTCCCTTGGATTTCCTTATGGCGAAGAGCCAGCTGGGGTGTGTTCACAACCAGAGGGTTGCAGCAGACCTGGAAACGTGCCCCAAGAAGCGTAGGAGGCTGGATATCTACAGACACGTCGGCGTCCTTCTGGAATTGAGTTAGGGGGTGACATTCCGGCTACGGAATTCTACAGAATGGCCCCAGAACCAATGAGAAAGGGTCTTATTCCCTGTTCATATCTATGGACTTGTAGAGAAATGTCTGTACAACCCGACTGGTTTCATCCTGATTAAATCCTAGTGGGGCCTTATAGATCCATGCAGAAAGAAATGCACCTGTCAGCACAAGTTGGAGGGAAGAGCATCCATGCACTGGCAGGGGGCAGAGGGCCGGGGGGCACACAGGCTTGTGGGAGAGCATGTATCCAGGTTTATTCAATCCCGTGGAAAGGCTTCCTGCCCCTTTGCAGCCTGGGTTGGGCATTAGTCGGTTTACTTGTTGGTTTTCTGGAGTGGTTTTAATTACAGTTTTATTCAAGTTTGACATTGGCAAATCTGTTCCTTAGAATGCCGAGCTGTCTGTCACGGCGCTCAGCCCAGTACTGGAAACCCCGCGAATGCAGGGTGGGCGTGTCTCTTAATACTTCTTACATTCTCCAGGGAAGAGGCAGGTTTAAGCACAACCATTGTGGTGCAGAAAGACAACCTGGAGGCAAGTAATGTCAGAATTATTGATTGAGTGGAGGAGTGAATTAGCTGCCTGCTCCTCTCCGGTTAGTCTCTAGTGAAGAAGGTTTTTCTTCCCATTATATTGTGCGTGTGTGTTTGCTTAGCAATTAATGCGCTTTCTCACGCCTATTGACGTCCGGGATGAAGGGTTGCTTTTCTGAGGGCTGTTGGTTTTTTTACACAGTGGACTTTTCATTCGGTTCTCCAAAGTTCAGGGCTGATAGTTAGCTGCTGGCCCTGTTGCATTAATGGGACCCGGGGGCCCAGCCTGTCTGTTCTCAAGGAGCAACTAGCCACTTGAGTTTGGGTTTGGATTTCCAGATAGATCCTGTTGCCCCCTCTGCTCCAGTCCAGGGTGGTGGGGAGAAAGGCATTGGGAGGAAGAGGGGAGGAGAAGGGGCAGCAGCTCTTTGAACTTAGGGCCAGGCAAATTGGTTCAGATAAAACAAGACACTTCCCTGCAATCCCTGTGAAGCTTTCGCTGGACGTTCCAGATGCCTCCGCTCTGTCTGAGGCTGTGAACTCGTTCCAACCCATGTTTGAAAGCAGTGAATTCTCAGCTTCCCAAAATGTGTTACCTGGGCCAGAGGGGCTGGGCGGCAGGGCAGTGGCGGGCTGGACCCTCTCCCTGTGGGACTGGCCAGCTGCCCACTCGCCCCGAACCCCTGCCGTGTGGCTGCCCCAGACCACGTGACGTGCAGCCTGCTGGCAGCCCCACCTCCACCGCACTGGGCTGCAGGCTTGGTCTGTCCGAACGGTTTTACTGGTAACCAGTGCCGCTGTCAGACCCTGGATTTATTCTGCTGGATCTCTGTTCTTCATCATATCAAGTTCTGTGAAGCGACTGGGCTTGGCAGGTTTGTCTGTGTCCAATCTGAAGCAAATACCATTAAACATACACCTAAGGAGGTCTGGAGAACCTTCTACTACCCCTCTGGACACTGAGGGAATGAAATAACAAATGCTATTTTCTTCCATAGCCAGGGGCCCAAACTAAAAACAACCCCCTGCTGATCTCTGCTGCTCAGAACCACGGAGCTTTATTGGCTTTAGTTACTGTCTTTGAGCCTCTTGTCTGTGGGTGAGGGAGGGCGGGGAAGGGGGGTTCTGCAGGCATTCCACTCTGTGTGAAGATCTTCTGGTTATGTAGCTCAGCGCTGATCTGGCCTGTTTGTGCGGGGGAGAGCCGAGTTCTGGCCGACAGCACTGCGAGTACAACGGCAAGGTACCAGGATAACTGACCCAGTGATGTGCCCCCGCTGGGAAGCTGGGATCCAGCTCTGAAGTTCGGGGTGTTCTCTTCTGGAGGTTTGTCTTTGATGATAATGCAAACGTGCGGCACCTTCTCAGTATCCAGAGTCTACCTAGACAGCTAGAAACCAGCTTCTGAGAGATTCTCCAAACAGGCCGTTCTCAGGGCATTTCTACCCAAACTAGACTGGGCAGAGGCACACGAACGGGTCAGGAGACTGTGCCTGGGGACATAAGGTTCGGTGTTTTAGTCCCATGGCTGCAGGGGTGTGGTTTAGCTGTTAAATAACAATGTCAGGATTCCCCATCCTGCTCCCCACTGTCACTGGCCAAACGGACTTAAAATGCAGTTGCCATAATCAAGGACTTTGACTTCTCATGTGTCTGTACTGGGCCCCGCTGCTGGAGGGCAGGGCGTAATAATGACCAGGGCAGACATGTCACGGGAATCTCTTCTCAGCTTGCTTTATGTTGGGTCACTCACACGCAGAATTTCGTATTAAGTTGTGGATTCTATGGAGCCCTATAACTGGGCTGAAGCCACTAAAATTCACTTGGTTTCTGGCCAGTCTTTGGTCCATATATCTCCGCGCCCTGGCCCAAGTTTTGCTTTTGTGTCAAAACTCCGAGTTCAGCCTGGGTTTGGGTCTCGCTGCCCTGCAGCCAGGACTCGTTCCAGCTCCCAACCAAGTCCTCAATTGATGAAAAAAAGCAAAATGCAAACACTTGGCTAAGAGAAGCTCTAAAACTCAATGGCCCTGAGATACCGTAATTAGTATGTTAGGAAAGTGACAGGAAAGAGAATCAGGCAAAGCCAAGGTCAGCGGCTGCTAATTAAGAATCAGCACCTCGTGTCAGCCTGAGCTGCTGCTTGGAATTGAAACATACACAGGGAGAAACCCAGGAAGATAAAGGTGATCGAGTTCCACAGAGAACAGCTAAAGGGATTGGAGCGGGGGGGTTTAAAGTTACTTTCCAGCTCCTCTGATAAAAGGGGAAGAAGGCAGAGAAAACAGCAAGGGGAGGGAAATACAGGCTTGCTTGGTTGCCAGAGAATTATGGAGCTTAGTGGGCCCACAAGGAGATTGTCTGTCTAGAGAAATAATCCGAATGACTTTTTTTCAAAGCTCGTCTATTATTATCGAGGCTCCTGGGCAGGGAAGGCTCTGCTGGCCCGTCGGCCCCAGCCCTGTGAACACAAGGCCTGTGGAAGTTGCCTCGGGCCTGGAGTTGCCATCGAGCTGGCTTGTGAAATTGGCCAGGGGGCTTGGGGCACGGCTGTGCATGCCCCTATGTGTCCAATGAAGCCCTCTCCGTTATGGACTGCCCTTCAACCTGCCCTGATGGCTTTGCTTTCCCATTACATGTGCCTGGTGATGCCTGTCTGGGAAAGCCCTACAGGGGTTTTAAACCCACCTATGGAATTCTCTGGCAGGGACGTTGTTCTGCAGGACGGTTTCCGAGTTCTAAAGGAAGGCGCTCGTTCTCTGTTGATTTCTCTCGGTCTCCAGAGTGTCTGTCGAGCCCAGTTGGTTGCATCCCTATCAAATCCTATCAGACTTTTCCAGGAAGGGAAGAGTTCGGCGCCTCAGCTGAGCACCCCAACCTTCGTAAATGAAACTGCCAGTGTTGCTAAGATCTTTCCCATTCTGGCACTGCAGCTGGTTGCAGCCTGCCCTGTAATTCAACAAGCGCAGCTGTAAATTCATACTCCAAAGACTATGTTTGAATCCTGTCGATGCCTCTATTGAAATGGTAGGGAATAGTAAATGGAACGCATCGAGCGCCATACGTAGCGGAATGGGATCTGAAGGCCTTCGGACAGAATGGGTAGCAGGGTGGGAATGGCCATACCAGAACACTGATTCTATACCGGCATGGCTCAGAGCCTACCAAGCTGCACCGAGACTGGGATATGATTCAGCACCTCATGTTCTCTTCACGCACCCTGTTGTGTGTTTCTGTCCTGCTGGGCTTTTGGTTTTAGTTCAGTGAAATGTTCGTTCATTTTTAAAAGGAGTCGGCAGTGGCAGGAATTGGAGAGAGACCTGCCAAGCACCTAGAAGATGCAAAGGAGTATTACTGTTATTGTAGCCGCTCCTATGATTGCACATACTTTCTTTAATGCAGGGCAGGCTGCGTAGGCATTCAGATGATGTGGTACTGTCCCAGCTGGAGTTATGTGGCCCCCTGGATTCAGTGTTTGCCTCTTGTGTGGCACTGACTCTGCATCTCACATACAATGGAAGATGGGCATTTACTTCTCTTCACAGGCATCACTAACGACCAGTTAGACTAATTCATGAGATGCAATCAGGACTAGCAGTTGTATTGGTCAATACGTGCTCCTGTTGATTACGGTTGGCACACGAGCCTTGCCATTGGACCAGGTGTTTGGAAGGATGGAGGCGGATGTTAAAATCCGACTGGGTGTCACATTATTTCCACTTAGTGTAAATATGTCTAATCTCCCTAACAAGGGGAGAGTGAAGCCGTGGCCATCAATCATGTCAGTGAGCTGCACGACAGCTGTCAGTCTGTGCCGAGGAATCGGACAGCGCAGTGTTTCATACTCCCTATCAATCTTTCTTCCTTTCTTTTCTTTCTTAGTGCAGAATGGACTGTGAGCAGTCTGGATTTTTTCCCCATGAAAGAGGCATGACTGTACCGTGTTGGTAATGAAGGAAGTCACTTGGGGCTGGAATGGGCAGTGTATCACTTTAATAGTTCCTTCGCTTCTAGGTCACCAGTTCAAATTCAACACAGGTTGGAAAGGGACTTAAATTTCTCCCCTTTTGGCCTAGGCGAGATGAGTTGATGTGTCTTAATTCAGCTCCTTGTGGACAGGTGTCTACATCCAAACCGAACTCTTCCAGGACTAGAACTAACTGCCCCCCTTGAAGGCCCCCTGAGCGGCCGGCCAGGGCTTGGGACCTGAGTGACTGTCTCACCCGCACCCCGCGGGTGAGGCACGTTTGGCAGGACAGTGGATGGGGGAAGCTTGTTCTGTTATGCCTGCAAGTGTCCATTGCGTGGATGAAGGATGACAGGCTCCATGGCAGTCGATCTGGCATCACTATATTACTTAATTATCTTGAAGAGGACGTCCTTCCTCCCCTGTCTGGACATCAGTGATGTCTTACTGGAAAGTGTGCGGGGGTGGGATCAAACCAAACCTCTAAACTCTCCAGAGATGGATTCTGAGACCCCAGGCAGATGATCTGGCCTGAGACTCGGAGTATCAAGTGTCACACTCTACACACTCAGATAATCAGAAACGCCTCCTTCTCGCTAATAGAAAACTGATTCCCAGGGACAACCCCTCTCCCAATACCAGCGCTGCCTCTTTGAGAGCAAATCTGCTTTGGTCTTGGAGTCAGATGGCTGGTGTTAAGGCTTGATTGGATTTCATGGGTCCCCAAAGTGAAGAAAATCTATTCAGATCCTGTCTCTCTGAAAATCTGAGACTCAAGACTGCAGGTCTTCCTGGAATGTGCTGCTTATTAGTTGAATCATGTGATAGCCCAGCATATCTGTCCCATGTCTGCAGGGCTGTGTTCTGTAAAAGGGGAAGGTGAATGAGTCGTTACTTTGTCGAAGGGGAGAAAACATTGCCGCCCGGATTTATTTGCCTTCCTTGACGACTTTCTGCTGTGCCTATGATAGCTGGGTTGGGCAGATTCATGGACTGAGAAACCATGAGGTTGGTCCAAGCTATGCATGTACCTTGCTGGCCCATGGACTGCACAGTATTTATTTGGAGAATAACAGCACAAGGCTTGGAGATGGGTATTGGATTCATGCCCCTGCCAACAGGTTGTGGGTTTTACAGATACGCATGGAAGCGAAGGAAGGAGAATGTCATTATCCCTGTGAAGAGTTATCACCACGCACGAGATTGTTTTAGTGGAAGGCAGTTCAAAAAAATGTCTTCAGCCTTATAAGTAAATTTACCTGTCAGCATTTCTCTCTCTCTTTCTCCTGCATGAGGCAACAGTCAGAGGTTTCCTGTGGGTAATTCACATAGTATCTGGCAGCTGATTTCCCTTCTCGCCCTCCAAATGAATGTCAGAGCGCTGGGAAGGGGCAGGACGCCTTTCAGTACCCAGCGCAGTCCTGGGGACTTCAGCAGAATTCCAGAGCAAACATGTTATTAGCAATGCAGATAACAGTATGTGCAGGTGTTTTTAGCATTTCAAACAGTGCGATATTTAACCTGCATTCACAGCTACAACCAGCTGAATACTCTGCCTCCCAGTGGCTTTTCTGCTGGGCACATGGGGAATCAGGTCACCCTCCCGCCTTCCCGTTAACCCCTTCATTCCAGCAAACACAGTGGTGCTCTTAGGAGTGCGGATGTGCTTAGACTTGGCAAGTCAAGGTCAGCCTTCACTGGTGCAGTTTTGCCCCCACTCACCAGGCACGTTGCTGGGCAGCAGAGAGATTAACGAGCAGTTGGATTCCATGCACCTCAAACTGGAAACGAGTCCATCGGCGGGAATGTGGCAGTACTGTTTATTTGCCTCAATACTACAGAAAATATGACATTGAAGTCTCCTGGTGCATATTATGGGTTTCATTTTCAGCTATTATCCAGGGCACATCACATGGCATTTGAACGTTGTCTAGCTGTTTTGCTGGCATTGTAGCTAGATGTCTAAATGCATCTGCAGTGAACAGGGTGGACAAAATTGTGCCCAAAAAACCAGAAGACTGGGCTGAGACCCCTTTAAAAAGCAGGCCCTGAGTGAAGACAATGATGGAGATAGTGTAGAACATGCATAAGGGATTATTTTCCAGAGGGATAAATAATAACTCTTCAGAGATGTACTGTACTGCTCGTCTCCTTTGTTGGGAGCTTTGGGGAAGCTGGAGTAGGGGAAGTGACTGATCCACGCAGGAGAAGCTAGGGGCTTTCATGGACTGCACCGCCCACAATGCACTGGTGAATGTGCCAGCCCCTGCTAAATGACCCACATGTCGGCGAGTGATAACCCACAGTGGACTTTCCTTTTCAGGATTTCTTGACCGACTTGATGATGTCCGAAGTTGACCGCTGTGGTGAAAATGAGCATCTCATTTTCCGAGAGAACACGCTGGCCACGAAAGCCATCGAGGAGTACCTGAAGCTGGTGGGGCAGAAGTACTTGCAGGATGCCTTAGGTATGTGCAAGCAGGAGCAGGGGTGGGGTGGTTGGATCTCCCCCACAGAATGTCTTAATCTCTGTGGTCCCTTGTGCTCTCCATTATGGAAGGAACATTAACTCAGCACTGCCTGCCTTCAGTTATAGCAGGGGCAGCAAAACTTTACCCAGCAGAGGGCTGCTCCGGCAGTGTGTCAGGAGCTGATGGTCTGTGTGCATATCGCATAAAACGGAGCAGACTGCAGATTAATGTGGGGTGCATCCTGTGGGACTACAAATCCCAGCATGCAATGCAGTCAGGCCAGTTGAATCCAGATGGAGCATCACATGCCTGAGCATGTAGTCTGTGTGAGCTGCCCGAAAGTGACCTCAGGGACATACTTGACAACTCTGTGGGGCTGCCTTGAGGTCACCGCTGAGTTATCTAATCTTAGCTCTTTAATCTACGTTCAGGGGAGAAAGCAAATTCATACTTTAAATTATGTGATGCCCCAGGTCTTCTGCCAGAGCATCCCAGCTTCCCATACATGCATTTCCCGCATCACACAGGCCTTATTGGAGCCTTCCACCTAGAGAGCAAAGCAGCAATCACAGTCTGATTTTTCCCTAATCACTGATGGATCTGATGAGAGCTCACAAATCTGAGTTATGGCTGTTGCATTCCACATTGTCAGAAACCCTTCATGCTGGTTATAAAAGGGCCGGATAACTCTCTGACCCAAACAGCAGCTGTACTGCCACAGATCAAGATAATTATGGCTTCTGCTTCAGGGCAAAAGCTGATCAACTGTGGAAGGTCAGGGAGAAGTCCCACATGGGCAGCACTGCACAATGGTCAGGTGCTGTTGGGGGAAGGGCAGGGGGTGAATTGCCTTCCTCTGAAGCATAATCTACTAGACTCAGCCAGAGACACAATAGACGGCTTGCTGGATCCATTGTCTGAGCTGATGCACATTGTACATTATCCCTGTGTATCTAGCTGGTAATTTCCTTTTCATTCATACTAAATTCATGGCAAGATCCTGGTAACAGGGTCACATAACATTAGGAGGAAGGTGATTGTTAATGCCAAAAAGTGTGGAAGTACCAGATTAAAAATAGTAGGGATGAAGACCAGGGGTTATCAGGGAAATACAATGAAAGCAGCAGACCTCAGGAGAGTTTTAAACAGGGATATTGTTTCTACTTTCTAATGATTTCTGGTTGAAGGTAAGTCTGTAAGCAGATTACCTTTAAAAATACTAAGAAGTCAGAAGATTAATGAGGGGCTAGAATTTCCAGAGCTAGATTGCAAATATTCCCACTGCTCCGGGCTGGTGCAGGGGAAGGCTGCACCAGTTGTTCACTGTTTGGGGTGTGGATTGTTTGTAGATATTTTGTGAAGGAAATGATTCATCTTTGTGTGGCAGGGTAACACAATAGTGCATGTTGCCTGCTTTAAGCATAGGAAGGAGTGGGGCAGGATAAACACAGCAGGCATCACCTGGAGCAAACAGAGAGGTTCCAAAAGCTGGCCAGCTGAGTGGAAAATACATTGGACAGGCTCTCCGGTAAATCACTAAAACCTGTTTCGGGCAATAGAAGGGAGAAAACACAGGAGGGAACTGGCCAAGGAAGGGCCCGTGGTCAGCAGCTGTGGGATGGGCGAACGGAGTGGGGTGAAAAGGGAAACTGAACCTCTTCTCAGAACACAAACCGATTCCTTGTGCAAACCCATCTGCACTGCCTGGGGGCAGACCTGAAGCGGCACGCAGCCGGCTGGGGAAGGTTGTTCTCCTGGGATTCCAGCCCAACCTGACAACTTCCCAGGGACCTTTGTTCTGTCCAGGGTGACAGCCTGGTCCCGCACCCCCCGGAGATGCAGAGAGGCCGCCAGATCCTGCCTGTATCCCCATTAACGGCCCTCCGCCACCTCCCTTGGAGCCCGTCCTGCGCCTAAAGAAAACGAGGAAGACTTGTGGCACCTTAGAGCCTAACCAATTTATTTCAGCATCTTGTTGGGTCAGCTCCTCCTGTGCAGGAGATGGGGTGTGTGGGCGGTAACCACCCCCTCCGAATGGTGATAGTTCTGCCCACTGTGCACAGGGAGAACTGGTGATGCAAGTCTGAGGGAGGGGTGGGTCAGGCCCCATCACATGTAACACAGGGGACGCTGGCAAACGGGAGTGAAGGGAAACGAGGAGAATGGCCTTGATGGGACACGGCCTGGTGATTTAGCTCCAAATCAGCCAGCCAGTAAAACTCGTTCTGGGATCTCCCCCTTCGGGTGTCCATTTCTCCCGTGGCCCGGGAACGTGCCGTGCCGTGCCACCGGCACAGTCTCCAGCATTGGGGCACTGTCTGCTGAGATCATCATGATGCCAGGCCAAGCCCTGACCTCCCAAATGGCCATGGCATGTTTGCCCTCTGGTGCCCTCCTGGCTGCTAGCGTAGCACAGGGAGTGACCTGTGCAAATTGGCACCAGCCTGGGGGAAATCGGGGCAAGCAGCACCCTAGGAAAGATGTGTTTTGGCAAAGCAGCATTAGGGCAGGATTTCAGTGTCACTGCCTCGAACTGCCAGCCGGGGAAAGAGCATAACACTCCCCAGCCAGATTTTCTTGTATTGAGCCATAAATGAAGGATTCCAGACAAAAATAAGCCACTCGGAACAGTGGGTCTGAGTCCCCAGACACCTTGCCGGCTCTTAGCCAGCTGGGAGGAGAAAGGCCTTTCCCTTCCCCCTAGGTATCTTCTCTTGCCTTATAGACCCACATGTGACAGGCAAGGGTCCGGGTTAACCCCTTATACACTGGGGCTTGTGGAATGCCGATCTGCCTTGCCACCAACGACCATCTCTGCTTGTCTGTCTGTCTTGTAGGGGAGTTCATCAAAGCTCTGTATGAATCAGATGAAAATTGCGAGGTGGACCCAAGTAAGTGCTCGTCCTCGGACCTTCCTGAACATCAGAGCAACCTGAAAATGTGCTGCGAGCTGGCCTTCTGTAAAATCATCAATTCGTACTGGTCAGTATCCCTCCCACCCTCACTTCCACCCAACTGCTTTTCCGCTGTGGCAGGCGTGGTACTTCTGTAGGTGGGGAATGGACCATCGCAACACTCAGGCTGGTTTGCATTGTCCTTTCTGCTAGTGATGAAAGACTGCTATTCACAGAGCCCGGTGGGTTGCAGATGCCCTCCTTAGATGCTGGGAATTGTAGTTCTCATTTTCAGCAATGGGCCAATTAATTGCTCTCCTAGCCTCAGGAATTGCACTTATCTGCTTCCCACGAATGACACTTGATGTCTTCAGTCACCGGCAAATTATAGATGGAAAAGACAGAGATGCAAATTATTGTTTTTTTAGTTCATTTCTGGCTAAAAATAACTGAGGTGCCATTAAAAGGTCAAGGTAAAAATAGACACGAAAAGAGACCCGTGGGAAGTCAAAGGTGCAATGGGAGATTGAGGAAAAGGCTGAAGCAGCCAGGATGCTGTTCTCAGGCTGCGTTGCTCACTGATTCTGGAGGAATAATTGGGCGGACGATGAGTGTTTTGGATTGGCCGAGGTACCCTGACAGTTAAGGATCTCGCTTTAAAAATAGAGTGGCAGAGTCTGCCGGCGGAGCTGCTGGAGAGAGGAAAGAGGTTCACAATAACTAAAAAATGTTACAATTATGTCATGATTTGGACATCTGGAAAGTTTCACTGTAAGCAGAATTTCAGCAGGCGGAAGCTCATTACAGGACAGTTGGTTAATGAATTATGGCCCCCTCCATCACATAAAGCCCCGCTAACCGAATTCCACCCTTCATGATACAATTAAACGTTTATGGTCTCTCCGACTCCCATCCCGCATTAGCGAAGAGCACTTGGCGTTACCGCCTGTGTCGCTGTCACATACGTTTTAAAGGGGTGTTTTTCAGTAACTCTTCAACCTGTCCAGATTGTTCAACCCTTCAATTGCTTAAGCCTTAAAGGATTCCAGTCTTCCTGGGCAAGTCCCAGGAAGTAAAGGGGTTTTGCCCATTTATTTGGATTAAGCCAGAGCGAGAGGAGGAGGATTGAGCCAGTGTGATTTGGAAGGCCTGGGGTAGAGAATCTGCAGTGACTCTGGGCTTTTAGGGGGGTGCTGGCAGCAGATCTCTGCCGTGTACAGCTCTCTGCTGAGACCAGTCATTTTTCTGAAATGCCCCCCCTCCGTCAAGTCCTCCTGGCTATAAATTAACTGCTGTTCGCGTTCAGGGGACCTTTAGCATTTCAGCGTTGAGAGGCAGAGCAGCGTTAAGAAAGGGGAAAGAGAAATGAGCTGTGGACAGAGGGATGGGCTGAGACAGGGAGGGAAGAGACTTAGCGACGAAACAGACATACCGAGGAGAGAGACGCCCAGTGACATTTTGAGAGATCAACACGTTCCCACACAGCGACTTACTGCTTCAGAGCTAAGGGTAATGATGGGGATCTCCAGGGTAACTGCTGGGCAGAGCTGAGCTATCAAGGGTGAGAGGTCTAGGAGGAGGGAAGGGGGACAGGTGATCTCAGTAGTGACTGGGGGTATGTACAGGGTGGGGAGACAATCAGAGGGGAGCCAGGCAGGACCCATTCGTCCCCTGAGCACAGAGGAAAATGACCCACCCAAAAATGTGCTGAACAGGCAGGGTCCCCAGCTAGGTGGCCAGAGCACTCCGCCAGGGCTGGAAGGGGGAAAAGCTACCTGTCCAGTGGGAGCTACCGACGGTGGCGGCGGCATATCACCTCGGAGTATCCCCCTCGCCGAGAGGCGGGGCGCTCGGACCGGCCTGGAAACCCACCGGGGGGGCTGAGGAAGGACATATCGGGGTTTCCAGGCACTCCTGTATTGAGGAGCGAGTACCCTGTGTAGCAGAACAGAGCAGCGGAGATGCTAAAAGCCAGGCCAGGGGAGGAAAGAAGCCAGCCCACGCCTGACTGCGATGGAGCACGTACCCCAGTACGTCCTGAGCTGGGTCGCTGGGTCCCACGTGGGTCCACTGACCTCGGCACAGGAGGGATGCTCTTCCATTAGCACCCTGGCGGTCTGCCAGGAGGGTAGTTTTCCCTGGCTGTACTTCCACCTCAGCCCACCACTGCTGGTGGAGAACAGCCACGCAGATCCCTGTAACGGGCACTATGTGTCCTGCCCAGTTTCCCCCTTTACGCCTCAGGCAGGCCTGGCCCAAGGGGCATGGCCGGAGACAAGTCTGCGCAGGTTGCCTCTCACTGTCACGTGGCTCAGCGGCGGAGCTGGGAGGCTCTCCCTGAGCTCCTCTGGGATGGACCGTGCTGTGGTGAACCCCAATCTGGGTGGGCTTTTCCCAGCAGGGGCTCAGGACCCGTTTGCTTTTGGACAAAGAGCCTGCTCCACAGCCTGCTCCACAGCCATTGTCCAGCCTCCCTTCTGGGGGTGGCTGAATCCAGCTGAGTAAATAAAACATGCTGGGAACAGGATGAGGTGGGAGGCAGGGAATGGGGAGGGGAAGAGGAGAAGCAGGCAAGAGACTCTGGGGATAAGACCTGCAAGAGCCAGAATCCACGGGTCAAACCCAGGGGAATTTGCCTGGAACTCAGGATGAATGGGCTGGAATCTGAGTTACACCGGTGTAAACCAGGAATAACTTCAAAGCAGTTACTCTGGATTTACACCAGTCTCTGAGAGCAGAATTTGACACCCATGCCTATACAACATTCATTTCCTATTCCCTGCCGTCCCCGCACCAGTATCAAAGAAGGGCCCTGGATATAAGAGCATCATCTTTGTGTGATGTACTCGATTGGGTGTGCGCCCAAGAGCCAAAAAGACCCAAGTTCTAATGGTGGCCCCGTTACTGACTCCCTGGGTCCCCTTGGTAAAGTCACCTCACCCCTGTGCCTCAGTTTCCCACCTGCAAACTAGGATTGGTAACATTTCCCAACCTCACCGGGAGGGGGTGGGAGTTAATCAGTTAATGTCTGGATGGGGCTTTCTGGTTCCATTTCCCATCTCTCTCCCTTTGGGCAGCGACACTAGACTGGCCAGTTACACACGGGGTCTCGGGCACTAGCACAGCTGAGAATGTTTCAATCCCGGTACAAACCGTTCTTGTTGCTGAAACTTAAAAAGCCAGGATGATATTTTTTTTCCTATTAGGCTTTTGTAAATTCCATCCTAATGAAACCTGGATGGGGCCTCGATCCAGCTGACAGGACCCCATTAGGAACCAAACCTGAAGGCTGTTGTGAGTCCGCTTTTCTGCACATTCAGCTCCCAGCATCTTCCGTGGAAATAGACAGTGGGGCTGACTCTGCCTGATGGATTAAGTTGCTTTTCTTGCAAGTTTCAGAGGCGACCAAAACTCTTCCTGTGTAACCCACTGGTTGATTGTGGCTTCCTATCCCCCTCTAGTGGTAGCTCCATAAAAGAGGATAAGAGCCTATTATTGCTACTGGTTAATGAAGTTACTCTTTCAGCTCGGGTAGAGGCCTCTACTTTAGTGCTGGAGGAGCAGAGTTCACGCCCCACAGGTGACTTATGGGGAAGGGGGTTGTTATACTTGGTTGTCAGACTTGCCAGCCAGAGCTATGAAATAGACTCACGTTCCTAGCCTGGGATTTACAAACCCTGCATTCTCTTGCAGTGTCTTCCCGAGGGAACTCAAAGAGGTTTTTGCTTCGTGGAGACAAGAGTGCAGTAACCGCGGCCGGCCGGACATCAGCGAGCGGCTCATCAGTGCCTCCTTATTCCTCCGGTTTCTCTGTCCGGCCATCATGTCCCCGTCCCTCTTTAACCTGCTCCAGGAATACCCCGACGACCGCACTGCGCGCACTTTGACCCTCATTGCCAAGGTCACACAGAACCTCGCCAACTTTGCCAAGTAAGTTGGGGGGAAGCAGTTGGGTTTATTCTCGATGAGCATGAAGGAAATTGCAGTGTCGGTGAATTTTGTTCAGTGGCTATTCAGTGCTAGCCTGACAGCCTGCAAGCAGCCATCCTGCGTGGGATGCAGCCCAGAACGGTGGGTGCCATGGAAGTGCATGGCCGTGGCTTCGAGGGAAGCAGGAGCAGGGTCTGGTGAGAATGCAGTCCTCAGCCTGTCTGCTGCAACTAGCTGCAAAGGGGGCCAGTTAGTGCCAGGTGTGATGTCAGGAGCAGGACTGAGATCCAGCTCGCTGCAGATTAGCCACTGAACAGCAACAGAGAGGAGACCATTGCTCAGAGAGGAGACCATTGCTCAGAGAGGAGACCATTGCTCAGAGAGATTCGGTGGCCATTTGTATTCCCACTCAGGAACAGTCAGTCAGCAAAGGCAGTTGTGTCCCTGCTGCTACCTTCAGCCGCACTCTAGACAGACTTACAGACGTCCCTACTGTTTCCTCTATTTTCCACATTCCCCCCACGGGAAACACCTCGCCTTTCCCGATCCCACTAGGTCAGTGCCTCCAGCCATATCTCAATGGGAGAGAGACTGTTTTATTCTCCACACCAGCACGCCACTAGGCCTTTTCTGAGCAGAACGGTCCATTCTCAACCCAGGGGGAGCAGATAGGGCAGAAGTTTGAAGTACTCCAGGGTTGGTAAGAAAGGTGTTATCCGCCATTCTGTCACACGTTAGCCACATCCAGCTAGGTAACTGTGGATGAACCCTTCAGCGGAGCCACCGCACAGCCCAGACCCCGAATGAATGATGCTATCAGAGGCTATGGTCGCCATAGCTCTGGGGAAATCTGCTCCCACAGACTGAGCTCAGGGATCGCCCCTGTTATTAAAATGAACGTCTCTGAACTTGGAGGCTGGGGGAAGAAATTGGGGGAGCTGTCAATCTCTATCTAAGCCCAGAGGGCTGGTGGAAACAAAGGAAGAGATTTCTGAAAATCTTTCCACTGGCTGCAGTGGAAGCTCTGAGCTACTTATCCTGAGCTCTGATAACAGACCCATGAGCTCCTGGAAATGTGAATGGACAGCCTCAGTCTAAAGCTTCTTAGAATTGCAAACTAATTGAATTCACATGCACACAGCCAGACCCAGACATAAGACATATGAGTGTGTTACTCTGGGTGACAGACAGGCTCCATCTTTCTGACCCACCCTTAACTAAAAGGTTTTCCAAGTTTCTGTACTTTGCAAGAAGAGCTCTTTAACTAAGCTGGCAGTATTTAAGCCTGAGCAATTGAGCTGAGCTCTGTACAGGAGCATGCTGACAGCAGCAGGCCTTGCCTGCCCCATGCGGGGGGGATGGTCTTTCTCAGGCTCCACCGTCCCAAAAGAGCCGAGCAGACAGCATGGAGGGGAGGGGCTGGTCCCGAGGCTGCCGGCCTCCCCATGCAAATACACATCCACTGTCAGTGGGGGTTTGGTCCCTGTCCTGTCTCCCCCTCATCTTGCAGTGAGCCCAGCACATTCCCATGCCAGACACATCCTCGCCTGGCGAGCCTTCACTCGGAGGAACAGACGCTGCCTCTGACACAGACGCAGAGACTCTGGCAGGCGGGCGACTAGAAATGACATTATTAATGCACTGGGGCGGCAGCGCTCAGGAGCTCTGCCACCGGCTGTCACTCCACCCAGCGCAGAGAGGGGCGGAGGGATTTGGGTGGTGGGCACTGATCACCTGGGAGTGAGAGCTGCACATGAGCAGAGATCACAGGCTAGCTGCTGGAGGGACAGGCCCCCCGGGAACTTTGGCTAGACATAGGCAGACCCACGGGAGGCTCGTCGGTCAGGATTTGGATTTTCACACAGGTGGCTCAAAGCAGCAAGATCAGCGCCAGCCTCTAGATTGCAAAGACCCCCCCAGTATGGATGGGTGGGTTGGGTCAAAGACCCAACTAAGGGTGAGCCCAGTGTGGGCCTCACCTCATCACAGTCCCCAAAGCTGAGGCGAAGGAGTTGGACAAATGGCTGTGGTTCCTGGCACAGGGCTGGAAGAAAGACTCAGCATCTCCAGACGCTGATTAGCTCTGTTCCACCCTGTGCTGTTTACAGCTGGTTAATTGTGCACCGTTTCTCTCAGGTTCTAGCTGAGGTTCATGTGCCTGTCTTGATAGGTTTGGCAGCAAAGAGGAGTATATGTCCTTTATGAATCAGTTTCTGGAACACGAATGGACTAACATGCAGCGATTTCTGTTGGAGATTTCCAATCCAGAAACCATCTCGAACACAGCTGGCTTTGAAGGCTACATCGACCTGGGCCGGGAATTGTCCACTTTGCACTCTCTACTGTGGGAGGTCATTTCTCAGCTCGAGCAGGTACCCGGGGGGAGGTGGGAGCTGGAGGGGCAAACTTTAGAGGGGTCGCACCTCAGTCAATCACTTCCTGGGATTGGGGGGGGGCGTGACTGGGAGTTTAATGTGCACCACACTACACAGCGGTCCCGTGCAAACCGTCCGCAAGAAAGAAGACATCAATTGGTTATCAGGAAGGGGATAACTAAGTAGCAGGATCTCTGTAATCTAGCAGTGGTTAGCACTTCTGTAGCCTTGCACACATTGCCTGCCTAATCCTCTCAATACCCTGAGACAGATAAGTATAATTATCCCCTTAACCAGTGGGGAAACTGAGGCAGGGAGGGATCAGAACTAGGTGCTGCTGGTTCCCAGTCCTGTGCTCAACACTAGACCTCACCTCTGTATCAGCAAGTGCTGTGCAGTGGGAAGGAGCAGAACTTGCCTCTTGACTTCAGCTAGTTTTACTTTAAAAAAGAAACGTTTTTAGTCAAGCTTTTAGTTAGACCAGACTTACACACAGCTGCTGTTTTCTGTGTACAGACTCTGTTGATCCACACACACGAGTTAAGGGGGGTTCCCCAACTACTACAAAGAAGTGTGGCGGAGCAACTGAGGAAACTACTGTTGCTAAGGAAGTTCTGTGAGAGACTTTGCAGATCCTGGGACAGCTGGCCAGGGTTCTCCTTACTTAGGAAGCAAGCAGCCTGTAACGTTTCTGTCCCCATTTCTCCTCAGGGCACTGTAACAAAACTTGGTCCCCTGCCTCGGATTCTGAGGGATGTCAACACGGCGCTCAGTAACCCAGCGTGTGTGCAGGTCTCCGTCACAGCCGACCATACTGCATCGACTCCAAACGCTGGCAACAGCATCTCTGCTGGGCTACAGAAAATGGTGATAGAGAATGACTTATCTGGGTAAGAATCAAAGAGGTAGCCGTGTTAGTCTGGAATAGCAGAAGTGACAAAGAGTCCTGTGGCACCTTAAAGACTAACTAAAGTATTGACACACAAGCTTTCGTGGGCTAATCCCCACTTCGTCGGATGCATGCAGTGGAAGTATCACCGCAGGAGAGCGCTCCTGGCCATTGACCAGAGAAATCGCAAATACTCTGTGAGCGTCAGCCTGCGGGCACCTGGCTGGCTACATGCAGAGCCGAGCAAAGCTAGGGGTGGCTGGGAGTTCGCCAGACTTACTCTGGGGAATATAATACTCTGCTCCTTCCCAGCTGTTGGGGTGAGAATGGGAGAAGGACTGATTCTAAAACTGTGGGGGTGTGCGCGCGCACATGCAAGTGCAGAGGGATTTAACAATCAATTCAGTGGGACTTCTGTGCATGGCAAATAGGCAGGATTGAGCCCATCCTGCTTGTAAAGCACTGGATCGGTGCTGAGTACAATTAAATCCAAATCACTGGTGGTTTCCCTAACGGTCACTCGTCTTTTGGAAGTTTGCTTATTGGGGTTTTCAGCCCACTCTGCCTAATTTTTATTATCTATGTAAAACCAATGAGCAATAGCCCACAGGCCGAGTCCCTGAACACACACTCCTTGGCTTTCTCATTGAGGAATTTCGTTCCCGGTGGGTGAACAGCTGATCGTGTTGCAGTTACAATGCTAGTTTTATTCCTGTTTGCTGAAGAGGCAGTGGAACCTGCCCAAAGGAAAAGCCTCTCATAGTAAAATAGGTTTGAAATGTGGGCTAGAAATCTAATTAGGAGTGAGGGAGCTGGCAAGAGTAGCCGGACTTGCTCTGTAATCAGAGCTTTCATCTCTAATGCTTCCCTGCATGGGGTAAAGCTCTTCAAATTTTGTCTAAGGGAGAATTTCTCAGAACAAAATACTCTGGCCCAAATACGTCCTATGTAAATGTAAATGCAGCATCTTTGATCTGACGCATTCACATGATACTACTGCAAAGCCCACTGGAAATCGATAGTGCACAAATCGGCAGTTTATTGTAGGAGGAATGGGTGATGAGACCTCGGCCTTTGCTTGGAAAGCAGCAGACAACGTTGGTGCTCGTTATTACCATTATTATTGCTGGCGTTTTTATTTGTATTATCTTACTGTCTAGGATGCGCTGTACAAACAGGACCAAAAGATGATCCTGGTGCAAAGAGTTACAATCTCCCGATAGGACAAGAGACAGCAGAGAGATGCAGATAGACAGGGGAGCACTAGGAAACAATGAGACAGTGTTGGTCAGCGTGGTTGTAACTGGTGATACAAAGCATCCAAGGATTGCCTCAGGACATGCCTCTCACTCACACAAGTAGATCCATCTACCAGACCTCTCAGCCACTCCTACATACAACACACCCACGCAGAGACACTCATTCATTCATACACAATAACACCCATCCATCCCCATCCCCACCCCCACACCCTTCCCTCACTTACATGTGTGTCACACGCGTGCACACACACACACACACACACACACACACACACACACACACTGATTGTGCACTGACACATCCAACCTCACTGCCTACTCTTGACAGAGGTTCTGACGAGAGCAGGCCAGGAATTTTTCTACTAACCGTTCTTTCATCAGAAAATGCTGATTAGTTGAAACCAAACATTTTTGGCAGGAAAGGTTCCGTGTCACCAGATTTCCTGGCTCAAAATGTTTTTAGAAAAAAACAAGTTTTGAAATGATTAAAACATCCTCTTTTGACATTTTCCAAATGAAAAGTTCCTGTTTGTCTGTTCTTAACAACTTTTCATTTTGAAATGTTAATTAAATTATTGTTTAAAAGGCGTCAAAATCAAGAAGTTGAAAGGAAACATTGCATCCATTTTTGCCATGAAAAGTTTTGAAATTTTGGCTTCTTGCTGCCTGTCTGGACTGGTTTTAATCTCCAAATGTTTCACGGCACAAAATCTGTTTTCTGCCCAGCTGTAGCCCTAATCGGTTTTTCCCAGGGGAGCAGTGCTGTGACCGAGTTTTGCACACGCCCTCACCTCACGGTGGGTTGGCTTGTTTGCTTCGTTTTACACCTCTAGGCTCTACTGATTTTTCCTCCTAGTTTCTTTTTGCTGATTACTTCTGCCTGCTGCGGTGTACCATTCACAGCTCTTCTTTTTTCTTCTCCTCTCCCCTTCCTTTATGCGTTTATTTCCCCGCAGTCTGATAGATTTCACACGGTTACCGTCTCCAACCCCTGAAAACAAGGACTTGTTTTTTGTCACAAGGTCTGCTGGGGCTCAGCCCTCGCCCGCCCGAAGCTCCAGCTATTCGGAGGCCAATGAGCCCGACGTGCAGATGTCCAATGGCAGCAAGAGTTTGTCCATGGTGGACTTGCAGGACAATCGGATTTTGGACAGTGGGACAAATGCACCCGGGGCCGCGGACTCCCTCAATGACAGTCAGTCGTCTGTCGGGCAGTTACAGGGCATATGGACCGCACGCACTCAGCAGAACAACGTGACTGGCATGGCCACGGTGCGCAGGGTAGGCCAGACCCCCACCACGCCCAACGCGGAGAGCGCGCCCGGCAGGCCCCAGCTCTTAGCACCTTTATCGTTCCAGAACCCGGTGTACCAGATGGCAGCCGGGCTTCCGCTCTCCCCCCGGGGCCTGGGGGACTCTGGCTCCGAGTGCCACAGCTCCCTCAGCTCCCACAGCAACAGCGAGGAGCTGACGGCCAACAAGCACGGCTTCGTCAACCCTGCCGGGAGCGAGGACTTCACCCGCCGGACGGGGGAGCTGGCCCGCCGGCAGCTCTCTCTGACCGAGAAAGGGGGCCAGCCCACCATGCCCCGGCAGAACAGCGCCGGCCCCCAGAGGCGGATAGACCAGCCGCCCCCTCCCCCGCCACCCGTCACCCGGGGCAGGACGCCGCCCTCCCTGCTGAACACGGTTCAGTACCCGAGACCGTCCAGCGGGAGCATGATGTCCTCCTCCCCCGACTGGCCCGGCAGCGGGGCCCGCCTCCGGCAGCAGTCCTCCTCCTCCAAGGGCGACAGCCCGGAGATGAAGCAGCGCACCGTGCACAAGCAGGTCAGTGCCAGGAGGCCGGGCCGAGCAGAGCCGGCCTTGCGGGGGAAGGGATGTGGGCGGGGAACAGGTCCCATTTGGGGGGAATTGGGAGCGTAGGCCACGACTTTCCTCCCCTTTCAGTCTGGCAGCAGGATGGGGGGGGGGCCCGCAACAGAGCCCGTCCGGAAAAGGTGACGTTTACGTTTTCACTCTGAGTTCGCTGCGTCCGTTGCCTCGGGGCTGCGGGCCGTGCTGAGCCTCTCCTCCATCCCGCTCCACCCTCCTCTCACTGCTTTGCCTCCTCCCCATGCAAACTGCTCATCCCATACCACGGTCAGTCAAATTCCATCTCACGGACGCCGATCAGGACCCGAGCTCCGCTAAGTACGAGGCTTCGTCCTGCTACTGTTTCGCTGGGGACGTGGGGCGGCTGGACGCTCCCATCCTGTTAGTTTTGTCTTTTAAAATCTCCCATGGATGCATTTTTTGGGAGGGGTGGAAAAAAGGGGAAAGATCCGTCACTTCAGCAAAATCAGCACCGCTGACATTCCCTCCTGAAGCCACCTTCGCCGGAGGGTGAATTTCATGGCACGTACTACAAGTACCAGGGCACCCTGGTTCGTCCCCATGCCAGGGACACATCCCGTTCGGATGGCATCTGGAAACAGTTTTCCTACCGCTGATTTTTTTTCCCCTAAGAACTAATCCCATAGGAAAAGAAACACACCGAGGATTTCTGATACCAGCCCCGAAAAAAAATGTGGCTAGGTGACAACATCTCAATGCAGACACAGTGTAACGGCTCCCGTAACTCCGCACACTTGAACGCAAGAGACAGACAGGTGTGCATAATTGCTCTTCTTTTTCAAGGACTCTACAGAGCCCTTATCAGCGCTGGCCATTAAAAGCCATTTTGTCAATCAGATGCAGGGTAGTTCTGTGGACAGCGGAGCCGTCTGTAGGCGTAGGCATTAGCAAGCTGGTCAAGTAGCAGCATTTGTATAATAAGGATCGATACTCATTATGTGGGGAAGGTAGAGAGGTTGGCAAAGCACTCCGGGGCCTGTTCGGGAATGGGGGCTGCTCCAGAGTAGTTCTGCAGAGTGAAATGGATGCCTGATGACCCTTCACAGACACCCTGTCCCCCCGAAAGGTTCTCCTTGAGGAGGCAGGGGTCCCTGCAGTGCCACCCCTGACTATCTGTGTATTCGAGTCCATGCCAACCAGAATGAAACTGCTTGGTCCCACTCAACGGGGCTTAGTGTTATTTGAGAGGAAATACATCCCATTCAGCGGCCGTTCAATTTGGATTCCCCCGTCCCCAACTGCTGCTGATTGGAAAAGCTTCCAACCGCCTCCTTCCTCGCAGTTTTGAATCCACTTAGCTCGGGGTTTTCTGTCCTGTTCAGTGGAAGAAACCCAGCGAGGGAGGAGGCACCATTCATGCAGGGCTAACCCCCATTTTGTCAGCACTCACGGGGCTGAAAACCCCCAAACATCTTCTACGGGGCTGAAAGGAACAAGAGGGACAATTTCCTCCACCCCTGGTGGCCACGCACCTTTGAGAGACCTGCATCCTTTGCTCCTGCCCTGGTCACAATTCCCGGTCCAGAGGTGCCCCAAAAGGCAGGAAGCCAGAAGCTAGGGGCCCATTTATGGCAGAGGGATAATCCATATGGCAGAGTCTGAAACTTCACGTTCAAAGTCCTAGATCCGGACGGCAAGATTTACTTGGAGGGGGAGGGGTAGTAACATCAGTGTAATTGTTTCTATCCCCGCTGAGCCATCATCTGGGAGAAATTTCCCCAATTGCCCCACTGAAGAATTCTTCTCCATCCAGGGCTTTCCAGCTCAGAGCGAGGGAGCTGCTCTTATGCATCCACTGCCTGACTGAAAGAACCAGGGGGCTGGAGGTGTGACAAGTCCCTGACATGTCTGGGTTTTCAGCTTGTATCCTCTTGGCTCTAACCCACAATGTTCGGCCTGAGACATTACTCACTACAATTTGTAGCCAGCTGTGATGGAGGAAAAATAGCTGGAGATCCACTTCCTGGGGTTTATAATGTGACTGGAAAATCTCTAGGCAATTTTGTTTACCTTTGGGTTTCCTGAGACGGTGGGCAGGTGTCCTCAGCTTGCTGGTGGTAGATTACTGTAGCTCAGATGGCGAGAGAGAAATCTCTTTGAAAGGAAACCCATTAATTTGAACTTATGAGACTCCCATTCTCCGAGCCTCATGTGACTACCGTAGATTTTTCAGGAGGGCCCCAGTGTGATCAAAAATTGCACTTCACTTTGTACATCTGTTTGTGGCTGTAGTGAAATCTCTGCAGCAGGTGAAGAGGCATCTTGATGGAGGAGGAGCTGAAGGGTTAAGCAACACTTCTTAGCTGTCTGCCTGCAGCCTGAGCCCCGACAGCCACATGTCCTGAGACAGTAGCAGGAGTGGCCAGGAACTAGGGCCTGTTGATCCTGAGCGGATCCCTTTGATGCCCAGTTAACAACAGTGTTTGTAAGGAGGCAGAATTGGGCATACAAAGGCAAGCTGACAATAGCTCAAACAAACCAGGTGCATTTACAGGCTGGGTCCTTGCTCTCTCCCTTCGGGTGCTCTAACCCTTTCCTTCCCTTCGGAGCAGTACTGGGGCCTTGGGCTTGGTTGGCAGGAAACTCTCTCGCTCTCTAGCTTCACAGCCATTTTTGTTACCGATTTTTCTTTTGTTATGGTTGTATGTTTCATTGTAGGCCCCTTCTCCTGTGAACCCCAATGCCCTGGACCGCACTGCCGCATGGCTTTTGAATATGAACATGCACTTTTTAGAAGAGGAAAGCATTGACCCAGAGTCCAAGCACAGGGATAAGCTCAGGAATAAGGACGAGCCCAGCCAAGCAGAAAAGGTAAAACCTGACTGGATTGAAACGAGTGTCTCACTAGAGAGAGTTTCCGTAAACGCCATTTCACCGGCGCGGGGTCTCCAGGTGACTCCGCAGCCCTGGGGGGACCCCTGCTGTGCCCCCGCCTGGGGCTCCTGCTCAGGCTCCGTGACCTGGGTCGTCCCTCTGCTCAGGGCACGAGAGAAGGGGGGACAGGAACGACTATGAGAAGCTAGAGCACCAGGTCACAGCGGAGCCAGCATAAGCAATGCACATCAGTGCCCCTCCCCCTGCTCCCCACCCTCCTGCAGCCCCACGGCGGAGAACAGGGCTTACAAAGTGAACTACAGAACGGAACTAAACCAAGGAGGCAGGAAGTAGCAGGCAGCCCACCTGGTGGGGCAAGAGGAGCTTCAGCACTGAGGCTTACAGAAGCCATACGCCCAGGTTCTGATCCCAGTTACACGAGTGTTAGGCTGCTGCCAGGTAACCAGGACCAGAGGCCAGTGACTCTCCCCACTCTGCCCTGTGCTGGGAGCGGGGGGAGGGGGGGATTCCTAGTTTGTTGGGCGCACTGGAAGTAGTGTAGCCACAGCAGCATGGGCGGCAGCGAGCAGCGCCACAGGCTAGCAGCCCGCTCCCCGTGGATGTGTATTCAGAGCGAGGAGCCCATGCTGCCACGCACGGCTACCACAGAGCACTACCATGGGTGCGGCGCTAGGTCGTGAGCCCAGGAATCTCCACCTGAGCTGGGACTCGCACCTCCGGCTCCCGGGGTAGGTGCAGCCTCTAGCTGCCGTGGGAAATCGCTCCCCCCGCCATCCCCCCAGCCGGGGAGCAGCTCTGCAGTGGAGTGGCACAAAATATGTTCAGCAAATAGTAAATTCACCACAAAGCGGGTTTACTCCAGGCACTGAAGCTGTTAGTGAATTTCAGGTGAGACGTCAGAAATAGCCCAAAACCAAAATCAAGTGTCAAAATGTCTTGCCTTGACGTTTTCTAAACGAACTCTGGAGGTTTCATTTCAAAAGGGTTGTGAGCAGCGTTGGTGGAGGCATGTTGGGCCCAGGATGTTAGAGAGACGAGGTAGGTACGGGAATCTCTTTTATCAGACCAACTTCGGTTGGTGAGAGACAAGTTTTGGAGCTACACAGAGCTCTGCTGCAGAGCAAGAAGAGGAAGAGCTCTGTGTAAGCTTGAAAGTTTCTTCTCCCAGCTTCCCCCGCCTCCCCGGAAGTTGGTCCAATAAAAGAGATTCCCTCTCCCACCTTTCCTCTCTCTCATTTCACAACAATCTTCTCCAGATGAAACGTCCAGTTGAATCGCATTTGAAACGTTTCAAAAATTTTAGTTGTGGGTTTTTGTTGGGTTTTTTTTTTTTGTTTCATAAAGAAAAACCACCCAAAAAGATGCAGTTTGACTTTGAAATGAGCCAGATTTCTTCAGCTTTTCCATTTGGCCACTAAATCAATTATTTGCTCAGCTCTACTCGGCCCTAGCAGAGGAGGAGAGGAGTAGGGAGGAGCCCAGCGTGCCTAGGTGGAGGTGAATGAGCGGAGCTAGAAATCAAGATGTTACAGTCTAAGTTTGCGGAAGATGCTGCAACTCAAACCAGATCGCTAGGGGCAGGTTTCATCAGTCACTAGGGAAGAGCAAAGAGCTTATGTCATCTCTGACCACGGTTACATCACTTGTGTCTGGGACGGGTTAGCTCAGCACATCAGGGCCAGTCAGAGTGGAAATCATATACTCTGGGGAAGAGGGGGGATCTTTTTAATTTGCAAGAAGCTCTCCCAGCAGCCGGACACCAGAGACACTTTGGTAATGGAGCTCACAAATGCTAAATCTGCCTCCCATTAGCCATTCATGATCCCCTGCAACTTTGAGAGCTAATCCTCCATGTACTGTTCTGAGGGCAGGGATGTCTCTAGCTTTGTAATGCTGACTTTCTCTTTCTAATTTCCTGGTGCTGCACCGTTCTCTGGGCTGTCAGTCGTGTTAAACTTGAGCGAAATGCCAAAGCCTTCGATGGGCCGGGACTGAGAAGCACAAGGAGAAATCTCACGTCTTTCAAATAAAAAAGAAATGCCTGGGTTGTTAAGAGTTTAACCCATTTTGTTAGTGGATTTCCCCCCATTTTGGCATCTTTCTAACATGAAAAGAAATGTGCCGAGGGGGCCAATCAGAAAGCGTCTGATGTGGGAAAAGTTCAGCCAGCCGCCTTCACTTTTCGGCTATAAAGGTCTCGACTGCTAAAAGAGCAGTAGAATCCTTGTAATGAGCAGAGTCCAGCAGAGGTCTCCCTGGGGTGTGGCATGGCTGTTGAGGCTGCTGCAGGAGAGCTGGGTAGGAGAATAACGTGAGTGAGGAGCCAGACCTTAGAAGGCTTATGCCCTAATTTACACCTGCAAACTGCTCTGCCTAGGTAGAAGGCACCACAGTTAGCAGACTCCGTGCGCCACTTCCCCACTGGGAGTCGCTTAACTGCTCCTCACCAAACCCTGGGCTCGCCTTCAACAGGTGGCCTCAAGTGAATTCCGCTCTCTGCGGCTCCTGGCTTTCTGCCCTGCCAGATCTTCACCATGTTTTCACCCCCAGGCTGATGCTGCAGGCTCTCGTCCAGGACGTACCCTGCCTGGGCAGAGCCAGGCCACGTCGGGATTACGAGTTCTGACAGCATTTCAATAACTCCTGCTCCCTGCCAAAATATCAGACCCCAGACCCCACTAGAGCCGGGTGTCTCATTCCCATGCAGCATCCTTTGTTACTTTGTTGTCATATCAGTCACTGGCATTAAAGTTCTTCATTAGCATAATCGCTTTCCCCATTACTGTAAGACTTGAATGGTAACCAACAATGAGACAAGTGTTCTAGAGACAGGAGCAACTCCCACGCTCTCCTGAGGCGTCTCCTGCTATCCCTGGAGCTCCCTTACGCTGCTCCTATTTTAAGTGTAGGGTAGGTATTGAATCTCTCCGTGTTTGAGTGACTCCGCTCCGTGCACTGTCTGGGCGTTGGTGTCTCCCCCTCTTCACCAGGTGGTGTGTGTGAACTGTGTCGTCTCAGTGACTCTGTAAAACCCCGATTAAAGGAAAACCACGGTGATTTGTCACAGCTGTCTTTTGCCCTGGCAGAAGGATCTAGTAGGGCTTTCCCATCGCTACCTGCCATCTTCCTAATATTTTAGTTGCTCACCAAAATATTCAGCATCATGAATCCCAAGCCATGTGGGTCGCGGTTGCAGTTGCTTCTCAGCCAATGGAAATTACTGTAGTAATTTGCCAGCGGTGGAGCTGCACTGATTGACACGACGAGAGACTGGCCCTTGCCATCTCCAATCAGAGAATGGGGCAGGCGTCTCCCGCTCCGAGAGCTGCCATTCTAGGAACGCTCCCCGGCAGGAGGCCACCGTGTGAGGGCGTAGTAGAAACACAAATGCTGCTGCTGGTTGAATGCTCAGCAGAGGCAGGAGACTTGCAGAACTCTTGTCGAGAACCTTCTGTTTATTTAGGCTTAAAAACAAAAGGTTAAATTACCAGCCATGTAGCCGCTATTTATGAAATCAATATCAAAAGCAACCAGAGCCCTCTTCATTGATCATAACTAGTACTATATGTGATAAGTTACCTTAGCTAAGATTTGAAAGTCTTCTGCCTTTAGTCAGGTATGTCCAATGTCTCAGCCTCCTTTAACAGCTCATCACAATGGCAGGTTCCTGTTTGCTTATTGTTAATCTGGTAGTGCGAGGGCACTGCCAAGCAATTTAGACAAGTCCCTCCTTTCAAAGTATAAATCTTTTTTCTATTGCACTTACACACTGGAGTTTTCCTTTGTCTGAGTAAGTTGTACTGAATGCTGAGCTACCACCGCAGGTCAATACAGTGTTCCTGAGTAGTAAAAAATCCCTCGTGTTTTGAACTTGTTCGTTCGTTTTCTGTGAGTCTTGCTGCTATTTACTTTTATTTTATCAAAACTTTTTGGAGTTCTTTGACATGAAAAGCACATTAGGTGGCGTCTTGGCTTCATGCACTAACTCCTCTCCCACTGAGCTCTGGGTGGAAGTTCTGACTCTGGGGGTTAAGCGAACATCCGTTTCCTGCACTGATCGGCTAAAACTGCACTAGTGTAGAGCTGAGAGCCTCTGAGCAATCCCTGCCCAGGGCGCGCCCTTGTTCTGAGCTTAATCCAGCTCCCATTGACTTCAGGAGGAGTTGGCGCTAAGCCATGTGCTTGGCTTCAAAAGCACCAGCTTCCTGGGGAAAATGCACATTAATCAAAGCTTGGCCTAGACAATGGGGTGTTCTTGCCCTGTGGGGGGCGGTCTGATAGTTGTTCATTAGAGCCAATCCCATAGGACCCTTTGGGCCCAATTAGAGGAACTCCCGTGGTATGTGACCAAATGTGGTTCTCGTTTGCTGGCTCCGCGATGGCCCCTGTGCACTGAGTTTGATGGCCGCAGCAGACAGGTCTCACAAAAACGACCCCGACAGCAATGCAAGCAGCCTCTCTTGAGAACGCTTGAATTGGCTGCGGAGAGGCGCTTTGACAGAGGCCAGTGTGATGAATCTCGCCTCGGCGCTGCCTGTGCTGAGACCTTCAGACTCCAGGGGGCCAGCCCAGCACATTTCAACGCTTCCTTTAAAAAAGCAAAGACCCATTCAGCAGCAGACGTGCTACTTGCTGAGAGTTCACGTGATCAGCGGGGGCTCCGCTGTTCTCAGTCACCCTGGGGCCCAGCCCACCACAGCTTCAGCTCTTGTAGGTGTGGCCTGGCTCACGTGGGACCGGGGCCAGATTCATTCTGGGATTGGCTCTAGACTTGGCAGAGTGGCTCCTTGATGAGCAGTTTCACTGTCCGTTGACTACAGGCGCTGTGAGCTCTCCGGCTGCCCCCCGGTGCCCAATCAGGCAGGGATCCCTATTAACGAGCTGCCACTGGGCTGCAAGGCTTTCACTTTCGGCCAGTCACTTCTCAAGTGTTTTCCCTGAACTCAGGCCGTGCGAACCCTCAGGGAGCAGCTTTTCCTGGACTGCCGGCTGGCTGGAGTCCAATGTAAACGGGTGCAGAATTCCCAGTGCCACCCCTTGATTTACATAGACCTGACGAGCAGATGCCTGAAGCCAGAACCCCACCAGTGCTTGCCGTGCTCACCTTGCCGTGTCTAACCCAGCACTGCTGTTTAGTCTGAGCAGCTGCCCATACATTTCCCATTCAGTCGAGCTAACTTGCATCCTCATTTGAAGTTCCAAACTATGCTAACCGACCATTCTCTGCACCTGCCAGCGACCCCGCAGAAGGGCAGCTCCGCTCCTCAGGCAGTCCGGAGGAGAAGACGGAAGAGGAGAAGGTTTTGAGCAGCTATTCAGGGTTGCTCCTATGCGGGTTTGCAGCGAGTCTAATGCGAGGAGACGGGCATAGCTGGGTTACTGGAGAGTCTTGGTGAGGGAGAAGCCCTAGCAATAAAATATCTTGTGCTTTCTCCTTGAATACTGCAGTACCAGCAGGACCTGGTGGTGCTGCAGGACAAGCTCCGCATCTCCAACAAGAAGCTGGAGGAGTATGAAACCAGGTTCAAATGCCAGGAGGAGACGACCCAGAAACTGATGCTGGAGTATCAGGCCAGGCTGGAGGAGAGCGAGGAGCGGCTCCGCAGACAGCAGGATGATAAAGAGATCCAGATGAAGGGGATCATCAGCAGGTATGTATGGGGGGGCGGAGAGAGAGTAACCCCAACATATAAATGATTGTAGCAAGGAGGTAGCTGCGTGTAGACAACTGGGAGTGTGGAAGCTCTCCCACCCCCCATCCAAAAAATAGGGGTAGGGATTGTGTTACTAAAGAAACAATGAGTCTGGAACAGAAGCTGGTTTATTAATTATAAAGTGGATACATTTAGTTGAGATAGAAACTCCACATTAAAGCAACAGGCAACCACCAGCGTCTCCTTGTGTTTAACTCTAGCCCCACCCTGCAGTAGCTGTACACAAGCAGGATGCTAACTCACAGCTGAAGGGGGATGGCTTAGTCAAGGGATGAAGGATGAGTGGGGGAACTAGCACTTTACCTAGTGCTGGCCTGGGTGAATGGCCTTCTAACAGGGTGTCTAATGCCTTTAGCACTCACAGCTAACCGGCGATGGGCTGGGGTAAACCGGACTCATTCCCAGCAGCTGGCTGGGTGCTAGGCCTTGCTGGATTTGAGCATAGTTTCTAATAGACAGATGTCCCTATCGCACACCCACTACGCAGCCGGCAGCCTCCGCAAGAGCAGCCGAGGAGCTGGATCGGGCCAGGCTGTCCTTCCAGGCAGGCCAGGGCAGGCTGGCGGCGGGAGGGAAGAGGTTACCACAGCTGCTTGTCTACTTGTTCTGGGCACAGCGAGGCGATTTCGGTCTCTGGAGCGAGCTCCTTGCAGCAGCACGGTGCTCTGTTTAATAGCAGCTAGACTGGGAAGCTGAGTGTTTGTTTCTGTGTGCTCATGCCAGGCTGATGTCGGTCGAGGAGGAATTAAAGAAAGATCACGCGGAAATGCAGGCGGCAGTGGATTCCAAACAGAAGATTATTGATGCCCAGGTCAGTACCCTTTAGTGTCAGGATGTTCAGCAGCCCTGGGGGAATGAGCCCCACGGATGTGCAGATTCCATTGTTACTCTCCCAGCGGGCATAGCGAGCATGATCCAGATCGCAGGTAAGGTTTTAGCCTGACGTTACCAGCATCCTGGTGTTTGCACTGCTACAGCACCATCCATCCGAGGGGCTCAGACCTGTCTCCCTGGCTGAAGACAGCGAGGGTACAGGGAGGCTGAAATGGAGCTGGGGGATTCTAGGACCCTCTCAACTTGGTGTAGCCTTAGAAGGGGCTGATTTAAACCCAAAGAGGCATCCGAGTCCATGGTGGAAGCCTGTCTCTTTCTGAGCCTCCCTTGGATCCAGCAGTTCTACTGCACAGACAGGATAACATCACCGCCTGCTGCTCAGATGCCCACCGGTGACAGCAGAGAGATCTCTCTAGGGAGAAATTACCATGACAGGCTTGTAAGTGTGCCCCAGGAAACGCTCCGATCTTTGTGAGTGTTGCTGGATGGAGAGAGGTGACCCCGAAAGCCACCACAGGAGAGAGGGGAAGGGAAGATGGAGGAAAAGAGGAGCAAGCAGCTGTCGGTCAGAAAGTCATCTGATGGAGGATATCAGGGCTTTCCCCATGAAATGCCAGGAGCAATATAAGAAAGTATCCCACAGAGAACACGTACTCTAGAGTAGGGTAGCATAGCCTTTTCCTTACCCCGCGGGGACTGCACGTCCCATCGCATGACCACAAACCCTGACAAAGAGTTCAGAGCCCGAGCAGGTGCCAACTGGAGGAAGATGGTACAACCCATTCCGCCATTGCTCACGGCTCTGTCCAGTGAGCAGCTGGGTGGCGGGAGAGGCGCAGAAAGGCAAGTTGTCGTCTCCTTCCCCAGGAGTTGGGCGTAAAGACAGCTCTTCCCATTAGCAGGTCCTGGGCAGGACCCCGCTGTTCTCTCCTGCCTGGGACAACAGAGAGTCTCCTCCAGTCGCTGTTGAAAATCGGACTGAATTGAGCTTTTACCTCAGCCCCCTGACAAGCCATTGCCCTCCCGCCCATCCGGTGCAAAAGCTCCCATTAGCCAATGAGCTGCGATAAGGAGAGAATTCCAGGGCCGGCTTCCATTGTTTCAGGCACAAATAGTTGAAGTTAGTTTCCTAGCTAACTGCAGCACCCGCAACTCAGCTCATTAAATACACTTGGCCACAATTAGCTACGGGTGCAAAAATGGGGGCAAAGGTGTGAAACTGTGCTGAGATAGGTAGGCTGTGGGTGCTGACAGTCTGCTCCAGTTTGAACACAGGGACAGAAGATCAGCGTCTTGCCTACCATCTGCAGCCAGGTCCCACTATTCTAGACTACATGCTTAATGACCCTATTTATCACGGAGTGAGTCACCATTCCCGAGTAATGATTTCCTGGGGAAGGAGCAAGGAGAACCTGGCGGAAAGGAATCGGTTTATCTTTACAGTCATTTGTTCGGCACTAGTAAATCAGCATGTCCACTTCTCTAGTGTTCAAGCTGTGCTTAGCAGAGAGAGCGGCGTCCATTACCTGACAGCTATTGATAAAGGGCCTTCCGGAGCCTGCAAATTGCACTTGACTCTCTCGGCCTCGCCCCGGCCCTCACACACGACCTGTCTCCTCTTTCAGCGCTGCCTGGGCAGCTTTTTAAACTGGATTTTAGGCCCTTTCCCTGGGGCACAGGTAGAGTTGAGAGGAGGGCACCCAATCCCATCCACTGCTTCAGACCCTTGCGCAGCCAGGCCTGGCACCAATCATTCCCCCCATCGTCCAGACGCCTAAGAACCCCGCCCATCAACCGGCATAAGGCTCCCTCCTTGCCGGGCAGGGGCCTGACCAGGTCCCAGGAAAGCAGAGCTGAGCAGAAAGTTCCTACTTTCTCCCTTGTGAAATTTCACTTGTTTCTGTGGGTTCGCCACTAAACTTCACCCTTTTGTCCTTCCTCGTTGCTGCAGCTGCCTCAGCACGTGGGATTCTGCTGCCCACAGAGCTCCAGGCAGAAAAATAAGTGTCAGCCTGGTCTCCCTCTGCCAAAATGCCCTTTGTCGCTCTAATTTGTTGTGCACGGCTCTGAAACCGCTCCATGGCCCATACATTGCTATGGATCAGACTAGAGGTGGCGGGGCCGGGGGGCTGCAGTAGGGCCCATTTTCCTACGTGGATGCTCTACCATTGGAGCGATGAGTGGAAACAAAGGTTTACTTAGATTTTCCAGTTTAAAGTGGCCGAATCCTGATCTCCACGAGCGTTATTCCTGAGCAAAGGCTGTCGTGAGGCGCGCGTCTCCGAGAGCACACACCACGGTTCAGTGTCGACAAGGCTTGCTTGCTCTTCTAAGTAACTAGTGCTGGATCTGCTCTTTTGAGGGAGAGATTTCCCAGTACCCCTGGGTGTGAACTGGTATAGTTTATTCAAATCGTCCAGCCCCTGTGAGCTCCAAATCCCCCCCGGGTTTGCTAAGGCAAAGCCAACCCTGCCTTTGCACACCTCTGCCAAGAGGCGAGATAACGGAGGCAGTTTCCGCAGGCCCGCTCACTGAAAGCGCCCCCCTTTCTGTTTGGTTGCAGGAGAAACGTATTGCTTCACTGGATGCGGCCAACGCACGGTTAATGAGTGCCCTTACTCAGCTGAAAGAGAGGTACAGCATGCAGACACGTAATGGGATCTCCCCCACAAACCCAACTAAATTACAGATTACAGAGAACGGAGAATTCAGAAACAGCAGCAATTGTTAACCCGCGGAGGGAGCTGCTGCAGGAGAGGAGGCCTGGCTTGAAAGACTGCGCAGCAGCAGGGGTGAGCCGTGCTTCAGAGAATGGCTGCTGTCTTCCCCCCCCTCCCCCGCTCCCCAAGGAACCAGCTCCTTACTGCAGACGGCGCACTTGACTGCTCCTTGGTGGGAGACGCCAACGCCAGCGAGTTGAGGGGACCGAAAGACCGAGTTGTGTGAAATGTGTGGCAAAAGGAGAGCTCCGTGTGCGGGGGGATTGCTGTCCCTGGTGGATTTAAGTCAGTGTTTAATGTTTAACCTTTTCCTTCTCCACCTGCCCCACGGACACACCTCACTCCTCCTGCCCCTAATAATGCCCTTGGCATGCCAGGAAGCAAAATCAAGGGGTCTGGGAAAGCCTGCGCCAGGCCCACTCAGGCTAGTTAAAGCGTGGTCAGTGGTGGGTTCCTACTGGTAAAAGCTCGGGAGGAGGAGAATGTATCGTTGTGAAACGCACTCAGGCCAATGCCAGCCCTGGTCAGGGAGCGCATGCCATGGCGCTTCGTTTGCTCGGTGGGTCGTTCTGGGAACGTCAGGTCGGGGTGGCCACAGCACATCCTTCCTGTACGCCGCTTGGAGCACGCTCCCTGAGCGAGCGCCTTTCCCCGGCCTCCTTCAGCAGGAGAGATTTCCTGGGCCACTGGCAGTTTGAAGTGGTGTCGGAATGAAATCCGAGCAGCTCAGGAGAGCAGGGTCTGTGGTGCAAGGACAAAGCTCGCTCTGTGGCTGCGCGGGGCGGGAGCCAAGGGAGTGCCGCACAGACAGACAGCAGGGCAGGGCACTTGGGAGGGGAGTGAACAGCACTTTAGCAAGAATTGCTGGGCTAAGCAGTGTCCCAGCAAGTGTCTCCTCTGTAGGAGTGCGGCACTCGCTGGAGAGTCCCTGCATATTACACCTAAGAGGACATCTTGCAGCAAGAGAACAGATTTCTGGATTTGCTTTACTTTTTGCCAGCCGACTAGTCAGACGCCCGGCTGGTGCAGGCTTGTGTCCAAGGCAGGGGAACCGTCATACGCCAGCAGAGGAGGGGAGCTGGTGTTCTAGGGATGATTTCTTTATTTCTAGATGCAGGAGAGGAGGGAGGGGCACGTTGTCTTGTCACAAATATAACACAATGCGAAGATCCACACGAGTAGCATCCCACTAAACTTCATGCTACTGAACACAGCAAATATTATGTCCACTCATCTCGCCCAGGTGCTTAGCCGTGGGGTTGTGACGTGGGTTATTAGCCAAAAATCACTCCCAAAAATGCTGTGAAGCCCCCTCGGGATTCAGGGAGTGGAGTCGGTTTTCTATCAGTATTTGTTTAGGATGCGGCTGCTTGCTCGGAAGAGGAAGGGTTATTTGTGGGGGGGGGAGGTGTGTTATATGCAAAGGTGTGCGCTAAACATTCAGGAAAAAGCCTGGAGCGGCGTGAAGATTGGTAATTGTATTTCTTTTCTTTCACAGTATGCATTAGAAAAAAAAACAGCCCATTTTCTGGAATACTGTCCTCTTTAAATTGGGAATGAGCACTGCATGGAAATTAACAGCCTGGAAGAATGTAAAACATGGTCCTCAGGGACTAACCACCAAGAACAGCAGCAGCCAGCGAAATGCCCATGGTCAGGAGGCACTGTGCAGACATAAGCCAGGATTAGACTTTCCTAACTGCTGAAACAAGTAGATTCGGCACGTTCAGATGCGAGGCGCTCAGCGGAGGGGCCATCTCCTTAGTGGGGGATTATGCCGCTGACTTGCCTCCAGTGCAGGTCTGTTGTTTTTTTAAAGTTAGCCCTTCGTGATTCCCAGTCTCAGAACTGGTCATTAATCCGGAGACTCAGAGAGATGGCTTCTCTGAGACATGGATGCCACTGTACAGTGTATAGGACATCTGCCTATTCCGCCCATTAAGAGCATATACTTGCTGTATGCTTGTCCTAGTCAGCCCAGGGCCATGGTTAAATGTCCAGTCAGAAGGGACTAGGATACTGAATTGTGCATAGGCTTAGGTACCAACGCCACGGTATCTAGTCTGTGCTAGCAGGACACCGGTTGCGTTTCTATGCTGGTCTGCAACCGCAAATCCTAAAAAGATTCACTGTGGAGGGGATTCTTTTAAAGATAAAGCGGCTTTTTTCTAAAAGCTTCTGTTCCACGGAAGCCCCAGCCCAGGTCACGCAGGGCTGCAACTTCTGCAGCTCCGCATCTTGGATGGTTGACGGTCTGTCTGCACTCGGAGCTCTCCACACGAGGAATGCCGTCCCATCTCTTGATTTAAATTCACAGTGTGGCGGGAACGTAAGACCAAAAAGAGGAGCTCCTCCGAGCCACCTGACCATTGAATATTGGAGAATTAGCACAAATGGCTTTGAAGAAGCTCACAAAACTGGCAGCCCCTGGAGAAAACCCCAGACAGGTTAGGAGTATACAGGGTATTATGAACAATTTGGTACATACGCTTACACCCACCTTTGTCTCAGTGTCAAATATCTTTAACGAACCCTGCAAAAAAACAACAACTCTTTTTAAACATCTGGTGCCCGGAGATGTACTTTTAGCTCTGGTTGTTTTTGTAGGGTGTGAAATATTCCTCCTGTGAAAGACGGAAGCTGTTGCACGTAGAATGCTAGGACGGGGTGGCGGACGGGTGCCCTAGCAGGGACTGATTTCCATTCTTACACAGAAACTTCAGGGAATTGGTTTTGGATGCAAATTCAGTCCTCGCCCTAAGAACTGGCGGGGGACCCCACCGAAACAATTGTCTATTTGATACTGAAGCGAACTACCCTACATCTTAACCTCCTCCTCAGTCCTGAGCCAATCCATTGCTCCCATAACTTTTTAGGGACTACATGACAAACTCTTGGTTCACACCAAACTCTCAGTTAAAGCATGCACGGTGTGCTGCTGGCATAGCAGAAAAACCTAAACCCTTCCACAGGGAGTTATTTCAAAACTAACCTTTCCGGATCCGACACCTTCTGATGCTCTGTTGTTTCCTGAGCCCGTATGAAAAGGAACTCGGTCCCAGAAGAAATCTCTTCTGTGTAGAGATGCCCCCTAGACTGCAAAACATGGGATCCAGATCTTGAGGCTTGGTTCGGGCCCATCTCTAACTGTGTTCAGTTTGTGATTTTGTTATTTATCAGCTGCACACCCGCTTGTGGAGTGTGAGTGCAATTCCTGTCCTCAAGCCTGGTGTTTCTTGTAGCAATACCAGAGACAATTCACAGAGGTGCTCCCAGCAAGAGAGAGTAATACCACCACTCTACTGACCATCATGCCACGTGCTGTTTTCGTTCTCCTGCTTTCTGCAACGAGCCTATTCTAGTGCAAAAACTGTGAACATGGAAACAAAACAAAAGTCACAGATTTTGATCTTAATGCAAGTCTTACAATATTTTGTAGATGTTCTTGGTGTTTGACTGTAATGTACCTATTCACCTAACGGTTGTATATAGTAATTTACTTCTCCTGCTGCTTATTTGGTCAGGTTTTGAGTGTCTCTACTGCTGGTTTGTTTGGGTTTTTTTGTTTTGTTTTCAAACAGAGGTGGGCTCCAGTAAGCAATTTCAGATCTGGGTTCAGATTTCAGCTGCCCCTTGGGGGCTGGGATGGATCCAGGGTTGTGATTTGGGTGGGCGAGAGAAAACGTGCTAGGCTTTGGGCCGTGAAATATCCCCTGGTTGGTGTAAGTCTAATGCAAGGGGGGTTATAGTTTAAGATCAGAGCCAAAAACTCCAGGGAGACTTCCTACCAGCTACACCAGTGTAGTAACCAACCGCCTCTCCCCCTATGCCCCACATCTATTAGGCAAAAATATCCTCCACCCGCCCAGGCCCTTGGAATTCTGCACTCTGTCCCTTCAGCATTGTGGTTTTCACTTGTCGCTCTGGGTGCTGTGAGCAGTCTTGGCTCCCCGCCTTGGTACAGCTGTGTTCCTTACTGCTGGATGCAGGCCACACCAAGTGATGCTGGAATCAATAGATTGGAGGGCTCCCCCGCCTGCTATTGCCGGACCTGGCTGACAAGAGCTGTGCTTCATCAGTTCCACCAAGCTCCTTGCCCGTTCTGTAACCATAAACGCCTAACTCTCTCCCCAAGGAGCACCAAGCAAAGGTGGCGGGGGAGAGGGGGAAAACCCCCCTGCACTTATCTCTGGGGCCTGGCCTCCTCACAGATCACCTCTTGGAGCTTTTCCATCCCTGTTCTGGCAGGAGGCAGCCCTGCCCTAAGAGGGGCTGAATTCGGGGTGAGCTGGGACTCCAGCTCTGCCTTTCTAGTCCTGGAATCTAAAGCGAGTGCAGCTGCTGCTGTCCCCAAGTTCCCAAGCGATTCCTTGACCTGCCCCAGAAGGGAGGCTGTTCACTTCTACCCAGATACGGTGTCTGCACTAATGCCCAGCCCCTGTTACAGGTCAGCTATTGGACCCTTGTGCGACTACTGTGCAGGGAAGAGTTGTCATTCTTTATTTAATTTGGGCCAGAGGGAAACCTGTTCATTTGCTGAACCCACGGACCATAACAATCCTCAAACGCTGGCGCTTTGGAGCAGGGTTTTGGTTTTGCCAGGTGACTTTCAGGGGTAACGTGAGGTGTGACATTGCTGTAAATTTTATGTAGTTCTGCATCAACAATCGGTACCCAAAGTGCAGTCTCCATGGTCACATATTCCTTTCTCATCCATCACTGTGTCTTAAGATATACCTCTCTCTCTCTCTCTGTATATCTGCTTAGGCTGATACTTGTTCCTGATGAGCAGTCGCTATGTTTTATATCCTCTTATGAAGAAAAAACAAACACAAACCCTTTTTTGTAAGTATGTTTAAAAACAAAGCAAAGTGGAAGTGTTTGCTGAAACTCCTTCAGCCTCTTTTAAACTATGTAATAATGTACAGAGAAAGTTGTTGGTGTTCAAAGAGATGACGTGGACGTGCAATTTCTGTACATTTGCAATTAGAAATATTAAAGATTTATTTAGCTATTTTAGGTAAGGCCTGCTGGAGCTTTAATCAGGCAAATCCTGCCCTGCGGGGCAACCCGGCTTCTGCTGTCTGAGTCACAGTCTTCGATGGGAGTAAATACTCCAACAAAACTACAGATCTGTACAAGCACTTAGGGGGATGGAGGATGGTCCTGGTCAGAAACAAAAAGATCTCAGGGAAGTGGAGATGCTGGACCCCTCATCGGAGGGGCGAGGGCTCAAGGGGGAGGAATGGCAGCAGCCGGATCGCTGGTGAAAAGTAGAGCAGGACCAAGCCACTGAAGGACATTCATGCTCCACCCTGCACCTCAGCAAACCTTGCACCCACTCCTCTTCTTCGGGACCCAGCAGTGTTAGGCTGACACCAGCATCCCCAAGGCCCCCACTTTCCAAGTGCATGTAAGATGAATTGCAGCCAGTGCTGGGGTGGGACGCAGCAGCTTAAAGCACAGCACCACGAACATTGAAGCCAGGCAGTGAATCATACGTTAGCCACTTGAACCCGCAGGGAAAGGCAAAATTCAGTTATTCCCAATGCAGACTAGCTAGGGCCTTGGCGCTAGCAGCTCTTTCATGGTTACGCGTGGGCAGAGACTTAGATATTTGCCCTTAGCGTGCCCGCGGGGCGGACGGTAATACTGGCTCCAGCGGCAGAGTGGCAACTTGCTACCACCCCTGAGGCAGGCTCCAGCCGGACCGGGCTTTGCTTGCTGAGCTGGCCCTTGATTAGAGCCCCAAGCTGGCCAATGGCTGCAGCCAGCCTGGGCACAGCGGGAAGCTGGCCATAAAGCGATTCCTGCCCTGGCACTGCCTCGCCAAAGCAGAGCAACTTCTGCAAGGGGCTGCAATCTAGTGCAAGCCGAGGAGAGGCCCTCCCTAAACTGCAGCGTTGCACCACCTGCGGTTACTTACTTACTTAGGAGGGGGTTACTCTGGAGGTGGGGGGGGCACCTCGCCAGGCCTCTCCCTCGATGGCCCCATTCCCCAAAGGCCAAGCTAACCCATGTTGTCATGCAAACAAGCCTGGCAGTGGGGCGGGGCGGGCACAGTAGACCCCACACCTTGCTTAGCCATGCCCCCCCCATCCCGCCCACAGCCATACTCCCGCCCCCTCGGTTGCTGAGCACTGAGCCCCAGCATGGCTGCCGGACTGGTTTCTTGCATCGGGGCATGACCTAGATCAGCTGCCTCCAGCCCGCCACGGTGCCTGGGACGCTGCTTTGCCGGTGCAGTTACTGGTCCACCCAAGGGGGCCTTGGCCAGGCTAAAAGACAGCGGGAAACGTTACTGTGGGTGCCAAATGCAGCCGCGGCGCCATGTCACTCATGGCTGAACACAAACCCATTCATGACTATTTCACTCGCTAGGCCCCGGCGGCAGTGTGTTCGCAAGTGCGAGTTCCTTTTCAGCCCGTTTGTCGCTCTGGCCCCATGAACGGCAGCCGAGCGGCTGGTGAGGGTGGGGGGGGGGGATGGGAGGGGCGTTGCTCGTGCGTCAGGCGGTCATTGGAAAGACGAAGGCAAAACCCCAACCCCCACCCCCGGCCATTGTTAGCCAGCATCAGCTCCCCCACTGGGTGCCTGTAGGGTATGTCTACACTATACCCGGGGGGGGGGGGGGGGGATTTGTGTGTCAGGTCGGGTCCCTGCTCGTGCCCACGGCTCATGCTTTCTTGAGGAGACCTGGTGCAAGTAGCAATGGCTGCGTCGCAGAGCCTGGGCTGAATGTCGCGTACAGCCCTGCCTGCATAGCGCGCCTGCCCCCGGCGTCCGCCCCCCCCCCCCCAAGCCATTAGTGCCAGGCTAGTGTGAGGGGCACTGGCAGACGTACCTATGAGAGCGACACCCACCCACCCACACATCCCGGCTGGGTTTGCGGGGGCTGGCCCAGCACATAAAAGAGAGAGAGTGAACATGTGTCTGCTCACCAGCCAGTGCCTCGGCCGTAGGATGGGCTGCAAGCCCGGCGCTTGGCGCCCAGCGATGCCCCCCCAGCCGAGGGGAGCAGCTGGGCCACAGTGAATTGCTGGCTGCCGAGTGTCACAGAGCCTGGCTGGTTGGCCAGAGCTACAAGCAGCCATTTAGGACAGACTCGCCGGCCTCCGTGCCAGAGACGGCTCCACCTCACCCAATCCAACATTGACACGTCTACCTGACTGGCTAGCAGGCTGCCAGCACGGCCCAAAGCCGTTATACCCAGCGGCTGAATTGCCCCCACCCCCACCCCCCACCCCAATTGCTTGGGGCAGACGAGCGCTGCCACAGAGCTAGAGCCAGCGGAGTCCGGGCACCTGGGCCAGCCCCCCCCCCCCCCCGGGGCACGGCGAGGGCACCGTACGCCTGGCTGGTAGCATTAGCATTGGCTGCGTGCCACTGACCAGCGGCAGGGATTTCATACACAGCCCTGGGCCAGGACTGAGTTCACTGCCTTGCGCTCAGCCTGCAGGGCTCTGCGCCACTGGGGACCTGCACGGGGAGGGCTGCGGCCCGGGTTTCTCCACCCGGGGGGGCTCAGAGCCGTGCTGCCCAGTCCGGAGACATGGCCGCCTCGTGTCATGGCTGCGCTTGGCACCTGCAGCGAGGCAGAGACGAGGAGTGCACCCCCCGCCCCACCCCCACCCCTTTGTGCCTGGCCCCCCCCCCAAACACTCGTCAGAGCTCCCCTACCTTCGGGATTCACTGGAGTCAGGCTGCAACACATTGCACCTGGAAAGTGAAACCAACTCCAGCCACAAGGGGCTAATGGGGGGGGGGGGGAACACACGAGGCAGGCAGCGTCTGAAGAACCCTTCTGAGTAGTGGAGGTTTGTGCTGCCACACGGGGACACTCACTGTACAACTCCAGACCGACGTCGCGCTCCATGCCCTCGTGGTATTAGTACCCACGGGTATTACTGGCGGGCCCCGGGCGCCAGGCCCGGTACAGTCCCTGCCCACTAGCCGGCTGGGTGGGCTCAGGCAGGGCGGGCTGGCTGCAGACGTGCGCCGGGTCGGAATGGGGGGGGGGGGGGGTGTGCAAATGGGGCACGACACAGCTGTTGGATGTGGTGCTGTGAAGGAGATCCATGGAAGCGCCCTGACGCAAACACACATTTGGGGGGGGGGGGTGCACTGGCTGACTGGGGAGTGGGGGGGGGCATAGAAACACACTGCACCCACCCCAAGCGGCTCTGAACGGGTGAACTATGCCCACGGCCCAGGACGGCTGCACGTTCCCCATTGTTGGCCAACCTGGCTAGCGAGCCAGATGTGCCAGGCACCGCCCACAACCTCTTATTCCCGCAGCAAATCCTTTGCTTGCCCTGGGTTTATGTTTTCCGATCCCAGGGGGATGGAGCACCTGTAGGGCATGGTTTGCCGGTAGCTGGGCTGGGCCCTTCTGTCATGCGCCTAGGTGTCATGAGTTTACCCCATGGAAAGCTGTGCGGGCCAGGGAGACGCTCGCCGCACTTCCTGGAAACACACGGCAGGCCTGGCCCATCCCCCCCCCCCTCCCCCCTCCCCCCAGCCCCACAAAGCCAGAGGAAGACGAGCCATGGCAGCTCTGCTGGGCACACAGCAGCTCCAGCCAGCGAGTTGGTCCCGGGGAGGGAAGCAGATGAGGGGAGGGAAGTTAAAAAAACCCCAAAACCGCCCACACAAGCCTTTACCCAGCAGCTGGAATCATTAAGCTTCAAACAGCACTGAGCTAACGCTGGCCAAATCTCAGCTCCTGCCAGCTGATGAACTGGCTTCATTAAAGAACCCCCCCCCTCCCCCCCCCGGCCTCCTCACAAGCGCATTTCAAACCTGGCCATTATAACCAGCGGCCTAATTGGTTCCTTGCTTTTGGGGAGCGTGGCACTTTCACTGAGCTAGAGACAACAGGCCAGATTCTGGGGGCCCGGCCCACCCCAAGTTTAGTCACGGCAGGGCCAAGGCAGATCCCTACAGGGGCAGCCCTGGGATATTGGGGGGGGGGCAGGGCAGAGCACGCTGGAGGGGGTACACTCTGGCCTGGATGGCAGAGAACAGACTCAGCAGGGTTTTGCAGGGTGTCACCTGCTGTCTGCCCCTGGGCACAAGCCTCAGGTTTGCCCGCTCAGGCGTGGGGGGGGGGGGAAGTAATGCACTACAAAGGCAGGTCACCCAAACCACACCCCCCCCCCCCCAGCGATGTCTTTCCTCCCTCAAACGTGTTTGCCAGCTCGCGAGAACAAATCCAGTCCAGCACCAGAGCTGCCTCAACTCATGGTCATGCTGAGGCCCAGACATGCCAGAAACTGCCCGGCACAGGCCGCAAGCTGGTCCCTGGCTCCACAACCCAGGCCTTGTGCTTTGATTTTTATCCCCACAGCTGGCCCGGTCCTCACCCACTGTTTGTACCAGTTTACTGGGGGATGCAAGCTCTGTGTTGAGAGAGAGAGACAAACAACGAGCCACTGGTCAGGGCACTCATTGGGGCCACAGGTTCAATACCCTGCTCCGCCACACACTTCCTGCATGACCCTGGGCAAGACAATTAATCCCTCATGCCAGTTTCCCCCATCTGTACAATGAGACGACTAGCCTTGCCCTACCCCCCAGGCTAAATACACTACGGATTGGGAGGTATTCAGATACTATAGTAACTGGTAACAAAGAGTCCTGTGGCACCTTAAAGACTAACTAAAGTATTGAAGCATAAGCTTTCGTGGGCTAATCCCCACTTTGTCAGATGCAAGCAGTGGAAGTGTCCAGGGGCAGGTATAGGTAAGTAGGCAAGAACCAGGTAACACCACAGAGGGCTATTGCTAGAAACCGTGGGCACAGCTAGACGCACTGTGCCACCTGCCTCTAGCCGCGGAGGTTGCACTGCTCAGAGTCCATTTCCCACCCCTGGCAGTTACAGCTGTGTCAATGGGGTGTGTGCCGCAGACCAGCCGTCAGGCAGCCCCTGGGCGCTTTGTTTCCTGTCTCGCTCTGGCGGAGACACAATCTTCACCTTAGTCCAACGGCAGCTCCCGCTCCCCCCTCCCCCCACACAAATAATTCCCTTGTTTTGGCCTCTCCCAAAGTAGACTGAAAACTTGGAGGCGATGCATTAAAGCACTGGGAAGAGTTAGCACCTGTGCCTCATTAACATCAGCATAATTAGCTCCTCGGAGAACTGAGGGAGACAGCTTGGCTGGATCAAAATGACTCAAGACACGGAGTGCCTGTGGTAAAGCCGCACAGAGAGGCACTGGCTCCAAAGCAAATGGGGCTCAGAGTGTTCCTAGCACTTTCAACCACCATCCTTCTGGGTCTGGCCTGGACCAGGGTCAGGAGGGCTAACGCCCCCCTCCGTGCAGCAGATCCCCAAGGCTGAGCTCCTAGTTCTCCCTTCCCTACATCAGTGTATCATGGGCAGCACAAAACCCAACCCGCCAAAAACGTTCAATTGGATCTGGCGTCCATGCCTCCTGCCTCCTCCCCCCACCACCTGGAAAGCCTGGAGCCAGGGCTTCCGCCTGGACCCTGGTTTCTTGGCATTTCACTCTTCTTGGGCAAGGACGAGCAGCCTGGCAGTTCCACTGCCGAGCTCCCTGCAGGTGCTCTGACCCCACTACCAAGCGGCAAGGGCCTCAGTGTGAGCAGCCCCAGTTCCACCCCATCCCCACGCCCGTCTCAATCGCTCCCCCAAACAGCTCGGGAGCCTGACTCTCTAGCGCCAGCTGCGGCCTCAAGAACTGGGCCTAAGAGCGGCCAGGTCTTTGCTTTTACCTTCCTTGGTTTTGAAGGTTGTGAGAAACTGGAGCTGGGCAAAGCGAAAGCAATCCAGGAAACGGCAGGGATTAGTCACTAATACCTGGATTGGACTAAAACCCTCTTCAGAGGTCTCCGTTATCGCTTCATTAGAGCCCTGCTGAAAAGACCCAGAACATCTCTGGGCACTTGACAGCTTTTCAGCATCTGAGGCTACTGGAGTCTCGCAGCATTTCCCAGATGCCTGTTGTCAGAGGGGCAAGGCTGGAGGAATGAGATTCTGAATTGCAAATCAGCAGGCAGAACATGAGAGCCTGGGGCTGGTTTGTGTTTTATCTGGAGAGCGGTTCTAGTTCAAATGTCGGCAGAGTTAATAACGGTTTAGTAATTATACCCAGAAAGGATTTGAATCCAACTTAGTATGCGAGACAGAGCACAATTAAAGGCTGGGGTATTAGAAATGCAGTTCACTCCCCTTCCCCTCCCACCAAAGTCCTTACAAGGAGGGGAATGTTCTGTGGGAACCTAGGGGTGGAGGGAGCCACGGCTGGGCCCAAACGTTCCCCACAAAGCCAGAGGTTGACTGCAGCAGAGCAGATATGGCTTATGAAACAGCCCCCGTGGGACGGAGCCATCCTTCCCAGGCCAGTTCGATGGTTTTACTTGTGTTCAGAGCAGTGCCCTCGTGGGGGACTCACACAGCTGGAGCCGGACTCCTGGTTTTTAAACGCTTGGGGCTGGAAACTCTAGGACAGGGACTGGATTGGAAAACAAAGCTCTGTCTGGGGGAAATCAGGAGAGATGCAGGTGTGGGGCCTGGCCGGGCCCAGTAAGCAGCTCGGGGCTTGAGCCAGAGAGAGAGAAACCCCCACAGGATGGGTCTTAAAAACCATCCCCCTTGTGAGCTGGGAACAGAAAACCCCACAGCACGAGAGCCAGTAACCCGCGTGGGCCCGTCTAGCTCCCCAGTGCCATGGAGAGAGCCCCTCCCTCGCTAATGACCACCAGGCCAGCTCGCCTTGATCTACCTGCCCCAGAGCAGGCGCTGCTGGGGCTCCGGAGGGGAGTGCTGCCGCTGGCACTTAGCGGGGTCCTGCCCGGGCGTGTGGCGGGGGCGGCAGGCAAAGCCTGTTCCCTAGACTAAGTCGCACTTTCTTCCTCAAACACCCTGGGGCGGTTCAGCGGCACCGTGAAGACATTTCCACAGAGGTCGAGGTTTCAAGAACGGCTCATTTTATTTTTGATTTCAGCCGTTCAGGCTAGAATTCAAACACGCGGGCGTCAGCCGAGAACCCCATCGCTCTGTGCAGCACCACCATGGCTGGCTTCCTCCCCAGCCGAACGCCTGGAACAAGCCTCTACTTCACCTCAAACACGGAACGTTTCCCCTCCGGGTTAGAGGAGATCGTGTCACTGCAGCCCTCCCCCGTTAGGATCCTCCTCCTCACTGCTGAAGGAGTGGAGCGCCCTTCCCAGCAAGGAGCCCTCAGGCCTGCTTTGCAGCAGTGACTTCCCTGCTAGACTCCATCACGTCCCTCTGCGGCTCGTCCTGGTGCCTGTCCTGCTGGAGAGCTCTGTGCTCGTACCAACAAGCAGCAGCAGCCAATGCAAAGGGAGCAGCTGAGGCACCGGCAAAGGCCGCGCCAGCCCATGGGATGAGCAGCACGTCCTCCCGCATGCCAGCGGCGGATGCTTCCAGCTAACCCAGGCGGTGGCTTCCCAGGGAGAAGGACGTCACCAGCTTTCTGAGCCAGCCGAACGCAGAGGAGAATGATGAGGCAATAAGGGCTTGCAAGGCTCCCATGCCACAGTGGGGCACCAGGCCCCCGTTTCTCTTCATTAGCGTCCCCGCTCTAATTAACCAATATTTTACACTAAGATCCGACACTAAGGAAACAGGCTGGCTCCTAACATACTGAAGATTCATCTTCGTTAGCTGAATGAAACACGTATTGCCGCTTCCCACAGGCGGTTTTGGGGGACAAAAATATTGGCCTCTCTGTGCAGCCCGTGCTCCAACAGCCAAAGCCCCTCACCCGATGCCTGCGCCCCCCCTGCTGCTTTCTGTGCATCCAACCCTCCCGCCCTCTCTCCCCATTCCAGGTCTTGCACCTTCTGTCACGTAGCTCTGTAAACCCAGAGCCCCACCCAAGGTCTGTCTGCTGTGCACTTCCTTGCCCCCTTTCAAAGAACGCTCCAGACCCCGGCGCCCCCAGCGCTCCAGCTTAGACGGGGTCAGGTTTAGCTGTGGCCAAGGACGAGCTGCCGAGTGCACAGAACTGCCTGCGCGCTCTAACACGCCGTGCTGGATCCGCTCAGCTCTTCAGACAGACTCCCCGCTCCGGGAGGTCTTGTCTCCTGGGCACGGCCCCCTCGAGCACAGCACAGGGTCCTCTTTCGGTGCATTGCACCCGGATACGTTGTCAGCACAGAGCCTCCATAACAGATGCCTGCGCTGGCCCTGATTTTGTGCATGGAAATTGGGAAACCAGGGAATGAGGTGTCTGGGTGTGTCACATGGCTTTGCAGTTTCAGATGATTTTGAAATGTGGCCCAGTAGCTAGCTAGCTAGATAGATAGACAGATAGATAGAGGGGTGGATGGGGATAGATAGATAGATAGAGGGGTGGATGGGGATAGATAGATAGATAGAGGGGTGGATGGGGATAGATAGATGGATGGGTGGATGGGGATAGATAGATGGATGGGTGGATGGGGATAGATAGATGGAGGGGTGGATGGGGATAGATAGATGGATGGGTGGATGGGGATAGATAGATGGATGGGTGGATGGGGATAGATAGATAGATGGGTGGATGGGGATAGATAGATAGATAGACAGATAGATAGAGGGGTGGATGGGGATAGATAGATAGATAGACAGATAGATAGATAGGGTGGATGGGGATAGATAGATAGATAGATAGAGGGGTGGATGGGGATAGATAGATAGACAGATAGATAGAGGGGTGGATGGGGATAGATAGACAGATAGATAGAGGGGTGGATGGGGATAGATAGATAGACAGATAGATAGAGGGGTGGATGGGGATAGATAGATGGATGGGTGGATGGGGATAGATAGATAGATAGATAGATAGATAGATAGATAGATAGATAGATAGATAGATAGATAGATAGGTGGATAGATAGGTGGATAGATAGGTGGATAGATAGGTGGATAGATGGGTGGATGGGGATAGATAGATAGATAGATAGATAGAGGGGTGGATGGGGATAGATAGATAGATAGATAGATAGAGGGGTGGATGGGATAGATAGATAGATAGATAGATAGATAGATAGATAGATAGATAGATAGATAGATAGATAGATAGAGGTGGATGGGGATAGATAGATGGATGGGTGGATGGGGATAGATAGATAGATAGATAGATAGATGGGTGGATAGATGGGTGGATGGGGATAGATAGATAGGGTGGATGGGGATAGATGGATAGATAGAGGGGTGGGTGGGGATAGATAGATAGATAGATAGATGGGTGGATGGGGATAGATAGATAGGGTGGATGGGGATAGATGGATAGATAGATAGAGGGGTGGGTGGGGATAGATAGCTAGATAGCTAGATAGGGTGGATGGATGATAGGAGCAGAGCAGACCAGCAGTTTTCTGCTATGCCGATGAAGGTGGTCACGGCTGGGGGGGTGGGGGTGGGGGTGGGGGTGGGGAGTCTAGTGGGAGGTGCCCAGGAGCAGCACTGACGCGGGACGAAGCTACCCAGCCCCCAGCCCTCTCGGAATATGCCGGCGTCCAGACGCATGCGCACTGCTCCCCCAAATACCGGACTAGGTCAACTGCGTGTGACAATGCAGCTGGAGCAGCTGAAAGGCCACATGGCATAAGCCCCAATGCCACTCCCAGATGGTTTTGGTCATGGGGGCAATTAACCGGGGATGGCAGCACCCGTTTTCTGGCTGCACGTGGCTGTTCACTCGGCCACCACCAGGGAAACCAAGCCCAGGTCCAAACCCATCTGTCATATGCTAATTGGAAAGAACAATGTTAACAGAGAGAGAAGATTGTAATTACTGAGTGAGCAGCGTTGGGGGAGGGGAGCAGGCTCCATGCTGCTCTCATTTAACGCGCCAGGCCACTGGTGTCCAATGCAATTAAGATCAAAACCTCTCTCAGGTTGGGTTTTAAGGCACGTTCCCCTCACTTGGGGGAAAAGCGTTTTGCGGTTTGTCACTCCACACCCGTGCTGTCATCGATTCAAGAGACGCTCTGGATCGGGTTGGTTGACTATTTAAAAACAAAAACAACAACAGACCGAAGGATGTGGACCCCTTGAACGATTTCTGTGTTCGTCTCTCATCTGCTGCTGGGCGATTCCTCCTCACGTAGCTAGTATCGATGCTGGCCCTTTCCACGACAGGATCTTCCCGTTGTTGGTATGAGCTGCAACAGAATAACTCCAGCCATCCGATTCTTGAAGGATTGAAGCCTGAATAACTGAGGTGGCCTTGGCAGTCTTATGGACCTTTGACTGTGTCCTCTGCAGCCATTTCACACCATTTCCTCATGACATTACAGCAAATTGGCAGCAAGTAGGGGCAGTCCGGCTTCTCCCATTAAAACTGGAACACAAGGGTCTCCCACAGAGACCCTTCTGGGAAGGAGTAAGGAACTTCCCCTACCCCGGAGACGGGCAAGCCACACACAACCCACAAACACCTCCCACCCGTTTCCTTGGGGTTACTGATTATCCCCATGTGCCAGCTGCTCTCCAAACACCCACCGGCTGGTCCCTGCTCTGAAGTTTGCAGTCCAAGGACAGAAGAGCAGGCCGAGGCGAGGAGGAAGGGGATGAACTAAACACGTTATACGCAAGCCGACTACTCGGTCCTCTGTGGGCAGCATGGCAGGAGCAGGTCTGTGTCTGGGGCAGGCAGAGGAGAGAAAGGTCAGTGCATTGTGCAGTGAGCCACACCGAGCGTCTCCCCATCTTTTCGCCACAGCCCTGCCACTGAGTTCTGCTTAAAAACAAAACCAGCCCCGGCTGCGCCGAGAGCGTCAAGTGCATTCTAATAAATCACCACCAACTTAGAAGATGTCATTAGCTGTTGGAAACACTCCAGGCCTATGGATCAAGGTAATTCAGTATGATATGCTTGGGCATGCAAGGTAATAGGTTTCAGCTGAACACCATGTGACGCAGTCCCTGCTAGGGGAGGTGAAATGCAGCTGAGGAGACCAGAGGTATGTAGCTGAGCATTTCTGATGGATTGATTGATTGATTGATAGATTCCCCATGCACTTCAGGTGAAGTGAAGGAGCGAAGGTAAGGCAGCAGGAAGACGCTAACAGAGGAGCATGCTGCTGTATTAGACAGGCTGGGCAGGGCTGCTACAGGCTCCAGCTGGCTCGGTTCGGGCTTGGAAAGTTTTTCATGGTTTAAAATAAAAATAAATAAAATCCCCCGCTCCTTAATTAGCTACCGCTCCCCTCCCACCCCACCCCCACATACCAAGAAAATTCCATTTCCAGCAACAAAAATCCACACATTTCTGATGGGCAGGTGAAAATTTTCATTCAAGCCAACAATTTTGTCCAACAAGCTACAATTTAAACAAAACAAAACAAAAAATGGAGGATGGGGCCAAGTCAGTTTTTCAGGTTTTTGGTGAAAATCCTAAAAAATTCATCAAGAACAGACCCGTCCTGGGGAAATTTCTGTTTCTACAAATTGGCCACGCTCTAAAATCACCTCCACACGCTGGATGAAAAGCTCCACACATCTGAATCAGCTCTAGCCATTGGCACAGCACATGAGGGAAGGCACATAGAAAACCGGCTCCAATGCTCTTCTAATGCCATTCCTAATTTGCTATTATTTGTATTACGGTGGGGGTCCCATCATGCGGGGGGCTGAATGACGGACCGTCTCCCCCAAAGCTTACAGCCGACGTAGACAAGACTGGGAGAAAGCAGCAACTGCACAGAGGGATTAAGGGACTTGCCCAAGGGAAGCTGGAAGGCAGTAGCAGGACTGAAAACTGAACCTAGATCTCATGCGTTCTATGCCACTGCCTCACTCACAAGACCATCTTCCCCCCTCGCCTCCCCCATAGCTGGCAGCTGTAGCGGATTCATTAACCGCTCTGATGGACCAGCCCCACACCATGGCCAGAGGTGGCTCTCCATTGCTGCCCCCCCCCGGCATCCTGTGATTTTAAAGAGGGTGAGCCTGGCTCTTGGCTCCTGAGGGGCTGTCAAAGAGGGAGCCAGACAAGGCCAATGAGCCGGACGCTGCCCGTTTAATATTCCGAGCCGATGCTGACTCCGGTGTTTTGTAAACAAGGGAAATGACAACGCAAGTTAAGTTCTGTGCCTGACTGGGTTCCACCGACGCCTCCTGGTTAAAATGCTAACGCGCTCTAATAGATCTAATGAGTTACAATGACAGCTCTGGGGCCAGAGAGGCTCCGTCCCAGTACACACGGCCCCGGGGCTCTTTGGATTTGACTTGCCTACAAGGGCAGAACAGAAGCAAAGGCTCTATGGTCCTTCTATGCTATGGCCAGCAATCGGGCAGTGCTTTCAGTTCCACCCAGCTTTGCCCCTTGCTTCAGCCTTCTCTGATTATTATTCCTAGCCGGGTGCTCTGGAGCCGTTTCCCTCTGTAGAGGCTTGCAAGAGGAGTAGGAAATGAAGAGGACTAATTGCCAAAATAACAGTGCAGGCTCCAAAGGGAATTCACGCAGCCATCGCTGGGAAGGTTTCTGCGATGAGTAATGTGGCACAGCGAGCTAACTGGAATCACATTCCCTGCTGGGCTAATGTCAAACACATGAGCGTGTTTCCCCATCTACAAAGTCTAGATGCACCTTTACTAGGCTACTTTGGCCAGTTTCCTTAGGAGCAAGGCAGGAAACCTGCCGGACCAGAGTGGGGATGATCTGGTTACCTTAAGGGGCTCTTGTCCCTCCCTGAGTCTTTAGGGGCAGGTCATGCTCAGGCTTCAGACAATTTCCGTGGCATGGCTCTGGGACCGTATGAGGACAGTGTTTCCAATGGGTCTGTCTGAATCGGGGGGCTCTGAAGCAAGATGGAGGAGGGCTTGCTTCCAAACCTGGGAGCAGGAGAGCTACGGAGCAGCAGCAGCGGAGTAACTGGTCACCTTCAGCTCTTGTATAGACTGTTGTCACAAGCTCAATAAAAAAGGGAAGGGGGGGGGGAAGGGACAACAGGTGGTGCTCAGCCAGGATTCCCCATAAATCACTGAACAAGAGCAGGAGCATCCAAAAATTCTAATTGTCAGAACTGATCGCAGCTTCTCTTCCCTTGCAATTCAAGAACAGATGCAAGATTGGACAAGGGCCATTATGGAAAAAGTAGATGGCAATAAATACGTTTTAATTTAAACTCCTTGAAACGTGGTGGTGCTGCGTAAACACCGGGGCAGGATTTATGGGGCCACATCTGGCAGCTGGGGCTTTTATAGCTCCTGGGCAGCCGTCGTATTCCTTGGGGTGGAACGTGCCGGTTGCGGAGATGCACGGGAGAGAGGGCAATTATTCCTTTTATGCGCCTTTAACACAGAATTAATGTCACTGCTCCAGCAGGGCTTGGACAGAAAAATGAGGCACCCAATGGCAGAGAAACTTGTTATAAAGTGAAATCTCAGCTTGCAGGTGCCAGTCTGCCCAGGCAAGGGTGGAGCAAATCCAGAGCTGGGACTAGGTAGAAACGACTGTTCCCCATTTTCACTGTAGAACCACATCCCTCCTGGTTTGTTTCCGCTTTTCCTCCTTAGCTCTTTCCTTCTCTCCCCTCCCTCCCCTGCATGCGTTAGCGGCAAAATGGGAAAAGGTGGGTAAAACAAGTGAGGAAAGATAAAAAGGGAACAAAGGAGAGGATGGAGGAAAGACAAACTGAAAACTCTCAACCCCCCACATTTCCAAACCCCACATTTCCCATTACATTTCTTTGAAAAAAGAAATTGAATAGAGGGGAAATAAAATGAAAATTATTTCAAAATATTCTATAGAAAAATGGTTTTTTTTTTCCAATCAGCTCAATTTATGGGTGCCTTATGCCTATGACCTCCATCCATCCCTCTGTTCCTCCCCTCTGCTCATGTGGGAAGCCAGCACCCCTGAATCAAGTCCAGAGTTTTCACTCACTCCCTACTGCTAGATAAACTCCTACAGCATCATTTGTCAAGCGTTGATTATGAATTTATTTACTAACAGCATTTACAAGACAACAGTGAACTTCGCTTCACTTAATAATCACTTGAACAATATTAATAAAGCCTGCGGTAAACACAGCCCTAATTTAAAATGCTCCCAAGGAATTCACATGCAGTGTGTAAAGCAGCCTCAGGCCCTCTGGGAAGATACTACATTAATCCATGATATCACACGACCCCGACAACTTCCATAATCTCCTCACGTTGATCAGATACACAGACAGCTCCATGTTTTACAAGGTTTTGATCAACTAATGCACATGATGGAGATCAGAGCAGAAAGGCAGCGTAGAACAGATGTACCAATTGCTTCAAAATCATCTTTCTGGTCCCAATTAATGAACTGCACAGTGGCATGCTCATGGAGCTGTCAGACAGCTGTTACTAACGTCAAAATCCGAACAGGGCTACTACAGTCTATTCCTTCCCCGCTGAGGAAAGAACAGGGAAGATCATCAGGGAAAAGGCAAGTTAGTTTAGGACAAGCTGACAACAGCCATCCGCAAATAAATACTAACCTGACATGATTACTGAGCTCTGATACCAATAAATCCACAATTTGTATCTTTCTGCTATCAACGACGCTAGACAAGTCAGCCCCTCTGAGTGCGCTAACACACGCTTTGCAGCACAGCTGGTGTTCTGAAGAATTCCTTTTTGGACCCAGATTCTGCCGGCCCAGACAGAGCCAGCAGAGGCTCAGCGGGATGCAAGCGGTGCACAAGTCTTGTGCTGACTTTCTTCACGCTGATGAATTTTCCCCATATCTGCACACATCTGCAATTGCTTCCGCCCCATAAGAATGGCCATGCTGGATCAGACCAAAGTTTCATCTAGCCCTAGAGCCGGTGTTCTGCCAGTGGCCAATGCCAGGTGCTTCAAAGGAAATGAACAGAACAGGGAATCATCAAGTGATCCATCCCCTGGTGCCCATTCCCAGCTTCTGGCAAACAGAAGCTAGGGACACCATCCCTGCCCATCCTGGCTAATAGCCATTGATGGACCTATCCACCATGAATTTATCTAATTCTTTTTGAACGCTGTTATAATCTTGGCCTCCACAACATCTCATGGCAACAAGTTCCACAGGTTGACTGTGCGTTGTGTGAAAAAAACTCCCTTTTGTTTGTTTTAAATCTGCTGCCTCAATTTCATTTGGTGATGCGCTAGGGCTTGTGTTAGGAGGAGGAGTAAATAACACTTCTTTATTTACTTTCTCCACACCAATCATGATTTTATAGACCTCTATCATATCCACCTCACGATGGCCTCTTGACATCAGTGGGAATTGCACACATTTATCAGGACAGAATTTAGCTCTTTGGGTTCCCCTGTTAATTAAGGCAAATCTTGGTATTAACACAATGGCTTCCAGTCCTGATTCTACCACAGATTTCCTGTGTGACCTGGGGAATGTCAGGTCATCAGATACTACAGTGGTGACTGCAGTGTAAGAACTTAGCTGGAATAGACTCCAATTCAGCCTTTAAAGATGTCACTAAATGCAGATTTGCTAGGTAAGACTATAGAAAAGCTTTTTAAAAGTTCAATCTATTGGATTTAAAAATAAGCTGCATTTTAAAATACTTCTAATAGATATTTACAGAGTAGGCTTTGATGGCTGCAAGGAGCCATGAAAGTATCTATTGGTTAAGTTAAGAGTTTTTACAGAGGATCTTCAGTGCACATTTACATGGCAGGCTGTACCTACTATATACTGATTTAATTAGCTCAATTTAAAAGCTCCCTAAATGGTGTGTTTTAACAGCATTTGCATAAGTATCCCTGTGATCAGTTCATGAAGATCAACTGGTTACAGTCTATGTTTTATAAAAACTCCTAAAATGGTCCTGAAAAATCTGCCTTGTACAACCAAGGGGTTCTTCCTTTACGGCTTGTTTACATGCTGAACATGAAACCAACCAAAAAGGCGGGAAGTCAACATGATCGCGAACCCTGCGTGGCCAGAACCAGGCTGGGAGGAGGCCGCCAGGGGCTGAGGAAAGTGTTCACAGTTCACTGAAATAGGGACAAAGAAATGGCTTTTCAGGAGATTTCTCTGTCAGTCGCTGTCCCTGTTTCAAGTTAATTTCAATCCCACTCCTTTCTATCCGGTTTCAACGTGTGTTTTGTAAGAAGAAAACTGGTGCAACAGTGAATAGACACATCGGTTAACGAAAGAGGACTTTAATTCATTTAAAAGTTACATTCAGTCACTTCCATATTGCTGTTCAAAACCTACTCAAGAAGTCTACGGGGTTGCTTTCACCTTCTGATAATTGGCTTGCGAACCCAGAGCTGTCTTGGCAATGGGGCCAATAGGCCAGATTTGCCTTACTCTGAACACTCGTGGCACGGTCCCCAGCCAAAAATTACATTCAATCCACCTGCTCCTCCGAACTCAGCAGCATCTCAGTGGAGAAGAGAAGGTTCTGGGATGTGTCTTTCCTCACTGGCCAAGCACATGGTCACAGCTGATCAAGACAAGTTAATTTCCAGCTGATAAACACCTGACTTCAATGAGCAGTGCACGGATACCCTGAAATTCTTCAATCCCTGGCTCAGCAACTAAAGGAATCAACCCCCAGAAACATGACAATTCTCTTTCTAATTCTGCCTCGTTATTCAAACACCATTTGACAAGTCCTATCAAATGTCTTTCTTGACTAGCCAGCTGCAACTGGAGATGTTAAAGGCATGTGTGGACGTCATTATGTTTGTAAATGAAGAATCCATTCTTATTCCAAAAAAGCACCAACAGATTGTTTGCCTCACAATCAACAAAATGAGTGATTGTATTTAAGTGATTAGGGTTTGAGTGAGTAGTTGCCATCCAAGCAGCCCAGTGCTACAGACAGGTCAGTAAGGGGACGCACAAAGCACAGGGGGTCTGGTGACTGGAAGCAGCCTTCTTACTGTGGATGAGAGGACACAGAACCAGTCAGAACTGGGGAATCCCAAGGCCTTCCCACTAGTCTTGTTTTACTGGGTGACCCTAACCTGTGTAAAGGGCTGTTTCCAACTCCCATGACTGTTTAGTTTACCTGTTTAAACTTGTTACTGATTTTGACAAAAAGTCATGTTTGCCCAGCACCCCAATATTAAAATAGGCTATCACCATAACAAGGGTAGCAATGGACGATGGTTACTTAGTCATACTGTATGATAGGACAGCGGCAAAACCGTGCCCTCGCAAATACAAACATGTAAATACCTATGCTGCTACTTACTGCTCTGGGAGCTCCTATGCAATTGCTCTGGGCAGGGTAATTGGAATAGATCAGCTACACACAGGCATGGATCCTAGTGGAAGATTTGTGGCCTCTGTTTGGCTTGGAAGCAAATCCACTGACACAGCAAGAGATGCAGGTGGAAGGTGTTTCTTATATAGCTAATTTTATCCCATGGAAAGATCGGAATTGCAGCTCGCTTGCAAAGCATGCTGGGGTTTGTAGTTCTCTAGCACAGTACATGCACCAGAAGAATTATCACTCCGTGAAAGTGAAACACAGCTGAATGGAGACGGCATGGCCTGGGATTATGTGTTACTCACTTCTTTCCTTCTCACTGTGGTATGGGACCTTGAGGAGAAGAAACTAAACAGAAGTAACTTTGGAGTCAAGAATCTGAAATCCACTTTTTCTGCTATCGATTCCTCTTGCAGGTCTATTTTGTGGTTTAAAGGGCTTTGGTGATCTTTAATCTCTACATTAGGAGATTGAATAAATAATTGCTTAACCCTATGTCACATCTCTCTCTCTCTCTCTGATATGGCCTCATTTCCTCCGCTCCCTCTCCCCCACTCCAAACTGAAATATCCACATGATCCACACACGTGCTGCTTTTATAGCTGGCTACCTTGTTCCAGGCATTCTAAAAGATGACTCCTAAATATTTAATATATAGATCTTTACCCAGAAATGTGTCTTATCAATGATTCATCATCTATGTACATTACACAAATCTTTTTTAAAAGCCTGTTTTCCTACTTTAGAAAAATGAAAGCACTAAACATTCAATGATTCATTCATATCAATGATAAAATATAGCACATAACTCTTTATGCAATAAAAGAATCAATATTTTAAATAGATCAAAATATCCACAGCAATAAAGTACAACATTTTACAAACACACCGGAACAGACAATAATGACATTTACGGTTTGAGGACCAAGTGAGGAGAGCAAATAGCACTTCAGTTTTTCATTGGTCAGTGATCGTTCTGAATTCATTCAGGCTCCTGTAGTTTACACTTGAGTTAATAAATGCATTTTAGTAGGTGTCATTGGCAGTGCCAACCATGACAACTGCAAAGGAGGAGAGGGTTCTGGCCCCTTCTGTTCTCTGCCTGGCATCCTGAACTATGAAGCAGGCTCAGCAAACGTCATTTGTCTGTCTGGTGGAGTCGAATGATGAGACAACATCCTTAGTCTTCTACACTAAGATGCTTCAATTAAACTCAGATGATATCTGGATTTCATGATGTTTCCAAGACTCTCCCTTACTTTATGTATTAAATCAGGATATTTGGCTCGGCTCTGGAATATAATGTGTCATCTGCTCTGATGTGTGTTTATGATAACTAAAATACACTATTATTACTATTCGTTTAAAAGAATAGAGAGCAGCAATGTATTTACTGCCTCAGCTAATATCTTATCCTTTAAAAACTACCTGCTAAGGAATCTCCCAGGCCGACATTATTCAAGGCAAGACTAGACAGAAAACCAATCTGATTTGGGTAGAAGTCTAACAATGGATCTGGTTGCAGGGTGAAGTGTAGATGTGGTTTTCATGCCTCTACTCTACCTTTCAACTGGAGCTCTGTAGATTTAAAAGAAATTGTGTCGTGCCATTTGCTGAGAGGTCCCTTCTGTAAATGTGATTTAAGATATTAGCTAAAAAGATTAGATTTGATTTATTTTATCCCTTATGTTAATTATAACCAGGAAGATCTTTCTGTCAAAGCTATTCTCACTGGATGGAAAAAATACACATGGTGTGAGACCTAGAGGCTGTAAATTGTACAGTTCCAGTACAGCGGCACCAAGGACAGTTACAACTTGGCATCACTTGGGCTGGCTGAGAGGTGGGTCGGGGTCTCTCTCCATTAAGGCAGGGTTGGATTTAATGATGACACAGGTATTCCTGTGCACTGACGCTCTAAGGCGGCCCACCCCCTGGAAAGCACTATCTTCTAAACACTGGAGAAGACAGAGGCTATCAATGAGCTCATCTACTAAGGACAATTGATCAGGTTTTGTGTTAACGAGCAGAAAGGCAGGAGAGGAGTCCAGCTAAGCTCAATCATCTAATCAAGAGCGGCTCAGTTCAATGGGATGGACGATCACTTACCAAGCTGTGACATAGCTACATTGGTGCAAATGGTTCGGTTGCACCAGGGCCCGCAAGGGTAAGGGGGGGGAAGGGTTCCTCAGATCTAGCTGCAAACGTGTCCCTATTTCTGCCACTGGCAGAAGTTCAGCCGTGCCACACCACCTGGAAAGGGGCCGCCTGAGGAGAGCGGGTCAGGGACGGGGACAGCTGGGATTGGGGACCTCTCCGGCTAGGGCAACCTCAAGCGTGAGCAGTCGGCAAAGATGCACCGAGAAGGCATGGGGGGGGGAGGGGGGCGCGTCACAGTAACAAGGAATGCAAGTGGGAGAAGGGGCAGATATGGGAGATGTGTCCCCCACTTCTAGACATGGAGATCCGGGTAAAAGCACTGGCCATTTTGAGCCAGAGCTGGCAGGCTGAACTGGAGCTGTGGAGGAGTTGGAGTGGCGCTTGGGGGGTTCTGGATCAGAGCTCGGGGGATGGGTGGAGTAGGGGGCTGGAGTGGAGCTGGAGCAGACAAAGGGGAAACTTGTGGGGACCTGAAATGAGGGTGAGAGGTGGATCAGGGTCAGGGAAGCAGAGGGCAGGGAGAACGATTGGATCGGGGCTGGGGAAGTTGGAGGCTGGACTGATGGAGGCTGGAGGGGGGTTGAGAGAGAGCATGTGGGGCTCAGAACTGCGGGGTTATGGGGGTAGCTGGCAGTCTGAAGAGGGGCTGGGAGGGAAGCTAAGCAGGGGCTGAACTGGGGCTGAGGCTGAGCTGGAGGGGGTGGATTTTGGAAGAGGGACCCTAACATATTCTTGCACCCAGCCCCCTGTGACTTTGCTATTCCCCTGCTACAAAGAAGATGGAGCAGGAAGTTTCCATCTTTATTATCAACTAAGGAGACAGTCACATTCTAGTAGAAGCTCCACAGCAATTTAAGAAATTACACTAACAGATTCAACATGGTGCCAAATTAACAGAAATGGCAAATAAAAGGGTCAATTTGCTGGGTGTGTGGGCAAGATGAAAAATAGAACCATGGAATTAGGCAGAACAAAGAGACCTTGTGGTGGAAAAGGAAACAGACGACAGATGAGTGGGTAATATCTGGAGGCTGAATGGTCGCTGTCCAACAGACATAACAATTGCTAGCGATGAAACATGGAACAAGGTCAGACAGTGATGAACACAGGCTTGATTTTTCCATTGGTGTTTCCATGGATGAGTTCAGTGTAACCAGACTAATAAAATACATCCGAATACCAGTCTCTTCCTACTTTTCTCCCTAGGATGAGCCATCAGGATTTACTGATTAACATCAAGACATTAGCATTCATATCCTGAATTAAACCTCTCTGATCATTTTTTTTGTGCAGACTGCACTAGCCCAAGGGTTATGTAAAATTCATTTTGCTTTGGACTCCAGATAAGATTCAGAAGAAATTGCCAGAAATGGAGGATGGGGCAGAGAGGGAATGTGACTTTGCCATTAAGTCTCCAAAGAACAGCCCTGTTCTATATATTCTTTACGGGGAATAAGGTGTCATGCTATTTCCCAGTTGTATAAATACATGGACTTTGGGTTCCAGGGACAGGTAACTGAATGTGTTGACTATTCTACAAAGCATTCTTTGTCTTTTAAAATGGGAGGCAAATCAACTATATCACATAAGCAAGAAATAGATACAAGCTATGAAAAATCTATATTACATCCATCAGAGCAACAAAAGAGTGGCAACATAGAGAGACCCCTCATCTGAGTTTATTACAAACTGCAGATTTTTTTCATCTCACCTAAATACAGGTAGAATTGTTATGAGATGAGAAAAATTTCAGGGCATGGCTTGTACCACTTGAAAGATCTAAGGAAAGGCACTCACATTCATAACATTTCAAATCCAACTCAGATACAAGGCTGTCTTTACAGGACATCAATCACAAGATGAGAGAAACTGTATGTTATTTTCTAGTAACACACTGCCAATCGCAAGACAAATGCCAGATGCCACAGAACAAGAAGTAACCATTTTTCAACTTGTGAATGTCTTCAAATATATTACAATGAAAGTGTGAAAAAAGATTCTTTCAGCTTCATCTGTTTTGACAGATGTCAAAACTTGGAGCATGGCATTTTATCTTCATACTGCAATAATCTTTATGAAACTTAAACAAGGCTGAGGATGGTGGCTTCAGTCTAAAATTACACTCTTCACTGCACAACACACAAAACATTTCAAGCCATTTGGCCGTTGCAGGAGAAAAGATTTGCCCTTAAAAATGGAGCGGACAAGTCTGAGAAGAGAAAAGTGCTGCGCCAGCTGATATTAACATGGTCCAGTTCATATTGTTTCTAATTGGCTCAGTTTGTCTTCTTACTGCACTCTGCAGTAGCACTACTGACTACCTACCATTAGGAGGCAGTTATAGGCTGCATGTAGCTTTTTTCCAATCAAAAGCATAAACTCTAAATTTTGCTTGTGTAAATTAATTTAGGTCATTATATTACAGGTGCCAAGTTGCTAAATCCTCCACTGCAGTGGAAATGTATCCCCAAAGGTCATGTTCAGAGGAGACACAAAATCTTGTGTAATCGCTGGTATTTCTAATATGCTCATCACTGCAATATCTAATTCTTATGTTCTTATGATCATTCTCTCACCTCTGTTAAGGGGACAAGAGCATGGGTCCCAGGGTTCTTACAGTGGACAGTGCTATTACTGCTGTATTACAGATGGGAAAGTGAGGCACAGATAAAATGACTTGCCCAGGGTCTCTGAGAAAGTCAGTGGCAGAGAATGGAATTGAACCCAGGCCAGAAGTCCCAGAATGCCTTAACCACTAGGCTATACACCCTTCTCTTCATGTCCTGTAGCTATGCTAGCTAGGTCACAGCATGGACAGCTTTCAAATTAGCCCTGGTTCTTGAATTCTAAAGAATAAAAAAAAAGATTTTGTTCCTGCAGCCATTTGGGTAAGTGCAATTATACAATGGAACCTTCCTGGTCAACAGTACTGAAGTTCTACGTGTCAAAGTCTTGCTGAGGCTAGCCCTCCCTCCCCACCCAGTAATGTCAACGGGAGTACAACTAGTGGGTCCCACAACTTCTCTCCTATGAAATAGGAGTAAACTATATACTTGTGTTTAAAAAGATACCTAGTAACATAATCCAGCAAGGATTACCGTATTCTCTTGTACATCTCTGTTGTAATGTATAGATATTTTTAAAGAGAAATTTGAGGGTATATGCAAAGGTACAGCCCTAGGTACCATTCCTGGTCCAAAAATGATAGCAAAAAATCCAATATGCAATTAGTCTGGCTTTTTACTGTTAAATCCATTAGTTACAGCAACAGACACTTGAAAAACTAGCTCTGCACAGTTCGGTGCTGTACCGTGACAGAATATGAATTACAGCATTGAATGCTGGCCCAAACATGCTACAAGTACAGAGAAAATATGCACAGTAGCTGCTCAAAGAATTATTAAAATAAAAAACAGAGTATGGAATTGCTCCTATCTGCAGAGCATAGTTACAGGGTGATATGCAATGGCACAGAGAGCTAGTGCTCATGCAGTAAATAAAGCACTATACTGTAATGAACAATTCTACTTGTTTCCATCTCCAAAGGACCACACAATAGAATTAGCTTCATTTTCATTTGCAGTCCGGCCCCAGAGCAGGGCTCTTTGTTATTGCTGTAACGGTGCCCAGATGCCCGGAAAGCCTCTCAGTCAGATGGAGCTACACTGATCTAGGCCCACTGAGGACCTGACCCAGATCTTAATGAATTCAGAGGTCTGCCATAATACTAAGTTCAAGGCATTACTAAGGGCCTAATCCAAACTAATGGGAGTCTTCCATTGACTTCCACAGGGTTTGCTTTCAGGCTCGGTGGGCCGAACTCTACACGATGCTTAGTGCCCTCAACTCCCAAACCAGTGGGAGTGAAGGGTGCTGTGTCCGGAATTCAAACTCAGGCTCTCACCGAGGCTTTCGGCCCAGAATACCCTCACACTTGAACCAGAAGATGAAATGCTCCAATCAATCCACTTTTTTTTTTTATTAACTGTGCTGGGACCAGGGGAAATTGGCGATTTCGGTGGCGGGGTCCTCAACTGTTCAAGGCCATCAAGATCAGAACCAGCAACCTGTGATCTGATCCTGACAATTGTGACTCACTGAGGCTTGAGCCAAAACCACTTAAACCCCACTGATTCCCCAGACTTCTTTAGGTCTGGCTCCTAGGCCCTGACCCTGAAAAGAGAACGATGTTGGAGTGAGCCTTTGCAATTCTCTTTGCAGGATCAGTGCTCATGACTCCATGTGCGTGCAGTCCTGATGAATTACCACCTATCGGTTTAGTGAACTTAACGGAGCTGGATTGGGAGCCATTTTAACCTTTTCTTTTAACATATAACAGCAGCTGGAGTAACAAAGGCTGGATACAAAGAGCTGGACCCCAAAAATAGTTATGAATTCAGCACTTCAGGATTAACTTTTTAAAAAATCCAGTATGTAGCTGCTGGCACCTAACAGACAAAATCTGTATCAATGCACACAAAACAAAATACAGTTAAACCCTCATGAAAAAAGAGAGACAAAGCCTAAAATGTGATCAAATGCATAATTTTGGTTTTTAATTTTTTAAAAAGCACACAATTTATAAATGCCAGCTTGCATCTCCTTACTTGATTTCAAAACAATGTCCAGAACACATAGCGCAGCTCAAAAACCATGTTGCTCATGTTGTAGAAATTGGCTTCTCCTAGACATTGCTGAAGCTGAAATTCCTTCAGTGAGGTTACTCCTCTGAGTCAGTGCTATCAAGCCCATGATGCCAGTGATCGTAACATTGCTTTTTTGCCCCTTTGTCTTCATAAATGATTTTTTATAAACTCTGAATAAAAGACTCAGTTTGTCATTTCAGCTATTCTGGATGTCCACTGGGGAAATAATAAATAACAGTCATTTCCACGGAGCGCCATTATGTGGAAGAGGAAGTTTGCAATAGTCATTTCTGAAGAGCATAAATCAGGGAAAGCTGTAATAAATAACGGTGACTGTCAGAGCCTGTGTTTCACCTCCTGCAGCATGTGTTCAGGGATCAGTTTCCAGCCCTGCCATTGTCTTTTTTCCTCAATAGCGCCCATCAAGACCGATGATTTCTATAATCTGAAAGTTTATTGGCAGCCGCCATGCGGTTCAGGAGAGGCGCATGAGTAGCTGGGGCGAGATGGAGTCCATCTGGCTGACAGGTAAGTAGTGCTGCTCGGCGTTCCATTATTCCTCGGCTGAAAACCAGGCGCTTCTCATCCAGGATGGCTAGATGGTATTCACAGAAATCAATCAACGATGCCACTTGCTCATGAAGTGGGAGTGACTTGTATCTTCTTTGAGCCAGGCAAAAGAAAGCTTCTACGAAGGCTTGCAAGCACATCCCTTCAAATAAGAAGAGAGTTTACATTAGAATCGTGGCACAGACTTCGCGCATTTGCTGAAGTCTTTTAATCTAATATGTCTCATTTCCATACCCCCGTTCATCCCAAAGACTGGATGTGTACATCCGCACTCTCTCTCGCTATTAGTTAACTCCTTTTTAATTCAAGCAGCAACTGTCTAGAATGGTCACAAACAAAACACCCATCCTTTGCTCTTCAGAGACATTTTCCTTGTATTTGACACATAAATCAAACAGCTCAAAGATTTCAAAGAAGTGTCCCAGAATAGCAACCGTGCCCAAACTGGGTTATGGATGGGTGACATTCCGGAAAGTAGAAGCTATTCATAAGGATATGCTGTGATCTCTACGGGCATCAGTCTGACCTGACAGTCTGGCATCTGGAGGTAAATGGCTACAGGAACTATTGATTCTAAGAGGTTGTGAAATTGAATTGACACAAGATCAGCCCTGATTCTTGTTGCTTCAGACATTACATTGAAATTGAGTCTGACACATACTCACATGCTGAGCTCCAGAGAATATAATCTGCACAAGGAAAAAACAAGTCATATTTGCAACTGAAGTGTGTCATTTTAAACTTTGCCTTCTTAGAGATGGGACCAACCAAAATCTCCGATCTGAACATACTCCAGATTTCAGGGTGTCTCGGTTTATGGCTCTGTAAATCCGGTCCCATTATTGGGAGCCCTCAGAAATGTAAAAGTGAGTTATCCTAAGCTTCCGGTCTTCTCTGCTGACCCTGCCCTGTGCAGCCAGCCATATCTGGCCTTTCTGCTGAGATTGCCCACTAAGGTTACCAATTACTGACAGTCCTGGTAGTGGTGTTGGCAATGTGGACACTTCTCCACTAGGAACTGAACTGTGACTCACCGACTCATTTCACATAGGTGACCCAACAGCCATCGGATGGTAAAAACTTGGTCTCTACTGACCTAGGCTGGATTCAGACTGGTTCCATGTTCCACCATCACTCCTCTCGGCAACTCAGCCCCTCCATTTTTTTGTAAATTGACACTCTGTTGTTCCACATCAAAAGCACAGCTTTCCAATCCTCAACTCTTTGCAGCCGCTTTTCCTTTCCAACTAAAGGAGGCCACAAATGAGAGGCTGGGGCCTGGCTGGCCCCATAATACTTTACAGGCCAAGTGCAAAGACGGGAACCTACACTGTGAGCACAGATGGGATATTCAGCTCATGGCATCAAAGTGCTCAGATGGGTTCTCTGCAGCAGCAGCTGGCCAACTTTGGCTTTTCTACAGTCTCTTTCTCTAGCTCCAGGAAAAGCTGCTCCTGCAATGGTTTTCCATTTTTTAGATGTTTTCTGTCAGTCCTTACCACAGTCAAGGCAGAGTACCCGTCCTTAATGTTCTTCATTAAGGGATTGCAGATTAATATTCAAATTCTCTCTCCTCCCCAACAGCAGCCCTTAGCTCCTGCTGCCTTCTTCACCCCTGCCTTGGTAAGACTAAACATTCAGCTGAAACTCCAGGGTTAACACCCCTGCTTAGATGAGAGGTGCCCTGAGATCTTTAACAACCAGAGGGGTTAGGAGCTCAGGTTTCTCTCTCATTTAGGAGATGGCCCCTCCGGCCACACATACAGCATAGTACAGACACAGAGGCAAGAACCCCTTACTGGATCACCGCTGCCTCCAAAAAGCTGGATTCTCCTTTAGGTCTCCTATCCAACTTCCCATCCCTTCTTACAGTGTACGATGGGACGTTGACATCCCAAGGTGGGACAGACGAAGGCACACAGCAGATTGATCACAGGCGCCTCAGTTATTCTAAAGAACTGGCTTCCCCAGTCCGCTCCAAGAAGAGTCAGCGAAAATTACTTGTGGGAGGGCGAGTTCCACTCCTTTTTCTACACATCTCCCAGGTGAGTGTGTAATTTCACTGACATCAGGAAAGAGATTCTGCTTAACCTGAACAGAGCCTCTAGCACAGATGATCCGTTTCAATTGTAGGAAACCCAAGCTCTTGGAGTGTGCAATAAGGGAAAGCAGAGCAATGGCAAAGATTCCTCTGCAAAGCTCAGCTTCTCTGATTCCCCCAAGCAACCCCTAGCGAAACCAGACACTGTGGAAACAGGACTTCTGAGGTGTCCTCTGATTGCATCCAATTAACAGCATGTTACAATGGCCAAGGGAAAGGGTGGCAGCACATAATGCTAATTCCTGCATTTTGGAACCTTGCCGTAACACCCTATTTAATTCTTAATTAAGGACCTATGCACGGTCCTACCTTTGTAGAATGTCAGCAACAAGGAGCTGTCATATCTGGTTTGCATCTTAACTGACTCATCCAGTTAGAGCTCACACAGAAGGGGATTATTTTAAGATAAGATGCTGAGGGTTTTTTTAAACTCAATTTAGGTTTACTGATGTTGCAAGAAAAGCATCTTTTTAAACATTACAATTACAGTCTGCAGTATAATTTCTCTTAACTAAGACTGCAATTGGGGTCACTTACAAGCTCTGTGGTGAAACAGCTTGCAAAGAAATTGTTGGGTTATCTGACAGCAGCAGCTGCCAGCTCAGTAAATTATTTTATCAGTCATGGTGAGCTATCATGTGGGGAAAAGGGCCAATTCGATAGCATACATATTTCCCCCCATAAGTGACACTCATGCAGAGTATTTAATGGAAAAAGTTAGAAGCTGCTGTTTTACAATAACAGAAACAGCTACTGTGTGATCTACAGTTGGAAGTGGGCCATATTCAAAGGCAAATTGCCACAGATCGAGCAGGAAGATGTTTATGTGCAGAAATATTACATTCCATGCTTATTTTTTCCAGAAAGCTTCTGGTTCACTGTAACCATAAACAAATATGGTAAGTCTGGCATGCTGAAATGCTGGGCTTGACTGTTCACCTGCCTGTGATTCTATTGCCAATACAGTTCTGTCATTTAAAATAAAAGACTCAGTCAGACAGTGAAATTCTAAGGGAAGACAGCATGTTTTCTGTCGGATTCCTCTCTGTAGAACCCCACCCCCCCACATCCCGGTATAGACAATACTTTGAGCACCTGGAAACTTTGTGATTGTAAAAATAAGGGGGTTTCTAATGTAGCTATACCAAGTACAGTGCAGAGATTCAAACATTATTAAATACCTAATGACTACTATCTTATTTTCAAGATACATTCAATTTTTTCCTCTAATATTAGGACTACATTTTGAGCAATATATTTTATGTCTTACTCTGTGTGCCTGATGTGTATGTCATCCCTTATATAGAAGGCTAATATACAGTATTGTTTATCATCTTATAAACTAGGTAAACGAATACTTGTCTACGGGTGCAGGCTTCATTAACATCTGTGAAGCACTTTTAGATCTTCAGCAGGATCCAAGTATTTTTACAGGTGTGATATCTGGCCACATTCTAGCAAATTAGCACTGTGTATCATTGAGACACGTGGTGTTTATGTAGGAGAGAGATAAGAGCCATTTTGTAGAAATAAAATACTGATAAATCATGGAAGGGAATTCTCAGCTGGAGTGATCATTTATTATTCCACCGCTTCGTTCCTTTAAAAAAATATGTACATGCACATGTGTATGTGTATAATTAGAATGAATATATATGTGTGTGTGGAGGGGGGTTGTTGGTTTTTAATTAGGAGTGTTGGTTTTTGTGTTCTAAGTACACTAGGTTTTGGTCTTAGTTGAAAGATATTAGCCTGACAACTCTTTAGACTCAAATGCTTGCTTTATAATAAACTAAACTAATACCACCTAACTCTGATATCGTGCTTTTCATCTGCAGAGTTCAAAGTGCCTCACGATCCTTAGTGTATTTATCCTCATCACAACCCCCTGTGAGCCAGGACAGTGCTATTCTCTCCCTGGTTCAGATGGGAACTAAGGCACAAATGGAGTCTATGGCAGAGTAGGGACGGAATCTGGGTCTCTCAAGACCTAGGCTAGTTCCAAACCCTGGACCATCCTTCTTTTCGGACTCCGAGCAAGTGCTGTACCACAGGCAGTGGCAATGGAAGGTTCCCTCCAACACCCCACTGTGACTCAATTCTCACCTTGAAACACCACCTCTCTCATTGTGAGGGCATTAGGTCTCCATGGTCATTTCATCCAGTTTTACAGCTATAGCTGCCAACAAAGGTGCCAGCCAATGGCAATGGTATTTTTGAGATGGGGACACCTGCCCAGTAAAACACTCCAGACTTATTTCACAAAAGCTACTAAGCAGCTGTCAGAAACATATGGCCTTATTTTCTTATTGGACTGTGATAGCAATTTTAGAGCTTAAGCTACACAACACTTGATATATTTTAGCCATTACTGCAACAAGAAAATCACCTCTGAACTCTACAATCTTGACAAATTAGTGTGTCTCAGGTTTACACATGAGAACGGAGCAAGTAGGGAGATCATTACCTACTAAAGCCAGGCTAGTGAAACTAACTATCAGACAGTAGTACGCTTTCCTCATTTCATTAAATGACAGACAAACCAGCTCACTAAGAATGGTGATTAGCAAGATGAGGCTAGTCCAGACCGAAAGGTCAGTCTGGACTCCCAATAAACAATATAATTTATATTTCACCAGAACACAGACACACATTACCTAGAGTATTGCTAATTTAGCTGAAGATGTCACAGCGTCAACTCACCGTTCATTGTGATTGTCCCCTGGAACTTTGGGTGTGTAGAATATGACTGACTGTTCTTGAAACATGTTTTTAAAATGTATTGTGCAGAAGTGAGTTGTTAGTTACGGAAACATATTTTGTGGCACTCGTCATTATTTATTGAGGAAAGCAAACCTTGTCTCCCACTAATAAAAAAGAGTGGCAAGAGCATGAACAGGTAAAGTGATCTTAGATATTTCTATTTAAAGAGTGTTAACAGCAAATGTAAAAGTATTGTAACTATTTTATCAGCTAGTAAAAGACTGAATGTTAAGCGTTTACTGAAATCAACGGATTTTGCAGAGATGTAAAATAAGCCCCAAAGGCTTTTACATACACATCGACTTCTAACCAATGAATGAATCAAGATTTGCTAACAGGTTCTTAAGACAATCTCAATTAAATGTAATAGCTTTAAAAAAAATCCAATTAATCAAAGTCTGTCTTAAAAAGTTACAATAGTGTCCTGATCTTGACCTAAGATTTCACAGCATGGCTTTAATCCAATGTTAAGGTACCTATGGGACATATTTAAAAGAACTATTAGTAAGCATACCCCAGGCACATTACATATATACTAGACTTCAATACCTTCAAAGAATGAGTTTGTAACTCTAAACCAGGGGCCGGCCACCTAAGGCACACATGCCAAGGGTGGCAAGCGAGCCGATTTTTAATGGCATGCTGCGGGTCCCGGCTGCCAGTCCCCCTCAGCCCACAGCCGGCCTGCATGAATGGAACCCCAGCTGCTGATGGTCTAGGGTTCCGGCTGCCGGCTCCTTGCCAGCCAGGGTGAGCAGAACCAGCAGCAGACTGAGTGGGGCCGGCGGCTGGGATACCGATTGGCAGGAGCCGGTGGATGGAACTCACCCGCCGGCCCTATTCAGTCTGCTGCCAGCCTAGTGTTCCAGCAGCCAGCCTGGGGCTCTGCTTCTGGCTGGCCCAGTACCCTTCAGCCACCCCCGGATGAGGTCCACATTGGAAAACTCAGCAAGGAAAAGCAAGGGCAAGTATCACACTAAACTGATAAGACCTGCATTTTAATTTTATTTTAAATAAAGCTTCTTAAATATTTTTGAAAAACCTTATTTACTTTAAATACAACAGTAGTTTATTTATATAATATAGACTTATAGAGAGAGACCTTCTAAGAACATTAAAATGTATTACTGGCATGCGAAACCTTAAATTACAGTGAATTTGGCACTCCACTTCTGAAAGGTTGCTGACCCTTGCACTAATGCATACATTTAAAGGATAGCTAAATTAAATGATTCATCGCCTTAATACTGTCCTGCCATATTGTACAGCACACAATGCAAAGTCTCGTTTCAAGAAAGCATTTAAACACGCGCTTAACTCAGTCTCATGCTTAAGTCAAGCAAGTGGTTAAATAACATTCCTGAATACGGATACTTTCCTGAACTGGAGCCTGACTGATTCATATATTAATTCCATGTTGTAAAATGCTCTTATCTGTGCAAGCTTGTCCTGCACTGTCAATACTACCAGCAAATTACAGCATATTATATAATAATTAATTTTCTGATTATACTAGTAATCACAGATGTGTTTTCCCAGACATGCAACAATATAACACCCACCTTACTGCCACAAAGCAACAGTTGCAGAAAACGAGACTCTACAGCCTGATCATTTACATGTGGTTGGCTTCCATGATATATAAAAGTTTTTGAAGATTTAGAATCTACTCTGTGACCAATTAAATATGCCGTTCCTTTCTTCATATTGAGGCAAATCCAACAAGCAGCAATTCTGCACATCCCCTCCCACACTACGTGGATGCAGCAACTCTCTATACGTTCCCCTCCTCCACTCATGCAGAGGGATTTGAGGCAGGCAATAGAACTGTACTGTAAAGTCCCGAAATGACATCATGGGGCTTTCAGTGACGGCTGAGTATTACAAATGGCTGTGGTGCAAAGTGTTGGGCTGGCTATTTTAATACCAGCGTAAGAGGAAGACAGTCAAGAGTAGGGGGTTGATTTTCTCCATTTGAGCCTCATGCTCAAATGCCATGGTGATGGGTGCTATGTAAATGGTCATGATAATGATAATAATATTTTGAGGGTACACAAGAGCACGCAGCTTTGTTTCCTATTTTGCAGAGCTTAATCCAGACAAGAATTAATGGAAGAAAACTATTGTCTATCACTAGTAGCCAACCTTCTCATAAGCAAATCATTTTCTCTGGTGACCTCAAGAAAATATGTAATGCAATTTGCATTAAATAGCAGAAAATGCAGCCATCGTAATTGCATGAGGCTCCACTGTCCGATATTGCAAAGTCATTTATTGGTGCAGCAGTAATTTGCTGAGCATTTAGTACAAAATTGATTAATTTACAATTTGGAAAACTAATTTTGCAAAGATTTTTGAGGAAAAAACCCTCCTCTATGCTTAAATATAGAAAATGTTAAAACCAAAGTCAACCCAATGATTTATGTGTGTGCACTCAACTCTAGGTCCCATGGGTTATCAATGTGTACTCAAATCTATTATTACCATTGCTCACCATGGGAAAAAAGTAATTACATAGAAGAAAGTCTACTCTTTAGTGGGAGCAAAAGATAAGTGCCATACTCAGGAAAGAGGAAAATGTTGAGATTTCAGTGAGCTTGTTTTCCTTTGAAAGGAAGCAACAAAAACACCATTATATGAGCAGAGGGAATAAACACATAGCAACCCTTAGAATAGGCACAAGTCAGCTGAATACAATGGTCTGTTTTTAAGGCTAAACAATATGATTTATACTGCAGACATCTGTGTGGTACACTGGAGACTTTTGTTTAGGGGAGATGAAACCACTTTTAAGATCTACGTATAAAGCCACAAAAAGTAATATATTGAGTACTTATATTGAGTAATATACTGAGCATGTTAATATACCACTATTTAGAATATATGTCGTTCAAAGAATTCTAGAAGAACAAGGAATACTTGTGGCACCTTAGAGACTAACAAATTTATTTGAGCATAAGCGGCCGTATTTTTTATTTAAACGAAAACTCCAGGTGAGCAATTTCTAATTTGCCTGACAGAGACTGTTCAACAGAAGGTGAAGTCTAAAGTGGCAGAATGCCCTGGGAACTCTACTCCAAGATTTCTGATTCATCAGTCTTGAGCTCTCCTCAAGAAGGAGGAGGGGGTTCTTGTCACTCTCTCTCTTGGATTAGTGCTTTCTCATCTCTCATTGGGAAGTGGGAGCCTGTAAACATTTTGTTTTTACAGGCTCTTCCATGTCTTCAGCCTAGAGTGGCCCTACTAATCCCCCTTCTCTAAAGCCGACTCTAGTGGATTGCGTCTGGAACGTCATCAGGGCATGGAAACAGATGTGACTCTCACAAAGCCTCTCAGCCAAATTAGGAACTTATTTAAACTGTGGTTTAAAGTCACAAGTTGGAGGTAAAGGAGTTCTAAAGTGGGTTTAATGACAAAGCAGTCTGACTCTGACAGATGGTATTGGATGGGTATGTAAAACTAGCCTGAGTTACAGGCACAGGGCTGGTTGTAGCAAAACAAGCAACTCAAGGGAGAGAATAGGCTAAAATTGGCTCCCTGCTCCCTTTTATTGCTGTTATTTGATGCTGAGGTTCGCATTCTAAAAACACAAGCATCAAGACTGTTGCTGTCACCAAGGCCCTACAGATCACCAAGCAAGACACAGAAAGATACGAGGTCCTGGGAGAGCCAGAGGAAGGCGTTTACAGTTTCTCTCTTGATCCAGTACTTTTCTGTGTGTGCCATATGCACCTCATGGAAGAAGTGGGTCTGTAGAAGAGATCAAAATGAGGAAGGGTTTTCCATGCATTGGGGCAGAGTGGTAGAAGGCATGAAGGCAAGGGGGGAGTTATGTAGAGTGTCAACCCTTCGCACCCATCCACCACTTTGAATGAGTGTCTCAGTAATTCTACACACTCACGAGACTGGTACAAGTTGTTCTGCTTTGCCATTTACATCCATTTCAGGATTAGTTTGTACCTGATGCAGAATTTATACTGTGGCGCTTACACCCTAATGGACTTTGGCCCACTGCCCTTCATGGCTACCTACTGTGTGTGCTCCCTGAGGTACAAAACCCAACTGGCAGACCTCCCCGGGTACTCTGCACTTTTGCTTCTCAGCAGATATGCCACCAACCCCGGAACATGACTGATGAGGAGAGCTGACATCTAATAACTGTGCCATCGGGGGTTCCAAACCCCTTTGTTGACAACACCGTCATTCACATTTCCACTTTCTAATACAAAAGTTACAGGAGGATATTATAAACCCAAGCCTGCAACATTTTTTAATAAAAATGACAATTAGACTGGCTCACGAGCAGCAGAGAAGCTATTTAGAGCTACCTATTGCTCAGTTTCATCAGGGTCCCGAGTACAGATTAAAAATCTAATAGAGAAAAAAGTCATTTTTAAAATAAATGTCATCATTTTCTAAATGTGGGGGTTTTAATTTGCCTTTTAACACTCTCACTTCCTTTATGGGTCCTAGGTGGGAGGCTGTTTAGCTCTGGCTCCCCTCCATGCAGGTTTATCTTCATTCAGACAAGTATCAGACATAAGGAGTTTATTCTTCCCTTGTTGTGTGCACATAAGTTTCATTAAGCTTACTGGAAATTCTATGCATGCATAAAGAGGCCCCTTTAGAGCTCAAAACAGACTTGTGAGATATACTAAAAACTAGTCTACTGTACATGGTTGGTATGTAGAGTAAGACAAATCACAAAGCTGATACTAGTGGGAATAAAAGTAGCGATTTAGTATAAATATTTTAGGTTCAACTTCTCTTCCCCTGCAAAGCTGAGGGGAACTGTATTCTTAGATCACAAGCTTTTTGGGACAGGGATTGTGATTTTATAGGAGATTACACAGCACAGAATACTATCAGGCTCCAATCCTGCTGGGGGGCTTCTAGACACTATCTCAGTATAAATGTTTAATAAGAGTAATACATAGTAATAATACTCTGCCTTAGTTAAGGGAATTCTGCAAAGCAAGGAACAAAATCCTCGCTGCTAAAGCGAAAGAAAGAAAGAAAGAGAAAGAAAGAAAGAGAAAGAAAGAGACAGGGCATTAGTTGGGAAAAGTGACCAAGACTGTCAAGAGTAACTAATAATTTTTGGGTGTCCAACTCAAGACACCCAAGAGGGGCTAGATTTCCCCAATGTCCTGAGAATCCAGTCTCAGTCTGAAATTTGGCATCCCAAATCACTAGTCACTTTGGAATAGTTTGCCCTCTAGTTCTATTTATCCACACACAGTCCAATGCAAGCTTGTCAAGATGGAGTAGACTGGGAAAGACTGAATGGTCGATCATAATTACAATCACATACCACGAAACCCCTCACCTTGAAGGGCGAAACCCCATTAGTACCTTAGAAGTGAAAGGCTCCATGTCCTATAACACTATGGCTTTTCTGTAGCCATGCTGGAAGGCCTGAACCAAAGCCACCTTCTGAAGCCAGACTGAAGAAACAGCAGCCATTAGCTGCAGGCCTGGAATCACATACTCACATTCCATCTAAAATGTATTGAAAAGATTCACACCAGGCAGTGAGGAGGGGACTTGCCCTAATAGTTCACCAGCTAAAGCATTATCATTACACTTTCCTATTGTTTGACCTGTGATCTCGGTCTGGTTTGTAATGGTTTCTGTCTCCTGTATAATTAATTGTGCTAGGTGTAAATCGGTTAAGGTGATGGGGTAGGATTGGTTAGGTAATTTTGTTATGATTGGTTAGTAAAATTATACTAAGATAATTGGTTAAGGTAAGCAAGACTCAAATTTCATTATAAAAACTGGGGTCCAAGGAGGAGCTGAGGAGAAGAAGATCAGAAGTATCAGAAGCAAGGAGGAAAAGGGCTGGAAGAAGACCAAAGGAGATAACAAAGTCCTGTGGCACCTTAAAGACTAACTATAAAGTTTTGAAGCATGAGCTTTCGTGGGCTAATACCCACTTCGTCGGATGCAGGCAGTGGAAGTGGGTCCAACGAAGTGGGTATTAGCCCGTGAAAGCTCATGCTTCAAAACTTTATAGTTAGTCTTTAAGGTGCCACAGGACTTTGTTACCTCTGCTATTCCAGACTAACACGGCTACCTCCCTGATTCTTGACAAAGGAGATAAGGCACCCCTGAGGAAAAGAACTCACCTCCAAGACCCAGCCTAAGAAAAAGGCTGCCAGGACTTTCTGACCGTGAGGTGCAGCAGCTAAGATCCAGAGACTGACCTTTCCTGTCATATACAGGGGAAGCCTGCTTGCCTGTCCCAGGATTGGTGAGCATGATACTGTGTGCTTAGCTTGTGTATTCTGTTTGTTTGGGAATTGTCAATAAATAGAGGATAAGAATATTACTGTGTGAGGCTCTTTCAGTGGCTAAAGATCCTGCCAACCCACAGGAAGATGTGCCCTGAGCCCTAGGAATTGGGTAAGGGTGGCTGTATAAATTAACAGGGTTGCACCTTGAGCCCTAGGAACTGGGTAAAGATGTGTGTCCCTATAGTGTGGAAGGGATAGAGAAACTTGTGCGGGTAACAGTCCCATTATTATTCTCCTGCATTATCAAGCTCCCACGGCTTTAGAACTAAACTCGGAACCGTTACAAACAATTGCATCGCCACAGTCTTCAGTAAGTACCGTATTTTTCGCCCTATAGGACGCTCCGGCCTATAGGACGCCCCCTCGTTTTTCAATAAAAAAGCCGGACAAAAAAGCGCCTCGCTCTCCCGTCCCCGCCGCGCGGGCGGGCTGCCGGGGGCGTCCCGGTTCCCCCCTCCCCGCCGCGGGCGGGCTGCCGGAGCGCTCCCGGCAGCCCGCCCGCGGCGGGGAGGGGGGAACCTGGACGCTCCCAGCAGCCCGCTCGCGGCGGGGAGGGGGGAACCGGGACGCTCCCGGCAGCCCGCCCGCGGCGGGGAGGGGGGAACCGGGACGCACATTCGCCCTATAAGACGCACCAACTTTTTCCCCCCCGTTTTGGGGAAGAAAAAGTGCGTCTTATAGGGCGAAAAATACGGTAGCATCTGCTTCCATGAGAACTGAATTAGCCCTTAAGATCCAGCCAGAACAATGTGAAGAAACTAAACAAATCTTATTATTATTTAATAAAAGGGCAGGACTTGGAGGCTCATGGTACTGGACAGACCCACAGACAGGATCTTCCCTTGCCCCAAGCAGCTGACAGTCTAAGCAACAAGAAACACAGGAAGGGGAGTGAAGGAGCCAATCAAATGGATATATTTTTAGAGACACTTGTTGGGGAGGTGATTTATCTAATTATCTAGATAAATCAGGACTTTCCCTAGTTGCCCTTAGCCTAGCCACTAAACATTTGCTGATTTCTTGAAACCCTCATGGCAGAAGTGGGTCTTGAGAAGGGATAGGACACAGGAGAGGGTAGCAACGTAACTGATCATGGTCATGAATAAAGGGGGTTGCTTGGGGAAAGTGTGAAGGCAGTATTGGGTGGAGCAGACAACTGAGGCTGGAATAACCAACAGAGCACCGAGGATGAGGCAGCAACACAAGAAGAGAACAGATTGGTTAAGTAGGAAGGGACAGAATTAAGACAAGAAGCTTGAACCTGGATAGGTGGTAGAGGAGGAGTCAGAAGATGATCTCAGACGCTGTGTTTTGTGTGGGCCAGAGGGGGAAATGGAGGTGTGAGGGAAGCCAGAGGGGAGCAGGATGTTGCTAGTTGGCGTGTACAGAAAATAAATCTCTCCCCCATCTCCTTGTTCTGGTCAACAAAATGAAGAGAAACACCAATAAACAAACCAACAATCTGTGCTAGCACCATTACATGAGCAGACTGTACAGATTTTGCTTATACACAGTAATTTAAGATACAAACAAAACATGAAAAACTAATCCAGAATTAACAATGGGCCAGATGGTAATGCTAGTCTGAAGCAATAAACATGAAAAACAGCTTCCTTCTGCTACTACTGATCAATTTCCCTATTTAATAATGTAATCAAAAAAGGCATGTTTCTGCTACCAAGCATATTCAGCATTAGAGGTGGGGTTTCTTTTTCTATTTTCTTCTTCTTTGCTTAATGCAACAGCAAAATTTCAGAACTCGTTTAAAACCTGAGAACTCTTAGCCCTTAAAATGGTAATTAAGATGAATACTTACCCTCAAAGGTTCAGATTTAAGCCTCGCTCTCTATTGCCAACTAAGCTGTAGTAAGTTAGCTGCCATCTGCAGTACCTTGATAGGAACACCTACCTTGCTGCTCCAGTGAATTTTGTTATTTCATGAATTTCTCTTTTGAAAAAAAACAAGCTTTTTGATATCATTTAAATTTGGAGCCAATTTAACAGCTGAGTTGTAGTCTAAGTTCCTACTACAATGCATCATACGTCCCTTGCTCATCACAGAGCCGAGGACGGAGAATGAAGAGCTGTAGAGGTGAACCTGCTATCTGAAAAGTAAATGAATGCAGTACTTGGATTGTACCAAAAACAACTGAATTGGGGAGCAGAACTGATCAACAAAGCAGCTAGACATATCTGTTTGGAGCTCTTGAATGATGTCTTTTTATTAGCTGTGCAAATTACTGTCTGAATATACCAAGTTGTGCTTGAATGGAGACCTCACTGGGAGTGTTATTAAGGATACTATCGATTAGGTGGCCCTAGATGAGCCATCACTGCATCTGCTTACGTGAACATAAATGTAAGACACTTCAGCATGTGCGTTAACGGGTTATTGGTAAGTGCCTTGGATTCAGTGCAAGGCTGAAGGCAAAGTGTCTTCAAACACCAGATGAAGTGTTTGCAGGTGCAGAGGACAGTAAATTCACTTCCAAAACCCAAAATTACACTTGCAAAATTACAAGCACAAAAATGAAGGCTTTGTGAAACCCAAGCCTCCCTTGAGGACCTGAAAACAAAGGTGACCTACCCTACACATTAAGGGAAGCTAGTATAGGCCAAATTCTGCAGTCAGATTCAGAGGCACCGTTCCCAGAAATATTAGTGGAAGCTGGGTGTGCACGTATAAGGGCAAAAGCTATCTAGAAACAGAAACTTACATACTCTCCTAGGATGGACTGGAAATTACCTGATTCTCTTTGGTCTAGTCCCATACTATTCCACCTTCTTGTGATATCGATGTACAGAATATCCACGGAAGCCATTGAAAAATTGCTGTTACTCAGCTTGCAGTTCCTGATAAATCAAAGATAAAGAAAAAGTTGATTACTTCCAAAGTTAGCCAAATGGTGGATAAAGGCAACTGGGATAAAGGGTTTATCAAGGCCAGATGGGCAACTATGAAGGCACACATAGCTCAGCTGAAAGCCATGTGCACCCAGCTTGCTGAAGATATCAATCAAATCAGCTCTCGTTAAATATACATGGGCCATAATGGAGAAAGTTCTTTGTGTGTTCACTTACAACATCACGTACACAACCAGCCTTCCCATTTGTTCAGAGTACTCGGACACCAGCTCTGATAGGGCCTAGCTGTGCGCAGATCCAGTGCTGTGGATACTGTCACACTTCTAAGTAAGTTCTGAACATTCAATGTGTTCATCTTCATATCAACATCCTGAAAACAACAGGATGAACAAGCTCCACTCCAGTTCCTACGTGTAGGGGCAGCCAGGAGGCTCCGCACACTGTCCTCACCCCAAACGCCCCCTCCCGCCACAGCTCTGCAGGAGGTTCCCCCAGGAAATGTGGCCAATGGGAGCTACAGGGATGGCACCTGCAGATAGGGCAGCATGCAGAGCTGCCTGGCTGTGCCTCCATGTAGGACATGGCGCTGCTGTCCAGAGCAGCTTGATGTAAGCGCCACCCGGAGCCTGTACCCCTGATCCTCCTCAAGCCCCCTACCCAGCCCTGATCCCCCTCCCAACCTGCGAATCCCTTGGTCCCAGCATAGAACACCCTCCTGCATCCAAACCATTCATCCTCAGCACCACCCCAGAGCCCACATCCCCAGCCAGAGCCCCCCCGCCCCCCCCCCCCCGCACTCAACCCCCCTGCCAAGACATTTATACCAGGCTCGTCACCAAGGTATTTAAATCAAGGCTGGATTCAACAGTAAAAAAAATACATTGTCGTGAACAGCCCTGCACTGGCCTGCACATGGAGCAGATGCCCCCTAGTCTTTTCGACCTGTAACCTATAGAACTCTATTTGTTTTTATTCATTCTTGACTGCTACGGGCATCTGGATGAAAAGAGGATCTCTGTGTTTTAAGAGTGCATCTGCTCCTGCTGCTTATTTATTTTGTCATAGTCAATGAGAGACAGAAAATGGGATGTGTGGACCATAACGGGAACATGTACCGCCATTAAAAAACAAGGAAAATGACAAAATAAAAGTATATGAAAAAATAAATTGAATTCCCTGCCACTGAAAGTTGCAATTTCCTGATGCAAATCATTAGTGCACAGTGTGTCAGTGAGCAGCATTTGGAAAGCCTCCCTCCTGGCTGGGAACAGCCGGGTATGCACCCACAGCTAGGGAAATCACCCTGCTTCAATATCTCCTCTTCACAATGTCTCAATCCAAACACAGTCCCATTCCTCTGGTTTACTGGAAATTAAACAAGTAGATCTGGACTAAGAAAAATACTAACATTTGTTAAGAGACCACAAACCAGCAGTGGAATAAAGGCCCAAGTATTCCTATTGAATAAAGCTTTGGACCACAGTCAGTCTTCTTGAAAAAGCTAAACACATACCTAAATAACAAGTACTGTAAAAAGAAATTATCTTTGTCTCCAACACTATTACTTTCCTCATTTCTGATTCTGAATTATGTTTGCTACAATGTTCCAGAACTTACTTTTCCACATACAAATATCGGAGGAAAAAATAACTCTTCAATAATGTCTATACCCACCAGATTCAATCCACAACGCTGGCTGAATTGAGTGACAAGCCTAAACACTTCAGAACTGCAGTTTGTATAAGCAAAGATCCAGACTAACATTTAGTTGGATGTTTTCAAAGCAGCACAGACAGGTACACAATCATTTTATTTGGAGCATAATTCTTCAAAACAGCAAGCAGAAGTTTCCCGAAGGGGTGAGAAGATAGGTCAATTTCAGCACCAGGAGGTGTAAAATTAGGGTGACCATACAGCATATGTGAAAAATTATGACAGGGGGTGGGGGGAATAGGAGCCTGTATAAGAAAAAGATCCAAAAATCGGGACTGTGTCTATAAAATCAGGACATCTGGTCACCCTATGTAAAATAGACTTCCTTACTCTGAACACTCCTTTACACTTTAGATTCCCTCAAACCATCTCAAACCTGCTCCATCTGAGTATAAGGGAGTGTAACGGGGTCACCACTCACCCCTGCGGCGCCTCCCGCTGGTCATCTGGGGAATCAGCTCCTTCAGCGTCAGGAGCGCCCTCCTCCGCAGGTTGATGCCCCGCTCCTTTGCTGGCGCCGTGGCCCTCCCGGACCCCGGTGCCCTCCAGCTGTGGGTGCTGCACCCCTGCAGTACCCTCTTTGGTGTGAGGGTCTCCCCTCCCCCTATCCCCACCTCGCCTCAGAGTATGCCACTGTCAGTCACCACTTGCCCCCGCTCACTGGGGCGGACTGCAGTATCATGGCTTCTCATCACAGGCAAGGAGGGTTGGCCTGCTGTCGCTATCTCCAGCCCTGGGCTGCTCCCTGCAACCCTGGTAGTCGTGGGTCGGGCCTTGTATCAGGCCCGGAGGCCTGGGGCTCGTGGCTAGAGCCCACCCAGCTCCTTCTGCCCTGCCCCAGCTCTGCCCTAACCCAGGTACCTGGCTTCAGCTCCTACAGTCAGGCCTGTCTCCCTCTGAATGCAGAGGAGACTGTCCCTCTCTGAGGAGACTGACCCTGCTTCTCTGCCTCCCAGCCCTTATATCCTGGCTGGGAGTGTTTGGGGCGTGGCCACACAGCTGAGCCTAGCTCCCAATCAGTCTGGGAGCTTGCAGGCTCGCAGCCACAGTCCCTTCTTTGTTTTAAACCCCTTTGGGGGCTTTTCCAAGCCCCTTCCGGTAGGGGGCGGGTGGTCACCCCACCACAGGGAGTCTCAATTGCTCAAACATGCATATTGAAGAGCTGGAAAATGGAGCAAGAGGGAACACGTTAAAGCAAAATGGGGGCTTTAAAAAAAATAAACTAAACTGAGGAGTCAGCTCTACGAATAAATTCTAGATTCCTGTTTAACTGTTTTAGGAAGCCAGTCATACGAAACTAGAGTCCTTCTGCTCTTACAGCTTGTTCCCCAGCCAAACAGATAATCCTCAATTTGTGACATGACATAACAATTTCCACGACAGCTAATGCCACTGAGAACAAGTGCACCATCATCTAAATACAAAAAAAGGTACTTAATAAATACTGATGTCCATTGTTCTTATGCACATAGTGAGACAGTGATTTAGGGGAAGAGGTTTACATAGTTGCAGAGAAGTGAGATAAATATACTTAGATATTCCCCATTTTACAAGAAAAAAAAATATGGGGCTTGCCAGATATTAGCAAAATTCACTTAATGAACTGCTGACTCATGTAGCACATTTCAAGAGATGGACACTGTGAAAAGAAATGAAGACAGAGGATATTATGTTTATTTTCCCACTCTGTTCTGTTTTGGGAGGTATAAATTAGAGTATCAGTGTTGCCAGAATATAGTGTAACCATATTGCTCCTGCAGATTATATCTACTAAGAGAAAGAAATATGATTAAAATATTAGTTTATAATGAGGCAGAATTTAAAACAAAAATTGCATACAGAGGCTTGTTAGCAACTACAAAACACTAAATCCACCAGTCAAATAGCTTTGGAAACTCAGCTGTATCCAATGATATAGGAAGATAAGCACAGACAGATTACCACATTGTCCTTTCATTTAGAAGAGCTTTTGATACTGAGTGCTAAATTTTGAAAAACATTCTGCTCAGTAACAATTCTGTTCATAACTCAGATAGTTGCGCAATTTCTTCTTCCCTCGTTTACATCAAAGGACACCAGTATGAAAAAATTACCCAAGATTTTATTTTTGAGACCTTCTGCTCAAGCTGCTTGTTCCTTTAAAGAGACAAACCTCAATTTAAGGAATGACAATTTCTCCAGATGCCAATAGCAATGTCACCTAATAGCCATTTCCTTTCATTTCCTTGTTAAATACCAAGGCAAACTGTGAAAAATGGGAACTCTCTTCTTGTTCCTATTAACAAGAATTCAGGTAGGTATGTCACCCAATCCCACGCTTGTGACAGCACAGTTTACTACCATGAATGTGTGCTCTCTACTACTGGATGATGTGATCACTAAAGGAATCAGAGCAGAAGACTGATTATAAAAGAAGGAAACTTTTGTATTATTCAGATGTATTTAGTTCAGTAATCACCAATGACAAGAAAGAAAATACAGAAGAGTGCAGCTGTTCAGTAGGATTTGGAGAAAAATGTTTTCTCTGGTCTTAACTATTCTATCCCATAAACACAAGAATAGCAGTGCTATTGGATAGGTCTGGGAGATCTTGAATCCTTTACTACTAACCTTATAAATGTTCGGAAACCTGTTGGGCCCAACTTCTTTGTCCCTTTTACTCCAAGGAATCGGATAAACAATGCACCCATTCTGTCCACCAGTCGCAGATAGTTGAACTGTTTGGCATACTTTGGAAACACCTGCTTGAGACAAAGGGAGGGTAAGCTGGCTTCTGGATTTTTGCCAATATCATGTTCCACTTGGTCTGTTGATCCTGGTTCCAATAGGTCATCTTTTGTGTCTGATGCATTCTCAGATAGTTGAGATCTGTAGCACAAACAGTAATTATATCTTGTGAGACATTGTATCAATCCACTAGGATTCTGTCAGCATCTTTATCACTAAAACCTAATTTCCAGAGATTTATATAGTAACTTGGATGTAAAAATTCATTCTGGGCTGGTAAAAGCATACAAGCAACTTTGTTCAAAATTAGAAGATTAAAAAAAACCTCAGTTGAGCTGTCTAAGTTTCTAGGTTTGTACAGAGCCCACGACTAGGTCTCCTAGGTACTACAGAAATACAAACAATAAATCATCAGAATAAAATGCTGACCCAGTACCCAGCATGACATGATTGGCCATGATGTGGGTGGAGGATAAGATGAAGTTGAAGTCCAGACAATTTCTGGTTATTGGGATCCTTTGACACTTTTTGAAAGAGTGATGATATTAGCCTAGGTTTTCTGGGCACGTCCATTTTGGTTAAGAAGGTCCTGCCTATCTGAAAATGGAAATACAATATTCTTCTTCACTCCTAATTCCTAAACTATCATGTGATAGTGCTGTGAACAGTTAACATCTGTTACCTTTCACCCTAGAGTAGGTGAATTAATCCCCATGCATAGTTATGCAAAGCATTTGAAAGGTGAAAGGGGCTAGATAAGAGTGCTCCTCTATTGTCAATAATAGTTACCAGGGAACCTACAAAATAGCCAGGAAACACAACTTTAATAATAGCAGCTACCTCTGGCACCCAGCATTGTTATTATTTGGAAGCAGAGATGATTACAGTCTGGGAAGAAGAACAAAGCTCTGGTCTCTTTTGTCTGCCTCAGTTTCACTTCATTGTCACTATCTGAATGACCCAACAAAGGATTCCATTCCCACCACTATCATGTCAGTGCAAACCTTCCCACTTCTGGGTGTGATGTACCAGGTGTCCTTCGCAGCAGTCTCCTTTCCCTCAGCAAACTATGGTAGGCTACTAGTCTAGTACCAACCTGTCTAACACAATAAAGAGGTAACTTCATAAAACCAAAATGTGCTGGCTAGAAATGCAACGGTGGGCACCACTATTTAAAGAGTCTCCAGTTACAAATCACCGTTTCATTGGAGAGGCTCTCTGTTGCTTCATTATGTTCAGTGCAATGCAGGTCAGTGATGACTGCCTTCCATCAAAACTCAGTGGCACCTTTGCATTGTATCAAAGCCCCATTTTTCTCATCTCTAGGTAAACTGGTTATAAACAAAGATCAGAAGCCGTCAAAAGCAAAAATCCTGCAGCAATTTTCACACATGAACACTGAGCAATTCCAATTCTAGACAACAAGCTCTCAGCAAATTACCTGAAAGGGGAAGAAATCGAATAGTAACTTGGAGCAAGGCGGTCAGGAGAGCAAGGCCAATAATACTGAACTGAGAAGGTGATTAGTGCACAACTCTCTCACTTCCTGTGCCATGCCTGTGTGGCATCATCCCCAAGAAGAAAATTAACTTCGGCTGTTGCTGGGTTACCAGCTGTCACAAAATCAACACCTACATGTTATATATGCATCTGCACCACTGCTGGCCCATCTGTGTGCTATTTCCTTTGCTTAGGGTGAGATTGGAGGGAATCTATTATGCAGAAAATCTAAAACTGGAGCTTAGAAATAACTCTGATCTCACTTCTCCACTTTAATCTAAGGGGGATTAATGATGAGACAAATGATTTTATTTTTACCCTTGTAAAGATGTACTGTTACAAGTCACAACATATTGACTAAACCAATATAAAAAGGCTCTCTTCCATACAGTTTCAATACATATCCCAAGAATCCTAAATACATATTCTAAAAATCTATTCGGATACATATCCTAATGTATCCAACCTGAAATCTGGATAAAGAGACACACGATTTCACTGTGTGCTAAAAGATCATTATCATTGCATGTGAGCACTCTCAGAAGAAAGGGAGAAACCAAATCTCAAAATCAATGAGAATCCACTCAGAATGCCCTGTCTACAACTCCCAGTGGTCAAAATGGATGGAATATTGCTCAAATCTTTTCCTCCCCATCAGGCATACCATCCATGCCTTTACACAGGAGCATTTCCCTACAGGTGTCAGCAGCCATCAACAGCCAGTGCAGTATATTCCCTTCACTATATGTTCTGATGCTTTATCCGGTCTATTCTTAATTGACTCAGTGATGGGGTTTTTCATCTTTGCCTTGGAAGACCTTTTCAAATGTGTCACCTTACACCTGGATGGTCACATGGGATGGGACAAGGGACCTCAATTTAACATCTCGTACAAAGGACATGGACACTTTGCAGCAACTTTAGTACTGCACTGCAATTTCAGAATTGACTAGGAGCTGAAATCCTTTTGTGGGACTTGACCCCAGGTCATTGCAGGCCTGCAGCAAAGACAGATAACACATGAGCCATAATGACATGCTTGCCAATTATTCTGTCTTCTGTTTTATCATAGAAGAGATCTTTTTAACCAAAATTTGCTCTAGCTCTCAAATTCCCAATACTTATCTTGCACCGTAGCTAAATACATTTTATTTCCATAGACAATGACCTCTACTCTCAATTTTTTGTTCAATGAATTTAGTATTTATAAAAGGTGCTGGATTGACTTCTCTTGAAAGCAAAGTATTCCTTACCGCGGAATACATATAGCATTGGCAGTGGCATTGCAAGCTTCCTTATCAACATGCCACAAAGCTGTTCTAGAAGAAAAGGGACAAATTCAGTCTTGGAGTAAGCAGACACATTGACTTCAATAGGAGCTGTATTTGGTCCCCGATCTCTAGGGGTGAAAGAGATTTTGGGCTATGCTCCAAAGTTCTCACACTTATATTTTAGGGTTATATACTGCCCACAGAGATACATATGGAACTCTCATTGATTTTAGTCAGAGTGGCATACACGTATCTGAAGGCAGAAGTTGGTCCTTATTTTACAAAACCATAAAGTCTAGCTGAGAGACCATTTGTTGTCCCTAGGCACAGCCTTGAGAAGATGGGCGAAGAACTGTCTCGCTGATGGCCCACAAGTTTGGAATGCTGAGTCAAAACATGTTTTGCCTTTCTCCTTGATGAGCAGCAAAGCTTTCTTTCATTTCTAAGTTTGTGGGCAATATTGTTCTTGAAAAGGTGGGCAACTGGGGCCCCATTTTTGTTTGCAGAGGCCTTTGGCTTCTGAGTACTTCAGAAATTAAAATGTATTATTAGTATTATCTGCTTTAGCATTAACTCACAGTTCTGGCAGCACCCATTTGTGATAGAATTTGTGTAAGGTGAACCGGTGTTCACTAGTAACAAACCTGAGATTCCCCCAATTCATTGTGCAGAGGCCACCAGATATCTAATAGAAGGTAGTCATTTTGGTCAAAATCCTTCTGGAATGAATCTGAACCGGAGACCAAGGTGAAAGGATTTCTACCTTGTTACAACTTCCATCCATTACCTTAACTCTTCTGAGGCTCATTTTTGTATTCCCTCTTACCGGCCTATGTTTATCTTAACAGCTCAGAAAATCTCTCTAATTAATTATTTGTGAAAAGTACTTAATTAGGTAGACAATACAGGACTGTTGTCACAAATCACCAAAGGAAATGAAACTCTACATTGAAAAAAACATTCATGAGTTCTAAATGAATTAACTTTCTTGGACTAAAACAGTTCAATCCACCTATTATCATAACAGTCTTGACTCAGTTTTCCATGGTCACAAACAGAATGAAAATGTGATTTATAACACAAATTATATCTTTTTCTTAATCCAGAAACATTATTACATGATCCATCTGAACACTCTTGCGCTACAAATCATTTTACTACTGCAACGTACATGGCATCAAACTGAGATAAGAAGAGGGAACAATTACATCCTTCCTCAGTTTTCACAAGCGGAAGATTACTCAATCTTTAGGCAACACTTTTCCTAAAATGTCTTAACATTTAAATGAAGTCTTATTTAGTTTAATTTACATAGTATGTTTGCATACAGTAATATGCATTGATTTACAAGATGAATCCAGTTTCTGTTTTTTAAAAAGATCCAGTCTCTATAAATAGATTGGCTTGGTTATTTTAATGTCAGCCAGGATTAATCTATTATGGTTACAAACTTTCAAAATTATACAGTGTGGCCATAACAATATTTTAGACCCGCTTTAGTGCTTCACTGCTTCAAATTACAAGATGCTCAGTCAGTAACTGCCAATCTAGGCCCTTTGGAAGTGTACAGTAAACAAAACCATCTTCATGTCTGGATCCCCCTCCCCCCCCCCCCCCCCCCGAATTTAGAGGAGTTGTTTCATTTACAAGCAAGATCCCTATATATTAAGGCACTCAAGGAGAGATTACATGCAATTTGTCCAAGTGGCTGTGACTTTAAATAAATAAATATTCATACATACAAAATGCAGATATGTTTAAATTTTCTTAAAACTCTGCATGCACTTTAAATTACTCAAGTAAATTACCAGGCAGAGTGGTCTAGTGAACTAAAAGAACGGTGCTGGGTGCACCCAGCCACCAAGTTCTAATTGTGCTTCTGCCAATGACATATTATGTGGCATTCAATAAATTGGTTAACCTCTAAAAGTCCCATTTCCTTATCTGGTGAGGGGGTAAAAAAGGGTAGGTTAGGGGTAGCAATATTTAATTCTCTCTCTCATATGGAGTATTTGTGAGGATTAATTAATTGTTTGAACACTTTGAAAACATAAATCTCTGCATGAATGCTAAGTGCTAGCTAGCTACTCATATCACAGCCAGCATAGTGATAGCAGAGAGCTCCCACCTCCACAATACGTTATTTTCTCCACTTGCTTATATTTAATTTCTTACCCATTTTGTCCTAATGTAGGAAAGAACAATTCCTCCTTGGCTACATGTCCGATGAGTATCTTGGGGAATTCCCTCACTCCCGATCTAGCACTGGCACAGTACTTTAACCACCTTGCTCAAAGCAGGACGAGATGGTACTAATAATGCTGGTGATCAGTCTATAGTAGTACTCGCTAGACCAATGCAGGAGGAACTCCTTACAATTCTCAGCGTAGACAAGACCCTTGCAGACAACCTACAAGCTCAGGCTCCAGTTCCAGGAGAACAATGTTGTATTAGAGGGCAAATTAAGGTGTTAAAAATGTTTCTTAAAAGCAACACTTTTCACTCATTTAAATCAAAGAGAAGAGGGATTTTATCATCCATTAAAAAACCCCTCACCTCTGTGCAAACAAAACACATAAGAAATTCCTGCCTATCAAATGCTTTTCTCAAAAAGTGGTAAGAACCTTTAAGCAGGCGCTTAACTGAACAGCTCATCTCAGCCCTAACGAGATATACTGTCAGCACCGCTGAACTACATACTGTACATCTGAGCCTCCTGGTGGCCAGCCTGACCATGTCATGTCTGGAGAATGCAGCGGATTGAGACCCTGCACGTTTGCATTGAGGGCATGCAATTCACCCAGCTTCTGCCCTAGATCTAAAGCCAGCAGGAGAAAAGTAGAGGAGTAAACTTATGAGCATAAGCAACAGAAGTCTGATTATTTGCATGAGCAGAAGAAAACTCTGCATCTCCAGGTGTCAAATCCTCCCCCACAAAATGTGCTACACAGATTACTATTATGCCTGAAGTCTGCCACAGGTCTGTCTGAGGCCTCCATCTGTTTTTGCACAGGGTGTCTGCGGTGATTTTACATGCAGAGTCAGAAATAAAGACAAACTAGCAAAAGAAATCCTCATTATATTTAAAAAAAGAGTATAATCTCATTATTACTCCTCATTATAGCTACAGGTATATAGGAGCTAGGTATAATCATTATTTCATGCCCGTGACATGTTTCAAGCTTCAGCTGCTTTTTAAGTCCTCCTGAAACAATTTTTCTTCCCGCAAGGGGCAAATGTATTCAGCTTTTCCCTTACAACACCTTGTGTTTTCATTGGTAATTCACCAAAGAAGAAGAAAAATTTCACAAAGTCAAAATTTGCACCACCTTCAAATCTGGGCCTCCACTCAGCCAACCAGTGAATTGTGCATGGGCTAAATTATCACTGGTGTAATTCAAATGACATTGTTATGAAAACAAGAGTCATCATAGAAAAAGTTTAACTATAGGATTGCTATTAGATTCTTATTAAATATTTGTATAATGATAGTGCTCAGAAGCTTCAGTCAAGGTCATGTACAAAGTGATACATCAATACATATGAACATATGGTCCCTCTTCCAAAGAGCATACGAGCTAAGAAAATATTCACATACAGTACAGTAGTTGTATAAGCACCAACACCATATTAAAAAAGACAGTGTGTGGGCAGTGCTGTTATTTTTCGCTCAAACTCTCTTGCACACACTGTCACAATACATTATTTTATCTTTCTTGTTATTGCCCAATTCCCTCACAAAAGCGGAGATAGATAATGATGTTCTCAAATAAATGCTGCATGTTTATTCAGCATGACACATTTTTACATTTTTTCCTCCTTTTGGCATTTTCTTGATATAATTGAAGGTTGCTATCATTATACGTTCAGGAAGTCTAAAAACGGATGGTAATTACTTGGCACCTACTAAGCATACTCAAGTTTTCATCTTCTTTCCAATAGTTTTTTTTTAAGTGCCCATCATCAAGAGTAAGTTAAATTCACACTAGGGTACTAAGAAATTACTGCTTTTATTACACTGATCTTTTGTGTTCCTGACTAGATTTAGTGCACCTCATAAAGTTCAGTTCAAGTACTGAATAACAATCAATACAGCCATTACTCACCTACAGCACCATAAAACTTAGCAAGTCAGACATGCAGTAAATCTGTACCTCTTGACGTATTCAAATAGTTTCAGAAATGGAGCAGATTTCCTTAGCCCTATTGCAGCCATTCTGTGCCCACAGTCAATCTTAATACACCTGTCCCGATGAGAATTGTTTTCCTTCCTCTTCTTCTCTGCTAACTTTCCCCAAAAGATGTGAATCAATTGGCAAACCACATTTTGCCCTCTTTCTGTTTTAGGGCTTTTTAAAGGTCCCTAGTAAAGTCTCAGTGGCTTCTGTGTCACACAAACTGAATTATCAGAAATCAAGCTCAAAGTGGAAAATGGCTGCAGATCTTTCCAAAGTAAGAGCATAAACCAAAACCACTGCCACTCACTTCATGTATTCAAACTGCTGTAAAAAATATTGGGTGAAATTTTCAAAAGTGCCTATGTGACCTAGGAGCATACATTCCATCTATCTTCCCTTTTGAAAATAGGACTTAGGCTCCTAAATCATCATGGCTTTTTTTGAAAATTTTGCCAATTGTCTAATTAATCCTAACACCACCACAGCGAGTTACATAAATCTCAGCCCAATTTTAGTAATGGGACTGAGACACAGAAGTTAAGGGTGGAATTTTCAAAAACACTCAGTGTTGGCCTAACTCTCCTCCCACTGAAGGCCATAGAAAAAGTTTCAGTGTAAGCAGAGTTATGCCAACACTGAGCATTTTGGAAAAGCCCATCTTAAGTGCTTTAACCAAGTCACCAAGGTGAGCCAGTAGCAGAGATGTAGACCAAAACAAGGGAGCTCCCAGCTTCCAGTCTCCTTCTTAGTCCATTAGACGCTGGTACTCTCTAGTCTGCTCACCAGGGCATATTTAAAAAAGATTTCAATGCACCAGTCTGAATATTTTCTCTCTAAGGATCACACTAATGTCAAATGACAGGGTGAGATGTCTATTGTATTTATATAGTGTATGCATTTTAAATTTGTGGTTAAAAAAAACCGAGGCAACTCCCAATATATCGCACATGTATGAATGAGGATGAACTACCACCGTCAAAAAAGAGCCCATCTCTGTGTGTCATTGAATGACATGATCAGGTCCCTTAAAGTATAATACATATCTAGTTAAGAGCTACGTAATTTTAGCTCTCGTCCCCATTAAAGTGCATGTGTCACACACATAATGACAAATATAAAGATGGGGTTAGATAACCAGTGTTAGATGCAATAATGGGCCCAAAAGTGCTACCAGAATTAAAACTGCTCAACTAACTAGCAATACAGTATAACATTTTTTGCTCCTAGTGATGCAAGTCGAATGGCAATTATGGCAATTTTCCCTGCAGGAAAACTGGTTGCATTAATCATTTTATATATAACCAATAATAAAAAAAAAAAGATCACATCGGTTTTCTAAACAAACATTTTTAGGGACAAATTTTCAGACCAGGTTCAAGTTGGCCTCTGAATTTATGCATATTTTACACATGCAACTGTCTGAGCATCCAACTGCAAAAGTTAAATGGCTGGGCATCCACATTAGACAGTGCAGTCAATTGCAATCACAAAGTGAAAATCTGAACCTAATGGTCTCCAGAAACATCACTTAGTTGCCAATCAATGGCTCATGGTACTTTTCTTTCATTTTGTAAGCATAAATGTCTTGTAAGAAGAAACTGTATGGAGTATACTTTGTACGTTCGATGAGTTCACAGTAATTCTTCATATCAAACATTTGTGTCTAGCCTCTCCGAGTGCCTAGCAATTGTAAATGCCAGGCTATTGCTTGCTCTGATGAGACTGTCATGCTAGGTTACAAAAAGCATCTGTTTTTGGAACAAGACTGTTTCATGCAAACTCTAGAAATAATGGTCTGGTTTTTGTATATATGCAACCACAACATGGTCACTGAAGCTGAATATTTCTAGATGTGACCAATTTCTTGAGAGACACAGGAATCAAAAATTCTAACAAAGTACACTAGAACGAGGCACTCCTATATGTTCCTCATATTCTCTTTGTAATACCAGAAGCTAGAGCGGTTAAACTGTTCCCTGAAACTGGTGCCTGTGGAGATTGTGCTTAATCCTGTAAGGGAGTTCTTTTCAAAATTTCATACATATGGATCTTCCCATCTGCTAGATGGTAACCTGCAATTTCTCATCAGCAAGTTATTCATCTCCTGTTGGCTACTGTAAATTTGACTGAAATAGGTGTGCTGGCACACATACCAACAATCCTCCTTCCTACGTAGCACAGATGCTGTGGATTCTATTAAATCTGAGAGAAGTTGTGAATTAAGACACAAGAATAAGATTCCCATCATCAAATAAATAGGGACAATGTACCAATATGGTTCATAAACAGGCTTTGTGCACAGTCTCGTGATTATCAATAAGCAGATATAATGTAGTAAGAATAATGAGCTCCTTCAAATAAAAATTCCAAAAATGTAAGCTTGTCAACTCGGTGATCCCACTGACAGTCCCAAATATAGCTAGAAATGTTATAGCAATCTCTGGTGTACTTATTGCAGACAAAGGACCAAAACAATCACACTCAGATCCCCTGAACGAGCCAAAAGATTTCCATCACAAAAGAAAAGCTACAGATATTTCCAGTACTCCCACCACATTGGGATTCTAATTACTGGCACAACTTAGAAGAGTTGTTCTCCACAGCAATATCAAAAACTGCAAAATGAAATGAATAAAATTTAAATAATAATAAAAAAGTAGTGAAAACAAAGCTTTATTTTCTGGCTGGTGATGGAGGAATAGTTGGCAGGAGATTGCTACTGTCTCTGTCCAGTAAGCGGCATAGCAGATAAGGATAATGTTATATTTGTTTTCAATTAAGTAAAGCAAAAATGAATAAATTATCACTAATTTCTTCTTTTACATGCAAGATCTGGTGGTGTTGGTACAGAACACAGTGCACTCTGCAGTTGCCAAAGAGCATACATAAATGTATGCAAGAAACAGATGAGATATACGATCCACAGCTTTCATTTTTCTGTTAAAAGATTTCTTCAGGAATTTAATAGTCCCGAATTTTGATTTTATTGCAACTGGGCCTTTGCTACTCCAAAAGCAAACAAACCGCTGTACTTGGCTTACAACAGTCATAATTTTGCTTTCATTTTAACCCAGTCTTTATGGCTTCCAATGAACTTTTGCTGTTCTGAAAACACTGCATATTTAATTGCAAATTCAAGATTATCTTGCACTGTACATTAATCTACTAGTGTGGCCATTTATATTTTCAGTTTATCAGTATTAAAACTTTGTTTTTGTTGCAATTTCAGTAGTTGTCCTGGCTGCTAGCTTTTTACATTCAGTTTTCATAGGGAATCCTCAGGAGCCAGTTGTTAGACTGATCAACTCTGGGAGAAATCAACTAGGTCAGTGCTTACTGGTTTGTATGGGTGATTGACCTCATATGAGGTGTAGTAGCTGAAGCATTGCTCATCACATCTCCACTGTTAAGAAAAAGAGGTGTGGCCTGCTGAGACTACAGACCCATTATACAATCTTGAGCAGAAAGCCCAGACCTCCTTATTAAAATTTAGGACTACTATATGCTCCATTTTATGGAAACTTGGGTTTGGCCCTCAGTTTTATAATCAAAGGCCTGATCCAGTCAGGCGCAAAGTCCATCCTGAGAATTACTTGACAGTTTGGGACTAAGCTGTCAATTTCAACTTATTTTCTTTTACAAAACAATAAATCTGGAATATCAGCTCCAAATTTAACTTTTTGAGTAGAAAGTGAATTACAAGTGGCTGAAAGGGCTACAAACTACATTAATATGGGAGTCCCTGGGAAATCCATGGAAAGCTGATAGTTTAAACCTGGTATTTTTCAGCGCTTCACTCTTCAACCCCATTTCCAAAGGTTATCTTAAATGTTAATGGGAAAGAACATTAAAAAACATAATGGGCACAGGCCCAGAATATTGTGTGCATTTCAACATTGCCAATTGCTACATGATGATGACATCATAAAAACTCAATTAGCCAATCAGAATGTGGTTTTGGGAAAGCTATGTCCCCAACTGATCACTTAAGTTATTATTGTAATAACATCTTGTTGAGTTTATCACTCACATACATAACATTCTCTCTCGCTCGCTCTCTCTGGGTTAAAAAAGATGTGCAATTTATCTAAAAAATGTATAAAGTCACCTGCTGCTTACTATCTATGCTGTTTATGAACATTGGTGGAGTATTTTCATTTTGTACCATTACTATGTTAAGATATCTGTTAACTGGGAAATTTAATCACTGGAGTGCTTCCCTCTCTTCTGTATTAGCTGAAGACATCCATGCTGTACACGGCATTCTGGACACTTGCAGGGCGGAGAGGTACAAAGGCACAACAGGGAATAAGTCAATCAGCTTCCAGTGGACACCCAGCTGTCCTCGCGCTTTCAATATTCTCCCCCACAATCTGTTACTGCCTCTTACTGCTCACACTTCTTCCACCCCAGGGACTCAGTCAAGTAAGCTTATTGCTATTTTTATTATACCTATGATGGACACATTATGGATCAACTTTATCCTGTTTCCTGTAGTGGGGGGGAGTGGATGAGGGAGTTCTGAGGGGGCTGTCAGGGGGCGGGAAGTGGGATGAGGTTGGATAGGGGATGTAGACCAGGCTGTTTGGGGAGGCATAGCCTTCCCTACCCAGACCTCCATACAGTTTTGTAACCCTGATGTGGCCCTCAGGCCAAAACGTTTGCCCACCCCTGCACTAGTTGTTTACTAACTAATCATATCTACTGGTAAAAGAATAGAGTTGCAGGTTATCTCACATACTCTTAGCCTTCTAAAAGTAACCACAGTTCCTCATCACTAGAATACCTGACTATTGCAAACTTTGAAAACTGAAGATTTGATCGTGGCAATCTGTTTGAGATTGGAGGAAATCTTTGCTTTGAGTCCATAAAGATATCCGGAAGGCTGAAATTAAAAAACATAAAGAGACTATTAATGTATCAAATGCAAATAGTCATTTTTGAGAGCTAATAAAGCCCAGGTGTCCAACCGTGGCACACTGAGGGCCACGTTGGCAGTTTGCCAGCACCGTGAGGCTTGTGCCTAATATATATGAATATAGACAATTTTAAAATCACAAATACTGCACGTAACAACTGTATTTTTCTAATACTTTAATCTTCCTTAAGAAATTATTTGTCCCTAATTTACTAGCATTCTTTATACCAAATGTCTGCAGCTTTGACTTCAGCTTGTAGCTACAGGAGAGGATGGACAATTCACATAATCTACCTGGGGGCTTTGTTTTTTCCGATATAAAAATTACAGTTTTGAAATTAACCTTTACAATACCCATTTTCCAGATTTTCATCCAGGACATTTGTCTACGTTTTATGAAATCACTAGTATGAAGCTAGATCTAATCTTTATCAAGCTTAATCAGACTATCTACTTGCTCCTTAATCAGTTCCCAGTGGGATACTGAAAATGAGTTTTCTTTCTGAACATGTGTGTAATGAACACACATCCATGTGGTTCCTGAAGAAACCAAGATGGCTATGGGAACACCTATCTTCAAGCAAGCATGTACTCATGTCCCAGAACCACGGCAGCCCTTTGCAACCGAACCTGGCAGTGCTGAACTTGACAACAAGCAAGTATGTACTGATCATGGGACAGCAGATCCGGTCCCCTACTGCATCTGGGAGTCAGTGATGGATCCTTTAAGGAGCTACAGGCCCTGACTGGGAAGGCACGTCCACATGGCTCTGGAGCGTCAGGGCAACCCAAACTGGGTCTTCTGCCCAATGCTCCATGACCTTTCTTGCCCCATTCTGGGGAATCACGCTTCTTCGTTTTCTTTCTGGGCACAGGCAACAGTGAATGGTGCTGGGTGGAGCCTGGTGCCAGGGGTGCGCTGAGCACCAAGGCGGAGGTGGTAGGTGAGTCTTAGCACGATGGTTCCGAAGCCGGACGAAGGGCAGCCTCCTTGAGGAGAGCCTGCAAACTAATATCCCGCTCTTTCGGAGTCCTGGATCGAAATTTTTTACAAATACAATCCATGTCCTTCATATGTGATTTCCCCCAAGTACCCAAGGCAGCTGCTGTGGGGGTCACTTATAGGCAAAGGCCTGGTACAGTCTGCGCAGGGTTTAAACCCCGGAGACTGGGGCATGCTCCGCCTGGGATGAAGTCCCCGCTGGGACTCTAACTTTAACTCCTAAGTACACTTAACAACTACTTAACATTAACTGCTATAAACAACTATTTACAAGGCCCTAAGTCAGAAGAGATGAAACCAGTAGCCCTTGCTATGAAAGGAAAGGCGCTCCAACTAACCACCATGGGCGGTAAGAAGGAACTGAAAGGGTGCAGGACCAGCGGCAGTTGATATATCACCACATGAGCACGGCACTCAAGGGGGTGCAACAGCTGGTCCTACAGATACTGCTAAGGCAAAAATCTCTGACTACTGGGCACATGGATGTGTGCACACCTAGAACGGAATCGACAAGACCAAGCACTTGAAGATGAACAAAGGACTGCTTGTTCTTACATACAGGATTAAGGGGTTAAAGATGGAAAAGACCTATTTAGATTGTAAGCTCTTTGAGACAAGGACTGTCTAGTACTCCATGTTGTACAGTGCCTGACACAACGGGGCCCCATCGTTGGTTGGCTCTTAGGCATTGCCATAACAAACATGATTATTACTAATAACAAAATCTCCCTGAAAGGGGAAGCTATTAGTCTCCAGAAAAGAGAGAGTTCAGATCGTAAACCAAGACGACAACATTTGATCTTAGCCAAGAGGCCAATTTATGGGTTACAGAAAATAATCATTATTGAATAATGACAAAATAGAGGCATTGCTGTTGGGTTCTTCAGTGCAGCAGTCACTAAGGGCTTGTCTTCACTTGAGCCGGCAGGGATCGATCTTTTGGTGATCAATTTATCGCGTCTCGTTAAGATGCGATAAATCGACCACCAGCGGCTCCCCCGCCGACTCCAGAAGTCCAGCTCGAGTCGACGGGGGACCGCGCCGCCGACCGCCACTGCCGTGAGGATGGGAGGTAAGTCGGCTGTAGAGACATCGATTTCAGCTACGTTATTAACATAGCTGAAATTGCATATCTACAGTCGATTTCCCCCCCTAGTGGAGACCAGCCCTTAGAATTTCCTTTCTTTCTTTCTCTAGTCACCATGGCTGTAAAACATCAACCTCCTTTGGGACATTGTAAAATGTCATGGGTAAAAATGTCTGAAAACCAATTAACTATTTGAAACTTGTATTAGAATAGTTCTTAAACGCAGTTAGAATTTTAAAAGTTTATCAAAATCATATTTCTTTTTTCAAGCACTACTGGATGTCTCATACACTTTAGAATGATGTATTTTAATTCTTAATATTTTCTTAATGCACTGATCAGAACAACTATTCTTAATTCAAACCTCCATTGCTAAATCTTGAAGTTATATTAAGTAAAAAGACAATGTAGTTCTTTCAAAGACCTTTCGTTGTTGTTTTTTATGGCACAATGAAATTTAGTTTTCATTTGTTTTGTAATAGCATTTACTTTTTCTCTCAGATTTTGTTATAATATTTCTATTTTGATATGTTGTAGAGCTTAATTATATTATTATATATTCAAACTGTGAGGAAAAGTAATTCCAAGTGGTAATGATAATGTCTGAGAATTTTGCATTTTAAACAATTATACATGTGCTAAGAATAAAGCACACCAAAGTCAAAGGCTTGTATGAGCAACCTAGAAGCATAAGAGTACTCACCCACATCTGTGAAATTTAATCAGCATAAAGTGGCCTATTCTACATGCTCATATTAGCCACAAACATGGCCACAAAACATATTCAAAGCTCAATTTTCAGCTACTACCCTAGATACCAAAACTGGTAGTTTTGCTTTGTGGAGATTTAATCCATTCGAGTTATATACAACCAATTTCTGTTCACTGGTTGACTGAAATACGTGGCCTTAATGTGACTAATTAAATAAAACGACCTAAATATATAGCAGAGCCAGACACACAGTAAGCTTAAGTTCGATCTGCATTTTTTTTGGCCAAGGAAACAATGTAAAAAATTTTCTACCCTACTGCTAGATAAATTGTACTTGTTTGCAAATGCATCATTACATTTTTCTCTGTGCTTCAGCTGCCATCTGCCATTTATGCAACACAAGGGTAAACTGGATGACATAACTCCCAAAGGGTCATTCAATCAAGGAACAGTGTGAGCGGAGTCAGTTATACGTGCATTAATGAAGAGGAGAAAGTATAAAATTTTTCCAGAAACAAAGGGCAAGGAGAGAGCAATCAGACCAACAATTTATGGCAGGATTTCCACCATTATTTCCATTTCCACCATTATTTCAACAGCTAACTGCAAAATACACATGAGCCCAAGACGTATCCCATTTTTCTAACGTTGCCTGTGAGGTACGGTACAATAAATCACTAAAGAGGAAACACAAAATCAAAACCTGATGTTCCATTCATTTCTTACCTGCTTCAAAAAGCAACTTCCAAGCAATGGCTCATCCAGTCCTTGATTCTGGAAGTCCCTGAATAATGCACACTGTTGTTATGCTGCAGTGTAAGTGTGACTGGATGCTATGCATGGCCATAAGGCTAAACACTAACCACAGTTAGATACGTTTCAAGTGCTCCACAGCCACTCAAATAGGCAGGATAACAGCAGTGGGGTATAGGGATAGAGAATGGGTATATCTGAATGGACATGAAGTGAAATCAATGGGAGTTAGGTCATTGATCTCAAAGGGGCCAGGATTTCATTCATGGTGTTAAGCACTATCTTTTATCGTGGATCACATACATATTCTTACTGCCAGGTAGAAGTAACCTGAAGGTTGTTCTCATTAATGCAGGGGTGGGTTTCCCTGTATTCTTATTCTGCTCATCACCTTGTGCCTGGTTGCAGAGTGCTGCACAACAGTGCTGTGCAGGGTCACACTGAGACTCTTCCTATGAGACCATGAACAACTTTCTAGCCACAAAGCTGATCAACCAACCAAAGAAGGTGGTACTCCTGCCATACAACATCTCGCACAATGCTGGCACTCTTCGTCAGTCAAAACCCCAAGCAACAACTGAGCCTTGCAAGCATACCCTACACTTCAACTGACTCCGCTGGACCAAAAGTTGGAATAAACTCTGGAACTTCAGTCCCCTAAGATCTTACCAAGCCCCCTCAGATAGAGAGGCCCAGATAGATAGAATGTCCCAGTTGAACTCAACTACCAGGATGGTGCATTATGGAGAGAGGCTAGTTTTAATGTGAAGACTCAAACCATACCTGCCCTTTTAGACCAAAACCGAATTCTGAATTGCTTCTGGAAGTGCACTGGTAAGTTATACATACAAACATGCCTACTAGACTTGTTAATTGCACATTTAACATACTTGCAAGAACATTGTGTGCTGCAATTCAAATTCTCACTACCCCAATTTGAACCCTGTTAATTAAAAAAGGAAAGAGGGAAATTAGATTTCCTCTTGCTGGGGTTCTCAGCCCAGCTTATTTTATCGACTGGGTTGGTACATATATCTAGAGCTTTCAGATCATTCATCTCTTGGTACTGGTGATTAATAACATATTCCTTGAACACAGAAGCTGTAAGATGAGTTCAGATGCCATTACAGTGGTGTTTCATAAAAAAAACGTTCTGTGAATAAGAGAGATCACAATATACTTTTTAGGGAGTGCTCTGCAGGATGACGGTGCTGGTGAGGAATCCACCCCCAATGGAACAACCTGGGGAAAATCCCCAGGAAGAGAATCTTGCAGAGATTTCCTCTCCTTTAGACTCCTCCCCATGGGTTTCTGGCAGAGGAGAACTGGGGCAGGGCATGGCAACTGAGCCCTATATTTTGAAGATATTACTTAGAATTAATTGTTTTGACTGACATAGTTGAGTTGGGCTAAATGAACAAAAGGTTAAATATCAGGTAATGCTCATAGTGGCATACAGAATAAAAGCAAAGTTGAATTTACATACTAATGTCTGACCTCAATACATTAATTTCTGTAATTTTGCAGCTCATGACAGATCTCTCTTTAGAAAGGATCAACAGTGGAGAAAATATTAACTACATCTTAAAAAAAGAATTTCAATTTTAATAGAGCTTAGGAAATGACATCTAAGACTACTTATCTTTTATACATGATTACTAATTTATTAATGTTTTTTCCCTGCATGTGTTATATCCCCTTCATTCTTACTGGCCTTAATCTTTATGCAAATACAAGTTGCTAAGGGACAAACAAATTTGCAACTACTAATTAAAGGTTTCAAGATTCACAACATTGTGTATAGCAGTATCTAAAATTTAGCTGTCAGGTTCAGAGTAAAATTGGGAATGAGTTGCTATATTAATATATCCAAGAATGCTCACTTGGTGTATTTCACATTTGGGGCATTGCTAGAAGTTACGATTAAGCAATTTTTGCATCAGCTGACTGTTACCTACCTAATAAAAGGAAATGCAGTGTTCTGGATTCTTAAGCTTTAATTATTCCCTCAGTTGAGCCTCTATTCTCAAAGCAATGGATATACTAATATAGCTCGAAAAGCTGGAGATTTTGCATGACAAATGTATGTACACTCTAGCATATTGTTGTAGTATTTGAGCACCTCCCAAGAACTGAGAACAAACAATAATATCTATGTCTCCCATATCAGTAACTAGGAATCTGTTAGAGAAAGAGAGAGAGAGAGAGCGTGCGTGCAGGTGTGTGGTCACTCCTCTTTTGGGGGAGTACAGTACGTTCCATAGTTTAGGTTCAGCTCATGTGAAAATTTTGTCTCCTTTACTCAAGACTCTTCCCCCATTTGTCCACATTTCATGGTACCAGCAGAAGCAGCTCTTGAGGGAGGCCATGGTCACAGAGGCCACTCTTACTGAAGGAATATTGGGCTCATAGAAACCATCCTCAAACCACTCACCACACAAAGGGCCAGTTTTCTCCAGGATAACAATCAACTTCCTCCAGAAACTCTGCATGTTAACAACCTCTCTCAAAACACCATATCTGACACCCTGGATGTCACCTCCCTAGACATCAACATCCCTCACAATGATGGCAATGCTGCCTGTCTCAAATATCTATAAGACAATGGACAATACTCAGATCTCCATCCCAAACACATCACCAAGCTCACCCATTTCATCCTTACCCATAACAACTTTACACTCAACAAACACACACTTTGAGCAAACCATGGGAACTACCATGGGTGCTAGGATGGCTTCCCAATATGCCAACCTCTTCATGGGCCACTTCAATGAAAAATTGCTAGACAAAAGCAACACAAAACAAAATGATACAACTGAGATACAATGATGGTGTTTTTATCCTCTGGACAGACGACCTAAACTGCCTCATAGATTTCCATCACGACTCGACCCACCACCACACATGCATTAAATTCTCTCTAGTAGACTCCCACACCAGAATCAACTTCTGGGACAATATAATCAGCTTCAACAATATAACCTGACAGACAACTTTATACAAGAAACCTAAGAATCACCATACTTATTTTCACAGATCCAGGAACCACCCCAAAAACACACCAAGAAATCTTATCTACAGCCACACACTCACATTCCACTGAATATGTTCCAAGGAGAAAGTTTAGAATATGCATCTTAACACACTTAAAACTGCCTTCACCAAACAAGGACACTCCACCAGTGAAGTAGATCGCATAATGGAATGGGCCACTCAACTATCCCAAGTGAATATGCTTCAATGCAGAGAGAGAAAAAGAAATCTCCAACCGCACACTGCTAGTTGCCATCTGTCATCCCAAATTGGAACCCATAGAGAATACCATTAGACAATTATAACCCATACTCAATGGGAACCACATCCTGAAACAAATCTTTCCCAAACCCTCTCTCCTGGCCTCCAAAAACCCTCACCCCAACCTCACCAAGCTCATCAGCATTAACAAGCTCCCCACAGACCAGGACATACCAACTCAAAGCAGCACAATATCCTGCCAGAACAACAAATACAGAGACATCTCCACTGCTACGATGATACACCCCACAACACACCTTTCAGGATGGCTCCTATACATGCCTATGACAACACATGGGGTGCCTCATCCAATGTGCTAAATGCCCCCAAAACAACTGTGCGGGTGAAGCAAAATTATCAGAACGCCCTCATATGAATTCACACAGGAAAATGATAAAAGATAAAAACACCATATCACCTGTGGGTGAACACTTTCCACTAAACAATCACTCCATACTTAACCTCTCAGTCCTCATCCTCAAAGGAGAGCCGCAGAACACCTTCAAAAGACAAGTTTGGGAGCTTAAATTCATAACTTTGCTAGACACTAAAAATCCTGGACTCTATGAAAACACGGGATTTATGGCTCAAAAGAACAATCCATAACCCACTAATCCTCCTTTGTCCTATGACTGCAGCAGTGTTACCTGCCCATTTCATATTTAATGGTCTCTTGGAACATGTGTTAACTCCTTAAGCTTACCAATCTGTTCCACCTTATATTTAGTTGTGACACTCGGAGTACCTTTCCCAGATCTGAAGAATATCTCTGTGTAAGCTTGGAAGCTTGTCTCTCTCACCAACAAAAGTCAGTCCAATAAAAAAAAATAATAATACCTCACCCACCTTGTCTCTCTAATACCCTGGGACTAACACAACTACAAGAACACTGCAAATAACCAATGTTATCATGTTGGGAGTGACATTTGCTGTTAAATGGAAGAGGATATTACTTTTAGTATGTATTATTTGTTAAGAACCTAGGAGAGCGTGCTCTGTGCTGTACAAGACACAGAAGAGAACATGGTCCCTATCTCTAGGAGCCGAGTTAAATTATGCATTACAATCATGGCATTGTTGACAGCCAACTAGCTCCAAACTACAGCCAGCACTCTAAAGCAATTTTATAATAATAGAGCATTTTCAGAGATAACAATGTCATTAATTGGCTCTTCATTATTAATTTATATCCAAGTCATTACATACATTTTCATATAGCATTTATCTTCTGAGTTTGAGACATTTTACAGCAAACAAAAAACTTAGTTTTTTTCTATCTGATATTTCATATGGTCTATGCACTGGCATGTCCACAAAGTATTTCAGCTGTATTCAGTCTATTAGTAAATGCATCTACTCCTAGTAATTGATAAAAATAAATAGCAAAGGTCTAAGAACAGAACATTACTGTCTCATTAGAATGACAAGCTCCCTGCCATGTTTACTGATTGGAGCATCTAGTTACAATAATTAAATCATTGTACACCACAGAGGACAGACTTAAGGTACAGGAGTATTTGTTCAATGAGAAAACAATTTCACTGGTAACATTTTATAAATGAACAAATTGTCATTTGGTTTTGAAATTCTGATTATCTGTCAAAATGTAATTTATTCAGGATTTGCTGGTACATTACATTTCTGTAAGTTTGAGAAAATGGCGTATTTGTTTGGAATCAGAAATTCTTCGGGCTATTGACAGCTTACATAGAAGATTGTCATTTATCTATTCATCTGCAGCACCCACCACTGTAACATCTGGGTACCATGAGGCAGACCTCAAAAGACATACAGGATTATGGTTCAGGGTCAAACTGGCTGCAACATTTGTCAATAACGAATTTAATTGATTGGAACCTAATCTCAACCTGGAAATCTTTGCTAAATATGACCCAGGCCAACACTCTGCACCAGAAACATACATGTTCTCTACCCCTGAACCCTGAGGATGGCAGTAACCCACTCTTGGGAAACCACATTTGGATGAAAAAATTAAAGGGAAATGTTTTCTTCCTTCGCCAGTAGCAGTTGCTTTAAACCCAGGGAACTTCCTTGGGGAAAAATCACCCAGACTGTGTGATGAGACACAAAGCATGACAGGATCTTCACAACAGCACTCACCTCTGGGCAGGCAATAAAGGCAACAGGGACATGGAAACAAACTTGACAGGAAATGCCTGTTCCACTTGAGGGATTTTGCTATACCTCCTGCATGTATGTCTGTGTTAGTGCTGAAGGACAATGCAGCAGGCCAACACATATGTTAATAATGAATTCTGCATAGAAGATGTTATGAAGTTTACTCATGCCTTTAGCACCTCTAGATTGTATAACTGTAATGCACAGATTCATGGTTCACCAAGCAGAATGATTACTAAGCTTCAGCTTGTGCAATCTTCCACTGCTAGCCAATGCATCTTTTACAAATAGGCATCTTGGAATTAGTTACATCTATTTATGAGACATAGGGTTGGTTTAAATGTAATTCACATTTATATAGCACCTTTCATCTGAGGATCTGAGAGCACTTTATAAATATTAACTAAGCCTAACACCATCCTTCTGAGGCAAGTAATTATCACCAACTTTATGGAGTCCTAGGGAGGCTAACAGTTTTGATTTTCAGAGATGCTGAAGAGCTTCAGCTTCCATTGATATCAGGAAAGTGATAAGGTAACTCAGCGCTTTGAAGATCAGGCCTTCAGTAACCTGCCTTAAGTCACAGAGCGAGTCAGTGGCAGAGCTGTGAATGGAACCCAGCAGTCATATTGTTAAATATGATTCCGTTTTTTCCATTACCATTAACTTCAATGCACATCTGAGTCTTAATTGTACGAAGTTCCAACTATTGAAACTAGGAATGTTGACAACTTTACAGAGTGTTTACAAATTATTTTTTCTACTTCAAGTGGGTACAAAAAGTGAAATCACTCTTAATAAGGGATTTAGCTTTTCAAATTAAATAGCCAAATACAAACCTAGGACTTCAGTGGGACAGCGTGTGGGAGCCAAGTTCCATTCTCATGAATCAAGCAGCATAGGGTAAATTTAACAAAACTGAAAATAATTTTGAGCCCAATCAGCTGGGAAGAAGAATTTTATCAGAATAATGTGAATGATAATTGGGAATCATTTAAGAACAGAGGCCCCAAAAGCCACTAGCCCACAATCAAGAAAGAAGACTGTACTGGCTAAAAAACTGACCTGTTTTGGAAGGGAAGGGAAAGCAGCTATTAAAAATTAATAAAATAATATATAAAATGGAACAAAAGAGAAGTTGATAGCAATGAATATGTATAAGAAGCAAGGAACTGTAGAAAATTGATAAGGGAAGCAATGGGACAAGGAGAAATCTATGGCTCTCAGAATAAAGCACAAGAAGAGGTTTCTAAATAGAATTCAGAGAATGGTATTGGTCCATTATCAAATGGAAATTATAGAATTCTGAGAATGGTATTGGTCCATTACCAAATGGAAATGGTAAAGTTATCAATAATAATGCAGAAAAGTCAGAAGACTGGTTGTTTTTCTAAAAGATCTGCTCTAGGAATTATTTTGAGGAAGTTCTATGGGCCTGTGTCATACAGAAGATCACAATGGTTCCTTCTGGCCTTGGAATGTATGACTATGGAGGTATCAAGTGGGGTTACATAGGGATCTGTTTTTGGTCTGGTGTTAATATCTTTATTAATGACCTGGATGTAGGAATAGAGAGCATGCTGATCAAATTTTCAGATGACACAAAGCTGGGTGGGGGCGGGTTGCAAACACTTTGGAGGATAGAGCTAAAATTCAAGCTTCAAAATTCAAGCTTCAAACACTTTGGAGGCTAGAGCTAAAATTCTTCATAAATTGGAGGACTGGAGTATAGACAATAAAATGAAATTCAGCAAAGACAATATGTAAGGGGCTACACTTAGGGAAGGAAAAACAAAAGCAAAAATACATAATGGGGGATAACTGGCTTGGCAGCAAAACTGCTGAGAAGGATCTGGGAGTTGTGGTGGATAACTACCTCTCAACATGAGTCAACAATTCAATGCTATTGCAAAAAAGGCAAATGCAATTTTAGATTGCATCAACAGAGGCCAATGGGAGTGTGGAGCCAGTGCTCGGGGCAAGGGCACTGTGTGGAGCCCCGTGGGCCCCCACCCCTACCTAGGAGCCAGACCTGCTGGCCACTTCCGGGGCACAGCCTAGTGCCAGGACACATAGGGACTAGCCTGCCTTAACCCTGCAGCACCGCCGACCAGACTTTTAATGGCCCGGTCAGTGGTGCTGACTGGAGCCGCCAGGGTCCCTTTTCGACCGAGTCATCTGATTGAAAACCAGATACCTGGTCACTCTAGCGAAGGCAGGATTTGACCCCAAGCTTCTACTCTACAGTATATATTACCATTCAGATGCTGGATAGATTGTCTATTGATGTGAAGAAACCTCTGACTGACAGATGCTGGGACTGGACGACAGGGGATGGAATACTTGATAACTGCCCTATTCTGTTCATTTCCTTTGAAGACTCTGGCACTGGCCACTGTCGGAAGACAGAATAGTGGGCTAAATGGACCATTGGTCTGACCCAATATGGCCATTCTTATGTAATCATTTCCAATATTCCACAACACAAATGAATAAGAACCATATGCATTCTATACAAGAGCAATCTGACCCACAAACTGCAGGCATAAAGTGCCAGTGAAATGCAGCCATCCATAGACTACAATGTGCAAGAGTAAGGAAAGATCAACTTTTGGCCAGGGACAATGGAGCAAATCCCTACTCTCCTGAGCAGGTAAGTTGCTTGGGATCGTCGATATCTTACTGACCAGACAGGACCTAATTTTTTTTCAAGGTCTCGAAAGATCCACATACAGAAAAATGTTTAGATTCCAATCTTTCTATTTTGGATGTATGAAAGGCTCAGTTGGCTCTCCTGAGATTTAAATCAGAAGTTTCAGAGAGTTAAAACATTTCAAACCCAATGCTCAGAGCATTAAGACTTCCCCAGTGGCACAGGGGACGAGCTTGATTAGATTAGAGTATATCCAAACACTCTGAATGGTTCTGATTATTTAAGTCCCAAGTGAACAACTGTGATTTGGCAGACATGAGTATGACGGCACAGCAAACACAGTGATGAAAGACAGAAAGGTTAAAAACACAGAGATCAGAGTTCTATTTCCAATTCAACCAAAGACGGACTGCCTGACCTCAGGCTTCCCTCATCACTCATCAACTCCACATGATTTCTGAGACTCTTAATCCATTAATGTATGATAAGCATTTTGAGATATTATGTGCTAAAGAAATACAAGAGACTATTGATGTTACTAAATGACATTAATAATTTTTAATTTTCTTACTTAAAAGCTATATTTAAATTATCTAATTATTATTTCAATGTATTATTCAAATTATTTAAATAATTATAACAAAATTAATATTAGCTAAAGGCTTAATACTTTAGATGTAATTGATTCTGCTGACAATAGTGCCTAGAATATTTTTGGGTGCTGTAAAACCAAACAACATACTAACATAATGGAACCTGAATGTATATCATGCACTGAAACAGTCAATTGTACTCTAATAAGAATTTAACATAGAACAAAGATGATGAAATTTGTTCCCCCAATACGTGCACATTTTCCCTTGAGGTAGATATTATTCATAGAAGATTTAGACCTGCTCAGTTAATACTGTTTCTAATAGTACTTCACTGAGCTCTTAATTATATGCCCTGTATGCACTTCTATGCTTTCCATCTTTATCTATTCGTGCAACCTATTGTTTCTTCACAATATGTTTTGTTTCTGTATTAATATGTACTTTAAAATCAAAAACACAAGATACCCCAGAAGGAAATCAATTGTCTTATCAAGCTTTACAATTACAAAGATCTTAAATTAGCCAATCACATGGTTTACATCATAATCAAGTACAGCAGAGCGCAGTATTTCTTCCCTATGAGGATTACTTTTGGAGAGCAATCATTTCCATGTTACAACAGAAAAGAAGCTTTAAAATGCTCTTCAGTGGAGTGGGAACAATACTGAAATTGCATTTTATCAGTAGGAACCCTGTCACTGAAGAGGATGCACTCTACATACACAAAAAATGCAGCCAGTGATCACACTGCTGCAAGTCGTGTGGCTTTACACTTTCTTTTTGTGGGGGTTAGGCAGGAAACCGCTTCAGTGCTTCCCAATTTTTTCAGGGAATAGAGACCAATTATTATTGAAAAATAAGCCAATCACTCCTTTTGGTAGAATAACACTAGCAGCAGAAGTTAAATAATATAGTACATGGCTGCCCCCAATACATTAATTTCTGTCACTCTGTCACTGTAAAAATTTACAGCAGATATAATCCCTTTGAAGGGGGATCAAGTTGTAGAAAATATGAGCCTAGTTTTAAATAGAATTTTAATTTTAATGAAAGCTTCAGGGAATGCTGTTTATGCTGCTTATCTTTCATACCTGGTGATTAAGTTAATTTATACTTAATGGAAGAGGATATTTCTAATCCCCAAACAGGCTCAACATCTGTCTGTGACTATGTTTTTGGAAGCCTTAAGCTGCTTGTGATGGATGTAATAAAACCAGGATATTGCAGAACTGACACCTGAAGAATATTTGAAAGAGGGAAAATGTTATTTTTCTGCTCAGTGCTTGTGCTTAAGTCAAGTCAAAATCCCAAGCACTTAATTTTGCTGTCCCTTAAAAGCCTGCTTTGTAGTCCTTTTACATTATTATGTGAATATGAATGGAAACAGGAAAGTAAACAGTTCCCAGGTATGGTTATAGTCTAATATTCATATTCATTATGGTATCTAAGAATGACTAGCTTTCTGATGGCCTGGAGCTGATGAAAGTAATAAAGTTTTGCAAAGTTGGAGAAATGATCTCTTAATTCCATCTCCAATGCATTTCTCATTTCACATGCATTAAAGGCCAAATGCTAGCAAAATAAATACTTGCATTTACCACTCAGTTATGACAGAGAACTATAATCCTCTTGCTAGAACAACAGTACTATGTGGCTTTCAAATTTTATCCCAAGAACTCACATTATATTTCTGTAAACTAAAGAAAACCAGAAAATTATGTTGAGGAAAGTGTCCTTTCCACCTATCATGGACATGCTTAATGATTTAAAGTGAATCCCTTGTTCAGAGTGGAAAAAACCATGAGAGATGATTACTGAAGTAGTTAAAAAAAAATGGAGATATACCAATCTCCTAGAACTGGAAAGACCTTGAAGGTCATCGAGTCCAGTCCCCTGCCTACACTAGCAGGATCGAGTACTGTCCCCTGACAGATTTTTTGCCCCAGATCCCTAAATGGCCCCCTCAAGGATTGAACTCACAACCCTGGGTTTAGCAGGCCAATGCTCAAACCACTGAGCTATCCCTCCCCCCTCAGTTATTCAGTATCCTCGTATACCAGAAAGAGAATTCCAAATGTTCAAAGCAATGCAGGAGTTTTGGCAGAGAAACTTACAGATCCAATGGAACTCAAATAACAAAAAACACTGCATCCTGCTTTCAGAATGGAGAGTCCAGAGATTCAAGTGGGATGTATTTCTAGGAAGAAGAGGACAATGCCCAAAATACTGTCCAAAGAAATCTCTGTTAGAATGACAAGCATTTTCTTGACTGCGAACAATGTGCATGTGTCAAAGGAGTGCAAGAACATTCACTGTGCAAATAAAGTGTCTTGGGTCAATGTTTACAGTTTGTAGCTATCATTTCCTCAGCCTATAAACACCTTATTAACTTAAAAATACACCAAAAAACTTGGGAGAAGGATCTTGATATTAAATTGGGAGTCTAAGCAGCTTGTTCTCAGCAATCAAACAAATTGAGGGCCATTCATTTTTTTATTTTCAAGTAGCAGTACTTGTACACTGAGAGTCGGGCCAGTTCTCTCTTCTTGCAGACAAGTTTGTTACAATAACTATCTATTGAACGCACTATGGCAAAGATGATTACCTTGACTGAGAGGAAAGGATGGCAATCCTAGAATAATGTTTTCATTTAAAGTGATTCTTCCATATCCAGATCCCAAACCACACATGCAATTCCAGCATCCCCCTAACAAGTGTATAAAACAAGAAGCACTGCACATAAATGTACCAAAAAGTATCTGTTGTATAGTTTTCACAGGTCAGGGATTTGAATTTAAAATGGTCCTCCTCTAACCCTTGTATTAGTAGGAGTAACAACTTCCAGTGAAGTGCCCATCAAATTAACTTGCATTCCCAAAGGCAAATTAAGAGATACTCCTCTATTTCATCTTCTTAAAGAAACTTTATCCAGCCGTAATTTTGTTTCCTAATTCTCCTTCCACTTCTGTGGGCCCTTAAATTCCTCTTCCACATTCTTCTCTTAAAGACATCACTTTATAGGTTAGGGTAGGTGATGGCTTAGAAGGTGTTGAGTTTCTCATCTCTCTCTATCAGTATTCTCTTGAGCTGGAAAAGGGTCCTTACAAAACCTGAGAGGAACGAGGTGTAGAGCATGTTTTCAGAAGCCTTAGGAGAGCAACAGTCCGAAGTGTAAACTACAGAATCATAAACCGCCAAAAGAGAAAATCAACCTTGGTGGTATCTGACTCACATGAGGAAAATGAATGTGGGTCAGTCAACTATCTGCTGAGCAGTATAATGGAACGTTCAGATTCTCATCCAGTGTAAATCAGTGTAAACAAAGGGAATAAGAGTCAAGGGACCTAAATCCAGTTACATCAGCTGAAATCTGGCTCAAAAAAACATTCTGCAAATGCCATCTCATCTCTTTCTCAGCCAGAATGTATAATCAGCCTAGAACTGACTGCAGAATCTCAGATTCATGTTAGTGCGGGAACCTTTGGGAGGGAATGGAAAGGAGAAGCAAAGATCTTCCAACATGAGAAAGATTAAATGTATTGACACACTGGGTTAAATCTTGCTCACCTTACTCACTTAAGTAATGCCGTGCTACAAGACGGCAGTACACCAACCTGTGTGAGTAAAGCAAGCAGGCTTTGGTCCATACTCCAATGCTGGATGTCCCAAGACATAGAAAATATATATCATTAGTTGCAAATGCTGCAGCCTTTTTTATGCTGAAAACTAAGGAGTAAAAAGTAAATTATGCCAGAACCTGAAAAGAAAGACACAGCATTCTCTCTTAAAAATGTATGAAATTAAAAAAAAAAAAGACTGAGCAGCTCCCCAACACCAAAAACATCTGTTCATTTTTCTTCTCCTTTCGGGCACCAGACAGGCCGTGATTAATACATTCTGGCTGAGAAAGAGATGAGATGGCATTTGCAGAATGTGAGCCAAGACATGGGGGTTTTTTTTCTATAGAAGGGACAAAGTACATTTTAATCAAATCAATTTCATAGGCAGAAAGTTACTTTCCTATCTGGTTCCTCAGTGACACTACAGATTCCTTATAGGGTACACTCACTAGGCTCAGTTTTCCCCTAATATAACTCTGCTGTCTTCATTGCGTTTCAGAATGGTGTCCAGTTTGTCTAGACTTAAATACAGGAGAGTTTTAAATCTTCAGAGTTAGTCCAAATTAACACTATAGGGCAAAATGAACTAATATCCAGGCTACTGAGGGCATGTCTACGCAGCAGCCGAAAGGTCTGATTCCCTGCACGGGAGACAGCATCGCGCTAGCTCAGCTCAATCTAGTGCGCAAAAACTAACCGCGAGGACATTGCTGCATGCGTGGCAGCTCGAGCTAGTCCCCGGAGCTTCCTGGCTTGCGTGGCCAGCAGGAGCCGCCAGCTGTGCAGCACTGTCCACGCTGCTATTCTGAGCACACTAGCTCAAGCTGAGCTAGCATGAGTCTGTCTACCCATGCTGGGAATCACATCTCCCAGCTGCAGGACAGACATAGCCTGAGGCCAAGAGGCAAGGAAGAAGCAGAGACGCACAGAAAAGAAATTAGAAATTAAGCCCTTGTTAAATCCAGTGACATTAACCCTTCTCAGCCTGAAAAGATGCCAGCCTTGAGGTAGCACACCAGGAGTCCGGAAGGCTGGGGTTAAACATTTCTCCATTGTTTTAAATGAGTACAACTTCCTTACTGGGAAAGGAAGAGCCACACGCCGTACGAGCGACACCATTTTTGCCATCTCAGTTCAGTAAAGCACTTATGTGCATGGATGAGTCAGGGCCTGTGATGAAAGCAAAAATCACAAGTTCAAATTTGTGATTGTACTTAGTTTAAATTCCCATTTCTTTCAGTGGAAGTTTGCAATCAGTGAGGGCTGAGGCCCTGATTCAGCAAACCATCCCTATTCAGCAAAACCTTTCCGTATATGCCAAAGTGCTTTGCTGTCTTGAGGCCTCTGTAAAGATGGTAGGATTGAGTCCATAATGCTACAAAGCTGGGCAAAGTCAATATTTATTGATATTGAACTCAAAATGATTATTAACATTTTGAGAAAAATCCATATGCAATCACAGGACTGTGAAAGAAATCCTTTGCATCAGTTAATGAATTCTAAAACGAAAAATATTGGTAGCTTAATTATAAATACTCTGTAATAGGCTACAATATAATGACTGTCTGTGTAAAAGGAGACACAACCAATCTGCAACTTTGGCATTTATGCTCTTAAATATGTTGGTATTTAATATTCAACTCATACCATGTCCTCGCTTTCCAGCGTATGTTTGGCAGAGCAAAAACGAGCAGCTTATCTTGCTCTGGTTCAACAGAAGTTGGAGCAAGACTTTGTGGAGAACTGGTGTCAACACTTTACTTATGGCATCAGATGCTAAACACCATCCAATACTGCAAATCCTTGCTGTCTGCTCATCACCATGAGCATGCTGAAATCAACAGGACCGCTTATGCTACTGAGTGCTACACCTAATTATAAGAATCAGGGTGGTAGCCGTGTTAGTCTGGAATAGCAGAGTTAACAAAGTCCTGTGGCACCTTAAAGACTAACTATAAAGTTTTGAAGCAAAGCTCATGCTTCAAAACTTTATAGTTAGTCTTTAAGGTGCCACAGGACTTTGTTAACCTAATTATAAGGCTTTCAAAGACAGGATCATAAAGCAGGGCACAATATTTGACGTGTTTATATCTCAGTTCACTGTATACAAAGAGCCATGCTCTGCCCTCATTTATATCTCTGAAGCCCCACTGGTTTTTTATGCTGCTTAGAATGGCTGTTCTCCATTTTCTCCCAGCTGCTTCTTTGCCACGCTGCCATTTCCTGCACAGACCCATAGGTTTTTGTGGCTGGACTACAAGAGACTGAAGGGATGGGAGGGAGCAATGTTAGCACCTTTCGTGCCTATACATTATAACCCATGACTTTGTTCCCATCGGAGAATCACAGGGAGGGAAGAGGAAGTCAAAAAGCTTAATATCAACTTAAAATCTACTAATATATAAATAGCTATGATTTAATTCTATTTTTCTGCTACAGCAGGTTGACTGACCAGTTTACACTGTATGGAAACATGCTTAATTCAGAACAGGTTACATTCTCTCGTTCATTTTCAAAAGCAGAAACTTTTAGTAAGAGACTGAAAAGTAAAAAGAAAGGAAAACAGATGTCAATAAAAATTTAATTAAATTAGCTGCTTCTCAAGAATTAGGATTCAACTCTAATTGGACAAACAGGTCTCCCTTCCCAATCTGATAACATAAAAACAGACTGAGGTTAACACTAGAACTAGGGGCACTGCAGCATACCAATTACTGCAAACGTATGGTACATTTTTGGGCCAATTAATTGCACGGTGCTGAAAATGAAACCCTTTAAAATTCTGCAACTCGCATCAATTCTTGTCCATTAAAATTTTTAAAGGAACTGGGCCTGTCATTGTCTTGCTTGCTTGGTATGTTCTAAGTGTTTCCAGCTGTCCCTCAACATGGGGTCATTTCAGAGATTCAAAATAAAACTGAATTCACTCTCTGTCTAGATGCAGGAGTTAATGTAGTAACTTTAAAAATCAGAAAGAAATGTTCAGGACATTGCATATGAATGTACACAGAAACCCTTGAAGAAAAGTGGATAATGGACAGCAGAAGTCTTATGCAATGGTGAAAATCAAGACAGACAGTCATAATCCTAAATGAATCTGTTGTCGAGCTTGCAGCAATTTAGTGCAACATTTGTGTGAGTCTGAGTGACATTTCACTAGACCTCTGACTTCCTAAATAAAGAACAGTCAAAATGAGAATGAAATTGGGAAAACAACCTCGCTGCAGTTTATGTGGATAACTTTGAGGAGAAACCCTATGTTTTATTGTAATGTCAAGATGAAAATGTGCTTCAAATGGTGCCTAAGGTACCGATTTAAGGTGTTGTAAAAAAAATGTAATGATTTCAGGAACGGTGTGCAGTAACTATAGAACACAAGAGGAGTGGATATAAGGGGCAAAGAATCAGTAAGTACTGCTAAGATAGCAAAATGAAAATATGCCTGGAAAGGGTGAGCAGATGTCTCTGAGGACAACAGAAGAATGCATAGTCTCACCTTATACTTTCCTTTTAGAAAAATTGTTAAGTTGTATTGCAAAATTACTAACAGTGCAAAGCTATTAATAATTATTAATTACTATCTACATTATAGTAGCATCTAAACTGAGATTGGGCCCCATTTTGCTAGGCACAATATATAGAAGGTGAGAAGCAATCCGTACCCCGAAAAACTTACAATCTAACCAGACAAGAAAGAGGGTAGAAAGCATTATCATCTCCACCACATAAATGTAAAACTGAAGCACAGTGAAATTAAATGATTTGGCCAAAATTATACAGGAAGCCTGTGACAGATATGGAAATTTAACTTGCATCTCCTGAGTCCAGTGCAATGTCTTAATCACAGAAGCACTCTTCCTTTTTAAAAATTTTTAAAAAAACTTTTAAAATTGCCTATGATGGTTTGATAGAGGAAAGTATTTATGTGGATTATGGATTATTTATGTGGATTATTGAATATCTAACTGAACTGTCAGTTTTTGTCCATTAAAACATGACAGATTAAATGTGAGCTAAATTTCTTTAATAAATACAACCATCCATATTTCATATTATATTAGCAGATCTCTTCTTCTCCACATTACATTTGTGGAGCATTTGGTCCAGGGCTGTACTTTTTAATTGAAGATGGCAGTACTTGTTGTAGTAGCCTTTTCCCATCAAGTGGCTTTCCAAGCCATTGTAAAACAACCCCCTACCACCATGTCCACCACCACCATCATCTGCTCCTCCTCCATTTAACAAATTCGTAAACTTAGAGGCTTTCATTATAAGGGAACTATTTTAAGTCTGTAATTCTTGAGACAAAAGGAGACTGAAGGAGGAATAAGAACAGAGAAGCAATACCGGAAAAGGTGGTACACAGGCATCTACAGATTTGCTTCACACACTTTTAAACACGGTAATTCAGACTAGTACTGCTCAAGCATTAATTGTTATAATTTTTAAGTTAACCATCACCCTAGTCTCTGTACAGTACAGAAAGACAAGGTAACAGATTTCGCCGATTTGCTTCAAGACACTTGAGACAAAGGGTCACTTGTGAATGTTCCTCTCCATATGGCTAACTCAGAAGCTGACTGAATGGGTAAAGGAAACAGAGAAGGAATGATACTGAAGTTGGCAGACTGACTGATGAAGGAAAAAAACAAACCATGTAGGGAGGAGAAAGGGTCTGCTCAGTGTACTCAAGAAAGTGTATGCCAGAGAGCTCCTGAACAGAAAACTGGGTCACATTTAGATGCATGTAGGAAAACAGTAAGACATTAAAATTAAAGAGCTTAGAGAGTCCAGTGTCAAAAGAGCAATGTGGATGCGCTTTGTCCACTTTAAAGCAGAAATATGGGTTGGAATGGAGAGCTGGAGGATAGAAATTCCTTGAGAAGCACTTGAACAGCTAGAAACTTGACTAGATTTCTAAACAGAACAAGAGAACAAAGATTTTTATAAAAAAACAACGAGGAGTCCAGTGGCACCTTAAAGACTTTATTTATTTAAACAGATTTATTTGGGCATAAGCTTTTGTGGGTAAAAAAACCACTTCTTCAGATGCATGGAGTGATGTATATAAAAGCCGGGGCCAGCGTTAAGGGGTAGCAATCAGGGCAATTGGCCAGGGCCACGGGGGCATCATGAAGCTATGTTGCTCAGGCTTCTGCTTCAGCACCAGGTGAGGGCTCAGGGTCCCACGCTTCAGCCCCTTGCAGTGGGACTATGGCTTTCTGCCCTGGGCTTCAACAAGTCTAACACCAGTCCTGCTTGGTGGACCCCCTGAAACCTGCTTGCGTCCCACAGGGGGCCCCAGACCGCTGGTTGAGAACCATTGTTCAAAATATTCTAAAGAGAATGTAGACATGATGACTCTTCAATTGCTTCCAGTACCGTAGCTAAGAATATGAGTTCTAAAAGTAGAAAAGGAGAATCTAACATCAGCAACAAAAATGCCAAGATTATATGAGTGGTAAAAGAAGAACAGAAGAACGAATGATAATGTAGTAAATGGATAATGATAATGTAGTAAATGGATAGTAACATCAAGAAAAAGGAAGTAGAAGCTAAGCATTTGTGGCTGCAGATGTGAGCACAGTTCAAAGCACTGATTGCACAAGAACATGAAGCGATGCATTTATCTATCAGGAATTGTCTTAATTAACTACAAAACCACCCTTGAGGAAACTTACATGCGGTGGAATGTGAAAGCGCATGCTCCTGTATAGTTCTAGAATTCCTGGCTTTCATGGATGCAGAAGAAACAAAGGATGAAAATTCAGTGGTCTGCTGTAGTGAAGCAGACTGAGTATCCAGAAGCACAGTATTCAATGGCCATCAACTCTCAGAGTAGTACAGAATTTTGTAAGAGGTACTTAAGTATTAGCTAAAGAGATGAGTCTTGTTTGAGAAAGAGCAACATGGAAACCAAACAGAGATGGACTGAATCAGAGGGTGGAGGAAGTCAAAATGCAGCGTATGGAAGCAAGGTCGTCTTTGCTCTATAACATAGTTCTACTGCAACAGTGCTTTTCTAATGTGGCAACAAGCCAGGACAGGATAGAATATAATGGGTGTAGGGAGTATTTCTGTGGCCTTCAGTGATGAACTCCACTGAACTACTAGGAGCTAGTGCAAATCCATGACATCAAAAAGCACAGCTTCTCCAAATGTAGCTTCAGAAAATCAATCCAAATCTCTTGTTAGGTCAATGCAACTACCGTATAGCTCTTCCTTTATTAAGCTGGGTTCATGCCGGTAACATGCTTGAAACTATTTGTCTCTGATAATGGTCCCAAAAATGTACAATTTATGCCAGAAAAGCTTTTTTTTGTGTACAGCATGCAAGCTCAGCCCTTTCTTCAGTTAATGAAGAAGCAAAAAAATTGAATAAATGTGCCAACATTGGTTTAATTTTGTATCACGCGCTACACTGTAAATAGGCCAATTAATAGTAGCAAAATAATACACCTATTACCATTTTTATTTCTTTAACTCAGCAACACACAGAATGAATGTCATTACTTTATCTGTCAAAAACTGATGTTTGAATATTATAATTAAAGATAAATCAGACTATAGTAAATGTGTAAGCTAACCTAGAGTTTAATTTTGAGAACCTTTATAAACGTATCAGGAAGTTTTAAACCTCCCCCTTAAATCATACGTAATATTTTAATATTTGCCAATTAGCATAATAAGCTCCCCTAAGATGGATCCTAACATCAGGGCTTCTACTCTTTGAGCACTAGGTGAATTCACCACTGTGTTGCTCCAGTTCTAATGGAATCGCACCAGCACAGAAATGAAATAACGCAGTGGTGAGTCAGGTCCATTATTTTTTAATTTATGCCTTTACTTCCCTATTTAACATTGATCCAAAACATTACATTTGTATTACCTCTATTTTTAATTCCAGCAGAACACTAAGGCCTAACAGGAGGTACTTGCACACCATGGTTTCACACTACACGCTCAAGGGGATTTTAGTTTTAAATGATCTCAGCTGTATACAGTGACTGCTAATTTTCTCTCTCTTATTTCATTCTATTGTGTTCACAGCATGGTTTTCATATCCTGGCCAGCTCCCTCACTGTAAAATCCATTTATACTGGCAGGGTTATTTTCTTTGGAGATGAGGTGGAATATTCCTTGAAGGGAGAAAAACTAATTATTAACAGGGGTTAAAAAAACACAACTGCTTAGGCAGCAGTAAAGAGTAGCTTGTTGGCTTTATGAAACCTGTAGTAGATGAGTTCAGTCTTCAACAAACAGTGCTGTATGTAGGAATAGAGAGAATGCCTTTAAGCAGTGGGTTTGACTGAGTGACCCTGCAAGCCAAGTATACAAAACCAGATCTGTGCCACAGATTTTGGTCTAGATAAGATTCTGCTACACCAGTTCCGTTGTAGACTGATTCACTAGCTACTATTGTAATGGTTTTAGAAGATGTGGTCTATTAGAGGGTGAACACAGAGGAACATGTCGAGCACAAATGGAAAATCCGAGGTTGCAGATAAAAGGTTCTAGCGCTCACATGTAAAATTAAAGCCAGATGTGGCCTGAGAGAAGAACCATGCTCTGAACACCAGACTGCTGCACGTGGTCCATGGCCTCTCTGTGGAAAAATAACTTAGAATTCAAATGAAAATGAAAATGAAGCAATGTGCACTTGTCTAAGGTTATACTGTCTCAAACAAGCACAGCTGTTCTTATAGCTTGACAGCAGCGCATTTGTATGTGTGTGCTGGAGGCCTGTGTTGTATTCCCACTAATGGCTTCTCCCCATAAATTAATTTATTGAGTGTGCATCTTGTGATGTCTGTACAGAGAGCTGCGACAGCTTCCAGTTGTGTAGATGTAAAAACAGTTACATTTCAGAAAGTTGGCTGCTGCGATAACAGCACAGGGTTTAAATTAATTCAGTTTCCACTTTCCTTCCGGACTGTGGATTGTCCTCTGAAGAGCTAGAAGTGCAATGGGTGACTACAGAAATGCAGCAGTATTCATTGGAATGGACAAAATGCATCCTTTGGTGACAAAAGTCAACATGTTCAAATTAATCTTTAAAAATGAGTTTGGCAGTGAGAGGAGGAAGTGTACACGCATTTCACCTGTGAAGGCTGTAGTGTAATTTAAATTAGGGATAAATGAGAATGGGCTGTGAGAGTCTCTGCTTAGTTCCCTTTTCATGAACATCACAAAATCACTGAATAATCCAACTTCCTCTGCACAGGAGAAGTCTAGGACTAGAAGAGGAAGTGCTGCATGTCAGGATTCAAGGCACTCTAAGCCCTGGTCTACACTGGGGTGGGGGATTGACCTAATATACGCAACTTCAGTCGGGGAGAACTCTGACTGGAATCACAGGAACGGCAGTGGGTCAGACTTTGCATGCACTGGAACAACAGGAGAGGAAAAACTGCCAGTTCAGACTCAGAAGCACTAGCAGTGGTGTTGATTGGGAAAGTTTAAGATCCTACATCCAACACACACACAGGCAAGGAGTTCCACAGGATGACTTAGTGTTGTGTGAAAAAATACGTGCTTTTGTTTGTTTTAAACCTGCTGCCTATTCATTTCATTTGGTGATCCCTAGTTCTTGTGTTAGGAGGAGTAAATAACACTTCCTGATTTACTTTCTCCACACCAGTCGTGATTTTATAGACCAAGAATATAAAGAATATTTCATTCTTTCATATTCAGCACTGCAGAATACCATGTTCTCCCCAACCCGGAGCCCATTATTTTTATCCCATATCAGCAGAAGTTGCCAGAGTGAGGCAGATGTGTGACCTTTCTGCTGGAAAAAAAGAAAACCAATTACTAGTTTTCGCATTCTTCTGTGCAGGAGACTGTGCAAGTCCTTAACTGAAGTTTCCTTCCTAGCTACACACAGTTAAAATAAACCCGGATATAAATGAGAATTACAGTTGGTCTCTCAGAACAGTGTGGTATCAACTAATATTGTAAAATTCTGTGGACCCTCCTGAGCAGAAGAATAGTTAATCTCATCTGTCACTTGCTAAAGCCACATAGCCAAGGAGTGGGAACTGAGCTTGTAGCATCAGGTATCTTGCAGAAAGTAAATCAGCCACAATAAACACAAATAAATTTCAAGGCTGAACTCAAAACTGAAAAACCCGGGAGTTGTCTGTTCTGACAATGAGCACTTAAGAAGCAATACAGATGAACAGTATAACAGCATGATCACACCCGATAATGAACACCTGGCTTTGCAAACACGATCAACTGATCATTTTTGTAAAAGCCATAGATTAAATTCCACTTCGTTTGTAAAACGTTTCTTTTCTGTTATCATCAGTGGGGACTTCAGTGCTGAATAAAAGGCATATATTACTTGTGGATTTGCACCTCCATTTTTTTATTAGGTGAGAAGCAGGTATTATTCCATGACCAACTGATATCTTTAATAATAATAAATATGAAATAATTGTGCAAATGCACTGCGAAAAACCCATGTCCCATTACATTTTGTATGTTTTCTGTGTCAGAAGTACAGAATGTTTAGTATATCTCTTGTACCACATAGGAAACATTCAGCTTATTCCAAGATAAACATGTAAATCCAAATTATCATAATGGGACCTATAATAAGCAATGAGATTTAAACAATAACTATAACAATGGGTTACTGTAACTGCAACTATTTTCTGAAAAACAATTCTCTTATTTTCTCGAGGCTAATTAACATTAATAAGCCAAGACTCAAACATTTCCTTTTGGCACAACAGGGAAGCAAATCATCAGTGCTGGAAGGAAGAAGCTAAGATAATATTAATGATTTTCAAAAGATATTTAGAGCATACACACTCTAAATGATATACATGGCTACCAATTAAACACAAGTCAAACTATCTGCATCTAACATCCAACTGTGAATACACAGAGTGTGCAGGTCACACTTACATTTCAGTTTGCTAAAGGAATACACTCTTCTCCTTAAATCCAAAGCTTTTCTGAAGAGGAATAAATTGCTTACCGTTAAGAAATGGCTATTAACCATTTTCACTTAAATCCTTTATTATTGCTACTAAAAATGCTTAAAATTAGGTACCAAAAAAGAAAAAGTTTTGTGAAACCTTTTGAAACAGTTTTTCAATTGAAGGCACAATCTGAACAATGATTTGCTTCAGCGATTATCTTAATTAAACTGCTGTTTACATCAGCAGAGTTGATTTATTTCAGTATTGCTTAGCATCATTACACCATCCATTTAATTGTGCAAATTTCCTTTCGATCAAATCACTCACTCCACCTAAAAACGTTATGAAATGCATGTGAACCACAAAGAGCAAACTCAGAGCAAATGTAACTGTATGAAACATAATATAGTAGGATGTGTTTTACATAATAAAATATAAAAGACTAATACTACATCACAAGGCTATTGGTCTAGATGATGCCTCTATAAGCTAACCATGACCACCAAGAAGAAAATATGTCTTTTTATTTTACATTCAATTCCCCATTCATCTTGATAAGAAAATATACTCATGATCTGATGGTAGAATATGGGCTATTAATGGTGCTGAGATGAAGGTTTTCAACATCTCTTAAATTTGGCAACAAAATAACTACAGTTGCTGATTAATAAATGAAACCTGGAAAACAAACTACTTTATAATGTAGTTCTGAAATCAGAAGTGCATAAAGGTTCAGATCAGAAATGAGGAGGACAGTGCATTTATTGGCCAGTCATTCAATAAATATTCATGCTGCAAGAAAAGAGGCAAGTTTCCGATGATATTCAATAGATTTCTCAAGAGTTCTAAATACAGGCCTTCCAAGGAACGAACATAGCCCCAAGTTATTGAGCTTGATGCCAAAATTACTGGGTAGGATCCTATGGTTGATCTGCAGCAGATCAGACTAGATGATCATAATGGTCCTTTCAAGACTTACTATCTATGAAAACAATACTACAGTACAAAATTAATGTTTTATTTGTAATTTTATTTTATTTAAAATTACAAATTTTATTTATATTATATTATATTTATAATATAATATAATATATTTATATATTATAATATAATATATTTATATTATATTGTTTATATTATTTATAGTAATTATTTATTATTAATTTTATTTATATTTAATGTTTTATTTATTTCCTTTTACTGAACGTAAGTGAACCTCCAGTTCTGAATTAAGAACGCCTAACGAAAGGAGAATTAGGCCTGGAGATGAAAGCTTTGGCAAAAGAAAACTTAAATTTTGGCATGTGGGAATTTATTTGATAATGTCTAAAAAAAGGATTTTTCTGTAGCCTTTAACAATGCATTTTTTTCAGTTGCACCCATTTTTTAAAATGAGGAGAGCAAAAAGGAAATGAGCAAGGAAAACATGTGTTTACTTAGCTGCTTTTTGCTTTAGTTCTCATAAGAGCTATCCTAGACTCTTGTCTGTAAACTACGGAGCAAAAAACTTCATATGCTGGCTAGAGTTATAGAGTATGTTGTAAGAAACTTCCCAGATGAACCTCATGGAGTTGGCTCTGAATTTTCCACTGCAGGATATGGAAGGATTTTGTCTCCAGGCAAGAGGCAGAGAGTCCCAAACCTAAAGGGATTTCCAACCTTGTAGATTCTGCACCCTCACCCAAGCAGATCTCTCTCAGGAATTTTTGCTATGATTGTCCTCTGCAGGCAAATGGCCCTTAACAAAGAATACAGACACAAGAAGGGAGTTAATGCAGCAAAGAAGAGCATTAACTTACACAAGATTATCTGCCAGTGCTAGACAGGAACATACTGCAGACAATGAGAATCTAATGCCTCCTTTCCAGCTCAGGACATACCTCAAAAATACTCAACCCATCAACATGGTTTTGATATGAATGAAGGGGCTTCCATGGGCTTGGGGGAAGGAAGGGAGAATGCCATGTTGGCACTACTCTTCCCTTCCACTCTGTTTTGCCCCTGTGTACCTCACATCATTGGGCAGCATAGGACCACTCTTAATACTATACTGAAAGAACTCTGTTTCTCTGTTCTTTAGTATGACACAGAGCTCCTGATCATGCAAACAAATACTTCTTCATATACTTAATTGTAAGTATGAGTGGTCCCATTGAAATCAATGGGGCTACTTTGAGACATAAAAATTAGGCAGATGCTTAAGTATTTGCAGGGTCAGGGCTAACACTATAAAAGGCTATAATGCTAAGCAAATGCCAAATTCAGTACACATACAAATACACAGTCCATGGATGCATTCAGTGGTCCTCATTGAACTGGTCTGTATCGCTGTAAATTTTCAGTTACTTCTTATTGGCACTGCCAAAATAATTATTGGCTCTTAGTGGATCTGAAGGCTCCGAATGTTGCTGGAGAAAATCAGGAGTACAGCATAATAAATGTACTGCTTTGATTTTGCTTAACTTTCACTTTCAATGTAATATATCACTTCACAGGGGGGGAAAAATCAAAGCTCCATAAAGAGTTAAAACTAAAGAAAAAAATTAAACTACAGAATATATATAACCTATTAATTTTGCCTGATAATGAAGTGTTTTTGGATGATTTCTAAAACTCACTTTCATTTTGATGCTTCATTTATTTTAATCTAGGAGATAATTAGAGGGAAATCAAATCCATCCCCAAAGCAGAATAGTCACCTGTCTAAGATGCCATTCATTTGCTGCTTGCGATTTCTTTCTAAATTTTTTCCCATGTGTTCAACCTGAGTGTTACATACACTGCCAATTTTTATTTAAATCAATGTCCATTAACAACTTATCACTAAAAATAAACTGGAGGATGTTTAATGCATGGTTGGTTTTTAAAACACGATTTCTTGATGTTATTTTTCTGGCCTTAATGGGCCTGATTCAGTTCTAACCATGCAGCCAATAAGAACTGGAATAGCAGTAATATTGCAATGGATACATATAATATTTTGTTTAGTCCTCTGTGTCATTAGCTGGTTATTTAGCTATCATCTTTAAGCTGGACCCTTACAAAGAAGGAATATGTGTGGAAAGGGGAAACAGACGCACATTTTAGCACTCATTGAAATCCAACTGAGACAGGCGAGAGAGGAGAGGCACAAAATGAAAGCGTTATAAAACATTTTCTAAGAAAACAACTCAGAGGTAATTGGTGCTTGAGTCTATTACAACTAGTTCTGCACCAGCCTAATGTTGTTACACCAGTATAAACTTGGTATAGGGTATCAGAATCAGGCCCTAGACCTCTGCATATAGTGAAGTTTGCACCTATGGCTCATATCTCCCACCAGAATCTACATCCAATCAACCACCTTAAAGTCCCCTGAAAGCTTGGAGTACAATTCTGTTCCACCTTTAATTGACAATCCATTCCCCACTAGGCAACTGATTTTTTTTCAGACATACTAGCACATGACTCCAAAAGCTTTTCTAGACTTCAAACAAAATTAACCCTTGTTGCACATTTTTAATGAGTCAACCCTTGAGTGAATCCTCCTGGAAGAGACACTCTGGCAGGGGCATGACATCGTCAGTACCAGAGACTGTATTTACAAAAAGGAGGGATAAATCATATCTTTATGCAAAGAGAGCTGTTGCACCTGAAATGCTATCCATCCAGACGAAAATATAACACATACTAAGAACTCAGCTCACACATGGGGAAAACCTCTCTGAGAAGCAATGAAGACTGTCTTGTGCTAATGATACCAAGATACCCAGTAACAAGATCATTTGTAACCAGTTTATCTTGAGAAAAGCTATGTCACTGATGAATTCATGCTGTGATGAGACAGTGGTTTATCTCATCACCGGATAATCCTATTATGAATTATTTTTCAGTGAAAACGTGCCATAAAAGATGCCCAATTAGTGAGCATTCCAAGCGCATACTGGAGTGCTTCACTAACTTCCTTATTTGTAACCATACACTGATCCTTGCATCCATACTTAAATATTGTTAATGAATGCATGAGATAATGGCTGAATAAATATAAAGGAGACATAGCTTAATTACAGGAACAGAGAAGAAGATCCATTTTGCAGCTCTCAGTGTTGAAGCACTCTTACTAAGGGTTAAAATTAAATATAGTTAAGATCAGAGAAAGATTGCTAGGTAATCAGTCAGCATGTATACTGGCTGCTGCAACCAATAAATGTAAAATCACTGCATTTGAATTTTTTTTGCTGATTTTATCAAAAATCATTCCTTGATTGCATGCTCCTTAGCAAGCAGAAGATAAAACTCCCCAACTGTATATATATAAAAAAAGACAACTTACTTATAAACAATTCTACTTTTCCTGCTCTTTCTTTCAATACAAGGATAGCAAAATTGTCCTTGAACTCATCATAGAATACAAATAACCAATTTAAGCTTACTGCTAAGTGACAAGAGGAGAAAGGCAGACATTTTATAGTAGAGTGAAAACAGTAGATAGTAGAAACAGAAGATAGTAGATAGATAGATATAGATAGATAGATAAAACTATAATACTATATCTATATAGTACTATATTATCTATATGATAGATAGATAGATAGATAGATAGATAGATAGATAGATAGATAGATAGATAGATAGATAGATAGATAGATAGATAGATAGATAGAAGAAACAGAAAGCATTACTTCTTTCTCTTCTTAATCTTCTCCTACCACTGGCACTTCTGTGCAGGCTACAGTACTGTTCCTCCAATGTAAGTCTCATTCCCAAATCAGCTCCAACTTTAAAATAGTAACTATTACTAGTTACTGACTATTGTGCTTTAGAACGATTATGTTTATTGTCACAAAACTAGGAAACAATTTTATATGCAATTTCTACCTATTTCAGCTCAGATGGGGGCAAGTCATTTCTCTTGTGTGGCTTTCAAAACAAATGAATTATACAAATCTGCATTTCCTGACTGTGAGTCAAAAATAATGCTTGGGAACCAAAATTTATAAGACAGCAAGCATGGATTAGTAAATCATTGGCACCAACGTTGTATCAAGTTATTAGAATAAAAGTGCTCAAAAACTACAAGGATGAGTATACAAAATAAGGAGTTGTGCACAAGTACTTAGATCTGATCTCACTAGATCACACTGTAGTTCTTTAGAAAAGCATGAACAATCCTGAAAGTAAGGTTTTAAAACCCAAAAGCTTTTGAGCATTACTTTTAGGATTACTGGTAGGCACTACTGACAAACAGAAGTTAAGTCAATAAACTTACTGGTTATCTTTTTTCTTCTTTTTGTGTGGGTCCATTAGACGAAGGGTATCTCTGATGACAGCTACTTTTATTTCTTCATCAACGGGGCTCAGGACATTTTCAAACACTCCTGGAGAAAGCTTTAATTTGTAAAGGATACAATTGTTCAGTGAAGAATTGCTGCCATTTATTACGTAGCTGCTCAAGTCTTATTCATATCCCTTAGGTCATAAATATACAACGACAGAGCATAGAACACTTCAGTAAAGAATAAAAATTATCTGTTATCATATACAAAATGATACTATGGACATTTTAGTCAAGTCACCTAAATACATTGAAAAAAAAATCATTGTCATCAATGTTACCATTTATATACACAAACATGAAAAATGGTTAATAGTCACCCAAATATAATTAACTCAACTGCCAGGATATTGAATAAGTACATTTCTGACTAAGATGATGGAGAGCTTTCACAGTTCCAATAAGTCATGTTTCAAGATTATCAGATTAGCAATGATTGCAAAGCCAAATATTACTAAAAGCCTTACAGGTTTCATATTAGCCAACAGCTTCCATCTTTCAAAAACGCAAAAAGACCAAAAAATCAACCCCCAAACAATACAATCTAATATCATGTCAGGCTGGAAAGTCTTACCTCTTGCTCATGTTCTATTCTCATGCTGGGGTTTGCATTTACTTCAAGTAACACAGGCTTCAAATTTTTCATTAGGAGAATGTCAAATCCTAAAATCTGTGCATAACGCAACACAACACAACATTACTTTCACTCACTGCAATTTCTTTTAGAGAATTGCACATATCATTACGTAGACAAGTTATCCATCTAACTAAAGGAACTTCCCTCCCACCCTACCCATGGAACTGGAAAGCTCAACATGATTATCTAAATTCTTTGTTTTCCCTCCATCGTTCAGGAAGCACTTCCCCAGAGTAGGGACATGCAAAATCCCATTCCCACAAAACATTTTAATAATGATCTTTTAAACCCCATCCCCTTCGTGAACAGGCTGTTATGCCATCATGCTGTAATAAGAAGGGGAATGATGGGAATAGTCAAGGAATTTGAGTGGAATTCAAGAGATCGGAATAAAGTTCTTAGTTCTGCCACAGCCATCCTGCATGCAGGGCCGGCGACGGGGGGGACTAGGGGGACAGGTGTACCGGGCCCCGGACTTAAGGGGGGCCCCCATGTCAGGAGTGCACAGGTGGGGTGGAAACAGAGGATGCTCTGCAGAGCTCCGGTGCGCGCGCGGCCACCCACGTGCAAATCCCCCACCGGGCGGCCTCCCCAGCGCTGTAGCCAAGCGCCCGCACCGCACGGCAGACTCCACAGCGGGCCCAGGGAAGCGCACCCGCCCGCCCTGGTGAGCGGCGCTGATGGTGGCGGAGGCGCCGAGAAGGGGAGCCGGCCTCACCAGGGTAAGGGGGCAGAGGGCCCGGCCCCACTCGGGGGGCAGCTCCGGGGGGGCCTTTGGGCGGGTGGGCTCTGCGGTGAGTTCAGCCCCTGTGGGCGCTCGGGAGGTTCATTCATCGGCGTGGCTGGGCTGGGGGGCAGGCAAGGGGGCGGTGGGGGGGAGGCCAGGCTGGGCGGGCGGGGAGGGGGGCAGGAGACTCGGCTGGATGGGGTGGGCGAGGCGTGGGTGCGGGAGGGAAGGAGGTTTGGTGGGGGGGAGGCTGGGCTGGGCGGGTCAGGCATGGGGGGCAGGAGGCTGGGTGGGGAGTGGGAGGGGGGAGTAGGTTAGGTTCGGTGGGATGGGCCAGGCCAGGCAGGGGTGGGGGAGGGAAGGCGGTTAGATGGGGGGAGGCTGGGCGGAGGTAAAGGAAGATCACCCCCAACAGCAGGGTGGGCCAGGCAGGGATGGGTGGGGAGGGGAAAAGGTTAGGCTGGGGGAGGAGATTAGGTTGGGTGGGCCGGGTCAGGCGGGGGGGGGGGAGGAGAATAGGTTGGGGGGGGGAGGTGGGCTAGGCAGGGGTGGTGTGCTAGAGGCCACACGCATGCGTCGCGTGCCTCACGCCACCATGCTACCGCCGACCGCGCCCGGTACCCCCGCGACACGACACCCCCGCTATGCCCGACCGGCAAGGCAGTCCCACGAAGGCCCGGGCGGGGCAGGGCGGGGGTGGCAGGAGACCGGGCGGGGGGGGGGGGACCACAAACTATCAGAGTACCGGGCCCCAAAATTTCTGTCGCCAGGCCTGCCTGCATGGCTTTAGGCAAATCATTTAAGTTCTTCATGTCTCACTTCCCCTTATACAACAAAGCTAATCTTTCCTTTCTCCTGCATTTTTATCTATCTTGTCTGTTTAGACTGTAAGCTCTTTGGGACAGGGACTGTCTCTTCCTATGCGTTTGTATGGCATTTCGTGCAACAGGGCCTTAAATTCTACCAGGATTTCCTTGGGGTGGTCACCTTTCCTTGCTGAGCCCTCTGAGTCTTCTCTGTAGCATATCAAACACAGTGTCTGCTCAGCCTTTACAAAAGTCGTGCTGAAGACACTACCTTCTTGCCTTCCTCCAGTTAATGCAATTGTGAGATTTTTGCAGTTCTTGTTTAAAGAAAAGCGACCATGCTTGCCTCCAATTTCTCCAGTTCATTCCAGAATCTTAGCTCTACACTCAACCTGCCATTCCTCACAAAAAAAACAAAGTCTGATTTCACAAAACCTCTTTTACTATGCTCGTTTTTTCTCAGCCGATCTGGTGGTTTGTACAGCACACTGCAACATGGATTTCTCCCTTCCTTACTAGCACACTAGAGAGACCATTAGGATAGGCAAAAACCCACCACTCTCCTGCAGAGGAAACCAACTTACTGTGGATTCACCTAGTTGTTGCATGTGGCCAGAATACAGATTTTGCCACTTAGTCTCTTTGTTGTGGGGAGGGAAATAAAAACGTCTGAAGTGCAGTTATCAGTAGAGCATTTTATTGTGAATTTAGACACTAATTGGTAAATTGCTGCTTCAGTGGTTATCTCCACTTTAATGATAGAGTTTGTTAATATAATCATAGCCTGTCACGGTTTTCTGGTAAGACCTGCCTGAATTACAGTTCTGCAAAGGTCAATTGTGATGCTGGACATTTCAGGACTCATCTTTCTTCCTGTCCTCTCTTTAAAAAGAAACCAGCAAAAATCCCACACGGATGGAGGAAATTTTCCTGGTCTAGTGAGTTGGTTCATAGTACACATAAACCATTTAAACTGACTAGGCCAGTTAGACACCACAATGTGACAGACCACCTAACTTATCAAAGTGGCAATAATCTGAACTGGTCTTTTATGTGGAGAATACAGATGGCTATCCAGATGCCAGCATTTGGAAGGTAGAGGTAAAAGGGAATGAGAGGGAGGGTAGGGGATTTGGAAATGTGCTAAGTGCTCCACATTTCCCTTATGTACTGCCCGTGGCGACCTACGCCGTGCTATTTATACTACACTCCTCACTATCTGAGCATCTAGGATTATTATGATTTGGAGTTGTCAACATTGCCACCTGGACGTTTCCAGGTGTGTGCATGTTTGAATGTGACTGAAACCCCACAGAAACCATGAGGATGTGTTTAAGGGTGGTGGGAAGGTGGCTTCAGTGACACGGATGGGGGTCTGCAAGTCAAAAAATGTGGTGAAGAGAACAGAAATTGTGAACTTGCACAGGACATTGCCTAGGTTTCAACTACTATCCCCACAAGTGATCAATAAAAAGCATTAGAGAGAAAACTTTTTAGGAAGAGAATTAAACATACAAGCTTAATCAATGCATAAAAAAAATAACTTCACTCCAATACTGTTACAGGAAGAGCTATAGCAATGATTAGGTTATATTACATGGGAGTGCACCTCTTACATAAAAAATCCTGACCTACCTGGAAGCAAGTTGGCCCAGGCTTCCCAGCTGGTATATCAGATTGGTAATAAACTTTCAGCTCTGGAGTCAATGCAATAACAGTCTTAATCACCAATGAAATTATATCTGACCACACTTTCTTCGTGTCAACCCCTTTGGAAGACAGTCTGTAGAGGACGCTTGAAAAGGTCCTTTTACTGCCAGTGTTTACATTGTCAGAATGGATGAAGTTCTCGCTATGAACATTCAGAGAATAGTTGGTTAAGTGCATAAATACCTGGTGCAAGTTTTTCAGGGTGGGTTCTTGATAGGGCTCTGTACAAAATCTAGAGAGTCCATCTTTGGCTATATAAATCTCTAATGGTTCTAAAGATTTCAGTAAGACATAGAGACGAATATCAAATTTCAGTTTGTCAATCAGCAGCGGTTTGCTGATATATTCCTGGACTACAGCTGGCCGACTCTGTAGGTTTCCTGTCAGTCTAATGTCGCAGGGGTCTTTAATGAGGTAGATTCCATCCCCTTGACACCCGCCATCAGGTTTCACAATGAAAGTGGGCTTCCAAGGTGGATCACTCTCTTTCATCATGCGAACCTAAAAGGAAAGAAGGATGATTAGATCAAAGGAGGACATGAATACAAGGAAAACACCTCGCTTATTTCTGAAAGAAAAGCTTTAATGCTAGGACAACATGTGAAAGGAAATTCCATGTACAAATAAAACACACAGTATTACAGAAGTAATCATCATGCTGGTAAGAGTGGAAAATACACAGTGGTGTTCACAAGAACACAAAAACCAGAGCAAAAAATGTGGGAGAAGTTACCAATGTAGAGGAGATGCAGTTTATATAGCATTCCATCGTGTAAATGGGCCCAGGAACCTCCTTTTAATGAAGTGTGACACTATACAGCCTGAAACATTTCTTGTTCTCGATGGCCTCAACCAGTGGGGATGCAGAACTACTCACGGATGTAAATGGAGTTGTGGGACTAACTAAGCCTTTTGAACACTTTCTTAAAGAAACCATGAAACTTGAAAAATAGCAGCCTCATTTTTTCAAGTTTCAATTTAGGCAAACAACATTGAGGAGAGCAGTAACTTGACATCAACCTGTTACTCATTTATGGTTAATGCTCTCGAAAATGGTTTGTAATAATAGCCTAAACCTTAAAGGATGGCGGCCCTGTCCTGAAGACATGCATCTCCCACTATCCAGCTATGACAAAATAGCTGCATCTTCCCGACCAGTAAGTCTTCCAGTCTGAAGTTCACATTTCACCGTGTCCCAATCACAATGGTATGGAATAAACTAAGGGCTTGTCTATATGGGGAAAGAGCCTGAAGTAGCTGGTGCACACTAGCTCCCCCGCACTAACTCCCAATGTGAACACTCTTACACTGTATCAAGACTGCTTTGTGCAGCCTGGTTTAACTGTACAAAAGGAATAGCTAATGCACTTGAAATTCACATCCTAGCTTACTCCACATGTAGAACAGACCTTAGAAGATGCTCTTTTCATCAGTTCACCAAATCCAGACCTTGAATAGCACAAATGTTTGTGGTCCCCTTTACTTAATAAAGCTTTTGCAAACCAAGGTTTGATTCAAGAGACATGCACTTGAAGTTTCTGCCAAGTAGTTGCATCCTCCTCGTAGGCTATGCCTACACTTATGGAGGTGTGTAGAGTACAGCCACTACACATGTAACTACACCCACAGGGAAAAGCTCCAACTGCAGGAGCCTTTCACTGTGGTGAGGAAAGGTTCCAGCAGGGAGAAGACAGTGGGGAAAGGACCATCATCAAGGAGCTGCTGGAGCCCTTCCCCGCTGCCAGAGCTTTTCATTGCAGTGAGAAAAGGCTCTGGCTGCAGGACACTACAATGCCAAAGACAGCTGTGTAGATGTGTCGGGCATAGCTCGGGCATACGGAGAACTGTAGAGTATACGCCCTGGGGATTCAGGTATGTAGGAACTCTACTCTATTTGCCTGTCTGCACTGCTATTTATCCCCACACTCGCTGTGTATGCAGTGTCTGTCCCTACACATCACCCGAAGTGTAGCTGCACCTTTGTGAGCAGGTAAGAAGAGAATTAACAATGAAAGAACATTCAGCGCCAGAAGAAAGCTAACACCAATTATTTTCCCTTCTAAGCATTACAAGGAAGTCCATTCATTACCACCAGTCTAAGACGTTTTCTTAAAGCAACATTTCAAAGCTAACTGGGGGAGGGGGGGATAAACAGATCTCTGAAGTTTTCTCCAATTTCAACTTTCATTGGTTGCAAAGAAAACCTTCAAAACGTGAAACAAGTGTATAAGAGGCAGACACAAGAGCCTGGTTTTGCAGAAAGCATGAAACAAAAGTTCTGAGGTGTAAACTGCCCCATTCATTTCCAGAGGCACTAACTCATACGTTAGTTCAGGTCTTTAAGAACACGGCAGGAGCTGTTTTCCTGAAATGGGGTTCAGCTTCCTCAAGTCTGGGAAATTCAGCTTTAAGAGGTAAACACTGAAAATCATACTTGTTTTACAGTGAAATGTATATAGCTCAAGAAGCACAGCCAGCTCAGACTGCTGGGAGCCCTGGCGTTGCTCCAGGGTCATGCAGAGTGGTGTACACACATCTACATCAGGAGGCCTCTCCCTATCTCTCTCTCTCCATGAATTACAGGGAGCCTACCCCAGCAACCCAAATATACGTAAGGTCAGCTCCTGTTTCCACATCTTCCCTTCCTTCCCCAGCAGGACTAAATTTCTTCTGATGTAGGACATGCAGTTTATGTTATGGCAAATCCATGGTATTACTGCACACAAACTCTTGGGCCTTAAAAATCAGCACCCCCTCCAGACATATACACCCCATTAGATGTGTAGCAAGCACAACTTTGCTGGATCCAGATCTGTCAAGAAATGAGAAATGTTATTTTCCATCAATGTGTGGTTTTCATCAAAGAGATAGGTTGCGTTAGTGAAGCTAGGTCATACTAAAAATACAATATAATCACAACAAAAATATCTCCTTCCCTCATTGAATAGCATATTTCTATACTTGCCTCTAGTGGCTACTGTTCTTCAGTTTGTAACAGAATATTTCCTGTAAATTACACCAGTGCCATATTCAGGCCTGGAGGCTCAACTACTAATTTTCTGATCAAAAAGAGCAAAAAATTCTGTCCACCATGATCACAGCAACGTCTAGAAACGGTTTTACATCACATTAGGGAAATCTGTTCCTAGTGGATTACAATTTGTCTAGACACACAGTGTGAAATAAGCAAGTGAGGAAAGTTAGCCCAGAGAGTTTGATGGAATTTAATATTGCAGCTAAACCTTTGGTTGAATCTGAAATGCTTGACATTCCTAGCCTTGTATCCTTTCCAACTTAGCACACTTCTGAGATTTTCAATTTGTCCCTGTTAGTTCTCCTCTATTGTATTAGTTTTGCATGATGTGTATTGCCCCCTAGTGGACGACTGAGTAAACAACAATTAGTTATTTGAAATGAAAACATTAAACAAACAGATTTAAATGTGAAAACTCTGTTCAGGGAAACCACCATACAAAGTGTTAGTTGTTTTACAGATAACTTTATATGCCTAGATAAATCCTCTTAATCTGCATCTTCATACTGTGGATTTCTCAAGAATGGAGTCAAGTGTTTTTTATTGTTACTGGGTGATAATGTATATTCCAACACGTTTTCTTCACAGAAATGCATATTGGCTATTGACTTGATAACTAGTGTAGGTTGGACTGGGGTGGGTAGAGGGAGATGCCCTTACTAGAGAAATGACTGGGTAAGAAATGCTCCATTCTACCATATATCATCCCCTAATGTGCATACAAATGGAAAGCAGCTAGTCACAGAACTAGTGAGGGAAGGATAGGAAAATAGGACTCAGATGTCCCTTATAAAGCACATACTTTCAGTTCATTGGGTACCACTGCTCACAGCACCTTCCTACAAAAGATGCCTCTGTTGGTGAAAGAAAATTGACTTTGTAGTGCTTACTAAGGCTCTGTCTACATGGGGACACTCAGGAAAATTAAGATGAATCAAGGTGTGAAGTGAGAATGCATATAAAGTGCATTAACTGCCATGCCATTCCCCATGGGGATACTCTCATCCAAGGTGGATTAAGTTACAGCAAATGAAGACCACTTTGTTCCTGAATGAGACCATGCACATGGGGTTAACATGCTTTAATTGATGCACATTGACTTCTAGAGAGTTCCTATGTAGACATGACTTAAGAGCATTGATGGTTGACAGGAGGCCTCTTTGCAGATTCCTCCCAGTGTAGCAAAGTCCTTTTTGCTTACAGTACAGAGTAGGAATATAACATGAGTCTTGATTACTTCTGACACTTGTTTGACTGATAACTAGGCCTCCATGATGTATAATGCAAGCCATCATGCCAGGGAAATATTTAACTCTGTAATACAGTCTGTACCTAGATCCTTGGGGTGAATATAGGGCATGGTTAACCCCAAATCCCTATGTAACATGGTCAGCCACCTCCCAAAAGCCCCCTCATGGCTGGGGTGGCTCTGCAGCACCCTGCCTCAGTTCCCCTCTCTCACGGGGCTTCTCAATAACTTATCCACTCCACAGCATTCTAAAACATTCCTCTTCTGGAGAGGGATCCATGTATTACCTCAGACACACATTAATACTTCGTACCAGCTTCATCCTGCTGGTCACTGGTTCCACAATAGTTCTCTCTCCTCGATACAGGAGCCCCCAGTCCTGCTTCCCTGCACTGGATTTAGTTCAGACTGTCCCTTTATTCCTTGCAGCACTCACCTACAGCTACTGTTCTTCAGTCAGCTGCAGTTCCCCAGGCTTCTGGCATACTGCCACACCCAGCACTCCTAGCTGGAGTATTAAGTGCTTAAGTGGGAGCCTTTCTCCAGGGACCACTTCAGGAAGTCTGTTCCTTCCCCCCTTATACTCTCAGCCCTGGCTTCTTCATTTACTGTTTACCACCGAGGAGGTGAGCAGATCTTTCACAGATGGGCTGAGGCCCCATTTCCCTTTAAAAAGTCCAGTGACCCTATGATAGCCCATCTCTGCTAGCATTAGCTGTGAAGAATTGGTGGCCTTGTCAAAACCCAAAGCCCCCCACCAAACTCCAAAAGGTGCCTATAAAGCTCAAAAGCCTGAATGAAACAGGTAGAAACAGCAGGTCATTTATGCAGCAGAAAGCTTCCATTTACACACAAGTGTAGAACAGCAGGAATGACAGTTAATGGGTGTTACATAGTTCAGATCTGGACCCAAATGCCCCCAACGTTTGAAGGCACAGAGATTTGGAGTTTTTGCCTGGTCCTCTGTAATTTCGACACATCAGTATCAGCAGGCTTTTAACTTTGGTTGCACGAACAATGCTGGCAGTAATAACAGACTATGGTAAACACAGACTTCTATGGTAACTAATAACTTCTTGGACCAGCATCAATAAATGTCTTTTTACATGTCAGCATGAGTTCCATCTAGAGACAAAAAAACATCCTAGCCAGTTTTTCTTTCCTAAAGAATCAATTATCTCAACCATAAGAAAATCAGACCACCCATTCTAGAAGAGATTGTGGTAAGCTGGCAGGACCAAACAGAATTATTTTTACTAGGGTTAGTTGGCCTTTAAACCCCCCATGTTAGTTGATACATTCATTTAGTAAGTAGTGCTTAAAGGCTAACAACATTCACAATTGGATGCAATTAATCAGAATTTAACAGGACACTGATAACTAATTGCTGGGCTTAAGATCTGCCCACTCAAACTGTACCTCTTCTGTCAATTCTTTCAAAGACAATATAATTAAGTTATTTTTACCTTAGAACAATTGACATCAAAAATTGCCTACATTATTACATTGCTAAGAAAAAACAAAACCTCAAACTTCAACTTTTTATTTCAGAGGACAAACCAGAAAAGTAGTAACTAGGTCACTGGGAGAACCTGACAATATCAGCTGGAGATACAGTTTCCTCATGGTGCATCAATAACTCTTACTACCTACGTTTTATTTTCGCCATACAGAGCAATAAAATCAAACGAGAGATACTGGGAGGACAATGAAAATTGTGATAGAGGTCAGGAAAGCTTCAGAGCAATGTAAAATAAAAAGCATTCAAAAATATAGCCTGCTTTACAACATGTTACAAGGAAAGGAAAGAGCAGAGACATATTTTTAAGTTAGTGAAGCTGACATGCTTCAGAATTCATGAGCATGCGGAGGATAAATCAAACTACATGGGAACCTTTCACATGTACAAATCCAGCCCATGTCAGTAATGCACAATGGCTGTTACTATCATGGTTGTTCGGGATTGTAAATGCACTTAAGGGTTGGGTTGTACATCTCAAGAAAGGTATAAAACTACCAGGAGCTGGCTCTAATTGTCAGTCTCAGCAGAAAGGCCAAGGATTGAATGAGACTGAACTACTCTCTCACCCTTTAAAAGGTGGTTCCTGCAGTTTAGGGTTGAGGTTCAGTGGCAGAGCCAAGGTGAGAAAGTTTGCATTGTTTCTGTCAATGCCACATATGATCTACTGATGGTGCTAAAGTCCCCAGGGCTGGATTTCCAGCCACTTTCATGAGCCTTACATTCTCAAAAATTTTAAATTTAAAAAGTGTTAAAGCACGCTTTGTATTTTCCACCCTACAAAATCCAAGTTCCCATGGAAAGAGAATGATAGGTAGGAGACCATGAAATTTAGAACAATGCAGGCAAGGGAGCCCCAAGACATCAAGGGCAGCCAAGGAAAATGCAGGATGTATTGCTGCGGGCCACATCAAGTCTTTAAGAGATTTTTTTTTTTTAAATAATCATCTCTCTCCAAAGCAGGTGGGAGCTAGAATACCAGGAACAGTCTTAGTGCACTCGGGTCTTTTCTTGAATTCATACATCACAAAAAAAGAAAGTGAAAGAGGCAGAATTAAATTGCCATACTAAACTAATCCCGCACTACGCAGGAAGTGGCTGGTGCTGTTGTTTTACATGTGTTCACAGCAGTAGCCTGCCCTCTCTCTGGCACTGCTCTGAGATTAGTTTTCTTTGTTAGTTGGTATCCTGAGGCACCAGCAAAGTCGGTCTATTTCCACAACCAGTCCTGGTACTGCAGGGGGAAATACAAATTGGGACATAGCAGAAGGCTGGCTACTAGGAAAGTCATGGAATTTCAGGAGTGACTGTCCATTTCTAGAGGCTTCATTAGATAATCCGTCCGCACTACTTAGTTCTCTTATACCACCCCTCTGATTTTCAGGGGATAGTGCAGAAGTTTTTCCATACGACTCATTTACTTTATTGGAAACCACACCACTCTTCCTCCTCATTATTGTGTGAATTCAAATCTAAATTATTTAAACTAAGGATTTTCTCAGGGACAATTAATCCTAATGGAATGAAAGGTCCTTTATCAGAATTGGTGGTCACTTCAAGGGATAGGGAGGCAATGGACATCAAATATTTTCCCATGTTTTCTACATAAGGCCAAGTCCTATGAGATAATGGGACTAGTTGGGATGGGGGAATAAAGAAAGCAGAATGTGGCCTCTAATGTTTTTATCCACAAGGGAACAACTGTCTTCTCAATTATATTAAACTACTGAATAGTGCGTTCCATAAGAATATTCCAGTTTTTTATTCACTATTAGAAAGTTAATGTCACAAAAGGGGTATTTGGTCAAGCTTATACATTAAAACTCTCTGCTATAATTTTACACACAAACACACACACTTTTGTGCCATTAGAAGGACAGTGGAAATTTCTGCTGCTCCTGCCTCAGGCTTTTTCTGCTCTGCTGCATGGGCTCTCTATTGAAGAGGAGAGTGCTTTTGGGGAACCACTATTTTGAGGATACAGTGGCAACCCGCTTGTGCAGGATTGTATTTTAAACAGTCATTTCAACTGCTATTCAAATTCAGAACAAAACACCTGTTTCCTTCAGACAGAGGCCAATATTTTGTATCAGCAGTAATAAACCAGGTGCTCCAAACCTGATATCTTCAAAGGGCTCAAGCAAGGAGCTTCCATCCTGTTTGCCCCAACATCAAACATGACAGTAAGTCATTCCTCTGACCAAAGAAAAAGCAAGCAGTGTCTCAGACTAAAGTCTGTCTAGACAAAACACTGATGAATCACACTTCAATCCATGCTGGCTGAGGAGAAATGCAGTACACTCAGCCTCATAAAAAATGGCAGTTGGTTTATTAGAACATTTGTTACACGCAAGACAAAGCTGGTTACAGAAAATGTCAGGGAGAGAATGCAAAATTCAAGAATGAGAAAGGAATCCCACACGCAGTCAGGGTAGCCCATCAAGGAAATTCAAAACCCAAGACTAAAATTATTAGTTACACCAACATTGCTAATTCAAATCCTCTATTTGTGTTATTAATGAAGATTATCTCCCTTTACTGAACTCCGTCCACAATCCATCCATTTCCATCAGAAAGGGCATCATTTTTCAACTTTCGCAGACATTTGGGTAAATTCATTGAACTGATATCTGGATTTTATTTATATACTTTTGTATTTCACGACCAGTAATTAAGCAGGAAAGCATTTCCCTACATTTCAGGTGAGGTGAAACCCCTGTTCCTGTCCTGGAAACTACTCATTGCTCTCCTTGAGCCTTCCAGTCCACCATAACTTACATACATCAATCAACAAGAACAAGACATAAAAAGAGAAGGATGATCTGGGAATGGATCAATCTACTTCTAGCAGATTGACTGGCCTCAGGAAAGTAGAATTCTGGGTCTTGAAGGCAACTCGAAGGTCTTCTTTGTAACCAGCAGAAGCCTCCAAATATTTTCTTACAGTCATGGTTTGTGTAGACTGGGAAAATAAGTCATATTGGAAAACAAGATAACTAACAATTTTAAACTCAACTTTGCACTTAAGGCATGTTGTATTTTGAAAAATGTTAGCTGGCCATGGTCAACAATGGGAAGAGGGAAGGGGCCTAAGACTGACCATATAATACATTTTCAGCATGACTGACCTCATCTACACCTTGTTGTGCTTTTAACGAACACAATTTTAATATCTTCAGATATGCCTTATTTTCCGCATTTAGACAAACCCCAGGGAAGTGTAGTAAAGGAATAAACCTTGGATGATGACATCCAGTTTGGACTTCAAGCAAAGTTCATACATTTTTACAGAAGACCTGAGGAGATCTAGAACACAAAATAGGTCTTCTTGGCAGGCAATAAACCACCACAATTATATTTTCCCAACAGCTGGTTGCAGGGGTGGGGGTGAGTAGCTGAGCTGGGGGGTGGGGAGATGTGCAGGTGAGCTGGCTGGGGGGGGGGGGAAGCAGAGTTGGGCGGGCAGGAGCAGCAAGCCAGCATGTGGGGGGGGGGAAAGGTGAGCTGCTCGCAGGAGGGCGGGGAGGCTGAGGAGCGGGGGGGGGGGAGTGGGAGGGAGTGGATGGGGGCGGGGTGAGGGCGGGCTTTTCGGCCCACAGCTGTGGGGCTTTTGCTGTAATATGGCCCTCGCGCCTTTCCCAGTTGTGCAGGCCTGTTTTAAGTGATCACAGAAGGGCTACATATGAGATATTCTCCTTCAGATCAGGTAGCTAGATATCTACATTTTCTAAACACATAAAACTATGGGCAAAATTAACTGGAGTACAAACTGAGAAGACAGATACAGACCTGGTTGAAAATCTGGGACAATTATGGGTTTTCTCTTTAGGTTTCCCTGTAGGGAAATATTTTAGTTGATGTTTTGGCAAGAACGTTAAATAAACATGCTGTTGGATTTGATTGTACAGAGACTTGAATGCCCATACTTGTGAGGTCTCCAACATCAGAAAACCAGATTAACACAACCTAAATTCTGCTCTGCCTGAAAATTACACTGTCTAAATTAGATTCTTATTAAAAAAAATTTTTTTTTAAACTATGCCTATTCATCATGCCCAAGACAGGCAACTCAAAGAGGCCTATGTAAAGGCAATACCATTTGAAGCTAGTCAGAAGATGAAGTTCTAAACTCTCTATTGCGTCAAGACAAATTTTGCAGACTTTTTAGTAACAAAAACAAGATATCACTCCTCCTTTGAAGTGGTTGGGCATCTGACAAATTGCAAAGGGTAGTTGTAATGTTTTAGAGTTAAATATACTGTATATAATATACAGTTATATATACTGACTGAAAAGTTAGGGACCTTTTAAACCCTTTTAAAACCATTGTTGTTAGAAATACCTGACACTATTTCAATTTCATATGAATGATGCTCAGAGAATTGACATTTTCCTGATATTTCCCAAATGCACCAAATTGTCAAGATGGCAGTTCTCTTGCCAACTGTTATTTTTTAAATCAGGGAAGAGGTTACTGAAGTGGTTGCACTATTCTCTGACTGGGAGCAGGGTTGGGGGAAGGCAGAAATGGGAAAAAATGGACACCACTTGGCTGGTCCAGTTATTCATACACATGCACAACAGGGTCTTGTCCATAGAATCTGAGGAGTGTTAAAATATGTAACCGGGAATTTTATTTTGGCAAGCTGCGGGGACTCAGCAGAAAGCAGCAGGGAGATCTGAGAGCTCAAGGAATTGGTAATGATATAGCAACTTTTGGTTCCCTGTTCAAATAGCTGTTTGGTGTCTGAATCTAGTTCCAAGAGACAATATCTCACATCATAAGGCCACAAACACGGATGATAGTGAACTATCCTCTCACACTTGGAGCTCATCCTGCCACTTCAGTGCTAAGGCACAGTGGGAGAACAATGTGGGGAAAGCTGTGCAGATGTTGCCCACTCTGTATAGTACCCGTCTGGATAAACTGAAGACTTCCATCTCCAAGGGCTGCCAATCCAACTCCCACAACAATTAAAACAATTGAAAAAGCAAAGCTTGGAGAGTTCCTGTTGGGCATGGTCTCACCAAGCTATAAGTGACATGTTCTCCACACTCATCCCAATCATTTATGGTTTATGATACAGAGTTTTATTCATTTTTTTACATTGCAAACATTTTGTTAAGTAGAACATAAACTCTTACAGCATAAACTATATTGTTTGATAACAAAAATGATACTTTTCTCAAACACAGATGGAAGAACACATGCAAGGGAAACACCAAGCAATGTTTTATTGGACATCTGCTCTTCTTGGAATGGAAACCAAAAATCGTCTTCAAATTGATGAGCACTTACACAGAGAGCAATATTTGTTTATCTGCAGTGCCACCTGCTGACAGCATAATGGTATTGTCCTTATAAACTGCTTTGCCGCCCAAATAATCAGTGCATAATACTAGGAGTCAGTATGACTAGCTTCACTTATAACCCCATGTACTACTTGGAAAGTTTATTCCCAAATTGTCTTGACTGAAGTACACGCAATACCTAATCTGACTGCAATTTACACCGCCTTTTACAAATCTGTTTTACATCGACAGCTGAGGATACTATAGGAATCTTGCTCATTCTTACTGTCATTAATAAAGTGTCAGAAAAATGATCCAGCACACTGGAAGATGATCATGAATTTAACTGGACTGCTGATAAAAGTATCATATTAAAAAGTTACAGACAGCGTAGAGGTCTAATAAAATCTATACCTTTTTCGGCTTAATTTTTCAAGCAGAGGTTACTGTAGAGTTCAAGAATGCACTGAGTGAGTCATACAGGGTTAAAATAAAAACATACAATATTTTAAAATACTAGCAGTAACAGAACAATAAATCATCACACAAAAGCAAAATAATTCTTTCTGGGTTTCATGAAAACCAGTTTTACTACATTTTGAACATTTAAGCAAATCATTCAAACACCAGTTAAACACAGAGGAATATCTGAGTATATATAAACACCAAACACATTGAAAGATTGGAAGGATTCATATAAAACACACAGGATATACTAAAAAGACTTCAGTGAAAATGATGGTGGTGAGATGTCACATTCTACAGAGTCCAGTCTCAGAACATCCTGCTACTCACTCTTTCTAAGTTCAGTAAAATATGCTGGGGAAAGGAGTTTAAATTTCTGCTGTGTTTAATATTCAAATACCCTTTTTAGTGGTGAGGAAGCGGCAGAGTTGTTTTGATATTAATTCTAGAGCATAACAAGTAAGAGCTCAATTAAACTATGTTTGATCTGAGGCAAACTGAAAAGGATGTATAGATAGATTCCATGGAATACAAATGTAGTTTTAAATAGTCTAACCAATATGAAAGTAAAGGAAGTGAAGAATGACATCGTCACAAATATTTTACTGGCAGCATTATTTAGAGGAGTATGGAGAAAATTGATCTACCTCAGCAACAAAGAGAGGAAACTCTTCTGGCAGAATCCATGAATGGGGATAGAAGTTGTACTCTTCAGGAAATAGATCCTGCATTGTTCGCACTGCCCGACTCAGGGTAATTTTACGCACCATTTCTGTCATGCCTGGAGAAAATAAAGAAGTATTTGGAAGTGTTCAAGATTATTCACTTGGGCTTTGCTCTGTGCAGCAAAGTAAAGTAAGCCTGTGTGTTGCTACTTGCCATATGTTTATGTGCTCTGGCCACTGTTTTCAATATATAACTAAATATTTGAATCCACTAGTGATACTGAGTGATCTGTAGCTTTTTACTTGGGTACCTGTATTTATTTATACTGCACTTACCACCTATCACATGGTTTGGGAAAGCTTTCAAGTGACTGTCCAAATATAAATAGGAAGGAGATTTTTTGTCCAAACATTAACTGACCCTGCTCCAATCTGGAATTATTCCCTTATTTTGCCAGTGTTGAAGAGAAGGAACAGGAGACATCAATTGCTTCAGACAAATAGAATTGTACCTTCCTAAAATATTTACCCTTATTTGAACAATTACAGTATGCCAAAGACAAAAATCTTTCTTTGCATATAAAACAACTGTGAGGTCTAGTCTTTCAATGGCCCAGTTCTGCCAAGAGCCTTCAAATCTCATGGAAGTAAATGGGAGGCGGAAACGTTGAGTACCTCACAGGAGGTGCTTAGCAGATCACAGGATCAGGACCCATTCACATTCCTGGGAGTTAAAAGTGCATTGTGAAAGGACTTCAGGCGCTCGCTAGCCTGTTTTTGTCAATTCTGCATCCTTCTTACTCATCATATGTAGGCTGACCATATTTCCTTGAGACAAAAACGGGACATTGGGATAGCAAAAACGGGACGGGGTTATGTAATATTCTGTATTCATGAAAAAGTAAGATGATAAAAAAAGTTTTATTACATGAACATACAGTAGACTCTCGATTATCCAGGATGATCGGGAAAACCTTAATCCCAGTTAATAAAATCCCAGATAATTAAGCGTCTACTGGGGGGGGGAGGGGTTCGTCGCCACCCTGGGGTGCGGGGGGTGGGGGGAAGGTGGTGGTCCCACCACCTGCCCCAGTCAGCTCCCGCTGCCAGCCTGGGTGTAGGGAACCCAGGCTGGCAGCGGGAGCTCAGACCCCGGCTAGCAGGAGCCTGCGGGGAAACTCTAAAGCGGCAGCCGGCTGAGCGCTCAACCTGCCGTCGCTTTGGGGTTTTCCTCCCGGGCTCCTGCCAGCCGGGGTCTCAGCTCAGCTCAAAACGGGACGAATGGTCAGCCTACTCTACACGCACATCCCAGCCCATAGCACAGAGGTGACAGGACTTTAACTCCCTACAGCTCCCAAACCTCACATACTGGGGGTGGACTCCCTGCATATCCCCCCATCTAGTAACAAGTTGGAGAGAGCTCCCTGTACCACTCCCCTCAACCCAGAGAGAACTGTACGCACCCTCTAACCCACAGACAACGGGGGGTGGGAGCTCCCTGCATCCACTCAAACATCCACCCTCCAACCCACAGACAAGTGGGGCGAGTGCTCCCTGCATCACCACCACCCCACACACACTCCTCGACCCACAGACAACTGGGATTGGGGTCTCCTTGCACCGCACACAAGCCGCGGACACCGGTGTCCCTGAAGACACCCCCCCACACCCCAACCACAGGCAGCTGGGAAGGGCTCCCTGCAACACACACAGCCCTGGGGGATTCCAGCGCCCCGCACCCCCAAACAGCAGTACCCGGGCGCTGGGCTCCCGCGCCCCCTTGCTGCCCAGCTCCCCCTCGCCGAGTTGTTATTCAGCTGCCCGGCCTCAGCCCCACTCACCTGCCGGCGTCCCAGCCCCAGCCTGCCTCACTCACACACTGAACCCAGCAGCCTCGCGCTGCCGACGCGACAACATGGCTGATGGGAGAGTCCATGTCACGTCAAGGGGCAGAGAGCGCGGTGCGGCCGGGGGCCGGGGCTGCGCCCGCCCCACCATGGGGTCTCCACGGGGAGGAGATCCGGCACACCCGCCCATGACTCCCCCTGTCGATCCTCTCCCGCGCTGCAGGCAGAGCGTCCCGGGACAGCTGGGGCAGGAGGGCTTCTGCTCCAGGGTTTTGCCACAACCGGGCATGACTCGGGCTGCGGGAGAGGGTGGGAGGAGGCGGGACCCGGCCGTGGGTCCCTCCAAAATGGGACAAATTTGATATTTCTGTTAAAAAGACGGGACAGTCCAAAAATATGTAAAAAACGGGACGTATGGTCAGCCTAATCATATGGGAGGCAGGGTACAGCTAGGGTAAATATCATACACATGGCATGAGATTTAAACTACCAGAAAATTATAGAGTTTTACCAATGTAGGTGCATTGTCCACTTTTGTCTATATTTTTGTTCACAAGCAGACGAGAGTCCGTAAGTGAAGCAAAAAGTTCTATTAATGGGGTGTCTTACTCACACAGTATACTAACAGCAGCAATATAGCTGAAATGAAGGGCTTACATAAGTCAATATGTAAGCTCTTAGTTCTTATTTAGTGGGATCTATACTGTAATTGAATGAGAAATAAGGGATCTTTTAAAAGTAGAATAGTCATAACAAGTTGAGAGTTGACATGAACTCTTCAATATTAAAAAATCCATTTAAGGAACTGTGCTTTGAGATTTTCCCAGAAACAAGCCAGAGCTCAATATAAAATAGATTTATTTATTTATTTAGTAGAAACAAATCCTTTAAGTTGTAGTATTTTTACAGATGTTACAAGACACACAAGAATTGTTTAAATTATTTTAATTTAATTACAACCTAAAGATCGGGTTTCTCTGAGTTTATGTTCTATATTATGTATTGCTTCATTCGTCAGACATCCTTGGTGTCCCGTTATACTTTCAATCCTTAAAGAGCTTGAGTTACCCATTCTGGTATTCATATCATGTCTTAACTAAATCTCTAATTATTATTGATTCATAAAACATGCCCAATAAGAGTCAGGGTGATCCAGTTTGAACATCTTTTTTCAATATATAACTATTCACAAACGAGGAATATGATATACCGTGAATCAAATCATCTTCTGATGATCACAATAGGAAATTTGCCATTCATTTCAATGGGACCATGATTTGATCTGATAGATTGTTATCTGCGCATTAGTTGAGCTCTGGGGTCCACTCACAATATGAGAAGCCATGAAATCTGATTTCATTTCATATTTATCTTCTGATTAATGAAGGCTTTCAGTAGTATCCAAAAGGTCCTTTCACTTTACTTAATTACTGGTTAATTTTAGCATCATTTTTACTTTATCAAAACCTCAGGATCCAAATCCACTGTACTGTAAATGACTTCTGCAGATTATCATAATCATGTCTGAGAATTTAGATATTTGATAACTGCAGAAAGCTATCAACAGGAGAGTGCAAAAGACTGAATACAATCTAGACAAAAGGTCCAAGGAAGATCCAAGGTAACAAAAGATGGCACTATTTGTTTAAGGCTGTTATTGCAACTGTAAACACCACTATTCAAGTGGCAAACACTCTCCTTGATGGTGAAAGAGATAATCAGCCATTGACTTGCATCAGGATGAGAACAACATCCTTTCAGACAGACTTTCGATCAGAAGAGGAGGAAACCTTTCATATTTTGCAGAGTGATACAAATGGTAGCTCCCCAGCATATTACCAACAAGGTGGATGAATGATTCAGACAGCATGAAAAACATTTTAAAAGCATTTCTTTAACTTTAAGCACAAGATGAATTACCTGGAAACTTGTTGACTTGACCTGAGAATATGTCATTATCATGAAATGATACCCCATGCCAATAGATATCACAGGGCAAGCGCCGACCAAATGGAAACTGGAAAAAAGATACAACACAGAGGTTGAAAGAGATTGGCTACACCTACAAGTTTCTTACCTTTGTAGAAGTTCAAATAAAAATATAAGCCCTTCAAAGAACAGCATTCTCGACATCAGCAAAGTCCACGATTTATATCTACAAAAGCGACAAAGAGTCTTGTAGCACCTTATAGACTAACAGATCTTAGAGATCATGAGCTTTCTTGGGCTAAGACTAGATGAACGAATGTTTATATCTAGTGCTTCAATGAGAAGAGCTTATTGTCAGATAGCAAAGTTGGGGCTCTGCTAGTGTGTGAAGTAAAAGCTATTTGGAAAAAAAATGTATTCAACTTTCTTTCTCTCAGTAAATAGGAACAAAAAATAAATATGGCTTCTTTGCCACTACTCTTTTGTAAATAATTACTGTTAAAATTTAATTTACTAACTTAACTCTGGACACACAGATTAATAACAATTTAGATTTGCAGTATTTAAAGTATGCAGGGGTTAGGTGTGAACGGGGCACCCTGCAGAAATTAGGGGTGCAAGAGGGGTGCAGGGATTAGGCCAAAGGGAGCACAGTTAAGGGGTTAGGGACAAAAGGGGGACTGGGGATCCCACAGAGGCCAGGGAGAATGAGGGATGCACCACATCAACAGGGGCCGGGGATACCAAAATACAAGTTCACCCAGGGTGCCATTTTCCCTAAGGCCGGTCCTGTTACCAGATTTTAAATAAACAACATATATTTCTAAAGTACAACGTGAAGCAGATCAACCAGGTGCAATTATCATTTATATTTAGGGGCCTGCCAAATTCATGGCTGTTAAAAACATGTCATGGACCATGAAATAAGCTCTCCCCTATGAAATCTGGCTATTGGAGGGGAGAAGAAGGGGCAGGGCTGAAGGCACCCCATCCGGGGGCTCCTATGGTTCCCCTGGCTCCAGCTGCTACTCCTGGGGCTGGGGAGGGACTGGATTTACTCTTCCCCTGCACAGCCGCTCTCAATGGAGGATCAGACCCACCTCTGGGTACCTCCCTCCGCCATAGAAGCTCTGCGGCAGCAGTTGGGCTTGGAAGGGCCAATTCTGTGGACACCCCCCCCACACACACGCAACAGCTTTGTGACTCCTCCACATCCTTCTTTTGGGTTGGAACCCGGACAGTTACAACACCATGAAAATTCAAATGTAAACCTCTGAAAATGTGAAATTGACTAATTTTCAAATCCTATAGCAGTCAAATTGACCAAAATTTGCTAGGGCCCTATTTATACTATTTTGTTCATTTTATTAGCAGCAAATGGACAGTTTTTTAGCTCTGTGATAGGAGGTACAGAAAGAAGGAATGAGAAGTTCATATTTATCATTTTCATCCAGATATTAGTATTATTTTTTTTAAAGAAAAGAAAAATAATAACTGAAGTTAAAGCAGCAAACAAGCAAGCTTGAAAACAGACCAATCATAAATTCAAATAAACATTTCATCCATCAGCTGGAGCAGGGAAATAATCCCTACGGCATCAGCCACTCACACATGTGAAAGGGTAATACTGCCATAATTACATATACTGCACTGTTGCGTCCTATTGACAAAAGCTAGGTCATTCAAAAAAAAATCAAGCGGTGCATTAAAACAGTGTAAAGCCTCACAACCCCAACCCGTCAACCCTAGCAAGAAAGCCTATATTCATAAGGTCAATTTCCCAAATACACAATGTGTAACCCATAAATCAAAATATTGTTTGGTCAAAATATATACACTAATTTTCTCTACATCACTCCTCTAGGACTATTCTCCTGAAAAATGGGCTACAGGGTCATTCCTACCTGTCCAAAAGTATCATCTTTTCCTCCTGTGAATCTGTGTAGGTGCATTAATTAAAGATGTCATATAGAGAATTATTCACAAGAAGACTTAATCTCCTAATATAATATGACTTGAAGACAAATTATGTTATACTTCCACTTCTGGTGATAGTACTTTTAGGATCATATCCTGTGAAATTTTAGCATTTGCAATGCCCACTGACATTAAACAATTTAACTATTAAAAACAAACTAACAGCACATTGAACCCTTACTAAACTCAATATACATTACAGCAATTTCTCTGGCTGCTTATGGTTAAATTTAATTTCCCTCCATGAAAGAAATCCTTATTAGCCCTGACTTTTATTAGGCAAAAGAAATAATTTCTTTTTAAAGTTAGAAACTTTTCTAGTGAATCTGTTCCTTTATTTGAAACTTCAATTAAAATTTCAGTTTATTTAATAAATAACTTTGAAAAAATAATCAAAACACTAATTTAGTAATGCATTCCTGTCTCACTTCCTAATTCATAGGAGTAACATGCACAACATAACAGAGCTAGAAAGCTCTGGTCTCATTTCATTATTATTCAAGCAGCAAAGAAAAAAAATGTGGTTTTGTATGTGTGAAAATTAATTCCGTTAGGCTCTGAAAGACAATCAGTGGCCTTAACCCTTCTCTCCACAGGTATATTCAGAAAAGAAATTCTGTGCTGGTTCTCAGACTGCCCTTCCCACTAAAAACTTGAACAATTTATTTATTTATTAAATGAAATTGAAATGAAGTGAATGAAATTTGCATTTATATAGCACCTTTCATCTACAGAGGATATCAAAGCACTTTACAAACACTGCACAGAAACCATTTCACAATGGATGAAGTGTAAGCACCTCAGGGCTGGAACATGGCTGCATTTTGCATCAGAACGTCACTCATCAGTATGAAGGGGAAAGGGACTTCCCCAACCTGAGCAAAAAGAGTGAGTGTTTTCCTAGCGTTATTCCCGCACTATGGCAGGGTCTGCTTAGACTGGACACAACCAGTGAGTATTTACGCAAATCTAATTCTGGATTTACCCAAAAGTAGGTCTAACACCCTGACTCTTCTGAAATGCCACAGGTTCGTCAGTGTCTAAACCATGAATTAAACTTCAGAATATAGTTTATAAACAAAGAGGTCAGCCCCTTGGGCCTACTCTGGCGGCTAAGCCCATCTTAAATCACCCCTTTACATAGATACACATATATCAGGGTTAGAAGGGACCTCAGGAGGTCATCTAGTCCAAACCCCCTGCTCAAAGCAGGACCAATCCCCAACTATTTCATCTAACAGATTTTTGCCCCATATCCCTAAATGGCCCCCTCAAGGATTGAACTCACAACCCTGGGTTTAGCAGGTCAGTGCTCAAACCACTGAGCTGGAGTCTCTCTATGTTGGAGAATACATTAAGTAGAACAGAGCTGTTTTAGTGGCTCCTTTTCCATGCTCACCTGATGCAGAGGGAAAAGGGGACATTATTATGCCATCCCTTGTACTCTAATAATACCAACACCTATGGTTAGCTGGTATAAGCAACCTCAGGTCTCTAATTTATGCCAGGCACTGGGCAGATGCACAACAGCCACAGGATTTGGGGACCATAAAAGTGACTAACGCCACCTTTCTCCCCTTCTTCACAGTCCTGTGCTGAGATGACAAGACAATCTTGTTCCTGGAGCTTTCAGTACAAAACAACTTTGAGGCTGTTCCTGTAAACAATCAATCAATCTTAACTCTTCAAGCCATTTATTTAATGCCCTCCAAGTCTGAACAAAAAAGATCTTTGTCTGAACAAAACCAGAAGAGAGAGCATAAAAATGGACAGATTTGTTTTCACAACTCTGCCCCAATTAATAATCAATCATAGTCAAACTGCTCTGACAAGGCTCTTCGAGCTCTTGATAGGAAGTCAATAATTTAAACTGTGTCCCACAGGTCACATCAGTCCATTCCATCATGTTACGGACAAGCTAAGTGACTCTTGGCTTCTTGTCAGCTTTTGCTACCAGAGAATTTCAAACTGTTCCTCTGCTGCTGTGTCTCTACTGAATATATAGACAAATGGAACATTTAATGCTAGGACATTTGAGGGCTCAGCCATATGCTTCTTTCACTTTCTTGTTTGTGTCTATCTGAAGGATTAATTTACTGAGAGATGAATAAATTCAAGGTGCAACTTAATTTATGCTCATTATTTTATTCAGCATATCATGTCTATTTCAAGAATCTGACACACTATGGGCTGGTCTCCACTGGGGGGGGAGGGGAGGGAAGAGATCAACTGTAGATACACAATTTCAGCTACGTTAAAAACGTAGCTGAAATCGGTGTCTCTACAGCCGACTTACCTGCCGTCCTCATGGCGGCAGCGGTCGGCGGCGTGGTCCCCCATCGACTCCAGCTCATGCCTTTTGGCGAGCTGGACTTCCGGAGTCAACGGGGGAGCCGCTGGTGATCGATTTATCGCGTCTTGACGAAATGCGATAAATCGATCGCCAAAAGATCAATCCTTCCCTGCCGTAATGAAGACGAGCCCTAAGTCAGACAGTCCGCTATACAGGCATTAAGAATTGCTTCAGTGGCATGCATATTACAATTCTGCAGTGCGTGTTGTGAGCTCCACCCTTGTGCATTAGCCAAGACACAGTTCTTGTTGTAACTGTATTCAAAATTCCCACACCTGAAAGATATATTTTTTTCCTATTTGTTGCTTTTGATAGCAGAATCTAAACCTGTCAATTATCCTCCTCAGAATCTTTCCCATCTTCTTGATAGACTAATGTCAGCATATATATTCATTCTCCACTCAGCTTTAATGTTATTGTTCTCTATGGTATATTTAAATAATTTGGCTTCATTTACTCAACCAACTTTGACCAAGCTGATTGTCAATCAGAGCTGAAAATGGTAGACAGGGCCCTCTCTGATTACTAGCTAACAAGGCAATCACATTATAACTCACAGATCATATTGGCATGGCCCATCACTACAAGTTAAAGCAAAACACTTCATCCTTGGCTTTTAGTCATTTTCCTAACTACAGAATTTCAGATAATTCCTCCGCCCTTTTTTGTTACTTCATATACCAGAATATGACATACAATGTAATTTGCAGTGTTGGTCCCAGGATAGTAGAGAGATAAGGTGGGTGAGATAATATATTTTATTGAACCAACTTCTGCTACTAAAAGAGACAAACTTTCAAGCTTACATCACCTACCGGTATCTTGTCTCTATACAACATAATGATCTTCTGGAAATCACTGAAGAGTAAAAGTTATTCCGAAACAAAATGTTTTTTTGTTTGTTTGTTTTTACATAAACAATTGTAACATTAAGGTTGATAGTGTTTCAGTGAAGTCCAGCTAACCTTCCTCTGCTATATCCCACTGAGACAAAATAGCATCCTGAGCACTGAGGTTGCTAGAGTACTGGGGAGACTGCAGATTTAATTGCCAATTAACCCATTTCTGTACTGACACTTGGGTGGCAGTTTATTGGGCTAATGAGGCAATTGGCTCAGTACTGTAATTGGGAGGATATACATTTGGGAGGCAAAGGAAGAAAAAGAGACTTAGAGGATGAGCATGGGAGAGGAAAGAAGAGAAACCTGTGTGGAAATCACCTCCTGTTGTATACCTGGGGCTCTTTATGTTTTAAAACTAAAGATTAAATGCACACGTGGTGAAAGAAAACAGCTTGCACAGATTTGTAGCTAGGAGGCCACAAGGAAAGGCTAGGCAGCGGTACTCACAGAGCAGGTGAAGGAATGCCTTGTGACAATCACCCAAAAAGTTACACTTTCTTTATAAAACTACATATCTTAGAGGGAAAAACTTAACAGTTAAAGGATCCAATCAGTTCCACACTGCTATACAATTTCCAACACCTTCCCGAAATTAACAGTCACCATATTTTTTCTGTAATGTAAATATACTGTTGAATGCATACGGATTACTATTATATGTTGTTTATTAAATGTATAGTTAAGACTTTGAAAGGAATATAGTCCCAAGGGACACTACAGCCGAATTCGATAATTCTCATCATGTAGTGTGTTGGAGTAGAGGATTTCATTTCATTAATAGAATTGGAATATCAAATTGGTATTATGCAATGCAATTGATTATATGGTGATGTATTTGGAAATGTATTTGTATTTGGTGATGTATTTGTATTATTATTATTTGTATTGTATCCACATTTGAAGAACACCAAAATGAGATGGAAAGCAGTGACTATATTAACATTCAGCATGACAAGTCAAGTTATCACTGCTACAAAACAATTCTTTCCAAAATAAGAACAGGAAGAAGTCAGTAAATTGTTCTAACATGTAACAGCAAGAGAACACACAAAAGGAAAAATTGGTCCCTAATGCAAGGACCTCCATGAGGTTACACAAGAGGTGAACTTGACCCAACAGCAACATCAGCCTAGTCATCATTAGCCTTAGAATTTATTTGCTTTAGAATATATTCATTTGTTCTTCTAACACATGCAGCTATTGAGATCTTAAACTCGGTTTTATCTTCCCTTTAAGAAAAGCATTTCAACTCACCTTTAAATCTACATCAAATATCAAACTGAAAATACATTTGGAGAAGATTGAGAATGATTGACAGAGGGGTCTGTGAAAGAAATCTTTATAATTTCACCCAGAGAAGAGAATGATCTTTCTTGAAATATCCTTGCAGAAGTGGAAAATTAATTTCTAAAATTCCAAATGAAAAATCTCTTAAAGATGTGAACGTAGGGATCATTATGGGCACATTGTCTATGTTTTTTCTAATTCTCACTATTTTAAAAGCATCCCTTATTGTTTAGGCCTCTATTCCTTCTCTCATGCTAAATCCAGAATAATTTGGGTTTCCTAATAAAATTCATAGAAAACTTCATAGCATTAGGCTGATGCAGTTTAGCTGTTTGTATAATGGTGCGGCAATATTGCTGAAACAAAGCCATTCTGAATGCCACTGTAACTATGGCAACCAGTGTTCAGAATGTAGAATCCAACCAGAAATAGCATATGTCGCACTGTAATATTGCTCACTATTAGGAATGGAAATTACCAGTAAGTGGATGCTTACTTTATGAGAACAGAGTCTAACAGTGCCTCCTGCTAGTCATTTAAGCAAACACAACTCAGCCTGAATTAAATACTATAACTATGAGCTAAATAAAAGGCTGGAATAGGCTAGTTAAAAAATATGTATAAAAGAGGGGGTAAAAGGTAGGGACGGTGGAGAAGGGGACATAAGAAGTTAAAGCTCAAAATCTAACAAACCTAGAAAGTGTTTAATCTGGAGCAGGAGAAGGGGAATACCTCCAAATCATTAGCTTTTAATACATAATTTTCACTCTTATTGCCCAGAAGTTGTGGGGGGTTTTGTTTGGGTTTTTTTCCTGTTTTTTTTTTTTTAATGGTGGTGTGGGTGGCTGCAGGGCTCCCAAAAGAAACAGTTTGTGGTCCCACTGCTTAGTCTGTAACAGAAGTTAAACACTATTCCTAGAGCTGTACTCGTATCAGTGATACAAGTGTACAAAGAAGCTAGCGGTACTATTGTCAATATCTAATGCAGATAGTGTAGCCTTGCTTAAAAGTAATTTGTTTTTTGGATCATTAGATTTTAGTGTTGCTCATTTTTATTTTCTGTTCCATATTTCATATCTTTTCTAACCCATATATATGTATCAGCTAAGCAATAGATTTTACTTTCTTCACTCTCCTCCATTATTCCAAAATAGAATATTCAGCTCATATTATTATAAAATCTTAATTTACATTTTTATTGTTCCTTCTTTATATAATATATATTTATTAATTCATAAGAGGAATCATATTAAAATCTGATGGTATGGCACCAAACTTTGAGGGTGAAAATATATGTTCAGCATTTAGTATTCAATATACAACAATTTTAATGAAATAAAATCATTCCAGAATTCCATTGTAATAATGGTAGCACACATTCAATGTACTTCAACTGAAATACTACTATAATTGGAGGAAAATGTGTCCCTGGAGTATGTATTTACAGTACAGAACTCCCTTCCCAACATCCTCATGGAGAAACTAATCCTTTGTCCTATCCTCAGTCAGGATACAAATGGTCCGCCAGTTCAAAGTGATTAAACACCTCCAAGTGCTTTGTAATGGAATTTAAAATGGGATTATTTTTGTAAACAGCACTACCATTTTATTCTTCTAAGTGTCTATTTTCCTGTCCTCAGAGACAGTGTGTGATGAACTTCCAATAATGTTAAAGTGAGCTTCAAAACCACATGAGAGCATTAAAAGAGAAAGAGAGAGAGAAAATATCTCTCCCAAACTAGCCAAAAATAGCATGTGTTTGGGATTTATCAAACAGCCACAATTGGCCCTACCATAAAATTAAGCCTTTAAAACATGTATGAATTATCATGGTATTTTTAGTTTGAAATTTCTTAATCATGAAGAACAGTACTATTTAAAAATTGCTGGAACTTTGTAAAGAAAAATAAATTGTCATGTAAGAGAAAGATGGAAAAAGAGTGATTAATTTACAACAAATAGTCTTTCTGAACACAGAAGTCACAATATAGACTACACCACATACTGGATACATGCGCTACTCTGGTGGCTGCTCATTGTCTAATCAGCATCTGAAAATACACAGCTGTACAGCAAACAAATAAACAAAACTGAATCAAAGATGTCAGTCTAGAATTCTGTAGATTAATTACGTGTAGTAAAGGAAGACAAAGCATTCAGCAAACAGCAATTCTTTCTGAATTAGGTATATGTTGCTGAAAATAAAAAGCCTCTGAAGCTTCAAAAGACTGAGCAGAAGCAGAATAGGTCTAACAGGATCCCTCAACATATGTTAACTCATTTTATTTTATATATAGTAATATATATTAATAATATGTACACTTTCTGTAAGGTCCTGGCCTCTAAAACTGTCACCACTCCCTCTAGTCTTAATATTATACTAAAATCAGTGGCTCTTAAAATAATATGATCTCGTTTGTGGAAGTCTCTAGCTTTAGGCTCTTTCAATGTTTATTAGGCTTGGCACGCCCTTGGACTTGGATCCTGAAGACTAGTGGTGTTATGGAGTTTTGTACTAAGGCCACGTTTATCTAGAGACCTTATAGCGGCACAGCTGTACTGATGCAGCTGCATCACTGTAAGATCTCTTGTGTAGCCACTCTATGCCAACAGAAGAGAGTTCTCCCATCAACATAATTAAACTATCCCCAATGAGCTGCGGTAGCTCTACCGCTGACATAGAACTGTGCACAATACCACTTGGGCTAGCAAAATTTCAGGAGACTTTTTCTTTCTGAATTTGTTTTAAAAAGAACCCCACATGCAGTCCCAAACAAATCTTGTTTTCTTCCTCTTCTTCTTCCAGCGGATTCATTTCTTTAGGAGGTATTTTCACTTCCTTTAAATAATGCTGCTACTAACATCTAAAAACACTACAGAAAAATGTAGAAAAATGTTTCTTGCCCTGTTTTAACATCTGATGTTTGTGTTGCCATCAGAGAGTATGTAAAGGTAATTAAGTGAAGTGGACACAGATCTCACCAAGTGTCCTAAACCCTCAGTCCCTCTCTCCAGGAGGTTCTTCCATGATAGGGTATAACACACTCCCAACATGACCAAGATACTATGGGACATTAAGGAGGAAGACTGATGCCTAAGCGGGTTAATAAAAAAAAGAAAAAGGCTTTGGGAGCAACTAGGAAAGCTATATAAACAGCCAGTTTGAAATCAATACAGAAAACTCTGAAAGAACTGCAATGGTTTAAGTAGTGATTACTGAAAACACAGCACAATATATGCTGTTCATAAGAGAACTATGTGCCCAATGGAAAGTGTAGTAATATAATGGCCAATGAATACTTTGGTGTCTTTGTCAGGGCCATCACCTAGGAGCCATAAAATGAACTGTTCAACAGCAAGTCAGTCTTGATAAATGCAGCAAGAGAGGCATGTCTGGCTGATGCCTGATACAGCCATAGAGAAGGGATGCAGGAGACACTGCAGGGAAGATATTGAGTCAATAGACTACAGAGACAATATGAGGAGCCTGGACTTGCTAAGGCAGTTGGAGGATTTAAAAAGATCAGAAAATGTTCAGGGTAACGAAAACAGGGAACACAGAGAGAGGAGCTGCAAGAAAACAGGAGAGCAGAGGTCAAAGAAAGGCAAGGTGGAAGAAATCAGGGAGGGAGAAAGGCCAGAACTTTGTGCTGGGGCTACAAGGGACCAGGTGAGAAAGGAGCTCTAATCCCATCTTGCCCTAGGAAAGTCAGTGAATCAGCATCGGCATCCCTATTTAATAAGATGCTTTCGAACCAAGTTACTGTAGTTTTCTTTGTTCAGATTTGTTTGTTTATCCTCATGTTTATTTTATCATCACTCCTGCCTTTATACAGACAGTGTTAACGCTTAGCTAAATGGACAGATAACTCACCTATTTCACGGTTGCCTCTGTGAACTCTTCTATATGCTTGGCTGAAATGCTCTTGGGTAACTCTTACAGCAACACTCAGTGAACAACATATCCTTGAATCAAAACTCTTAGGAGGCCAATTTTTCTTCTCTCCATTGGTGACAGTCTACTTCTGTCAAAAAAGCTCTGCTACTTCAGGCATCTGTCCTCTATATCACTTAACGTGACAGACCTAAAAATTACTTATAAGTGAAGAGAAAGCTGCCAGGAATTGAGTGTAAGTGGAGAGTATCATACTGCAGAAACTATATATGGGTCACAGTGAATGGTTTTTGCCACTAATTAGCAAAAATTGGCAAATCTTTTGGATGGTAAAAGAATATTACTAATGCAAAGTGTTGCAAAAATAAGGTTTTCTATCTTGGAGCAGTAAACACTTTTGTCTCTTTAATGTGCACTTGCTATTACACCAGAAATTAGGCCACTAGTTTGCATTACACTGCATTTCTCTGTAAGGAGAAATGTCACCATCAAGATGGACCAAGAACAGAGCACTAGAAAGCTTCTTCGTGGCTGATTACACAAGAGACCAGAAACACATACGCTACACCCGTTTCTTACAGAAACTGACAGTTCATGCTTAAGGTAAAACCTAACACTCCTATTAACAGCTGTCAATTCTCTATACTTTATAGAGTTCCATTAAATATAGTGCAATCAATACTAAAGACAGTGAACTAATATTAGTATCAGTATAATAAAAGTAACACGGGAGTTAACGAATTTCACTCTGCTATGGACCAGATTTTAAACTTCCCAGCAACTGCCTGTAAAAGAACAAAACATTCAGTGAACATCACTGCATATTTAGAGGATAGAATCTGACCCTTAATGAGGCAACAATTAGACCACTGGTTCTCAAACTGGGGGTCGGGACCCGGTTTTGTGGGGGTTGCGAGCCCCTGCTGCCTGCAGCCAGCCCCGACCCCTGCTGCAGGCTGCTGGAATCTGGCGCCCCCACGAGCTCAGTCCCGGTCGTGGCGAGCTCCCTCCACCCGTCTGGCCAGCTCCAGGCACCCCCTTGAGCCGAGCCCGGTCGCAGGAGGCTCCCGGCGCCCCCACCCCCCGTCGTGGTGGGCTCCCAGCGCCCCTCTAGCCCTGGCCAGCTCCAGGCACCTCCACGAGCTGAGCCCCCATGAGCTGGATCCCGGTCGCAGCGGTCTCCCCGTGCCCCCCTGGCCCCAGCCGGCTACAGACACCTCTGCGAGCCAGGCACTTGTGGCGGGCTCCAGGTGCCTCCGCAAGCTCAGTCCCGGTCGCGGCAGGCTCCCTGCACTCCCCTGGCCAGCTCCAGGCACCCTCAAGAACCGAGCCCAGTCGCGGCAGGCACCCGGTGCCCTCGTGAGCTCAGACCAGTTGCGGCGGGCTCCTGGCGCCCCCCCAGCCGGCTCCATTTCCCCCATCTCCAGGCGGCCCCTACCCGAGGGGGCTGGTGGAACCCCCCACCTCCAGCCTGGCCCCTGCTCCAAAGGGCTGCCAGCAGCCCCCTCCCCCCCCCGCCCGACCCCTAAGGGGGGTCACGCTTAGAGGCCTGGTGTCCAAAAGGGATCACCAATACAAAAAGTTTGAGAACCACTGAGTTAGACCTAATCTGCATATGCTATTTAAAAGCCACACACACACACACACACACACAAAACAACCTGGTTTTCTACTCCAGTTGTTGTTGTAGCAGCTGCTTGCCAGTTGCTCCATAGTTCAGGTAGCAGGCAGTTTCTTGTCATAAACCTAATTTTCAACTTCCCCAAAACCAAAGCAACTTCCCTGCAATTTCACAGGCAGCATCTTGTTGTTAGATTAGGGTAGGAGAGAATTTGGTGAAAATCAAGACATAAATTTCACAAGCTTACTGTTCTTTTGTTTTTCAGCATTTTCCTGAAGTTTCTTTACTTATCAGATATGGGATGGCAAAGACACTTACTTGTACAAGTGCATTTTCCTAATTTTAAATCGCCTCTAGGTGTTGGGAAGGCAATTTGCATGTTCCCTCTGCAAGCAGGCAAGGGAATCTGACCTATTCTGTCTATTCAGTGACAGCGTACAATAATGATAGTATGGTATGAGTGACCAGAGCACAGCCTGACTACGGTATATGGTCCCTATAAGCCTACACTGCACATAAGATTCAGCTGCTGCACTAAGGGAAAAAGGTGCCTTAATCTGGGACCTAAGTGGAAGCAAAAGGCTTTAAAAAATAACCTCCTGGTCAGATGCCATAGCAAGATGAAACTGTCTCCTATTTTGACTGACTATCCTGCTCAGACACCCTGCTCACCTTCACCAGACCTGAAGAGCTCTGTGAAGCTCAGAAGCTTATCCCTTCCACCTACAAGAGTTGGTCCAATAAAAGATATTACCTCACCTACTTTGTCTCTCTAGGGTACATCATGTCATTTAAACTACCTCATAACCAGGGTTCCTAGTTTTCCATGATAAAAAAAAATTCCCAAAATTCTCCAATTAAAAAAAAATATATAAAAATCCAAGTTTTTCCACAATTAAAATTAAATGCTGAACTTTAGTTTTCCTAGCCTCAATACATATATAGGCATCTGTTGAACACATTTTATTGATATCTTTACAATTTTTAAGATGACAGACTAAGCCCTGACCATCCTCTGAATTTTTGATTATCTGATCTGGCCCCGGTCCCAATTAGATCAGATAATTGGGGTTCCACTGTAGATGTTTTTATTTTTTCATTCTCTGTAAGAACACAAATTCTGGATTTTTCTACGTTCTTCTGTGGCAAATGGATTTCTAGGATCTCTGCCGATAACTGAATATTAAAATGTTTGCTGTTCACGTAAATGAAAACACAGGAAGGGCTTGTTTTAAAATGGCAAATTTGGCATGTATGTCCTGGATATGGTTGACGGTGGGGATGGATGTGTTAATCAAAATCTATTCCAAACCAGTCTTTAACTTGGGGATTATGCATGTTTTAATGAAATGCTGTCCCTGATCATTCTCAGATAATGACAACTCCATTCGATCACACAATAGTTGGCATTCTACAGCTATGGCTATATCACACTGCATCGCTATAGCACTGCTAGTGCAGATGCTCTAAGAGAGAGCATGAACTTAATTACTCCAGCCCCTGCAAGTGGCACTATCCACACCTGTGCTTAGGTTGGTGTAATTTATGTCACTCAGGGAGTTGTTTATTCACACCTCTGAGTGACATAATTTATACCAACATAGACTAAACTATCACCATTATTCCTCATTCATCCCCCTCTTCTACCTGAAATGTTGTGTTTGTCACACATTACAATTTGTTCACATTTTTGGGGCGTACACTTTGTTTCTTACCATGTTTCTATTACTTTAAGAGAAGAGTGATCCTTTTATTGTAATAAAGTTCCTACTGCAGAAACTTAATGCATCAGGCAATTGTATACAAGTGGTAAGTTTCCAACTTGCCCCTTACCTATGATCAATTTCACCCATGAAGCAGGAAATCCAATTACCTTAACGTGCATAATTACAGATGGTGTTAATGGTCACAAAATTACCAAATCCTGGAGCTCAGCCAGAGATTCCGGAGCTGGGCTGGCAGAGATCCGGGAGCTGACAAAGAGCAATGCTGGAGCGGGCAAGTGGAGTTTTGAGCGAAGGAAAGTAGCGGGGGATAAGGGTGCTGCGGAGAGAGGAGTCCCCGGGTTGTAAGGGGCCCACGCTGGGCTATGGGGGAGCACGAGTGGAGAGCCGGGGCGCGGGAAGGAAGAGCCGCTGGGGAGCCCGGGCCCCGCGGGGAGGAGGCGAAGGGCCAGCCGGGCAGGTCTGCAGCGAGCGAGAGCGGGTCTCTTACCTCCTTCCAGCGCAGCTGCCGCAAGCTGATCTTCAGCGCCTCCAGCGAGGTCTTGGCCTTGGAGCTGTCCACGGTGACATGGGCCCGCCGGGCGGGCCGGCCTCCCTCCTCCCCGGCACGGCGGGTCGAGCCCCGCTTGCCTCGGCCCCCCCTTCCCGCACCGCACCGCTTGGCCTGACCCTTCGAGCCCGGGCCGCTGGGCCTCCGGCCCTGAGCCACCGGGGCCGGCGCGGGGCCCCCTTCGGCCTCCTGCTGGGGCTCCGGGGCGGCCTCGCTCCGCGTCGGTTCCTCGGCGGCGGGGGCCGGGGACCCTGGCGGCTCCTGGGCCGGGGGGCAGCTCTCGGGCTGGATCCCGGCCGACTCCATTACCAGGTGGCACCGCTCCCCGGGGCCCCTCCAGCCGCTGTCATCGCCGCGCCCCTCCGGGCGGCGCCGGTTGCCATGATCGCTCAGTTGGTTGGCAACGGCCGAGACGGGGACCGCCAAGGGCCAATCAACGACAAAGGCAATCTCGCCTCCCTCCCCGGGGAAATCACAGGTGCGAGGGGCGGGGCTTCTCCCTTGGCTAGGATCACGTGACGGTGGCTCGCGCTGCCATCTTTGCAATGGGCGGAAGGCTAGTCACCAGTAGGATTGAAGCTATGAAGGAAGCCATTTTGGAAGTAGGAGGAAGCTCTGAGATAAGACCTGAAGCTCTCAAGGTAGCCATCTTGGAAGTGGCAAAAAAGGAAAGGACTGCAGCCATCCCTTGTCCTGGGTGCCAAACACTAAGGAATCCCTCCTGTGGGGAATGTGTTTTGGGGGACAGGGGAAGAAGGGCAAATTGGCTGAACCACAATACCAGTGGGATATGCAATGTGCTATAGCCACAGCAACTGCAGGTTCTTAAGGGACAAGCTGCACTTGCTTACAGCTTGGAATCCCCACCTGTTCCAGTCACAGGCTAGAAATCGCTTTAGCCTGGCTCCCGCACTTCCCCCAGCTCAGTCTTTGTTCCCCGGGTGTTTGCAGGAGTCTTCTTGTGTGGGGAGCGAAGATGATGTTATCCCCTGCCTTATATGGCTTTTGCATATGGCAGGAACCCTTTGTTACCATGCTTGGTTCCCAGAGCGGTCAGTGGAAAACTACTGCCATCCCAAGATGGAGTCTCATCATCACCTGCCCTTGCAGAGTCACAGCAGCCATTACTGGAGGCTGTCTGTAATGTTCTCAGGAAGGCTCCCCAGCTGGGAGATAAGATTTGCCTAAGGCTTATTGTTTTCCTAATGGCCCATTACCCGCCCACTGTCTAGAATGAAAGCATCTTGTCTAGTGGGCGTTCCCCATGTGTAACTACATTTGAAATGCAGAGACATAGTCAATATTCATAACCATGGATACAAAAATGATATGCATACAAATCAGATAATCTTATTCAGCAAATCATAACCTTTTCAGTGACATGTCTCATGACTTATCTTGCATAAAATACATCATAATTATGTCATAATATGACTGAAGAATATGGGGTGCAGTGTCACAGAAGGCTTTCATAGGAGGCCTTACTGGGGGCAATGTTTGGCATGGTGTGCAGGGACTGAGGCCTGCAGATTAATCCCTTTACGTTAGCAGGGAGTGTATGCATCCTCCCCCTAGCAAATGTCGTGGAAGTTACCTTGTCTAGGGATCTTTGTCTCTCTCCTTTGCAGTGATCATCATTTTCAGTGACAGGAGGGATGACCTCCCCACAAAAATCCCAGGCCAGCTAAGGAAAATTCACCCTTTACAAGGATTATCTAATCTCTGTTTTTAGTTTCAGGATGTGATTTAAAAATCTAGGACCGCCCAGCAGATGCACAGTTGGACCTTCCCCTTTCCCAACCCTCCTGCCCTGTCTGGCTTTTACAGCCAAGCCATGTAGAATAGGAGAGGTAGATGGAAAGAGTAAAGATTCATCACAGTTCCACTAGTCCACAGCCAGTACAATGTTCTGCAGCAGTGCCCTAGGCTCTTCATTTTCATGGTGGATTTCCTTTCTCTTTCTCTGAAATGACTCATGCGGAGATTAAACAGGTGTACTGGAATAACCTCATCTCCTTGGAGTCAGATGCCCTTTGCTTGCCTAAAAATAATAATTCAAGAAGGTGCAAAATCAGAGAACAGCACAGGAAGCCGCCATCCCCGTGTTTGCAGAATGACAGTCTCCTAGCATTAACCCTGTACTTAAACAGAACTGGGTGCTCAGGAATCTTGATCTTGGAGGGCACTTGTGTTCCTAAACTCTTTATAGCTCCTCCAAAATACACACACTCCAAAATCAGCCTGATCTTTCTTAGTAACATACATATTAATTGTTGTTAAAAAGGAATCGCTGGATTTGGCTTTCTTGAGGGATGTCTTGATAGCATAATAAATAATAAAATAATAGTAATAATAATAATAATTAAATAAAATAATGGGTGTTCACAGTCCAAGGTAAAGTGGGTTGGATATAGTCTAGCTCTGGACCTAAAATCATCCCCAAAATCACCGTCATAAATTGGCCTCCTTGTTTACAGGGTCAACAAAAGGAGGATGCACTAAATGGGCTTCAGAGAATGAATATGCCAGCAGAGGTAAGTCCTTTGGCAAAGCAGTGTGGGGAAATTTACAGGTTCATGGCTTGGCTGTACCTGTTCCGCCGTTAAAGAGCAACCATTTCCAGTTTTGCTAAACTGATGTCTTTCATCAGAAAATACCTGAATCATTTACTGTAAGATTGACATAAACAAGGACAGAACTTAAGGAGGTCCAATTTCAAAGTGTAAATCTAGTTTGTAAGAAAATTGTTAATGAAGCTATTAATCCGACATGCCTAATTTAGGCAATACAGAGCTGGCCAATATGGCCCTTTGTCACCTTGAGACTAGAGGATTGTAATTCTTTGCACACTTAGAACACTCGGAAACCAAAGCTAATACAGAACGCAGCAATATTTTTATTAAAGCAAGTTTCATTATATCAGTGCTCTGGGATCTGCATTAATTGCCAGTAAGTTTATAGGTAAGATTAAAGACATTAAAACTCCCCCAACAAAAGAACTCCAAGTTATTTAATGGATCAGATGGCTAGCATGAAAATAAGAGACTTTTTCCGTTAAAAAAATTGCTCTTATTATATTTATTTGATATATCTATACTTTGTTTTATGCACAATTAAATCAACTATATAAAAATATTAATTAAGGAAAAACAATGAATCTGAAAACTCCAGAGGGAACCTGAAAGAACAGTTACTCACCTCTCGTAACGTTTGTTCTTCGAGATGTGTTGCTCATGTCCATTCCCACAAGTGTGTGCGCACCGCGCATGCACGGTCCCGGAAAGTTTTCCCCAGCGGTACCCGTAGGGTCGGCAGGGGCGACCCCTGGAGTGGCGCCCTTATAGCACTGTATATATGCCCCTGTCGACCCTTCCCCGCTCAGTTCCTTCTTGCCGGTACTCCGACAGAGGGGAGGCGGGTGGGATTGGGAATGGACATGAGCAACACATCTCGAAGAACAAACGTTACGAGAGGTGAGTAACTGTTCTTTCTTCTTCGAGTGCTTGCTCATGTCCATTCCCACAAGTGTCTTACGAGCAGTTACCTTGGAGGTGGGAGAGGAGTAGATCTAGTCCCTGCTGCCAGGATCGCCTGTCCCATGGCAGCGTCCTCGGAAGTCTGTTGCACAATGGCGTAGTGCGAAGAGAAGGTATGGACTGATGACCATGTCGCCGCTCTGCAGATGTCGCCAATCGGGATGTGAGCCAGGAACGCTGTGGATGTGGCCTGGGCTCTGGTTGAATGGGCTGTCAGTGGCGGAGGAGAAACGTTCGAGAGGTTATAACACAGCCTGATGCACGATGTGATCCAGCTCGACAGGCGTTGCGAGGAAATCGGCAACCCCTTCATCCGTTCTGCCACTGAAATAAAAAGTTGTGTAGATTTACGAAAAGGTTTTGTGCGTTCTATGTAAAAAGCCAACGCTCTCTTTACGTCTAAAGAATGTAGCATTCTTTCCTTGTTGGAAGCGTGAGGTCTAGGAAAAAACACGGGGAGAAAGATGTCCTGATTTAAGTGGAAGGCAGTAACCACTTTAGGGAGGAAGGCCGGATGAGGCCGTAGTTGAACCTTATCTTTATGGAAGACAGTGTACGGGGGCTCCGAGGTGAGAGCTCTGATCTCGGAGACCCGACGTGCGGAAGTAATAGCTACAAGGAAGGCCGTCTTCCATGAGAGGTAAGGGAGAGGGCAGGAGGCTAGGGGCTCAAAGGGGGGCTTCATGAGGGCCGTCAGCACCAGGTTTAGGTCCCACTGAGAGACAGGCTGTCGCACCGAAGGGTACAACCTTTCCAATCCCTTGAGGAAGCGCCCCACGAGGGGGTTACTAAACACAGAGGACCCCCCCACTTCTGTATGGAAGGCTGAGATAGCCGCTAAGTGGACACGAATTGTTGATATGGCTAGACCTTGTCCTTTAAGGTCCAGAAGGTAGTCCAGGATTAAAGGTATGGGAGCCAGAGCGGGGTCCGCACCTTTAAGCTGAGCCCATAGGGAAAACCGTTTCCATTTGGCCATGTAAGTGGTGCGAGTTGATAACTTTCTGCTACCCAGCAGAACCTCCCTAACCTGGTTCGAGCACCGGCGCTCCGAGGCATTCAGCCACGGATATTCCACGCCGTGAGGTGAAGGGACTGGAGGTTGGGGTGAAGCAACCGCCCGTGGTCCTGGGACACCAGTGTGGGAAGGAGAGGGAGGGTTATAGGTCTGGACACTGATAGAGACAGCAGTAGAGTATACCAATGCTGGCGGGGCCATGCCGGTGCTATTAGGATCATGGACGCTCTGTCCAGGCGAACCTTGAGTAACACCCTGTGGATGAGTGGGAATGGTGGAAATGCATAGAGCAGACCCCCCCTCCAATGGATCTGAAAGGCATCTGCCTCTGATCCTGGGCTGATGTTCATGAGGGAGCAGAACCTCTGACACTTCCTGTTGTCCCTCGTGGCGAACAGGTCTAGGCGGGGAAATCCCCACTGTAGGAAGATTGAATGCGCAATGTCCCCCCTGAGAGACCACTCGTGGCCCCGAAATGAGCGACTGAGGGTGTCCGCTAGGACATTCTGGGCCCCCGGGAGATATGTGGCTATGAGATGGATATTGTGTGCGATACAGAACTCCCAGAGGGCCAGAGCTTCCCTGCATAGGGGAGAAGAGCGAGCACCACCCTGTTTGTTTATATAAAACATTGTCGCCGTGTTGTCCGTCTGGACCAGCACACACTTGCCTTGTAACTGGTCCCGAAATACCTGGCACGCGAGGTGTACCGCTCTCAGCTCCCGGACGTTGATGTGTAAGGACAGCTCGCTCTGAGACCAGTGTCCCTGGGTCCTGGAGTCTCCAAGATGAGCTCCCCAGCCGAGGGCAGAGGCATCCGTCCCTAGCGTTAGCGTTGGCTGGGGTTTGCAAAAGGGGACCCCGGTGCTGAGAGAGCTGGGTTGAAGCCACCAATGTAGCGAGCTCAGCGTGTAATGGGGCAGGGTGACAACCAGGTCCAGTGGATCCCTGCCCTGCTTGAACACCGTCGCCAGCCAAGCTTGTAGCGGCCTCAGCCGAAGTCTTGCGTATGTCACTACATACGTACAGGCTGCCATATGGCCCAATAGGACCATGCAGTTTCTGGCCGTAGTGGTCGGGTATTGCAGTACAGATTGGGCCAAGTTCGTTATGGTATGGGCTCGAGCCGGAGGGAGGAATGCCATGGCTTGTTGAGAGTCTAATACTGCCCCTATGAACTCTATTCTCTGAGAGGGCTCTAAGATCGACTTTGGTTCGTTCAGCATGAGGCCTAGCCTGAGGAATGTTGTCCTGACTAAATCTACGTGCTGGACTGCCAGTTCCCTTGAGTTCGCTCTTATGAGCCAATCGTCCAGGTACGGGTAGACATGTACATGTCTCCTTCTGAGGTATGCTGCTACTACCGACATGCACTTTGTAAACACCCTTGGGGCGGTCGATAGGCCGAACGGGAGCACTGTAAACTGGTAGTGTCGATCCCCTAACACGAACCTCAGGAACCTCCTGTGACTGGGGATTATGGAAATATGGAAATAGGCGTCCTTTAAGTCGAGGGAGGCGAACCAGTCTCCTTGATCCAAGGATGGGATGATGGTTGCTAGGGAGAGCATGCGAAACTTCAGCTTCTTTATGTAGGAGTTGAGGCCTCGCAGGTCTAGAATAGGTCGAAGGCCGCCTTTGGCCTTCGGGATAAGGAAGTAACGGGAGTAGTAACCCTTGCCCCAAAATTCTTGAGGAACCTCCTCTATGGCACCCAAAGCCAGAAGGGTCTGAACCTCCTGAACTAGGAGTTGCTCGTGAGATGGGTCCCTGAAGAGGGACGGGGAAAGTGGGTGGGTAGGTGGAAGGGAGGAAAATTGGATAGAATATCCCACCTTCACCAGGCTGAGGACCCATTTGTCTGAGGTGAGTTGGGACCATGCCTGATGAAAGTGAGACAAGCGGTGCAGGAAGGGACGGAAAGGTGCAGGATTGGATACTGGATCGTCGCCCCCGTGCGCACCTTCAAAAGTTAGGCCTAGCATTAGGGGGTTGCCTTGGCCCCTGGTTCTGCTGGCCGTTGCGGGATGAAGAATGGGGTCTCCCTCTATTGTTTCCCCTTCCTCCCCTTCGATTTATGTCTCGCCTGGGAACTGGTTGGTATGGCCGAGGCTGTTGGACTTGTGGTGGCCTGAAAGGGCGCCTGACCGTTTGAGGGGTGTGAAGGCCTAATGACCTAAGCATCGCCCTAGAATCCTTCATAGAATGAAGTTTTTTGTCCGTATCCTCGGAAAATAGTCCCTGCTTATCAAAGGGCAGGTCTTGGATGGACGCCTGGACGGGAGGAGGGATGCCTGAAACCTGGAGCCATGCCCCCCTTCTCATCACTATCCCAGTAGCCATTGATCTGGAGGCTGAGTCTGCGGAATCAAGCGCGGCCTGCAGTGCCGCCCTGGAGATCACCTTGCCCTCCTCCAGGATAGCCGTGAACTCCGGCGACGAGTCCTTGGGAATCTTCTCCTGGAACTTGCCTAGTGCAGCCCAAGAATTAAATGCGTAACGGCCTAGTGCTGCCTGTTGGTTCGCAATTTTGAGTTGCAGGGAGGCCGACGAGTACACTTTTCTGCCGTATAAATCTAGTTTTTTTGCATCCTGAGATTTGGGTGTGGGTCCTGTGTGACCCTGCCTCTCCCTATGATTTACTGCGTCCGCCACCAGGGAGCCCGGTGGTGGATGAGTGAACAAATGTTCGTAGCCTGCTCGAGGAGCGAAATAACGGCGTTCCACCTCTTTTGCCGTTGGTGGAATCGAGGCAGGCGTCTGCCACAGAGTGTTTGACATTGTGTTGATCTTTTTGAGGAACGGGAGGGCGATTCTCTTGGGCCCGTCCGGAGAAAGGATGTCCACTGTTGGATCTTCCTCCTCCTGAACTTCCTCAGTCGTGAGGTTCAAGTTATGGGCTACTCTCCTTAAGAGGTCCTGATGCCCCTTTACGTCCATCGGTGGTAGTCCGGACGTCGAGGAGCCCGCCACTGCTTCGTCCGGAGAAGAGGAGGACGAGGTGGCGAACGGTGGCTCCTCTTGGGCAAGGTCCCCGGTGGGTGGGCCCGTTATCGAGGCAGCCGAGGAGTGATGACCCATGGGGCCTTCGTACTGGCCCAAACCTGACGGACCCGGTACCGGTTCCTCTCCCTCCACCTCCGGTGGAGGTCTGGATACAGTAGCCGAAATAGGGCCTCGTGGCACCGCAGGAAGGGACATCGTCACCGATGGTGGTCCTTGTGTCTGAAACGCCCACGGGGGCCAGAAGGGCCACTGTACTGGGCCTGGGTTCTGCTGAGTCCAAGTTGTCGAGTGGGAGGAGCGACGGTGCCGTGAGCGGTGCCGGTCTGATCTGTGTGAGTGGTAGCTACGGCTCGATCTATGAGATGGTGCCCCGGTGCGGTGACTGCGGCTCGAACGTGACGACGCGCCGGACTCCGACGCCGAGCTGGGCCATGGCGGTGCCGTGCCCTCCGGTGCCATGATGTATCTTTGGTACATCGTAGGCTTCCCGGGACAGGCCATCGGTGCCGGTGGAGGTAGCGGGGTGTCGACTCCCGTAGCCCGTAGCGGTGCCGGGGTCGTGCGGAAGTCCGGTGCCGTCTGCGCTGGGGCGAAGGAAGCTCCCGGTGCCGGTGCCGACTGCATCGGAGGGATTAAGGGAGTGACCGGCCCAGACGGTGCCGGTGTCCCATGTGGCGCCGGTGTCGTCGCTGGCACCGGGTCCAGGAACGGCGGGACTGTGAGAGGTGGTACCGTACCAACTCCGTCCGCTGACTCAATCAAATCCCGTGCCGCTTCGAAAGTCTCCGGGGTCGACGGCGCCGGGAAGTCCTGGAGGTGCCCGTGCAGCGCTGCACCATCTCCCGATGCGTGCGCGCGCACCGGGCCAGACACCAGCGGCACCCCACGGGACTCATCTGCGTGGCCCTGGGTGTGCCGGGTCTTCGCCTTGGCCTTACGGCCTGGCGATCTGCCCCTTTGCTTCTTAGGCGGCACCGGCGATTGAGAGCGGTGCCGTCTGGGGCTCGCAGTGCGTAGTGGGGACCGGTGCCGGTGCGAGTTTCCTTTCCTCGGCACCGCCGGGTCCCGTACCGAGGCCGGAGCGCTTCGAGCTACCTTGGATGAGAGATCTCCCTGAGGCTGGAGAGCGGACTCCATAAGGATTAAGCGCAGGCGATGATCTCTCTCCTTCTTTGTCCTAGGTTTGAAGCTCTTGCAGATTGCGCAGCGCTCGGACTGATGGCCCTCGCCCAGGCACTTCAAGCACTTCGTGTGGGGATCACTGTTTGGCATAGGCCTCCCACAGCGCTCGCAGTTTTTGAAGCCCGGCGCGCCAGGCATGCCCCGGGGCGAGGACTGATAGGAACACTCTATCCTATCTAATAACTACTAACACTTAACACTACTTAGAACTATCTTATCTAAGAACTGCTAACACTTAACACTAATTGGAACTAGCACAGCTAACAACTATCAAAGGGTTGGGATACCGCTACGATCTAAAGGGGATTCCAGCTAACCGTCATGGGCGGGAAGAAGGAACTGAGCGGGGAAGGGTCGACAGGGGCATATATACAGTGCTATAAGGGCGCCACTCCAGGGGTCGCCCCTGCCGACCCTACGGGTACCGCTGGGGAAAACTTTCCGGGACCGTGCATGCGCGGTGCGCACACACTTGTGGGAATGGACATGAGCAAGCACTCGAAGAAGAAAAATAGTTTTTAAAATAATAGAAGTATGTCTTCTTTTGGGGATTAATAAAGTTAAATAGAAAACAAAAAGTCTTGGATGACATGTTTTCACTTATCCTGTAGGTGGCACTGCAATCTGCTGTGAAATTGATGTTACTCCAGAAAGTGCACCACAATATTCTGTTACAAAAAATTAAAATATTCTGCGAGGGAAAGAAGGATCTCTACAACTAATTAGAATTCAGGACAAGATGGTAGCTCAGACTATGCTATCAGTCACTGGACTCATGTTATTTATGTGGCAAAGGGGACAGGGCTGAATAGGAGGTGAAGAAGAATCACTTATATAAGAATCAGTTTATATATATATATATATTGTGATAGAGGAGGGTCAGGGAGCTGTGGCAGAGTGCTTGAGGGGAGATATATTAACTCAAGGTTCATTAGGGCGTGGCTCCCTGTAGACTAGGGAAGCAGGCAGCAGGTTAATTCGGAGCACCTGCTGTCAATTAAGGCCTTAATAAAAACCACTGCTTCAGGCAGACAGGGGTGGGAGTTTGGCGGAGTTGGAGCGGAGAGCAGTTTGGCGGAGTTGGAGCGGAGAGCAGTTTGGCGGAGTTGGAGCGGAGAGAGTTTGGGAGAAGTGCTGTGGTGAGCTAAGAAAGACCCAGACCCTGAGTAAAGGAACACCTGGCTTGTGCAGAGAGAAGGCAGGAAGCCCCCACAAGCTGAAGGGTAGGAGAGGGAAGTAGCCCAGGGGAAGAAATAGCTAAACCAAGGGGTTTACCGCTATCCTCAGGGCCCCTGGGCTGGGACCCAGAGTAGAGGGTGGGCCCGGGTCCCTCCCTCTCCACTTTTCCCCTCTAGGATACTAGTGGGACAGTTGATACCCTGTTCAGGGGCAAGAAATACCCCACAAGAAGAGAAAGCGCAGGACCCATCAATATAGTGGCAGTAATTTGTCACAATATAGTTTAAGTGTGCAAAGAATTACAATCCTCTAGTCTCAAGGTGACAAAGGGCCATAAAATATATATTTTAAAGGAACATCTAGACAATGGTGAGAAGCAAAAAAGGAAAAGCACTGGCAGGAAAATTAAGATAGCACTGTGGAATTCTAAGTACAGAAGATAGGAATCCAGGAGTTACCAGAGTAGGTCCGATTTTAGGAACAAGACTGTATCTAAAGACTGGTTTCAGAGTGGTAACCCTGTTAGTCTGTATCAGCAAAAAGAACAAGGAGTACTTGTGGCACCTTAGAGACTAACACATTTATTTGGACGTAAGCTTCACTTCATCAGATGCATCTGATTTGTTAGTCTCTAAGGTACCACAAGACCGGTATCCCATCTTCATCCACCACCACCTCCTATTTCACAGAAAAGGGGGAAACAGAAAACAACGTACCTGGCTAATTGTATGATTTTGCTGAAGTAGGAACAGGGGTGACCTTTTCCCACAGGTGTCAGCGCACATCACAAAGCATGAAGTTTATCAGCCTGATTACATCTTATTACAGCAGCCTGCATAGATTCACCTGAGATCATAAAATTAGCTACATCTTTTTAAAATCCAACTGTAGTATTTATCCTCCTGACATCTACTCCCTGCAGGGCACTGAGAGATTAATTAGGGAAAAACTCTACCTAAGAAAGTGTCAGTCATCACCAGGTGGCTATTAAATGTAGTGCCTTGGCTGCTGGATAGCTGTACAGATTCTTAATGAAAAACTCTGGAGATTCCCTGAGAGCATGACTTTTATGCTAAAGCCCTGAGGAGGACTCTATTCAGAGTTGTTCCAGGAGGAAACTGTGCCTCAAGCAGGTACAGTCTCTCCAGATGTTTCCTTATGCACATGTCCTTTTAAGATTAATGATGGGCTCTTCAGATCCGGAAGAATCTTTGTAGTGTGTGAATGTAAAATTGCTGATTTCACAGATCCAGAGGCTGAAGTCTTCCATCAGATATAGCACAGACCATGGTAATGTCCCACCATAAGAAGTGCATGTCTAAGGCTTTTCTGAAGGGACCACTCTCTGAGGGAAAGGGGAGTGTCTTTTCTCATCACTTAGTCAGTCTTTGGCATCTCTGTTGAGACTGCCTAAAAGGGTGCCATATTCTAGTGGTGGTTTTAATGACGACAGCTGTCCACCAACGCCTCTCACACAATTATGATTCACCAACTCATGTCAACAGATCACCAAACAGCCACCAGATGGTATCAACTGCTGGTGACTGCCAGCTAAGGTGGAATTTAAACTGGTGACCTAAAAGTGAAAGGCTCCTTATCCTATTATCAGCCTCCTGAACCATCTAGCCCCCTGGGACAACACTTTGTAATTTATTTTAGAGCTTTTCCCATCACAGATGTCAGAAATGCTGAAGGAAAACCATGGATTTAGCTGACATGGGCCAGAACATTGACTAGTTTTTAGCACTGGAAATCTCCCAAAGATGCCAAACAAAATGACTGCATAGGAGTATTTTTATATAAAATTTTGATAGAGCCATATTTCTAAAAGGTTAATAATTCAGTACCTACTTCTACCCAGTCAGACACCAGATACCTGGTTTGCTTTATGCTACATGCATAAAACCTTTATTTCCAGTTGAGATAAATGGAGATGGTATGTACTGGATGGCATGAAGTCAGACTGTATGTAGTATTCCTGTACTGCAAGGTAAGGGAGTAAAGGTTGTGTAGTAATGAGGTAGCAGTGGCACAGCAGAAGGAGCATGTATCATTCTGTATATTGCAGGTTAGATCTAGTGGCAGGGGACAAACAAGCATGATTTTTTAAATTCTCTCGCTCTTGTAAGGTCAAGGAAAATTGAAAGTTACTGTGTTCTGCTAAACACAGCTTCGGTGGGCCTGACAATACAGGGGGCCACCATGATACCACAAATCAGATGAGGTCTGACATTCTGTCATCTGAGGGCACAGTGGTGCTCTCATACACGTTAGCCAATACATTATCCAATCCCAGGAATGTACCTGATAATGGAGTAATCTGGACAGTAAGAGACCTGGATGAGTCCTACTTTAATGGCCTTTCTAACTGTATTACTGTAAGACAGGGCTATCAAATCACACAGATGGCAGTCTCACCCCACAGGGAGGTAGCAGGCAGGCTGCAAGTTCAGAGTGTACTGTACTCTACCCATCTCCTAGCTAAAAGCCTTGCTCATCCCCGTGCTGATTCATACTTTATTGGGTCATCTATAACACGGTATATTACATGTGTGTACATGCCTTTCCAAAAGGTGGGTATGTAACAACTGCTCAGTACTGGATAGATATCAGGTCTACTCCTGCGTGATCATATTGCCATTGAATGGCTACAGCCCCCTAAAGACAGAAGCCTTAATACTGCCATATAAGCACAAACATTATTTCACTGACTAATGCTAAATGTCTACTTTTGATTTGTAAACATCTGAGAACCTGATTCTACGAGTTATGATCGCAGAGTCAGGAAACTGACATGTACCATATGATGGGTCCAATCAAAACAACACATTAGGAATATCAACAGAATTGCAAGCTCTAAGCATGCAAAACTCATGAGTCAGGCTTCAAAGAATATCAGGAAATTATCTTAAAATTCATGGGAATTTTGTGAATAAATATGGAGATCTTTTTAATTTTTCCTCTGGTTTCTAAGTCTTTACAGTGAACTTGGGTCAGTTTCATGCTTTTCCCTATAGCCATGAAGACTAGCAACTTACTTCTTTCAACAAATGATAGCTGAGATTCTCATGTAATCACAGGACTCCAGAATCTATGTATTTAGGATCAACATCATGAGACTTGTGATTTAAAAAAAAAGTCACAACTTTTGTATCAACACCAACACTAAACTGGTCTCCTGAAAGCTGCAGAACAAGAATTATTTGAATAAGGAATAAATTTGAGAAGACATATGGTGCATTCATGACAATTAACAAATAGACACAATGAAAAGTTAATCAAATAAATTATCCATAGGAACTATCCACTTTGCTCTATAATAAGCAGTTCCTTCTGTGACCATGGTGGGAGGTGTGGTTTTTTTGTTTTTTTTATAATTGTGCCTTTACTAGTCAACAGGAAAACAATGTTTTAAAAATGAAAAAGTCAAGAGAAAACATGTCTGGTAAACACAGTTTCTCTTTGGGAAATGTCTCTGTTGTAATTATACTTCCCAGCCTGGGTTTAAATTAGTTTACATAAGCATATGCTCACAATGTTTATGTTAGACCACTGAAGATTTGTGGCTGACCTACAAATGCAAACAAAACAATGGCTGCATACTTTGGAAAAAATTTGCATGATAGAAGATGATGAAAATATGCATAATAGTAGATGACATTTCTCAGTCTTGAATCCTCTTGTACACAACTTATGAACTGGCCATGCATGAAAGAGGCTTGCAGTTGTAATGGAGAGATTTTCTGGCTACGCTACAAATCTGAACCTTCAAGACATTAGGCTCCTGTTTCTCCCTGAACACCACAAATCTGTATAACCATCTAACTAAACAGAACCTCCACCAGCCGAGCCAGCACTGAGAGAGAGAGACTGACCGTGATGAAACAATGACAGCGCTACCCAGCCTGATCCACATGTCACTTCTTGATTTGGTTCATAGGGCAGCTCAAGAGACTTACTGCAAGATTCTACCCAGGAGTTTGCCCTATTTTCATCTATCTAAACCCCACTGCAACTGAGGGTAATACCAGCTAATTTCAACCAACAGAACCTTCTTTATCTAACCTGCTGCTTTGGGTTTAATCAAACATTAGCATTTACAGAGATGTGAGGATGTCTCCAGATATTTTTGGCTAACCTTACTGTCCTGAATAGCAAAGAAGGGAGCTACCTGATGTGGAACGCACATCCCAGAGGAATCCAGGGTCAAAATCTTCAGCCAACTGTGAACTAATTCATCCATCTTTATTTTATGCAGAAGAGCTCAGCTCGGGTTCAGCACACGGTTAATGTTCTTGCTTTGTTACCAATTTTCTCTGTTAAATTAAAGCACAAGGTCAGTTTTTTGATCAAGGTCAGACACTGCCTTAGTCAGGAATGACAAAGAGTCCTGTGGCACCTTAAAGACGAACTAAAGTAACTTTAAGGTGCCACAGGACTCTGTCACTTCTGCAATTCCAGACTAACACGGCTACCTCTCTGATTCTTAGTCAGGAATAGAACCCCAGCCCGCTCCTTGTTCCCAAGTTTGCTCTAGCTATTAGAAAGCATCAGCTCCTACGGCAGGCCTGCACAACATGCGGCCCAGGGGCCACATGCGGCCCACATGGGCTCACTGTGTGGCCCGCGGGGAGTGAGTAGGGGCGGGGCAAGCCAAGTGGGGAGGTTGGGGGGGGAGCGGATGGAGGGGGGGGTGAGGGCGGGGCTTTTCGGACCACAGCTGGTTTTTTTTGCAGTAATATGGCCCTCACTGCTTTCCGAGTTGTGCAGGCCTGTCCCAGGGCAATGGAGAAGTGGAGCATGCACAGGGTTTACTGGCTTTACAGTGAAACCCATGGAGGCATGTCAAGGCCGAAGAGAATTTCTGAGATGTGGAAAGAGCTGGCTGGTGTGTTTCCTTTTTCCTCTGTGTCCTGTGAAACTGACAGATTTTTCTGTCTTAACAACAATGCTTATTTGTGATTCTCTGTATTCTGAGGTAAGGTAAGTGATTGGATGGGAAAAAAACAAAAAACCCTCACCCTGAAGTACCAAATATCTCAAGCTTTGGCAATACAATCAGGAGTTGCGTTTTATTTATTTTGTTAAATGTGCAATCTTAAAATGTTAAACCCATTATGACGATGTCCTCTCTGCTCTCCCCTTTAACTCATCTTGCTTCGCAGTGGGAAGGCAGGCAGGCTTTTGGAATTGGACCTGTGCTTGTTATGCAAAAACAATCCACCCCAACATTTAAATAAATATTAAAAGTCCTGAGCCAAAATCCATTGAAGTTGATGAAAGACTTTGATTCAGGCCCCAGATGCTTCATTTTTATTTACCTCTCTCCAGGAACAAAGCCAGAGGGGCGGGGACACACACACACACTATACGTTTTAGATTTAAGCAGCCTTCAAAGGCATGTCTCAAGGACACATCAAAACTACCGGATTTTGATCCCCAACTTCACATCTGTCCCAGACCACCTCTTCATCATACAAACCTCATCTCAACACCCACTGGCTCTCAATATCCTGAAAGGGAGGGAACACTGTCTGTTTCCATGTTCTTAGTAAACATACACCCATCTGATAATTAGCGGTAAGTGAATTAACCTTTTAAATCTTATAAGGCTGTCTGCCAGAACACCTGAGGACCTAGCTTTAAGATCTCACCTGTCCATGGTACTCTTGCTACCACACTAGCTAGTGCTGGAGATACTGGTGTGACAAAAAGTTTGAGAAGATCAAATACACTGAGCTGGGAGTAAGGTGCATAGGGCTTTCAGGTCTTGCAAGTAGGCTCTGAAAGTGTTTTCTGTAATAAAGATTTTCACTAGCGTTAATCCAGGTCTGGCTTGTTGTTTTTGCTAAGCCATGTTATTTATTGTTTTAATCAGCATAGCTCTGCAATGCAGAAACAAATCATCCTTGCAAGTATAAAAACGTTAACAGAAGAGGGGGAAATAATCTGTGACATCAAAACCAGGCTTTTTTGTCTGTAAAATGTGTGTAATCAGAGAGACTACACTCAGGCCTATGCTACATCTAAAACTTAGGTTGATCTAGCTACTTTGCTCAGGGGGGTGAAAAAATTAATGCCTCAGAGATGGGTTTAGGTTGGCTTAACTACAAGTGTAGACAGCACTAGGTCAACAGGAGAACTTTTCTGTTGACTTAGGTGGCCTTCGGTCCCTGTAGTAAGTGTCAATACCGCACGAGCGGAGCTGCAGCAGTGATCGGTGCCACTGTAGTGTTTCTAGTGTAGACATATCCTCAGCTTAATAAAGTCACTACGGGCATGTCTTCACTAGCAACGTTAAAGCGCTGCCTCAACAGCACTTTTACATGGCTGTGTAGTCGTGGCTCCCATCGCTGGTGCACTGTCTACACTGCCACTTTACAGCACTGAAACGTGCAGTGCTCGGGGGGAGGGGTGTTTTTCCACACCCCTGAGCGAGCAAGTTGCAGCACTGTAAAATGGCAGTGCAGACAAGGCCTAGAAATGACGTCATGGGTGCTGTAATGATGCTCACTCTGTTAAATGGCAACACCCTGTTACACAGTGAGATCGAATGATGGGCAAGGATGGTGCCAAAAGCTGGGAATGGGTGACAGGGGCTGGATCACTTGTTGATTACCTGTTCTGTTCATTCCCTCCGGGGCACCTGACACTGGCCACTGTTGGCAGACAGGAAACTGGGCTAGATGGACCATTGGTCTGACCCAGTGGGGCCATTCTTATGTACTGTCACTGAATAATGTCTCTTTAAATGAAAGCTCGCTGTTGTTTTGGTTCTGATATTTACATATCAAGGATTTGTAAGCCTGTGAACACTTCCTAAATAAATAGTTTATTAAAAAGGCTTCCTTTAAAAGGTTGCAGTGTCCTTGTAAGGCGTGAGGGGTTAACCCTTTGTCCCAATTGCTAGGCTGGCTGGGAGCTGGAAGAAATCTTTTTTAAACTGGTGGGTATGGCATCTATCTTCCATTCAGGCTAAAGGAGGAAACAATTAAATGAGTCTTTGTTTAGGGATAGCTGAAACAACAGCAGCCACCGCTCAAAACACAGGCGACATGAAAAGCCTCAGGAATCTGAGCTATATGGGAAGAGGGGCTTCAGTGTGGGCTTTTTAACCTGCACATTGTCTAATTTGGCCCATTGGGCTCCTAGGGTCAGGGCTGTCTCTAGAGATTGTGGTGCCCTATGCAAACCCTACTGGAGGCCGGCCCGGGACCTACAAGGGTGGGGGCGTCCCAGGCCTCTGAGGGAGTATGGGGGACTATGCCCAAGGGCTTTAGGAAGCACCAGCAGCCCATGCAGGAAGGCAGTCTCTCCCACGGCCGTGAGCTCCAAGAAACTCGTTGAGGCTCACATATACCAAACAGCAGCTGGGCAGTGCTAGCAGGCAGTTTTAAACGAGAGGTTGGGATAATGGCCATTCTCTTCCGTTTTAAGGAAACCAAACAATTTCACCTTACCCCATTAGTTCAGTGACACAAGAAGATAATCTAGGTTACTGATTCAGCCTGGCTGGATTTTATTTCCGTATTTTATTCAATTAAGACTCCTGAAAATATAAAGAAAAAAGCACCAAACATCCTGAGCATTTGGCACACGAGTGAACGTAAAAAGCTATTGCCTAAAGAGAACTCATGAATCTGCAGGTGCAATGCAGAATCTGAAGAGTTGCACAGTAGATAACAAAACCAGATTCATTTAATTGCATATATAAAATGAAATTTATATTGGGGTACTCTCAACAAATGAAGGATTAGCATAAATCTGTGTGCATTTAAATGGAAAATGTGATATTATAGCCAGGGGAAAAGAGAAGGAGCCTGGAGACAAGACAGACAGAAGAGCATAGCAAAGAAGAGGCGAATTGAAGGACCTGTCATTGCCGACTCGACCCTGAGTGATGCACACAATATCAGGAAGAGCTGCTAGCAACCAGGGTATTCCTGAACGCAGGGACTCCACCCAATTGTACATAGAAACAATACTAGTTCTTCAGGCTGCCCCTCCTTCCCTTAATGATGAGGTTCTGTAATTGGCCAGAGTTTGTGGCTGCTGCCTTCCTCCCATTGACTCGTGGGTGCTCAAACCTGCCAAGCCACTTGGGCCAATTGCAATCATGGGAGTGAGGCTTGGAGCCGCACAGACTCCAATGTGACATAAAGTGTGCACAACTGAATGGGAGGAGGAGGTAGGTCCAGGCTGGCAGAGCGAAGGATTGTCGTCCTAACTCTTGCAATAATATAGGTGTCTGGACAGAGGATCTGAGATCAGAGTTCCAAGAACAACCACTCGGCAGTAAATAGCCTTTGATTTATCAGTTAGCCGGCACACTTGCAGTATCACTCACAAGGTTACAGTTCAGTAATGGGAATCCCACATCCTCTGTGGTTTTGGAACTAGATACCCTGTTATGATATCACCGATGAAGCTCCATATCTTGAATTCTGCTCATTAAAACAAACAAACAAATCTCTGATTAAAATAGTTATCACCGAGAGTACAGTGTGTGATCGTATTTAAGCATGCATGGAGATATTATTTGTACGGTAAAAGGTTATAGTCACTCACTTCATAAACAAGGGCCTAGATTAATTCCTGGTGGAGCCCTATGGAAAACAGTAGAGTTGCCCCAGGGATAAGCATCTCTCTGACTTTTGGGCCCTATTCAACTTACACTTTTTAAACCCGATTTTGCAACTGGTTAGTGACAGGATTGCCTTAGAAAGTTGCACACTAAATGGTTCAGCTTTTTTGTCATCATCACAACCAGGCTTGCACGTGCTGTTTTGCATAAATTCATCCTGGGAAATTTGGACAGGTATCCCACTGCCGCAGCAAGAGATAGGCCACGGCAGAGCAACATCAGCAGCTGTGACAACACACCATGGGATGCCCTACCTCAGAAAAGGCTGGAAGGAAAGAGGACCGGCCAAATTGGTTGCACAAAGATGGCAAGGATGCTTCAATGAAAAAACCTGTAACTGGCTCAGCACCTTGGGAAGTCAGCCATGTGACACTAGCTAGGCCTCTGGCAGGGGTGACACACCACTGTGGTTATTAACAGAGCCTTAACCATTTTGTGAATTGATAAGAAACATGTTAGAACCTGCCAGATCTGGTTACAACCCTGGCTAGAAGTTGTAGTGTGGCCACGGCCTTACACTGTATCATTTTTTGCACACTTGTACCCAATAGGGAAAAACACACACACACAATCCAGTGTTAAAATAACAGATGTAGGCTTCAAACAGAGAAAAGAGACAAATCTATGGTGGATCCTTAACTCACCCTGCCACGTCTCTAGCACTATAGCTCACAGGATAGGCAACATCACCCGCTGTTTTAAGGTGCCCTGGAAGAAATCGCCCCATGGCTCCCCCATAAGGTGAGCTAACAATTCAGGCTCGGTGTGCTTTTTCAGTCAGATCCTTACTCTTGTTGTCAGTCCGGGTTTTGTACGGAAAGGGACGAGCCCCCGAGGCAGAGTTTGTCAGACAAGCGTCCAGAAGGCTAAACCCCAAGAGAAGTGTCCCCGTTGCTGGTTTCCCAGGCGGGCGCAGAAGGCCTGTTTGTGAAGGTGGATCATTCCCCCCCCATGCCAGGAACGGAGAAAGGGAAACGGCTCCGATGTGACTGAACCGGAGTGGAGCCGCCCGGCGCGAGGGGAGGATGCGGGATGCCGGGTGGGAGCGGGGGCAGCAGATCCTATTGACAGGTCCCTGCGGGGCGGGCTCAGGAACTCCCTGACCCACCAGGGGGCGGGCTGGGGAAAGGCCCGGCCGGGGTAGGGGGCCGGGCCATACCCCCCCGCCCCGGCCCGCGGTCACTGCAGGGCCCGGAGGGGGGGGGGGGCGGGGGAGCCGGCAGAGGCAGGAGCCCCCCCCCCAGCACGCCCCCGCCCGTCACGTGAGGGAACTTGGGGCCAATGGGCGGGAGGCGGCGCGGGCAGCCGGGGGAATCTCATTCAAAACGCGGACCGAGCCCCGGCGCTGCGCTGGCTCGGGCCCCCCGCCGCCCTGCCCTGCCCGCGGCGCCCAGCGGCCGGGACGATGCCGGTGAAGAACCGGTACAACCTGGTGGACGATGGCTGCGACTCGCGGGTCCCGCTGCACAACGAGGACGCCTTCCAGCACGGGATCCACTTCCAGGCCAAGGTGAGCCGGGCGGGCCCGGGCCCCCCTCCGCCCGCCGCGGCCGGGCTCCGACACGCGTGTCGCCGGGCGCGGGAGCTTGGCGCGCACCGGGGCAGGGGCCCCGCCGGCCGAGGAGAGCGCGGCGCGGGCCGAGCGGGGCTTCGGTGCCTCAACGACCGGGGAGAGCCGCCCCCGGCCAGCGGGGTCTGGGTCCGCGGTGCCGAGGCGGCTCTGCAAAGCGCCGGGGCCGGAGGGAGTCCCGGGGTCAGTCCCCGGGCCGGGGCTGGGGTCAGTCCCCGGGAAGGGCCCGGCCCCAGGCTCCTCTGCCCCGGGACGCGGCGCTGCAGCCCTGGCCTGGCGGAGGCTCATCAAAGCGCGGCCGCGGTGCTGGGAATCCCGGCGGAGTCTCTCGGGGGCTGGGTTCCCTGCGCGGGGAGTCAGAGGGGCAGGGCCCCCGCCCAGAGCCCTGTCGAGTCTCCCTCTAGTCCCGTATCCTGGCGCCCGCCCAGGGCCCATCTTTCAAAGGGCATGAACCGCACCGGGCAGTTATCAAGTGATCCATCCCCTGGAGTTCGGGCAGGCGGGGGCTTAGGACACCCAGAGCATGGGGCTGTGTCTCTGAGCACCTTGGCTATTCGCCATGGAGAGACCCCCTCCTCCGTGAACATACCGAATCCCTTTTTGAACCCAGTTCTAGTTTTGACCTTCACAACATCCCATGGCAACAAGTTCCACAGGTTGACTGGGTGTTGGGTGAAGAAATACTTCCTTGGGGTGGGTTTAAACCTGGTACCTGTTCATGTCATTGGGTAACTGCTGCTTATTGTTTGATGAGAAGTAAATAACACTTCCCTGCTCACTTTCTCCACACCGGTTGTGATTTTATAAACGTCTTTCATAGCCCTGCATAGTCATATCTCCCCCCCCCCCCTCCCCAACAGTCCCACTCTTTTTAATCTCTCCTCAGAGGGAAGCTGTTCTATACTTATTATTTTTGCTGGCCTTTTCTGTACCTTTTCCGATACATCTTATTTGAGATAGGGCAACCAGAACTGCACACAGTATTTAAGATGTGGGTGTACCATGCATTTATGCAGTGGTATTATATTTGTCATTTTATAGTCAGTTCCTTGTTCACCACAAGCAGCTGTATCTGCTGCTTGTCTTGCCCCATTGTCAATATAATACCATTTGTCCATTCTCCCAAGGTGTTGGACCTCCTTGCTATGCTGCTCATGGTATTTGTCCTTTAGCTTCTGGGATTTTTTGTCAAACTCTTCTTCAGGGCTTGTCTGGTTTCTATGGCGTTCCATTTGCTTGGTGTAATCCACTCCTTCCTTCTCTTCTGCCGGTAGCCTACACAGGCTTCACTGCTCTGTTTATTAATTGCTGTTACTTTGTCCCATTTCTTATTGTTCCTCATCTGCATTCCCCTTCTCTTCATCAAGGTCTGCAAGTACTTGAAACCTGTTCTTTAATGGTTTCTGCACTTTTATCTGTGCCAAGTAAAGAATTGTGTAAGATCATAGTCCTGTCTATATCAGAGGCAATGGATAGCAGTCTCCAAAAAGAGCAAGCTGTTTTTTGGGAAGGGCATATATGCGCACACACCTTCTAGAACAGTGCTTAGAATGGAAATGGCAACTCTACATACATGTCATAGACTTTGAGAAGGCTTTTTATAGGATTCACAGGACCAGCCTATGGTGCATTCTGCAGGCATATGGAATTTCTTTCTGTATAATCAACATAATCAAAAGCTTCAGGTTCAACTTTACATGCAGTGGTGATCACAGTGAGCTCAGTTGTGAAGTCAAAAAACGGGAGTACATCCGGGGTGTGTCATGTCAGCAATCCTCTTCAACATTGCCATCAACTGGGTAACGCAGCGTACAACAGAAGACACGCCAAGAGGCATGAAATGAACACTCTTCTCATCCCTTGAAGACCTGCGCTTTGCAGTTGATGTCCCTCTCCTATCACATACCCAACACCATATACAAGAAAAAAAACTCAATTTGGACCAAAAATTGACTTCAATAAGACAGACAGCATGACCTTTAATATTGCCTCCATCACCAGTACAGTTAGAGGATTATGTTCTTACCCATGTAGAAACATTCAAATACTTAGGCAGCACCATCAGCCAAGACATCTGGAACAAAATCAATAAAGCCAGGAACACCTTCAGGTGCTTAAATATAGTCTGGTAATCATCAAAATACAACACTGAACCCAAACTGAAGATTTATCAGAGCTGCATACTTTCAACACTACTTTATAGAGCAGAATTCTGGGGAATGAGAAAGTATGACATGTCCAAACTATCTTCATTCCATATAACCTGCCTCAGAAAAATCCTCCTTTGGCCCTGAACAGTCTCAAACCAAGATCTTACATGGCTAGTAAAGTCACATGTGTTTGTGTTGGTGTCACATTGCAGCCAAGAGGATCTGAGCACCATCATTGCTAGGAGGCGCTGGAGGTGGATTGGCCACATGCTTTGGATGGAAACTGATTCCATCACTAGAGTAGCAATCAGATGGACACCTGAAGGCAAGCAAAAATGAGGCCGCCCAAAAACATGGCAAAGAGCTGTGGAAGCTGAGCTGAAAAATCTAGGGCTCAGCTGGGGAACCACTGAAAGACTTGCCAGAAACAGAGAGGAGTAGAGGAGCTTCTTTGTTGCCTTAAACACTAGATGTGTAATAGGAACAGGATGATGATATTTACTGGTATATTATAAATCAGATAATGGGCAGGGTCCCATTGAAGTCATGTAACACATGGTGTGCTGCAAAGAATGGACGTGATCAGGCAGGGCTTGGTTGGGAAGGGGAAGAGAACAGTCTAGATCCATCCGCTCTGGAACCCCCTTTCGGGTAGTTGAAAGCAGCTATCAAATCCCCCCTCACTCTTCTCTTCTACAGACTAAATAATCCCTGTTCCCCGAGCCTCTCCTCCTAAATTGTGTGCTCCAGCCACCTAATTTGGAGCTGTAGGTGGGTGCTGGTACTAAATGGCCATAACTGAAGTTCTAATGCACTTACATGGCTAGTAAAATCACATGTTTGTGTTTTGGTGTCACGGGTAATAAGCCATGAACAAGGCCTAAAAGGCTTTCTGACTGTTTCTCCTTCCTTAGTGGTCTGAACCTGCTGTTCCCACGCTAGTTTCAGCCCCATTCAAAATAAGTTTCTCTCTGCAAGTGGAATTTTTTTAAAAAGGGAAGAAACTTCAAAACATGCCAACAAACCGTATTACCTTATAGCACTTTTGAGCAGAGGAAGTGTGGAGGCGAAAGCAGCAAAAGGTCATGGAGGCTGTGCAGTTATGCTCAGATTAAACAGGTTTGCACTAGATTTTTTTTTATTTTTTTTTTTGGGTAGCTGTTTCTGGAAGTCTAGCGTCTTTAAAGCTTGGAAACTTTCCTGTGCAGTTTGCTTGGGAACTGATCTGGAAAGGCTCCTGTTGACTGCGCTGGACTTTGCATCACGTCCTTAATACTTTTCTGTCCCTGGCAAGTGCCAGTGGGTGCCGGGTTGTGGTAGTGGCCAGTGCCGTACAGGTGGTCAGACTAGATTATTGAATGGTCCCTTCTGACCTTGAACTCTAGTACGATGATTCTAATCATATTTGTATCATGAGCGCTTGTACTCCAGAGGCTCCACTTGGACTGGGGAGCTACTCTGACCCTGCCTCAAGGAGCTTAATAGTTAGAAAAAAATACTTCCCTGGAAACCAACATAGTAATGGCCATCGTGCTAAATTCCCTGTTGGCATCTTGGCCCTTTGGACCCACCGTGCTGCAGGAAAAGCTATAGAAGGCCAAGTGTTCTATTTAAATAGAAGTAATCTTGACGCTGGATCTGAAGAACTACTGGTATCCGTGTCTCGGACTTCATATTGATCATGAAAAATGTCAAGGCATGACTACATCTGCCTTTGAGTAAATGACTTAATTGTAACTGACTTTCTGTAGTCAGCACAGGGGGGATGAGTTTATAATTTAGCTGACAAAATGAATTTCATCTTGCAGGAGTAATTCTAGTTTGTTTGCAGGTGGCCTGACAGCTTAGAAATGGAATTCATTTCTCCCCTCCCCCGAGCTGTAAGAAAAGGGAATGTATTAAAATAAAGCTTTAAAAAGGTTGATCTTGTGCAACTCAGTTTTCCCGCTCAAGGAGCTGTAGATTTAAAGAGGGGAGGGGGGGGGGAAGAGAGATCTGTTTAAATTCTCAATTGCTTGTATTAAAATCAGCTTTGATGGACAGGGAGATACAGTATTTTGAATGGTTAAAACATAACAGCTGCTATACTGGATACCACCTTGACCAGGCAAAAAGCTATTACATTAAGGAACTTTATGGAATTAATTTACACTTCTAATGGGTAGGATAGCCGCCTGCCGTCCGCCAGCTTTAGGACTGCCATGCTATTGAGAGAGTGGATAGCTCCAAAAGTATCCAGCTACTTGCCCAACTCTCCTCTTCAAGTTGTAATGGACTGGCTCCTCTTCCACCCTCCCAGCTGAAGTTTGCATTACCGTAGTATCATGCTTACTTAGTCCTACTATAGGGTCTGTCTCTTCCACTTAATGGTGTCTCACTTCAGGTACATCAGTCTGACTGTGCCTCTTAAAATGACCAGCTTATTCTTTATCTGGTTTGCTTCATGCAAGACATTTGTTTATGGTAGTGTTTCTCCGCTCTAATTCTTTCCAGGTGCCAAGTACCAGGAGACATTGCTTATATTAATGAGTATACAGTAAACCCTCGATTTAACGGATCTCGATTTAACGGACTTCGGATGCAATGGACAAAATTTCTGAGCAAGTCTGATGCATTCCTGATCCATTTCTGGCGGGCTGGCTGCCAGCTCCCAGCTGCTGCCCGGGTCCCGGTAGCGGGCAGGTTGCGGAGCTGCTGCCCCGACCCTGTGGAGGGCGGGCTGCTGCTCCGACAGCTCTTTTTTAAAAAAAATTATTAAATAACGGACTTTTTGATTTAACAGACACCCCCTCGCCCGAATTAGTCCGTTAAATGGAGGTTTTACTGTATTTCAGATCTTTAGGGATGAACTCCCAATGCACACACCAGGCCATGTAAGAACCAGATACTGCAGGTGAAGCAGCCTTACATTTGGGTGGAGCCCCCGGTGAACTCGATGGGGCTCTCCATAGGCAAACACAGAATCATGGAAGATTAAGCTTGGAAGAGACCTCAGGAGGTCATCTAGTCCAACCCCCTGCTCAAAGCAGGACCAACCCCAACTAAATCATCCCAGCCAGGGATTTGTTAAGCCAGGCCTTAAACTTCTAAGGATGGAGATTCCACATGGATCAGCCTGTAGGATTGGGACCCCAATACAGGGTCTGAGAGCAAAGCGAATAGACGTGTTCTTAGCCACTGGCCCTCACCCCATTTCCTACAGATCGCAAAGTGCCAGTGCACTGCATTACATTGAATCTTTCATGTGATTCCCTGTAGACCATGGCCCTTTGTGAATGGGGCAAACCAAACAAATCCCATTTTGTCACATATCCCAAGCTTTGCCACTATAGAGAGGGGGAGGAAAATAGAGTCCTTTCCTTCCCCACGGCCCCTAAGTACTCCTGCTCTGGGGCCTGGGTCTCTCTTGTGGCTCACCGAGGGATTGCTGTGAGTAGTTACAAAGCAGCAGGTCTGTAGAAGATGTGGACACGTTTACAGAGGGTGCAGGGAAATGAGGCTCTGTCAAGGTGCTTGCAGTGTTTATTTCCAGGCAGCTGAAAGTGCCATAAATACTGAGCTAAGACGGCCAGTCTGTGTAGAGTGCTCTCATTGAATACAAACTCTACAAGCCGCTGGGTCTTGCCAGCTGCAACCCTTGGATCAGTGATCTCAAAAAACCCCATAAAGATGTCAACATGCCCAGTGAGAGCCATGGGATGCTCTTTAGAAAGAGCAGGAGCTTCCTGCCAAGCTTCCATGGGGGCTTCCCTGACTTGCTGGCCACAAAACTTCCTCTAGACTCAAGAGCCAAACCCTCTTATCCATGGAGGCTGAGCTGTCCGCACCGGCACCTCTGATTAATGTGGGGGAGGGAGGCCAGCTGCCTGCCCTGGCTGTGTATGAGGGGAGAGGGGCCGTATGCTCCACCCATGAGAGCATGCTAATGCCGACACATTGGACTGGCTCTTGGGATCGGACTCCTTCGCTCCAGCTGTCTGACTTCCACAGCATATGGTTGGAGGACAGCAACCCGCGCTCCGCGGCACTGCCAGGATGCTGATCACCCACTCGGTTCTGCTTCTGTTTACTGGCTGACTCAGGCTCTTCTCCCTTCGTGCCCCTCCCGCCCCCTTTCCAGTCAGCTCTGCTGCAGAGGAGCCAGAGGTCCCATGGAGAGTTCACTCCCCTTTGCACCACATGAAAGAACTGCTCTTTTGGGATTTCCCCCCCATTGCTTGGGGCAGAAGGGCAGCCTGGATCTCAAGCATTGCACTGGCTTGCTGTGGTTGTGGCGGTGTGGGTAGCACTCTGCTCTTCTGCATATTCATCTCACCCTGGGTGCCAACACAAGTGCGCCCTGTCCTGCAGAGTCCTCCCAGCAGAGCAGTTTCTTCCTGTCATTGTTCAGATCACATCACTTCACTGGCTTGGCACACAAGTGTGGGCAGGCTGGGACTGAGCATATGGTAGCAGCGCTGTCACCAGAGGGGAAACGTCTGTGGGAGGCTCGGCTCCTGCTGTATCAGATAGGCAGTTAAGCTACATTTTGTCCCAAGCAAGTGTATGACCAGCGTATATGGTCCCAGTGCCAGCCAAACCCATGGGCACGACTGTAGGTAGCCAGGATACAGAAAGCTGCATTTGTTAATTGGTTTTGGGCAGGTTTCCACGCTGAACCTGGAACTTGCCATCTGCCTTGATCTTCAGCAGTCGGAGGTGCCAATGCTGCGTGTCCTGTTACAGGATGCTGGGTGACTTGCTGTCTCTGGTGGAAATGTAGGGCTGCAGCTCCCATTAGCGCCTAGTTATGGACAGGCTGGGCCAGCACAGAATATCCATTCTGGCACGTTTTCCAGGATCAGCTAGAGAATTCTGCTAGGCCAAGCAAGCAAAAAGGCAACCGATGTGCAGAGAGGTGCAGTGGAGACAACAAAGGGTGTTGACCAGGGATGCAGACATGTTGCTTCTCAAAACCAGTTGCCACGGAGCCAGGCACTAGCCCCAATCCTTGGGGATGCCTGGCATTCTAAGGTTTTCAAGAAGCTTTTCTTGGTGAGGGGAAGGAAGATTTGCCACATTTTGGGCCCTATCCGATTGTCTGAGATACAGGGTGTGTAGTGAATTGGCTAGCAGCTGTCCTTCTGGTTGTCCTCAGTAATCTCTTTGCTCTAGTGCAAAGTATTAGGGTCTCTAATGGAGTCCAGCAGACTGGATTGTGCTTCCAGGAGAGGGGCTAGCTTTTAGTGGGATGATGCAAATTGAATATCTAACTATCAAAGGGTATTTCTGGAACTGGAAGAGCCCAAGGGCTTATACCGGACATTAAGGATCCATTGATACCTGCCAGGGATCCTCCCCCTAGGTGCTGACAGAAATGGCTGACAAGTTATTGGTGTCTAACTGCCCAGCCACTCGTGGGCCAATTATCAATCAACGATGCTGTTCATTTATGACACCTTCACTGCAAATTTTTTTTTTAAGACCATCTCACCCCTGTTCTGTCTTTCAGTACATCGGGAGTCTGGACGTGCCGAGACCCAACAGCCGTGTGGAGATCGTAGCAGCCATGAGACGGATTCGGGTGAGTCTGACTGGGAGCCCTGGTACCACTGCTCACGGCCGGTTACCTTGAATGGAAGTATACAGGTGTTGTTGCTCGGTGCTGCCCCTCCCCAGATCCCCTCTGCTTCCCACAGTTTGAGCAGTTTGTCTGCTTTTCTTGTCTAGCTTTGTAGCCACACTCCTGATACATACCAGGACTAGATCGAGCACTCTCTGTCCTCCCCCACTCTCCTCTCCAAAGCAGAGAGGAAACCAGCTCCACCTCCACCGAGCTACGCAAGGTTTCTGTTTTCCTCTCTGGACCTCACACACCTCACCTTTCCCTTTTGAAAAGACTTGGTGAGATTCCACTTTTCCTCCTCTACCCTTTTCCTCAGAAGGGCTTGTGAATGGGCACTAGAATTAACCAACAAAGTTATCAGAATTTCTCTCTCAAACCAGGTTTTGAAGTTTCTCAAGTGCAGGTTTATTTTCTCAACAACTCCATCCAAGTGGTAGCACTGATGGCTGCTCTGACAGTCTCCACGTTTGTTATATTCTTACCCATCTGCAATACCAGGGTGTTTTTGTTTAATTCAGAGGCTGTTCATAAATGTCTCAAACTTCAGCTGAAGTAGGTTTGGAATAGTGCATTTGAAGCCTTCAAAAGGGATTATCCTGGTTTTCTTTTGGTGTTTAAACATCTAATGTCATTTAAAATTATTTTAATAAAAAAAAAAAAAAGCTTTGCCTGTAACCAGCTGGAGAGTTGATTTATTCATCTCCAGCCAAGTGCAGAAATGAGATTCCTGCCTCCTGCCTGCCCAGAGACTGTTAACATAGCTCCTGCTCATAAAGGACACAGTGCAGTGGCAATCTAAATTGCCAGATTATTTATTTTAAAAGTGGGAGTTAATAGCAAAGAGGCAACGGATGGGGGCCAGTGGGGCAGCTCAGATGCTGCAGTGTATGGTAGTATATCTTGGGCTGCATCATATTTTTGGCCTGTCAGATTTAAATTGCACTGCAAAAGAAGTTCATTTCTGATCCTTCAGTGGCTATTTTTAAAAGAAAGGTGTTTAATTCCTGTTCCCAGCGGCTGTGGCCGCCGCTGATTGAGCGCCTGCTATCAGCATGATGAATGGCTTAATATCCATCAGGGAATCCTGGCAGTGCAGCAACACACTTGGTTGTTGGGAAGTGCTAACAATGCCTCTCTGCTCGCGTGGATGCAACTGATTAATCTGGTGACCAACTGCAGCTTCATCGCACTGTATTTTAAAACGGCTATTCTGTGTAGTGGGTTTTAACCTCAGCCCATTGTTTGAAGGTAGGGCTTCCCCTTTCGCGTGTGTGCCCTCTACAGCAGGGCCTTATTCAGACACGTCAGAGCTGTGTGTTTCCACAGAAAAGTTAACTAGCACAGATCTCCTACTAGAGAATAAGGAACAGGGCGTTTGAGAAGGATACGTGTGCACAGACCGCATAACAATAGGAACTCAGAAGAAAGGTAGGAGCCATTTAGTGCTAACTTGAATAGAGAGGCCTGGTCTATACCCGAATTCTTTAGCCATCCTGCCAGTGCAGCTGTCACTGTCCACATGGTACAGCGACAGGCCATTGGTACCTATCACTCCTTGAACTGCGGTCTCCTGGAATGCCAGCATTCGGTCAGCGCTGCCACCAGCACAGCTCCACTGCTGGAAGCAATGTTGGGAAACTCTAAGAAGTCTGATCCAGACCTTGCAAGCCTCTTCGTGCCAGCCAGTGTGCCTCCCCTATGACCCGCAGGGGCCACCTCTAGGAGTGAGGGCACTTCCACCAAGATTGGCAACAGAGCGAGCCTGCTGGGATGTGGGCGCTTGCTCAATGGCTCTGAATAGAGGCCACAAACTCAGGTAGGCTGCTGCCAGCCTGGATTGGCACCAGCCACCTGTATGAGGAGCTCAGTGTCCCAATCCCCTGAGTCAGCCGGCGCCGGCCCCACCCCTCTTTTTATTTTTCCAGGCTCTGGCAGAGCTGGTTAGTCCAGTCACTCATTTCTGGAAAAAATTGTACATGGGGTTTGAAACTGAATCTCTACTCCATGTCTGTGGCCAGTCCTGGATCTCCAGCCAGGGGTGAAGTGCTAGATCGCTATGGGGGGAAAAACCACCACCGGCTACTTGTCACACGCGAAACGCAATGGCGTCATCCCACCTAGAGCTGAATGGAGACACAGAACGAGGGAGACAGCAATTCATGCATTGCGCTGCTTGGCAAATCTCCACTCTGTCAGGCCTCCTTATACCATGCCACATTCTGCATATGGCTGCTGCAGACTTGCTGCAAATGAAGTAGATGAGAGAGACCAGGGACACTAATCCGTGGGTGTGCTCTTCCCGTTCAACAGACCAGTCTGTCTGCAGAGTTTAGGATACACACAGTTGTGCACAATAAGCCAGTTAGCTATAAATCCCGGGCAGTTGCTATCTGAGATTCTCATTCATGAAGCTAACATTGATCTGCTAAAAGCACGAGCTGTTCTTTTGAGACAGAGGCTTTTTATACAACTTTAAGTGGTAAAAATTAAATCCATACTTCTCACTGAACAGATCCTATCACAGTTATCGACATTCCTGTTTATACTCCTGGAACTAAATTCCATTTGCAAGACAAACTGAAAAAACCTTGTTGCAGCTCAGGTTTCCTCCGTTGGAGGAACTGCATGAAATACAGTGAGGAGAGTGGGGGAACTGCCAGTCTCTCTGCTTCGTTTCTTCATTATGCAGCGCTAGTCATACATTTTACATTTCCTAATCCTCCCCCTGGATTATTAACTACATACCGTTGCCATGTTATTATAGGATCCTCTGGGTTCAAGCTAATCCCCTGCCCACTCCTCCACTGACAAAGAAGGTGATGAAATTCCTGTAGTACCTGAATAATAAATAAAACCAGAAGGATGATGCACTGACAGGCATATCTGGTTCCGACCGCTGCTTGGTCAGAATCTAGATCTTAGTGCAGCTACAGCCATTCAGTCCAGAAGTGAGCGCTTCTAGATGGGATGCTGCATAGAACCCGTGAGCTGGGGAACTAGTGTCACACAATAGCTGCCTAACTTTTGTTCCATTGCCTGAGGCACTCCAGGTCTAAGGCTTTGCCTACACTAGCCCTTTTGTCAGCAAAAACTTTTGTTGGTCAGAGGTGTGGGGGTAAAAACCAAATCCTGACCTAAGTGTCACCAACAAAAGCACCGGTGTGGACGTGGCTTAATTATGTGGGCAGGAGAGCTTTCTCCCCCTGGCACGGAGCAGCTACACAGGAGACCTTACAACCGCAGTGGTACAGCTGTGCCGCTTTAAGGCCCATAGTTTAGACATCGAGGAAGAGCCTGCAACATTTTCTCTCCTGCTGTCATGCCCTGGCCACATGCAGAGGCAGTAATGTATTCTGAGAGCACTGGAGTGGATTGATCTGCAGGTGACAGGACATTCCTGGAGTTCCAGAAAGCCAGGGGGTGATTGTAAACATTTTCTTTCTGCAGGACTCCAAGGAAAATACATTCTCAGGAGCCAGAACAAGTCAAAGGGTATGGTTAGACTGGCGCTTTGCACCGCCAAAACCCTCCTTTAGCGCTATAATTTTCCTACCGAACACACTTCAAAGGGAGATTTAGCGCAATGACTCCCCTTTTACAGCGCAAGTGTTAAACCACCTTTTCGAGAGGGATAAGCCTTTTTGCGCTAACGTTGTAGCGCAAGGGTGGGAATGTGAACACCCATCGGATCTCTTGCATGCCTCCAAGCCATGGAAAGCCATCAGCAACCCATTGAGGGCCATCAGCTAGCCATTAAGGACAATCAACTTGCCATGTAAGGCAAATGACGTGAGGTTTTGTTTTTATAAAGGCGGAAGTAGCTTTGCAGTTTCTCTCTAACAATTAACACAGCAAATAAGCAGTGAAAATGCTTGCAGACGGAGCTGTGTGTCTGAAATAGACAGCCTGTCAGTTTTCGCTAATGAAAAGTAACTGACAGACAGATCTCATCTCCCTGTGAACAACTTCCCAGTTCCCCCTCACCTCCCTCCTTTGCAAAACACGTTGCACCCAGCTGAATGCTGGGATACCTGCCCTATCCCGCAACTGCTACTGCCGGCAGAAGCACCACAAATGTAGCCATTATTTTGTGCTACAAGGTTTCAATTTGTACAGTCTCTAGCGCATACCAATAGCGCTACATTGGGAAGCGCTACAAATAAACACGCTACAATCTTCAGTCTAGCCATACCCAAAGTGATGCAGTAAATCTCTTGGGGGAGGGTGTCTCTGTCATCCCTGCTCCCTTATGCCTTCTAGGGAGAAACTAGTGAGTCAGGTTCTGCCCTTGTGCACAGGCGAGGCTCCCTGAAGCCTGCTATTTGTGAGAAGGTAGTTGTGGGGAATTCTAGCTAGGGAAGGGCTGTTTGAACTCTAGAAATGCTCTAGAAAGATCATGGAGCCTACGATGTGCAAGAATGACTCTTCCCATCCACTGGGGGGTGCACATGTGGATGGTACAAATGGGCAAAGCGGCATCCCCAGGCTCTGGGGTGGACCAGAAGTCAGGAGTTCAGGGTGCAGGATGGGGCTCAAGGCTGGGACGTGGTGTTTGGGGGCGAATGAGAGTTTGAGGGGAGCTGGGGATGAGTGGCTTGGGGTGCAGGATGCGGTTTGCAGGCCAGGAGGGGGTTGGAGAACAGGCTCTGGATGGCGCTTACCTCGAGCAGCTCCTGGAAGCAGCAGCATGTTCCCTCCTCCAGCTCCTACACGGAATCACAGCCAGGTGGTTCTGCACACTGCCCGGTCTGCAGATGCTGCCCCTGCAGCTCCCATTGGCTGCAGTTCATGGCCAATGGGAGCTGCGGGGTTGGTATTTGGAGCGGGGGAAGTGCACGGAGCCCTCTGGCTGCCCCTAAACATAGGGGGGACATGCCGCTGCTTCCAGGAGCCACACAGAGCGGCCCCTGAACCCTGCTCCTCTGTTGGAGCATGGGAGCAGGATAAACCCCAGGCCCCGCTCTCCAGCAGGAGCTCAAGGGCTAATGTGGCTGGCGGGCAGTAGTTTGTCCACCCCGGCATAGCTCCTGCTCCTTTTCTCTTGCCTACAGTAGATCCTGGAGTCTCTGAACACTACCAGATATGTATAATAACATGAAATCTTACATTTTTTGAAATGCCAAAGCACTTTAGAAGAGTGGCCCAAGAACCCAAATGCAAACTCCTCTTATGAGAAGCGTCGTAGGATCTGCAACATCCTCGTGGAGCAGATCTCCAACAACTCCCATTCAGCTGTGTGGATCTCCAGTTAAATTGATGTGCCAGGTAGTCTAGAGATTTCAAACTTGATACGTGCATAGAACCCTGTGGCTATTGTAGTTCTGAACAAGTTTGTCTCAACATCTAGAAAGGAGCCATAACACCAGTACTGGAGGTTTAACATAGAGCCTCTTATTTGTAAAGGCAGCAATTTACTGACATCACTTCCATCATGCATTATTAGTGTCCAAACAAAAAGCTAAACCTCCAAACTGGCATATTCCTCCTCCTGTTTCCTTCTGATAACAGCCTATCCCGAGAAGCCGAGAGTTAAGTCTTTAACAACTGAAACCCCAAAGAAACAGGCACCCGCACTTACAAATCCTCAGAAGATACACTGAGTAGATTCCGGAGGTTGGTTTGGGGGTTTTTTTTATTTTGTTTTTTTTTGGCTTGGAATTACAACATAAGAAATCCCAATCTGGTTTATCACTACCACTTTGCTAATACTTGCTCTGTTCCCATGTTTAGCAAGTGTCTCGGATAATTTTTGCATTTTATGCCACGTTTCCTGCCTGAAATATTAACCCGCCCTTACAGTCTGAACCAGCTCTCATGGATTGATTGGGCAAGCCTGCAACTAGCTGCTGAGGGGTAGGACTGTGAGCTGGACAGGCACGGCTCAGACTGGTGTGGTGGGGTTTTAAGAATACTGTCAGAATTTCAGTAAAACTCCAGTAAAATTGTCCTGGATAGTCCCAAAGCTTCTTAGTTTAATTTTAGCTTGGCAAACAGAACACCTACCGGGGAGGAGAGTGTTTGTTTTTCTGTTGCACAGATGCTTCCAAACACACTCATTTTATGGCTCCGAGAGACTCCTTCCTGAGTTGTTATGCTTTGAGCCAAGTTGGGTTTCCCCACCAGCTTTGCATTGTTTACAGCTTGCAGCCCTGTAGCTCTAACCAAACCTGAAGAAAACCTCAAGCCACGGGGATCCCTTGATTGATCTCTGCAGCCTGTTCAGCTTCCTCATTTTAATGAGGCTAGTGGTTCTGCAGTTGCAGTTCAGACCTGAAGTGTGTGAAACGTCTCGTGTGGAACGTGCAGAGCACTTGCATCTGTACAAGGCTCTGCAGCTGCATGACAGGCACTGTTGCTGGAAAGGGATGTTTTGCTTCCAGAAGCTGCTGGAGGGGGTTTCCTTTTGACCTCCCTAAAAGAGGAGGTGACAAACTGTTCCCCTTAACCACCAACGAGAGGACAAGGAGCAATGGGCTTCAACTCAGCAAGGGAGATTTAGGTCGGACGTTAGGGTAGTTAAACTCTGGAACAAATTAGCTAGGGAGGTTATGGAATCTGTCATTGGAGTGGTTATAAGGACAGGTTAAACACCTGTCAGGTATAGTCTTGATAAGCATTTCTCAACGACTGCCCCATGGACCAGTGCTGGTCCCTGCCCTCTCCCGGACACGGTTTAGGAAGGCAGCAAGCCGGTCCCTGGTGTCAAAAAAGATTGAGAAACACTAGTCTAGAGACTAGTTAAACTTGCCTCAGTGCAGGGGACTGGATTAGATGACCTAGCAAGTTCAATGAAAAGAAGCCAAAATCCTCAGGTAATGCCTCAGAGGCAGAAGGGAACAGACACCCTTCAGTAGTTCAGCAGTTCTCCCGGCATGGCCCATACAAACAATCTTGTTGACACCTCCCTTCCCACTCACAAGCTGGAAATACCCCTGTGGTAACTCCAGCCATTGCTGACAGGGGACAGGAGTTATGCAGCCTTAACTAATACAGTGTAGGGCTGGAAAGCATCATTAGCATCATGTGACATCCCATCTCTCTCAGGAGCCATCAGTACGTGCTTTGCCATGTTGAGAACCACAGCTTGTCTTCTGTGGGGAGGTTAACCCAGACATGTGTGTGTGTGTGTGTGTGGCGCATTGGCAAGACTCAGGGTCCCATCACACTGGGTGCTGTAGACAGAGGATGAGACAAGGCCCTGAGTCCATTGATAATTAGTGGTGTCAGGCTCTTTCTGTGGCACCTCCTTCAATGTGGAAAAAGCGACAGTACTGGAGCAGACGGGCACCTTAGCTGCTGCAGTCCTCGATCTGCCTTCACATTTACAGCAGCAAGATGCGCAGGCAGAGAAAGCGGGTGTGTAATAGAAGGGGAGGCAAGTGCTTCAGGAGCAACCAGACGCTGACCGCCCCCTCACTGCCCTGCGTGTTCAGTTTTTCTACACTGCTCCACTGTACACTGGCCAAAAAGCCCACAGCTGCCTGTGTGGAAACCGCAGCCTGGTGCGGCGAGGTCAGGGGAGACCAGTGTGGTTTCTCAGATTAGAACAGGAAACCACAATTTTCCCTGAGTGAGAGCAAGAGTGCACAGTGCTAAGAACCAAGCCCATCCTGCCATGCCCAGAACACAAGACTCCCGGTAAGGCTCCTGCTCAGCTTTTAGAAGGGTTATGCGGACTTTTTGGTCCCTAGCTCTGTATCCATCAGAGGGTCATAGCTGCAGACAGGCAGGGGAGGGAAGGGGGGTGTCCTTGGGTAAGCAAGAGCTCTTAGAGAAATAGAAAAAAAGTCTCCCTCCCTCCAAGGGAGTGCAGGCCAGAGACAATGTTGCTGTGTCCAAGTACTGCAGAGTCTTCTCTTTGCCACCCCCAAAATCTGGAAAGGCCTTTTCATTCTGAGAACCACCTAGGTTCTACTTCTAAACCAGACTCCTAATCAAATATTCAAAGTTGCATTTTTCTTCCTGGATGGTGCTGTACAAGACAGGTAGGAAGAAATGCGCAGGGCACTTTAGGCACTGGCCTGAATCTTCAGAGGGGACTAGCAGTTTTGGGGTACTTCCATTTTGGGGTGTCCAGCTTGAGACCAAAAGTGCTGAGCACCCCCCCTTTAAAGATCAGGCCTTTTAAGATGTGGGAACTGCAATTTGAGACAACGGTCACTTATGAAAACAAAGGCCTCAGATCCTAAGTCAAGAGGCTGTAATGAGGGTTGGTGAACAAACCTTAGGGGACAGGAGGACATGGGTAACTGGCACTAGGCTGTTAGTGAGGTTAACATTTGTCATTTGGATGGGGGATTCTGATATCAGTTGGACTCCTTTTCTCCTCCTGTCTCCCTTCACTTCTTATAGGAGGCTTTATCCTCCATCTCCCATCTAATCTCTCCTCCAGTGGCACTGACACGCCTGCCCTGATGCCTTTTGTCCCTTTGTCCCCAGCCCCTGTGGACAGCGCACCTCAGCCTGGTGTGTTTGCCATCTGCTCTGTCTCATGGACATATTGATGAGCACTATCAAAATCAATATCCCACTAGACGAAGCAAAGCTGCAGCACTAGAAAAGGACAAATAGTCACCCAGACTAACAGGAAGGGGTAGCAAAAGTGACATCCTTGAATCAGGGAGCCAACAACACAGAGCAGGCTGATTTGATGCAGGGTGTTTCTGTGCTTCTCTGTTGCAGCCAGTAGAACAGGTACACAGTTCTCTGTCCAGTAGGTCTGACCCTGGTACCCATCAGCTGGTCCCGTGGGTCACTCAGACTAGCATGCTGAAGATCTCTGTAGCCTCAAATGGTGTAAAGAATCAGTAACCCCTCACAAGACTTGCAAGGTCCTATCAGATGCAGAGTGACAGGATTTAATGCCATTTAAAGGTTTCTGTCACATATGATTAGGCTAATCGGTTACACTTTGAAGGGACCTGGCCAATACAGTGACTGGGTTTTTTAGGCTATTAAATGTTAATTGCAGCTATGTTTAGCTTAGATCCCTCAGTCCAGATTTAGTTTTCCTTTAGTCGTTGCAGCTGCAGGTCCCGAATCCCCTACATGGCACCAGGATTTCTGGCAGTAGAGTGGCTGGGATCCTGGCAGAATGGCCTTTGCATTTTCAAAGCCTGTGTGGCTGGGGGTATCCTGCATGAACCCCTGGAGTCCATTAAGGTTATTAACAGGCCCTGAAGGGAATCCCAGCTAGCTCTTCAGGGATGGTACCCCATTGCGGGCAGCCATAGAGATAGTCTTGGAAGGATTAGATTTTGATTGGTAAATGTTGATAAATGTCACTTTTGTCTGTGTGTGTCCAGTGAAATATTTTCCATCAATAATAACTGAAATTTACAGGCATAGTTTATACGTCTAGGCAAAGGAAGAAATGCTGCCTGAGAACTTAGAGGCAAAGAACATAAGAATGGACGTACTGGGTCAGACCAAAGGTCTTGATACCGTCTCCCACAATATTCTTGCCAGCAAGTTAAAGAAGCATGGGCTGGATGAATGGACCATAAGGTGGATAGAAAGCTGGCTGGATCGTCGGGCTCAACGGGTAGTGATCAATGGCTCCATGTCTAGTTGGCAGCCAGTATCGAGCGGAGTGCCCCAAGGGTCGGTCCTGGGGCCGGTTTTATTCAATATCTTTATCAATGATCTGGAGGATGGTGTGGACTGCACCCTCAGCAAGTTTGCAGATGACACTAAACTAGGAGGAGTGGTAGATACACTGGAGGGAAGGGATAATATACAGAGGGACCTAGACAAATTAGAGGACTGGGCCAAAAGAAATTTGATGAGGTTCAACAAGGAGAAGTGCAGAGTCCTGCACTTAGGACGGAAGAATCCCATGCACTGCTACAGACTAGGGACCAAATGGCTAGGTAGCAGTTCTGCAGAAAAGAACCTAGAGGTTACAGTGGATGAGAAGCTGGATATGAGTCAACAGTGTGCCCTTGTTGCCAAGAAGGCTAATGGCATTTTGGGCTGTATAAGTAGGGGCATTGCCAGCAGATCAAGGGACGTGATTGTTCCCCTCTATTTGACCTTGGTGAGGCCTCATCTGGAGTACTGGGTCCAGTTTTGGGGCCCATCCTACAAGAAGGATGTGGAAAAATTGGAAAGAGTCCAGAGAAGGGCAACAAAAATGATTAGGGGCCTGGAGCGCATAACTTATGAGGAGAGGCTGAGAGAACTGGGATTGTTTAGTCTACAGAAGAGAAGACTGAGGGGGGATTTGATAGCTGCTTTCAACTACCTGAAAGGGGGTTCTAAAGAGGATGGATCTAGACTGTTCTCAGTGGTACCAGATGACAGAACAAGGAGTAATGGTCTCAAGTTGCAGTTGGGAAGGTTTAGATTGGATATTAGGAAAAACTTTTTCACTAGGAGGGTGGTGAAGCATTGGAATGGGTTCCCTAGGGAGGTGGTAGAATCACCTTCCTTAGAGGTTTTGAAGGTCAGGCTTGACAAAGCCCTGGCTGGGATGATTTAGTTGGGGATTGGTCCTACTTTAAGCAGGGGATTGGACTAGATACCTCCAGAGGTCCCTTCCAACCCTGATATTCTATGATTCCATCCAGCCCAGTATCCTGTCTTCCGACAGTGGCCAATGCCAGGTGCCCCGGAGTGAGTGAACCTAACAAGTAATGATCAAGTGATCTCTCTCCTGCCATCCATCACCCCCCTCTGACAAAGAGAGGCCAGGAACACCATTCCTTACCCATCCTGGCTAATGGCCACTAATGGACTTAACCTCTATGAATGTATCCAGGTCTCTTTTAAACCCTGTTCTAGTCCTAGCCTTCATAACCTCCTCTGGCAAGGAGTTCCACAGGATGACTAAGCTCCTGCTGCTCTGAGCAGCAATAGATAAGGGGGCAAGCAGTGGGGGGTTTGGATAAGGGGCAGGTGGCCGTAGGGGCAGTCAGGGGACGGGGAGCGGTTGGATGGAGTGGAGGTTCTGGGGGGGGGGCAGTCAGGGAACAGGGGGTATTAGATAAGTGTGGGGGGCCTGTCAGGGGTCGGGGGTGTGGATAGGAGTTGGGGGGGAAATCAGGGGACTGGGAGCAGGGGTGGTGGATGCGGGTGGGTTCCCAGGGGAGCGCTTTGGGGCAGAAGGTCCTGGGAGGGGGCGGTCAGGGGACAAGGAGCAAAAGCGGTTGGATGAGGCGGGAGTTTGAGGGGGGGCAGTCATGAGGTGGGAAGCGGCCAGGCAGGGTGTGGGGGCCAGGCTGTTTGGGGAGGCACAACCTTCCCTACCCAGCCCTCCATACAATTTCACACCCCGATGTGGCCCTCGGGCCAAAAAGTTTGCCCATCCCAGTCTAATCTGACCTCCTGCACATGGCAGGCCACAGAACCTCACCGCTCCAATCCTGTAGTAGGCCCATAACCTCTGGCTGAGTTACTGAAGTCCTTGAATCCGGATTTAAAGATTTCAAGTTACAAAGAATCCATCAATTACTCTAGTTCAAACCAGCAAGCGACTCATGCCCAACACTGCAGAGGAAGGTGGAAAAAACCTCAAGGTCTCTGTCCACCTGACCTGGAAGAAAATGCCTTCCTGGCCCCAAATATGGCAGTCAGCCCCTGAGCATGTGGGCCAAACCCAGCAGATGCACACCCAGGAACGAATTCTCTGTATAACTCCGAGCCTACCACTCTGAAAAATTAAAATTGATACTTTCAAAAATTGCTTAAGAATAAACAGACATTTATCCATCAAAATCAATTTAAATCAAGTTCTGCTCCGCCCTCACACAGACAAGTCTGCAGGAGAGATTGTAGCATTTGTGCCTGGAGATGTACATGCCCACACCCACACTTAATAACCTCCTGGCTGCCTTCTTGTTTCCACGGGCCTGGGTCCCATTTCACTAGAGCCACAGCAGCCACTCTTCCTACTTTATTCGGTGGCCCTCCCTTGCCAGGATGCACTAGTTGCTCAATACCCACATTGAACACGTAGGCTACTATTATTTTTTTTTCCAGCGTCCTGTTCTATAGGGGCAGGTACTTTTCTGAAAATCTGGCTTGTTTGTCTTAGTGCAGGGAACAGAAGTAACAGCTGCACCTCCCATGGGGCTTCCATACGCTATATTAGAGAAACCCTGCAGTCGCAGGTGCTTACCTTTCTGCAAGGAGCTTGCTCCCCCAGTCTCGATCTGTAGGTGATCTCCCTCTTGCCACAGTGTTGTCTAGTGTGTGCCCTTGTGACGGAATAACGTGGCTCTCCAGCCAGACTAGAGATTCCTCCCCTTCCAGGGCAAGCAAGAGTCCCAAACACCCAAAATCCATTTTGCAGCCCTCTGAGGCAGGAGTGTACAATAATCCTTCCATCCTTTGCGTTCCCCTTTGATGCAGGGAACAGGTCAATAGCTTCTTCATCCTTCCACAACTAACAGCGTGATAGTTCTTTTCCAACCGGGGTCTCTCCTAGCTCCTCTAGGAAAGGCAGATTGAGTTGATGGTGGGACTTCCTTCCTCCTTTGGTCCAGCCTATGGCCTCTAAACAAAGACAGGTGCTAACACTAGGCTTCAGACCCTCACCGTTACTGTGATCCCCCAGACTCTTCCTTCACTCCACTATTAGATCCTGCCCCTTTGGGACTTGTACAGATTATCCTCCTTTACATCCCTCCTAGCTACTCCTCCCTTCTCCTATGCTCTCTGAGCAACTCCAACTCCCTGCAGGTCTTTTCTGACTGAGCCACAGGCCACTTTATATAGTTACCCACTCTTACCCAGCATGCCTTGAAGCAGCCTACTATACCCAGGATCCTTCTTGGGACTACATTTCCCAGAATTCTCTTAGAGGCCAAGCACCAGGAACAGTGGCAGTTGCTCTTAAAGGGGCCAGTGTGTTCTATTACACTGCTGCTGAAGACTTCCTTGTTGTTAGCCCATTATGCACATGGAGCGACTGGAGTGTATTTCAGATAAAAGCTTCCTAACTAGTTTCATGGTGACATTTTCATTTCTAAGCTGATTGCAGAAAAAGTGTTAGAAACCTGGAAGGTATCTCTGAACCCATTTGGAACACCTGCCTGGGCCATATCTCAGACTAAACCCAGAGCAGCTTATGCAGCTGCTGCTTTTGAGAGGTAGTTAAGATACCATCATATTGTCATATGGCAAAGGGAAGAGGCTTTTAATTAAACTTGCATCTGCAGAGTCTACACCCAGCCTTATATAGCTGCCACAGAGAGCAACCTATTCCCAGCTCATAAATCATGATGGGGGAGGGGAAGGAAATAGACTGCTTTTGTATACGACATCAGGAATCCAAGATAAAATACAACCTTCCTCCTACCCTTTGGGGACATTTAATTATGGTATGACACTGGGGTACAAGTGAAAAGCTGCCCCTGCTGCTTTCACATCCACTAGTCACCTCACTGACTGTTTTCCTTTGTCAGAAAAGAACTCAAACCCTTTGCTGGAGCCCCTCCATTCTGTGGCCTAATTTTTCAAAAGTGACTAGTGATTTGTGGATGCCTTAATTTTTAGATCATGTTCAAAGAGGATGCTAAGTATGACTGATAACAGATGGATGGAGGCATCAGTAAATGAAATGTGTGATCTCTAAACAAGTGACCTTTTAATGGCTTCCTTGGATTGCTGAAAACTAGTTGGCTTCTCAGATGTGGGGGATGGAAACAGACGTTTTAACACAATTTTGCATGGGAGTCATGCTAGACTGTGGTTAATTTAGAGGCTAATAAATGGAGCAGTTAAACAGATAAAAGTTAGATTGAACTGTTAATACCAAACTGGGTAAGAGGAGTGCTCTTTAACTGGCAGTGCTATAAGGCAGGTGCCTTTTTATTCTAACGCAAAGTGGTTTTAACAGTACACTCATTTTATTACACCCTGACTAGCACTTGGATTCATTCAGTAAAATATTGCTGGATAAGATCTCTACAAGGACTTTTAGCTGGTTTCAAATAAAGTGGCTTTTTCAACAAATGATATTACTGGGTAGTAGAGACTTGTAGAGATGAAATATAATGGCCTTCAAATTACATTCCTGTGTAGAACAATCAACCCTGCCTTAGGTCTTTTTCTATCTGGGTGTCTGAAACAGTGCAATTGAGATGACAAGCAGAGAGGGACCAAGCACATTTGATTAACTCATTAATGAGAGGTACCTTAATCCAAGTGACAATTGCATTGGGAGATTGGCCAGGTTAACCAGGTGTGACTGGTTTAGAGAATGGCTCAGTTGTATTTCTGTAAAGAGGGGTGACCCTTGCTTGTAGACCAGATCTGAGCTTACTAGCTGGTTTCTTCTTTAAGAATTATTGCCCAAAGCATATTATCACCACAGCAACTTGGCATGCTCCAGAGACAGGAACAAAATAGAGTGGTCCATGAGAACACACAACCTTAAACCTGCCTCTCTGGTGAAGCTTCTAGAAATGAAGGGGGAATGTTTTTCATTGTGTGGTTTTTTTTCTGCACTCAGTTTGAAATTCTTGCTTCTCTAAGTCAGCTACAGGGCTCAGTGCAAACTACTGCCTAGACACCTCTTCCCTTGCTGCCTGCTAAAGCACATTATTCTCTGCTCCCTACACATGGGAAGTTCTAGTCCTGATACTGTGGGGGTGGGGACCTTTATAGATTAGTTACTGTTGTTATTTGTATGACCGTGGTAGGGACAGTCCTGATCATTTGGGGCTTTTTCTTATATCGGTGCCTATTACTCCCCACCTCCATCCCTATTTTTCACACTTTCTATCTAGTCACCCTACCGAAGTCCCTTATACTTTACAGGTCCCTGCTAGTTCTGGGGGTGTCTCTGGGCCCACAAAGCAGTCTGGTGGTTAACAAAATATGTGACTCACCAACACAGGCTTTGTTCCACACTTACATTCTTTACTGGGCTTTCGCTGGGTACTAAATGAGGCCTGAAGGCAAATGGAATCCATGCTGCTTAACATAATCATCTGACAAGCTACTTCATGTTTTGACCAAATAACTCTGTGATAAATCTACACAATAAAAATTCTTAATGGCTCCCTGGAGGAGGGGAATGCTTTGGCAGGGGAGCAGCGAGTCTTAAAAGGCTTTAAATTAGTTTTCTTCCTCTGCTTCTATGATTATTAGACACTCTAAATAGCCTTTCCTTAGGCCAGATGGGCTCTTTGGACTAATTGGCAACTGCTTGGCTGTTTTCAGAACACTTGAGTCACTTTCCCTCCCTGTTTTTCTCATTCCATCACCGTTGGTGACTAAGTACCGGTGCTTTGAGAATGATCGAGAACACGGGCCAACCCACATTGCAAACGGTGCCATAATCCTAGGGGATCTCTGTATTGTTGCCCTGTCTGCAGGGCTGAGTATCAAATGCACCCAGCGGACCGAGGTGAATTCTGGCGCTGGGCTTCCAAAGCTGCCAGCCAAGCTTTGTTGCATTGTAGCTCTTGGCTTCAGGAGAAACCTTCATTTTTTTTCTCTTCTAAAAATAAATGTCTCTCTTTTTCATCATGGGGTGAGAGAGCAGTGAGAATTGTAGGGCTAAATTGTACCCTCCGCACGCTCTCTGGAAGAAGTTCTGTAATGGAGGAGGGGGCATGGAGTAGCTTGGGACTTCTGCCCTGAGGTTGGGAACACCTCAGCCCAGCTCAGGGGTATTGGGCCTGCCCTTCACTTCATCCTGCTGCCTCCCCCGGGCAGCACCAGTCTCGGGCTAGTCCCTGCAGCCTGGGTTGTGAGGCACTGCAGTGCTGAGACAGAGAAGCAGCCTGTAAAGTGAAGTATTCGTGGGTAACTAGACATGCTGCCATCACAGGCCATTACCGTCTTCAGCTTTGTCTCCCTGTAAGAAGTGATGGTGGGAACTCTGGGCCAGATTTTCAAGGTATTTAGGTGGCTAAAGTTTCAGACCGGCAGTTTTGAAACTCCCACCAGGTGCTTACCTCCCACTAATGTCAATGGATGTTGCTTGGTGCTTTTACAAGTCTGGCCATATTGTGCTGAGGAGTCCAAGGGCAAGGGGAGTCAAATAGCTAGCACAGACTTAGAGCATCTCCTACCTGTCACACGCAGCCCTGCCTGGAGAGCACAAGATCAAACCTTCCTCTTTGCCTGCCTAGTTTGCCACGGGAATACAAGTTGTGAGTTCTCGTTTTGAATATGGCCAAAAATAGCACCATTACATAAATGTACAGGGAAGTGCTGCATTATTTAGTGTCCTGAAATCCCAACACCCGCCTTCCTCAGAACCATCACATCAGGAATTCTCACTGTATCTATGTCAGCGTGCTCGTTAAATACCCCCGAGCGTAACGAGCCTCAGCCACTTTCCACTCGTACACTGCTGCTCTCGCCATCCCTGCAAGCATCCAGATAGGAGCAGACGTGGCGGGGCTCTACCCACTCCCACATTCATTCCGACTACTTAAAGTCAAAATCATGACACGCCTCTCTGCAGGATCAGTGACAGGAACGTTCCTGGGAAGAGCCGCAGAAGAATTAAAAACGGTTCTTAGTTTATATTCTGTCTTTCCAAACAAGTCCGACCATGTACAAGCAATAAACCCTGTCTCCCTCAGGGATAGGGATGACACAGTCCCATTAATCACTGCTGTGTCCTTCCCTCCCACCTCCCTTTCCCCCGTGCAAGCCACAGATCGGCTCTGCTGCCAGAGGGAGCGGCTGCCAAGCAGAGTCATTGCACTGGCCAGTGAGGAAATCAGCCAGGAGCCTCACGGAAGTTCACACATCGTGCCTAGTGCGTTGCCCTGTGACTGGGCTGGTCGGCGCAGTGTGAGAGGGGAGAGGAACTGACTGGACAGACAGAGCTTTGGAAGGGGCAACAGGAACCCGGGGCCAGCGGCACTGTCCAAACACAGGGCAGGACGGTCTGGGCCCAAAGAGCTAACGCTCCAGACAGACAAGACCGACAGTTCTTTAAGAGAGAAATAATTGTTGCCTTTCAGAGGCTCAAAGACTGAACTCAAGTACAGGCTGTCGCTGTTCATTTGGCCTGGCTATTTCCAGCTTTTCAGACCTCTTTAAAAAATCCCCTCTCACTTTTCCCTTGCCATGAAATGTCAGTGACTGACAATCCCCCCTCACCCAGGAGCATCAGGCAAAGCTTTCCTAACAGCCTGCACTCCACCCCAGGGGGGCGGATCTCGGGGGATTCTCACTTACGTTTCTCCTGCTTTTAATTTAATCTCAAATATCTGACCCACTGGCTTTTCCCTCCGCCCTGTAAGGAGCAGCTGAGCCTCTCTCTGCAGATCTGTCTGAGGCTTTGCATGGCCTCTCAGGCAGGGCACACATCAATGGAGATGCCATGCCAGTCAGCCCTGATTACCCCAGGGTGCTGGGCATTGGACATCACAGGGGATTGTTAATGTAATTAACTGACAGACATTGGAGGATGGAACTCTTCCGGGGAACAGCATGTTTGTATACGCCGTACAAGAGAGCAGTGTGATCCTAAACAGGAGCCAGGGGCTTCCAGTATTTAGATCAGTCACTTTCCGGTTGCTTTTGGATTCTGAGGTTCTGTGTTTCTGAAAGCAGGAGATGCTCAGGATCCTGGAGGGGTTCTGCTGAGTGTGCAGAGCGAGCCCCTTGCCTTCAGGGAGGGTGTTTGCAGCCCAGTGTTCCTGCGGGATTTGTTTTCAGACCTAAAGCCTCACTAAGGCCAGGTCTGCACTGGGGCGCGGGGGTGGGGAGGTAGATCTAAGAGACACAATTTCTGCTACCTGAATAGCTGTTTTCTGGAATGGATTTTGGAAGCCCCTTTAGATATTTGGGCTGAAAACAGCTGGCAGTGCCCTTCTTCAGTGCAGTCTCAGCAGCAATGCTGGTGAAAGGAGGGAGTGTATTCTGGAAAGCCCTGGTCCACAACTTGGTCTCCTGCTGTCCATGAACTGAGCGTGGCTGTGGCTTCCAGCATTGCATAGCAAGGGATGGGGTTGGCCTGGACCGCTGTGCTGGAGAATTTTGCAAAACTCTGGAAGCTGTATTCTGGCTTCACATGCCTGCATGTGTGCACCCCGTCAGCTCGCCCGGCACTGTGACAGTAAGCCCCAGGGGGGAGTTGTTCAGGTGGAGCAGGGCTAGGTCTGCCAGAGAGCTTTGTGTGGGGAATGGACCCCAGGCTCAGAATGGGTTAACTTAAATAAGAGGGGGGAAAGCGTATTCAGGATATTTTGCCAACACCCCCCTAATCCAGTGTATTCTCTGCTTGTTTTCTGCTTTCCAGTGGCCACTTTTATGTTTCCGAGGATCATAAATCCTCATTTTCCCACTGGGCGGGAGGTAGGACAGTCTAATCAGCAGCGATCTGGGTAGGTATTGTTTACATGTTGCCCAGTTACTGGGAGCATAGGCCCAGACTACTCAGCTACATTCAAACATGCCAACTTCCTGCAACTGTTTGACCTCTCTGGCGGCTGCTCGCAATACACAGGGCTGGGACAGTCCTGTGCTGTGAAAGAGGAAGAACCAAAGCTCTTCCCTCCCCCTCCCCAACCCTCCCCTCTTGGCAGATCTGGTGCGTTTATAATGCTCTAAGTCCGTGCTAGCTACGATGCTGAGAGGGAAACTCGGGATATTTAAAAATAAAAAAGTAGAGTTTAATTTTCTAATCACATCAGTTCCAAGGGTCAGCGCTTCTAATAGCAATACTGAGATGACTACAGAGAGCGCGAACGTGGTTTGAAACAAGTAACGTTCCATACATTTAAAATACTCCCTCTCTCTGCCTTATTAATGCGTCCAGAGCCCCTCTCCCAGCTTCAGAAGCTCCAGCCTGCAATTGCTGTGGGAGGGAACGGTACCTCATTAGGTTCTTGCATAGACAAGCTATTTGCTGCATCCAGTTTGGGAGCAGAAGGATGGAGATGTCCCACGAGCCATGTGACTGGCTACCTGTTCTGTCAGTGGAGCAGAATTGGTCAGAGTTCCTTATACTTCCTGAGTCTGTTACTTCACCTGCAATCTCTAGTAAGGTGCGTTTTGGGGAAGGAGGTGGAGCTATTCATTTTTCTAGAACAAAAGGGTCCAGAAACAGCACATTTACAGTTGAAAAGTAGTGGACAGACACCACAGTATTAACTTGAAATTTACATTCTAGCTCCCTGTACCCCAGTTCTTTGAAAGCTAAATCTGCAGCTACACCAGTCTCAGTTGTGATCTTGATCTCTAGGGGCTAGATAAGATCAGTCCTGCTACTGTTTGGATAGGAAATCCCACAGGAAAATCCCGGTTATTCAACGGGGTGAGGGTGAGGCTTTGCTCAGCCATAATCCAATATCCAAACCACTTCCCTCTGTAGTGTCGTCCCCCCCCCCCCCCCATTCACTGTCCTACAATTACCCAAATAGGAATTCAGCCGGTCTGTGTCCATAGACTCCTCTGTAGTGTTATCTGGACAGAGGGTTTTTCTAGACTCTGTTCCTGAACTGTTCTGTGCCCCTTTCAAAAGATGCTACACCACAGTGGTAGTGATTGTTTGAGATTAGATTGCAAACTCTTTGGGGGAAGACCCTTGTCTGGCCTTTGGTGAAGGGCCCAGCACAGGATTCCTGGTTGGGCCTGTTGGGGTTACCATGCTGTATGATCATATGGAGTTTGTGCATTTGGATTTTTTGCTATGAAATTGATCAGACAGGGAAGCTGCAATGCTCTCAAACTGAGGTGCAGAGGAACAATCACTGCAGTCCAATAGCTAGCTGAAGTCCTTGTAATGGACAGTGAATCAGATAGTGCATTTGCAGTGCCTTTGACTGATCATTCAGAAAATGCTAGAGTTTCTAAAACAAGTACGATGGTCTGGTCTCTGTGGAGAGGGATTTGCCGGCTCTCGTGTCTTCCTGCTCCAAAGAGCCCAAGCATCTCTGCTTCAGAAACGTTTTTCTCTTAATGCGACAGATGTGACAGGATGACAAACCCTCAGGTGTTAACCTCAGTGATCCTCACCGGTCCTGGCTCTGGGGGTTCTTTTCTGGCTGATCTTTACTAATGCAGAAGCTGCATCTCGCAGAGACCAAGTCACTTTCAAAGCCCCACAAACCCTTCCATTTTACCATGGTTTTTCATTTACATAATAAAGGCCCCAATACCTGGAGTAATTAAGGCACATTAAGAATTGCTTTCTCTAATAATTCTCCATACATGCAAATTGTTCCTAGCCCCGATACTGCATGGGATTTCAAATGTGCATTAACCCGTCTCTTTCATCAGCAGATGGAAGCCAGTATCTGCATATATAATTTATCTCTACTTGAGTGGAATTAGCAGATGAAATATGCATCACACGGCTCCATTAACATTTTTTACTCTTACCGTTTTTAGCTCTTGGTAAATTAATATTACACACCAAGAGTGTGCAGGTCCTTATGCAAAGCAAGGTGTTACACACTGTAACTGCTTTAAATCCCTGTGTCCATTCCAGGTCAGGCAGGCTTGACTGTCTCTAAATAGAATAAAATCTAGCTGCTAATTTACAAGAAAGCAGGCCAGAAAGAAGCATTGCCTCTTCTTTGAAGCATCGTATATAGGTTCTTTAGATCAGACAGACCTTTGTCTGTGCAGTCTCCTCCTCGAATCTCCCAAACATAGGGGCAGCTTCAGAATCGCTAATATCCAACGGTATTTCTACCCCACCCTGCACAATCATCCAAAGACTAACTATTGAAACCTGAAAGTCAGCAATGAAAACCTATGTTGCTGAATAGAATTTGGTCCTCGGTCCCACTGGCAAATTTAGGGGGCAGGGGAGAAAACAGAAATTGATTCAATCAAGTAAAAAAGAAGCAAAGTCCTTTCTTAGAAGCCAGTCTAAGGACAATCAATGAACCATCTGCGTTCTTCTCTGTTCGTCTGCACACTGAGCATTTCCTCTTTGCGGGGTTATAAAATGTACTAGTTTGAGCCCATCTTGGGGATTTTTTTGCATTTTCTTTTTTCTCCTGATAAAAAATAGGAATGGCTATTTAAACTGTAACCCCATTTAAAATAGAACCCCCTTGATTCTTCCTAGAAAGGAAGTGACTAAAGGACTCTGCAATTGGATCCCATTTGCCACTTTCGCTCAGAGATTGAAAGAGAAGCGTTGACAAGAGCGGGTGCGTGGGGTTTTCCTGGGACACTAACGACCTCTCCTAGGCGTGCCCTTTGCAGTGAGGATCTCTCCTGCCCAGCTGGCATAGCTACTCCAAATGCAGTGCCATCCTCATGCCTCCTGGGCTTTGAAGGATTTCACTCCTTGGAGATGCACTTCAAGGCCCAATGAGTTTTAATTACTTTGAAGCCAGGCTAATGCCGCTTCCCTGCTCTGGTGCATCTTGCCTGTCTCTGGAGACCTATCGGCTCTCCCGTGCGAGAGATACATTGTGCACTGGCGCGTTAGAGGTGATCAGCAGGAAGGCTGTAGCCAGCCTCTCCCAGTCTTGGCGATCACGCGCAAGTGAGAGTCTACCTGTCGGTTCCGGAGTTGGCTCGGGTAGCGGTTAGCGTTCACGTTCCAGCCACAGGCCTCAAGAACATGGCATTTGTGGCCAGATTTTCAGTGCTCAGCTCCCGTTGAGAGCTGGGGAAACTTTGGGCTTTAAAAATAGCCCATCAAAGTCATGCTCAGCGTGTCTCCTCGACAAGGTCATTTTTAATTAAGAAAACAAACACGCACACACACACACACACACAAAGAAGACTTTGCCAATGTGTCTTTTGAACACGCGTCCCTCAGCTGCACAAAATGGCTCCTCCGTTAGCTAGAACTAGGATAACAAATAGATTTTTTAAAATAAAATGTAGGTTAAAATTGCCTGTTTTGTCTAAGTCCATCCCAGGTGTTAAATCTCTGCTAACTCGGGTTTCTTTCCCCTTTTCCCCTTAGTATGAATTCAAAGCAAAGAACATCAAGAAGAAGAAAGTGAGCATCATCGTTTCTGTGGACGGGGTGAAGGTGATTCTGCGCAAGAAGCAGAAGGTGAGACTTCACACTGAACGTGTCTAAGGGCTGGATCAGAACCCAAAGTCCAGCAAGCCCCATGTCCTGTCAGACAGTGGCCAGGATCAGCTGCTTCAGAGAAAGCTATAAGAACCTCGTTGTCACCAGATGTGGGATAATCCATCTCCCACGTTAGGTCTCATCCTAATCTCTAGGAGTTAGAGAGAGGTTTAAGTGCTGAAGCACGAGATTTAATATCCCTGCCAAAATCTGTGTAATTATGGAAACGGAGGATGCTCTGTCATCCCTCTTTGACTCTTGTGAAGTTGTGGCCTCATTTGGCTGCCATCAGTGTGTTTGTTTCCTACAAAGGAACTTTTTGGATGTGGTGTGAAGATAGTCGGGGAAGCGGGGGTGGGGTTTGCACTGCCTGGAGTCCAATTTAGCTGCTTAGTGGGAAATGAGAAGAGTGAAGGATTCTGTGAGGCCAAATCAGATTCATTTTCCATACAGGATTTTCTGGGATACCAGTGCTGTGTCTAAGCACAAGAGCTGCTCACAAGGGTTCTGATTTTTGATTAATTTTGATGAAAAATGACTTTTCTTGAAAGAATTTTCCCCCAAAACATCGTTTTCTAAATTTTCCATCAAAAACAATTGACTGGGAAACGGTTTTGACAGTTGAAACTGTTGGCTGGTGGAGAGGGATGTGTTTTTTGTTTTGTTTTTTCTTTTACCAAAAAAACAAACCAAACCATTCTCACAGGAAGTTTCGACAAAAATTATTTTAAAAAACTTTCCCATAAAAAAAAATTAGCAGGTTTTTAACCGGCTCCACTAAGTGCGTCATGTACATTAATACCTTAATGGGTTAATTCTCCACACCCTGGGAGGGAAGAGATTACCATTATCCCCATTTCACAGATGGGGAATTGAGGAATCGAGATGAAATGATTTGCCCATGATCATACATGAACTTTGAGGTAGAGCTGCTAAGTCCTCGTCAGTCCAGTGCCTTCAATGCCAAACCTGCCCTTCCTCTGTCTGTGTGATCTCCGAGTTCTGCCTCATGACTATTTTTCAAGCCTGAGGGATGACTAAATGATCAGAAGTGTGCACTTACATCCAAGGCACCAGCTTTTCTTCAGCCAAATGACGGTCAATAAAATATTCAAATCCTGCCCTAGATTCTGGTTGAGGTAAAACCCACTGTTCTCCTTGGGTTTGCATTACAAACAGCGCATCAGGCAGAGCAGTGTGGCTTCAGCTCCAGAGGCGTGTCTGATTCCTCTTTTCTCTTCCCTGCTTACAGAGAAAAGAGTGGACCTGGGACGAGAGTAAGATGTTAGTGATGCACGATCCTGTCTACAGGTAGGCTGCGGAGGATCGCACCAGCTAGCTCTAGAGGCAACCAATCAAATGTAGTAGGATGCATTCAGCTTGGCTCCTGTGTGCCGAATTATTGCCTAGCCACGGTTGTGCTTCCCAAAGGCCTGTGTTAAATTAACGAGGCGGCTACATTAATTAAGAAAGGAATTCGGATTCCCTACGTTTTTGGAGAATTCCTCCACCCTGTAGGAAAATAGTAGTTTAAAATAGATACGTACTATTTGTGTTAGGAGGGTGACTGAAAACCATTGTTCTTAGGTGCTAAGAACGGTCAGTTGCGACGCAGACTGAATTAAGAGAAAAATCCACCCCGTCACCCCTTCTAACCTCGCCTCGGAGCTCTCTGCCGCGTGCACCCAAAGACAACGTTTGTTAATCGTCCTTTCTAGCATGGACAGGAGTAGGGTGAGGGAACTGACCCATACAACGCCCAGTACAATAACAGTGCCCTTCCCTACAGTCTATCCTAAAATCTCCCAGCGTTTGCAGGCAGAAAGCTCCCCCAGGAGGCAGGTGTTCCGCACGCTTTACAGATGGGGGGCAGGGACTTCAGTGATTTACTCTCCCCTCACATCAAGGCAGCAGCAGAGCTGGGGTTAGAAACCAGCGCTCCTGTCTGCTAGGTGGCTGTTCTAACCACTGCACCACAATGGCCCGGCGGGTCTGGACCATGGCCAGATACAGTCGCATGGTTTTAAAGCCAGTGGGACTCTTTGGTCTATGAAGAACGGGCGAGTGGGTGCAGCTGCCTTTCGGCAATGGATGAGTCAGGGAAGACTGAAGGGAGCGATCCGGGGGCTGCAGCAGCCCCTTTGCCCATTAGTTCGAGTGCCTGGCTCTGACGGGTGAACACTTGTACTGGGGCTGAACAAGTGGAACCCCTGCTGGAGGGTTTCCAGCCCAGCGGATAAAGAGTTAATGCCGGGTGGGATGAGCCCCCCAGCTGAGAGCAGATCTTGTCTGTATGAGAAGAGATGACTGGTGGATCCACGGCTTGCTGTCAGGCTGGGGAAGAGCCCGCAGGTGCTGTCTACACCCACTGCCTGGCGGGCATACAGTGGAAACCTTCCCCTGGTCCTAGAGCTTTGCCGTTGTGCTTGGCAGGAGAGCAGCGTTTCTTCGCCAGGAGCTGACCGTGGTCCAGTTCTCGCACCGGAGGCAGAGCTACAATACAGTGACAGGGGTTGGAACACAGGGAAAGTGGGGGCCCTTGAATCGCTTCTGACATTGGTAACCGACTCTCAGGTTAATCTCTTGAAAGGACTAAAACCAACCACTTGCCATCCCCCCTCCCCCCATATGTCAGGTGGGCAGACTAGACTTGATAGTGAACGTCTCTGAATTCTGCTGTGGGAGGTGTCTCTCGATTCGGGCAGCCTTAGGACATATGGTCCTGGAATTCCTTCCTCCCCTGCAGCCATAATGAAGCTGGATAATCCATAAAACTAACTTTCTAAAGACCCTAAATTGGTCCAGGCTGTTAAATCAGTTAAGCCAGTAATTGCATCGTTAGAGCAAAGCCCACAGCATTAGGAGCCAAGATACCTACGTTTTACATCCAGGGAATGGTGGGGAAGAGTTTCCAGGGCGCATGATTGATATTTGTCTTATTCTTGTCCCTCTCCCTTCCGGCATTCTTAAAGGAGACGAGTCTGTGCGCCAAAGGGAGGGGAATTTCAATAGACTCTCTAGAAAGGAGCTTGATTGTTACTAAAATAATCTTCAAAGACGACGACTTGCTTATTACAGGGCTGGGGCCTGTTCTTGATAATTGTCCTGATTGCAGATTCAAGTAGAATTCAAAGGCAGAGAACCGGAGAGGGGGAATAAGAAACACGCACCCGTCTCCCTCGTTTCCTCTGCATTCACAGCTGAATCACTCAGTGCATTTTTACCCAGCGAAATAACGGTGGGGAATAAAATGGACACAAATTTGCATAGAAAAAATGTAACCTGGTCTGTGGAAATGGATTTTGTCAGGTGGAGGAGGAAAGGAGCCAGGGCTACTGGGGGTAGTGGGGGCAAAGGGGGGCTGAAGATCCCTTGAGCTGGGAATGGGGTGGAGAGTGAATTCAGCATCCTTTGCAGATGCATCAGAAGGAAGCTGGCGTTTGTATTGTATCCTCTGCCTGTCATTCATGACAATGGGCCTTTGCTACCACTTGCTGCCTTGTAAGCTAGGTCAAACTAGCTGAGGGCCTTGGACGTGGCTCGTTGCGGAGTGTTTTCCCCAAGCTGCGGTGGGTTCCTGGACCGAGGAACCCCTGCCAGGCAGGTGGTCAGCTGTGGTCCCGTCAGTTGTTCGTGACACTGCCTAGCCCGGATCGTTCCTCTCTGGTGGAAAGGGTTCCCGTCCCTGGTCTGCTGCGTGGCAGGGTTCACTCAGCTGCCCGGGGCTGAGGCGGACCAGGCCAACACGTGGAGGCTGATGGCTCACGGTTAGAAGAGGAAGGGCTATTTCTGCCGCCGGAGGAGAGCAAAATGCTGGCTGCTCTTGTTCCCTTTGATGTGACAGGAAGGGCCCAAAACACCCCGTCACTTCCCAGCCCAGCCGTCACTGGGTTGAATGAGTGCTGGGCACGGTATGATGTTAGGTGTTAGAACACCCGGTGCTGCCGTGGGAGAAGAGTCACTGTCAGGAGCTAGGGAGGTGCTTGGTCTCTAATGCTGCAGCTTTTTAGCTGCTAGAACCTCCTAAGAGTTTGTACTGGCTTTGGAAACCGGGGATTTGCTCTCAGACATGTGAAGTGCCCTCTTACTATCTGCTCCCTGGCCTTGATCATTGTGGCAGGAAAGAGGAATCTCTCTTCCCGACCCATGGGGCTCTTCCTATTTTCCCCTTCACCGGGATCCTTTTGACTGGCCGCTCTGGGCCTGACCCTGGCTTTGGATGGTCTGGTTCCCATGTCCCGTTTGCTGTACTGGACTCTAGATTTCTGCCACGCTTAGCGCCTCCAATTCACCCTGTGTCTTTTCTAACTAGAATCTTCTACGTGTCGCACGACTCGCAGGACCTAAAGATTTTCAGTTACATTGCGAGGGACAGCGCCAACAACTCGTTCCGATGCAACGTTTTCAAATCCAAAAAGAAGGTGCGGTGGGGCATTGGCAGTGACTAGCGTTTCAGAGGCCGGTACCCTTTGTAACGACCTGGGTTATCCCGGGAGAAACCCCCCCATCCCTGACCGGTACTTGGCACAGTGAAGGGGCGAGTGAGTCTTGCTGAGAATTCATCCCGGATTTTACCTGGAGAACTAAGGACGTATTGTAGGGTGAATTATCCCATTTATAGCAGACCACTAGGGACGCGGAATGGCATCAGCACGCTCATTAACCTATCTCCATCACGACTAACGCTTCCCAGGGCGGTGGCTGCAGAAGATAAAGTTTTCCCACCTCAGGCTTCCCTGCGCTCCCCCAAACTCTCTCTAGCAGGCAACCGTACAGGGCAGGTCTAGGAAGGACACTGCCCCAGCCCTGTCACACAGAGAACTGGCCAGAGGACGCTCCAGTCCTAGCAAGCCAAGGGATAAAGTCCGTCAGGGAGCCAGGAGTGAGACAATGGCCCAAAGGGATGTAGCGTGATCAGTGCAGGGAGTGGGAGCTCCAGCTGGAGGCAGCTGCATTTCAAAATGGGAAGGGATTAGTGCCGCTCTAGTCCCCATTAGCTAAATGCCTCCTAAATGCCACTGCCCCAGAGCAGCCTCATGGAGGTTCCTGGGGCCTGCATGCTGGTACATGTGCCTAGAAGCCTCCCTTTTGGGCAGGGGGGAGTTAGGCTCTCCTGGCAGGCCCAGGCTGTGTTTTGGGCAGGGAGGGAAGTTAGGCCCAGGCTGCGATTTGGGATATGCAGGGAGGGTTCCCCAGCAGCAGAGCTGTGGGGGGAGGAAGGGAAGAGCAGGAGTCTCCTAGGAGGGGCTGGTTTCTGCTCGGAGATGTAACCTGTGGCCAGGCTCCTGCTCCAAAGGGCTCTAACCCGTCTGCTCCCCAGAGCCAGGCCATGCGGGTGGTGCGGACAGTGGGCCAGGCCTTCGAGGTGTGTCACAAGCTGAGCCTGCAGCACGCACTGCAGAACGCGGACGGCCAGGCGGACGGCGCCAGCGACAAGTCTGTGGAAGAGCAGCCCCTGGAAGGTGACAGCTCCCCGGGGACACCGGCAGAGCCCCCTCCCGAGGCCGCTGGGTGCCCTTGGGATGGGGGCAATCTCTGGCCATGCATCGCCGCCTGGGTGCTAAACCCTGACCGCGGGGTCTGTCCGCAGCAGGGCTCACGGCACAGAGAACGCGCGTTTTACCGACTCTGCTGCTCCAGCCCTTCCAGGTCAGCGGCAGCAGAGTGCTTAAAAACCTCCGGGGGAAGGGGGGAGGAAGTATCGCCTCTGTGGGCACGGAGCCCCAAGGGGGGGGAGGAATCGGCCCCACCCAGCGCTGCACTGACCCTCCAAGGCACGTTTCCTGGCTCTCCCTTCTCCCGCCAGGCCAGCCCCTGCTCTGATCCGCCAGCGTTTGGTTCCTTCATTTATTTTACTCTCTCACTTGAAGTTCACCCGCAGGGGGGAGTCAAGATCGTGGATGTGGATGAGGGTGACGTAGACTCCGATGGCATCGGCCTGTCTGAGAGGGGGACCGAAGAGCTGGCCTCCCCCCCGAGGGAGCTGGGCCTCCTGAAATCCGGACAGATCGTAACAGACAAGAGCGGTCAGGTAACCACGGGCGGAGCTGGGGGAATTGGATAGTGACGCCCATTCGCTGATAGGGCTCGTTTTCCTCTGGGGGCTCGTTCCGCAGCCTCGCTCAGGAGGGCAGGTCACAGAGCGCTGGACTGCCTAAGTTCCTTTCCGCACGGCCCTGGGGAGAAAGCCAGCGGGACAGCCTGTTCCTTTGAAAGCTGCAGTAGAGAGGTGGGTCAGGCAGCCACCTGTCCAGGCTTCCCCAGCTCCATCCTACACTCTGTATATCTTGCCTGCAGGACATGCACTGCCTGGCAGATCTGAGGCTCCATTAATGGGTCTAAAGCATCCCGAGCCCCTGTTCCTGTAGGACTTGCTCTACAGAATGTAATTCCCCAATGGCTCACTGCAGCTGGCCACTGGGAAGTGAAGAGGAGCAGCAAACAGGGAGTGCAGCAACTGCAAATAGCTGGCCTTCCCGGGTGGGTTTACATCATTAACCTGTGGAACTCACTGCCACAAGATATCACTAAGGCCAAATGCTCAGCAGGATTTTAAAAGGGGCTAGATTTTTGTGTGGCTAAAGAGAACATCCGTACTGTTAATGTTAAACAGGCCCAAAACCAAGGACTATAAACCCTCATTCTTTAGGCAATAAGATCTCCAACTAACTGATGTAATTTAGGAAAAAGTTTCCCCTGTAAAGAGAGTATCCTGCAGTTGTCCAGTCTGGTTTTCTTGCCCCTTACTCTGAAGCATCAAGTACTGATCACTGTTGGAAAAAAGATACCAGGCTGTATGGACCACAGCTGATCTGCTATGGGACTTCCTGGGTCCCTTTCCTAGCCCAGTTGCTAAATAGTGGTGTCCAAAGAGGTGCTAGAGGCAGCCGTGTCGCAGTGTTGAACTCACACAGTGATTATGTTGCTATTAAACCAACATCCTGTAGTACTGAAAACCCGAGTGAAGATTTGTTTCAGTGCATTTCCTGGCTCTTTGAAATGCTCAGCTCACTTGCTGAGTGAAAGTGATGAAAACGGGATGTGTCTCCGTGGCTTGGCAGGCGGGTATTTTGGCTTCCAAAGGTGACCTGCCTGAATGACTGATAACCAGGGCTGGCCCATGTCCAGCGGGGCACTGGGGAACCTGCAGCTGCCAGCCCAGGGAAGGAAATGAGTTTTAAAGGCAAATTCTTAGGGCAAGTGGGACTGGTTGGCCCTTCCCCAGGACGGAGTGGGTTAGTGGGAGCAGTCGCAGGCTGACAAGACTGGCTCCTCTCTGCAGGGAGGTCGCTTTTCTCTCCCCGGCGGAATGCGATTTGGTTTAACACCCTTGACTTGCAGGTGTTCCACTAGAGAGGCGCTGTGGAAATCCTTCGTAGCCAAGAGGAATGGCCCCGGCCCCGGCTCCCTGAAGGGTACATTAGAGCCTGCTAGAGAATGCGCAAACACACCGTGTAGCCCAACGCTGTCACTCCCAGCCCGCCTGGAAGCGCCTGTGCCAGAGCCATGCCTTGGCGTGGGCCTCCTCTTCCTAAAAGTGGAGACACGTTGCCAGCCCCTAGTGCCATCGCATCAGCTTCCCTAGTGATTGTAGCAGGGTCGGTCCAGGCGCACCAGCTCACTGCCACCTGGGGCATGGTGGTGGTTAGCAGCACGCGGCTTGTTCCCCTCCTCGGAGAGCATGTGCTGGTTGAGGTCTCGCTGTCCAGGGGTGCTGCGGCCCGCGGAAGACCCCCTGGAGTGTTATAAATGAGGTGCTCCCTCCGAGAGCGACACTGTCTCTACATTCTTCCTCCACCTTCCCTGGGCTGCAACAGTCGCCTCCGGCTGGCGGGTAGCATCGCTGCATGCTCAGCACCCATGGCCATTGCCTACTCACGGTGTGTCGTCAGGAGGGACCCTCGCAGCGTCTTTGCTAGGAGCCCGGGGAGCTGTGGGGAGGAAGGGTGTTGCCGAGGGGATGCCATATCTTAACCCAGCTGCTAGGTGACAGCTCCAGCTCTCAATCACCAGGGAACTTCTCCCCTCTACATCTGGGTTTCCTCTCCGATGGCGCCCGGTGGGCTGAGCCTGGCAGTGTTTTGTTAGGGGGCCATTCAACTGGGGTTAAAAAGAGAGACCCTAGAGTGCTGGGTCCAGAGAACCAAGCTTCACCTGATGCTTTGAAGAGTCAGCCACACCGCAGTGTGTTAACAAGGGCTGATTTAGGACAGTGAAGCAGGGGAGCATTAGCCCAGGGGGCTAAGGTTTAAGTGAAAGAGAGAGTGTAAAACTCCCAGCCCGGAAAGGGAGAGATTCACCTCCACTCACCGACGAGCCAGAAAGGCGGCTCTGAAATCAGGCAGATTTACTCTCCAGCGTCATTTGAATTTCCAGGGATCTGACAGGGTGGGGGTTGGGTCTCTGAGGTTTACTGGGGGCGGGGGAACCCGCTTTGCTGAATATTCGTGGTGTCTGCCTGCAGTGTTTTAATACGCAGCCGGATCTGACTCCAGTCCATCCGCTAACATTCACGTTAATGCAGGCAAATGCTGGCTGCCAAACAGCAACATTCCTGGTATCAGTCGGTGATTCTGGGCCGCTGGAGCGTTTTGGCGACTAGCTCCCATTGGGAGATTCCCAGCAGGAATATAAACCCTGCCTTCCTCTTCTGAGTGGCAGACACACGCACGCACCCAGGGATATTACTCATTGCAAGCGGCGTCACTGGAAAACGTCCTTCCTTTGGCGTGCATGGACATGTACAGCGCCTAACACCAAGAGCCAGTTCTTGCTTCAACGCTCTGTTCAACATACTGAAGGCCTGGTCTACGCTGGGGTTTGCAACAGTCAGAAGCCAGGGTCTGGTTCAGACCCCTACTGTGGATAGGCAAAGGGGCTTTAAGCTGCATAGTGCAGCAGTGCAGTGCTGCTGGGGTCAGCCACGGCAGTGCAGAGAGCAGCTTGGCCTGCCTACGGGAGAGATTGGTACCAACAACTCTAGTCAGAGCCAACCCTCTGTGGTGAACCAGGCCTAAGTCTCACCAACAGGTGAGCTGGGAACTGCTACACTCGGCTCACTAAGCCTGTTTCTTTGTGCCCAGGATGCCGAAAACGGCTCCATCTACCCCTCCGTGTCCCAGCAACTGCTGAGCGCAAGCAGCCCCGGCTCCTCCGCCTCAGCAACCCCGCTGGCCTCTCAGCACTGCCTGCAGCTCCTCCAGCATCAGCTCCTGCAGCAGCAGCAGCAGACACAGGTGGCCGTGGCACAGGTAAGGGGCTCCCTGGCCCTGTTTTTTGGGGGAGGAGGTGGGGATCACACACACACACACACACCACACACTCCCCCTAATGACCTGCCCCTGCCTTGGACAAGGTTCCTTTCCCTGGATAACTCAAGCCCGTCACTGCTCCTTGCTCTGTGCCCTGGCCGGGCCTGCGGGAGTCTTGCAGAGCAGTCCCGGGTAGAATGTGGCTCTTAGCGTTGCATGTAGCTAGAGGCAAAGCCGCAGGATTGCAGGATAAAGACTTAGCCACAACCCCGGCGCTCTGCTCCGGGACAGCATTGGAACTCAAGCACTTCACAGACCTAGACAGGGAAGGACTATGAACACCTTACATGTGGGGAAACTGAGGCACAGTGCCCCCCCCCAATAAATAAATAAATAAATAAAAATAGTCCACGTCCAAGGTGGGTCTAGTACCCAGAAGTCATAAGATTTAGTCACAGCAGTCACGGATTACGTGACTTTACTGGACCTCCATGACAGCCCCGGCTGAAGCAGAAGAAATGTTCCCCACATAGCCCTGTGGTGGGGGCCGGGAGCCCCTGCCCTGTGGCTTGCAGTGGGGGCTGCAGCTGGAGCTGTGCACCTCGCCCGTGGCTTGTACGCGCTTTTTAAACCTCTTGTTATTTTGTTAATCCAGCCGGTGCTTGATGGGCACGGACACCCTTCCAGCCCCGACTCCCCTAAACCAACGGGGGGGGGGGGGGGGGAAAGGCTCAATTGGAGCGGCTCTGGCCTGGCCCAGCGGGGGAGGGGACAGACGTAGCTCAGAGGGAAGAGTCCCGGCTCCTGCCTTTGCACCGCTATTCCACCGTGTGCGGCTGCTCCAGAGCACGTCCCGCTCCGTATGGCCGGCAGCTGGCCAGACCCACAGCAGCCGTTGCATCGCACCCGCCTCAGCCGCTCGGCTGACATCCCAGCAGCCAGGCGGGGCTCTGCTGACAGGAAGACAGGGCCGGAGCCGCCTCGTTTGTCCTGAGTGTGCAAATGTGCATCTCACTGTTAGCCATGGGGGAGGGGGATTTACATGGAGGCTGAACTGCCCCGGAGCCCCTGGAATTCCCAGGCCCTGGGACACATTTCACTGCGGATTTCCTTCCTTTTGTAGGGGGCAGGGATTCCTGCAGGGGAGCAGCCCGTTCCCGCGGAAGCAGCTCCCGCGATGTGCCCCGTTCCTATAGCACGAGGTGCTTTACACCCTCCGGGCACGCTGCCCCACTGACATGCAGCCGCCTGTGGGGTGGGCCTCGTTCATGGCCCAGCCGGGGGGGTTGGACAAGAGCAGGCCCCTGCCGCCAAAGAATCTTCCCTGGGAGATGTAGGGGTCACCTCGGGCAGACAGGGCCCCGCCGCGCGCCTCAGGCCATGTGACGTGCCCAGTGGGCGTATCTGCTCCGAAGGCAGAGCTCACCCCGCTGGGACTGGAGCCTGCCAGAGAGGGGGACCCCAGGAGACAGAACAGCAGCAAGGGTGGCAAAGAAACCCGATCCTGGGCAAGGTACAGAACCGTTCCCGCTCCGCAGGCTCGGGAGAGAGACGTGGCCAGAAGGGAGCCAGGCGGCAGGCCTGGGCAGTGGCCTGGAGCCGCGGCCTGGCCCTGCCCCAGGAGAAGGTGACGTATCGGCGTCTCCTGACCCTGCAGGTGCAGCTGCTGAAAGACCAGCTGGCCGCCGAGACGGCCGCCCGCATCGAGGCTCAGGCCCGGGTGCGCCAGCTGCTGCTGACCAACCGCGACCTCCTGCAGCACGTCTCCCTGCTGGTCCGGCAGCTGAAGGAGCTGGAGATCAAGGTGCAGCACAGACAGCCAGGTGAGGAGGGTGTGGGGGGCAGGGCACTTATAGAGCCTCCCCGCCGGGGTGGGGCGGGGAGGCCGGGACATCCCACAGCCGGGGGAGGTGCTGAGAACAGCCCAGCTCGACTCCTCCAGGCAGCTGCTGAGAGCGAAGGAGAGGACGGCGCTCTCGTTGGGGGCACCCCAGAGCCTGTGCTGCAGCACGGCCCAGCTCTGAAGCAGGGCACAGGGCTCTTTGCCGGCTCCCTGCCAGGGCCCAGCCCAGGAGCCGGAGCGGCGCTGGCGCTGGCGACGCGTTGGCCTGGATGCGTGTTTCCAGCTTGTGTGCCCCCATTTCCCGCCCCTGCGGCTGGGGCGGCAGCTCTCAGGAGGGGCTGGACACGGCTGCGGGCAGCCTCCAGTAACCCCCACTCCTTCCCTGCCAGGCCAGCCCCTGCCCTGGCCCGGTTTATGGGATACACCTGTCCCAGGCAGGGTGGCACCGGGGGGCCGCTCCGAGCTCCAGCCAGCCTTTGTGCTCCCAGCGGGGCTCTGGCAGTGGGGTTAACATGGGAGATGGAAGGTGCCCCCTGTGCACTGCACTATGGGTACGTCAATCCCCGAGGCGCCCGCCGGGGAGAGCGGACCCCGTATCGTTGATGGGGAATGGAAGGAATCGGGTTGGGAACCGAATGCCGGACCGCAGCCTCTCCGGCCTGGGCCTTCCCCCACCGTCATTCCCGGGCCAATTCCACTGCTTCCCGCAGCAGCCCGAGGCCTGAGACGACCAGGGGCCTTCAGGGCTTGTGAGCGGCACTGGGTTGGGCTCTGTCCACAGAGCAGAGCAAGCTCCCCTGTCTGCCCTGCCCGTGGACCCCCGCCTGACCCCAAGGGCAGGCAGCTCAGCCTGCTCATCCTCCAGCCAAGAGCCCTGCAGCCCCCGCAGCCAACCGCTGGGGGTGGGGGTGGGTTTTTACGCTGCAGACAGATGGCTGCTGCGAACTGAGACCCAACACAACTCAGCTCACAGAGCCTCTGATGGGCCCGAGGGGCTAATGGCAGAGAGGGGGGAGGGACCCACGCAAAGCCAGCGCTGGCCCCAGGCGGCCATCTTCTTCCTCCCTCTCCCGCTGCAGGTGGAGGGGAGAGGGCCTGGTGCCGGGGCTGGCTTTGGACCAGCGCCGTCCTCCTCCCCCTGCTGCAGCTCTAGGCAAGTGCCGCGGAGTCCAGCTCCCTGGGCCAGGGCCGCCGAGCCCCCTCTCTCCCCGCCCCGCCTCTGCTGGGCCTGCCCTAGACATGGCCGGGCCTACCCAGGCTCTGAGGGGAGCGGGTCGGGGCCGGAGCACTTTACCCAGGCTGCTCCTCTTTTGCCTTGGCAGTTGACAGATCCTTGCAGAACCTGTCCCTGAACCTGAAGAACCATTACAGCCTGGAGCTCAACCTGCCCTCCACCTCCACCCCGGCCAGTGTCCTGGGCAGCCCCCTGACCCTGCGGGGCACCAGCGCCTCCTACCTCAACCTCCTGAGCCTGGAGAAGGGCGGCGGGGGCCCTGCCGCCACGGACGGGGACGAGCGCCTGGAGGGGCGGGACGGTCTGCACCGGCGGGTGGAGGGCGCCGAGGTCGGCGACCAGGCTCTGCTCAATGGGGCCGGCAGGCAGCCAGCAGGCGACCCGAGCAGCAGAGCAGAGGACGAGAGGTAGGTCGGTCTCCCCGTCCCCCCGCTGGTTAACGGGCACCCGCACGCGGTCCGAGGCAGCGAGAGGAGCAGGGACCCTCCCCCACCTCTGACTGCTCCGTTCAGCGCGAAGCTGGGCCAGTGGCCGTGGCAGGCCCGGGGGGCAGTGGGGGGCACAGCCGCTGGGCCAGGCCGCGCTCCCCCGTAGCCTGCAGCCTGCAATGGAGAAAGGCAGGCGAGTCTCATCTGAGGGCTGCGGGCGGCAGAGCACAGATGAAACCCAAAGGGAACAGTAAGAGGACAGGGCGAGCGAATACCTGATGCCTTCGCACCGGCCCCTGTGGGCGCGGTTGGCGCTTCCCTGTCTGCACAGAGCCAGGGACAGCGGGGTGGGGCTCGGTCCCCAGCCTGCTCCCCCCCACCCAAGAGCCCAGGTCCCCCCTCCAGGGTTGTGAGAAGGCAGCTGGCCTCTGAGCTCTCTCAGAGCTGAGCCCAGGGTCTCAGCAGAGACTTGCTTAGACACCGACGACTCTTTGCTCTCTGCTCTCAAGGTCGCAGCCGCCCATCCCCAAGATCAACCCCCCGCCGGCCATCCTGCGGAAGAGGTCGAGCAAGACCTCCCCGAGCCTGGAGGTGGAGCCCAGGCCTGAGAACGCTGCTCCCACGACACTGCCCAGCCCCAATGCCACCAACGTCACCACCTGCTCGCTCGCCAGCGCGGAGTTCGAGTCGGACGCCAGGACTCCTGCCCCCGGCACGGGGCTCTTCCCCGGCCAGGGGGCCCGGCCGGCCTGGGGCAAAGACAGGACGGGCGAGAACGGCCACGCGTCCCCCGTGTCTGGCACCCACCGGCCTTCGGAAGGGGCCTCTGCACCTGGAGAGATGACGAGCAAGAACCCAGCCGGCACCCTGGACCGCACCTTGCTGTTCTCCTCCGCCGGCACCGCAACGTGCTTGCACATCAGCTTCTCGGAGGATGAGCTGCCGGAGAATGAGGTGGACGAGGCCGTAGGGCTCAGCCGGGTCCCTGCTTAGCCCCCCCAGTTAACTGGCAAGCTGGGCAGGTGCCATCATCTTCCGATGGCAGAATGTAGACTGGCACAGACCTCGGGGGAACTAGAGTTCTTAGTAGTTAGCCCGGGAAGCAGGTTGCTTCTCTGGCTTCTCTGCAACATGTAGCAGCTAGGCTGGCTGTGTAACACCCTCCCCAACAGGCTGCTGGGGGCTACAGGACCAGGCCTCCAGGAACCCCCCACGTGGTCCCAGGCTGTGGGCTGCAGCCCCCACTGTGCAACAGACATTGGCTTGGAGAGCAGATGGTAGAGCGGCTACCACCGAAGTCTCTTGGCGGGGGATATTGGATCCTGCCTAGAGAGCCCCAAACAGGACAGGGCCCAGAGGAGAGGGAACACATGCAAATCCTCACGTGCTCCACTCCTGACCACTTGGGAATTGAATCCATTTGAATATGAATTAGCGGCTTGACCAGGAAACTCGGCAGCGATGGGGCTGGGAGCAGAGCGGGACGGGGGTGCTAGCAGGCGCTTTGACACGTGCGAGGCAGCCCCAGTGAGGCTGGAGAAGACCCTTGAGAGAGGTGCGTGCCGGGGTGGGCAGAGGCACAAGGACCCTGGGTTGATTAACAATCCAAGCCCACCAGTCTCCCCAAAGCGATCTGCATCGGACGGGGGCCGATAGCTGCAGGCTGGGGACCTGTTACCTGGTCCCATGGGTCTCGTTCCCTTCTCAGACTGATCCCCATTCGCTAATGGGACAGGAAGAACAGCCACTGTTTGGTAGGGGGCGGGCTTGGGCCGAGGTTTGGGTGGTTTGGCAAGTTATGGATCCGTTTTTCGGGGTAATGAAATGTGGGGCTGAAGGGGGGGCACTGCCCGTAAGGTTCATGCTGTGAACATGGGGAGAGCGTAGCTGCAAAGGGGTAAGCTAGAGCCAGGGCAGCATTAGGTGCCGTTTAGACCAGGTGGGGTTACCCAGATGTCCCCCCCGCCCCCGAATGAGTGGGGAAAGCTGCAGGTTGGGGTGAGGGAAGTGAGCAGGCCGGTGCGTTGCAGGCGGCCGGGCCGTGTGGCATGGAGCGAAAGGCAGCTCTGGGCAGAGGTGGCAGGGCGAGGGTTAGCTACCACGTCACACACCCACGGGCTAGGCTCCACAGGGGCCCTCTTCACGCAGGAGACTCCTACAGTGCCCGGCCGTGTGCGGTCTGTGCCAGGGTGACCTTGCCCTGGCTGGGCGGATGGCAAACGTGCTGGGGTTTGGCCAGGAGGGTGATCAGAGGGGAGGACTAAGAGTGGCAGCAGTCGAGTTAGGTCCAGGGGATAGGTCGGCCTGCACAGCTTGGTGCCCATCACCAAGGACCAGTCCAGCTCCCGCTGGGATGTCATTCGGTCCGCCAGGGAACACGCTGACAGGTGGTGAGAAAGCAGAAGGGTGGAGCATTTTGTTACTGGACTTTGAAGGAAACCAAGGCTGTGTCCTGCTCTCTCGGCGCCGGGGGATTTCCACGCAGCGGGCGTTCTCATTACAGATTAGTTTTCCACTGGTGCGTGTGCCTGGTGTGTTTCTTTATTTTAAATACCATGGTCCCGAAAGTCCCTCGATCCACGCTGGGGGATCCGCCCGCTGGGACTCCGGCCACTAGAAGCAACAACAGAGCCTCCCACCCCCCAGTAAACCTGCGGCATTCCTGGGGTCGTGTCTACACGAGGAGCGCTACTCCAGCAGAGCGGCACTTTATAGCAGTGTAGTGACACACACATCCCCCGGTGACACACACCCGGCCTGGTTGTGGGTCTCCAAATGTCAGGGCAACCAGCACAGCCGTAGGGGTCTTCCTGCCCCTCCCCGCAGCCCAGCAGAGCTGGGGCAGCAGACGGCTGTCACGTAAACCTGGCTTTGAACTGGTTCGGCCGCAGTCGCCCTTGGGGCATGTCCAATGTAGACGCCCCATCACCTCTCGCGCAGCCTCATGGCGCTAGGCACACGAAGGCCAGTCCTGGTGTGTCACCTGGTGGTGACAATTGGTATTACACTCAGCAGAGCACACACCCTGGGCCCTCCCCTGCTCAGGGGGGATGGAGGCAGGACAAGCTACAGCAAAGCTCCCCCGGGCTTGGCTCAGCAGAGACGGGACCCAGGTCGCTCACACAGGGCTGGTGGCAGCATGCAGGGGGCTGAACAGCGGGGGAGCAGCAGCTGCTCTCCTGACCCCCAGGGACCTACAGAGCCCAGGGGGCGAACGCGGATTTTGGAAACAAATCCCACCGATTAAAGCCCGTGTTCCACCTTCTCGGTCGCTCCGGCCGCCACGCTGGGTCCTGCTCGTGGCCTGCGCTCGCCATAAAGCTGCTGCTCCCGGGGAGGTCCAGGCCCTGCTCAGAACAGGTACCGTGCAGCCTCTCGAGCGACGCGGCCACGTTTCTATTATGGTTACCGTGGCGCCACCTTTGGCGAGCGCTGCAGGCCCCGCAGCGCTGGCTGGGTAGCCCGAGCAGGGGCACATAGTCGGTGGCCCCGGCAAAGCAGTCAGTAGGGGCCAGGATGTGCAGTGAGGTGACCAAAACCCAAGAGCCAGCCAAGTCCACCACCATCCCACACGCAGCGCGACACCCTTGCTCTCCGCCAGCAGCCTGCCAGGCCCTCCGAGCGAGCCTGGCTCTGTCCTGCAGCACGGACTGGTCCCCAGCAATTCCCAGGCCAGCGTCAGCTGCGTGAAATACCCACTTCAGGCTCTGAATTCATCCGACCTCCAGACAATGGGCAAGGCTCAGTTCTGGTGCGTTCGCCAGTGCCTGGAGAGTGGCTACGGCCCACTGTTAGTCCCAGGCAAGGGAATCACATGCCCCTGGGCAGGCCTCAGGCTGACAGGCCAGTAGCTTATGCTAAGGGGCCTAAGTGCCTCCCAACCTCCCCTCCTGAATATGACTCCAGCCCCCTTCCAGAAGGGGCCGGCGGCCCCTGGTGTCAGCCCTTCCCAGGGCTGGTTTTGGGTTTTTCACAATAAAAAGGAAGTGGAACTTTGTCCGATTCACTTTGGCTCCTGGCTCGTCCACCTTTGTTGACGAACGGTTTCTGCAGCTGAAGCAGCCGGCACCGGTTCTCCAAGGCTGCCTGCTGACCTGCTCCCTACCGCGGAACAGCCTGTGGGATCGCCCTGGTCCTGCCCCTCCTCGGCAACAGGTCTCGATTACCCTTAGCAATGGCGCAGTCAGGGCAAGCGTCCCCGGGCCACCTTTCTGGGGTAATTTCCTCCTGCAATAAGCCTGCAGGGGGAGGGACTTTATCCCACTGTCTGTTCCCCACCTTCTGCCACCTGCCAAACCTCAGCGTGACTCAAAGCGAGTCCCTGCAGCAGAGAGGGGGCATTTACAAGCTAACAGCCTTACATGGGCACAACTCGGCCGGTGTCTGAGAGGGGAGTGGGTTTTCCCACACAACACCACTAGGGGTCAGCCAAACCTCACTTTCCTCCACTCCCTCTCCCCAGAGATGCCGCCAGGCCCTGTCTTCGTAGTCACACAAGCCGGTTCGTAGTCACACAAGCCGGTTCGTAGTCACACATGCAGTGGCACCGGGGCGCGTCTGTGCCGGGGTGTGCGCCGGAGCCAGCTCCCTGGCTGGACGTGCTGCATGTCCCAAGTGGCCTCCTCCCCAGAGCTAAGCCACCCGCCAGGGAACAGGGAGGCCTGCTGGAGCCCATGGCCAGGTGGCCCATGTACCCCACTCAGTGAAGAGAGGAGGTCGAGCACCCTTCATGGAGGTCTCAGCCCAGGGCTGGAGCCCCCGGCGGTGAGCGGGGAGCTGACTACTGGAGGAGCTGTCCCTGGGCGAGCAAGGGGGGCGGGGCGGAGAACGGAGAATAGCGACGACCGCGTGTTAAACAAATGGCGTTTCCCTACCGCACCCAGTGCGGGGCTCACCCCGGACAGCGTCCCCCTCGCCCCTCCTTGACGAGAGCTATCCGGACGGGTGGGCCAGGCCTGCTGCTCAAAGGGGACAGGTGGGGTGGGAGCTTGCTCCGTCTGAATCCCAGCTGGCGCCCGAGTTCCATGGGGCGGGGCCCTGCCTTGTGGGTTTGGCAAGTGCTGGCCACCTCCTAATTAGATCGTCACCCTGGTGCCTCAATTGCTCCTGCTGGTGCTTCCAAGGGGAGCCACGTTCCCCACAGCCAGTTCCAAAGCCCCACCCCAGGCTAGAACTAGCCACCAAGAGCCAGGTTACAGGGGGGAATAGAGCCAGCAGCAGGGCCGGGGCCATTGGCCCCCTGGCCCTAGGGGGCAGCCAAGGGAGACAGCTGGAGGCCACATTACCAGCAGCACAGCAGACACCTCCAGCATCTTGGTGCTGCCCAGAGAGGCTGAGCACATTCGGCAAAGCTGCTCGAGGGAGCCGGCAGGGGGCTGGGCACCCACCGCTCAGCTGCTCGCTCGTGTGTCATCGTGCTAGCCAAGCGATGGATCATGTCCAAGAGTTTCCTTAACCACACATTGCCCTGCACCTCCAGGGACAACCCAGGCCCTCTGGCCAGTCAGCACAGCGTGGGGGGGGTGTCTTTGTTTGATGGGTTCTGGACAGCAGCGGTGTCCCTGCCATCTCTACCAGCTGCTGCACTGGTCCCAGCTGGGCAGGCGTTCAATGCGCCCCTAACCGCACACTGGCCTGGGGCCCGAAGGGTCCGGGTGATGCCCAAACCTCAAGGCATCTCTGCCACCACCTGTCACCCCCCACGCAGCCCAGCGGTACAGATACAGCCCTTGGGACCAGCCTGTCGGTTTTAGGGAGCAGCTTCGCCCCCTGGTGCTCACTCCTCCAAATTGCAGCTGGGAAAGTTTGGCCCGCTCTGGCTCATGAGATCCTCGGTAGAATTGGGGGGATGCCAGTTAGGGGGCTGGGGCACTGAGGAGCCAGGGGTGGCGGATTAGATCACAGCTGGCACCACATCAAGCCTTCCCGGATCAATGAATGCGGAGACTTTGGGCGGGGGGGGTTGCTCACCGCAGGGGAGGGTCTGTCCGCAGAATCACCACCTGAGAGAACAGGACTCAGCACAGCAGCTGTGAGGCCCGACTGCCACAGCAGAAGGGCTGCCACGGCGTGAGATGGGATGGAAAATGTCAGCAAACCCCGCTGATGGACAAGAGAAGGGGAGGCGAAGGGGTGTGATTGCTAAGGGGGAACAGTCACCGTGGGTGAAAAACCCCCAGTGATTTCACCAGAGAAACCGCAACTAACTAGGGAAGTGTTATCCTAACTAATAGCATGTCAGAACCCCAGCCATGTCCCACAAGGATCCCCCTCCCTCTGTTCAATTCTACAGGGCCTAGTCAATTTCGTCCCCTATCCACTTCTATAGGGGTGCTGCATGGGCATAAGGGAGACTTGGTGATCTTCTCAGGTCTCCCTAGCACGGGTCAGTAGATGATGCTCAGGAGTAAAGCAGTAAGTGGGAACAAGTGGCTCCAGGTAACTCCTCCCTCTCCCTCCCATGCTGGGGAACAGGTAGTCAGCCGTGTGCAGGAGGTGCTGCGAGGGAGGGGGAAGAGTGGATGTTTTCAGGTAACTATCCACAATGACTCCCAAGATCTCTTTCTTGAGTGGGAACAGCTAATTTAGACCCCATCATTTTGTATGTACAGTTGGAATTATGTTTCCGATGTGCATTACTTTGCATTTATTGACACCATTGGATTTCATCTGCTATTTTGTCGCCTAGTCACACTTTGTAACACTTCACTAATTCAGTATAATCTGCAAACTTTGCCACCTCGCTGTTCACCTTTTTCCAGATCATTTATGAGTATGTTGAACAACACTGGTTCAAGTACAGACCACACTATTTACCTTTCTCCACTGTGAAAACTGACCATTTATTCCTACCCTTTGCTTCCTGTCTTAACCAGTTACTGATCCATGAGCGGCCCTTCCCTCTTATCCCATGACAGCTTACTTTGCTTAAGAGCCTTTGGTGAGTCACCTTGTTAAAGACTTTCTGAAAGTTCAAGTGCACTAAATCCACTGAAACACCCTTGTCCACAGGCTTGTGGACTCCCTCAAAGAATTCTAATAGATTGGTGAGGCATGATTTCCCTTTACAAAATCAATATTGACTCTTCCCCAGCACCTCATATTTATTGTCTCTGTGTCTGATAATTTTGTCCTTTACTGTAGTTTCAACCAATTTGTCTGGAACTGAAGTTAGGTTTACCTTTCATTGCCAGATTGTCTCTGGAGCCTTTTTCAAAATAGACATTACATTAGCTATCCTCCAGTCCTCTGTACAGAGGCTGATGTAAGCCGGGGGTTGCATTTACCACAGTTAATAATTCTGCAGTGTTTCATATCTGAATTCCTTCACAACTCTTGGGTGATACTATCTGCTCCTGCTGACTTATTACTGTTTAATTTATCCATTTGCTTCCAAATCTCCTCTATTGGCACCTCAATCTGGGCCAGTTCCACAGATTTGTCACCTAAATCGAATGGCTCAGGTGTGCGAATCTCCTTCACATCCTCTGCAGTGAAGACTGATGCAGAGAATTCATGTAGCTTCTCTGCACCAACTTTGCTCCTTTAGCACCTCGATCATCCAGCCCCACTGACTGTTTCTGATGGACTTAAACAGCAAAAAACCCACAACATTGTTCTGTGTCTTTAGCTAGGTGCTCTTCAAATTCTTCCTTGGCCTGCCTTATACTTTTACACTCAACTTACCAGAGCAACAGGAGGATAGCTGAAATCCCCCATATTTGTAGTGTTTTCTGCCTCTGTAGCTCCTCTACTCCCCAGAGCATTTCACAATCACCATCCTGGCCAGGTGGTCTGTAGTATATTCCTACTGCTGCACTCATTGTTCAAGCACGGAATGTCTATTCAGAGAGACATTTCTATCTACCTAGGGGGCAGGTTAATTCATTTAAGATTTTACCTTATTTGGTGCGATGCTTTCTTTCACATATAGCGCCATGCCCCCTACCCGGTCATTCCTATATATTGTGTACCTGGTATTACTGTGTCCCATAGATTATCCTCATTCCACCAAGTTTCTGCGATACCTGTTCTATCAATATCCGCCTCTTAATGAAGCTCCCCGGGCTACATGAGGTTGGGAAACTGAACTCTCTGCTCCACAGCTGGTTCCCTCCAGAGCAGTGTGATGAGCCTGGCCCTCCTACCACCTATGCAGAGACCAGGGGGTCCAGACCCCTTGAATAGCGGGTCAGCGCTTTCCCCACCAGTACAGTCACAGAGAAACATTTGCAAATGCTTTAAAATCTATTCTGTGCAGACTGAGCCATAACTCCATTCTCCTGCAGAGCCTTCCGGGGGCCTTTTCAACAATTAACCACGCCCGACTAGTACAATTATAGCATATCAGGATGGAAGCTCTCGGATGAGATGGACTATTTGTCTGATCCAACAGAGCTGCAGGCAAGAGGCTGGACTAGATGGGCCGATGGTCTAGTCTAGTCAACATCTCTCTCATTCATATTCTAGGAACGTTTGAGTTATTCTTTAATCACACTTCACCTATAGGAAAATCCAATGGACTTTAATAGGGATTAAACCGACTAGGTTCTAAGGAGGACATGCTGAAAGTGTATTGATGTTAATTGGTTGTCTCGATATAGGGTGACCAGACAGCAAGTGTGAAAATTGGGACGGGGTGGAGCCTATATAAGAAAAAGCCCTGAATATCGGGACTGTCCCTATAAAATCAGGACATCTGGTCACCCTATAATCAATACCTTTTCTATACTACCCTGTTTCCCCGAAAGTAAGACATCCCCCGAAAATAAGACGTACTTCCAGTTTTGCCTCTCACTGTAATATAATGTAATGTAATTTTGGGAGCAAAAATTAATATAAGACACTGTCTTATTTTCGGGGAAACACGGTATAGTACGGACATGGTTCTCTATTATTCAAGCATCCTATGGAAAAAGTGTATTATTTTGTATTATCCTGATGGAGAAGAGGTATAGAACAAAGGGATTCTTTAAAACCAGCCAGAATCTCTCTTGTGTGAAGTGGACTAAAGTTACCCAGCAACTTTTACCTCTGTTACACAAAGGAAACTTTCCTCCTTTTTTGTCAGAGATGCTCACTCCATTGAAATGATTGGCACACTGGAGAGCTGAGAAACTAAATTGTTTATACACTAATGAATAGAAGCTTGATTGCAAGATCCTGTTTGGAAAATTATAGTGCTGAATTGAAGCTGTACAATTACATCCAAAATGCTGCATATTCATTTCATCTGCTTTGCATAGAGATTAACAAGCGAGCCCTAAAGCAGACTGAAATTAAAGCTAACACCAGATTTAGTCACAGGTTACAAACTAAATGGCATTGTTTGATGGGTATGAATCTTTACCACCTGTCTGCCTGATGATTGCTAGCAGCTTACCAGACATCAAAGAGGGAGAAAAAGTTTCTTCCTATGAAGGAAGCATAATAAAAATGTTAAATAGTAATAGTGTCTCTTCTTCCCCTCCCCCCAAATAGTTCATTTCTGCAATGTGTCCCCTACAGCCAGGTCTCTTCTGGATGGTATAGAACTTATATTTTCCTGTGTCTGGCAAACTGGTTCCGAAGAACTGAGGAGCATTTTCCCCCCAGCCGAGAACCCCCCAGATCTGGCCAGTAAAGAGCCCTTTCATGACTAGCACACCACCAAGGTCCTGGCCACTTGTGACCATTAAAGATCGTCTGATAGCTTTGCAAATGGGCTCCTGAGCCCCAAGAACAGTTTGCTCTTGGATCGTGTCACTCCGCGGATCTTCCTTCCCCCTGGCATTTCGATCGGAGGTTTTTCTCCTTCACTTCCTGTCCTAAATCATCACGTAGCATGGCTGCTCTTTATTAAAACAGCGGTCACGTTTCACCCCAGAGGTGGCTGCATGGCAGTGGTGGAAGCGATCCTTCTGTCTAGGTGGTCTAGGGCATTCGGTGGAGTGGGTCTGGATTTCTGCTTGCTACGCCCGCCGGGTGCTCTCTGATGGGATTCTCGTGCCAGTGTCAGATGGTGACCCTAGGATGACTGTGGCTGGAGTGCACCAGAGCGACTTTATCCTGGAAACCCCTTGGGGCGCTCAGAACCTGGGTGGATCCTCCCCGCAGCCTGACGGTCACAGCCTTTGGTCCCAAAGCAGAGACAGAGCAACAGAATGCAGAGCTGCCCAGAGTAAGCATCCCTGGGAAGACTTCATTAAACAGCTCCCCCCCCCCCATCCCCCTCCAGCAGCCCTCTCGCTACCCACATGCACAGCACCTTGTGGGGACATTCGGGTCTGGAAGAGAAAACTCTTGTGCCCCCCCCCCCCCCGAGAGGGGCTCAAAATGCCCTCCCCCACTCTGAGGCCAGAACTGTGTCATCGTTTCCCCTGCTTTGTCCATCACAGTTAATAGCAGTGCTCTCCCTTTCCAGATTCTCCTCCAGCCCCTGCAACTTCTCCTTCCGTCATTCCCCCACTGCCCTCTCTACCTCCCTACATCCTCCCCTCCCACCCCACCCACTCGCTCGCCACCCCACGCATGGGGCAGAAGGGGCAAGCAACTCGGTGAAGCATTTCTCTGTCTCTCCATCCCCATAGTCAGCAGGGCCATCTCCCAGGCTGCACTGCTTTGCTCCCCGGGGGGCTCCGGGTGCCCAAGGGGAATTGGGTCGGCACCCTGGGCTGGAGGGTACTTTAAATGCCATGCCCCTAAAATCCCACATCAGCTATGCTGGAGGTTTCCACCCCCTCGCTCTGGGCCCGCCTATCAGAGAAAGTCTGAGCGCATGAGGAAGAGGAATCATTTCAAAGGGTTAAAGCTTCTGGGGGCCTGACGGCCCTGGGCATTAGATCCTTCATCTTTACAGTCCCAATTCAACTCCAGCCCCGGGGCAGTACTGGCCAGACATCCTCCCATGGGTGGCACATGAACTGTCACATGGGTGGCTAGCCCTCAGCCCTGCCCCTTCTGCCCCCCCATGCTGGAGTCCAGAGGGGGCCCCCCCCAGGTTAGTGCCCCCAGCCCTGGAGCACCAGGAGGGCAGGTGACAGGGCCCCAGTCCAAGCTGGGGCTATGGAACAAGGGGAACGGCAGAGCGGGAAGCAGGAGGGAGTCTGGGGGTAGAGCATGGGCGGGGCCATGCCTGGCTGTTTGGGGCGGCACAACCGTCCCCAGGCTATGATACCGGCATCCCCTGCATCCTCCCCATGGGATGGCTGTTCGCTAGGCTATGCAAAGCAGGCTTGGGGCACTCAGGCCAGCTCCTAGCAAACAGGCGCCAATAGCAGAACCACGACATAGAGACCAGGGGTTTAATGGACTAGTGTGAAGGCAGGATGGCCCAGTGGTTAGGGCCTTAACCTAGATTCGAGAGATCTGGCTTTGATTCCTGCGCGAGTGTGGGCAAGTCACTCAGCATCTCTGTGCCTCAGTTCCCCTCTGCACAACAACCCTGCCTCAGGGGGTATTGGGAGGATGAATATGGTGCCGCACTCAGATACCAGGGCAATGGGGCCGTATAACTCACTGACAGAACGAATGACTAGCTATCTCCCCAGGCCGGGCTGGGACACGCCGAGGGGTGTGGCACAGAGAAGTCCTGCACTCCAGGCCCATGTACTGTAGGGAGAGCGGTTCTGGCTCCAGGGCTGTTAATCCACTCAGGTAGGGGAGTTTTCTGTTTAAACACTGCTGGGCTCTGTGGGCATTTTATCTACTTCAATCCATCAGCCGAGTACACCTGGGAACCAGACAAATCCCACGCAAGCGGGGCCAAGCCTCGCCCTCGGCTGGACGGGCGAATACACCCTGGGGCTCCCCATTCAAGTCGGGCAGTGACATGACCGACACAGCGTCTCAGGCTCGCGTGGCCCAGGCAGTGCGGAGAACAGCCCCAGTGGTGATGGCGCCAGCAACATGCTTGGCGTCGTCTCTATTTCCAAGGGAATATCGACAGGTCTAATTACGGACTATCATGCAGGCAGCTTATTCGCTCGTTGCACAAAAACCAGCACTGAACCCTAAGCCACAGCATTCACAGAACGCAGCAAGACACTGCTGAGACCGCACAGGGGACCAGGCAGGCAAACCACCTCCAGCAAAACTAATTACTTCCTGATTGTCTCAGGCCACCCACTGGGTATAATAGTATAGACTAAATTCAGCATATACATAACTAAGTACTTGGCACCAATTTGAACACAATCATCATCCTCTGCGTTGCATAATTAAAATCTGATCACTCGGAAGAATTCTTTCCTGGTCCCAGTATTGGGGAAGGATTGCATAACGCGGTGTAAGAGAAGAACGCCGTGAAACACGCAGCACTAACGGTATTCAGTCACACGCCGGCTTTCCAAAACCGCCGGTTGAAAGCGTGGTGCAGTGTGAAATGACGGGGGAGGGGAGGCTCATCTGCAGACAGGAGGGTTTATGAGCCCAGTTTTAGCAACCAGTCTGAGGTCGTCTCAGGTTTCAGCAGCGCTGCTGCAAAGCCCTGCCACCAGTGTTCGATGCAGTTCAACGAGGGACCTGCAGCAACCTTAATTCTGCCCCTTTAGGTGTATGCAGTACAACCGGCTCCTTCTTTACAGGGCCTTTGTACATAATGGCAGCGTCTGACATTAGTCATCTGACGGGACAGGAATGGGTCCAAGCGGAGCCGTTTGCAAGCCAGTGAGAGGTCAGTGGGCTAAAAAAAACCCGACCCTGAGAAGGCAAAATGGGAAAGGACTCCTTGGCGCACAGAGCAATAGCAGAGCCGTGAGCACCATGAACATCCACTGAGGGAAGTGATCAGAAGCCCCTGGAAATAAAAGGTTTAGAACTGGAACCAGGAAAATACTGGGGAAAAATAACCCGCCGTGCGTGTTTCACAAACGTTGGTTCCCGTTTCTATGTGAATTCACTTTGGTCGCATCCTCCTGCATTTCCTTTTCATGCACACGTCACCCTTGCTAGCTCTCCATGCAAGCATCAGTGCGAACGGGCAGCTCACCCGCACACGTAACCCCCACCCTGAGCCTTCGCATCACAGGGGAGCTTGGGGGCCTAATCCTGTTCTGTCGCACGGGTGTAAATCTGGAGTAATGCCACTGACGTCAGTGGAGTTACTGCAACAGCAACGAGAGCAGAATCTTCCATTCACTTCATCCCCTGGTTTGCAACTGGATCCTACGCAGGCCATGCAGCGGGGTGGGGCCTCTCGGCTGCTCCCAAAGCACGCGCACGTTCCTTTGCCCTGACCCTTTGCAAGCAGAGAGTTGACCTCTATCCCTGCAAAGCAATGAGGCTTCATGGCCGGCGCTATTGTGATTGTCTGTCTGCTAAAGGCGTTTGGAAGGACGCAGTCATAAGAAATAAAACAAAGCGGAACGTGTGTGTCTGATCCATTGGCTTCCCTTTGAGGCCCCCTGGAGACTCGGCAAGAAGGAGAAAGAATACATGGATATTGCCGGAGCCCTGGCATTTGACAGCAGGCCAGCCCTGTGGTTGGCCGCTGCCATGGCTTGCGCTGTCCAAGCTCATAAATCACCCGCCGTGACATCCTTTTCACAACTCCATTCCCAGCCAGGATATTCCTATTCCTGCTGATTACACATCAGTGCGCTCGGGGGAAGTTGTATCTCCCATTTCCAGGAAGGGAGGCACCGCAAGGAAAACGCATTGATAAAAAGGAGAATGAAATCAGCTTTCTTCATGCTGCGAATCCTCTATTGTTCCCGCTGAAATCGCCAGCCATCGCTGGAGAAAGTATTTCCTCAGCAATAAATCTCCTGGGCTCCTCGGCAGCCTTTGCCTTGGCACAAGCTCCTTCTGGGGCTGTTTGGAAAGAACAGCGGCCTTCGCCGTGAGGCTGTCTGTGCGAGATACAGACTTGATTTGATTAACACTTTCACCTTCCACCCCTGGTCCTGTGCTGGGGCTACACCTCTGCAGGACGGATGCCAAGCGCTTGGAGAGTCCCAAGCGGCCATGGGATAGGGGTGCTTAGGTCTTTGGGGACAGACTTGTGTCGGCCTGTAGCAAGGCCACGTTGTGTCCAAGCAGAGCCAGGCTGAAGACCCCAAAGGGGCACCTAGCATAGCAGGAAGAGGAGCTGGTCAGCTCCTTAACCAGCGCCTCGCTGTGATGCTAGGAGCCACCATGCTGCTGGAGCTGCATCTTGCACAACAGCAAAAAACCAGAGCTTGTAGATGTTTGATCCCTTCTGGGCCTTTATTACCACCACGTCTGAGCCCCTGCGTAGCACAGGCAGGAGAACTCCACCCAGGGATTCCTGCATCAAGCCTCTCACTTCTAGGAGAGCTGTTAGAAGGAGACAGCTGATTTTGGGGTCCCTGAGAACACATGACACTCTTTGCAAGACCAGGGCTACTGACCATGCTGTTCCGCTTTCTTAAATTCCCCAGGCAATTCCAATGAGTGACAGCTTTCTTCAGGTCTTCATGTCCCAGCCTGGACCACAGCGCAGCGTTCCTGCGCAGACGGAACAGCGACGGCGTTTCAAGCCACTGGAGGCTGGCTCAGTAGTGGGGGAGGTAATATTCGTACAGAGGAGGACTGCGGCAGCATGATTCAAGTCCAGTGTCATCAAGTGTTCTGGGTTCTTTTCCAGGCTGTGCCACAGACTCGTCATATTTGATGGACAAGTTGCTTTGCCTCAGTTTCCTCCCATCAGTAAAGCAGGGATTAATAATACTCACCTGCGTTCATTAACTGATGTTTGTAAGTGCTTTGGGATCCTCGTGAGCTCTATGCTACTGAGCTGGCTTTCCAAAATTTCAGAGGAAACACACAAGTTAAACTAGTTTCTCACTGACATTTTAAAGCCACCCATAAAACACGTCTATCCACTTGGCTGCTTGTAAAGTCTGTTCTTCCAAACACTTTGGGCTGGCTGTGTCCCTTTAACAAAACAGCCCCCTTTGCCAGTGCTCAGAGTGAGGCTGGGGCCAGAAGAGCTAATGCAATCGTGAGAGGGAGTGGAGAGGTTATTTTCCCTCTGTCTCTGGCACTGGTGAGCCCCTGCTTGAATGCTGTGCCCAGGTGTAGTGTCCAGGATTCAAAAAGGATGTTGATAAATTAGAGCTCAGAAAAGAGGCAGACAAATGAGAAGAAAACCTGCCTTACAGTGATAGACTGAACTCTTTGAGCCTAGGCTCCTTAGCGTAAAGTTAAGGGGTGACTTGATGATCATCTTAAGTACCGACATGGGGAAAACCATATCTGAGAGTGGGCTCTTCAGTCTCGCAGCGAAAGGCCTGACACAATGCAATGGCTGGAAGTTGAAACTAGACCAATTCCCACGGAAAATAAGGCCTGAATTTGTAACACAGGGTAAATACCCACCAGAACATTTCACCATGAATGGTCCGACAGGGTGACCAGACAGCAAGTGTGAAAAATGGGGACAGGGGTGGGGGGTAATTGGAGCCTATATAAGAAAAAGACCCAAAATCAGGACTGTCCCTATAAACTGGGGACATCTGGTTACCCTAATCACTGACAATGTTCAACTCAACAATGGCTGGTTTTCTAGATGTTCTCTGGGAATTCTCTGCGGGAAGCTATAGCCCAGTCTGGATGATCAGAATGGTCCTGTCTGGCCTGTGACGAAAGCCTTGGGCTTGGCAATTCCATTGTCCGGGTGTCATATTTATAAAGCTAACGCACCAAAGTGACTTAGACGGACAGCTGTCAATCAACAGGACGTGGGAGTCTAAGCATCGTAGGGCCTTAAAAAACCAATCCCCGGCCTGATTTCTTCACAGAGTTTCCAAATGGCTCAGCACCCCAGCACGGTCACTTCTTTGGGGGCCTAAAAGGGAGCTGAGGTCTTTGAAATCTGGCCCCACGTGGGTGGAACTTTGAAAATTCTGGCCACTGGGCTGCTCTGCACCATCAGCACTGAAAGGCCCAGTGGGTTCCAAAGCAGGAGCGTCCAGCTCACTGCCAATGTGCTTAGCAAAATCCAGGTGTTAGGTGACCTCCCACGAGGCCACAGAGAGCATCTCTCAATGCCTCAGGCTCCCCCTTACTGGTGGGTGGCAGTGGTGGAGGAAATCATCACTTTATTTGACAGCTGATCTTTTGGTAATTGAGCTAATCATCTCAGAGACCAGAGCAATCAAATCGGAACCGTTTCACGCTCCCCTGGGGAGAGGAGCACTGGGAAATTCACACTGTAAGAAGTCAGACACTGAACCTTTCCAACTCTCAGGAATTAGAAGCATCTTATCCAAGCATGCACAGGAAATGCTCTGCTAGGCCCCAGCTTTGCAGCCTCTCCATGGGCCGATCTCCCTTCGATTCCTACAACTTTCCACGGGCAGAGTGAGTACAGAACTGGACCCTTGGTATGCTAGAATAGGCCAAATTATTCAATATCCCAGTTTTTCATCCTGTTAAACACTTATTCCTGGCAGGTGACACATTACAGCAGAACATCCACCTGCTTTAGCCTATGGGATACTCTAACATTACAACGCGGGTCTTCCTGTAAACTAGCAGTCTAATACTGGGATTGCGTCTAAGGCTCAGTGGAGTGGTCAACACGGGGAAGCCATAGTCCAAAGAAATTGTTCTGACATGAACCCAAATATGCTGCCCAGTGCCCTTTGGAATTAAACTAGCCTTACAATACAAAGAACTGCATTGAACCTAGATTCTTCACATTATGTGCTTACAGGTGAGGATCAGTCACCACCAGACATAAGCAAACCGCAGCCATCACTCACTGAATCCAAAGAAGAGACCGTGTTCATCCATCTTTTCTGTTACTTTCAGGGCTGACATAGACCTAGTTTGCTATGGCCAAGTATTTAAAATGCAGGAGCCGGGTTGATAGTTGTACAAGAGAAATAGATCAAATTTTAAAATAAATACAAGCAAAATTATCTGATTTTCATCAGCGTCATCAGCTGCCTTCCAGGGAGCCACAGTCATCCCCGTTCTTCATTTCTGGTTTACAAACTACTTCATTCCTTGTTGCTTTGGAAACCATCTCAAAGACCCTCTGCATCACCCAAAATAACTAGCAACAGATGCTACTTTGACCTTAGCAACTTCCTGGAAACATACATTTCTCAAAATGAAAATAAAAAGATTAATGTGAGGGAGGCGCTTGAAGTTACAAGGAAAGAGCAACACACAAGCCCAGGCATGAGAGCTGCCATTTGTAATGGCAACGCAACGCTTGGCCAGGGAAAGCACAAGCAGGCTACAGACTCCAGCTGACTGATCATGTGCGAACCCCGTCTCCACACGGCATTCTCTGGGTGGCTCGCTCACATTGGTGAGATGATCATACAAAGCTTCTGGGAGTTTTAGGGCCCAGTCCTAGGGGATCTTGAGCACCAGCTGCAAGGTGATGAATGCCCTTAATGTCACGGTACAGGGAATCACGGACTCTCAGGGTCACGATACACTAGAAATGCTGCAGTGTAGAAGGGAAGGGATACTGCCTTCCCTGCTGTAAATCCACCTCTCTGAGAGGCGAGGGGAGATTGGCAGAAGAATTCTCCTGGTGATCTAGTGGTGTCCACACCGGAGCTCACACTGGCTTAGTTATAGGGCTTAGTGTTCATAGTCCTGAGTGATGTAGTTGAGCCACCCTAACTTTGCAGTGTGGACCAGCCCCTCAGTCCCTATTAATCAGGGGGCACCTGTTATACAAAGCTAGACACCACACAAACAGGCTTCTACACACAGTGCTACCTGGATCTGCCTTGGTTTACCAGGACCACACCTGGCTGAATCGCCAATGACGTTACTGTAAGAAAGCAGGACATTACGCTTACTGGCTTCAGCGGGAGTCCAGGGTGCTCAGCAGCATCTCCTGCGAGCCAGACCCACCCACCTCGGGAGTAGAGGGCATTTCCTGAGTATTCATGACCAGCCCAGGAAGGGGGGATGGCTCAGACTCCAGGGTCATCAAGCTGGCGTCTTCCCTGGGCTCTCATCTCACTTATGAAGCTCAAACAGGTGGCTGGTGTCTCTTCTCATTTACCTTCTTTATCCAACATGGCACAGGGAACAGAGAAGGAAATGGCCATCTAGTCTATGTCCATAGCAGTGCAGGATAGCTCCCCGGGGTATGTCTACTAGTGCTTTGTGCAGCTTAGTTTAACATGTCCCAGGTAATGGGGCTTCCAACGCTTTCCTTAGAAAACTATTTCGCAGCTTCAAATATGTTGCACTCAGGATTTTATCACTTAGTGTCCCAAATCATCATGTTGCCTTACTGTGCAACTGTTAAATAGCTGCCACAGTCCACCCCAGAGGTAGCTGCATTTTAGAGGTGGGTCAATCATATCCTTGCTCTAGCTTTATATAAATTTACACGACGCATTGAAAATTAAGTGATAAACAATAATAACCTGTAGAATTAAAAGTTCTTTAGCAACATACATTTATCAAAGGCATTTAGTAGAAAGACTAGCAGTTTCAGGCTTATTCTGTGCTGAACATTGTAAAAAAATTAATGAGACAAGGTGGATGAAGTAATATTGTCTCTTTCACCAACAGAAGTTGGGCCAATGGAAGACAGTACCTCACCCACTTTCTCTCTCTCTCTCTCTGGTATCCTGGGACCAACAAGGCTACAACAACACTGCAATCAATCAATCAATTATAAGCCAATAATAATTGCATTTAGACTGGGTTCTCATTCTAAATGCCTGGTGATATTTATAGGTTTATATACAGTATGAACATCTTCCTTTGTACTGCTTCAAAAATGCATTGGATAGATAATATTGAGACTGAAACAGCATAATTATCTATAAATAATGACATTTTTATTTTAGGATGCTTACAAAAATATGGTGTTAGCTTAGAGAAATGTTTTTAACCTGTCTGTAGTGCAAGGGTCTGTCAATTGCTCTGCAGTTGTTCTCTCCTCTCTTTTTGGTTGCTCTCTTGCCTTTTATTTCCTACAATATGCAGAGGACTCTGTTTTGGGAGGAGGAGGAAGAAGAGATGCTACTAGCCAGGGTTTCTGTGTTACCACCACCATACTTGAGCTAAGTGTTCTACATCCACAGAGGATAAGAGCTTATTACTGCTACTAACGAATGGAGTTACTCCTGTATCTCAAGTGCTTAGAGGCCCAGGCTTTTAGTGTTGAAGGCTCTAGGGTCAACCCCCCTTAATACCTTTTTAAGAGGTAGGGGCTTTGTTAATGAACAAATTGAAGTGTTATTTAGGAAGCCCTCGCACCCCACTAGAGTGCTCAGGACTGGGCACATCACAAGCACATGACTTAAGCGAGAGCTAGTCCAGAAGTAAACACACACTCAGACTCGAGCCAGATCAGAACTTCCTGGCTTTGGTCCATCTTCAATTCAAATACAATCAAAGCGTAATAAAAACCTTCCCTCTTAATAGTCAGAGCAGCAAAGGCAAGCCAGCAGGCTCAATACACCCTGAAATGCGCAAGGGGGAGGGAATGAACATGGAGGCAACACTGGGCATTCTCCAGGAAAGCACCAGCCCTGGACGAAGAGCCTGGAGGGATTTCAGAAGCAGGGAAGGGTGAGTTGAGAGTGAAGTCTGGGGTAGCAAGTGTCACATCCCTGGGGCCCTCTCCACAAGGGCTCAACTGCCTGCCAACCTGCGACAAGCACCCAACAAACCAACCACAGCTGAGAGAAGCCATTTGGTTCAAGGAAGATGAGGCCCGGGCGCTCAGATGTAGCAGGCACCTTCGCTGTTAAGGTCTTAAAAAACAATCCCTCCAAATTATAAAGCTCACACAAAGCCCGCACCCCTCAGCAACAACTAGCCACAACAAGAGCCAAATACACTCACCAGCTAGAAGGGAAGGAGACACAGTCTGCTGCAGCCAGACGATAGCTTTCAGCATCCACCTTCCAAGCAGAGGACCTTGTCTCTCCCGGAGTTACAGGGGCAGCTAGCAGATGAGATGCTGGGAAAGGCTCCTTCTGAAAGAGGGCGGGCCCAGAGTGCAGTGAGAACTGGACTGGTGCTAAGAAACATTCCCAGGGCACAGGGGGAATTAAAGGCTTGGGGAGGGGAAGAGTTTCAGGGCTGGAGGTAGTATTGGCCTTTCATTTCCCTTAGATAGCATGTAGAATACAGCCCAGAGGTACCTGGCTGTGAGCAGCTGCTTGGCTGAAAGGGCCTCACCACTGCATCACAAGGACTAGTCTTTCCTTCTGTAGTTAAAGAGAAAGTACATGAAGGAGGAGCTGTGTTCTTGCACCTTTGGGGGCTGCTGTATGGCATACCCAGAATACAGGAAGAGGTTCTCTCTCCAAACAAGATGGGTCAGGGTTTTTTCCTGCCTATTTTTCACCTTTCAAAGATCAGGTGTGTCAAGTTTGTGCCTCTCCTCCTGGAGAAGTTAGAAGCAAGGCAGCCATCTCTTGTGATCAGTGGTGTTTTTCTTAAAGCCCCAGCTCCTGGAGTCACATGATTATGTGAGACTCATTTTTTTCCCAAAAATGTAAGTTTCCAGAGCTCACAGGATGGAGTCAGTCAGAGCCATAGTGTAGAACCAGTTGAAGGCAGCTGAACCCAGCCAGCCACATGGGTCAGGTGCCTTAAGCCCTCTAAAAATGGGGTCTTTGCCATGACTAGAACCAATCTGAAAAGTGGGTAGAAAAGGCCCAGAGTCAGAACCCAGGCACCCCTAGCCCTGACTCTGGGTTTTGTTATTTGAGGGTGTTTGAAGTTGCTTGTTGGGTCTGAACATCTCTCCCTTCAGGGGGTCGAACGGTAAGGCCATTGACGCTCTACCAATAACTCTCTCTAGGGCATGTCATTTGTTTGGCTCGGTGGTGGAGACATTGGCTAGATAGTTGTGATGAGCCAGATCTGTTACTCAGAGCACATTACTCAGGGTCTGTCCTCCAGGCACCCCAGGAACTAATGAATATTGAACGCCGGCAGCAGGCAGCTCCTGCCAATAGCTCCGCCGTCATCCTGCAAACTCCCATCGGCGGCAGCTAGCACAGCCCCTAAATGCACTTGGCTTTGGTAGCGTGTTTGGCCGTCACTGTTTATTCACGGCTGTTTATTCTGCTCTGATCCTTGCCAGAGCCTGGCCCACAGGCCCCCAAGTCTCACGCTGACTTCATCCCACCAGAATGCCTTTCAAAATAACGTCCAGTCAAAGTGTTGGATTGTTCTTGGGGCCTGTTGGGACAGGTCCAGAGCATCGCAGCCTGAATGAGAGCGCTGCCGAGAAAGACACTTGTTCCGTTACACCGAGACCTCTGCTGTTGATTGATCGACGCTAATCCCTCCCCTCTCCAGCACACCAACCCTTCCTTTACTGCAGAAACTCTATCCTGCGCTGGCAGGGAGACAGACATGATCTTAGTGGGGCTTTTCCATCTCCAGGGTTCCAGACAAGGAATTCACCCCCTCCTGCCTCATCAGCTCTGACTCAGACCCTTCCTAGCAGGACTAACGGCTGCATAGTGTCTGTCTTAGCCCTGCTAACACGTCCACATGTGCTTAGCTTTAAGCATGTAAGTAGTCTCCTTGACTTCAATGGAGTTTGGACAGTGTGTAAGCGGTCACAGAAGTGAGGCTGTGGGAGGATGAAGGGGGTGTTCAAACAGGTGCAGGTGAACAGGAACGCTCACAGTTTTGCTGAGTTCAAGGAATGCTGTTCCCCTTAAGGGATAGTTTGGCATGACACTGACCTCTTCGGATGTGATTCCCTGACACAGGGAAGGTGCTGTCTGGTGCAAGGCCTTCTTATGCGTTATTATTCTGTCGCCTTGTGCTGCTACTGGGCCTAGTGTCCCTTAATTAATCTGACAATAGAGTGAGTGTTCTCAGGTTACAGGCACTTCAGATGAATGAAGGTGTGTTGGGGGGGGGGAGGGAGGAGGCTCGTCCCTGCTGCAAAGTCCTAGGGACGTGATTGCAAATGTGGAGGACATCAAAGCCAGAGCTTCTGTCTCCAGTTCCATGTAAGCAGTTTAGTGGCACTCGACCAAAAAAAAGGGAGGGGATTTCTGTGATTACTGATTGTAACTCCGCCTTGCAGCTTCATCTGGGAGCAGAGCAATTGTCACAAATGCAAATCTGGACTCTGCTGGAATTTTTTGCCTTTTCCAATACGCTGGAACACTAACTAGAATCCAGGAAGTAACTATGGCAACGGACATATACATTTACATATTCTTGCAGTTAATCACAGGGACCTCCAAGGCAACTATCTTTGCTGGGTTTTTTTTTTTAACATAATTTATTGTTTTCATTATGCTAAACAAGGGCCCTTCCCAGTTATGTTATCTGCAGGTTACTCATCTAAAGTCACTCACCAATTTAAATCAAATTCTTCTCTATCAAAATACCTTTGATTCATCTCTAACCAAGGGAGCCACGTAAGGCCCCTAACATGGGCAAAACTTTCCAGGCCCCACCCCAAAGCTAAGCCTTCAGACTGATCAGTATTGTATCAGACACATGCACTGATCTTCGGAGGTCTGGGACCCCAGTAACGAGCGAGTATTGAGAAAATACAGAATCAGTGAGTGCTACGCTAGCTGATGCGACAACTTGGAGTGTCCGACACCATCAGGTGATCGAGAGACATCTACACAGAACACATCATGGGAGATAGGCAATGCCAGGAGGGATGAGCTGGAGTGCCGATGAGAAGTGCAATGGGGAAAGTAACTGAAATACTTTCCTCGTGGATTGTATTTTCCAAATGGACAACCTACCCTAAATACTCGACTACTGAGGGACAATCGTCACTTGGTGCTATATTTGCTTTCCACAACCAACTCCCTGTATAACTTTTCATGAATGATGTACCCAAACACGTGGATGGTAATATCTAAACTGTATTCTTAAATGTAGTCACCTACATTTTGGGTTATTGCTGATTATGTATTTTCTGACCTTAAAAACAAACTTTATAGTTCTGGATAATCTAGGCACTATACCCAGATGTACACACACTCTTTTCTTACCTTGTGTATTATATCATTTTTTAACATTAGAGTCAATAAATGTTTACATCCCCCTCACCCTGAGCTGTATGCGTGCAGTAGAAGTGCGCTGATCTAACAGGACTTTGCCATCTCTTCAGCTAGGTTTGGGCACTTCCGGCTGAAACACGGACAGCTCATGAATCTCTCTAGGAGCCTTCGCATACTTACACTGGCAAAGCACCAATAGACATGAAAGCTATTGTACAGCTGGAATTTTACAACAGTCAGTGGCATAACCGGCGTTAGAACCCAGGAGTCCTGACCTCTAGTCCCCTGGTCTAGCTATTAAACCAGAGCTGGGAATAGATCCAGAGTCCTGATTGCCAGTCTCCTCTGCTCTAACCACAAGACTACCCATTCCCCTCTCCTTGGGGAGATGTGCAGAACTTGGATAACAAAACCAGGTGGCAAAAAACCTGGTTCTGTTTTTGTTATAAACCTTGAACTTGGACCAGGTTTCTTGGTCTGGGGGTTCCTGGAGAACCTGGGAACATGCATGTGTGAGGCTGGGGGCTCATTTATAGTCTGGGTGGATACTATGTATCACTCTCTCTCTCTAGGTACATAAGTGCCCCCCCCCCCATCACTCTTGTGCCCAAGTGCTGAAAAGCTGGTGGTTTTAAATGAGTTTTACTTAGCGCTTGTGCTTCAGTCAAACCTAGTGAAACTTGGGGCAGAAGAATACCAACCCCAGATGAACTGCGACAAAGGGCTCTCCAGAGACGGTCACAAGTGAAAGGGCTGAGCTTCCCACCGCTCTGGTGACCATGCAGGTTTCCAGTTCCCGGCCTGGAAGGAGCAGGAGTTGTAGGCTGTGACGTGTGTGAAATGGTTCTGGGGTGACACTGCTCCAACTGCTTTGCTTTAAAAAACAACCTGGGGAACGCAATTATAATCTGACGAGATCCAGAGTTTACAAAAATGTAGCTGAGGCCCAACGGGTGGGAGCTCACCTCTCCTGCCTTGCTTTTTAACCTGTCAGGAAGAGCGGGGGCTGGGTTTGCTTTTTCATGTTCTTGCTTTGTTTTTGTTTTTGAAATGAAATGAAATGATCAATGTTATTGTTGTTTATTGCAGCGCTGTCATTGCTCATGGATGGCAGAGACAAAGGCCACTTAGACAAAAGCCCCACAGGGTTCAGTGGGGATCAGAAGTAGCATTATCCCATTTTAAGCAGAGCCATTGTGGGGGATTTGGGGAAGGCACACGGCCCATCCAGGGTCCTAAATCAACATGTGATTTGCCTGGATTTCTACTGCAGGCCAAAGCTCAATTCTCTTCCAGTGCAACATAGGCCAAACCCCAGTTACCTGATGTGCATTGGCTCTTCCCAGAATCTCTCTGCATAAACAAGGAGTGTGCAAGGCATGGGCTTTCCATCCAAATTTCAGCACTTTCTGCAGGCTCTTCATGACGAGAGGTGAAGAGGGGTGGGAGTCTAGGCGTTGTAAGTATGTCTAGGAGTCATAAGGCATGTATTTATATGTACACCCTAATTACTGTAAAGCCCACAGATTGTCTGTGCTCCAGCAGGTACACTGTGCGGGGAGAGAGGGCCTGTACACAGGGCTACTGTTAGCCACAATAGGGCTGCGTGTTAATCCCACTTTTGCAGTGCAGCCTACGCTATTCTGGGGCCTTTAAACACAGGAATGGAAATGGGCCCCATTGCTGAAAATCTGTGATAGGCAGTTCGTTATGAACCTCCAACCCACGTTGTCTCCTGCGCCTGTTGGACAGCGGGGTGACACCCATCACTGACAGGGGCAGCAGGCCAGTCGGGGCATTACACAGGTGTAGGCTCCTGTCCAGGGCACAGAGCAGTGGTGAGCCTGCGGTTTCGTTGAGCACCTTCTGTGCAATATCTGCAGACAGGCTCTGAGCAGCCACCCAAGTCCTGCCGCTCCCCCTCCTTACTGACTGAAGACCCACCAGCTTCCTCTGCCCTCTCCCCTGAACCCAGCATCAGAAAGTTTTATAAACTCAAGGAAACACAAGTCAAAGCAAAAGAAGCCCAACGCTGAGCCAACTTGTGACCTCAGCAACCTCTTCTCTTTGTCTCAGCGGGGACCTCATTATTATCTGTCATCGTTTGCCGAGACTCCTCCTTCAGGAGAGGCAGCCCAGCCCTTCCTGGGGAGCAGGGCCTTGCCGCAGCTTGAAGCTGATTTAATGAATGTGTTATCTCTGTCATTTCCATCTCTACTTCCCTTCAGCCAGCAGGGTTAGTGCCCCATTGTATCCTGCAATCTCGAGGGGAGCTGAGACCCCAGCCCACTCCCACCTCAGAACCTGCTTCTTGCCATTGACTTCAATGGCCTTTGGTTCAGGCCCTGGCCACTGGGCAGGCGGTAGCTGGATGTGGCTTTCCCGGAGTTGTATAAAGAGAAGGGGGTGAGGATTTCAAAAGCACCCCAGTGACAAAAGAGCTTACAAGCCAAGCCTAAGGCAAGGGCATCAGGTGGGCACAGACAGGCAGGGGAGCAGAAGGAAACAATGAGACTATAGTGATGATACAACAGGCAGAGGTCACAGCACAGCCGCTGGCTAACCACGGACGGGTGTTTTGTTGGCATCATGGCCAAGGAGAGGTTTGAGAAAGGATCTGAAGGGCAGTGAGGAGCTTTACCAAGGTTTACAGGGAGCTTGTCCCCTGAAGCAGTCACGGTGGGAGAAAGGACCCAGGGGCTTGTGGGGCAATTTAGCAAAGGGCGGACAAGGGCTGACAACAGGGGCTGATGGGAGGCTTCTGCGCTCACTCCCCCCCATTCTGCCACTGGCCAAGAACAGGGTCTGCCTGTTTGCAACCCCCTAAGCATGGGCTGTGAAGGTCTAATCCTGCCCTGGTGTAACTCCCTGGGTGCTGCCTCTGCGGGAAGGCTGATGATTCTGTTACACCTTCCCTAGTCACCTCCATGCTTCTGCCCCCTTTGCTGAGCAGAAGAGCACTGCTCGTTACTATGCAGGGTACTTCCCAGAATCCCTCCAGCCAGCGCTGTTCCAGGGGGCTGAGTGCCACCCACCCAAAGGTGCTGCCCCACGAATGACCACTCAGAGGGAACCTCCTCCCTCCCCGTCACACACACTGAATGCCAGGCTTGGAACGAATGAGCCACGTGACAGGGGAAACAAGCAGAGCGAAGGGCTTGTTTGTTCAGATAATTTGTAGCTTGAACTAATTTTTGGCAGCTCTGCAGCCAGTTTAGTCACTGAGATTAAACAGGTCGAGCTAGAATTTTACCTCAGCAAACCCAGCCATGGGAACATTAACTAAACTACCCAGTTAGCTAATTTCCCAGAGAACTTCTCTTTGGGCCACCTCCTGTAGTTCTTACTTAGGCAAAACTGCCACTGACTTCACACACAGGATCAGGCCCTTTGTAGGTAACAAGAGTAGCAACAAAGGCAGTATCCTATACCAATGTCCTTATGCAGTGTCCTGTGTCAAACCCTCTGCCGCTTACCGTTTCTAAGTTAAAAAGCCACCGTCCCCGTCTTGGGAAACAGAAGGTGCTAAACTGTGGAGCCTGAGAGGCAGGGGGACAGTTTGTATGGACGTGTACCCCTGTAAAGACAAATCAGATAAATGGCTGGAGCTTTGCAATACTGGTTCGAGAGCCACAATTACCCACAGGTCCCGTCTCTCCAGTAGTGATGGCTGAGAAAGGAGATTGTACTGAAGGAGGCACAGAGCATCATGTACAACAGAGGCAAAAAAAGGGCAGAGTATAATTTTATGTTGGAGGGGCAAGTTGATTCTTCCAAGCCGAAGCAGCTTTGTGACAGGCGGGGAGTGTTTGGTGCACAGGAAGGAAATGGAAGAATTACATCCATAGAACTTCCCAGCCTTTGTTCCCCCTCCTGCCCCTTCTCCGGTCTTCAGTTGTTTGCTCTCCTTCTTGGATGTATACGGCTTGATATTACCCAAGCAGGCTGAAAATGGGGTATATCAGCTGAAAGCAATTTACTCTGAAATCCAGCTGCCAGATTTTCCTTCATTCGTTTACTTTCAAATGCTTTTTTAAAAGCCAAAATATACAAAGCAGCCAAATTGCTGACATGTGTGCTGGGCCAGTCCCCCAGCAAACGCTGCATTCTTTCATGTGCGCCTGGACTCAAATCCACTCTTGTTTATTTAAAATACACAGAACACTTCAGCACTCTTAAGGAACACGCTTGATAGTAAATGGGAAAAGGTTTCCTTGCAGGCAAAGCAGGGGATGGGGGGGGGGCTGAGAGGAGGGAATCACTTTAATTCATTTTTGTTCCTAGAATAGTTTGCCTGCCACATCATGACCCAGCCACCCACATCTCCCTCCATCAAAGTCTGCTTGCAAATGGGGTGGGCTCAAAAAGCCCATTAGCCAATAATTCCCCAGGACTTCGCCAGCACACAGGAGTCGTGGTGTTTCCTTTCCGTGTATCCTGGTGGACAGTTGCCCTGCCAGGGCTGAGTGATGCTCCAAGGCCGAGCTCTGGAGCAGAGAGCAAGGCACTCTGCTGCTTCTCACTCTAGACAGAGAGACAGACGGACCTCCACCAGCTTGCCAGCTTGTTTGAAATCTGGCCCAGAAATCCTCTCTTTCCTATGCCTATAAATTTCCCTCTCCACCTGTTAGAGTCTCATACATTATAACGGACTGTATTCCACACTTCTGTAACAATAACACTTCGCACTTTTACAGTGCGGGACTCAATGCACATTAACTCCAGGGGCACTGGATCAGATCCACAAAGCCTCCTACCTCAGGAAATCAATATGCTTTGGAAACAAATCATTTAGCCTCATCACGCCCCTTGGCATCATTATCCCCATTTTACAGATTAAGAAATTAAGGCCTGGAGAGATGAAGGGGCTGATTTTGAAAAGCACTCTCCATTTCAGCGGCTACCATTTTTAAACTGCAAATTGTGGATTCCAAAGCCACCAAGTAGATGCAAATTACCTGACTGCACCTACACACAAGAATTTAATTTTATTGTAGATGCAAAACTGCACCCTCAAAAATGGAGAGCAGTTGAGGTATTTTTGTCAGGCATGTCCTAGTGACCCACTTAAGGTCATACAATGACTGCAGACAGCTCCAGGTCTCCGGACTTCCACTCATGCCTTAATCTTACAACCACCCTCCCAGTCCTGCAACTACACTATCAGCTCAGCAAGGCATTAGCTTGCATGACAAAGGATATTGTACACTCTTTCTATTGTTGGTCATTTTACAACTTTTTTAAATCAATCTAATTAAATGAACTAATAACAGAGTGATGGATAGGTAGACAGGTACATAATTGCAGAAGAGACCTGACATGGTAGGCATGCATATGACATATAACATATTATTAACAACACCGGGAGGAATAACTGTTTTGCTACAAATATTCTTTTTAACCTGCCAGTATCCCTTTACGAAACTCCCTTTCTAAATGAGAACTCTGCTGGCTTTGCTAGAATTGGTCTGGTTTCTTTCATAGCAGAAAGTACATGAGAATCATGAACCTCCACTTAATAAACGTTAATCATGTAGACTGCATCACCGTCTCATAATTTTATTTTGATTAATTAGCTGGAGTATTAACTCTTCCAAAGCTCCTCAGATGTATTTAGAAGCCAGTGCTGCATTGTTCCAAACTCAGATTGTGTCATAGATTGATCACAAAAATCCCACAACTGGTTTCACTCATTCCTAGCAGCACCAAAGACTCCATCCAAGTGATGATAAGAGAGCGGAACAGTCTGCAAGCCAAGCACTTCGCATGGCTGTACATTAGCCTTTGGGGACTTTCACTTCTGTAACTGACTCCATAGATCTTTGGTGCCCTGCACCTCACCTAAACAGTGCCTCCAGTAGAAGCTGAGAACCATCAAGTGGCTCTGAAAGCAGGATTTTGCCCTTGCTGGCTATACACAGACAGCAGTGATTTTAGGTTTATGGTTTCAATAAAGCACTTTCTGGAGACCCAAACCACAACCCTTCCTGGCCAGAGCATCATCCTTATTCCTGTGTGCATTCCCGCAGACAGGAAGACAGATCTGCCTTCCTTTCTGGGCTCTTGGCCTGCCTGGGGCTGGCCAGAGTTGTGTGGAGGGAGCTGTAAGGAGGCAGCTTGGAAATTGCTCTAGGAGTGCCCACAGCTGGAGGGACCCTTTCACAGATGAGTCATTTTGCGCCAGCACACTCTGATAGCACCATCTCTGGACACAGCTCCTACCATTCAGGGTGGCCGGAGGCAGGAAACAAGAAGTGCTTCTGCTGGGGACAGGTTAGGCTGTAACTGTTCTAGGATTGTGGGTAAGTGCCTGGCCGGGGCTCACAGTGCTCCATTTGTGACCCCTCCAGGGTGCTGTCGTTTCAAAGATCAAAGCAGATCAATATTACAAAGGCTCACCACTCTCTGTAGTGGGATTCTGGGAGTGCTGCTTGGGGTGGGGGATGTAGCACTGACCATATTTAACGGGGGAAATGGAGGCACAGAAGGGCAATGACTCTCCCAAGGCCACAAAGCAAGTCAATGGCAGAGGCTGGAAAGTTGGGTCTCCTAACTCTAACCACTGAGCTACACTGCCCTTGCGCTCTTCTCTGTTTGCTGCTCTGCCACACGCTGGGGTGAAGATAGAAAGCAAACCCGCGAATGCCTGAAACAATGAATAACCCAGCAAATGCTCATATCGGCTGCTTGGCTGTCAGGAGCCAAATGCTACTTAGAGGGACCTGGATCGGAGATGAGCCTCCCTCCCTGCTTGCATTGTATTCCTTTCCTTCGCCAAAATGTGCTTCCTGAGACTTGGGCAGAGCTCACCGCCACTGACCTTCACCTTCCTCCGTTTAGCCTGGAGCGCAGGCTTGCCACGAGCCCTGAGACTGCACCTTGGGGCAGACACTGTCCCCTGCTGCGTGCACATTGCCAGGGTCAGGCCTGCCTGTCAGTGGCTTCCTGAGAACGAAAGCCAAGTAGGGCCACACCTGGCTGTCCCCCAGGGGAGCACTGGCTGGAGTGTGTGTTTAGAACGGATTGGATACCACCGGAGGGCTCGATTCAACCCTCCCTAGACACGCAAAACTTGAGCCAAACCCTGCTCTCCCCTGCACCACCCAAGTCTGAAGTTACCGAGAGTAGAACAGGGGTCAGAGAGCGCGTTGTCTGAGCGCGTAGGGAGCACTCAACGGGGCTGTTAAATGGTAGCTCCAAAAAAGCTACACTACACTAAATAGATCAGCCTCATGGCCCTCAGAGCAGTCATAAACGTCACTTTTAAAAATGAAGGGCGGCGATGCTTTAAAATCCCCAAATTGATCCACACGGGAGCAAAACCCCAGAAACAATGAGAGTCGGTGCTTTAGCTCTTTTATAAAGCTCCCTTTCTCTGGGATTTTATTGCCATTCCTAGTGCCAGGAATGGGCAACAGCTGGGCTTTCTGCTCGCTGTTCTCATTTCCCGCCTCTCCAGCCATCCGTGGTGGGGGAATTAGCTTGAACCCTGCCACAGTGAGTGGAAGTTGAAGACTGGTACCGTTATATGAATGAAACTAACTTCAATCAGGTAAGTTTGCCAACCATGGCAAGCACACACAAACATGCAGCTTTGGAACCCCTCATTCGGGGATGTGCCACAGACAACTGCAGATGTGAAATGTGGGGCTGCCAGCAACACTTAGAAGAAACTTTGGGGAGGGGAGCAGTGGAAAAAGAAGGGACAGAGGCTCTCACTCAGTCACTTTTATTTCATCAAGTGCTCTCTGGTTTCCTCTTCGGGCCAGACTCTCCACGGGGTCCAGCAGAGCTGGTTGCAACTCCCCGATTCTCTGCCCCAGCCCTAATATAGGCCAGAGCAGCCATAAACTATGTGGGCAGAGCCCAAGGGCACTCAGTTAGCCCAGCGAGAGAGCAGCCTACTGAAGCCACACTCACGTGTGGGACTGAGCTCTGGGGACACAGCCTATGGTTCTTTACACTGCACTAAGCTGGTCTATGAATTCTTTTCAGGGAATTGGGGGAACTTATCTGTGTTTTCTGGGCAAACAGGGTTAGTGTGGAAAGGCACGGAGGGGCACTACCCTGCGTCCACACTGCAGAGTGGTCATGTTAGCAGCCACCGAACTGTGCTAACTCAAGCTCTAGTCTACATCCCCAAGACAACCAACTTAGATGAAAGGGTCCTTGGGTGTGGACAGGACTCAAGGTAGGGGCAAAACTTGAGTTATAATTTGAATTAACTCTGTCATGAAGACAAGTGCAGTCTGGCTTCCCTCTGCTAGTAACACTGATTTAGCCTTGGGATTGCCACCATGGAAAAACTTCACTCAGGTGTCCTAGCAGCACTTAAAGCAGCCACAAGAGGGAGTCTCCATCTGCTACGCTACTGCATTCTGATTTCAAAAACCTTAACAGCTTCTAGTTCACAGTACTGTATTTTGAAAAGGATTAAAAAAAAAATTATTTCGGATTCCCAATTCCCTCTGTGGCCTTGTGCAAATCAGTTACCTCCTGTTCTTTGCTTCCTTTCCCCAGCCTCCCATGTGAGGATGTAGTTAATGTTGCACAAGCACTCTGAAGGTTAAAAGCTCTGCAAATGCTGATAATTATTTAATAATCCTTTAAACCAAGATGCAAAGCCAGTGCCTTTCACCTGTAGACAGTCCTAAAAATGCACCTCACCTTATTCTGCTGGCTCCTATAGAACATGTTATATGGGGGTGGGGAGGAAGAGTGGGAACAGCAAACCCCACAATAAGTAAGTTATATTCCACTCATGGAGAAGGGGCAATAGTAATATTGTGGTTCAGGTTAGGGCAGAGTTGCTTCTCATCCCTATGCCGCTGCACTCTCTCTCTCATTTAGGAGGGCTAATTTCATCCCACTCCAGATAATTTCCGCCTTGGCTAACGAACATCTACACAGCTAAGAGAGACAACATTCTTTCCAGCACTCACTCAGACAGTGTGCCTCCTTCGTAACCACGGCCTGTTATAATGGAATGAATGATGTCCAGATGCTCACCTTCTTGGCCTGTCTGTAACAAATGCTTTCTAGCCCCTCTTCCAGTGCCTCAGGAGACACTAGCAGTATTGCTTCGGACTGATGAAAATCAAGTTGCAGACATTTTGAAGGTATAAAGTCAGAAGGCCCCGAGGAGGACATTATTTCTTACTGCTGTGCTAGTGCACACTAGTGTAGCTGCACCTGAAATGATCTCTTCTCCTGGAGCACCAAGACTAGAAATTGCCCTACAATTTCACTTCTCCTACGCCGAGGTCTGAAAGAGTGCAGCAGTTTCTGCTTAATCCAGCATCCAGTGTGGCAAGCAACCATGACACTAGTTAATTTTCCAATGCTAATTAATTTCATGCATGTGATTATGAGCCCTGGCAACGCTCACAGCCCACATTATATAAAAAACTAGCGAAAATACCCGGCGTTGCTCAGGTCAGTCGGAGGTGGGGAGGGGGCAGAGAGCTGAGCAAGTGCGGGGTCAGTTGGAGGGGGAAGGTGGCAGAGAGCAAACCTGACACCCCCACCTCACCCCCCCGACCAAACCAGACACCTCCACCGCACTTACCCCTCGACCAACCCTGACTCACATTTTCACCTCCCCCAAACCCAACACCCCAACGTCACCCCACCAATCCCAACACCCCCTGACCAACACCCACACCTCACCCCCCACAGACCAAACCTGACACACCCACCTCACTTTCTCCCCCCAACCAACCCCGACCCCCCTCCGCACCCCCCCAACCAAACCCAACACCCCCACCTTACCCCCCCACCAAACCCAACACCCCCTGACCAACCCCAACACCCACCCCTCACCCCCCCCGACACCTTCCCACCCCCACCCCCCGGCTCACTTACCCCCCGACCAAACCCGACACCCCCACCTCAACCCCCGACCAAACCCGACACCCCTACCTCACTTATCCTCTGACCAAACCCAACTCGGGTCCATCGGAGGTGGGGAGGGGCAGAGAGCTGAGCGAGTGTGGTGTCCGTTGAAGGGGGTATTATGACATCATAACTATGTCACAGAGAACAGCAGCTGCCCAGCTGATGTGAATGGGCTTTAAAGAATTTCACCCCCGGGGGGCATCAGAGGTGAGGTTTGAAAAATTTTCGACTCTTACCCTGATTAAGACCCTAAGACCTCTAACTGTACCAAATTTCAAGTCTCTAGCTCAAACGGTGTGGAAGGAGTAAGCGCACATACATACATACACGCACGCATACACCATTTGACTTCTATATATATAGATAAGGCTTCTCACACTGCCAGCAGAACTCTGTGCTGAATCTGTACAAGTCTGCTATCTGCCAAAGAAATGTCAAGATACGAAGATGGTTTTATGGTCTTAACTCAATTTTGTTACTCAGTGTGGCGGGGTGACCACCCGCCCCGTACCGGAAGGGGCTGGAAATAGCCCAAGAAGGGGTTAAGGCCAGGAGCTAGCAGGCTTCCAGGCCTGATTGGGGAGTAGGCTCAGGTGGGTGGCCACGCCCCAAACACTAGGCCAGAATATAAGGGCTGGGAGGCTGAGAGGAAAAAGGGCAGTCTCCTCTGTACCCAGAGGGAGACAGGCCTTGCTGCAGGGGCTTAAGCCAGGTTAGGTTAGGGTTAGGTTAGGGTTAGGGCAGAGCTGGGGCAGGGCAGAGGGAGCCGGGCAGGCTCTAGCCAGGGAGCCCCAGGCCACCAGGCCTGATACAAGGCCCGACCCAGGAGTACCAGGGTTGCAGGGGGCAGCCCAGGGCTGGAGATAGCAGCAGCGGGCCAACCCTCCTTGCCGATGATGAGAAGCCATGATATTGCAGTCTGCCCCAGTGAGCGGGGGCAAGTGGTGACTGACAGTGGCACATTTTGAGGCGAGGTGGGGATAGGGGGTAAACCTAAGTGGGTACTGCAGGGGTGCAGCACCCTCAAGTAGTGGGCACTGGGGTCTGGGAGGGACACGGGGCCAGGAAAGAAGCAGGGCATCAACCCACGGAGGGCACTCCGGACGCTGAGAAGGCTAATTCCCCAATCAACCAGCGGGAGGCGCCGCAGGGGTGAGTGTGGGCCCTGTTACACTCACCTGTTCTACATTTTCCAAAAGGGGTGCCAGTGCTCGACCAGAGCAATGTAATAGTATTGACCAGATACTGCTACAAACAGAACATTAATCCTGCAAGGTGGTGGAGGGCGGGAAGAGGTTCCGAGGTTTCTAGCTCCCGCTGCACATACAACCCATGTTCATAATGACAGAAGGTAGTTACCACTCATCAACCTATTTCAAATGAGATAATGGTCTCAGTCCAGCTCCTTGGGTCAAGGAATCCACATCGTGCATCTCCACAACAATTAACATCCTTCTTTGCACAAGCAGTCTGGAAGCTCGGGATTAAATCGGCATGGAGACTGCACTACTCCCCACGCCCAGAGTGGAACTCTCAAAGATCGGGCACAATTACTCCAGCTAATTCCAAATGGAATAATAAAGCAAGCTGGATTTCAAGAGACCCAGTGTCCTAATTATGGAAAACAAATTGTGCTCATCTGCAATTCCTAGTTTTATTGAGGGAATTCGATTAGGAAAGGCTGCCTTACTAAAATTCCCCCTCAGATTCTGCAGACTCCTGCAAATTGACAGTGAAGTAAGGTCATGCAGTAGTGGGTAGCTTATCATAAACTACAGGATACACAGGTGTCTCCCTTTGTTGAGCCTTACCTTTTATGGTAGAAAACAAGCTGCACACATGAGCTAACCCCCACCCCACCCCCCAAAAAAATTCAGAAAATATGGGATATGAATTTATAAAGATACTTTAAGAACAGAAAGGAAATGAAACATCTTAAATATTCCACTAGAAGTTACTCTTCTATCCCAAGATGTTGTGTAAATGAAGAATTTAAGTGATAATCTGAACACATTTTAAACATTCAAAAGTGTTTTTTAAATTATTCAAATCAAATGTAGCAGAAGTCATGCTGTAGTTCCAGCTCATAATACCAAATCAACTTCCATTTATTATATTTTTCCTTTCAGCTCAAAACCTTTGCACCGTAAGAGAGCTGAATTCATTAAGCAAGCCACACAAAAATGGCATGCATGGACCATTTGCATTGAACTAAAAAGGAACACATCTTGTAATTATATTTCCTTTGACTATACCCTAATGTGACCTCATCATTTTTGTCCCAACAATTCTTGCACAACAGTTTCAGAACAACAACAGTACTGGAGGATGGAGATAAACAAGTTTTACTCTTTTCATTGAAGAGATGAACCATGGACCTGAAGTTCAAACGTGCTCATTGCTGGTTTTAAAATAGGCCATCTTGAAATTCTGCTCCAAATTGGCCAACAATATAGTTGACCAAAAGTTGATGCTCAGTTTTGTCCTAATGCTTTTTCTACTACCTTTTCAAAGCAGAATAGTTAAGGAGGCACTGCTCACCCCCGAAGGTATATGAAGCATGGCTAGCCTAGCCACTCCTCTGTCCTCATGACCTTTTCGAATGATGGGCCAGGGAAGCTCTGCTGAATTCCTGTTGATTTATTCACTTCATTTCCCTTCTTCACCAGCCAGTGAGACACTCAACCCCACTGCCTCACTCTTGCTCAGGGAGTTCAGCTATTTAAAGTACTTGTCTCACTCCTCTATTTTCAAAACTGCTTTTTGCCTCTATCAACAAACTTTGCTGAGAAAAGACGATCAGAATGTCACAGTGAAGACTTGTGATCTTAAATCTCGAGGACAATAGTATAAACCAGAGCACCGGGAGCAAGGTATTTAACTTTTCCTTAGTGCAGTACTCTGCTTAAGGTTTTTTATTTGTTTGGACACACAAAAAGTTATTAAAAAGTCATTATTTTCTAAAGAGATGTAATGGAAAATATCCTTTAATTCTGATTAGGAGTTCACTAATGGACTGCCCATGCCTACTTGTTCCAAAGCCCACCTTCAATGGGGCAATGTTTCATGTGTGTTGATGATAATGCTAAGTTATTAGCAAACTAATAGGATAAGTAACATCCAATAGGCTCTTTTGTGAGATTGCCTAACTACTGGGGTTGGTTAGTAATAACATTCTTCAACAAAAGATCACTTACAATACTGTATCATTTAATATTCTAAACTCTATTTGGCCAAACCCCATTTCCACTTGTTCAGCTGAATTCAACAGGGTATCTGGTATACCCGATTTAGATCTTGACAGAAAATAAGCTAATCTTTCACAGCAATAAGAGTTTCTACTCTGAACATAAGCAGTTCTCTGCTTGGACCTTCTATACAAAATGGATACAAATATTGGCAGATCCGGAGGCCTGGAAAAAACCCTTATGTAAGTGAATAAACCCATGCTTTATCCAAGCTCTCAAAGAATAAGGGCAAGATCATAGCCTATCCTGTACAAGGAAGTAGGGGGATGCAAGGTGCCTCAAGACCTTGCACTGGAGTTCTGTACCAACACTTCCTGTGGGCCTGTGAAAGCAGGCACTACATTCCCCCTCACACAGGCAGCTGGGCAGGAGTTGCCAGTCTTGACTTCACCTGACCAACATACCAAAGTGTGTACGGCACCTGCATAGACTAACTCAGGGGTTCTCAAACTGTGGGTCGTGACCCCTCGGGGGGGGTCGCCGTCCGCCTCCCGAGGGGTCGCGAGCTGCTTGTGCCACCAAAAAGCCAACGCCGCGATCGCTTCCGCATCCGGCTGCTATTTTTGGCAGACATGCCAAGCACGCCCGAAAGTGCTCGGCATGTCCGCCGAAACTAGCCGCCGAATGCAAAGTTAATTTATTTGTTGACAAGAAAATGGATACGTGGCAGCCCAAGAATATAAGCCACCAATGCAAATTCTGGAAATCTGAACAGTGAAGAGCCAGCTTGATTCATTTTGCAGTCTCCCATTTTTTAAATAAAAGAACTGGACCATACTTACATATGCTGTTTGGCAAATCTTGGCAAAAATCTTATATTTTCGTTACTGAATGACTCACTTTAGAGAGACAGAACCGACTTGTGTTAAGTGGCTAAAAGGACATTGTCTTAAGGCCACAAGAGTCTAAAAAGCATTTTAAAAGGAAAAAAACAGTATAGGTAACACTGTTCTTGAGAGCCTGTGATGTATATAGAAAATCTACCACAACAGGTAAATTATGGGTTTTTTAATTATTAAGGACGCACCTAATACACATTGGACAAGATAATTTACATTCGTAAAGAACAGAGCTTACTATAGAGTGTCAGTCCCGTTTTACCAGCTCCAGAAAAAAAGCCTGCTGCCAAGTTTAGAAGGCTTCAAATCTCCTTCAATGGGTGGATTTGGCTCTGGTCTTGGATTGGAATGATAGACATTCTCAGGGATAGGTCGGTCTGTCTGCACTTTTGTGACCTGGAAGGAAAAGTAGTACACTGGAATTTTTCTTGTAGTATTTAATAGACAAAACCACATTAAGCCAACAGCTCAGAGGAGAAACAATACAAGTGGCTTTAATGAGTCATGCAGCAGAAAAAGAAACCATCCATTAGTAGAATTAATCAAATGCCTACTAATTCAGCACATACTGCTTGAAGACTGAGTATTTAGTAGAACACCTCACAGTAAGTTTAGTGGGCCAAATGATTCATAGTGATAGACTGCCACAGATACATAGGGCATATTAAGGAAAAGACTCTGACACACTTCTATAATGTAGATTAGGATTAGAAAAACAAGGAAGCAGTGACATCACAGGGTGGCCAGGGAAGAGTAAGATGCAGCAAACAGTACAAGAATGTGGTCACTTACAGAACAACGCATGTGTCAAAGGCTACAGAATTATTATTTTTTAAACTCAATAGCTTAAGCACTTCCTTGAAGGTAAGCTTCTAAGGGCTGGTCTCCACTATGGGGGGGTGTGTGGGGGGGGGAAATCGACTGCAGAGACGCAACTTCAGCTACGTGAATCATCTGCAGCCGATTTACCGCTTGTCCTCATGGCGGCGGCGGTCGGCGGCGCGCTCCCCCGTCGACTCCAGCTTGCGCCTCCCGGCAAGCTGGAGTTCCGGAGTCGACGGGGGCGCCACGAGTGATTTCTCACATCTTCACTACCCGATTCGGCGGGTAGTGAAGACATACCCTAATTTGAATTCTAGCTCCCATTTACACCCAATACAACCCCCTTGACTTCAGTGGAGCTACATGCATGCAAGATAAGAATTTTGTCTTATCAACAGTGGTCTAAAACCTCATCACCTTTGAAAGCTGTTACTTTGCAAAAAAAAAAAAAGAAAAGAAAAGTAAAGGTACACACAAGTACGCAAAGGTATGTGGCCACAGGCTTCAACAGAAGGTTGAGAGTTCATCAATAACTTGCCACTTCCATTGCAGTCGAGTGGCAATTTGAGATGTAGTATAGAGGGAAAGGCTAATAAAACAGATGGAAGAATCTGGCCATCCAACTAAAGACGACCTGAAAGCGTGTCATGCGGTACACTGGAACATTTTTCCATTAGTTTGAACTGACAAATGGAACACTGGTACATGAAAAAGGAAACCTGAATTCAAGACAATATGAAAGCCACATAGAGATCTAGAACCAGAAGTGTTCTCCTGGTCCAGTCCCTTGCTACACCTATCAAACCAGAAATAAATCTACAGTTATAGTGGCGAAGTTATGAACTCTGCACTGTATTTTTTTGCAACATAACTTTCACACAGAGTATCCCAAAATGCTTTATAGAACTAAACATAACAGCTGGCTAAAAAGAGTAGATAAAAAGAGCTGAGGCATATGCAACAGAAAGATTTTTTCAGACTAGACTTAAAATGAGATGGAGAAATACAGAGGGGCTATTCCAGAGGACAAGAGTTACAGATAAGATTCTTGTATCAAAAGTGCTGAGACTGTGTTAAAGCAACACACACCATCACTTGGAAATCTAGTCTGTTTAAAAACAGTTAAAAGTAGTTTAAGATATTATGCGTGAAGAGTGCTGGAAAAAGTACATAGAATGTTTTCAAAGTTTGGCAGCACAATTCTGAACTCGTTTCTCAAATAAATGAGAAGCAGTAGACGCACTTCAAGACTACAATAAAGTGGACCATAAAGGACCTGGCTGGATAAGGTGATGAACCTGTGTCTCCCTGTGAACACTCCGCACCGCCTGGGGAACAGGGACTTTAGGAGATCAGAGGGAAAGGACCTGAAATAACCAGTAAGAAAGGAATCAGAGAGGTAGCCGTGTTAGTCTGGAATAGCAGAGGTAACAAAGAGTCCTGTGGCACCTTAAAGACTAACTAAAGTATTGAAGCATAAGCTTTCGTGGGCTAATACCCACTTCGTCGGATGCAAGCAGTAAGAAAGGAGAAGATGACATGGGTCAGGATTTCCTAATTACCTTAGACAGCTCTCCCAGATCAGGTCTCTCCCAGCCCAAGTTCTCCAGCACACAATTGTCAAATGCCAGCTGCTGTTTTCGGCAACGACGAAACTCTTGAAGGTTGGTATAATCAAGACAAGTCCAGTATTCAGTAAAAGGTTCTGCACAGTGTGCCTTAATCTTCCTATAAAACAAAGGATTTTAGCTGTGATAGAATAGAATACCAAGGTTAGAAGGGACCTCAGGAGATCATCTAGTCCAACCCCCTATTCAAAGCAGGACCAATCCCCAATTAAATCATCCAACAGATTTTTTGCCCCATATCCCTAAATGGCCCCCTCAAGGATTGAACTCACAACCCTGGGTTTAACGGGCCAATGCTCAAACCAGTTATTTTGCAAAAGACAAGGTAGCTTATAAGAGCTACATTTGCAAAGCTGGCACTCTGCCATTCGCTCCAGCCCAAAACACAGGAACCAATTTCCAAATGGTTGCCATTTCGTAGTTATTTACAAAGTTTATTTTCCAGATGGTATTCACAAAATTGTTAGTCTTATAATTTTGAAAGAAATAAATATAAGAAATTAGTAATAAATCAAAAAAATGATGACATATGCATAGAAATTCACAGACTACTACTATTCCCCGTCAAGAAGAGCTTACTGATCACAAGCGAGGTCTGTATTACCCTTTAAATAAATACAATACAATTATTAATTTGATTGTTAAGATCAGTCAGCTTGCAGAAACCATTCTTGTATCTCATTTAGTACGTACATATTTTAACAATGTCCTGTGAATGCTCTGTTCATGATAATTAACTGCTTCCAACTTAAGTTTGATTTTTTTTAAGCTTGGCAAGACACATTCTCTTAAGGTCTATTATTAAGGCTGCGAGTGTCATGGAGGTCACAGATTCCGAGACTTTCCATGACCTACATGACTTTTGCAATGGCTGGTGTTGACTCAGGAGCTGCCCAAGCTGTTCAGCCCCTTGGCCAGTAGCAGCAGTCTGGGTGTGTGGAAGGGGGTTAGGTGCATGGGAAATACTGGGGTGGGGTTGTGTGCGCTTTCCTAGGGATGTGGTGTGTGCCTACCCCCTGGCACGAGGCAGCCAACGGGGCCCCTGCTCATAGGCAGCCAACAGGGCTCCGCATCATACACTGCCCATGCCCGAAGGCCCCATCCCTGCAGCTCCCATTGGCTTCAGTTTCTGGCCAATGGGAGCTGTGGTAGCTGGTGCTTGTAGGGGGAGCAGCAGAGCCCCTGCCTCTGCTGTCTAAGAGCTGCAGGGACACGAAGCCCCTGCCAGCCCCCAGCCTCCGCCAGTAGCAGCAGGGGTCCGGGCCACATCCTCCAGCACCCACGGACTGCCCCACCAAGAGCACCCTTGCCCAAATTTTAGTCGGGGTGGGTATTTTTAATAAGTCATGGACAGGTCACAGACCTGTGAATTTTTGTTTATGACCTATCACCTATTCATGTTTTTTACTAAAAATATCTGTGAATAAAACTTCACCTTATTTATTACTAATATTTATAGTGTAATAGCACCCAGGGCCTCAATCAGGATCAGATCTCGCCAAACATACAAAGTTTTGCTCTGTGTCTAAGACTATGATCCTCCAAACATTTCTATGCACATGATTTCAGTCATATGAGGAAAGTTTTGTACTTATTTATATGCTTGCATCATTGTGCCCCAAGATGACAAAGGATGGGGAATGCAACTCACATAACAAGGCTGACATTTTTAGAAGTATAGTCACAAGTTACTGAAACCCAGATATTCCTAGTCATCATCTTCAGACTTTCAAATAAAGCCAACTTGCCTTGTGACTGTGCCCAAGCAAGAGAAGTCAATATAAAAGAAAGAGTGTGGGTCACTGTTTTATGAACTGAAAACTATTGAATACTTTGCCTTCCAACTAGCAGCGAAAGTAATCTCCATACTGACAGTATCCACTGAGGAAGCACTGCCTCCAACCCTCAGGAGATCAAGTCCAGGGAACAAGCAACAGCACCTCAACAAAAGTTAAAGAATAGCACAATCATCTCAGCTATAACTAAAGAAAATTGTTATTGTAATGCTTGTGTAAATGGTAGCACACAGGTAGAAGCTATGCCTGCTAACACTTCAGGACAGTGTCTCTCCTCCTATGTAAACACCTCTTAAGCTGACAGGTAGCAACATACAGCACATGCTCACTTCCTTAGTATACTCTTTTGAAGCACTAATTAAAAATAAAGTGTGTGTACTGTACCAAGGTGCTGAAGCATGAAATATATATTTAATCTTAATACTTTAATCTTGGTTTCAATAGGGATCACGGATGCTACAGGCTACACACACAAATAAAAGTCTCATGGACTACAATGTGAGTTTTGCCTAAATAAGATCAGCAGCATCTGGCCCTAAAACTGGATTTGAAATATCACCTGAGATTCTTACCTGAAAAACTCCAGTGCACATTGATTGACTTCCTTCCCTTCCTTTAAGCATTTCCGGGGGTCCTTCTCCTCCCAGCGGCACAGCATGAACTCCTTGTTGGGCTTGTCACACTGCGAACCATAGTGATGGGCCGCAGCTTTCAGCACCGAGGAGCTGACGCTCACCTGAGGAGTTGCAGGAGGATGTGTTAGCACCAGTGAGAGTGCACAAGCCAGGGTAGGGCCCATCACCAAGCACCTGGCAGGTGGGACTCAGGCACAGATTTACCCAGCTGCAGAAGGGTTTATAGCCCCCGCTGTGTTCAGTGTCTACTCTATTGCACCCGACTCACAGTGCTCTAGGGCAAGTTACTCCACCATGAACAACCACAGCCTGAGATGGAGGAGCGGGTCCTGTCCGGTGCCTGAACGGGGGTGGGGCTAAGGTGTGTGTGGGGGAGGGGGGGGCAAGGGGCCCTGTACAAACCCCTAGTCCCATGGGAAGGGTAGTGAGGGGGGGCGGATGGGGGGGCTGTACAAACCCCTAGTCCCATGGGAAGGGTAGTGAGGGGGGCGGATGGGGGGGCTGTACAAACCCCTAGCCCCGTGGGAAGGGCGGGGGGGGGAATGGAGGGGGCCCTGTCCGAGCCCCGCGGGAAGGGCGGGGGGGGCGGATGGAGGGGGAGCCCTGTCCGGTGCCCGAGCCATGGGGGGGGGGGGGCAGGGCCCGGGGGCGCCACCAGCCAAGGGGTCCCCGGACCGGAGGGGGAGACCCCTGTGGGCACGGCTCTCACCTCCTGCACTTCGAGCTCCTCCAGCGAGGGCACCTCCAGCGTGCCCGGCATGGCGCCCGCCCGCCCGCGCCCCGCTCTCCTTGAGCTCCCCTTCGGCGCCCTCCCGGCCCAGACGGCAGGCCCCACGCCACTGCGCCTGCGCCACCAGGTCCCGCCGACCTCGCGCGCCTGCGCCACAGCGGAGCGAGCGTAGACGACGTGGGGGGGGCGGGACTTGTTCGCTGCCCCCGCCTGCTGCTCCTCCTCCTCATGCCCCGCCCCCCGGCTTGTTACCATGGTGACAGTTCGCTGCCTAGCAGAGCCCAGGCCAGGGCGCAGGCCGGCCCCATGGAGGTCACGGGCAGCTCCTACTTCGGGGACTATGTGCATGGCAGGTGGGGGCTGGGGTTGAGGTGGGAGAGGCACCCTGAGGGGACGAGGGGGCAGGGCTGGGCCATCACCCCAGGGTGTCGGGTCACCGCACTGTGTGAAATGCAGGGTGTGAAAAAACCCCGCGTGGACAGTCCTAGGCAGGGAGAATCGTGGCCCTGCAAATCTCTGGGTGTGAAACCCCCGCGTGGGAAAGCGCTAGAGGCACTATCCTTGCACGCCCGCTTGCTCGTGCCCAGGAGTGGAAGTACAAGACCGGGTTGGGAATTGGCACCTTTTCATGCGAGAGAGGCACAGCACAGGATGAGGAGTGAGGCGGCGCTGAGGTTGAATCCTGCTCCTGAAACAGCTTCCAGTGGCCTTGGGCAAGTCACTTGGGGCCAGAATTCTGCACATAGGTGCCTTGTGGGATCTTCAAAAGTGCCTCATCGTCTGTCTCCCAACTGCCGTTGAAATCAATATCAATTCGGCATCTAGGTGCTTTCAAAGTTCCCACTGGGCACCTGTCTGCATCTTTGGGAGCCTGAATATCTTTGAAAATCTGGGCCTTAACTTCTCTCTGTCACTGTGTAAAATGGGGCTAAAGTTACCACGCTGGGGATGTGTGGAGAAATCAGCATGTTATTCATCACTCACCCACACGGCCTTATTGGAGAGACTGGAGAGTGGTAGGAAGAGTTAGGACATGTCCTATTAATAATTGTAAATACCGTACAAATGGTGCAGGAAATGATGTTGGCGATTCAGTAGGTTGCACACTTACTTCCAAGGCCACAGCCTGCTGATAGAGGGTGCTTTGCTGCTGTCGTCATTGTCACATTTTGGATGAGATGTAAACCTGACATCTTATGGTTATTAAAGATTCCATGGCAGGTGTTTGGGGTTTTTTCAAAAGTAGAGGTGTTTGCCCTATTGTCCTTAGCGGTTGATTCAGTTTTGTCTCTCTTGCATTCCACTTGTAGTTCCTGTTGCAAAAGGTGTTTTCACATTCTGTTCTAAACTTTTGGATGATGTTGCTGTGGATTGTTAAACCCCAGAAATAGCTGTGGTTCAATAGTGGGTACATTGATCCCTGTTGGTAAATCCAGTTTGAAATGCATTTAGTGAGGGTTTTTGAATGAAAGCTTCCTTGTAAATAACAGTCATTATTATTCACCCTTTCCAAGGGTGCTTAAAGCTGGTCATCAATTTTCTACAGTTCATAGCTTCTGATTTATATTAATTACTGTCAACTTCCCCTTTCTTCCATTTGTAAATTTTTATAATTATTTTTATAGATGCCTTCACTTTCCCTCTAAACCAGTTCAATTTTTTAACCAGCAAGGCCTTCTTCGTGAGTTGTGGGGGTTTGCCTTTTTGGACATCTAGTTAAGTGTTCTTAAATAATTCCTGATTATCATTTACAGGATTGAAGGGAAAGGCCGCTATACTCTCCCAACTGAAACCAAATATAATGGCACAATGAAAGATGGAATGTTTCATGGTAAAGGAACCTTGTATTTTCCTAATGGAAGCAAATATGAAGGAATCTGGGACTGTGGAATATCGAAAGAGGTATTATATCACTAGTCCTTTAGATGTGATGCTGAAGGCTTAGAAACATTGGAATAGAACACAAAGAGTTTGGAAGTTCACCTATGCCAACCCCAGCTGCAGTCTTAGGAAACGGATTGGGTGTGGGTGGAGGTCTGCCCATCTTATCTAAGGGCTGATCCCTGCTCTGTACTCGAAAGAAAGGGCTTTCCTTTTCCTGTACCTTTGCAAAGAGCATCTTCCAAAAGAGTTCTCAGATTCTTAGGCAATGACTAGGGCAGGGTCGGCAACCTTTCAGAAGTGGTGTGCTGCGTCTTCATTTTATTCACTCTAATTTAAGGTTTCGTGTGCCAGTAATGCATTTTACCATTTTTAGAAGGTCTCTTTCTATAAATCTATAATATATAACTAAACTATTGTTGTATGTAAAGTAAATAAGGTTTATAAAATGTTTAAGAAGCTTCATTTAAAGTGAAATTAAAATGCAGAGCCCCCAGGACCAGTGGCCAGGACTGGGCAGTGTGAATGCCACTGAAAATCAGCTTGTGTGCTGCTTTTGGCACGCATGCCATCGGTTGCCTACCCCTGGACTAGGGACTAGTCTGGAATCAGAGCATTCGCCCACTACCTACATCGATAGAATGGGCAACAGATACTGACAGGGAGGGATAGCCACACACTTCTACACAAAGGTTACTGCCAATAGGCTTTAGGGGAAATTCTCCCTGGTTCAAAGACTGTACATTCAGAAATGTTTGTATCATGAATAAATGGAAGCTATCAAATCACCACCTTTCCCATTGGTGCTTTCTCACTCTCAGTGTTGGTTTCCCCTATTGCATGGACAATAGTTATTTCCCTCTGAACAGGGAAATGATTTGGTTATGGAATGTGGTTCTTATGGATCTGCGGGCATCATTTCCATTTGCACTTAAATGTGGAGCAAAACTGATGATTATTTATTCTCAGATAACATACATCCATGGTAATGGATATTAAAAAAATGTTATTCTTCACTCCATTCATCACACTTATTAGTTCAGTACTTCAATTTGTTTTGCAGGGGAAATACACCTTTGCAGATGGTCTTGAATTCAAAGATAAAAAATGGCATTATTGTGATGGCTATGACAGAAGATTTTACACAGAAATCTGTTCCGGTCTAAAACCAGCAGGTACTGTGTTGCATTTGTGTCTGGAAGGATTTAAATCAACAACTATGTTTATTAAGAGAGATTAATTCACCTATATGAGTAACTTTGAACAGGAACATTCTGGTTTATTTCAGAACTCCATCCACACGACACTGACAACTGTGGTGAATAGTTTCTTCTTGAGTGATCATGTTAATGAGGGGAGGACATTGTTACCTAGCAATTTCTGACATCTGATTAAGCCTTTTATGGGTTTCACATTCACAGCATTCTAGACATATTTTTATTACAGAAAACTGGGAGATATATTACCTTGCACTCATAATTTGGCATAATGTTCTAAAGTACCTGAAAGAATAACAGAAATCCACAAACAGGATGGTACATGATATGTGTTGCTAGAAAATGACAAATTCTTAATGGATACGAAAATATATACTTACTTTATGTCCAGCCTATAAAATTTGTCTGTTAGACACATTTACTAGTTCATATATGACTAAAAGGTGAAAAAAATATGTGATAATCACTGAATAATATATTGGCATAGTGAACTGCAGTCTTATTCATACTGTACAATATTTGAATAATTTCACGTTTCTTTAAGCCATGGCTAGACTTTCTTGGCCTCATTTTGGAGTTTTTGGTATATGTTCATAGTATGAATTTATGGGCTAAATCACAGGGCTGTGAGTAAAGGTAAGCAAGATCTCTTCCTTTCTATGCCAAAGATTTCTGGGTGGGCCGTTCTTTGCTTCAGTTTCTCCATCTGTGAAATGGTCATAATAATTACCTACCATGGGAGTGATGGAAATCTTAATTTAGTTAAGTTTATAAAATGCTTTAAGATCTTGGGATGGAAAGTACTTTAGAGATGTAAAATAATATATATTTATTATCATTATTTATTTTGATAAAAGAGTAAAGTTGTAAAAAAAGGGGATTTTTTGCTTTTGTAATAATTTATACTGTGTCTTTTCAGGTATCTCTCAGCTTACAGACTTAGATCCTCCCAGAATGATTCCACAAGGCTGTTATGACTGTGGTGATGGATTCTATAATCCTAATACCAGAGTTGTCATTGATTACAAATTCAGGTTTTTGAGAAACGCAGGTATGTGTTTTATTCATCTCCAAGTACAGCGTAAATTGACTTTATTTCACATACATTCTATCGTGTATGATTATAGCTGAAATTTAAAAACTTATATTCAAGTTCTGCAGCTACTGAGCTAAAATATTTCAAGCAACATGGATTGTTTGTATCAATTTAGTTAATTCCAAGGAAAGTTGTATAAACCATCCTGTACATGATTTACAAAATTATACGTGATGTTTTCACAGGCACATATGAATTAATGGATTTGATTAATATTTAATAGCTTTTAACCCCAGGAAGACTCATTCTCCAAGACAGCAAGACAGTGTTTTCAAGATAGATATCTGTCTTTTCAGTGGGCTGAATCCCAGAAGGTGTCAAGCTCTCTGCCCTGATCAATTAAGTATGTGCTTCACATTAAGCATGGGAATAGTCCCTTTGATTTTAGTGAGACTGCTCACTTGCTTCAAATTAGGGACATATTTAAGTGCTTTGCTGGATTGTGTCAGTGCTCAGGATCATGTCCTGAATGTGTTTACAAATCTGGATCTAGTGTTGGGGGAGGAGAGGAGGGAAGAGGGAAGACTAAATTAACTGGAGGTATCATCTGCTACAAAATATACCCTATAATACTTAGCCTGTTTCATAAACCCTCAATAAATACTGATTTAGATGATTACAAATGGCACTGATCCAAAATATTAAGAGTGGGCCTACTGATGAGTAAGATAAGTAAAATGCTTTCCAAAAACACAGGAACCTGCACAGATTAGTACATGCGGGAACGCCTAGGAATTCAATTTATTGTTTTTTAAATGTATGCTTTGAACTCATTGTCCTTAGCTACATTTATTTCTATAGTCTAAAGATTGCATTAATCGATATTCACTAACATCATATCATAGAATGCAGTCCAACAAGATAATTATCAGTAGAATCTGCAGTAGATTATTCTGATCTCTTTTCTATTAACATTCCTTTGAGAATCCAATACTAGCATAAAGTTAAATTTGTCAACATGGGTGTGAAGGAGGAATGTATCATGTAGGCCATACCCTTCCTCTAAGAACACAAACACAATTGAAAGATCCAGCACTTGTTCAACATCAGAGGAATGTTGACTTCCCCAAGAGAAATAATTCAGGGCACAAGGCCACTGCAGTTAAAAAAAAAACAGCTGTAAGCAGAAGAAACTGAGGAAAGAGGTTGGAATGACAGGGAACAGTTCCAGAACTGTTCCTTTATAGGTTGTTCAGGAAAAAGCAGGAAAACCTCCAGGCTTCTGTCCAAATCTTGAAAGCATCAAAAGCAGATGGTAGGAAGCATTCAGGAAGCTCTTACAACAGCTTGACAGGTTTAGCCAAATGACACCATCTTCCTCAGGTCTGGGAGTGGGATTTGAGGATACTCCAGCCCCAGCCTTTCGCCCTTGTTTGTTGTGAAGTCGCTTGCTTCAATGCTGATTGAGTTAGCAGGGAAAGGAGGTACTTTGCCTTTGGCACTGGCACTCCTGCCAAACAATCAGTGAATCAAAACATCTTTCTAGCAAGGAAAAGAGAAGGCTCCATTTGTATTTGTTGCAGTTTGCTTTTCTTTAATGCAATGTGTGTACAAAAAGTATCATCGAGATTCCTGCCTCAGTTAGCAGGATTTCAGTTTCACAGGTATCAAGGGCCTGAGGCTCATTTAAGGCTCCTCACTGCCAAGTGATGCAACACATGCTGGAATACTTGTTTGTGAGAAGACATGTTCTCATTTTTCAATCAGTCATTTTGGAGTTAGACCCCCCCTACTTCCACTAAAGGAGTATAGCCTTTGAGAACTCATACTCCTGACACCATTTTTATTGAGTGGCCAATACAAAGACCTGAAGATGAATATCCAGAGTTTTGCATCTTTAAATTAAAAGCATAAAATATGATTTTAGATCTGCTGTCATATGAAGAGCAAATTCCAGGGTTAAAGGAGAACTATGGCATTCTGGGAGGGTAGACACTAAGCACCATAGTTTTCAAAGAGAAATCACAGTTAGAAGTAGAAGTCATTCCCTGCTGAGGAGGTGAAGTGGAAGGGGATAACTGGGTATGGTTAGACTATAGATTATAGCGCGTTTATTTGTAGCGCTTCCCAATGTAGCGCAATAGGTATCGCGCTAAAGCCTGTGCAGATTGAAACCTTGTAGCGCTAAATAATGGATACATTTGTCGCGCTTCTGGCGGCAGTAGCAGTTGCGGGATAGGGCAGGTATCCCAGCATTCAGCTGGGTGCAACGTGCTTTGCAAAGTGAGGGGGTGAGGGGGAACTGGGAAGTTGTTCACAGGGAGACGAGATCTGGCTGTCAGTTAGTTTTCGTTAGCGAAAACTGACAGGCTCTCTATTTCAGACACACAGCTCTGTCCGCAAGCATTTTCACTTTTTATTTGCTGTGTGAGTTGTTAGAGAGAAACTGCAAAGCTATTTCCGCTTTTATAAAACAACACCTCACGTCATTTGCCTTACATGGCAAGTTGATTGTCTTTAATGGCTTGCTGATGGCCTTAAATGGCTTGCTGATGGCTTTACATGGCTCGGAGGCATGCAAGAGATCCCATGGGTGTCCACATTCCTACCCTTGCGCTATAGCGCTAGCGCAAAAAGGCTTATCACTCTCGGAAAGGAGGTTTAATACTTGCGCTTTAAACAGTGAGTCATTTCGCAAAATCTCCCTTTGAAGTGTGTTCGCTATGAAAATTATTGCGCTACTGGAAGGTTTTTGCCCCGCAAAGCGCCAGTCTAACCATGCCCACTGAGTGTTACTAGGAATTCTGCCCTACTGATAACAAAAGAAAGATGTTTTTGGTGTAATATGCTTTCCTTCTGCTTCCATCCTCCTGATGCGAACTTAACTGGTGCAACCCCTGCTCCTGCTTCTCCTAGTCTGAGATTGATTCTGCTTTGCTGCCTGTTCTTCATGCTCCTCCTCTAGGACCTATATGGTGCATAGGCCTTCACACATGTAATTAAGAGCAGACTTTGGCCAAGAGACTCAAGACAGGCTATTATTTATTGAGAGGAAACGTTTTTTTGAATCCTGGAGTCACAAAGCAGTCAATAATCAAGTTATGATTTCGACAAGCCTAGAATCTTGTGACTTAAAGGAAAAGTCCCAAAGTGCTCAAGTGCGGAGTTTCTGAGTAAATTATTACAACAGCAGAGGTTGGAAGTCAGGAGTATTATTTTATTCTGTAGATTACACAGCTGCATTTTTAGAACATCACAAGTTTAATTACATGTCACAAATATGACTCTATAGTGAAGGTTGAGATGGCACTTTAATTCTAAGCCTCAATAATCACATGCTTGCAGCTTCCTCCTAACAGTACCCTTGGGATTGAAACTTCTCATGCTTGGTCTGAATGAACCTGGAAGTGAATCATCTTGGAAAATTTGAAGAAATTCAATTTATCCCCTTCTGGATCATCCAAGGACAAAATCCATTCAATAATTGCGTAGAAGTGTGTGGCTATCCCTCCCTGTCAGTATCTGTTGCCCATTCTATCGATGTAGGTAGTGGGCGAATGCTCTGATTCCAGACTAGTCCCTAGTCCAGAGGTAGGCAACCGATGGCATGCGTGCCAAAAGCAGCACACAAGCTGATTTTCAGTGGCATTCACACTGCCCAGTCCTGGCCACTGGTCCTGGGGGCTCTGCATTTTAATTTCACTTTAAATGAAGCTTCTTAAACATTTTATAAACCTTATTTAATTTACATACAACAATAGTTTAGTTATATATTATAGATTTATAGAAAGAGACCTTCTAAAAATGGTAAAATGCATTACTGGCACACGAAACCTTAAATTAGAGTGAATAAAATGAAGACGCGGCACACCACTTCCGAAAGGTTGCCGACCCTGCCCTAGTCATTGCCTAAGAATCTGAGAACTCTTTTGGAAGATGCTCTTTGCAAAGGTACAGGAAAAGGAAAGCCCTTCACCACAAAAAAAGAGAATAATATTTTCATTTTTTGACTGGACTTAACTTCCTAGCAATTTGAATGTCTACTTATAAGAGAAGATTATTTAGTAATTTATATGTTTCTTTTTTATTAGATTTAGGATTCTGAATATAGATGAGCTCTAGCTCCTGGATGTTGAAACTCTTAAAAGCTCTTCAAATAATTGTTCTATAGATACTTGTTAAGCTAAAGAAATCAGTTTTGATCGGCACTAAAAGTTCATGCTATTTCAAGTGCAATGCTACAGCTATTTGCTGTTGTATATTTAATCATTTTGAATTATATGTCGTGTAAAAGATTTTAGCTCTGGGGCATTTGCCAGATGGCTGATTCTGCGTTTCACACAACAAAAGAAATAATGTTTTTGTAAAGCTCTGAAAAATTGTTGGTAATCAGTATATTCTTCAAGGAATGGGATCCAGACCTGTTTAGAAAAAAAATAAGCTTTTGCAGAAATTAATTTGAAGTGCTTAGTCTTTACCTCTGAGCTCTGAACAAAACAAATTGTGTCTATTGTTTGTGGCTTTTTTGTATCAATTTGACAAATCCAGTCAATTTTAAATTTTACATATTTTTGTGACAAATGCAGTTTGTGTGCAATTCATTGATCTCTCTGCTTGGGGCTGGCAAACTTACTTCTCCTGAAAAATAAGCGAAGACAGGTGAAGAAAAAGTTGTGCCCAGGTCCGTACATACCTATAGGTACAAGCCTCTAACCCTTGCTCACACAAGTAAACTACAGTCCTTATGAAACTGAGTAGCCTATTGCCTTTTTTCCCCCCAACAGCTAAAACAGTTGTCCTTGTCATCTCCTGCCTTGGCTGCCGGTCACTCCTCTTTCTGAACTCTCTGATATTCCTATCATTCCAGTCTAATCCCACCAAAATGCCATAGCAAATAGTATCTTACTTGTCAGCCATGTCACCAAGTTGCTCCCCTTCCTTCCCTTTGACCTCAAGTTCTTGCTGTTTTACTGCAAACTGTGTCTTGGATCTTGGCTTCTATTATGTTCCCTCATGTCTCCTTTCCCCACCCTTTTTCTATTCCCACCATTTATCTTCTGCTGTCCTGCCCCATATTCAATGTCCCTCTCCCCCACTTTCCAAAACTCCCTCTTCTAAGAAGCCCCCAGATAGAAAATATGGAAAATATTAGATGAACAAGAGGGAAAGAATATTTGTTATTATAAACCCTCTCCTCTGGGTCTCCTAGTTCATCTCAACTTCCTGTGTCTGTCTTCTAACTGTAAGCTTTTGGGGGCAGGACTTGTCTTGAAGTCTGTCTTGTGCAGTGCCTAGCTGATAGCATTTAACAAATAATATGTATCAATGGACTTTCAGTGGGATTTCTTCAACCCCAGAGTAAGGGTTGAGGAATACCACAATCCCATCTTCTGCAATACTAGCAAGAAACTTACCAACATGTTTATTTTACTCACTTATTTACTTTAGCAACAAACTGCTCATTTGGGTGGTGAGAAGGAACCCAAGCATAGGAGAGCGGGGAGAAGATTGCTGGGATTGCTACTGGGGACTGCTGTGGGGTCAAGCCAAGGGGCTGAGTGGGATGACTGGGAGTGGGGAGGAATTCAGTGTGTTTAACTTAAAGAAAAAATTACCCTAATCTCATATAATGAAGTAGCTGTGTGCCTGTCATCACCCTGGTGACGTTGGTTGTATCCCTTTCCCCCACCCTTCATTGGCTGTTGTATTTTCCGATTGTATGATCTGTCATACAGGGACTGTGTCTTCCCCGTGAAAGCCTCCAGCCCATTTTGGACATGACTGCAAAATACATATTTACGTCTTCCTCACAGCAAAAGGCTGTGCAAGCTCCAGCTATAATTGAGAGCTCTATGCTATGTAACCTAGAGAGCATTTTTAAAATTGAATCTGGCTTCTAAGTTTTACTAGTCAATTTACCCCATTCAATAAAGCAGTTTATTAACCAGTATGATTAGCCCTCTCTACTGTAGCTAGCATGGCTAACATGGTGTTAATATTAATACATGCATCACATTACTAAATCACTGCAATCATTTAAACAACTGTAGCCTTTGCTGATATATTGTTCATTGTGGTTTCCTGAGCCTAATATAATTATCGCTTTGAAACCTGTGAGGGTTTAAATTCCAAATAGCAGCATGCCAAGAACAACTACTTTGTGTGTTAGCCATCCCATTGCAAATCCACTTAGAAAGTTTTGACCCAAACAGTATAGGGGCTTGTGTTCAGCCATACAGTACGTGTGAAAACAAGTTTTGTAGGAGATGGAAAGTTCATTTTGAGGCCGTTTTGGATTTACGCAATTACATGGAAATGGAAGGGTGAGAGTTTGTGTGTGAAAGTAAAGGTTAATTGGATACATATTTTCCATTTTCTTGCCAACATTGATGTTGTTGAGGTTAGGTGTGGCAAGGAAGGGGGTACTGGAGATTTTGGGGCGGAGCAGTAGAGGTTATGGCTGTGATAGTATCACAGATGGCTATAATTGTGGAATGGAAGAACACAAGAAACTGCACCATGGGTGATGGGAGGAGTCAGGTATGTGAGACAATGAACAGTTGTTGTTATTTACGGAGCGCTGAGAATATGCTTGGCACTGACAGAGATTAGAAGTTTCTGTTCCAAGGAGCAGACATTGCAAAGGCCCTGTATTGCAACCTTTGCTCTAGGCAAGTGGCTCTTACTTATGCTAGTAGTCACATTACCTGAAGTGAGACAGCTCTTGTGGTTAAGGATTGCAGGATCAGGCCCTAACACAGATGCAAACAATCAAGTTCTAACATATAGGATGTATAAGGGGACAGTGCATGGTTTTCTTCTTGTAAGAATCACCCAATATTAGTGCCTTGGGAGATTACAGAAAGATCCAAATAGGCTGTAGCAGAGTGATAGAGGCCTGCAGTTGGCTTGTAGCATACTGGAAGGTAGAGTATTGCAGTTTGGATAGAAATCATTTAAAAGAATCAAACGATGTTTTCTAATGGCTCATCCAGCAAGACATCAGTTTGCCTCAGGACTTCAATTATCTCTCGTTCCAATTTTTAGATTTCACTAACTTTAGCATAACTTATTTATTAAAAACCAAGGAGGCCAAGTTTGCTTATCAGTGTTTTCATACAAAGCAATTTCCTTTATTTTCAAAATTTGAACATGGAAGTAGCCCGTTTAGCAGACTATATTTCATGAATGTACATTCTACTGAGGCCCCTGAAGAAAATGAAGAAAGAATAAACTTTTAAAGATAAATGAGATGAAATAAAATTCAACACCCAATGTAAAGAACCACATGCTACCTAATTGTGCCCAGGATGCTAATTTACAGTTGATTAAAGAGTTTGTATTTTTTTTAATATATTTTTTTTTAAGGAAAATTACTTCTGAAGGTGAAGATGTGCTTAGACAATCATATTAACATATTCAAACAATTGCAATTTGTAAAATAGTAATTACAACAAGCTATCTGGTAGCATTAATCAAACGTCAAGGTTTAGTTCCATTTTAAATATTGATGAAATGTGATTCTCCAGTCTAACCCTGGTGTTGCAGGGTTATGGAAGCCGCCAGTGACAGAAAAAGGGGAACGTGTAGTTAACAAGCAGCTGCCACAAAGAAGGATCGGCATCTGTGATTTAAATTGTTAGCTGCACAGTCAGGTAGAGTGTAAAAAGGGTAGTCAAGAGGCTGTTAAGTCCATTGCTGCCAATTATTAACAATCAGGGAGGAGCTTTAAGACTTGTTCAGTACAATAAACCCAGTTTGTCTTGTTTCAGGGGTTACTACTGAAGAGGTTGCAGCTGCACTGATTCAAATAGCCCTAAAACTACAGTAATTATCAACCAGTCTTCTTTAGCGTGGCAAAAGTATGTTTAGCCATAGCTTAACTCTTTACGTTCTAATATTTCTCTGCCTCTTTACCCATAGCTAATCCCTGGAGCCATTTGGATCTATATTTTTGTGGCTCCTCTAGCTATCCTGAATAAGATCCTTCATTTTCCCTTACCTCAGTCTAAGGAGTATTTGTGTGGTGCCCACCAGTTGGATAATAGTCCTGGAGGTTCCAGATATTTTGCTCAAGCTCCTTCATTGTGGATATGGACTCCCTGTTTCTTTTTGTGGCTCTCAATACATTTTACCTACCTTCCAGGGCTGCAGCCCCACCAAAGACAAGGATTCGAAGTCAGTGGGACAGCAAGCAGGAGTGGAGGTTGCAGACAGCCCCTTCCGGCTAACTTCCACTTTCTTTTCCACTTGGGTTAGTTCTCAACTCTGTATGCAGTTTTCAGCAAGCTTCTCTTTTTAATGCAGCTCAGCTGTGAATAAAATGTTAGGATGCATAAGAAAGGGGATGGAAAATAATACTGAAAATATGCCAGCCTCTGATACACCCTTGCCCAGGATAAAATGTTAAGTTCTGGTCAACCGATCTCAAGAAAGAAAGAAAAGGTGTCTATGGATGAGTGATGAATACGATTAGAAATATAGACAGGTTACAGGGCTTGTTTCGAGAGGAGACAAATAAGAGAGGACACGATAGAGATATACAAAATAATGATGTATCGGTAAAGTAGATCAGTTGCTTCTATACATCCTTTTCCCGTAATGCAAAACATGGAGACATGCAATGAAAATGAAAGACTGCCAACTTACAATATCCAAAGAAATGCTGTTCTAAATCTTAAGAGGATTCTAGGCATAAATCAATCGCTAAATGAGAGTGGGTAGGAAGAGGTTTTCCCTGTGTACAGATTATTGCATAATTCTTCACTATGGGGTTTCTTGCATCTGCCTTAAAGCAGCTGATACTGGCCACTCTCAGAGACTAACACCTGGATTTGTAAGCTCTTTGGGGCAGGGACCAGCTTTTTGTTGTTTGTACAGCACCTTGCACAAAGGGGGTCCTGAACCGTGACGTGTGCTCCTAGACACCACAGTAATACAGATGCTAATAAATGGATCACAGTTCAGATCCAGTGAGGGCAATTGTTATATTCCTCTGAATGAAGCGGAAGGTGTCCTAAGGTAGGACAATGTGCTGTAGTCCCTTCAGACACGCTCGTCTTTCTATTCAAAGTGTAAATTGGTAATATCTGACTCCACTGGACATCTCCTTACATTCAGCCTTTGTGAAAACTATATGTAGTCTTTATCAATGAACGTTTGCTGGTACTTACTGTGCATAGAATCATATCACTGCATGAGCTGAGCTATGGCGGTGTTGGGCCTGGATGAGAGACTAGAATCTTTAGAAGAAAAGACTTACGTGCAAGGCGTCTATTGAAAAATAAATTTCCTTCTGCATCAAGCTGAATGAACCAGGCTCCTGTTGAAAACTCATGACCTGAAGTCAAAAACGTCTTGTGCCTTTCATATTGGTCAGCTGAGCACAAGAATTACATGACGAATGCAGATTCGTTACCAGGAAGGTAGTTTGTTCACTTCATATAACTCACCTGAGCAATATGAGCCTTATCAAAGGAAACAATGGATCCAGGTGGTGTTTAGCAAGTGGAGTTTTTGATTGAATACTTCATCTTGACAGAAATAGACAATTTAATTTTCTACAATTACTACAAGGCCAGAGTAACAACTTACATCGAGGAGGTACGAAATCACATAGACACTAAAAGTCTGGACATGATCTAGCTCATCTAGGGACTTCATGGCCTCATCTCTGTAATATCAGAGCATCTGGCGTGCAGAAATAGAACTTGACATACAAAATAATCACAGCTTGCACATGGATTTATTGATTACTCCCTGTCCTGGGCTCTGACACACTCCCCCCTTGCAGGGCTCACAGCTTTGACTCCAGCATGAGCCCAAACATCTACACTGCAATTATAACCTCACAGTCCGAGCCCTGCAAACCAAAGTCAGCTGACCTGGGCCAGCCATAAGTGTTTTATTGCAGTGTAGACATACCCAAAGGGGCCAGCTTTGCAGTCCTACAGATTTCAGTGGGATGTGTCCACCTAAGAACTTCAATATCAGCCCTTAAGCAAATTCAGGTTTTTTCTCTTCTTTTTAGTTATCCTTTTCAAAAAGTTATTCCGGGAATGCTTATTTGCTCCTGGCTTATTTCCTTTGAGATAGAAAAAACTAACACTATAACTGTGTGTTTTATTAATGTCACACTCATACCCAGGAATAGAGCAAAAAATGCATCATATACCTGCGAAGGTGAACAGAGAAAAGAAGATACCCACTTGGGGTAGTTTATCAAAATGTATCACTGTATCCTGTGTTACAGCAGTTAAAGCACATCTACAGGCTATGAAAGAGCTCCTGGGCAATACAGCAGTGTTTTCCACAGCCCCGTTCCTAGCGGAGTAAGCTGTTACAAAACATCATCCCTGAGTGTGGAATTGTGAGAGAGGGGACAAGCACACAACTGCTGTGCATATGAATAGTAACCGTGTGTGGAAGAGTAACACACAGTAGTGTGCTCTTGGGGAAAACCTCCTCTGATTCACGAGTGTCTCTGACTGCTGTTTGTAGAGGGTGTTGTGACAAGTGCCACCATTTACACATGCACATGACTAGTTAAGTCTCCGTTCACCTGGGCACTAGCAGGGCTCAGCATGAGCAGCACCCCACAGGCCGGGAGTGTCTGCTTTTGGTTCACTTGACCATGATGAAAAAACCCACTAAGATGGCAGGGGGAAAAGGAATGGGAAACAGAAAAAGGAAGAGACAAGAGCAGATAGGGTTTGATCCAAAGCCCACTGAAGTCAATGGGAATTAAAAACAAATCTCCTTTGCCATATATCTTTGTTTGTGTCTCTCCTTAGACCAGCACAGCTGCATTTATATGACTTTTTAAACTTAAATGTTGCTATATAAACATAATAAAGGCCCAACACATAAGCAGACATCTCCCTTCAGAAGCTGATTCCTCACTAGCAACGTGTTTCTTTTTTTAAAAATCTATTATTGACAAGGTTAGTATGTTCTCTTTCAAGTAATTTGCTGATTACATTGCTACAAATCCTTGACGTTTGGAACCAGGTTGGTTAGAAGCACAAATTGCAAACATTGATCAGCATTTGTAAGGATGAGAGTAAACAGAAGTAGCTCTGCTACAGTAGGTTTCATTTGAATAAGAAAATAGATACTGGTACTGTTATATATGTTTGAATCTTGGAAAATGGCAACAAAATTGTACACAGGATCTGTTGGCAAAGCAAGAAGTATTTTAAAAATACAGTTATTCCTCAAAGAAAATTGCATGTCTGATCTGGACTCCTCTATGCAAAGAGCAGATCTGAATCTGTAACATTTTACAATTTCTTTTTCTCCCTTTCAGATGATGATGAACATGAATGGATCATTCGCACCTGCCGGAAAGGTTGGGATGAAATAACTGGATATAAACCTAAACAGTGAACACAGCTTCTACCCTAGTTTTGAAAAACATCATTTGATTCATCCTTAAGTCTGAATGTCTTTGTGGATGTAGATCAGCCCCTACCATTATGTGAATGTAGGTTTGTAGCCTTTGTTAGCATAATAAAACTGGAACCATCATTTAATTAACTACGTTCACATGAGGCCATGGAAATAAGCTTACTCTACTTATCCTAATATTCCTGAGAGGTGTGCAGTGTAGTAGGATCAATATATAAACATTATTAAGCCTCAACATACACAACAATATACTAAAGAGACTACCTCACCTTCAGAGCTGAAGGCATTCAGCTCCATCTTAGCATTATTTCCCCAGGTCCCAGTTAGCTGTCCTGGTGTATTTCTTTACCCACCTTTTGCTCAGTACTTTGATATTGACTCATCATTGTAATAACGTACACCAGTTATTCTTTAATGACTGGTTTGCTAACGAGACAATTATATCCATTTACAAGGAACATTTGCTGAACTTTCCTTTAACAAAATAATAAAAGAGAAAACTGGGTGGGTTGCTGTTTGATTAATAAGCCAGAAAATATTTTAAAATCAAATCAAATGGAATTACATCATTTTCTTGATGTAAGTGCCAGCACTTCTACTTGCATGTACTTTATTTATTACACAAATCAGACATTTACAAAGCACAACATTAAAAGTATGTAACAAAACAGACATTGGTTTTACAAAAAAGTGCTTACAATTTAGTTTTTGTTTTTTCAATAAATACTAGTCTTGACTGTCCACTCATTCAAAAGGATTTTTTAACCATTGTAGCCAAGACGTGTAATTGCAACATGCTACAACAAAATGATCTGCTTTCAAAATAAAATTCTGAGAAGTGTTTATAGTTGGCCTCATATTACAAGTTCTGAATATATTAGTGACAGCAGTAGTGCAGGATTTAACCCCAACCCCAAGTATTACATTGTGTAAGCAACATTAGCTAGGGCATGAGGTTAACCAACATGAGCCAAAAAATCAACAAAATGTTTTGGGAATAAAATTTTAAACCACTCAATTTTCAGTCCCTCCCCCCCCCCCCCCCCGTCAAACTTATTTATCATATTCAATTCTAGTGGAAAGTTCATCTTTCCTGGCTAATCTCATTGGGGTTAATCTAGAACATTTTTTGTAAATAGCCATTGGAATACTGTAATACACAGAGTCTGCAGTACTGCACCATAACCCATTTGGCAATTACTGAAATACCTAAGTAAATGAGAAGGATTTAAAAAAAAAACACTACAGACAGGAGATGAATGTGAATAACCTGAGATAAGGTTTTGTTCAATGACAACAGTCAATCTGAAATGCATTGTGAAACAAAATATTGAATAAATTAGAGGATTTCTTACATTCTTGGTACAGTTGAGTATTTTCCATACACAATAGTTAGCTCTAAAACTGCACAAGCTGAATTGCTTCCAGTTTTTCCAAACAATTTGGACTTAATACGGCAGTCTATTTTCTGCAAAGCTGCTGTGGCTACTTACTGAAGAGCTCTTCCTTGAGCATGAGTTGCACAGTGCAATATCCTACACGGCTAGTGGTGACTCCACTTACACTATATATAATTTGGTCAGAAATGTCTACACATTAGCCCTGTGCTTTGCATTCTGATCCTGTCAGTGGTAACAATTAAAATAACTGTGATGTACAGTACATATTACAAGTCAAATTTGATCAGTAACTAAGCAGACATATTCCACAGTCTCTCGCTCAGAATGCTGCTGAGATAGAAGAGAAATGCATCAAACCTTTGTCTCCCTCAACAAAACCAGGTTGTGGAAATCTCAGTTACCTTGGCCTGTGGGGTCAAGTTACAGTCCGGAGTCTCATCCTCACAGTCTTAAACTGAACATCTACCCATTACTGTATGACACTAGTTCCACGACAAAACAGTCATTCGAATGAGCACGGAGAGATGGGGGAGAAAGTGGCCCTTCCAAGCAGCATGTCACCATCAATACCATTTCATGTGGACACAGACCAATTCACTACAACCTCGCTGTAACACATACCAACAATCTGAATGCTCAGCTACAGCAAACAAAAGGCTGTTACCATTCTCTCGCTCATTGTTACATACAAAAAGAAAAAAATTGGATTATCATTAACTGAAAACAGATGCAAATTTTTACCATTCACCACGTCGAAGGGGCAATAATACTGAGTTCTGGAACAACATTAACCAATCAGATGCAGATGGGTAGACACCAGTCTCATGATGGTTGAATTCAATGGAAACTATTATTAATCTTTCAGGAGGCGAATAATAGTATTTTATGGACTTCTAACTTCATCTGCCCTTTCAAATGTTAATTTAAAGTGTGGATAAAACTTCTAGCTGTTGGGGACAGTTGGCCTAGCTGAATTATGATAATGAATATAGGCAACGAGACATATTGCCTTGTTATTTCAGCAAATCTCAAGATATGTTTTTGCTCAGTTACGTCTCCGGTCAATAGATCTGAACGCTCACCTCAACAGAAGTCCCTATCTGCTCATTATGCAAATTTACTTCGCAAAGTTACTTTGCTGACCACCTCCTCGCAATGATCCACATGCCCAGAAAGCTTTGTTACAGTGAGACAATGGGGTATAACTAGGAGAGGTGCTGGTGTGCTGGAAATACTCATTGCCTATTAGTAGTGTGACAGCTGCCATCTTGACTGAAACTGGAGATTGACCAGGGACCTCCAGAGCTAAAAGCAGGAGTCTCTACAGCTTGGGCTATAAAGCCAGGTTGTATAGCCAGTGGACTCAGCCTCTGTGGATCGGGCATAGACAGGGACAGGTCTCACACCCTGATGGGTCACATTGGGACCTCACATTCTTGGAAAAGCTACCTTCAAATCTCACCAGCAAGACTGGCTGGAGCAATCACAGGAGATTTTGTTAGGGACCAACTACTAATCACAAATATTGTTTACCTTTTATTACTATTATCCAGGAAGGATCTTCGCAGGGTTTCTTTCCTGGCTCGGACCGGGTTGTTGAGCCTTTACTCGGTGGTTGCAATGAGACGGCTCGTGAGAGTAAGAACTCACCAGAATGGGGTGAGTGCTCTTTTTGGAGCTGTCATTCTGAATTGTGCTCTCACCTCAGTGAGCACTAGCCAGGCGGAGTTATGAAACACCGGAAATGGGGTACAACATAAAGACCAAGGTAATCATGGAAAAGATTACCTTTGTGAGCCTGGGCAAGTCATCATCCTCAGTCTTCCCACCTGTAAACCGGGGAGAAGGAGATTTACTTACCTACCTCACAGGTAGAGTTAATGGATTAGTGGTTCTAAAGCTCTTTGAAGGTAAAGGGCCATATTTCTGGCTGGGATAACTCTATTAACTTCAGTAAAGTTACGACCAACAGTGAATTTGGCTCAACGAGTGCTAAGTGTCTGAGCTAACGGGCCTGATCCAGATCTCATTTGCCCTAATATACATCAGGCGTAACCTAACAGAAGCAACAGTGTTATATGGGGGCAAGTCAGAATCAGGCCCAAGTACTTTGCTTCCTCCTTTCTTTGTATGGTTGGGTAATAATCAATACCACCTCTGGTTCAGTATGTAATGATCTTTTCCTGTTCCATGATGCTGGAAGCACTGGTGAAAGCGCAGTAGGATCACTAACTTGGGCTGTGTGTGGCAGTGCCTTGGGGACTCGTCATTCTACAGGTCCACAAGAAACAAGCGAAAACCATGACTGTTGGCAGTGCTGCTGGGAGGCAAGAACATTGGCTACCAGATGCTGTTGGTGCAAACAACACAATGCCGACTTGAGTTTCTCCTGCGTGACTGATCACAGTTGCCTTCGATTGAACACCGTGTTTCAGCGACTGAGAGGCAGCGGTGGTGGGAACGCTATGGACAGATGAGGAAGAGTTCGCGCCGTCAATATTGAAATAGGATGACCTAGTGGGGAAAAACGTTAATGGAGAGTTAGCTACTTACAAAGACAAGCCAACACCGCAAGAGAAACATGTTTTCAGGGAGAAGTTGCAGTCGTGTTTCCCAACGAGAAACCAGAGGCTCGCTCAATCAAGGATTTTCCCCATCAACCAGCCTCTTTTTAAAATAAAAAACATGGTTTGAACGTAAACTTTAGTGACGCTTTCTACAGAATAAAGCCACTTCTTGAAAGAAGAGTGGTCTTGTGTAGATCAGTAGCCAGGAACATGGGATTATGGGAATATGTTAACAGCAGCCTTAATTTAAATGAGCTTTACACCCAGGGTAGATCTTTAGCATTTCAATCATAGTACGTTAGGTGAACTTTATGTCGGTAGTTATTATGTTTTCTCTATGGTAGCCTCTCATACAGCCAGTCACTGAGGTGTTTGGTTTGGTTTTTGAAGAATGAGATCAGGACTTAAACCAATTTATTATAGTCTATCTACTCACAATAACAGAGCAGCCTGTCCCAACATTACAATCTGAGTGTATGCACACATACTCCACTTCACTGCAAATGGAACCAGGGCCCGGGGACACATACTCCACTTCACTGCAAATGGAACCAGGGCCCGGGGTTTATTTATGTAGGGTCCTCCATCATTTTTAATTGTGAGTTGAATCCTATTACAAACCACATATTTGTACGAAGACATCACTTTAAAGTGACAAGGTGAGGGTAGTAATATGTTTTATTGGACCAACTAAAAAGATATAACCTCGCTCACCTGGCCTAATATCCTGGGATCCACAGGACTACACCCCTTCAGAGTGACTGTTTTAAAAAGGTAAGTAACAGTCCTGTACTGTTAGCGTCTGATTCTGAGACATTTCTTAAGCAAGTAGTTTAAGTGGCAAGTAGCGTAATTGAAACCAGTTGCACTACCTGTACTAGTATCATTTGCGTGTGTAAGGGCATCAGAACTGTACATCAAAGAGTTTGATACTCCAGGGCTGCCAAACAAAATACTGAACGCTTAGAAGGGATAGAGCTCAATGCCTTCAGAAATGGGTGCTGAAAGCTGAAACCAACGGGAGCTGAATGCCCCAGGCTTTTGAAAATCAACCCACCCCTGAATTGCCTAAATAAAGCGTAGGAGTCCAACTTTAGACACACATTTTTGAAAGTCTTGGCAGAAGGTAAAATGTTTATTTGAACAGTAAGCCACACGCCGGACATGGTCAGTGTTCACTTGAACCACACTGGTTCATATCCAGTAGTTTTATGTTATTGTTTTGAGACACATTAACCTAGTATTTAGGGTTGGGGTTGGGGTGTTTTTTTAAAAAAAGTCAATCCAGAGTCTCCAGAAGGGTTTCTCCTTCATGTTAACTCATGGAAAATTGAAAGGTCAGTGGCTGGCAAAGACCCTCTCTACTCAGAGTTAATGTGAATGCCCATTCACCACAAACCACATGGAAAGCTGGGTAATGAAGCATGAGAAAATGCTCATTACTACATGGAAAGGGAAGAGACCAAACAAATGGGTGATGGTGGATCAGGCAGGATGAATCAAAAGATTTCAATAACTCTAAGTGCAACAGCCCAACACATCACAAGAACACCAGGCACTGAAAGGCGTACAGACGAAGGACACTGTGTCAGTGGTGGGTAAGTAAATCAAGGGTCACCAGCCGTGGGGACAGTAGGGATGAGTTGGTAGCAGCTGGGGAGATATCTGGATGAAGCAGGGATGTTGGTGGCACAAGGGAACGGCTTTCATCTGACAACAGGCAGCACGAGGCTGTGGCAATGATATTACACAACCTTACTACGATTAATGCTTGGACTCCAAGCCTGGAACAGGGACTCCATTTACCTTCTCACCCCTATTAGATAGTGGTCCTTCCATGTCTGCTTTGAGGTGCACTGGTGGAGCAGTGTAGGGAAGTCTACAGTGCACTTGCCCACACTGTACCTGACCTGTGAATGAGAAGAGGGCTTCAGCCTCTGTGACCTTCAATCAATTATTCTTTGTGCCAGAATTAAAATAGCTGCCTTTATGCTATAAATAACCCACCCCCTCTAGGCTAGGCAGCCAGGATACAGAGCAAGAAATTGGTCAAGACTGAGCAGTAGGAGGACGGTACAGGAAGAGTAACTTGTACATCCTTGCTTTGCTTCCATCAGGCTGATGCTTAACAAAAAGTAGCTTCTACCAAGATGCATATGGATTCAGAGAGAGGGGAGAAAATCTTCAGATTTTCTTAAAAGCAAAATAATTCGTGGTTGTCATTGTACCCACCACAGCAGCCCATTAATGAAGTGGGTGTTCTGGGACCCACCATTCACAAATAATTCATCAGCACTTAGAATAACAGGAAGAAAACTTCTGATTCCATTCATGGGAACAAGACCACTCCATCTCCAAAGTAATAACTGCACGGTCATTAGCCATCATCCCTGATTTACAAGGAAAATGGAAGGAGGAATAATGACCAAAGCGAAGCCAATCCAATGAGGATGAGGGATTCTATTGAAAGAGACCATAACTATGACTTCTCCTTTATCCATTCCCTTCTCCACCTCTCGGATTCTCTCCACCACAACTGGCATTAAGCTCTTTGGTCTCTTGGCTGAATAGACCCTTCAGAAAGCCCCCAAAGCCAGAGTTTTTCCAGGGGCCTGTTCTGTATAGGGAATCGGGGCCTCCCCGACCATGGTCCACAGTTAAGATGTCAGACACTGCAGAGAAGAGTATCTGCACATTTGTGCACTGTATAGTCACAAGGAAGTTCTTGATGGTGGGTATCTGTGCAATGGTACCATTAACGTCTTTGAATGAAGCTTCTCTTGCTACAAAGCCCTTACTTTCCCCAGCGGTGGGGTTGCCGATTTCTACTCACCCGAAACTGAACACCCTTGCTCCATCCCTGCCCTTCTCCGAGCCCTGGCCCCCACTCATTCCATCCCCACTCTCTCTGTTGCTCACTCTCCCCACCCCCACCCTCACTCACTCACTTCACTGGGCTGGCTCAGGGGATTGGGGTGCAAGAGGGGATGAGGGCTCTGGCTGGGGGCGCAGGCTCTGGTGTGAGGCCAGGGATGAGGGGTTTGGGGTGTAGGAAGGTGCTCTGCACTGTGGCTGAGGGGTTTGGAGCAGCGGAGGGGGCTCTGGGCTGGAGCAGGGGGTTGGGGTGTGAGGGATCTGGGTGGAGGTGCAGGCTTCAGGGTGGGGCCAGGGTGCAAGAGGGGGCTCTGGGCTGAGGGCTCCAGCTGGGAGTGCAGGCTTTGGTGTGGGGCCAGGGATGAGGGGTTTGGGGTGCAGGAGGGAGCTCTGGGTTTGCGTGGGCTCAGGGTGGGGTCCGGGCTTACCTTGGGCGGCTCCAAGTCAGCAGCACAGCGGGACTAAGGCAGGCTCCCTGCCTGTCCTGGCTCCGCGCTGCCTGCGCCCCAGAAGTGGCCAGCAGCAGAACTGGCTCCTAGGCTGGGGGTGGAGGGCGCGGCAGGAGGCTCCGCATGCACCACTGCCAGCTCCCATTGGCCACGGTTCCCAGTCAATGGGAATGCAGAGCCGGTGCTTGGGGCAGGGGCAGCACGTGGAGCCCTGTGAACCCCGCCCTGTACCTAGGAGTCGGACCTGCTGGCTGCTTCCAGGGTAGGGACTAGCCTGTCTTAGATCCACAGCACTGCCGACCTGACGTAGCCTGGTCAGCAGTGCTCACCAGTGCCACCCGGTCCCTTTTCAACCAGGCATTCCGGTCGGAAACCAGACACCTGGCAACCAGCTCCCTTTCTGCCCCCGTCATGGACACTACACCATGCGCTGTGGTTGGCACTTACTTTCTATGTATCCGTGCAGGGTCACCATCCTGGCCCTCTCAGGGCTGCTGAAGGGAGAGTAGTGGATGTCATCAGAGAGCGACGAAGGGATCCGGGACTGGGGGGCTCCAGACGGCGGCACCGTGTGCTGAGGTGTGTGCTTTTTATGGCGCGCTCTGCAGTTTTGAAACCAAACCTGCAACGCCAACAGAAACCAAACCATTCGGGTCAAGCAAGATCTGACCAATCACAGGGGCACACCAACAGAACTGGGACTTTCTAAGAATTCGGTGCTGCATTGGGAAATCTTCCTACCGCCGCACTGTGCTGGCCTCGGTGGCTTTATTTGTACATGTTAGAGCAGAAGTTTCAACTCCAAGAAGTATGAGCCTCAGGGCTCTTCGGCTGCATTTTTACTATTAATTTGCCTTGGCTAATAAATGACAATCCAGCTTTAATGCAACGATGAAACTGTTGGGATTGATTCAGGAATCACTGGGTGAAATTCCCTGGCCTGTGTTATACAGGAGGTCAGACTAGATGATTATAAAAGGTCTCCTCCAGCCTTAAAAATCTACCCATTTTTAATGGAGTGCTACCAACTGTTATCTTGGTCTCTCAGTGCTCAGAACCAAGCTCAGTGGAAGCACTTGGTAGTAATATTGTAACATCTTGGGAAGTTCCCCTACTATGTTCCTGACCAGGACTTTGGAATAATCAAATAAAGAGACATTCCCCTTTGCCAAGGGTCCATCTCAGGTTTCACACAGAGGCCAGGACACTTGGGTGTGTCTTCACTGCAGAGTGAATGTGGGTGATTGGCAGGAAAATCTGAGCCCCCAGTGAGCCTAGCCCTGCTTGAGTTGAGTGTCCTCACTGGCTCTGCTCTCACCTGTGTGCGAGTCACTAGAATGTCTGGGGGCATATCCCAGGGTCCTTTGTGCTGCAGCGAGCTGAGCCACTCTATGAATCCTCTCGTGAGTCGGGGAGTGTGGCAGAGTAGGAATACTGTGTGTGCGTGCCTCGGTTTCCCCTATGCATTTCTTAAGTGTCTATGTGAAGGAATAGGGGCTGACAGTGTAAGCAAGCAGGCAACACCCTCTCCCCTCTCTGCAGGTGTCCATACCTGAAGCTATAATCTGACCCCAAGTGGGGGAGGGAGGTCACCAGACCTGGCTGAGCCAGGGGGGACGAGGGGCTGGAGAGAGTGAGTTTCAGTTTTGGGGGTCTGCAGCTGGCTGGAGAGAGGTTTTGAAGTCTGAAGCTGGGTGGGCAGAAAGGAGGCAGGCCCAGGCAGGGTCTGGCCTCCCTTGGGCCCCCCAAAATGGATCCAGATGAGGGGTTTGGGTGCCTACAAGCTCGGTGTTAGACCATGTACCTGTCGACAAATAAACCTCTGTTTTACTGCCTGGCTGAGAGTCATGTTTGACTGTGGATTTGGGGTGCAGAATCCACGGGCTCCCCCAGGACCCCACCCGGGCGGGCTCGCTGGGGGAAGTGCACGGAGGGGCAGAAGGTGCTGAATGCTCCGAGGTCAGACCCAGGAAAGTTGAAGTGGGTACCCATGAAGCTCCTAGCCTTGGAAACAGGCTGTGTACGGAGAGGGAACACTTCACCCGAAGTCCAGTCTGGCTTCCTAGGGAGCAGGTTCCAGACCATCGCCCGGGCACTCCATAACAGGGAGAAACCTGTCTTCTTGTCTTTCTGGGCACACAGGGAGAATTGTGGGAAGGCTTTGGAGGACTATCAATATTTGAGTGCTTCACTGCAAAGCGAGTGGGTTACCATTGAGACTGAAAGCCTCACTCAGGCTCTAGGTCTGTGTGTGTGGATTGGGGGGAGGGGAGGCATGAGGGGCAATGCCTGGGTTAATTCTGCAGTGCAGACAGGCAGTACACACCAGTCCTATGAAGATAATAGGTGTCTCTCATTGCTTGGATTAAAGGAACACCCAGGGCAGTAGTTAGGATGCTAAATCCTGATTTTTTTGCTAGAGTAAGATACACATGAATGGCTAAAAAGTGCTAAAAAAATAATAATTTTATTTCTTACTTTTAAATTTTTTTCAGGGGTAGATCAGAATATAAATGTTCCATGACTCTGAGAAACCCTCTCTCTTTGGTGGAGAACATGGATACTGGATCACAGAGAAGGAAACAGCCATAAGTGTTTCCCACAGGACTATGCCTGACAAATTGTTTCCTGATGGAAAGTCCTTTTTTGGAGGGGGAGGAGGGGAAATCTGCACATGGAATCGCCCAGTGTATCCACTTGGTCTTGGGCTCATTAAAGAACCTTGTAACTGAGGTTTGAGCTGGATTTTGTCCTACTAGACATTGCCTGGCCAAAGGCAAATTTAAAATATGGATGAAAGTTGCAGGTTTGTTTTAGACTTTCAGATTTTTCTTACATGCAAAAATGTGTCAGTGCAACGTTAAAGCTGAGAATATAAATGCACAAGAGGGACAGGGCATTCAAGGTGAGATTCCTACAGGAACTGTACTTACTGCTTGCATAGGTAATAATATTATTAGCTGTTATATAGAACTTTTCATCTGTAGATCTCAAAGTGCTTTATAAAGGATGTCAATGACATTATCCCCACTTTAAAGATGGGCAAACTGAGGCACAGAGAGGCAAAGTGACTTGCTCAAAGTCATCCACAAGGCCAGTAGCACAGCCAGGAACAGAATCCAGCTCCTGTGCTCTATCCAGCTCCTGCGCTGGTATAATTAATGGACTCTGCAATCAAACACATGCACCTTGGAGCGGGAACTTGCTAGATCCAGCTAACCCAGCGTGGCAGTTCCTAGCAGTGATTCAGTTCCTACCATTCATAAGAAGAATGTGGAAATTTAGACTAGTGATTCCCATAAATCTCAATGTGGCGAAATCCCCTGCACAGCATGGCAGTAAGAGATCCTGCAAATCATCAGAATAGCAGAGCTTCTCCCCTGACCCTTACCTGAATGACTCTCCTACTAAGTCCTGTCATATCTGCCAGTTTCTGAAGGGTCTGTGCATCTGGGTTGTTATCCTGAGCAAACTGTGCCTGCATGACCTAGGGCAGATGGACACAGGGAGAACAATCACCTTGACTCTTGTCCAGCAACGTAACCCCACTCCAAGCAGAACCCAGTGCCAAGGCCACTTTACCTGCAGTTGCTCCGCAGTGAAGGACGTCCGCGCTCTCTTGGCTGGCTTGGGTTGGCTGTCCTGCTCAGACGGGACGGCTCCTTCTAGCGTGATCCCATTGCCTAGAGGGAGAGGGACAGCTCTGAGCACACATCTCCACCATGTGAGGCTCAGTCTTTGCACACTGGGTTCCTGTATACAGTGGAATCCCAATTAGAGCCCGTTCACAGGAACCCTGAACCAGTCGTCCCAGGGAAGGGGATTTTCTCATACAGCCGGAGCAAAATTAACCCTGCCCCCCATATGACTGACTGGGGGGGTCACTGAAAACAGGAGCTTGCCCCGTAAGGGAGAGTTCTGGGTGGAGAGGATTTGGGCTACTAGTTATTTTAGTGACCCAAACCCACAGACTGGAGCCGGTGCCCCATTATTCGAGCCAGCTCCCATTACAGAGAATAGGAGTGTGGCCTGACTGCAGGACCAGGCCCTGACCTCAATGCCCAGCCCAAGCTGGGGAATTCAGGAGGAGTGTGAGCCCTTCCTACCCGCTCCCACCCTCCCACCCCCGCCCCCGGGCTGTGGCTCCCCTGCAAGGCCTCACAAGGGGACAGGATTCGCCCCCAGGGTGCTTAAAATGTGCAGAAAGCAGAGTCCTGCCTTAGCTATTGATCATGACTGGCAATTAGCACAGGCACCAGCTGCAATCTACGGGGCAGGGTGGGGGGGGGAGGGGTTGGGGAACGGACATTCCCCTTCCAGCAGGCACAGACTGTTTCCTTTTAAGAAATTCAAAGTTCTGTGATTCAAAGAGGCCTGGAAGCAGCATCCTGCGCAGGGCCGTTAGCAGCGCACACCCTCTCCTCACACAGCGTCCCGCGCAGGGCCGTTACCGGCGCACACCCTCTCCTCACACAGCATCCCGCGCAGGGCCGTTACCGGCGCACACCCTCTCCTCACACAGCATCCCGCGCAGGGCCATTACCGGCGCACACCCTCTCCTCACACAGCATCCCGCGCAGGGCCATTACCGGCGCACACCCTCTCCTCACACAGCATCCCGCGCAGGGCCATTACCGGCGCACACCCTCTCCTCACACAGCGTCCCGCGCAGGGCCATTACCGGCGCACACCCTCTCCTCACACCCTCTCCTCACACAGCATCCTGCGCAGGGCTATTAGCGGCGCACACCCTCTCCTCACACAGCATCCTGCGCAGGGCCATTACCGGCGCACACCCTCTCCTCACACCCTCTCCTCACACAGCGTCCTGCCCGGGGGCCGTTACCGGCGCACACCCTCTCCTCACACAGCATCCTGCGCAGGGCCATTACCGGCGCACACCCTCTCCTCACACCCTCTCCTCACACAGCGTCCTGCCCGGGGGCCGTTACCGGCGCACACCCTCTCCTCACACAGCGTCCCGCGCAGGGCCATTACCGGCGCACACCCTCTCCTCACACCCTCTCCTCACACAGCATCCTGCGCAGGGCCATTACCAGCGCACACCCTCTCCTCACACCCTCTCCTCACACAGCGTCCCGCGCAGGGCCATTACCGGCGCACACCCTCTCCTCACACAGCGTCCCGCGTGGGGCCATTAGCGGTGCACACCCTCTCCTCACACAGCGTCCTGCCCGGGGGCCGTTACCGGCGCACACCCTCTCCTCACACAGCATCCTGCGCAGGGCCATTACCAGCGCACACCCTCTCCTCACACAGCATCCCGCGCAGGGCCATTACCGGCGCACACCCTCTCCTCACACCCTCTCCTCACACAGCATCCTGCGCAGGGCCATTACCAGCGCACACCCTCTCCTCACACCCTCTCCTCACACAGCGTCCCGCGCAGGGCCATTACCGGCGCACACCCTCTCCTCACACAGCGTCCCGCGTGGGGCCATTAGCGGTGCACACCCTCTCCTCACACAGCATCCTGCGCAGGGCCATTAGCGGCGCACACCCTCTCCTCACACAGCATCCTGCGCAGGGCCATTACCGGCGCACACCCTCTCCTCACACCCTCTCCTCACACAGCGTCCCACTCAAGGCCATTAGCGGCGCACACCCTCTCCTCACACAGCGTCCCGCACGGGGCCGTTACCGGCGCACACCCTCTCCTCACACAGCGTCCCGCACGGGGCCGTTACCGGCGCACACCCTCTCCTCACACAGCGTCCCGCACGGGGCCGTTACTGGCGCACACCCTCTCCTCACACAGTGTCCCGCCCGGGGCCGTTAGCAGCGCACACCCTCTCCTCACACAGTGTCCCGCCCGGGGCCGTTAGCAGCGCACACCCTCTCCTCACACCCTCTCCTCACACAGCATCCCGCGCGGGGCCGTTAGCGGCGCACACCCTCTCCTCACACCCTCTCCTCACACAGCATCCCGCGCGGGGCCGTTACCGGCGCACACCCTCTCCTCACACACCGTCCTGCACAGGGCTGTTACCAGCGCACACCCTCTCCTCACACAGCGTCCCGCACAGGGCTGTTACCAGTGCACACCCTCTCCTCACACAGCGTCCCGCCCGGGGCCGTTAGCAGCACACACCCTCTCCTCACACAGCGTCCCACCCAGGGCCATTAGCGGCGCACACCCTCTCCTCACACAGCGTCCCACGTGGGGCCATTAGCGGCGCACACCCTCTCCTCACACAGCGTCCCGCGTGGGGCCATTAGCGGCGCACACCCTCTCCTCACACAGCGTCCCGCGCTGGGCCATTAGTGGCGCACACCCTCTCCTCACACAGCGTCCTGCCCGCACCGTTAGCGGCGCACACCCTCTCCTCACACAGCGTCCTGCCCTGGGCCATTAGCAGCGCACACCCTCTCCTCACACAGTGTCCCCAGCGGGGCCGTTAGCGGCGCACACCCTCTCCTCACACAGCGTCCTGCGTGGGGCCATTAGCGGCGCACACCCTCTCCTCACACAGGAGTGACCAGTTGTTGACTAACATGGCTTCTATTGCCAAGCACCTCACCGGATCTCTCCTCCCGGCAACCTGCCAGGGCTCTTACCCCCACCACACAGACGGGGACCAAGAGCAGAGACACCAAGTTACTTGCCCAAAGTCACATACACACACACACAAACACTCTGTGGAGGAGCAGGGGAACTGAACCTCAGTCCTCTAAGAGCATAAGAGCGGCCATGCTGGGTCAGACCAACAATCGTAGGGTGACCAGACAGCAAGTGTGAACAATGTGGACAGAGGGTGAGGTGTAATAGGTCCCTATATAAGAAAAAAACCTAAAATTGGGACTGTCCCTATAAAATCGGGACACCTGGTCACCTTAGACCAATGGTCCATCTAGCCCAGGATCCTGTCTTCCGCCAGTCGCCAATGCCAGGTGCCCCAGAGGGAATGAACAGAACATGGCAATAATCCCCTGTAGTCCAGTCTCAACTTCTGGAAGCTTCTGAGAAGCTTCTCAGTTCCCTTAGCCCCGGGTACAGTGATGATTTAGATGAGGCCAGTGCCTAGGAACCCCGATCAGGATCCATTGTGCTGTACAAACACAACATAAAAGAGATCACAGTCTGATTAAGAAACAGCACAAGTCAGTGTATCGGGTAACTGGAAGGCAGGGGAAGATGCAGGACAAGGGGAACAGTAACAAGGACAAGCAGTGAGATACCATACCCGCCGGGACGGGTAGGCACAGCAGAGGTAGGTCTCCACCTTCTGAAACTCTTGACTCGGAGCACTGAATCCAGGCCCCACTGAACTCAGTCAGGGATTAACCTGGCCCTGGCTGTTTTGCTTCCTTGTGGTACCTATAGCTACTGCGCCAGCCTGGCCCAGGGGGTGGCACATTTACCTCTGGGATAAACTAGGGGGGGTTTGAATGCAGAACCAAGCCTCAAGTGCACACTCAGGGGGGACCCTGCAGTGCCGTACTGGAGAAGTGTTGCCAGGCTACAGCTGCTGTCCTTCAGAGGAGACACTCCAGCAGGGGCCACTCCGCTCCTCCTCCTGACTGTCCAGCGGGAGGATAAAGGTCTCCTGGCACTTTATGAAACAGGATAAACCCTCCCTGCGTCCTGGGCATCATTCCCTCCATCAGTGAACAGGTTCGAGTAGTCCTGGCTGTTGGTTAAGATTTAATCGTTACCCCCACTGCAATCCACTGCCAATATCTACTGTAACTTCTGAGTTTCCAACGTCCTTTGGAAACTTTAGAAAACCTAGTTGTGCTCTACTGATTAAGGTGGGACCCACTGCAACAAGAAGGCTCAATGGGGAGAGAAAAAATTGGGATCAGAAATGTCCCCTTTGTTCGCTCTCTTGGAAATCTGAACGTTGTAAAGAGTTAAGCGGGTGCCAAGAAACACTTGGGGCGTGTCTCGTGAAGGAGATGTGGCTTTCCTGACAGGTAGCCAAGTCCCCAGCTACACGGCAGAGGAGTCTCTCTTTGGGGTCTCTCAGGGTGAAATTCCCCCCGCTTAAAGGGACACCACTCGAGTTCCACTGACGCGTAAAGGGGGGTGGAGGAAGTTCACCCTGCCCACACCCAGGAATCACACCATCCATTATCCCTGCCCTGCATTAGCTCTCTGGTTAAACCAGTCGTTTCTATGGGCTTATATCTGCCACATAAGTAGCTTGCGGGGGGTCTTTCCAGCTACTTCTGGCCCCAAATCCTCCTCCCACCTGAGGAACGTAAACCCCTCAATCGTGGAGCCTGGATCTAAGACTCCTACAAATGAGAAGTGAATAAGACCTGTGGGTGTAGGTCATCTGGGTTGCCTGTCCTGCCTGGCCATTGCCAGGTGCTTCCCTGTGGTGTATTTCCCAGGACATGTGCAGCTAAACCATTGCAAACAGGAGAGGAAAAGGAGAGGAAAAGGATATTGTACATTGATTCAGGCATGTTCAGCCAGAATCAGTTTGCATCTGAAATGCAGAACCAGGCCGGGCCTTGCCAGCACCCACCCAGATGCCCTAAAGAGCTTTAGGGAGCAGGGTGCGAGGTCACGTCAGGCCCCCAGGGAATATTAAAACCTTCATCTTCCCAAAGTCATGGGAATGGCACCCATGATAAGACCTGCTTCCACCGAGTGATTCCTCCCGGGTCCTCGGGCACCCTAAAGCTGGCCATGCTCGGACTGGCTGGTGAAATCTAGCAAGTACCCCACTAAGGAGGGGGTGCCTGAAGCAGGGTTCAGCTGCTCTCGTTTCCCTGCACCCGGAGCAGTTTGCTTTGTAGGCTGCACCGGGCTGTGATGGTCTTGGCCCACACTGAAGGGCTCTCTCAGTCAGTTTGACTTGTTCCTGCAGGATGATGAATGGGATTCAGGCTTCAGCAACATCTGTTTATTTTTCTTATACATAAAACCTCATGTGCAGAAGAAATTGCTTTGTAATTACTGGGGGGGAAATGTGTGGCCCTCTGCAATTCTCCAGACATTGCCCCTCTCCACACCCTTCCCATCCTCTCCTCAGAGCAGACAGCTCTCAGGAGGTGCGTTTTCAGAGGCAGGGTTCCCTTGTTGGTTGGTTCTAGTGCAGGAAACGCTGGACTTAAGTTGCAGAATCATGTGGCACAACCGCTCCACCCAGCTGCCCCTGGGCTTCCTGCTGCTTGCCCTGCACGGCTGGTGATCTCCCTTTGGGAATGACCATCCTGCGCCTAAGTGGCATGAGGGAGACACAGCATCACAACTGGTGTAAACTGGGGAAGCTCCAACTACTCCACTAGAGCTATGCTCATTTACGCTAGCCAGAGAGCCAAACCATTCCCATCGGGGGCGGGGGGGATCTGGCTCACAACATTCGATATCCCCACGTCAGGACAAGTGGCATCTTCCCCCTGTCATCCCCTTCCCACCAACGACTGGTCCTAGTAGACACAGCAACACACCGGCCTCATTGAGAGCAGCCCTGAGCCCCAGGCATCGGTCCGCCATATGGACTCACATCCTGCAAACAAGCTTCCCAGTCAGGACCCTCCCAGGCCGATTTGACATTTTGTTTTCATCTCGTTGCTTAAACCTTGTAAACACGCTCTGATTATTTTCATGGCGTTCGGGGTAATCGTTTCCACATGCAGCCGGGGATGGCGCATCACATTCACATCCCTCAACAGCACATCCGCCCGCGTTAAACACACACCGGCCTCCGCAGCAAACAAAACTCAGAACCACGCTTAGCACTTTGGCAGCGCTTTCATCTGCAGAGCGCTCGGATGTTAATTAGAGGGTAATAAATGGCAGGGGAAGGCGCTGGGGACAAGATGAGCTTCCCATGTGAAATTCTCTTATTTAAACGTCTCTTTCCCCCCATCCTCCTCCACCTCCCCAACCTCTTCTGTGCTCCAAGAGTTTAGTGGACAGGCATGAGAGTCCATGATCCAGGCAAGAAACAAGGCCCCTGTGATCTCTCCTGATCACGCCTATTCCAGTCTAGTAACAATCCTTGCACACAGCTCTCCCACACAGTCTCTTCATCAGCATCAGCCCCATTGGCCTCCTGCCTAATTGCAGCTAACAGAATAGCCGTCGTTTCTGCAGCACTGGGGAGGCCCCAAGGTTCTGCCCTTGCCAGGAGAAACCGTCACCCAAGGAGAAAGTTAAGCTTCACTCAGAACCACTGTAGCACAATGCAGTCTGGATCCATAACAGCAAAATGACTCTGCTTTGATAAGCAGGCGATAATTTCAACACCATCTCTCAGAAAGACAGGCCAGCTGCATGAGGTAACGTGTGTTAGGCCGTGATTCCCGTCTCACCCACCTGCACTGTCCCATGGGAAGGGCCCCTCCCAAAAGGGTCTATTAACCCTTTCCCTGAGAGCGTCTCCATCTCAGCACAGAGAGAGCAGCCAGGGCTGGAGGGGACCGACCAGACTGAGCACCGCAGGACCCAGCAGATATGACCCTGGGGCCAGGTCCTCTGCTGGAGTCAGTCTCCACTGATGTCAAGGGGCTGTGCCCGCTGGGGTCTGGCCATTGCTCGCCATAAGGTGAAGCAGGCGCGTTCTCAAGGCACCTCAGGTCAGAATCAGACACTGTACAAGCACCGGCCGTGGGCCAGCTACGGTGCCCTGTGAGACTGTCCAACTTGCTTTCACAGCCAGCTTTTATCCCAACCAGTGCGTGGCCAGTGGTACCTGGAAGGGCTCAAGCAGGGTTTTGAAAGCCTTCCTGTGTCTGTCCCCCGTCCCCCACCCCACCCGATAGCAGCTCCTCTAAGCCATTTGTATGTGACTAATGTTCTGTTGGCCTCGCAGCAGGGGTTTAGCTTCACCTGAGCATTTAGACCACAAAGCAATTCCTGCCCCCGGTGATTCCAGTGACCATTCCTTCACCCCTTTCAGAAGAGCATCGTCATAGGTGGTAGGTCTTCTCCAGTGACAACTGAGCTGGCAGCACAGTGTCTCTGCAGAGATCTACACCTCACTCCACAGGAGCAGGCCAACAACAAAAGCAAACATTCAGCATGCACCAGCCGCTGCTCAGTTTGCAGTGACAGACGCTCAGCTCTCCCGTGGAGGCGGCAGTCCCAGCTTCATATAGCTGCGTTATTACCTAACCCTTGGCATGCTGCATAGATCCAGAATGTCGGAGACCATTTTTTGCACACGTAATGTACATATCTGTCAGCTGGGCACTAACAAAGCACAGCTCGGCCCTTTCCACTCCGAAATGCCCGGCCATGGAACAGGGCATCAGCTCTTAGTGGGAAGCTGAGGAAAAAAGCAGGACAGTGGCAGGATCTCTCTGACATTGAGAGCCCACGTCCTCTCCAAAGTATTCTAGAGCCTTCACCAAAGACGGCGGAGTGAAAGCAGCTTAGACGACTTAATCAACACTAGGTTTCATGGCAGTAACCTGTAAAATTGCTCCAGGTTCCGGGACACAGACAGTGACCCTGCACCTGACGCCCGGCCAGCATCAGCAACGAAGTTTGCGCCCAGGACAGAGTCACAATGCACCTTAAAACCCAGGATACGCCACCTCACCAGCTCGCCCCAGGGCACAGTCACAATGCAGCATCTCACAAGACTCGCTGACATCACAGTGAACTCACCAGGGACCCAAATCCTAAAGCTGATCTTCATCAGACTCAAACGTCCCACGTCACCCACCGACCAGCTGTGCATAAAGCATGAGAGCTAAAGACTGTGCTCAAACAATCCAACTTTCAACCCTTGGGCTTCACATCCGACTCCCCACATGGCCGGCTCCTCCACATCATCCATTCCCAAGAGAGCCTCTTCCACCCCAGCCCCCAGCATTTTACAGGCCAGCTGCCTTGTTCATTCCCAGCAGCGAGTTCTTTCTGGATGTGATTGGTATAGAAAATATCAACACCAGCATTCTCCCGCCCTGAGTGCAGCTCAGCCGCCCGTGGCCCTGTGTTCGATTAGCTCGGCCCTTTGGGTTCAGTGTGTCCATTCAACTGTTGCCACTCAGGAAGAGGGAACTGGAATGAGTTCAAGGGGAAGGGAGCTGCTCCGTTTTGCATTTGACCTCTGCTGCTCCCTGAGAGGTGTGGGACTTGATTGAGAAACCAGATCCTTCTGTCTCACTCTCCAAGTGTGCTTACAGTAAGGGGAAGGCCAGTGCGCAGTCCAGCACGACTGGGAAGTGGCAGGATCTGTGGGAGGGCCGGGCCGGGCCGGGCCAGTGGAAAATGAGGGGAATGTTTGGTTTGACTGCCAGGTTTCCTACCTTCTAGATTTATGACTCACGGACTCAAAAATCCCTACACTGCTTCCTGCGCCGCGTGTGACAATAGGAGACCAGCAAACCCAAGTGACAACGCATCCAACCAAAGCGGAGACCGGGGCCTCCACTTCCTCGAGAGAGAACCATCAGTGCCCAGGCCCTCCCGCGCCTTTGGGGTCAGCCCCACCCCTCTCCCCACCTAGCACTACTGCAAGCTCTTCACAGGATTAGACCCCTCGAGGCTCTTCCAGGACCTCACACTTTGGATCCTGCTGGGACCCTGGAAGCCCAGCAGCTCTAGGGGAACCGTCTGCCTCGGGTCTCCTGGAGGAAGGCCAGGGGAGGCGAATAAAAGGCTTGTTTTGCTCACAGGTAGCCCCCAGACATGCCACCTACACAGGTAGAGCCACAGGGCAGGAGAAGAGGCAGCAGCTATTAGCAAGGGGGGGCACTTCTCATCTGGGGCTGCAGCTGCATGGAGCTCGGCACTGCCGGGGGTAAAGAGACTAGCAAGGCCAGTGGGACACAAATAGGTTAAATTGGCCGTGCCACTCCAGTGGGAGGTTTAACTCCTTGGAGACCCTGGGCACGTCCCCGCAGTATCTGGAAAACACCAGGGTTCTAAATCAAAGGCTCAAGCTCTGCCCTGGGGCACACACAGCCCCCCCCCCTCCACTCAGGATCCATCCGAGGGTGGGGTTTTGCCCACCGAGAACTTGCCCACCGGAGATGATGAGTTTGGTGTTTGCTGCCAACTGGACAGCCCAGCCTTCTAGGTAAGCATCGTCGTTCCGGGGGGGCTGGAACGACGTGTATTGGGGGGGGGAAGAGGGTGAGAGCCACTGAACCAAACTGCAAACCCTGGATATGATGGAAACCACTTCGGGGGGCGGGGGCAGCAGCACCCCCAACTCCCAGGGGTCCAGCAGCGGGCTGTTGGAACTGCCCCAGCACCAATGCACACAGAGACGGGCTTGCACTACGGCGTAGTTACCTAGTAAAGGAACAGGAGGGGAAGGTGGGGAAAATCCGCTTATTCGGCCATTCTACTAACATGGAGGGTGACATTCTCAGGAGAGCGCGGTGCCAGCGAGTATCCCGGAGGGTCTGCATACCATTTTCAGCTGCTCGCTTGAGGTTCTCTATCATTGTGTCATAGTGAATCCGGCACAGCACTTTCTCTTCCACCAGGCCAAACTCCTCGCCAGTAGACAGCTGCCTTTTACAGGAGAAGCAGGCAAAGCAGGCAAGATGGTAGGCATTGCCGCGGGCTCTCCTTACCCAGTCGCTGGCATAGATCTGTCTGCCGCAGCGGGCACACTTTGTACCAAATCGACTGGAAGAGAAACAGAGAGAGAGAAAGAGAGTGAGAACTAAGGCTGCCACACCAAGACTGTCAGTCACCCGTGTGATGCCTCACAGGCATCATTTGACACGCTGCACAGCCGGTCCTTCCCTCAGACAGCTCCCCATCTAAACAAACCAGACCAAGGGTGGGAGGGGAAAGCGTTGCCCAGACAGGTCAGTGTCTTACCACTTCCCTTTCTTCTTGTGAAGAGATGGCTCTAAAGATAGGCCAGCCGCACACGGACTGGAGTGAGCACCGCTTACCTAGCTGTGTGCTGTGTTATTGTCACCGTGACCATCCCAGAATAGGAGAGAGACAAGGTGGGGGAAGTGCAATGTCTTTTATTGGCCAACTTCTGTGGCGGGGAGAGACAAGCCTTTGAGCTTACCCAGGTCAGGCCTGGAGAGGAGCTCTGTGTAGCTCCAAGGCTTGTCTCTCTCCTGCATAGAAGTTGGTCCAATAAAAGATACCCCCCACACACATTGTCTCACCACTGACCTAGGCCTTATCGCCTGCTCAGCACTGTGCCACTGGAGCGCCCAGAAGTCACGGGCAATGCGGTAAGAGAGAACCTTGAGCAAATAGTTGTTCATGCTGCAGTTAGCCAACCGACCAAAGCAGAGGTCCAGGAGATAGATTTGTTTTGGGGTCCCACAGCCATTAGTAGAGATGAGAGAACCCCCACGTGTATCAATCTGTTAAGCATTCAGAGACTTGGAGGCAGAATCATAGCACTGGACGGGACCTCGAGAGGTCATCTAGTCCAGTCCCCTGCACTCAAGGCAGGACTGACAAGCATTTGTCCAACCTACTCTTTAAAATCTCCAAGGATGGAGATTCCACAACCTCCCCAGGCAATTGATTCCAGTGCTTACTCACCCTGACAGTTAGGAAGTTTTTCCTAATGTCCAACCTAAACCTCCCTTGCTGCAGTTTAAGCCCGTTGCTTCTTGTCTTGTCCTCAGAGGGTAAGAACAATAATTTTTCTCAGAAAGAGAAATTGCATTAAAGGTCTGATCCAAAGCCCACTGAAATCAACTGAAAGATCCACCCCTGGTTTTGGATCAGGCGTTAGGATAAGAGATGAAAAGTCCATCTGTGGCAATTGCCTAACGGATGATAAATTCATAAACAAGCAGTTGAGGAAACGCGGTTAAATGAATCATCTTTCAAGTCTGTGGGCTTTTCATTTTGGCCTTTGTCAATGTGACATTAGGATGGGAATTTTTCCTTTGAAATAAGCTGGTTTTATTGAAACTGAAATGTTTTTTTAAAAGTACTGTATCAGTTTTGGCGAAAATTTCCTTGGGAAGATTTCCCAGGCCCAAGATGGAATTCCTGTGGAAGGGAGGGGGAGAAAGAGAGACCATAATAGTCGTATTGCCTAGTGGTCATGACACTCATTTGGGGTGTGGAAGACTTAACCCTGGGTCTCCACGTCCTGGCTGAGTGCTTCAATTACTGGCTGTTCTGGAGTATCTCTCTCTCGAAAAATTTCAGGTGGTCTGCATTGAAACAACAGCATTCTGAAATCTCAAAAATCGTAGCTCTATGGAATTGTTGTTTTCCAGACAGCCCTATAAATTTGCTAAAGCCGTTTTCCCTGTTCCAGTGAACTGAACCATGTTTTTTCAAATATTATATACAGAAGTTTGCTCTTTTTTTAATTTATAAAATAAGTCTTTTTACTGATAAAGGAAGAAGGTTGGTTGATTAATTTATGCCAAAAATGTCCATGATGCCTGATGGTTGCAAGTCTGTGTTGTTTGTAAAGGGTTCAATAGTTTACAAGAAAGAATCAATGTGAAATCCGTAATATACAAATGTCCCATTCACCTCCCCATAGAACAGGAGCCTTTTGGGGGATCATTAAATCCAGCTCAGTGAAGCCGAGTTTGGGCTTGGTGAAGTCTAGTTTGCATTTTCTCTCTGGTTTTTTTTCCTTTCTTTTAAATGTATATTTACTGTTAACAAAATGAAAAAAAAAAACCACACCCAAAAAACAGCAGCAATGAAACAAACCATTTTCTTTTCTTTGTGACAACGAAGTTAATGTTAGTCCTGAAATTATTCTAATATCGGATAACAATGTTTCCTTCACATGCATTCTAGAGATATTGGGGTGAGATTTGTTGCCATTGTCTAAAGCATCAGAAGGAGACAAAGGATACAAGACTAGATGAGCCATCTAAACCCTTGTGTTGTAACCCCAGTGGAGATCTGGGGTCAGATTAACTGCTTTTGTGTTGTGGTATTACTGTTCCCATTTTTTTTATATTTAAATGTGGCAGGTTGGCCATGCCTGAGCCGAGCAAACCTCTTTTGCCACTGGTCAATTAGAAAGGGTCAAGAAGGTACAGAATACAGTGTTTCATGTGTATGTCAATTCTCAGTGTCTTATGTCTGCATAGCTCAAACTTCCTTTCAGTTTTATTCAACAATCTGAAAACATCTGTTCAGTGTGCAGCAGCACTCAAAAAAGCGAACAGAAGGTAAGGAACGATTAGTAGAGGGCTAGATAATAAACCAGAAAATAATCACAGCACTGTACAAATCTACAGTATGCCCACACCTTGAAAACTGAGTGCAGTTCTGATCACCCCATCTCAAAAGAGATATATTAGAATTGGAAAAAGTACAGAGAAGGGCAACAAAAAACAATGTGGGGTATGGAACAGCTTCCACATGAGGAGAGATTAAAGAGACTGGAATTGTTCATTTTAGAAAAGAGATGACAGGGTGGGATATGATAGAGGTCCCTAAAATCATGAATGTTGTGGCAAAAGTGAAGAGGGAAGTGTTATTTATCCATTCAAATAACAAAAGAACCACAGGTCACCGGATGAAATTAATAGGCAGCACGTTTAAAACAAACATAAGGAAGTATTTCTTCATACAACACACAACCTGTGAAATTTGTTGCTAGGGGCTTTTGTGAAGGCCAGAAGTATAACTGGGTTCCAAAAAAGAATTAGATCAGTTCATGGAGGATAGGTCCATCAATGGCTATTAGCAAGATGGTCAGGGACCCAACCTCACGTTTTGGGTGTCCCTAAACCTCTCACTGCATGAGGCTGGGTCTGGACCACTCAACATTACCCTGTTCTGTTCATCCTCTCTGAAGCATCTGGGACTGCCCGAAGTTGGAAGACAGAACACTGGGCTAGATGGGCCATTGGTCTGAACCAGTATGGCCACTTATGTTCTTCATCTGGGATTTTTAAAATATTCAATCCATTTTTATTCCCAAAGATTTTTGAAAAACAAAAAGCACAAGACACTTGAAAATCCTTCATATTTCCAGACATCTTATGGCTCAAAGCAATTTCAACCATTTCAGCCATACAATATAAACCAACCCTACAGCGCTCCCCAGACTCACCACCCATCACCAGAGCATTGCAAAACTAACCCTGCCTAAGCAGCACTCTGCCACCTAGGCTTTCCTTTTTCCCAAGTATTCGAATGGCCCCCAATGGCCCACGTGCTCATCTCACTCCCTGGAGTGATCCACCCACTTCAACACAGTTAGTTCCAATTTACACCAGTGTTAGTAAAAGGAGCCGCGGACTCTCGGTGTCTGAATACCTGTAGAGCTAGTGTTGAGACACTGGTAAGATGGGGCAAGACTGGCACCTATGCAAATGACTAATTACAAAACTATATGGGAGGAATAGAAAGGTCTAAATTCCTGAGCCTGACCATAGCTGACCAGGAAAAAAATAGACATTTTTGCACTGAAGATATAGAGATCTAGCTAATGTACTTCAGATGGGAACATTGTAAACTGACTTATTGCCAGTCAGTTTATATAAAAGAACAAAAGAACTGTATTAATTTTTTTTATTTAGAACTAAAGATCATTCCTGCAACTTGGATTACTTGGAACAATGTGCTATATAAACAAGCTTACACACTAAACTGGAGAGAAATAAGGGGAAGGGTCAAGCTTAAGCCAATTAATAACATGCTGTAATGCCATAAGTCTTAGCACGTCTCATCACACGTCTCCTCCAGAGCGCTCAAAGCACTTCATAAAGCCAGGAGAGTTTCATTGCCCCATTCCACACATGGGAAACTGAGACAAGGGGCGCTAAAGGAACTTGCTCCAGGCCAGTGACAGAGCCTGAATTCCCTATTGGGAGGCGCTGCCATTTGAAATGCAGGCAACTATCCAACCAGTTACCTCCCCTGCTCTGCCCAGCTGCTGAAGCTTAAAGACCACCTGGTGTAATGGTGCAACCCTGGGAAACTGAGCTGAACCTAAGGCTCAGCTGAGTTTGACACTGATTTCAGTAGCAACAGGATCAGCCCATAGGTTTTTCCATGAATCTGGCTTTATCTGACCCGCAGCCATCATTTAGGGGAGGGGTTTGATTGTGACATTCCTTTCTCACCACACCCCTGCTTCTCCCCATCCCACCTCAATACTAACTGTACAGAAGCGAACTTGGTACTAGGTACAAATGTGTGGGGAAGAAATGTCCAGTTGTTCTGTACTCATCAGGCTCTTGTGATCTTTCAGTGATTGAATGCAGTCCGCAGGCCCATCTTGTTCCCGCCAAGACCGATGGGGTCACACATTGGAATAGGACAGTCTCCCTTTGCATAGCTGGTGATCCCTCAGTGGTGCTCACAGTGTTCTGTGTTCGGTTAGAAGTTTGCCAGAGCTGCCGTGTGTACTCGCAGCCAGACTGTGTGTTGTGTACAGCTAGTAGCCATGATTCTTTGGACCCCTCGGAGCCCAGGCATTCCCTCATGTTATGTTTGTCATGTAAAGTAACACAACAGATGGCAAAACTAGCAGGCACTTCAGTGGGGAAGGAACAGGGTCTAGAAGTTTAACTGAATTTTCCATACTGGTCTCCAGCTCTCCACCAGGCACCCAGCAACTGGGGAGTGATGGGCACTGCTCAACAGATGGACAGACCCTCACACCTTGAAAGGGCTGGCTAGTTCCAGTCCCTTCTTCCCATGCTCTTGCTTCAAGGAGTGCCAAATCCAGACACCAGCATACCCCTCTGCAAAGGCCATGCAGCTACATTATGAAACCAATTCAGAGCCCTTAAAATAGAGTTTTCCCCCAAAATACCAAGAGAGGGAAGTTTACACTGTGCACCAAAACCCACGTAGAAATCCCTAACCTTGGGGATGCTGCATTCCCAGAGCAATGGGGAAAACTGTTTGGGTTTCTTTTGTCTGCTCTTAGAAATCCACCCCCTCTGGGAACGGAATGGCTCCGGAAATTAGTAATGAGCTAGGAAGCCTTTCACCTCCAAGTCACCGGTCCCGGCTGTGGTCAGCAGGAACCAGAAATGACTGGCGTTCGGTCGCCTACGTGGAACGAGTTGGCAGTTTCAGGCTAGCTCCCAACAGGCCCACACCACACGGCACGTCCCACAGTGTGGGACAGCCTCAGCAGGAAGGGGCAGAATGGAGTGGGCCATGGAGTCTGTAGTCCCCTCCTCCAGGGCTGTTGCACAAGGCCTGTACCTCTGGCGCTGCAGCAGCCCCAAGGACAAGGTCCTTTCTGATCTTCTCTACCGTGAACAGTGGGATGAAAATAAAATAGAACTAAATCCTCTGGGCATTGCCCTGTTACCGCCTGGGCTCCGGGAGAGCCAGAAAAGGGGAGTTGGCTGTAATCACTGCTCCAGGAACGTCCCGTCCAGCATGTACCATAAGGCGGAGAATGCCAAGCATTATATAACCGCTGCTGCATGGGAGAAGAGCCAGCCGGGCAGCCAGGGACATGCTAGAAGAGGAGATGAAAGATACGCAGCCAGTGCCCAGACAAAAGCTCGTTTTCTCCTGATTACAGGCTCAGTCCTGCATCTCCTCATCCCCCGCTGTGAGGAGCGCTGGCTTTGATGATCTCACAGTGTGCAAGAGCTGCCGGATTGGGTCCAGCAGTGGGTGGTTTGGGGCTGGCTGGCCGAGAGCTGCATGCACGCCATCGCAGCCAACAGGAGACAGACAGCCGGGATGACATTACCAAAGCTCTTCTTGGGCTTTGCAAAGGTGGATGTAACATCTGGCAAGGGAAAGGGCAAACTCCACTCAGAACCTCCTTTTACCAGCAGGCTCTCTGCCCTCTATTACACAACCCCGCCGGGCTTCACCATGACTGGGCAGTTTCTCCCAACGCCATCCTGTTCCCTAATTCTCACAGCCCCCTGGGAGGGAGGCGAGATGGTGACCCCATGGGGAAGATGGGGAAATGCCCAGGTCTTTGTGTGCAGAGCCAGCATTAGAACACAATGATCCATTCTGGGACCATTCCCTCACCCTGCTGCTATCTGCTGAAGGCACCTCAGCCCTGACCTCCAAATTCTTTGGTCCTAGCCCAACCATTTGCCTCAGGCAGGGTAGTTCTAGCCCAACCTGCAATCTAAGACCAGCCCTCCCTGATTGACACCTGAGCCCTGCATCTAGGTCTGGGTCTCTCACCTGCCCTAGAGACGCTGAACTGTCTCAAACAGAGTGATGGCAACAGTGATGGAAGGGATGAGGCTGGGACCACCTCACGCCTTTTAGACACGACCGAAGTCAGAAGATCGGCCCCACATCCTGCAGCAGAGCCAGGGGCTCCCAAGAGCTTGCGCTGTAGCACAAACCCTACGCAACAGCAGCAGGCAGCTCCATTTTAACCCCCTTCTTAGTCCAGCTTCCACCCCAAATCACAGAAGAAAACCCCATTGTACCTGGCTGCAGAGGCCTGCTTCTATTCTCGGAGTGATTCCACCTCAAGTCGTGACCCACAGGGATGGGAGCCCTTCGCTGCTGGCCGGGAAGAACAAACAATGAACAGGCCTCATGCCCTGGCAGAATGGAACGTTCTGCTCAGCGCGGTCAGCGTCCAGCTTCGCCCCTGAAGAATCAGCCCCCGGCTCACTAAATACAATTAACTGACAAGCTACAGGAAGAGGCAACAATTTTGCAGGGAAACGCGTGTGAGGCAGCCTGTGCATTGCTCACAGCGAGGAAATCGGCTGTCTTGCCGCATGTGTCCTCACCTAAGTGGGGAAAGGGGAGGCTGAGAGTGACCAGAACACACCATCTTAACGTGATCTCTCTTTACCGTGCCGGGGACACCCCAGGAAGGAGAGAAGCTCTTGTCCCCTCTCTCGCTAGGTATTTCCAGGCCACACGCACCAAAGTAGCAGCACTCTCTCCAAGTGCTTACCCTGCACCTATCACTGTTAGCCAAGGGCCTGCTTTGCTCTCTGCTTTGGGCAAGAGGGTGCATTTCTCTGCAGGGCTGGGAATGATCAGCTGGCATTTCTGAAGGTGCCTGTCTGTCGTTATTCCAACAGCTGGGCTGGCCACACGAAGGACAGACCAGGTTCAAATCAATGAGAGCAGTTGGAATGATACATTCGGCCTGTGGGAAATGGGGGAGGGCACATCCTCCCACCCCAGCAGAAGGGAGCTGCATCTAGACCCGAGCCAGAGAACGGCTAAACCAACAAACAAAGCTGGTTTCTGTCTCCCTCTGCTTCGCTCCTCTGGGAATTGCTTCTAGTTTCATCAAGGCAAATGTGTGCTCCGTTCTGAAATGCATTCCCCAGTCCCCTTCTCATCTCAAAATGCTTCACCTGGAGCAAACGAGAAAACTATTAAATGTGTAACCCTTCTGCCAGGCCGAGTTGATAGTAGCAAGGGCAGGGTTCAGTACATAGGAGTCCCTCTCAACAACGCAATGCAAAACCGACTCGAGCCGTCACCCAGTCACCTCGGACAATCTTACACCCACTCCTGGGTGCCTTCCCCTCTCGCAAGCACCATCGTGGTGTAGCAGAAAATCTTTAATAAGATGGGGTAAATGACATCAGCATTAAATTGGGAAAACACCACAACTGAGGTTCATCAACCAAACCATGAGCAAAAACCCACCCCAGCAAATTGGGCCGTGTCCTCTCCCTTTGATTCTTGAGTCCAGCAACCCAAAAATCACCCAAACTCTCAAAAGTCCCTGACTCTGCTTACAAATGCAAAGACCTGTGTTCAAAGGAGACAGCTGTAGATACAGCAACATACATGTGGAGCGCCTGCTGCCCTTAGCTCACCCCCAGGTACAGAGCAGGCTGCAGGTCATCGCTGCAGGGAGCCGCCCCAGGTAGGGCTGCCCACAGCCAGGTAAGACATCTCAAGGGTGACAAACACTGGGCTGTAAACTGGGGTTTAAACATGGTATTTAAAATGGGCCAGCTGAGAGGTTTTCCCATCACCACATCTTTAGTCTAGAAAAACCCAGAACAGACCAGTGGCCCCTGTTTGCTGGTAAAAAATAAAGTCAGGAAAAATTAAAATGATTGCAATGAATTTTTTAAAAAGTGAATAATAATGACAATAAAGAATAAAGCGATTTTGCTCAGTGAAAGAATATGGGAAGGGGTCAGATGCCCCAGGGTTACTGGGCAAAAGGTAACAAAGAGATTTGTCTGTTACTGAGACCTGGAGCTGCCATGTCCCCAGCGAGTCACCCAAACCCCGGCTCTCTGCTCGGGCACGTTCACCTGAGCCCAAACTAAACAATAACATATCAACACATTATTATTAATGATCAATTATTAATGACATTAATGATCGTATAATATAGATTTGTTGATGTTTCAGCTTTTGGGGACCCTAGTGCTCTTTGATTTGAAGAAGTGGCTGCCGGTGGATACACACACGCACACACACACTGATTGTACACTCCTCGCCTAGACACACGCATAGTCAAGAAATTCAGCCTAAAAGGACTAGCCCCCCGGGAATAATGATTTGTGTTCAAACCTCCCCCTCAGCAGAGGACTCCGGTCTAATCAGGTAATTCTCGCTTGGGGAAAGCGCGCAGATTATTATTTAGATCCAGAGCTCTCGGCCGCCTCGCCCCCATTCACAACACAATTTACATCTCAGCGGCCTTAAAGCGATTCCTGCAGCAGGTGCGCGGCCTCCTCCCGAGACCCTTTTCCGCCCCTTCCCGGCGAACGGAGCCCGGCCCCGGCCCTCCCCGACCCACGGCGCTGGAGAGCGGCACACGCGGCGCCTTCCTTTCGTTTGCACCCCGGGTCCGTACGGCTGCGCCCCGCGCTCGGGCCGGATTTCATCCCCTGCCCGGTTCTGGTTCCCCGGCGTGTGGCTGGTGCGGGCGGGACCGGGCCGGGAACCGGCGACAGAGAAAGGAGGGAACCGCACCCGTCGGGTATTTCCTAAAACCCGCAACCCCCGCGGGAGCGAGCGGAAATTCCGCGCGTGTTTTCAACCGACGACAATCGCAGTGTGAAGGGAAGATTTGCGCCCCGGGCGGTCGGGGTCTCGTCAAAACCCAGCGGGGTTGCTCTGGTTTCCAGCAACGGGAACCCGAACTTGTTCATTGACAACATTCAAACGTTGGGTCTGAAACGTTCAGACCCGGGTCCGGTCGCCAATAAACGGGGGTTTTCGATTTCCAAAAAAGCCAACATTTTCCAAAGCTATTTTGAATTAAACTGACACTTAAATCCCGAACGTCCCTGTGAAAAGCACGTTCCCAGGCAGCTCCCCCCCCCTCCCCGAAACCTGGACTCCGGGGCTTGGGAGTCTTGAAGCGACGCCTGCTTGTGAACACGCGTGTGATCACCAAAGTGCAGCCGCTCGCACGGGGAATGCGCTGTGGGGTCCCCCCGAAACTCGGAGCCCCCTTTGTATCGCCTCAAACCAGCGGCGGGAGGCCAGGAATTGGCTCCCTCACGGTCCAGCTCCGCAAAGCCCGTTTTAATCGTTTTAATCCCGCAAAACCCGTCACTCCGCTCGCACCGGTTCACACAGCGATTGAGAGCAACGGCCGCCTTGGCCCGGCCGGAGGCGGTGCGCGGCCCCAGGCACTGGGAGCGGGGGGACACCCGCGCTACAGCGGCACCTGCCCGGGGCAGGTCGCACCCGCGGCGCTGGGAATCTCCGGCGCAATCCAAGTCCCGGGCCCAGACACGGGAAATGCGCCCTGGGCTGCCCAACACCCGCCTTACCCCGGGAGACCCTGGCGAGGGGCGCTGCCCGTCCCGGGCTGGGCGTAGCAGCCCCGAGACCGACCCGCGGGCTCGAAGGCGGGATTCCGGCGGGACCCGCTTCTCCCGCAGGGAAGCGCCGCAGAGGCGCGGCGGGCTCTGGGTCGGGGGGACTCCCCGCCCTGCCCCTCCAGGCTGGGCCGTGTCCGGGGCGCTGTTCGCGGGTCTCGGGTGCGGGGCCCGAGCAGGGTGCGGGGGTCACTACCGGGTTCTCGTTTGCCGTGGCCCCCGGGCTGTGCGCGGAGCCAGGCACCCGCTGAGCGGTATTTTAAAACCCCCGCCCAGCCGGCTCCGCGCTCCAGCTCCGCTCCCTGTCCACACGGCCGGGAATCCGGCGCAACCCGGCACGGAGCAGCGGCCCCACAGACCCCCCCCCCGGCTATGTGCACAGCCGCCCTTCCCCCGCCCTGTGGATGGACACACGTGGGGCGGGAGGGCTGGTTGCTGCCACACTGTCCACACACACAGCAGTAATGGCACCCGTGGCTGTGGGGTGTCTCTCGCACATACACAGCACGTGTGCAGGAGTGTGGGTGACACACACACCCCGACTGAAATACAGACGTGTTCGGAGAGCGAGGGGCGATCACACGCCCGCGGTTTATATTTCGTTTTAATGACACAATTCATTGCTGTGTAGATCCGTTGGGGTGTGAACTATCACACGCGCGTTCACATGAGCTCCAGGTGAATGGCACATTCCACACGCGCGTAGAAACACGTTCCACACTCGCGCCGCGGGGAGCGACCGGGACATTGATTCTATAAATAGCGCCGGGCTCCCCCCAGACCTCCCCCCCCCCCCCGCTAATCGTCTCCTCCCCGGGCCAACGGCGCGCGGGGGAAATCAACTCCCCGCAAAGCCCCGGCCCGGGGACAACGAGACTGAGCCCGCCCCGCCCAGCACGGGGGCTCTGGGCTCGGGGGGCCGCCGTGACCGGGCGCAGGAACGAATTCAGCCTGGCGACCCGCGCCACGACCCGCCCTGGGCAGGGGGCTTGGCTGGGCCAACCCGCCCCTCAGCGAGCCCCCAGGGACCCTCCAATCGCGCCTTGGCCAGAGGCAGGAGCCGGCCCCACGCGCAGAGCCCGTCCCCTGGGGGGGGGGTCGCGGTTTGCACGAACCCCTCCCGGGGTCCCGCTACCTCAGCGCCCCGCCTGCCCCCAGCGCTCGCCAGCCCCGGCGGAGGGACCCCCTGACTCTCCCCCCTCTGGCAGGAGCGCGGAGCCCGGCCCCGGAGCGGAGCTGCGGGTTTGCGCGTTTTATTCAAACCGCGGAGAACGGTGCGCGCGGTCCCGCCGTTCGCAGGTGACGGTGCCAACGGCCCCGGCTCGCCCCGCCCCGCGCCCCGCGACTGACACGGGAAAGGAGGGACCGAGTCACCCCGCAGCGAGCGGTTCGTTTTCACACGCCCCGCTGGCACGGCCGGCGTTAGACAAAGCGCGTCTGGACAGGACTTCATCAGAAACAGCGGCGCGGATCCTCCTCCCGCAGCCCCGCGCATCCCCCGCGGCTGGGAGGCGTTTCAGCCCAATCCCCGAGGGGGGCGCTGCCCTGACTAGAGGGGGGCGGGAGTGAAGGGCCCCCAGGATCCGCCCAGGGTAAAGCTACAACCACGTGAAGCCGGGCACAAGCCTGCGGAGTGTCCAGACCAGTCTGTACAAACGTGTTAGCGACCCCCACCGAACTGTCAAAGCGAGGAGGGAAACCCTCCCGCTGCTCTCAAACCCTCCGCTGCAGCCGCGCTAGGAGCCGGAATGAAACCAGACTGGCCCGAGACAAGCACAGCAGCCAAATCCGGAACCTCCCCCGCCCTCCACTCCTGCCGCCCCGTTCGGAACCGCGGGGAATAAAAGCCAGGCACGGTACCGTGCCAGACACGGGCCAGTGCGGTCTCTGTCCCGGGGGAGTCACCCTGGGGTGAGGGAGGTTTCAGAATCCGAGAAACGATCAGCTGCAGTTTACTGCGGACTCTCCCCGCCGGGCCGCCTGACCCCGGGAGGGAAGTCGGTGAAAAACACAAATGCCAACAGAACTTGTTTGCTACGCACCAGCTGCTCCGAGGCCTGACAACCGGGGGGCGGGTGTTTCGATGTGGACACTAAGCAGCCCCGGCACCCCCAAGAGGAGAAGGATCTCGCTCGTCCCCTCCCCCCGTTGCCGTTCAATAGGGTGGTTCTCGCCTGGCTGCCGGCCGGCCCGCTCCGTGCCCAGGCAGGTCAGGAATCTCCCGGATTTCAAAGGAACGACTCAGGCGAGTAACGTTCATCTCCCGCACGAGAGTTTGCGGGATCGGGGCCGCGGGTCAGACGTGCGCTGAGGCCCTCGGAATAAACAGCGCTTCAGGCGTGTCAAATCCCACCGCGCTTCAGAGCCTGCTCCCCAGCCGGCCCCGGTACAACGCCCCGGGCCGCCAGTTCTGTCCCCGGCCCGGCTCCCACCCCGAGGTACCGCTCACCCCCCACCGCCGCGCGGGGATGCGGGGATTGTGTGCGGGGTTCCTGCCTTGGATCGCCCCGAGCGGGGTGGAAACGCAGAGCGAGGTGCCGGCCTCAGGACTCCAAACCCAGCTGTGGGTCTGGGCAGGCCCCTGGACCGGGGGACCCCGGTCCTCACTCCCCCTCGTTGGGCTGCCTCGGATTCAATTCGACGGTAAAAGCGCCGCGGGGTCTCGCTCCCAGGGCGCGGAGTCTGCAGCGTGTTCCCGACCCAGGCCGGGCTCCGAGCCGCCGGCTGCGCGCTTGGACCTGGGGGTTTTCACGGCACAGCCGAGGGGTCCGGGATGGCGGAGGGCGGTCACACGGGATTAGCGGGCCCGTGACAGGGAGTCTGTGTCCATGTTCGGCAATGGGCCTCCCTCGCGATACGGAACACCGGCCTGACATCCCGCCCCCCGGGCGGAGAGGAGCGGGGATCGGGCGCACTCCGCTAAGGGGGGGTTAAATCTCCCGGACTCCGTGGGGCTGGGACCGCTGAGGAGCCCGGCCCGTGAGCCCCGCGGCCCAGGACCGTGCCCGGGAGTTTCTTTGTAAGTGGCAAGTTCGGGTTTCTGAGGATTTGCTGCTGGCAAGGCCCTGAACGCTGAAACCCCCGGGATCGGTTCATCCCTCCCCAGCCCAGGCCTGAGTCCCGCGGCTCCGGCTTTGGGGAAATCCCGCGCAGCGCAGGGGCAGGCTGGGCGCGCGGGGTCTGGGCAGCTGGCTGCGCTCCGCGGCCCCCCTGCTCGGCCCAAAGCCTGGCGAGCCCAGGGGCTCTCCTCTCCTGCCGGCTGCAGGGCCACGTCCCGTCCCCCACACGCGGGACCGCCCCGGGCTGTGGGGAGGCTGGTTCGAACCCCGCGGCGGTGCCTCTCCCCCGGGCGGAGATGGGTTCGCTGCAGGGGCAGATCCCCCCGACGGCGCGGCTACCCGCTATCCTGCCTCCCGCGCTGCGGCTAGCGGCTGTTCTGGATTCACCTGCCCGGGGCCGGGAGGCCTCGTTCTGCAGCGGCCCCGGGACCCCCTGCTCTGGGGGAGGAGGGGGCGACCTGTCCTTACCCCCCCCCCCAATCCATTCCCGTAACACTCCGGAACAAGGCCCTGCCAGGCATGGGCGCTTCGCCCCGCTGCTAACCCGCCGCCCCGCCCCGCGGGGACTACAGGGGCCCGCCTGGGGGCAGTGAAATCGGGCCGGGGCCCTGTCCCGGTGGCACCGCACATCCGCCAGCGTTTAGTCCCTGTCCGGACTCCCAGCTCCTTTGCTCGGGATTCCTCTCCTTGGCCGGCTAGCGCGGGCCCCTCCTTGCTCCAGGAGAAAATCCCCTTCCGGACAAGATCCGGAGTCTGAAGGGAGTTCGGGGAAGTAAGTAACTTCCACAGCCTGGCAGGAGAGGGGGGCCCGGGGCTCGGTGTGTCTGGGAGCCGCAGGCTGTCCCTGCAGTTACAGGTGAAAATGTCCCAACACCAGGCCCCTCGGCCACTCATGCAACTGAAGCACGGAGAGCAGCATTCCGGGCGCGTTCACACCAGGGACTTTAGCAGAGTCACTCCGGATTTACTCAGGTGGCGCGGAGAGCAGAATCTACCGCTTCTCTCTCACACAACGAACGCTCCGGCGCTACTGACCCTACAACTCCCGACTCAAGCGGGCCGTGTCCCAAGCAAGTCCCCGTCTGCCTCCCCCAGGCCTGGTCCCGGGAGCCTCGCCCCGCGGGCGGCAGCTCCCTTTAAATGCCGCGATGACAGATGAGAAAAAGGCACCCGGGGAGTGCGCCCAGCAGGGATTAGACGGACCCTGCGCCCGAGGGAGGGAGGGAGCCGAGCGCTGACCAGCCTGCCTCCCAGGGAAGCAAACACAAATCCGGCGCCGGGCCCTTCCCTGCTCCGGATAGGGACAAACCGGCCCGACGCACCAGGCCCCGTTTACACGGCGAGCCTGCAAACCGAATCTGCCCGGTAAAGGCTCAAACTGGCGGAGGGATTCCGAGCGGGGCCCGCCGGTCTCCTACCTGAAATAATCCACTTTACAGAAGATCTCCTTGTTCTTGATGTAGCAGCTGTTCTGCTGGCGCAGGGGGGCCCGGCACACCGAGCACTCCAGGCAGCGCACGTGCCAGATCAGGTTGTTCACCTGGGACAGACAAGGAGCCTCCGTGAGCGGGGCTTGGGGCCAGGCATGGACCCCCCCCCTCCTCCCCGGCCAGGCCCCCCCAGACCGGCCCGGCGCTCACCTTGAGGAGGTACCTGTCCAGGATCTCCAGGCCGCAGCTGGAGCAGACGTTCTTGCCGGCGGAGGGGATGGAGGAAGAGGAGGAGGAGGAAGGCGGGGAGCACACGGACGGGGTGGACGGGGTGCTGGGAGCCGAGCGAACATCTTCCTTGTCCAGGGTGCTGGGCAGGGTCTCCCCGTCAGACTGGGACTGCGGAGAAAGCGGTCAGCCAGGGGGGCCCCCAGCGCCCCTCGGGGGTCCCGTTCCTCCCCCGCCTGGGGCTCCTGCCGGGATCCAGCAGGACCGAGCCGCAGACCCACAGAGCCGGCCCCTGCCCGGTGATCAACACCCCAAAGGAGCCGCCCCATCTCCCTGCCCTGGGGCACGGGCCAAAGCAGCGGGAACAGCGCGCAGCAGCGCCCGCTCCTCTGGAGCCAGCAGCAAAGCTTCCGGGGGAGCAGAACGGAGCCCCACGGGGAACCGGGGCAGCGCGGGATGCGCTCAGACCTTCGCCAGGTCCCGGGGCGCGCAGGCGGCTCGGCGGAGCCCGGGCTGACAGCTCGCCCGCCTTTAGAGACCCGCCGTCCCGGGACAAACTCCCCGGCAGCCCCATAACCGGGGCACGTGCCTGCGCGCCCCAGTCCCCCGAGCTCCCCCCCCCCCCAGCTGCCCTGCAGCCTTACCATGATCAGAGGGTGCTTGGTGTCCAGGCAGCGGGAGCTTCCCTTGGAGAGGGGCCCGTCCTGGGCCATCACCTTGAAGGAGAGAGCGGGAGAGGTTGGCTGGGGGGTTCTACCCGCCTGGGCTCTATCGCCTGGGCTTCATGGCACCCTATATAAACCAGCTCAAAACAATAAATAAGAACTTTCTAGTGGCCATTTAAATCCTTTGCAACAAAAGCTGCGTCTCTTTAATGAAGCAATTTGAATGTGGATTGAATTCTCTCCCTGCCTGCACTTAACCCGGGCCTCTTGAAGTAATCGCTCGGTTCCCATGCGAGCCAAGGCGCTGAAAAAACACAAACTACCTGCAATTAGAAATTGCCGTAAATGCCCAAGATAAGAGGTATCCAGAGTGTCAATTCCAGCTGTCAATCAGGGAATCCATCAGGCCACCCAAAGAATTGCAAATTTGATTTTTTTAATGGTAGTAATTAAAAATCGAAAGTCTTCCCCCCGCGCGCGGAAACGCAGAATGCAGCAGAAAGCGCCGGGATTGAAAATCCTCCCCATTCAAGCGAGGGGGGAAAAACAAACCCACGTTCTGCTTCCAGGTTTGGGCTTTAAACCCAGCCCGTCTGCAGCTGATATTTAAAGCGCACAGAGGGCAGCAATTTTTGGATCCCTCGCCTCTCGTCTCCCCCGCGCCCGGCCCATTTGCGGCTATTAAGCCGCTATTCAGGCAGACAATGCCCGGCGCTTCCTCCTGATTTGCCTCTGTCTTTGCTAAATCGCCTTTTTTTTCGAAATTCCTGGGCCATTTGCATACGCGCGCGGGCCCCGGGCAGGGCGAGCCAGCGAAGGGAAGCCGGGCTCAGCCCCCCGGGCCCCGGGCTCCCCCGCTCACCTTCCCCGCGGGGGCGCCGGCGGCCGGGGGCTGGCTGCCCGGGCGGAGCGGGGCCGCCGGCTCATTCTTCCAGTACATGAGACGCGTCCGGCTCGGAGCGGGGGCTCGGCGGGGCCAGCGCTCGGCTCTTCCTCCGCCCGGCCCGGGCGCTCAGGGGGGGTCCAGGGCCCCGCCGGGGGAGGCCGGAGGCGGCGGCGCTGGCTGGGCTGGAGCCGCCGGGAGAAGTTTCTCCGAAATCTTCCTTCCGGCGGGCGAGGGCAGGGGCCTCCCCGCGCCTCCTCCAGGGCAGCCCGGCGGGGGGCGAGTGGGAGGCCGCGGGCAGCCTTGACCCCCCCCGGCCCGTTCGCCTCTCCCCGGCCAGGCAGCGCCGCGAGCCGGCTGGAGCTCCCGGCCGCCCGCCGAGCCGGGGCAGCCACCTGCGGGGCAGCGGGCCGGGCACAGACACGTGGCGCCGGCTCAGGCCTCGGCGGGGGCAGCGGGCTGCGCGCGGAGCCTTGGTCCCATAGCGGCCCGGGGCCCGCTCCGCCCGCAGCCAGCCCGGCGGGCACCGCCGCCCTTGGGAGCCCGGAGAGCACTGCGCGCGCCCGCGCCTCGCCCCGGCATTAGAGGAGGCGAGGCTGGAGGTGACGGGGAGGGGCCCGGAGGCGGGGGAGGGGGAGTGACCTCACCTCTGTTCCCAGGGGCCCCGGTCAAGGCCCCGCGCTCCCGGCCCGGGGGGGGGCGTTTCATTTCCAGGGCGCTACAGCCGAGAGGAGCCCGGCTCGTCACTCCTGACCCCCCGGATCCAAGCTGGGAGAGGCCCGCTAAGGGAAAGGGGGGGGGGAGCCCTGGCGCCCCTCCCCCATGTAAGCGGGTCTATTTCAATAGGCTCCAAACGGCCCCCTCAGGCGAGAGCGTGAGATCGCTGGTTCCCCCGGACACCCCCCGGCTGGGCTCCCAGCGGCCTGGCTAAGGTCCCATTTACAAGGGGCCCCGGGGTATCCCTTCATTGAAACCAACTGGCCCCATCGTGCTGAAGGCTGGCGGGAGCCCTTCGTCTGTCATGAGGTGACGCTAAACAAGTGAGCAACGGGCTGTCCCGCTCCGGATTCAGTGCAGGGCTGAGTGTCCGGCAGCGATTTACTGAACCAACTGGCCAGGAAGGTGGCGCCGGTTTAACTACAGCCTCGCTCTATGTGTGTTTCAGTTTAGCCAGTGCCCATCCCGGTGTGAACTCCCTTAACTCCATCTACCCGCGAAACGAAATTAGTGCGCAGGGCCCCCAGACCAAAGGAAGAGTAGCAGCAAGTGGGTGTAACAGTGCCCCTCCCCCCACATTCATCCCAGGAAGTGGGTCTTGCCCATTATAAGCTTCCAAACATTAGTCCGTAGGGTGCTACAAGACTCGTTGTCGCTTTCACACGTTTGTAATAACACGGGTCGAATTCTCCTGTGTAGACGAGCCCCCCTGAGCCTTTCCAAACTTGGGGGCTGGTGGGCTACAGCCACCTGCGTCTTGATGAGAGACTGAGCACCCCGAGAACGGCACGCCCTGGAACTGAAACGAGTTTGAAACCAATTTGGTTAAACAGGTGCTAGTCCAGGTGCACGCACTCCTTTTGGTTTAAGTGGTTTACTGCAGCTTAATGTAAACCAGTTCTTTTATACCGGGATGTGAAAGTGCAGCCAGCCTGGTTTGAATCAAAAGAAGAGTGGGCATGCAGCATGTGGTGACATTGGTTGAAAATCACACCTTTAGTTAACCAACTGCGACTTTCTTGTGTAGACAATGCCTGCAACCCCCAACTAAGGGTCTGCTTTTCAAAGGCACTTCAGTGTTCACTGAACTCTGAGACATTTCTAATAATAGGCTAATAGCAGGTCTCCATATCAGTTTCAATGGCAGCTCCCCTCTGAACAAATATGGGGACATATGCCCCACTCCTGCAAAACACTTCATCTTGCATATATATAACACGAAGCACTAAAGCAGCACCATTGACCTTTGTGAAGAAGGTTTATTTTGCTACTTTACTATCTGCTTAGTTACCTAACTTCAGGCACCCCAGTTTGAAGACACTGGATTGTGTTGCTTTCTGCTAGGAGAACATTCCCATTGGAAATGAGACAGACCGAGCTTGGCAGCACAACAGTTAGCTTTTCCATTGCAGTTGTATCTAGCAATCTTGGTTTAAAAGGGTTTCATTAGTAACATGATCATTCTAGAGCAGAGAACCAGCAGCAGTTCCACCATGAAGTAATTCTAGGAAAGTAACTTGAGATGATGAAAGCTAGAGATGGATACTCGTGGTTATTAATTTTGACAGCTAAATTGGTAAGAAAGAGGGAAATCAGATGAAAGTCATTTGAGAGTAAATACAAGACATTACATTTAAACATTCAGGTTGTGACCAAAAACTGAGGGGAACCAAGAGAATTCAAACGTCAGATTAATCGTCAACCCTCCCCTCAGCCCTTTGGGCCTCTCCACAATGACCTGACAGAAGCATAAAGTGGCAGCAGGAGCAAAGACAAGTGCAAAGGAACCAGTGCTGCAAAGGACAACTTAAGCCACTTCTTCATGCTTATGGGTTCTGAATTCGCTGGGCATTCTCCAGAAAAGGAATGAGAAAATGTGGAGAAAATAAAGAAAGTATCTGCTCAGTACACAGCAATGAGACACTGGGTTGTATTAAGGAGGTAAAGGATAATGCAGTATTAAAATGGCCATAGCATAAAAGCAATGGCTAACTAGTGTTTTCCTGTACTCGATTCTCTGTTGCTGTCTATGGAAATCAGGAGTGGACTCTGTGCAGAGAGAGGAGTTCTCCAATTGAAGCCTGGCTTATACTACAAAGTCAGGTTAATGAATCACCATGCCTCAGCCTATGGCAACGCAGTAACACTACCTTCCCAGAGGGTGTGAATGGGGGCATGTGAAGTAGAGTGTTTACATACATGGGGGATGTCCCTTGTCTCCTGAGAGGTCTTGGTGGAACGTTCCTAGAGACACTCTGCAGTCCTCTCCCAAAGGGTTCTAGGGATGGCTCCATGGTAAGATGCTTTCTCATGCCACTCTGACTACTTTGGCAGGCACCACTGCAGGAAAGAGTCTAGTGGAAAAGGGTCAGAGTCTGCTTTGGGGCACCAGCACAGCTGTGTTCTTTGTGCCTTTGGAGTGAGAGAGAAGCTAAAGTCCCCACTGTCCCAGATCCAGTGGATGGGTGTTATGGAACAGTCTCTGGAAGGAACCCTTTCAGTGTGCCAGCCCCACTCTTCATCCTTTGGGCCTTCAGCACCCCTGCTTCACACCATGAGCTCCAGTCAGCGAGTCCAATGGAAACAGCCCCTCAAGAGAGACTTGTACAATTGCAGGGAGCAACACACCTCCTCCATCAGCTCTGCAGTGGTGCCCAGCCAGAGCTGTCAAAGGGAAGAGTTTATTAGTCCACTGGACCACAGCACAGGAAGTCCTTGGTTAGCACAGAGAAAAGAAAGTTACAACAGAATCCACTCTGGTCAGCCCCGAGCCAAAATCCAGCTCTCTCTGACCTCTCTTTTCCCAATTCCCAGAAGCCCTCAGCAGCCAACCCCTAACCACTCAGCACTTTGTTTCCCAGCTGGACAAACACTACTGAGCTTCCTGCTTCAAGGTTGGTCATCCGTGGTCAGTGGTTGCTAGGTATCAGTCATGGTGATTGGATTTGTCATAATCTTTTCAGATGCTCCATGGATATTGAACCTAAGTTCCAGACAGCTAGAAGCCATTCACACCTGTCTCTCTGAGCCTCTGCACAGGGCAAACAATCCTTTCTACCCCCTAGGTAACCTTGGAGCACATAGGGGAAACTGAGGCACAATGGTTTCATTTAAAGTTACAGAAAATCCCACTTCATCACAACCACTGCCTGTGAAAATAGTGACAGTGCTCAGAACCATCCAGTCCTTGGACCCATGGAAACAGGGACTGGATTTTGTTGTTTTCTGCCACCAACCAATCATGGCCTCATTTCCTTGCTCCTCACCCTCGTGGCAGGCCCTTCTGACCACAGCTGCAGCAGTACAGTGGTGCTCTGCAGAGGTGCTTCGAAGTTGAAGTGGCAATAAGCATGTCTTATTTCAAAGTCTAATGAGCATAAAGGCAGAGTTCTGAAAATTATCCTTTGCTTTCCATTGTGACTGTAAATGCAATGATAAATCTGCATGATCCATCGGTGCTGCCATTGCAACCTTGCGGGGTGGCCCTGCTACACCGATTGAATGCCTGAGCCTGACATGGAGGAGAAAGGAGCAGACTAGGGGCTGGTCCTCACTACTGGGGGGATTGATGCAACTTCAGCTCTGTGAATCACGTAGCTGAAGTTTGCGTATCTGCAGCCGACTTACCTGCCGTCCTCACGGCGGCGGCAGTTGGCGGCGCGCTCCCCCGTCGACTCCAGCTTGTGCCTCCCAGCGAGCTGGAGTTCCGGAGACGGGGGTGCCGCGAGCGATCGATTTCTCGCGTCTTCACAAGACACGAGAAATCGATCACCAAAAGACCGATCCCTACCCGCCGACCCGGCGGGTGGTGAAGACCAGCCCTAGGGAGGACACATTCTTAGAGCTCCTGCAAGCCAGTGCTGCATCAGCCCAGAGGGCATAGAAGGCAGATATACCAGACAGCCTGGAGAGGGAGAGAGTGGACAGGAGAAAGGCCCAGGGTCTCAGCAGAAAAAGGAGAGGGAGACTCACTAGATAAAAAAGGGGTTCTCAAGCAGCAAACACAGAAAAGCAGACTCTTGTTGACCTACGGATTCAACAGGTTGGCCTGCCTTCGCCGTCAATGGAGAACTCCATTTCCGCACCTCCCTAAACCCCCTCCCCACCCATCTCACATGCCATCATAGGCCACATCCCTACCACTACTGCTTCAGAAAGGCAAGACAGCAAGGAAAAGCACAGCTTCACATACACCAACCTGTGAGAACCATGGTTGGTGTATGCAGGCCACAAATGTTTTCTACCATCCTATTGTTAAAGTTTTGGTCCGTTAATTTATTTTATAAGTTTTCACTGTCTTGTTTTTTAAACTGTGCATTATTATTTTGCATATTTTTGGTGCTCAGCTGTTTAGTTTTTTTAAATGAATTCATCTTTATTACTTCAATATGCAAAGCAGAAGGCCAAGTGCTCCCCGAAGCACAGTTACTTGTCACAGAACAGGACCCCAGAACTCAAGAGGGTCAGTAAATGTACAGCAAGCCTATAATCATTCAGAAGTTCATTAGAAGGCAGTGTAATTCAGAGACAACTCCTTTTTTTTAATAAAGTTTATAAACTCCTCGATATTCTATTCTAAATGGCAGGTGAGGGCCAGTACCTCAGAATTAGAAATCCATTAAAATAATTGTAATGGAAGCACACACACACACACTCTTGCCAGTATATTCCTCTATAAGCCTTTAATTGTGGCAGAGAATAAAAATATCCATGGACACTGTGAAAGGTGTCGTGTTTATCATTTAAAAATAAATGTTAGAGATTTGTTAGTCTGAAAGCAACTATATTAGTTTGATTAACTGTTGAATTGTAAATCTATGAATGCTGAGAGCCAACGTCCCTTCAGCTTGTAGGGGAAGGGATTTGCTGCAAACAGAGCACTCAAACCTGTCAAGATGCACTACCAGGAGTCCTACTGAAGTCTACTGAGGCTATTCCTGGTAGTAAGCCCTATTCCAAGTATGTGTTTGCAGGATTGGCCCCAAAAAAGTTAGTTAGAAGTAAAAAGAATGACAGACACAAGGTAACTTCTCCCCCTTATCCTATCATCTGGAGTTGGGTTGTCATACTAGCATCCACCATCTTCATCTGTGAGGCAAAACTAAGGTCCTCCTGCTTAGCAAAGATAAGGTAAGAGCCCTTGGCATACTAAAGGGTAGAAATCAATAACTGAATTATCATACAAAACTTTTTAATCACAATAGTGAAAACAGTTCCATTTGCAACATTGGCAAAGCCCACCAACTGAAAGTCCATTTACTCTAGTCATTCACCATCCTAGGTTACTGGTTCTAGTAAAGAACAAATACACAGTTTAGACTTCTATTTATTCACACAGAGCTGTAAGAGCCTCAGCAAATGGTCCTATTTTAAATACAAATAAATATCACAGTAGCTTTTGAAAGGAAACAACAGCATGCCTGAATCCAATGTAGCTATTTCTAAATTCATATTAAAAATAGAATTGACCATCTTGTTTTAAATAATGAGTCTAAATCCTCTGAGGATTGCAAGTGTGAGACCACATCACATAAGTGTAAAAACCTAAAACAAAAGAAAGACTCAGGCTGCAAAATTTTTTTAGCAGACAGCATTATCATTCTTAGGGGTGCTAAACCTAAAAGGAGGCTCACTTTCTTCAGATACCTGGGTAACAAGTTAATAATCAAACAATAGTTAAGGACCTACTTTTAAACAAACAATGATCCATTTCAGGCTTTGAAAACAGTGCATCTCTCATACAGGTGAGAAACTATGCTTTAGATAGTTGAGAGGCTTTTAGGACATCTTATACAGAACTGTAATTATAAATTGCACTGTAAAATAGGTGAACAGTTTTAAACACACAAACCTTAGTTTGCCATAAAAATGAGAAACATTTGGTTTAGAGAGAAACCCAGGGAAGTTTAGAGATAATTATATCTTGTTTGGAAATGTAACGGTCATCAGTCTGGGTGAGCCATTCAGGCCTGACTGGCAAGGCAGAAAATTATATAATGGTTGTAAGAACTTGCAGGGAAGAGATTGGACACCGTGGCAAAAGTACATCTCCTGTACCAGTGCATGTTGCTGTCTCCATCATAACTCCCACTTGTCACGCATAGCCAACACTCTATTGTGCACATAAAGGAACTAAACATTTGCAGTTTTATGGATCTTTTCTCAGATCTTTTGGTGTTGCAGAAAATGTTTCGGGAACAAGATGCGCTGTGTACTGCTTTAAGTGAAATGCCAGTCCATTGGCGATAAATTAAACATTTTCTAAAGCAAAGATAATCCCTACAATACAGTAGCACCGCTATGCCACAGATCCATCACTCACATTTTCCTAACAGTCATAACCAAGCATCTTTACTAACCAATCAAAAAAGGAATTAGCAGAGTTTGGGTGGATTTCTGAGGTAGTGTTTCTGACAGATGTCTCTGGGGCAGCAACATTACAGTGTCATACTGTCACATCTGGTTTATGGAGAGTAATGTCTAAAGGGGATTACATTTATGCATGCTCAATATGCTACTGTATAAACTTTAAACAGCATTTTCACACCATACAATTCTGCTGTTTTGAACGAGATTTCAAGATCCTTATTTTAAGTGTTGCTATTTTAGAAGCACAATTATGTATAATAATTTAATAATTCCAATGCACTGAGAGAGAGACTTGGATTTCTACAACTGTTCTGAAATATTAACATTTAAAATCCTTTTGCTGTCCCATGGTTAGATCAGGCTTTAATTTAACAAATCGAGGTGCAAAACAGATTTGCTGCCTTGTGTACAAATATTGCATGTATATTTGCTAAAGAGGTTGCAAAACCCATTTAAAGTTAGTTGTATGGAACATGAACAGGACTTTTTATGGTAACTAGTGAATGTTTATCAAAACTCAATGCTTTCCCTCTGCTTAAAAAAATATTTAAACCAAGTGGAACACTTCCCATGTTTGAAAGAAAGTACTTTCTTAAATTTAACATTCAGAATTAAAATGGAACATTCCTTATGTTTGCTTTTCTATCAGCATACTGGCTAAAGTTTCTTATCTTACTAATGAAACCAGACTAGCAACATGGATAGTCTAAATGTTAGTCACAGGTTTTGGATGGAACCTTATATTTTCTGGACAGCATTCAATTCTGTACATACACTGACAGTACGGAGCAGTTATCAGAAAATTTAAAATGTTCTGTTATAAAACACTGTAGCATATACAGTGAGATTGGGAAGGACAGTGCCAGATGAACACAATCTACAAAGTATAAAAGCACTGGAGGATTTCAGGTGTGTATAAAACAGTCTTTCATAATCATCATCTTCTAGATTTCCAGGCAGTTCTGGAGTAAGGAGTAGTCCTTTTTTTATCGGGTGGTTTGAAGTAGGAATAAGCTGGTGGTACTGGATATTCCGCATCTGGATTCTCTGCCATCATTTTCAGCTTGGCTTCAATGGCTTTTATCTTTGCACTGACACTGTAAAGGGGAAAAGTGGAAGAGGTAAGTCTAGTTTGTCTTTTACCAAAGACTGAACAATGTTCTCAAATAATCCAATGTCTCTTGCATCAGAATATTCAGATGTGGCAGTTTAGTTAGTCTTTAAGGTGCCACAGGACTCGGTCTCAGATGGCTAATGTTACCTTCATAAAGGTGGTAACCAAGAATTTACCAGCATAGGGATTGATATACAATTGCATTTTGAATGCTTTGCACGTGTTGGCTAGTGGGAGATCTGACCTGCATTACTGCATAAAAAACTAGGATCCTCCAGGAAAGCATGCCGAAAGTCTTCTCACTAAATGCAAGTAATGCTACTTTACAACTGGTCTAAGCAAGTTGTGATACCAGCCTGGAGTCACACACACAGCCTCACACACAGCCACTGGAAGAAGCAGGGAAAAATGCAAGCCAGGCACTTCCTTCAAGCTCAGAGTCAATGGAATTTTCCAGTCCTGGGTTCCAGCACAACTGTGCTGCCATTAATATGGAGAGATCGTTTTTCCAGCTTTGTCAGAGCTTCTTGCAAAGGAAGAAACTCCTCCTCTGCCCCATCCCAAACGCTCAGAGCCCTCTGTCACCAACTCCTACTAGATCGGGACAGATCAGCACTCCCTTCTTTAGCTTACATCAATGTAGATCCTCAATCAAAGCACTGGGTGTTTACTACTACAGTTCCTAAGTGCATCCAGTGAACAGTCACAAATAACCGTGCTCAGAGCACTAGGGCAAATTTCTATACATTTCAGCCTAGTTTTCTTTAGTTACTGGAAATTCAGATATACCTAGTTCTAATCACCATATAATGCTTCATTTATATAGTGTAGAATAATTATACACATTTCTATAAAACATTTAATTAAAAGATCACAAAGTGCTTTAAAAATATTAAAAGTTACAGCTTCCCTGTGTGATAGGTAACCAGTAGTTTCAATTATATGGTTTCTCTCAGTAGACTATAGAGTGACCTCTTTTCTCACTTCTTTATATGGAGTCTTTTCCCTTGAATCTGCTCTTTTAGATCCAATCTTTTGCAACCATTCAGAACAGTGATCTGATGAACAGAGCATAAAGTTATCTGCTAGTTTATTCCTCCGAAGATGTTTAACTTGTAAATCATCAAGGAAACTCATCTTAAGAGCTCAGGTTAAATCAAAATTAAGTAATGAAGCATGTCGGCTTGTAGTTTTCCCATTGGTGTAACAAAGGGAAGTTCAATGGGATTAACTCTCTTTCCTGACTTCCAATCAAGAAAAACATGCACAAGTCTAAATGGACAAACTCTATATTGAGACTGAACCCCCCCCCCCATCTGTTTATTTCTAAGATTCATAACAGCCCCTCCCACCCCACCCCAATATTTTCTGGCACAGAATGTGATGCGCAGTCCTCTACTCTTGAAGGTCTCTCTCACTGCATTTCTCTTCAAGACCAAGGCGCTGTCATAATAAGAAGTGTTCACTATTTTTCTACACCAGCATTTTCACTTTAATTTTGGAGATGACAGGAAAACTGGAACATGCTTTTCTCATCTAGAATGTCCTTCGAGAGTCATTAGTGTGAGAGGCTGGAACAGTTTCTAGGGCAGCTGAAATTGCAATATTAGAATATTGCATGGGTGCACACTCTAATAAAACAGTCTTCCTATTGTGGATACCAGGAACTGACAGAGACAAATGGCTATTACCAAAATACATTGGAAAAATATGGACATCTTTGGGCAGGTGCGGTCATATGATCGTGATGCATTACTTTTTTTTTAAGCCTATCAGGGGTTTCATATACCAATAAAGATAAAAGTTAAGTGTCAAAATTGCTCTGCATCAGATCAGTTATTTTGCAGCCTGACCCGCGTTCAATGAGATACAGTAGTTATAGTAACTATTGTAGTTAGGATCCAGAAAACAAAACACAAAATGAACAAAAGCCAATGATGGGCCCATTTCTGCTTCCACTAAAGTCAAAGGGAGTTTTGCCCCATGTCTGACTGATTTGGCGATATTTTAATTATGTAGGTTCCTACCTTAGGTTAGACTGGGTTGGCTCAGTGCTGGAAGACGGTTCAAGACTGATTGGAAGAATTTTTTCATTTTTATTATGATCATACCTCTGCATGTGAGAAAAAAAAAAAGATTTTCAGTAATGATATTGTTTAAGTGAACTTGAAGACAAAGGCTCAGAAAGACCAGGTTTGCCAACAGACACTTCCAGTCTGGATTAATCTCACTTTATATTCTGCTGGCAAGCAAGAGTCTGTACACTTTTACCAAAAAGCCTTTAGGTTAAGCCACACAGTAAAATGTAATGGCCCTAACAAATAATTTGTTTTATTTGAAAATGCTTCCGTCGCTTGGAGTTCACATATGGCTAGGATGCTGTAGGATTATCATGGGCATTTTATTTTGGATCATTAAGGCTTATCCTACCACCATTTAACATTTTAGAGTTGCTTCTTAGGAGTATAGTGTACGGCGGTGGGGAAATATTCGAAGTGTGGCATATAACAAATAAAGCTATTGGCCCAAGGCAAGGGTTCCCAAACTTGGTTTGCAGCTTGTTTAGGGTAAGCCCCTGGCAGGCCGCGAGGCACTTTGTTTACCTGAGCATCCGCAGGTACGGCCGCTCTCAGCTCCCGGGGCCACGGTTTGCTGCCCCAGCCAATGGGAGCTCCGGGAAGTGGTGGCTTCGTCCATGGGCTTACCCTGAACAAGCTGCGAACCATGTTTGGGAACCCCTAGCCCAAGGTAAGCCTACCATAGGGTACTAATAGATACGAGCTTTGTAGAAGCGCAGCGTAGAACCAGAGGGGAACACAGAACACTTGTTTTCTGTTCGAATGCAGTCATATGAATTCTGCTGTGGAAAAGTCATGCATTCAACAACAGTTCAGAACCAGCCCCGGTCAGCAGAAGGCAGTTTGTGAGCCTCTCTTTCCTGACAGCAAGGGCCTCCTGAAATACTGTCCATGTGTTCTGCTGCCGTGTTTCACTTGGCACAAATTCCGGTTTGTTTTTCAGACGAACTGCTCAAAATGAACAGCCTCCATAAGGCTTTTTTTCATTTTAAAGCCTTGGCTGTTCATCTTAAAATGATGTAGCATGGTGCTGATATTGTCTAAAATAAACACTTGTCACAACAGGCAAAAGCCTCCTGCAGTTAAATCTTCCCATTCAGAGAATTGCAAATGCTGTTGCAAAGTGAACGAAGATATTTTGCACATTATTTGTGATACTCCCACACTGCTTATGCATTAGGGTTTTCTGCAAAATTCCTCTCTAAGCAAACATTTGCTGTACTGACTGAAATTCCATTTATGGTATCACCATTTTTCATGTACAGAGAAGCTTGTAACATTTTACGAGAGAGCTACAGAATTTAGAGTTCATCCAAAATGGAGACTGGGTTTCCAAGCATTTGTGCGTACTCTAAAAGTACTGAGCCCTTAGACCTTGATAATTAAAAAAAACACGGTGGACCTTTATGGTGACCAAACAGCGAGAGTGAAAAATCGGGACAGGGGGTGGGGGAATGAAAATAATGAAAGAACTGTTTTAAGTACAACTTGGCAGCAACATTCATATACCAGGATGATACCAGGATATGAACAATTTAAAGCCTGAAAAGAAGATCACACAAGTTCTGAATGCTGAAGAGAAAAGTCAGAGTCTAGAGAAGGACAAATATACAACTCTCCCTGCTTTTGATCTAGCACCGAGAGAAGATTTTGGTTTCAAATTATGAATCCTCATAAGGCAGTTGAGGTTTGCAGTCAAAAGCTCACCTTTACTTGTGCATGCGCCCATCGTACCACCAGCTTCTTGGAGAGGGCCAGCTTCCCATTGAGACACTGGATTGCTTGTTCTGCTTCCTGCACCGGAAGACAGTTCAATAAATAAACCAACTTAATTTTCTATCAAAATCTGTCCAAGGACTCTTTCTTCCACGACTGATTTATAGGGACAGCTGATTAATATCATACAATCAATCTATGCTACTGTTAGCGTTTCTGGGAACCACAAACACCCATGCAAGCTACAATGCCCTTATAAACTATTTCAGAGATTATTCATAGGGAAAACTCTTTTACTCAAGGCAGAATTAAAGCATCACAGAAACTTCCAATGAACCTGATGTAAGGAACATTGGAACAGCATTTCAAAAGGTTTAAAATTGCTCTGTTTCCTATGGGAAACACCTGCAATTCACTATTTCTATTTCTCTCAGTATTGCTTGCCTAAACTATTGACTTTACACCTGGACTCTATTAAATAATCAGTGTCAGAAAGATTTGAGAATTAGACAAAGATAGAATATGAAGGTCAGCCACAGACCACACAACACGTCACAGATTTCCTGAATCTTTAATATTAATTGGCTGATCCAGACTAGGCCCTACTGGATCATACTATTTCTTCCTATCAGCTTATTTGTCTGTTGCTGCCTCTGAAAAATGAGCTTCAAAAGGTTCCATTAAAGTCATCCTTCCTTGCTAAAAAAATGCAGAAGATGGGGGTGGGAGGGGGAGACAATGGTCATTGGTACCGGTATGTTGTTTGCTTTAACTTTGAGTTAATTTCTTGCTCATTACTTTAAAAAGCATGAGTTAGATTACAACAGCATTCACTTATTCTGCTGCCCCAAAATGCTTCTATGCAGTGATCCCATTACTATTAGCAACTTTCATTGAAGTATTATTTTCCCTAGTTCCTCTCTTCCATGTCTCAGTGCTCCAATGTTACTTCCTGAGCCACAAGGGAGTGATACTGAGCTGTATGTTGTAGCTTTACTCCAGCTCCTTATTGGTGATACAGCAACAAAGGAGGAAGGCTGCACAAAACAAGAACACTACCTGTGCAGCTCCTCACAGGTATACCCAATCCTACTTGAACTGTGACAACATTTGTGACTATGATACTACAGGTACCCAAAATTTTGACCCATGCTTTATACTCCAAGATAAATCCCACAGGAATCATAAGGGAATATTTCTTCCCCACACTCCCAAGAGATGCACAGAATTACACAGGTGGAGAATTGTATGAGAGTGGGGGTTTGTGTCTTCCTGAAGCATCAGGGGTTGGAAAAGTAAAATATATGGCAGAAAAAGCAGCAGTAGTCTGAGGTTTAGTATGCTACACAATTTGAAACTAAGAATTTATTTGGGTTGTCAACACGCGTCCCGACCATCCAGTAAACCTAATGCCTTGCCCCATTAGAGTTCGTGTCAAAAAACTTTAACAAAACAGCCCCAGAGAGGTGGTGGGGATACAACCACTGTCTTCTAGGGATTGTACCTTATGGGTGGGATGGGTATGCAGAGGCGTTTATATACTGCAAAGCATTTGGCACCTCCCTTTTTCCTTCATTATTGTCTTCCATCCCAACTTTCAGTTGATGTTGTAGTTAATTAGACAGTAAAGGTAAACAGACAGTCACAAGGATCAAATGTTAAGAGAAAAAAAGCCAGCATACCTGCTTGGTTTCAAAATTCACAAAACAGTATCCTCTGGGCTGCCCCTCCAATGCACCTGACTTATGGAACAGAAAGTCAAATTGCTTTACTTTGCCAAATTTCTGAAGGAGTTTGAGGAGGTGGTATCTGAAAAGAAAAAACACAACACATTTATAGGCAACCTTGCACAAGAGGTTACAACAAGTTCATTTTAAAAGTGTGAAGAAGTCGCCACATATAGTTCATGACAAATTCACGACTAAAAATATAATGACTTAAATCCTGTCTCATGTGTGTTCTCTTAAGAGGACGCACCCACTTCCATATATTTTCCAACCAGTCTAGTATACAACATTCTTCTGATATTAACATCTCAGAGGTACCCAATGTCATCAGTGGCTGTTTTCTAAGGTTTTTGTGCCGTGAGTTAACAAGTTAATCCATCTCCAGCAATGCCATCTGAAGGATGTGCTATCTGGGCTAAGTTGTGAGACCGTCACATTTGCCTGACACCAAAATCAGAGAATCAGCAACATACGGGAGGACAAAACTCCCTAAATGACTGAGAAGTGACAGAAGACCAGATAGAAGCTAGTCAAATTTCACTTTTACGTCAGCCCAGTGAGACCTAGTGATATGTTTCTGGTTGAGGCATATAATCATTGACATGCGCTGTTTAATTTTAACTATGGACATGAAGGTTACAGGCACATCGATTTAACATTATCTTGTACTATTAAATGGGTTTTGTTAAGCAAAGTATAAAAACCCGTCACACAACTGCACATACTGCTAAGATTTTGCACTTGATTTGTCTGCTTTGCAGGCTAATTAGTGCACTCGACACACAAAATAAAGACTAATTTTGATGGCTGAGTTAAAGCTATTTCTGCAAGTTCTCTGAAGTTTTGTTGTTTCCCTCCACCGTAGTCTCTGGATGAGGGCAGCTGATTTGAGAAGAAAATAACTGGACCACACTTCACCTGGCTCCACGTCTTCCTCCATAACAGGAAATATTACCTAGGAGTCACAGCAGGGAACTGAAGCAGGACTCTTGGGGGCCAATGCCAGGTCTAACAGTGACTTGCTGTACAGGTTTAGCAAGTCACCTGACCTCTGTGTGCTTATTTCTCACTATGTTATGGACCTTCAGCAAGACACGTGAATCGCAAGAGCACACAGACATTTCCCCTAATTAAAACTTGTTTCAAACATCTTTGCAGGCTACAAACAAAAAAGTTCCAGGAATCTACTGGGCAAAGTGGACATGCCAGATGTGTGGTGTTAGAGCAGTGGTTCTCAAACTGGGGCTGTGACCACTCAGGGGGGGTCACAAGAGGTCAGCCTCCACCCTCAAACCCCACTTTGTCTCTAGCATATATAACAGTGTTAAGTACAAAAAAAGTGTTTTTAATGTATAAGGTAGGGGGTCGCACTCATAGGTTTGCTGTGTGAAAGGGGTCACCAATACAAAACTTTGAGAAACACTGTGTGTGCAGCAAGCCTTCAGGCCAGTGCTGGATGTGGAAGTTGTTTCAGACTGGACTAAACAGATTTTAATTGATTACCAGAAAAGCCTTCCACCTCTTACAGGCACAGATGAAATATTGATGTGATATTTCCTATATAGTTCTTCCAAAAGACCTGTAAACATTCAATCGCTGCTCATGGGAATATGAATAAAATAGACATCAGAAAATATATTGAAAATGTCAAAGCAAAAATGGAGGAATTAACAAGATGCTGACAAACTTCACCACTCTCTTCCTTCCGTTGCATTCAAGGCTACCCAACCAACAAATCCAGACACAATTTAACGTCCATTTCTAGGATGTGCACTCCTGAGGTGTTAAAACCTCAAGATATGGAGACCATTCCTTATTGCATCCTCCAGACCCAGAAAACATGTTGAAATTCCAGGGCCTTTTGAAAGCCATTTCCACATAATTAAGTAATGTTTTATTAGCTATTTTAGGAGTATGAAAATAGAGCCCTGACCAAACTGTTCTTTCCCCAAATATTGTTTCAAAGTAGAAGGAAACAATATTTCTGACCGTATTTTGTTCAGAAACAAAAATACCCCTAACTTTGCCAAAGGGAACGGAGTTTGTTTTTCTTGTGAGATCCCACACATTCAAATAGTGACTATTTATTTTTACTTTCTTGGCAGCAGAGTGGTAGTTTGTAAATGTCCTAAAAATACAATAATCTGGAAGATATCTCCAGCAGATTATATTTAGGTCATATTTGACACAAACACCCTTTATCATCAAGCCACAATTAGCCAAATTTCTACAAATCCTGACTAAATCTATTCTGGATGAACTAACCAGAATTGCAGTCTTGAATGAGTAAAAAATGGTAGGCTCTGTGTATGCCTTTTAGCTATTGATACTTTCAGATCATTAATAACAATCAGAAGTTTAACCAATGAGGTTTACAAGTTAAATGAAATTTAAATGTGAAGGAAGACCTGCCAAGGAAGTATGTAGTCTGAAAAAAATGTAGAAGTCCCATGCTTGAAAACTTTATTAGACCAACCACTTGGGCTACATGGAACTTGGAGCTATTCAAACAAATGTGCCCCCCTCAGATTGCTGCAGCCAACCTCAATTTCCACTTCCTGTCATCTGATGTAAATGTGAGACAAACCAGCAGCTCTCCCATTTCCTTTTCCTTTGGCCTTCCTCCTGGCACCCTGAGCACTATTCAAACACACACAAGGCTTCCTCTAAACAATGCTATCCCAAGGATACTGAAAAGGTACCGGGCCACATGCTAAATCTATTATTACTGGGAATTTTCCCCCATAGGGAGCCAGTAAATGTCTGTAACAACAACTTATGTACACATTGTTTTCTAGGAAGAACACATCAGCTTGGAATCTTAGACAAGCAGCTACACAGTGGAGGAAGGAGAAAAACATACTGTAGAGAAGCTTATACACAGAGCCATTTGATGGCCATAAAGAAAATGGAAAGTGTAACACTGTAAATACAACATTTGCTTTTCCAAAATATTCTTCAAGTAATAACCTCAGAATGCTTTGCAGACAATAAGCCTCAACTGCTGAGAGGAAGGCAACTGTTACACCCATTATACAGACGAGTAAACTAAGGCACCGCAAGATTAAGTATCATGTCATGGCAGGTTAGTGGCAGAGAGCAGAATCCAGATGTCTTAATACCCAGTACTTCACTCTAATCCCTAGAATAAATGTTCTCAAACTGTGGTCTGCGAACAATGGGTGGTCTCCGGACGAATTGCTGATAGTCATACAGATGTCTGATCATGTGACAGGTGGAGGAAAAAAGAGTATTTTAAAAAAATCAGATTTGTTTTTAAATTAAACACATTTTTCTTTTAAAACTAATTTAAAATTAATGTTGAAATTATGAAAGCCTGTATTAAAGGCCTAAATTTACTACAATCTATTAAAATAATTTAAATAAAAATAATGTTCAAGCAGTACATTTGTTGCCAAAGTTTAAAGAAAGTCAAACCACTGAACTGGTGTGAATCACTGGCTAAGCACCTACAACCACAGTTTGCTGAAGTGCTAAATCTACTTTTGACAGCAGTATATTGTTCTGCAGGTGCAGAATATTTGTTTAATTTCAGTTTATTTTACTAGTTCACTTCAATGACTAGGCCATTTAAAGTTGAGAAACTGATCATGAACTGAACAAGCAGGAAAGCTGATTTTCCACTTCCACTCTATGAATAAAAATGAGGTGAGAGGATGAGAGCTACTAGTTCTAACATCTTAAGGGACATGGTAACTAGAAACAATCAGTTCAGTTCATTAACTACAGATATTTCTTCTGTTTAATAAATCAACTAGTTTTAAAACAAAACATGTTTTGATTAATTTTTCCTTGTGTATGCATCAAAATTGAGATAGTTTTAACTAAAACAAAAATCATTTTAAAAAGCTCTTTTTGTGCATTTTAACTGAATTCCAATTTCCATCCAAATGTAGCTTGATACAAATAATAAGAAAAAAAACCATACTCTAGTAAATAAAAACTACATCATTCTCCATTTTCTAACAAAAGTTGTGGATAATTAAGAATCTGAATAAATGCATGTGAAAATATATAATTGCTTAAATAAATGTGCACAGCTATAGTATATCTTCCTGGTTAGCAAACAGAATCACCAAATTTGGCATAAAGACTACATTTAACTGCAAGTGAACATGATTTTATGTTTACCAAGCAGTGAGAATCAACCTTTCTTTAGGAACAACCAAACAGTTTCACTTTTGTTTCTACTGCCTCTCTCCTCACATTTATCTCCAGACTTCTCCTTGTTCGGATCTATTCCTCTGCCAACAATCTTCTATTCATTGAACTTTTTGGAACTTTGCACTTTTAGAGAGGGGTAAGGGATCGACTTTGTGTACATAAATTTGCAGAGGGACAATAGGGTTGAGGTCTGTTATTTCTCACCTCTATATATTATTTATTTAAAAACATTTTTGCTGTTAACAAAAATGTTATCTCTGGAGACACAAATCCACAGTTTGAGAACTGCAAAACTAAGCATCTCTGATTGTAGACTTAGCACTGAGTCCCATTATGTAGACAGAAAGATTAACCTAATAATCTATACAGAAGCTCCTGGAACCATAAAATTGGGTCCCTAATCCATGAACTATGGGAACTCATTTACAAAACTTTTCTTATACATTACATGAATATATTGTCTCATACTACAGAATTAGAATTTATAATCCCTATTCCATGATGAGATTTTTTTTGAGCTATAATGTATCTTAATTAAATCGATCTTTAGATAAAATACCTTTTGAGGAAAAAACCTATCCAAAAAATCTGATTTACATAAACAAATCCATTTTTAATTTTTTTTTTAAATCACTGATTTTTATCCACTCTGGTTACCACCGAGAGATTATGTAACTATGAAGGAGATGTCTGTGAAAGTCTGACTGGGAGAGATGTCGTCCATGGGACGTAGTACATGCCATTAAAAAAAGAGAAATCCCGTGCTAGTCCCATAATAGAATCATGGCCATGGTATCAGCCACGCGATTCATTTTTGCCTGGGCAATAGTCTCCTGAACTCCACATACTGGTGGGTTAGTAATCTGTGAGAAGCAACACTCCCCATGCTTAATTTACAACTTTTTAATATTCAGAATTGTACTGCGAGATTTGTACTCAAACATGCATGATTTCTACTGTCTTTAAAGTACCCATTTGTGACTATGGGTTGGCTCTTTAAAGGGCTTCATATCTAAGTATTCAGTACTGGGGCCTCCATTTAAATAAATACATTTAAACCCAATTCTTCTTGACGCAATAACACCAGCTACTGGAATCAAGATGGTTTTACTCAATTACAAAAAGATGTAACATACAAACTCCAGTGAGCAATTCCCTGAAAAGATAGGGATTTGCTGCAAACAAGGACTGACATTTAGTTTTTACATGTACTTGTCCTCCTGATTGATGAGCACAACTAAGATCCCTATGAAGGGCAAGTAAAAGCACATGTCAGACTCTGAAGTGATCAAGAAAAGGCAGGAGCCAAGAAATTTCTTATGTGTAAACTTTTACTGAAGTGACATGAAAGATTCAGTTTCTTTACTCAGCACTGATAGTTCAAAGTGAAAAAGGGAACTGCACAGAAGTATATTGAAAGACTGTTTAATCCCTGTAAAGGGTTTTGTCCTCTGCTGAAATGATTTTTAACTATACAGTACTATTCAGCAAAAGACTAGCAATCCCTGTTAGTACCTAGGGTACTAGTTGCTGTGCTTCCTACAGCAACAGTACCCTAAGTTACAGGAGGAACTATAGTACTTTTCTTCTTTCACTGCTAGTGAAAATAGAATACTCTCACAAAACCGTGAATCAGACCTTTATTACGCTAATAGTAGAATATTCATAGGTCTTAACCAAGAATTACAAAACTTTAAATGAATACAATTAATTAAAAAACAGCTATTGTCAAAAATGTTTTTTTTAGTGACTATTTTAGTGCTGGGAAAAAAACTCTTCAGCACAGGTACAGAATAAGTAACAGCTGTGCAAGAGTCACTCACAACTACTCACCAATATGTTTCAATCCTGTTATAGAGGGACCACCTCAGAAGCTGAAAGTGGAATTCAGCTCTCTGCCTCAGTGAGACTAGCAACAAGTAGATCAATTAATACAAAAGTAACAGTGCCTTCTTTTTTTTTTTTTGTAATGAACATCTGATCACCAGAAGGAAGTGGTCTGAGACACACCAAACTAATTTCACACAGGTCACCTAAGAGCTGCCAGATGGTAACAACATTTAGCCATTATTGATCTGGGCTGGATTTGAAGTGATGATCTACAGTAAGAGGCTCTAACAAAAGGTCTTAAAACAAGATGTAAGAACATCTCAGGAAGGAATGTCAGAGGAAGTTATACAGCCAATCTATTTAACAAGCATATTATACTCCTTCCCTCACACTGACCCTGCATCCTGAATCCCCAAGGACTTCACAAACAAATATTTCCAAGAGGCCGTATATCTAATCATGTCATCTTGTGCAATTATTGAATGCAGACAAACCAAAGAAATACAAATGTGGGGCAAAAAATGGTAATTAATGCAAAAGAGGTGGCTGTAGCCCAGAGCTCAACGATTGAAGAGGACATTACATTAATGATGGACTCCACTTAGAGACACGATTAGAACACTGCTCCCTTAAAAGGAACTGCACTTAGATCAAAAATGTAGCACTTGCAAAAACATAAGGAGCAGAACAAAAATTGGTTCCATGACTGAGACACATAAAATAGTCTAGGAAAAAAACCTATTTACTTGAAGTATGTAATGTAAACCTTTGATTGTTCTATAAAAACTCCTAAGATTTTCAGTGTACCACATAACTAGCATCTAATATTTCTACAGCAATCCACCTACTGCCCTGAGATTTTAACCGTACACTTCAAATGTTCAGATGTGTTATCACAACATTTAATTTGCATTTAATCATTCCAAGGCCAGGGAAGTGTGATGCTTACACATTTATTGTAGACAGAAAATCTTCAGAGATTAGGGTTATATTATATTCTGTATAGCAGCTGTTCGGTTACTATGTTAGTTAAATACCTGTTTAGTCAAACTGCTGACAAGGACAAGATAGCAAAATAACCACCTGGATATCTTCCTGCAAAGTGTCCCAACAAGTCTAAAGTCCCTGAACACATTTTTTTAAAAATAAAATGATTCTTTTCATCTCCAGATTTCCAGTCTGAGACGTGGATCTGGAAAACTTCACATCAGTGGCTAGATGAACTCTTCCACAGGACAACTGTTCAGCAGAAGCTGTACTCTATATTTGCTGTCCACCTCTGAAGCTCTTTCCTACTATTTCATACCTCTCTTCAGGAGGTATTGAATCATGGTGGCACCCAAGTACTACCCTAGCACCCAGTGAGATCCAAATGAAAACAAGTCAGCAATTCAGGCTAAGCACACTGTTGCTCTAACTCAATGGTTTTCAAACCGGGGGCCATAGACCACATCTAAGATTTCCAAAGGGGGCCATATCTTCACTCAAAATGTTTTAGGGGTCCACAAATGAAAAAGGTTGAAAACCACTGTTCTAAGTCATTATCTTCCAGATTGCTTACGTTATTGAGTCAGAAAATAGAGAAGAGCGCTATTACACTATTTAAGATACCATCTTGATGGGATAACATAAATGTCAATACTTTAGTACTCTTCTCCTCCCCAAAAGGGCCAGCATGATTCATCCACTGTACATTTGTAAATCTTCAATGTTGTTTTCAGATATCCCAGTTACTTCTTTTAATGTCACAATTCGTGGGACTAAGTTTAACACTTCAGTATACAGTGGGTAGTGTTGGGTAAAAACTGGATGTCAAATCAATACTAGCCAGCCCTTTTACTAGATGATCTGACTCTGATTTGTATTAGTCACTAGATACTACCCAGCACTCCTGGTTTACAGCATCCCAAGGGAAGGAGCACTTGATGGGGGCAATTAAATTAGGACTGGGCAAAGCATACAAAACTGCTAAACTCCGATGGCAAGTAAAGTCTGATTTCATATGTGCGGCACTTTACAACTGGTTTCTAAAGTATCCTTAAGCAAGTCTTCAGATAAAAACTTCTAATTTAACTTGTAGTGATATGGTGGGAATGGAGGAAAGAATCAAGGGTCATGAAACAAGCATGTTTTAAGCACAGTATATTAACCTCTTTATCCACAAACTCTTTGCCAAGGTACCACACAAGCCTCTGAAGGATTAACAGCTCCTAAATATTCCAGATATCTCCACAAATAGTTCATCTGCCATACATTATTGAATGCTGCTGATTTTAACGGACAGCAGAGGAACAGGTGCTGTGGAGGAGCGGCACTAAGAGCTGAGAATTGAAGAAATCAACAAATTAAGATTTTAAATGCCTCCAGGTCAGCAGCACTGTGACTTGTGGAAGTGAAAGCAGTTCAGACTTACTCGGTTATCTTCGGATCCAGGTTCCCGATCCACAGCCGATGGCCCTCCTGCAGGGAGCCCTCCGAGAGGATGGACGCGTTCTCCAAAGGCAGGGTTTTGATTTCCGCCGCCATCAATCTCTGCATCGGACACATTAAAACGGGGAAACCTTCAGCGCCTGCTGCGAGACAGCCCGGGGGGCAGACACGCCGCTTCCCTCCCACCTCCCCCGGGGCGGGGGGGTTTGGTGGCCACGGGGCATTGGCGGGGGCTGATTATTTAAGAGGGGGTGTGTGGGGAGAATGGAGCCCTGGGCAGGGGACAGTGACCCGACCCGGCCTCGGGGGGTGGGGGAGGGTTCAGGTTGGGCGGGGGGGGGGGGTCAGGAGGCCAGGGGGGGCGGGTGGAGGCCGGGGGCTGTTGCCATGGTGAGGCCGGGGGCTGTTGCCATGGTGAGGCCGGGGGTAACGGAGATGGGGGGCCGGGGTGACTGGGGTGGGGTGATGGGGTGATAGGCCGGGCCGGGCCTCAGGCCGCACTCACCATGGGTCCGGCCCTCCGGCCCGGCGCTGCCAGTGGCGGCGGCCTCCGCTCCCTCAGGCCCCGCCCCCTCCCACGCCGACGTCTGACGCCAGGACGTGTCGCGGGCGGGTGACGTCGGCGCAGCGTGCGGGGTGGTGCGCCCCTTCGCGGGGCTGAGCGGTGAGTAGGCGCGCGGAGCCCAACGACGGGAACCGGGAGACCGAGCAACGGCGACCAGAGCCGGGGGCGGGGCTTAAGGTCCGGGGCGGGGCTGCGCGAGCGTGGGTGCGGCCTGAGGGGAGGCAGCGCGAGCACAGGGCAGCCGGGGGCGGAGCTCGGGAGCGGTGGGTGGACCTGTGTTCCCCGGGGGCGGGGCTGGGGAACAGGGGCGGAGCTGTGGCCATGGGGGCGGGGCTAGAGAGCAATGGGTGGAGCTCCGGAGTAGGGGGTGGGGCGAGGGGCGGGGCTTGCATGATGGGGTAGGGCTGGTAGTGGTTGGGGCTATACTCCATGGGGCAGAGCTCCAGTAACAGGGGACTGGGCTTGGAGAGCAGGGAGTGGGGCAGGGAAGGTGTCCCTGAGGCCAGACGCCCTCTTGACCCAGGTTTCTGCTATAGGGCTTCATAAGGGTCATGGAGGCAGGGGAGTCTGTTAAGCTTGAGGAGCCTAAGGTGATCTGTAAAACCCAGCCCCTGGCAGCCTGTGGCTGGGTAAAGATCCCAAGGCATTGATTGATGATATGTGTGAACTCCTCCCCAGAGCCCAAAACAGGAAACTATCTTCTGCCTTCCTCATTTCCTATTGCTGTTTTCAGCTGGGTTTGGTATTCCTCACTTCCTGTCCTAAACCGCAGGGCAGCATTGCTGTGTGGCTACTAACCTGCCACCACATCCTACTCTGTCTTTCCATCTTCAGTGTTGCCAATTCTCACAATTGTTTGGTCTTGCAATAAGTGTTATTTTTATGTAAGTCTCAGCTCCTGGATGTGTGAATATACAGGAGAATCTCCGGTGTTATTTATTTTTTTTTAAAAAAAGGTTCATGGCCCACCTGATTGTAGAAAAATGCTTGAAAATGTGACCTATCTGTACCCTAGATGAGGTTCGAAAGCAAGAAGGCAAATAAAAAGAACCCCACATTTATTATTAAAATCGTATTGTAAGTCAATCTTATGATATTCAAATGCTTGGTGTTGGCAGTAGTGTAGAAAGCATTATCTATTATTGTTATTCACTTGTTTTGTGGGAGCATTTTGGAAGCTCGGGCAAACGGTCCCTGTTGTATTGTGTGCTGTAAAGACAAGACGACAAGTAACAGAGAAAACAGTCCTGTTCCCAGAGAACTTTGAATCCAAGTGTCATAAAAGAAGCATGAGTTGGACAAAACAGACAAAAGAAACATTAAAAACAGCCATAGTGGGTCAGATCAATGGTAGCCCAGTATCCTGTCTCTGATAGTGGCCAGTGCCAGAGCTTCAGGGGGAGTGTACAGAACAGGGCTATTATGGAGTGATCCACTCCCAGCTTCTGGCACACAGAGGTCTAATGTTGCCCTGACTGTGGGTTTGCACCCCTGACCAGCATGGCTAATAGCCATTGATGGACCTACCCTCCTCAGGGTCTTGTTCTGTTTGTACAGTGCCTAGCGCAATAGGGTCCTGGCCTAAGTGCTACTGCCATACAAATAATAAATAGTCATCATTATTTAAAAAACAGGAAGGGGATTGAGGGAGTCTAGAGTTTTAATTTTGTGACACCAAATTTTGTGTTTAAATCTGTATTCAACTGACATATAAATAGAGCATCTTGTCAAAAATATGGTTCCATACCTGTGTTTAGAGTTTCCAACTTAATGCAGCCTCCACACCTTCTTGGCAGATGTCAATATTAATGCTATACAAGTATATTGGATCCAGTCATCCTGCCATTGAAATCAGCTACAAAACTGCCATGATTCATTAGGACCAGAAGCAGGCCTGTTGTCCTCTGATCATTATCATGGACTGACAGCTCAATATTAAACTTTAAACCATTTTTATACAATGATTGTAGAGGACTGTTCACGTATGTCCCATTTTTCCCTTTGCCAGGTGAATGAAAGAGCAGTCGTACGCCATGGCCATGGCATTAAGGTGTCTCCGTCAGCCTCTTCCCCTGCTTCATAATTATCTCTCAGGACTAGTAAGGCCACACCCGCAAGTATCTTTGAGGTGTACAGCCCTGATGCCAAATGGCTGCAGGCAGTGTGTGGTCCACCAAACAATGCTGACCAGACATCTAGCTACCAAGAAAGCCAAAGGTAAAGAAAGAACCCTCTTCACTAGAATTTGCCACTTCTAGTTATGTCTGCATAGTTTGCTGAAAGTAGGATTTCTGTCCCGATGTCACTTGCATGCTAAGTACCTTTATTTTGGTGATCAGAAAATTTTATTTTCTTCAAAACTCTCTTCATATTTTTAGTCCTTGCACAGCTGAAATTTAATTCATAAGGGGTGTATAAGGGTCATGGAGGTTAGCACTATTGTTGCCCTCAAGGTGACTGTTTGCATGAGTAAAGCCATTAATCCCTGATCCTGAAAGGAATCCCACAGGAGTCCACACCTAGAGAGATCTTTGTAGGATCAGTTAATTAATTAGCAATCTTCACGTTCCACATTGGAATTAGTGTTACAAAACACACAAAGCATGATGTGCAAATACATTTTGGATCACAGGCTTATCATTTACCATCTTAAAAATATATATTTCAATTTATGATAAATTCCAGTTACTAATCTGATGAATTACTGCATCCGATGAAGTGGGTTTTAGCCCACAAAAGGTTATGCCCAAATAAATTTGTTAGTCTTTATGGTGCCACAAAGACTCCTCATTCTTTAATCTGAAAGTAGTTGCAATGGCTCCTTTTTGTTTTCTAATGTGATAACTCAGTAAGAAACCATGGTGTTGTCAGTGGTACAGAAATTAATTGTGTGTGCAATTTTCAGGTAAAGGTAAAGGGCAGACCCAAGCCAGAGTGAATATCAATGCAGCCTTAGTTGAAGATATTATCAGTCTTGAGGAGGTAAATGATGAAATGCTGGCAGTGATGGAAGCCCTTAAGGAAGAATTTGGGAAATATCTCAATATAAGAACCTCACCAGGTCAGTAACTTGCTTGTATAATTCTTTACTGTCTACAAAGAAATCCGCTGAGCCTTTCCAGCCCTGATCTGTATCTTTCATTTTTTGCAAATTGATTTTCTTTTTTTTGAATTACTCACTGGGTACCCAACTACTGCAACCTTGAGATCCCCAACTAAAGACTTTCTTCACCCTGAGCTTGACCAGGAAGAATCCATTTTTGTTAATAACTTCCTGAAAATGGCTTTTGTAAGTGGGAGATGTCAAAAATGTCTAACTGAACTGTTTGCAGATGTGATGAAGAAGCAAGTTGTCAGCTAATGGTGCAGTAGGGCAGGAAAAATCCAATTGCCATTAAATTAGCCTTTTGGAAATTGCCATCAGGCTGGTGTCTGGCATATGCAGACTTCTTCTGCAATGCATTTTTGTGGTTAATGACCTTTACAAACTCTATTCACTTAGTGAATTTTGTGTTCATAAAGAAACGTGAATATATTTGACCAAGCTACAGTTACTCTAGCACACTGAATACACATATTTGTAACGTGTATCCAGTTTCAGGGAGAAAACTTAACATTAAACAATGGCCAAATACGCATCAGTCACCACTGCTAACTCAGTCTCTAATGGAGTTAGAATGTGCAGCTCAATTGCTTAATTATTTATTTTAACCTCAGTTATTTTTTTTTAAATCATACTGATAAAGTGCCCCGTCTCCCTTGTGCTTTCTGACCTGTTAACATTTTGCAGCAGAAACTACAAAGCAGATTAAGGGGATCTTAGAGTGAAATAAAATACTTTAAATTAGACAGTGAACTGCACCTCCTGTGGGGATTTAGGAAAGAATCTGGGGGCATAGAGGAACACCGCCGGCTTAAAAATCATATCAGTCTCCTTTACTTGTGTTATATGAGCTTAGATCATTATACTGCAAGAATTTTAAATACTTAATTTCCACTTTACTATTTGTGTTCTTTGTTTACCTTTTTCATTCTGGCAATGAAAATTAACTAGTCGATTTCACTTTCTGGTTTTCATGCACTAGTATAATCCTGTGAAGTTTGGATTGCAAAACTGTAGGGGGATGTATAAATCCAAACAGGACTGCTTGTTCTGCAAGGACAGAACAGACATATTTTAAAAATATATTGTCTTTTCTTCTAATATCTGTATGCCTAATGTGAAGAAGTAGGAGTATGAATGCATGCAGTAATTGCAATGCTGTTCAGTTTTTTTAAACATAAAAGTGCTGTGTAATATTGACACCATTGTTATTTTGGTTTATTTTTAAGGCGCTCTTGAACATATAACTGTGACAACAAAAGATGGAAAGTTTCCATTAAACCAGCTTGGACAAATCTCACTGAAATCTCCTCAGCTCATTATAGTAAATATGGCTAGTTTTCCAGAGGTACGTGGACATGATTGAAGGGATATGAAAATCCAAATGGAAGGAAAAGGGGACTAAGCAGCTCAGAGGCACAACCTTTTGATCTCCTTTCAAAACCAAAAGGAGTATAATTACTGTAGGTATAATGGGATGAAACAGGTGAGAAGGTCTGAATGAGTCCCTGTGGGACTCCGCCCATCCACAGTGAGGAAGTGAGGATGGCTTTGAAATAAACGCCTAGAAATAGAATATCGTTCTCTGTATGATCGCCCCAAATCTAGTTATTCCCCAAACCAGGTACCACTTAACTTCTGAACACCAGCCACACACTCCTCTAGTTGAGGTTGTTCTGTAATCTGTTTGGTGGAAATAGCCTGGGCTACTGCTTGAATGTTTGAGGATGGGTTAAAGCCTATGTCAGAAGAGCATGTGAGAGAAATGCACAGTGGAAATGGACCCCCAGGCCAAACCCTGTTTGTCTTAGTCATGTGCAAGCTTTAGCAAAAACAATTAGATGTTTTGTGAGTTTTTTTTCTTTTCCCTAACAGGAATAGTTCATTGGCTGGAACAGGGTGGGGCTAATGTTGTGGTATTTTTCCCCTTCCTTTGTCTCAGCCAATGTATAGTTTAAACAATATTGCTTTAACTGAGCATTTCCTCCCCATAGCCCAGACACTGGTTTATAACATCACATGTTTATGGCTTTAAAACGCTGCGCTAATCTACTAGAGGTTTTCTCTGATCTCAATCTCTTTAGCATTTCTTAACTTTTAAGTCCGCTTAAATGCTAGCGATTGTGTTTACACCATAAGACACGATGCTCATTTGCATGCAGATACAACACAGTTTCAGAGAGTGCCTTGATTGATAAATGGTGCACACTGTAGCTACAATTTATTTTAGTAGTCTGCAGCTAAAGTTAATGATGGGAAAAGAGGAACAGAAACAGCAACGCTATTTTAAGAAAACGTAATCCTGTTGCAGAAAAAAAAATATCAAAGCTAGTTTTCTGTTGTTGCCCATGTTAAAGAATGGAATAAATTGACAGAGGACGATGGAAGTTTGCTACCAAAGTGTCTGATAAACTTGACATTTTAGCTATAACATGACCATAGTGTTTGACTATGGTATCAGAAATCGCTGAACATTGGAACCCAACAAAAGTCCAGTTTGGGATTGATCGGAGTTGCTTTCAAATGGGACAGTTAATGCTTGCTGTTCTGAATATGATACATACTCTTTGCATCCCTCCTCTATAACATCAGATCTTCAAGTGCTGTACTAAAAAAGAACTGATTACCTGCTTCCCAAGATACCACGCCACATCTCATGGCATTTGGAAGGGATAATTTTTGTTAAAGAGGGAGGTTTGCCTTTCATGGATCATACAGAGATAAAATGAAGCAAAAGATGTATGCATTTGAGAATAACTTGTGAGGAAAGGGATCTGTGCTCTGATGAGGCAGGGCAGATCCCTTTAACATTATAGTAGATCCCTCAAGAAGTTCTCTTACTGGTGAATTTTAATATGGGAAATGGCTATTACAGTTGGCATCTAAAGCCCTGATTCAGCAGAGCATTTAAGCACATGTTTAGCTTCAAGCACCTGAGTGCTTGGGTCCATTCTTAGTGTTTTTCTCTCAGGCTCTTTTGACTTGACTTTATTTTGCATTTGAGACAAGACAGATGCATTTGAGACAAGACCAAGTAGATGGTGTAAAACACCACAAACAGGTCAGTGAGTCCATAACACTTAAATACTTAAATATTCTGCTGAATCAGGGTCTAACTGAATTATCAAGCCCTGTGTGCCAAATTCATCGCTGGTCTTGAACCTTTGAAGACACCTGGATTCATCCCCATCAATCTAGTTCCTTTAGGTTACTATGTTACTTGTGACAGAGTCCTGTGGCACCTTAAAGACTAACACGTAAGTGAGTTAGTCTTTAAGGTGCCACAGGACTCTTTGTCACTTCTGCAATTCCAGACTAACACGGCTACCTCTCTGATTCTTGATATGTTACTTGTTTGTCTTTACTCCAATATGTGACGTGGAAGCTGCTGGGTAGGTTTGGCTCACTTTGCTGTTTACCAAGCGTACCTGTTGTACTGGGCCAAGCGCCTTTCCAGCACTGTCCTGTGTACAGGTACCTTGCCTTCAAAGCAGTACTGGAATGTTGGCATCGGCATGTGTGGCTGGCATGCAGCAGCCACTAGGGAAAGAGTTATAATAAGTAAATAATAAATTATGAGACCCTTAAATAAATACAAAGGAGCCTGGTTGTAAAAGCACTGGTTGCATTCCTCAGCCACAAACTAATGTCTGGATTTAACCCAACTTGATTGTAGTCCGCATGAGTTAAATTAGTAACTTTTCTAAATTGCACTATGCATTTTCTAGTGTAAAACATTCAACTGGAATTTTTAAAGGCAGAGAATCTTTCATCTCCCTTTTCCCCAGTCCAGGCTCTCCTATGGGGATTTATTGTGGTTTTGATCTGCATTGCCTCAAACCATTCAAATAGTTTCAAAGCAGCAAAACTGTTTTCTTTTGTTGCTGCTTTCTCCCCTTCCCCGCCCCCTAATACCCTGGTACCAAGAATGGACGTAGTTTGCAATTCCATTTGATCAAAGCACTCTGCACCAATGTAACTTCCTGATCGTACTGGTAACAGAACTAAATGTTTCCATGTTCTGGTGAGATGGATTGCCAGCTATCGACAGAGTTCTGGCATCTGGTAATAATTATTTACTAATTCCTTTTACCTTTTGATCTGGTTTACAGAGTACAGCTGCAGCTATCAAGGCTATAAGAGAGAGTGGAATGAACCTGAACCCGGAAGTAGATGGGATAATAATTCGGGTGCCAGTTCCTAAGTAAGTAATTATAATGACTATCTGTCTAAATTCTTGGTTATGTGAGATGATGTAATGGGCTGCAGTGGATTTCATGTGTGATCCTAGTGCATATATTCCGGAGGGTAAGAATGCATGGTTACTGTAAGGTCTTGACACAGTCGCTTTCCGTATTGCTACCTCTGGGGTTTAAAACCCCCCAGCCTTTAAGAAATATCTGATGGAACTTCTTCCAAGTGTCAAGCCAGAGGTTCCTGCGAGTTCTCCAGCGTTGCAGTATCCATTCTTTTGATACACGGGGCTCTGCCTTGCTGGTTTCCAGTTTCCCCCTGCGCAGAGGGAGCGGGGCAGTGGGTGGCTGCTGCATTTAGCAAGACATCAGAGGCTGTGGCCAGGCACCCTAAAGTCTAACTTTCCTAGGAGAGCTGAATTGAGTTCCCAGTTCAAGGCCAGAGTCACCACTGCCTTACTGTAAATAACTGGAGTTACACCAGCATATAGCCACATTAATGCAATGATGAATCAGTAACATGGAGATGAACCGTCATCCAGCCGCCAAAGGAGTGGTAGGAGGGAGTGATGGCCAAGGAGGTAGGGAGAGAGCCTGTAACGCTCTGCTTCTTTCACTGTTTCCATTTAACTGCTATGCGGTATTGCTGTGCAGCTGTTAAATAGCCATCAAGTTCTCCCCCAGAGGCAGCTGAATTACAGTGGTGGATGAAACAGTTCCTGTATTTATAGCAGTACAAATCCAGAGTAAGTCCATTAACGTCTGGATACAAACCAGTGTACTGGAGTGCAGAACGTAAGAATGGCCATACTGGGTCAGATCAAAGGTCCATCCAGCCCAGTATCCTGTCTGCTGACAGTGGCCAATGCCAGGTGCCCCAGAGGGAAGGAACAGAACAAGTGATCATCAAGTGGTCCATCCCCTGTCGCCCATTCCCAGCTTCCGGCAAAACATCTGTCCTTGTTCTGGGCAGATACCCATTGTGAACCTGAGATGAAATAGGGTCTGATCCGTCTCCCATTGAAGTCCACAGGCAGAGAGGAGCTGATGTTAGGAGGGGCGGACATCAGTGTATGTTACAACCTCAGCCCGTCAGTATGCTCTGAAGATTAGCGATGTATTTCAGTTTTATTGGGGATTTAATTATGCAGATTACATCACACAAAAAAACCCCAACAGGCCAATCAGAGCATAGCTTTATTTTTATTCATTCTGACATCCATAAAACGCTCATCCACAGGTCTAGACACATGGTTAGGGCACTAACCTAGTACTTGGGAGACCTGGGTTCAAATTTCTGCTCCATCACAAACTTCCTGGAACCTTGAGCACGTCCCTTAGCCTGTGTGTGTCCTCATCTGTACAATGAGGATAGCAGCCGTGCCCTGCCTCACAAGAGTGCAGTGAGGAGTATAAAGTCAAGATTGTGAGGCACCACTGTCCTATGGAATGGGATCCAGATAGGTACGTAAGATAGATATAAAAGTTGCAAAAATACAGACAATTGGGATTCCAAGCCCTGTGAATTAGGGCCCGCATCGCTGAGAATGGTCTGGAACAACTTGCATAAGGGGCCCGATGGAGCCTTACCCTATATTATGTATATTTCCAAGTAGGTGACTTTGGATAAGAATAAACAAACTAGAGTTTGCTTGTGTTACAGAGCTGCTTAAAGAAATGACATTGTGTTTCAAGTATTTCAATCAGAGAAGTCTCTAATTGCTGCTGTCTGTTGCTTTGAGGGAAGCTGAGTGGAATTTTCATTCCATTTGCTGGTTCTCTTTCTTTCATATGCTCTCTCCCCATTCCCCTTTCCTAAGGAGTGACAGGATGGAAGAGGAGGGCACTATTATCTTCATAATTGCCTAGGATCTTGGGTTGCCACACAATAATTTGATTGTTAATGGGCACTCAGGTGACCCTGGAATATGAATTATAGGAGAGGTGAAGTCCAGAAATCGGTAAATCCTTTAAAAAAAAAATAGTGTTATCAAACAAGGGTGCATATTCTGTCACTTTCTTTTGTGGTGCTGCAGATGAGGACTAGTTCCAGTCATCTTGCCTGCCTGCCCATACAGTCAGCGCTAGGAAATCTGGCCTGCTTATTTCATCGTCCCCTCTGGGGTATCACTGCTGTCAGTCTTAGTTTAATTTTTCCTGGGTGTTTGGCAGGTCAGGGAGTTTCAGCTTAACAGAACACAGTCTCTCTCTCTCTTTCTCTCTCTGTCTATCTCAGTTCTGAGGACAGATGACCTGCAGGTTGCCACGTTAGTTCGGATTCAACGCTTTTTCCCACCTGTTCTCTTTGACGAGACTAAATATTAGCAGGTTCAGCTAGCCCTTAAAAAGGGGCAATATTAACTTGATTAGTTTCAAAACAATTACTTTAAAAAAAATCCAGCTTTTGATAAAGGTACCTTTTTAAATAGTATGCCCTGGATTTTTTTAAATTCTTTAAGTTTTTATAATTTTTTTTCTGCTTCCTGATATTTACAAAGAAAAAACTCACTGGCTAGTCAAGAGAAAAAGTGGAATTGCCTATGCAAAAAAGTGATGTCAAATGTGCATAGTAAAAAGAGGTTTTTTAGGGGTTGTTTGTACCTATAGTAAATACAGCACTTTCCACACAAAAATGTGATTGATCATGTTTGACAGTGTCCCTTTAAAGTGACGTTATTAGGCTACGAATCATTTAAAAAAAAAAAAAAAAAAAGGACCAACTACTCTGAAATATCAGGTGGTGTTGATAACCTGAAATATCAGGTAATTTCAGTCCTGATCCAGCAACCAGATACATGTGAGTCAAACTTTGCATCCACATCAATCCAGTTGCAAGATCACAGCCTGTGATTATTATAACGGAAGTTTCACAATCTAATTTACTTTTCTCCATCTATTCTATTTGTTTGGTTTTTGCATTTCTCTCATCTTAGACTTATTGTCTAAGACTCTAGAGCTTTATTTTTGTCTACTTTCACTTTCATGTCAATTTCCCTTTTAGGGCCTCCTGCACAAACCTGCTTCAGTGTGTGTGTTGCAAACACTGCATGGGCAATGTTTATTTGTATTTTTAAAAGTTTCTGTTCAATAAAAAAAACAAAAAAAGTCACATGAGAAGACATCTATCAGTTTGATTTCTCAGCCAAATCTGACCTGACCCTGTGCCCTTTGTGGTATTACCTCATGGCTAGAGCCATCTCTTTTTAGATCTATTGTGAGAGACTGGATGTTGTTTATAAATTAGTAATATTTTTACACACACTTGACTGAAAGTCCAGTGAGTCATTTGAAAGCTTGGTGACTCTGCTTTAATTCTTTTCTTTAAGAAGTACCCACAGTCCCCAGAATGGGCAAACAGGCTCATGAAAGGTCATTTGGAAAAACAAAGTAAATCTTCTACTCCAATTCTTTCATCATAACAAAATGTGTCATTCTCACCTAGTACTGGGTAATTCATCTTGCACATTAACTGTCAGCAGGTATCTCAGATAATACAAGCAGAGTATCCAGTTGCACCTATGTACCTCTATCTGATCCCTTTCGCTCACAGGAAATTCCTAGCATGTATGATACAAAACCATTCTTACCAATCTTTCAACAGATCAGAAGTGGCCCGTGTTGTTTTCCCTCTGTTTGGGCGTGTGCCTCATGCTCATAAGAGAGCATCGAAATGTGGTCGCGTTCGGATAACTGGCTGCTGCCTGAAAGAGACAAAGAGGAGACGTCACTGGCAAGCTGAGCCCTGCGCACTTTGGCCAGGGTTTGGCCCTGGCTATCTGCTCACAGCTCCACATTCGGGGCCATGTGAAGCGGCACCATCCCAGCAAGAGCCTCCTGGAGTTCCAGGGGTGGGGAGTGTCCACACCCCACCACAGAGCCAATTCCATGGGCTGGTGTGAAAGGGAGACGGAGAAGGGGCAAGCACCGTGACCCCTTTCCCCACTTCTGATTAGACACCTCAGGCTTCCCCTGCAGTTCTTTGCTTTAAAGGGGAGACAGGCACAGCAGTTCCTGCATCCAAAACAAAAGGTGCCCCGATCAGCTGTGAGGTTAGCAGAGCTGGTGCTGGAATCGCCAGGTTCAAGGGGATGGATGGCCTTTAAAACCAGCAGCCTCGTACCAAGGGATTCCATAGCAGGAGCAGCGGCTTGCCTGAAAGAAATAGACATTTTTGTAGCATTATTGGTGGTAGGAGCTCAGAACTTACATATAACATCAGTGGAATGTAAAACCCACAAAGAAAGCTCTATGTCACTACGCATTGATGAACAGAAATGGGCATTAATAGAGACAGACAAGGAGGTGCGTGACCCTGTGCCAAGAAGCATAGGAAATCTGGCAGCACTGCATAAACAAACATTTCCTTAAAGGTTCAGCAGCCCTCAGCAGCCCGGTGATACCCTCAGCATGATCCACAAAACATTTACACATGTGGGGAGGTGAGCAGCAAATCGCAAACTAGGTCTACTACACATGGGGAGCTGTAGCCACAGACCAACACTCCCTCTGCCTAGCAGGGAAGTAAGTGAAGAGAGTCATGCAGAGATTTCCAATGCCCAGAGTAGCAGACAGATGCTCCCCTGAAAACACTGGCTGGGAATCTGACCTCACTTTCCCCTATTTCTGAACAGTGCACCTAGATAAATTCAGGGCGGAGAGCTCCATCAATGGCTGTTAGCCAAGATGGTCAGGGATGCAAACCCAGACCCTGGGTCTCCCTAAACCTCCAACTGCAAGAAGCTGGGACCAGACAACTTGATAATTTCTCAGTTCTGTTCATTCCCTCTGACCCACCTGACACTGGGCCACTGTTGGAAGACATGATCCTGCGCTAGAAGGACCATTGATCAGACCCTGTGGCCATTCTTATGAACAGACTGTGCTGTTTTGGTGTGTGGCTGTTTTCACAGGCCACAAGGCTTCTGGTTCATAATTTTCAGAAGAGAAGCCCCGAAAGGATCGGTGTTCTGCCTCATAATTTCTCACTCCTAGATCAATGGCTCAAATGCAGGCTCAGGTCTAAGATAACAGATCTTTGCCCTGTGTGAAATCAACTGGCCACCTCCATCCCCAGACATATGGCCACAGTCACCCTTCACGGGGACAGAGCTCAGCAGAGGAGACAAAAGGCTAGGAAGACAAAACGCCTGCCCCCAGCCCACAGCTGCAGCACATTAACAGAGCAGTGCGGCATAGAGGATCCTGAGCATAAGAATGGGGCTAGCGCTGCCACTGTCTGCATTGGATCTATCCTGGAATACGGTCTCTGGGTCGGTCAAATCCTGCATTTTTTACAGACACTAAATTGACTCCTAATAATAATTTAATCATCATCTCTGGAAAGTCCTTATTTCCTCCTGCCAACCTGGGGTAGAAATAAATGAATGAGCCTGTGATTGGTCAGGGCCTCTGCAAACATCTGCCTTGAGCAACTGGGCTGCTGAGCGAAGAAATCAAAGGGAATGTGACTTATCAGAGCAAGCTAGGAAAGAGTTCAGAAACTGCTGGGGTAATGAAAGACTCTTTGTAATTAATACCCGCAAAGAGGCAGAACTAACATCGCTATGGGAACCCTAACTCCCCATTTCCTGATTTCCGTGCAGGAAGAGCCTGGTCTTTAATGTTGCAGTGACCTAGCCTGTTGCAGTCAATTTCTAAATACTCCTGTGAAATGTTTATTCTGCAATATCTCCCACTAGCAGACAGGCATTCTCTTGCTAATGATATGTAGCGCTTGCAACAGGCTTTTCATGTTCACGGCACTTTGAAAACATTAGCTAAATAATTAATCCTCACAATAGGTGCTGTCAGAGCCCCATTTTCCACACCGGGAGAGTGAGGCATCGAGAGGTTATATGACTTGACCAGGGCCTCTGAAGGGGGCAGTGTCTCTGCAGCTCCAATGCCCCATTCTTATGCTCAGGATCCTCTATGCCTCTCCTTTCTGATCTAGAAAGCGAAGCTACCAGGGATTCATGGGAGTTTTCCCTGTGTTTGACTGCAGCTCCTGGCCACTGTGAGGAGCTTGAGTGTCTGAATTGGAAGTCTGGTTTGAAATCTCACTCTGCCAGAGTTGGACACAAATAAATTGAAATCATTAGTTTAGAAAATGTTGCAATATTGGTCTCTTCTCAAACAGCATGTTAAGTACGATCACAGTGGAAATACCAGTCTGGTGCCGCATGCTAGTGTAGACCTGGAAAGTGGGTGAATAAAGAGATTCACCCTGTAAGCTGTGTAGCGCCCAGATACATTTTTCAGATTCTCCCAGTTGCAAGGAGAGGATGAGGGGTTTCCTCCTGCCCCTTCACAGCTTTGCAGCAGGATTACACTTTTCAGCTCAGCGTCTCAAGTTCTGAGGTTGATATTCCCTCTTCACTCTCGCAGATGCCTTGGCAGCACAAAAAAGGAAAGCCTAAACATTTCAGCATGGTTCTCAGGCACTGCACAGAAAACCATAAATGTAATAAGATCTGATCCAAATCCCTAAGCTATGGCCATGCTTGTTGCCTTCCATTCCAGCCTTGAGAGTTACATGACTTAGTTTGAAAGGTGTCGGTCCCAGACCCCGGAGGAACTGTTTGAAAAGGAGGCCAGTGTGGACAGGATCAGTGGCTTGTACGTCCTCAGCTTGCCAGTTTATCCTGCACACACACATCACAATGAACAGATCAGGTCCGTGCTTCGCCTAATGCTCTTTACTTCTCCCTGATTAGGGTAACAAGAGAACACCGCGAGAGCCTGGCCAAACACGCCAAACAGCTTATGAACAAGGCGAAGGACTCCTTGCGAAAGGTCCGGAGTAACGCTGTGAACCAAGTGAAGGCGGCCAAGGGCACAGTGTCTGAAGACACCATTATGCTGGTAGAAAAGCAGGTATTCCCCCCCCACCCTCTCCCAGGAGTGCGTTGGGTGTGTTTCCTGATTTCCATGGGACAGGGCCATCAGGGAGAAGATCCAGCTGTGCCAGACTTTGGTAACAAAAATGCAGATTTCAGGAAACCCATGTGAGGAGCCGGGGGCTGGGGTGGGCATGACTCTTTTTTTGTATCCTTTTTTAAACAAATCACAGCTGCTGCTCCCTCTGCCTTTCGCAGAGTGATTTGGGACTTGTTCAGACTTGAAACCCAGAGTCAGCTTTGGGGCATGAACCTGAAAGGTACAAATTGAAAGGGGGGCGGAGGTAGTAAAGGTTCCCACAAACCTGCAGTAGCCTGACAAGCCTGTTGCAGCGGCACGTGCCAAATACCCAGGCCAGCAGGATGGCCAGAGTCCTGCTGCTTGAATTGTCAGTGGCATTTTTATCGTGATCATTTATGCAACGCTATAAGTGCACATGGACTTTGCAAAGCACATAGGGCCAGATCCTTAGCTGGTGGGAGTCAACCTTGTCCACTGACTACAATGACATTAACACTAATCAGCTAACTGTTAGTAACCTTGAACTATGCCATGGCTTTGTGGCTAGATTCAGCAAGATACTAAAGCACGTGCCTAACTTTAAGCATATGGGCAATCTCACTGAAGTCAGTTACTCATGCTAAACATGCGGCACATGTACCCTGCTGAAGTAAGGCCTCTAACCGGGAGATATTCTTGGTTAGCAGTAAACGGGAGGAAGACAGCAGAGAGCACTCCTTTGCTTGCTCGCTGCTGGGAGAAGTTAACTTTAGCTACGTCTACACTATGAGCTAGGGTGTGATTTCCCTGGTTGGGCTGGTGTGAGACTAAACCGCAGTGCAGGCGTAGAAACACGGGCAGTGGTACTGGAAGCACGGCTGAGCCATGGGGATCTGTACTTGACAGGGCTCAGCTGTGGCTTCACTGTGCTACTGCACTTACTCTGCTATTTCTGTGAGCACTAGTGAGAGCACGTGCACAAGAGCCGGGGAATCCCAGCCCTAGCTCCAGGGCAGACAGAGCCGGAGTAGCATTAGCTCTTGAGGTGGAGGGCAGGTTTTGGTGTTCAACAGGGAGAGTTTTTAATGTGTCAGTGTGCCCAAAAGCCAGTGCGGTGATACCTTTGATAAACACTTCCTGGCATAAAAGTTTGTGCGAGCAAAAAGAGGAGGCATGTTATAAACAAACCCCCGTTCTTCCAGAGCAGGCAGATGTGAGGTTAGTTTCTCAGCTCAGATTTTGCTTGGGCCAGGAATTTTCAACATGAGGCAAACTCACTTCGCACATACCTGGGATCCCAGAACACTGGGGACCAAATTTATATTAGACCCTTCTACATAGGCCCTGTAAGCTTGGAGCATGCAGACCCTACATTTGCACACAAATAGCGATGGTATGTGCCCAACAATCACCTCTACCTGTATTGCACCTGGAGATTCCCATCACACACTTACACATGCACAACTCTGGCCAGCACAATTTAAGAGGTTCCTTTGAAATGTCGGCTTGTCTCCTGCCTTATTCCCATGACCCTGGAGCACCAGGCTGGGCTTTTGGAGTAGTGCTGCGTTCCCCATGACAGAGGGGAGGAAATCGGTCTGGTACTTGATTTGCAAATAAAAGCAAAAGCTTCCCCTAGCAGACTGTATGTGCTGCAGCGCAATTCATTTACAACAGCAGGAAGGCTACGGCAGGTAAGGAGCCGAGTCCCTTATGTTCTGGCTCCGACATCTGGTGGCCTCCAGTTTCACTGACAGTCCGTCCCACCATGTTAGGTCTATTAAATAAGGACTTGGCAGAGCAACTGGTCAGTCTCAGCCAGGAGCTTTTCACCAGGAGCCTTTCAGAGACTAGCAGGGATTGTACGGAGAGTAGGTTAAATGCTGGGTGCACGTGGGAGATTCAGGCACTGACGGGATCTGGCTAAAGGAGAACTGGATGCTGATGGAGGAGTCACACCGGTCACTGGACATACCGTGTGGCAATGCTCACACCCAGTCAGCCATAACTGTAACACTGAGCACAACTGTGGTGAGCTCCATTTCAGTGCCCTTTACCAAACAGTTATTACAACACGCCTGTGCTGGGGATAGCTGCTGTCACGTCACAGCTGGGGAAACAGAGGCACAGACAAGTGACTTGCCCAAGGCTGCAGCAGGAAATAGTGTCAAAGCTAGGATTAGAAATCAGGAGATCCTGTTTTCGAGACACGTGCTCAGACCCTGCCTCGTGCACCTGTTACTGTGTTGGTGGGAAGATGCATCTGTCGGGGTTTGGACAGCTTGTGAAGTGTATTTCTGATTTTCCACAGTCGGTTGGTTTCTAGTCTCAGTTACTCTAAGAACAAGAACATGCCTCTGACTTCAGAGGAGTGACTGGATTTACACTGAGAGCAGAATTGGATGCTTTGGAGCTTGGGCTTTGCATTAGGAATTGCCTGTGTCCCATCTTTACAAGGAGCTAACTCGAGGCCATGTTATGTTGCTACAGATCCAGCAAATGACAGACGACACTGCAGCAGAGATGGACAAGCTCCTGGCGGGGAAGACCAAGGAACTCCTCAGCTGAGTGCAGCTTGGACAGACACCCAGTCAGCAGTGACTGTGGACTGCAGAGAAACGTTCCATGCTTGGTCGTAGCAGCCTGGTGTGACTGGCAGAGCGCACTGCGTCCTACCGCACGAGCAGAGTTCTGCTGCAATTACTCAGGGTTCATTGCTGGGGGTGTGGGAATCTAGTCTGTGTTTCATTAATTCAAACAATGAATTTGGATAAAATAAGAAGAATTTTGGAATACTGGGCACAACAGCTCTTAGTTGTCAACCTTCCCCATGGCAGCAGCCTCTCTCTGCCACCGCAATAAAGCCCTGAGCAGTGAATTGCTCAGCTTAGTGAATGTTTGTCCCCTTTGCAGATCTCCCTCTTACACTTCCTGCCAGGGCATTCCCACGTATGGCCTGTCTACCCAGGGGCAGTGCTCTGGTGTAACTAAGGGCTGGTCTTCACTAGCGATCGATCTGTTAGTGATCGATTTCTCGTGTCTGGCGAAGACGTGAGAAATCGATCCCCCGCGGCGCCCACATCGACTCCGGAACGCCAGCTCGCCGGGAAGCGCAAGCTGGAGTCGACGGGGGAGCGCGCTGCCGCCGTGACGACAGCAGTAAGTCGGCTGCAGATACGCAAACTTCAGCTACGTGATTCACATAGCTGAAGTTGCGTATCTGCAGTCGATCCCCCCCGTAATGAAGACCAGCCCTAGATCACTGGTGCTAACCAGATATAGACAGGGCCTTCAAGTCAATGGCAGCAAGCAGGGCCACCCGGCCATAAAGCCTGCCGTTTTGCAGGTGTCTCCCCCAGGGGGCTTGGCTGAAAGTCCTGCATTGGACAAAGGCACGGCACAGATTTGTCCCAGGGGAAGAGGAGTGCTCAAAAAACACAGGGTTTTCACTAGCTAGAGTCCAGCCACACTGAGCAGAAGGTTGGTCTCACAGGATCCTCCTTTCAGAGAAGGCCTCGTGTACCTCTCAATTCTGAAGGCTCTGCCTGCAGCCTTCCCAGGCTCCTTTGGGTTCCAGCTGCCCCTAACCATAATGCTGGGGAAAGAAAGGGAAGCGATCAAGGGAAACCCACAGATTCATTGCCCTGCTGGGAACCAGGTTGGTTGTTTTCAGCTAAAGTCAACTCAAAAGGAGATGTTAAAAAAACAGAGTGGGCAGTTCTCTGTCACTCCATCCCCTTCCCTTTGCAGGAGGGTTTATGTCCCGCTCGCCTGCAGCCTGGTCCCTGTTCACGCAAAGGCCCCCAGTGCGGTGCATCAAGCAGAGCAGCCCAAATCTAGCGGCTGAACGAGGCTGCGGTTTCATCTAGCAAAACCCCAAAGCTCAATGGCTTGCGTGAAGCACATTGATGGGCTCAGGCCAGTCCGCAATGGACCACTGTGCTCATCAGGTGCAAGTTGGAGGGGACAGCGCAGTGAGACTCATCTGTTTGGCAGCCTTAGCAGAGAGGCCCAGGATACTGGATGACTCTGTACCTGGTCTGGCGTCGAGAGAGGCACCCTGGGAGGGGTGGGGTGGGGAGGATGGTATTTCTGTTGCCCAGGCTGTAGCGGTTTCATGGATACAGAGAAGATTTGAGACTCCCGAGCTGTCAATCCAGCAGCTTTGGCCAGCACTAAACTCACCTAACGAGAACTCGAAAGCACAGCGCTAGACGCCTCCTGAAAGCCACATTCCGGCCCCCGCCCTGACTGTAGGGGCTGAGTTTCCAATGGGCATCGTGTGCACGGTTCGGGGCACCAGGGAGGCAGAACTTGCTGTAAATGCTGGATGCTTTGTAGCAGCTTCTGCCCCTCATTATCGGCAGGTACGTCCCAAGAACACAGTTTATCTTCATAAACAGAGGAAATGATGGATTGGGGAGTAACCCTGCTCCAAAGGCCGGTTAGTTCTGAGCAGCGCCGAGTTCTCTGTAGTCTTTAAATAAACAACCAAAAAAAGAAAGTTATTTTGTGCACAGACCTGGGGGCGGGGGCGGGAATGAAAGATTTTCTGTGCTTGGGCCCCACATGTCAACAATCTCTCTGCTTTGTGTATTTTGGCCGAAAGCGTCTATCATGATAAATGAATAAAGGAAAATGGTAAGCCCAAGGCGGTTACACGGCTCAGCAAATTGCTTTCAGCTGATTACTTTATTTCTTTTGACATTTATCAAATAGTTTTTTGGTTTGGGTTGTTTTTTTACCCGTCGCCAAGGCTGCCGGGCTGCACCAACAGCAGAGCTCCCCTCGTACCTGCACAGAGGTGACCGGGGAACAATGCGCCCGTTCTTAGATCTACCCTTATGGGCAGCAGACATGAGAGTTCAGAAGCACTTGCACAAATTGCAGCACGATCGAACCCGGCCTGGCATTCGAATGACTCTCGCCTACTCCGGGGCTGGCTGTGCACGCCGCATCGACTGTCATGCTTACAGGGAACCTGTAGGGAGAGGGGCATTGTGGGGTCAGTCATGCGGCTCTGCCCACCGCGTACCTCCCGAGGCCATTGATGGAGCTCCAGCCACTGCCTGGTGTTTCTGGGAGCCATTAGGTGGAGAAATTCCCTGGAACATTTACAGCTGTACCAGCCCCATTACCATAGCGTCTGGCTCCACCTCAGTGACTAAACCCAGAGCACCAAACAATACCAGGCAGGCTGGGCATGGTTCAACCTGAGCCACTTGAAGAGTGAATCCCTGAGCCCGTGCCCCTTACAATGGGTCCTGAAGGCTGCCAGCCTCTGGCCTAGAATAGAGGAAGCTGGTTCCATCAGCAAGGGCACAGACATGCCCACCCTCCACAGGATGGATTCTCTTCCATCAAACCGGACATGTAGTCAGTCACAGCTAATGAATTTACCAAGCCACCAGGCGGTTATTTTTAGAAGATCAAGGCAAAGCAGGGTGATGCCGGAGATTGGGGAGGGGGGCATGCAGGGAGGGGAAAGCAGATGTGGGGGCCAAATCTTTAAAAATGAGGGGGGGAGGAATCAATGGCTATGCAAGTTGCGGGAACCAATCCTTCATAAAACGATGGCACCAGTAATAAGAAAAGAAATATATAAGCACTGAGAGCTAAAATCCTTGAATTCTCCCCATATAACTCCCTGGCGGTCACTGCAATTAGTGCCCAATGGAATGGTAACAGCAGGACCAGTGTAAACAACATGACCTATAAGAAACCCATCATGCCAGGCAATGTGGCTCACCCTTCCATTCACACGGTTATCCAGCAAGAGGAACACTAATTGGTGCTACCCCTTTGGACGGCAGGAAAGCCTCTGACAGCACGTCACGAGCAGCCCTGCAAACGTGGCTTCGCACAGGCACTTGTGCGGAGAACTGGCTGAAAGGGGCAAACGAGTGGAAATGATCAGTGGCAAGAGGTCGACTTGTGAAGAGAAGGCCTTGGAGGTACCACTCAACCGTATTAATCATGTGGCAGAGGCAATAAAGAGCAAGTTAATTACATGGGCAGCAGTACAGAATTTGGGCAGAACTGTGATGGGCTCACTCAGGCTGGATCTGCTTTTCCCTTTCCCGGGTGTAAATCCGGAGTAACTCCAGGGGAGAATGGAGAGCACAGTCAGATCCTCCGGGCCGGATCCTCCATGGCCCTGCATGTTACATGGTCGTTTGCATTCGTGCAGAGTGAACCTGAGATGCTACCCCTGTGATATGGCAGCATTTTATGCCCATTTTCATGGGAATGGCTGCACAGGGCAATACCCAGTCTGGCCTCCAGATTTTAATTCAGTTCCTCCTCAGGGGTAGGCTCTTCGTGAGGTGCTGCAAGTAGCAGCAAAGACAGAAATAATAGAGGGTGCTGGAAATACAGGGGGAAATCCTGGATCCATTAAAGGTAGTGGGAAATCTCCCATTCGCTTCCCTGGAGGCAAGCGTGTATATATATATATATGTGTGTGTGTGTGTGTGTACACACACACACACACACACACACACACACACACACACACACACACACACACACACACACACACACACACACACACACACACACACACACACACACACACACACACACACACACACACACACACACACACACACACAAAATCAGGCAATAAGAAAAGGCAACTGAGCACATGCAAAAGCCAGCAGATTCATTGTGGGAAAAGCTTCTCCCAGCCACGCTAGCAGCATTGGGAAATCAGCAATGCCATGAGAGTCGTAGGGCCAAACCTAGAACAGCACTGCAAGGTGGTACCTGCTCCAGCTTTGCTTGGCTCTGGATAGGAAAGCCGGGGCATTGATTTTAAATAACCTGGGAGGGATCTTTCCCATTCAAGTTAATCAAAAAAGACCAACGGTAAAATTCCTCCCTCTGCATGAGGTCTGGGAGCACTGTCCGACCCTCACTAGAAGGACAGAAATGCCCTCCACTCAGCCGAGAACGACATACGAGCGAAGCAGAGGCCTCCTGTTGTGTCCATGCCTGAGGGGATTTTGCCCACAGAGGGACATTGGCGGGTTTGCTTATTGAGAATCCCTGGGTTAGGTCTGTGCGATTGAATTCGTAATTGTGGCAGGCGGACAGCCAGGGGTTTTGAAGCGAGGACCACGGAAATTCCAACCCCCTTTTAAAAGAAAAACCCACAGCGGAGACAAACTGGAAACAAAAGGAAGGAAAAACTCTGAGGAATCTGCAAGCTCTCAACATAGTTAAAAACCAACCCAGCTCTTCAAAATAGATGTGATTGCGCTCCTCATGAGTCATCGAGCACAGCCCCGAGATTGCTTCGCACCGAGGACGAGCCGGGCTCTGATTGTGCGCTTCCTGGATTTGTATAAAACAGAACATGGATGGCATGTCAGAGTTTACAACTTGCATACATTTTCGACAGTGAGCTTTGCAAAATGTATCAGTGTAATCTCTGCCACCTATATTCAGTGTTGATTAGACACGATTTCTGGCTGGATTTTCAGAAAGCTCAAGTGCTTTTTTAATCACTACAGAAGCTCATTACTGCTTTCCAGTGACTCTTATGTCCTTCAGTTCTCCTTTCAGATTAGAGTCTATAGTCAGATGAATATTGGATGATTTCATTACATACAAATGCAATCAACAGTTTTGCATAAATTTCTCCTCTTTTCTTGAGTTTCAATTGACCTCAGCACCCGTGGAGGCCGGTGCAATACACATGTAAATGAGCTGGAGTTGCTGCAAAGCCTGGGATGCAGAGAAACAAAATCAACTGTGGGATAATATTTGAGCTTTTAAGAGAGACCAGAATACTTCCTACTTGTCCAACCCAGTAAAATGGCATCTTTAGCTGACCTGGAATTAGGGTCTGCTGGGTTTAGTTTCTGGCTATGGACAAAGGTCCAGGAGATGGAAATACCCTGGTGCTAAAGGATTAAGTAAGAAGAGTCCAACTAAGACAGTTTGGGTGAATAGGCGTGACATGGGTGGGGAGTTAGTTAAATAAGAAAACCATATTTCATAACTACAATGGCATGTAGGCAGGGGGTCAGCAGGTGTAGATCTGAGCAATGGAAGCAAAATAAGGTCAGTGTTTTTCTAGGGAGCAGGCTGGTATCTGGTCACTTTATGGAATTCCTAGGTTGGGATCTTGCTCTTCTGGAAGGTGATTCGGTCCTGCTACTTGTCTAGTGTGCTGCAGGCACGGCCATCTTGGAAATGCCAATTTCTCCAGGCATTGGGGACAAGAAAGGGAAGGAATGTCTAAAACCTGGACTTTTGAGGGACAGCACTAAAAATGCAGATGCCTGAACTAGCAACATGCTCTCGTTCCACTTCACCCTTCCTGGGATTCACAGCTGCGCCCCAGCCTTGGCATACAGCTAGCGCGTGGCGGAGCACGCTGATCTCTGCTGGAGAGAACGAGGCCAGCTCAAGGGCTGGTGTGGATCTGTCCCAACGTCCCCCCTCTAACGGCTGAGACCATCACCCCTCTTCCTCCTGACCACTACAGCACCGCAGTCCTCTGGGCAGCAGGCCGGTGTTTGGAGCAATGTTTCTCACTCTGCAAATACACCGTGGGGGCTGCTGGCAATTACTGCGGGGGTGGATTGTAGACGCCCGAAGGCAGGGGCTGTCTTTTTGTTACAAGCTTGTACAGTGCCTAGCACAGTGGGGCTGGCTGGAGTCGAGTCTAGATGTTACCAGGATACAAGTCATCAAGAAGTCTAATGTGTGCACAGTGGGGTTACCACCTGGCTGGTATTTGACTGGCCTGGCCCATTTTTTTTTATGGATTTGCCAGTTGCTGGAAAATAATGTAACCTGCAGGTTTTTTCACCTGGCTCTAAAGATTTGCATTATCCTCACACTGTGCGGAGATAGCGAATGTTCAAAGTTTCTGTGCCCAGCTGAACATGCTGCAGTGTTCCCACTTCTGCAGTTTAAGCAGCCACAAAGCAAAACGGTGGAAAATACAGCAGCTGTCTGCCCGCCAACATGGAAACTCACACCTGCGCGTTGTAAGGGGGCTCGAGTCATGGGAGAGGGAGGAGACGTGAGGCATATTAAATAATGGAAGATCAGGGCGATGGTGTAAGTGACCCCAGTGCACCTCCAGAAAAAAAAGCTCACATCAGAAACTTCACATTCAATGACAACTGGCAAAACGAAACAGACCAAAAAGACTGGCTGGCAAAATGTGCTGATCAAATAAACACTGGTTTGTTATCACTGATGTTACCAATCTGATCTAGAGGTGCTCCCTCGCTAGACTCTGTAAGTGGCTGATCAAGGTGGGGAGGGTTGGGATTATGGCCGGCTTGCCTTGTGAGGTGGGTGGGCTTTTTGCATTTCAAAGGTGGTAACCTAGTGCACAGATGCTCACAGAATCCCCCCGCCAGGGAAGACAGGCACTCAGCTCCCTTAATGTAACAACTGAGGCCTAGAGAAAACATGGCTTCCTTTTGGAGAGCGTTGTTCATCCTTCCACGCTAGCTGTGTCCCAAAACGCTCCACGGAGCACAAATCACAGAGATTAGCAATGAGAGGGGGAGAGGCGAGTGACACTGGGAAAACAGTGAAGGATGGCACTGTCTGGAGAGAGACCAGGATGAAATTATCACTTGTAATTTAGGAGGCAGGAACAGATTGTGGGGGGCGGGGGATTGAAACATGAAGCCCTTGCAGGTTTGACAGTGGGGCTGGCTGGGGTAGGGGAATGAGCAGGAAACATTTGCAGTTCTTGCTCCTTTAGTGTTTTTTTATGCAGTTCCCAGCCCATGCCCAGCCAGCAGGGTCCAGCTATGTTAATGGTCCAACTCGGATGCCGGCTCCATGGTTCAAAGGTATATATTCCTCCTGGAGAAGGAAACTGTCAACATTCCACTTCTGTAAGCTTAGGACTTTGCACTGGGGAGAGAGGCTAGATTGCTTGGGAGGTGTCATCCTTTGGGAGTGGGGGGGGGGACTGATTTCAAGCCAAACTCCTCGGCTGTCTCCAGACATCAGTGATCTCAGTTCCATTTGGGAAGAACCCCCCGGCCATACTACTCCCAGAAATGTAAGTCTGATATTCCCAGAGGTCAGCGGAAGGATCGGATTCACACAAACCATCACTCTTCCCGGGCACCGATCCTCATGATTGCTCGGGACAACGGGCCTACGATAAATCTGAGCCATCAGGGGAAAGTGGAGATGCCTCTTCCAGGGAGAGCCACAAATGCACTTCCTTCACCGGAGCGTCCTAGAGTCCTGTTGAGGTTGGTCTGACTGCCCTGCTCTGACAGGGCACCTAGTTAATTTCCCAGACGCCCTCACTTCATCCTAGACAGCAGAGCAGTTTTGAAGGGCTGAGTTCTTTACTGATGTGGATCCCATTAACTCAAGCCAGGACTTCTATTGCGTTCCACATTCAGGTCCCATTGACCCTGCTCAAATTCAGAACAAAAATCCTTCCCCATGTGTTGAGTTCCCCCACTTCAGCAGCAGCCAACTTCGGAAAGTGAGCTGTTTACAGAAGATCAGGGTGAAAAATTCCTCCTCTAACCTGAGCTTTGCAGGGGAACTTTACCCTTCGGTTCAGCTGAGCAGTGCTGCCGTTGGCTGAGAGAGCTCGTGTCTATTGTTTGTGGTGGCAACCAGAGTGACCAGAATTTTTTTTATCAAATCACCTGCCAATTTTTTTTTTTAATTAAAAACTTTTTTCCATTTTTCAAAAAGTGACCAAAAACTGACTTGATGAAAACGTTTCCTCCAGCTCTGAAATGAGCCTTCAGCCAATAAGCACTGGAGCAAAGTAACAGACACATTATTGACCTTTGAGGGGGGTCAATATGCCTGTGGACCAAGGGGATCCACTGGATAGAGTGTACTTAGATTTTCAGAAAGCCTTTGACAAGGTCCCTCACCAAAGGCTGTTACGCAGCGTAAGCTGCCACGGGATAAGAGGGAAGATGCTCTCATGGACTGGTAACTGGTTGAAAGATAGGAAACAGAGGGTAGGTATAAATGTTAAGTTTTTCAGAATGAAGAGGGGTAAGCAGTGGTGTCCCCCCTGGGGTCTCTTTTGGGACCAGTCCTGTTCAACATCTTCATAAATGATCTGGAAAGGGGAGTAAACAGTGAGGCGGCAAAATTTGCAGATGATACAAAATTGCTAAAGATAGTTAAGACTAGGATGACCAGACAGCAAGTGTGAAAACTCAGGACAGTGAGTGGGCAGTAATTGACACCTATACAAGACAAAGCTCTGAAAGTTGGGACTGTCCCTATAAGATCAGGACATCTGGTCACCCTAGTTAAGAGCAAGGCAAACTGCAAAGAGCTACAAAAGGATCTCTCAAAACTGGGTGACTGGGCAACAACATGGCAGATGAAATTTAATGTTGATAAATGCAAAGTAATGTACATTGGAAAACATAATCCCAGCTATACATATAAAATGATGGGGTCTACATTAGCTGTTACCACTCCAGAAAGAGATCTTGGAATCATTGTGGATAGTTCTCTGAAAACATCCACTCAATGTACAGCAGCAGTCAAAAAGCAAAGAGAATGCTGAGAATAATTAATAAAGGGATGATCATAGGACAGAAAATATCATGTTGCCTCTATATAAATCCATGGTATGCCCACACCTTGAATACTGTGTGCAGATGTGGTCACCCCTTCTCAAAAAAGATGTATTGGAATTGGAAAAGGTTCAGAAAAGGGCAACAAAAAAGATTAGGGTTAAGGAACTGCTTTGGTATGATGAGAGATTAATAAGATGGGGATTTTTCAGCTTGGAAAAGAGATAGTTAAGAGGAGATATGATTGAGGTCTATAAAATCATGACTGCTGTGGAGAAAGTAAATAAGGAAGTGTTATTTACTCCTCATATCACAAGATCTAGGAGTCATCAAATGAAATTAATATGCAGCAGATTTAAAACAAATAAAAGGAAGTATTAAATGAAATTAATAGGCAGCAGGTTTAAAACAAATAAAAGGAAGTATTTCTTCACACAACACACAGTTAACCTGTGGAACTCCTTGCCAGAGGATGTTGTGAAGGCCATGACCATAACAGGTTTCAAAAAAGAACTAGATAAGTTCATGGAGGATAATTCCATCAATGGCTATTAGCCAGGATGGTCTAACTGAGTAGGGCCATTCTTTTGTTCTTATGTAGTTATAGTGCACTAAAGGAGCGTGTGCCATAAGTCCCCATGCACACAGGATATCAGGTTGGTACAGCCATAGCTACACAGCCTGGCTCTTTAGCTCACACTTTTAGATCTAGAGGGCCCTGGTTCAATCCCCAACGTGTCAGCCATCATGCAGTGATTTACACCATGAAAGACATCTGCCAGAAAGCCAGAGTAACCATTGTTTTGTCCAGGGAGAGAATCGCTGAGGGGACGCAGTCAATTCACAATCACTATTGCACACAATTAGTGCTGAGAGAAAGGCACTCGAGCAGCAGGCTCGTCTTGCCCTCTCCACCTGGAGTACAGCAACCGGCTTTCCTCACGCTGCCCTGCCTCCGCCAGGCTCAGAGAACAGGCCCATTCGCTCCTAGTCTCCTCTGCTGTTACTCCCAGCTGCGGTGGGTTTTCAGCCAGACTGAAGCCACCCAAAGTTCCCCACGCAGGCAGCCAGTGTTGTGTGTATTAACCTCGGCCCTGGAGCCGCGGCCATGGACCAGGAGCCCGCTGTGCTAGGCACTGTACAGACACAGCCACAAGAGGGGGCCTGCCCAGAAGCTTGCAATCTAGGTACAAGACAAGGGAGTCCAAGCAAATAACAAACAGACGGTGAGCTCAGCCCCTTGGCACCCTGCCTGCACATTGTCAAGTTGGCCTCACGGCACAGGGGGCAGTAACAACTTCCGGGTGCTCCTGACGGCGGCTGGTTTTGAACCGGTGACCGAGCGGGGAAAGGCCCCACCTTGCCCACCAAGCCTCTCAAGCCGTCCAGCCCCAAACACAGAATGAATCGACCGCACCTTTGCGAAGGCCACAGTGTCTGTCTGGGATGGTAACATTCCTCCCCGTCCGCTCAGGGGAGGCACATGGGAACAAAACAGCTAAAATATCTTTTAAGCCGACACTCCACAGGAACAATCAGAGCTAATTTCAACAAACGATAATTAAACTCAAAGCACCTGTTGGTAGGGGTGTGGGGGACTTGTCAGCGCGTTCACAGTGGGTAGTTACTTTGGCTATAAAGCTCTTACCTTTAGTGGAATAATTTCAGTAATAATGCATGTGATCTGGCATGCCTACGCTCCTGCTTGGGAGTGGGGACAGGAGGGGAAAAACTCTCGGGTTTCTTTTGATGCCTTTACACACTAATCGTCTTAACAGATTTGTAATTAATGGGAACGGAGCACTTTGCCACGGTGAACTCTATTGGTATAATTGACTGGTGGATTAGTTCCATTATACACACAAATCATTTGTCTCCAGGCTTCCCGCCCCGCCCCCCGGGAGCTCCCCTCACTGGACACGCCGCGCAGCCCCATTCTGAAGCAATTTTTATAAAATAAACTCTCTAATCAGGTAAATAATTCCATAAGGTAAATTGCTCCCTTCCCGCAGCTCCCCTCCCCCGCCGGGAACCTGTCTAGTTTCAGGGGAATGAAACGTGCCTCCAATTATAGGCAAATCTCAGACTTGAAAACCAGTTTGGGAGAAGCCTGCAGCACTGAGGACCCCTTGAAACGCAGCATTGCAAGAATTAAAGCATTTAAGCTGTCAATCGGAATATGGGAGAGCCCTGATTACCTGGGGTGGAAGTACAGTGTATTTAGGTTTGTGTCGGTTGCAATTTCCTGGCCCCCAGCATTGATCCTGAATGACTTGTCAGGTTTCTGCACAGGGTCCCTCCGACACGTGGCTCTGGTCTCAGTGATACTGACCTTTGGGCCATTAAGGATGTCCAGAGCGTAATGAACCTGGAGAAGTGGAAACGTGCTGTTGCCTGGGGTAGGCGACTTTCGACGGCTAGCCACGTAGTTCTGGTCCAGCAGAGCATTCGCTGATGTTTGAAGAAAAGGGGAGTGTTGTCCGGTGGTTAAAGCAGAGGGCTGCGCGCCAGGACTCCTGGGTCCGCAGTCCTGACTCTGTCACTGACTCACTTGGGGAACTTGAGCACATCACATGTTAAGCTCTGCTGGGCCTCAGCGTCCCGATCTGTGGATCCTCATTCAGGTAATGGCCGCCTGACTGTGGGCCACGTCCCGTGACTGGGGCCACAAGGTAAAGGGTGGTTTCCTGGGCTTTATGCTTGTTACAGGCTCCATCACTGGGCCCAGGCTACTGCCTGCAGTGACAGAAGGTCCCTCAGAGCCAGGGACATGCACCAAGACAGTGCAGGCGACCTGCAAGCCTTGCTCTGCCCGACGGAGCATGGGGCTGATCCCACTGGAGCACCAGAGAACCCCCAGCGGCAGGAATTACCTAAATTCGGAGGGGGGGGGCGCTGAGTGCAATCTCCATTGCAGGGGTCCCCATGGGTGCATGGTAGTCCCCTTGCACCTCCCCCCATGCTCACAGGATGGCTCGGGCCCGGCAATGCAAAGCCGGGAGTGATCTCACTGGCTTTGCTTGCAGTGGGTACGGAGAGAGTTCACGCGCAGACAGCGGATCTCTAGGGGCTGGACTGGGCCCTGCCCGTACACAGCTGTGCTGGGGCAGAAGCGGGAGTACAAGTGGCTGGCCCTTTGCATGGCACACACAAGGGCCAGCCACAGCTGGTGCCTGGGGGGAGTGCTGGGGATGCAGCCAAGGGGCTTTTCCATGGGCCAGCTGCACAGATGGGTGGGTGGGGGCAAAGGGCAGGGAAAGCCCTGGCTTTGCCGCTCTCACTTGCTGGCCACCAGAGTTGGCCATGCTGGGAGGAGGGAGCAGCGCAATGAATCATTCCAGGAGCTCTCTTGGCGCTCCGGGGTCAGAGCACGGTCTAGCCGAGCCGTGTGAGGAGTTGCCGTGCATCAGCATCCATAACAGAGCAGCAATCTGCTCTCTCAACAGACACTCTGCTCTGCCATCCTGCAGGCTGCCAAACTGCTCCCGGGCCAGGAAAAACAGCAGGGAGACGTACCACATATTGCCGATGGGAGCCAGATACTCAGACGCAAATCACACACCACTAGGGGTCCAGTGATTCCTAATGGTCTGTCCTGAGAGTTTACAGCCAGCCTCCCACACGCCCCGCTGGGTTATAAATGGCTCAGCATTCATCACCGCAAGAGGTTCCAGGTCTCCTCAAACAGGCCGAGTTTAGTCTGTCACATGCAAGAAGCTTGCTCATACTTTCTAATCATCCTCTCAAACAAACCCCACTCTGTATATTGGAGCCATTCATAATGTTCCTGCTCTGGGAGATCTTAGGAGCAGAGCCAGAGCTGTAATTAGCCTCGTGGGCCATTCTTGTCTAGCAGACAAGATTTCCCATCACGTCTCTGCACTGTCAAACCCACTCCCAGGGGTCAGTGCAGCCTGTTCCACTCTCCTGCCCTCGTCTCCATCCCCTACCAACGGAGGTTGGACACTCCACACCTAGCGACAAGTGCCCCAAAGACCTCCGGAAAGCGGGCCCACTGTCTGGGAACTCACCCAGCTGCAGCCACAAAGGGGCACGCCCTTGCACTCGTGCCACACGCACAGCTGGGTGCATTACAAATATTGCCAACACGTTTTTTGAGGCCCTTGAACCATGTGAGGTGTGTGCGGAACGGTGCTTGCCAAAGCTTAGGTCAATTAATAGCATTCCACTGGTGAGCAGGGGGTAGCCAGAACAAGCTACACTTCCAGCGCACGTCCTCCCAAGGGTGAGGACGTACACACTCCATCCACAGGCAATTAAATATAAACACCAGTCCGCCCCTGCAGGCGATTCCTCCTGCTCTCGCGGAGCGTCAGTGCGCACAGGGTAAAAACCCATGTGGCAGGGAACCTTTGTCAATTCAGGCCCTACGACAATGAGAAACACGCTCACGCAGAGCAGTTCCTACGGCTGAAAGCCCAGCACATGTAACATGATGCCACTTTTTACCGAGTGATTATAAAAATTGAACAGAATTTTTTTTTAGAAAGGCAGGAGAGCTGAAATAACGGTAAGGTGGGTGCACAATTGATTGAAATACGGTACTCAAGGAGTAAAGATCAGTGCTAAACTGGGGGGGACATAGCTAGTGGGGTCTCACGGGGTCAGTCCTGGGACTGGTACTATTCCATATTTTCCTTGCTGACTTGGCTAATGGAGTGGAGAGTACGCTTACAAAATGTGCAGACGGCACCCCCATGGGAGGGGTTGCAAGCACTTTGGAGGACAGCATTCGAATGGAAAATGACCTTGACAAATTGGAGAATGGCTCTGAAATCAACAAGATGAAATTCAATAAAGACAAGTGCAAAGTACTTCACTTAGGAAGCACAACTACAAACCGGGGAATAACTGGCTAGGCGGTCGTACTGCTGAAAAGGATCTGGAGTGATAGTGGATCGCGGGTGGAATATGGTCAATCATCTAATGCAGCTCCGATGAAAGGCATAGAACCTTGGACGCTTAGACATGCCAGGGCTCACGCTAGATGCGCTCACCTGTTATAGTGGTGCTTAGGCCGTGGGCATCGTGAGAATTAGGTCCTTGGATAAGGTGCTGCACACCCTGCGCTGCCATTGACTTCAGTGGGAATTCAGGGCACTTAGTGCGAGGCAGAATCAGACCAGGATGGAGTCTCAGTCAGTCTCAGTCTCTCTCTCTCTCTCTCTCTCTCTCTGCAGTGCCAAAACTTCCTCCAAAAATAAACAGTCCCCCTCTGCTTCAAGCTCAGCCCTTCAGGGTATTTGTCCAAGTGTAAGGAAGGCCCTGCTCCCCTGGGGCTTGCACTGAGCAGGGGGAGTTTTTAACCAAGGTTTGAGAGGTCCAGAGAACTCTGGGACATTCAAATCCGGGTTCCCAAATCCCAGTTCCCTGGGGCGACACTTCCAGCAAGTGGCATCATTCCTTCCTCCACCCCGGCTGCTCTCCCTCTCCAACAGCCAGGGAAGGGAGCCCAAACATTGGTTAGGACCATGGGGTATTTGTAGGTAGCCACACAGAAAACCAGCCATGGTGTCAGAGGTCGGGTTCAGATGAGCACCCAGAACTTCAGTGGCTTCTCCAGAGCCTATCCGGTTCTCTGGGGCCGCTGCTCTGCCCAGGCTAGATGTTTTCTGGGAGATTCCCAGGGCTGACTTCCCGGCTTGCGGGAGTTTGAGAGGGAAGAGATCCGGGAGGGCTGCCATGGTGTAACGGATCTCACCGGCAGCAGGAGAGTCACCTCAAAATGTTCCCCTTTCTTACACTTCCCCGCATGAGTCTGTATGGCACTCCTGGCACTCCCAGCCACAAACCCCAGGAGAACCGCCTCTCCATGCGTGCTGGGCTGTTTCCAGAGAGGACTAGAGGATAAAAATGGAGGCCAGGTCAGATCAGCTGCGCCAAGGCAGCTGCCACAAAGACCAGCATGGAGCAAGAGCAGGCGGTTGAGAAATGGCCTGAGCCCTGCCATGGCAGAGACCTCACTATATCCTGTTTGTTACCGCGCTGTCCTTGGCAACAACAAGCCTGGGGAATCCTACACCACGGGAGTAATTGACATCAGATGCTTCTTTGACCTACAATATCTACCAAAGAACCTGGAAGCATTTATTTGTCTGAAAATATAAATCTATCTCCCTCTGTAGGACGGCTTGGAGCTGGGCTCCGTGAGGCTAATGAGTCTGAGCTCCAAGCCCATGATGAATATGATTGCTGAAAGCGTTTTCCTGAGTTCTTCTTTCCTGCGGATCGAGTTACAAGTTACCAGACTTCCTGTCCAGCCCATGCTTTTCATTTCTTATTTGTAGCCTTCTAAACACCGTCTGTCAACTCCCAGCGTCGGCGGAAACGGCTCCGTCCCTTCCCTACCCACCACAATAGGAGGGCCCAAGAACCCCAGCCCGGCAGCTGTTCCCAGCTCCGGGGTGGGGTGGGGTAGGAGATTATGACTCGGCCACCTACCAAGGCTGCAGACTGAAGTTGGGCTGAGAAGCCCCTGAGGGACTGGGTTTTCTCTTTAGCACATTTCAGTCATTTCCACCATATAAGAGCTGGGCAAGTTCTGCTTTGCTGGTGCTCCCAGACTGGTGCCTTGCTTTCCCGGCAAGTGCAGAAGTATTTCAATACAGAGCCCAAAGTAACCTGCAGGTTCCGGTGGAAGGAGAGTGGGCCAGGGAGGCAGGAGACCTGGGGTCTGGTCGTGCTCCTGACAAGTCATTTCCCCTCCCCATGAGCCACTTTGAGATCCATGGACAAAACGCACCCACGGTACGAGAGCAAGATATCAACGTCCCAACCGCCGGCCGAGCCAGACCAGGGTCTTGTTTCAAGCTGCCGTGCCTAGCGCAAGCCGGAGGTTCACCGAGGTCAGCGTAAAGTGCTTCTAGTCTGGCCTGGCCAGGGCTACCCATTGTGGTCTCCCTCCGTTACCTGCTCTTCCTTTACCGACTCTTTCCTTTGGCCTGATTCTCCCCCACGGCGGCTTTTATCCCCCCTACTCAGTGGGGTCTCAGCACAGCATTCCCCTGCCCTAAACCACACCCGCTGTTCCTGGCTCTGGGGTCAGCAGCAGTAAGTCCCCACCCTCCCGGCTCCTCTCAAAGGACCCCGGGGCTGCAGCCCTGCCAGACTAACCACTGTCCAGATCAGATGTTGCACCCTTTGATCAGGCGCCAACAGCATCGTGCAAAGGCAGATGCACCGAATGGACTAAGGGGGCCCAAGGAGAATTAATCGCCCCCCCCCCCGATAGTTTTCCACCCCGGGCAAGGACTAAGCCTTATGGTTGCTGCACAGGGGGAGCAGAGGGGAAGTTAGATGTTATCCCCCCTCGTCCATTTCCCACAGGGAAACTGAGTCGCAGGGTGGGTAAGTGACTCAACCGCGGAGCTGGGAATCGACTCCAGCTCCCCGATTCCCAGCGCTGGGTGTTGGCCACTTGAGGATGGTTGCTGCTCCCCCAGGGCCTGTGTGTGTGGAGATACTGGGGGCCTGTTGCTATGGGGATCACCCCAACCTGCAGGAGGGCTGGGCGGAGTTAATGCAGCACAAAGGTCAGGCCAGTCTCTCCTTACACGCGGGTCGGGAGTTGGGGTGTCAGTGCCAGCGAATCTCTCAGCAGCCCTGAGGACCTGAGGCCGATCTGCTCAGCTGGCTTTACGGCTCCAGGACTCTGGTGCACACAGGGCTGAGTGGGATTCGATAGCCCCCAAAATACATCCTCTGGGCCGGACCCCACTGCAGCCTCCATTGGTGATTCCCAGGGCAGACGAAGGGGCTGCAGGATTAGCTGCTGCATTAGTACAGACGTGGAAGCAAAGTCAGCCCCGGCACAAGCCACCAGCTGCCGGCATCTGGCCCCCGGAACTGAGGTCCAGGCCTGGGGGCAGGTCCACCTCTGGTTACTCGGTCACCACGTAGGAAAGCAGCCCATCGTAGTGAGCAGGTAGCCGGTGTCTGGAGCTGCACGCACACAGGGGAAGGGTCCCGGGGAAGCCCACCGCTGCCCAGCTCAGCTTCCTGCAGTTTGAATCCGAGCGCCGGGGACACTGGGAGGCAGTTTGGTGCTGTCAATAGAGGGATGCCCGAGGGGATTTCAGCCTCAGCCGGGACTCATCTGCCCCAGGCTTCTGAGGCCTGGGATCCAGCAAGACCTCTGGCCAGGCAGGGCTGACACAGGTTCACCTGCAGGAATTCCCCGGCTTGTCCTGGGTTTGAGGGAATCCCACCCCAGAGCCCTCGTCCTGCCTGAGATGCCCTCCAGAGACTCCCGCCGTGTGTGTCTGGGGCGGGGGGGACGCACTAGACTGCCGGGTGCTGGGGCCACGTCTGCAGGCCAGGAAGCGAGAGCTGCTCCCGGGGCATTTGGCATAAGCAGGTGGCTGCTGTCAGAGCTGACCTGGGAGCAAGAGCTGGGTTAGAGAGAGGGAGGGGGAGTGCGGAGCGGGGCAGGGGAGACGCAGCACAGGAGGGGGAGAGGAGGAGGGAAGGATGGGGGCAGTGCATAGGGGGGCAGCAAGCACTGGAGAAAGCCTGGGGGCATTGAACAGCACATCTGAGAGCTGTGCCAGACACAGTGGGGGATACGGGAGAGGAGGGACGGGGAGCAAAGGGTTATTTGGCCAGAAAGCCCCCCCCAAAAAAATCATCCTGCCTACAGACTCCCAGATATGGTGAGCGTGAGACCCCCCCTCTCCGGCCACCGGCAGCTGCTGGTGCTAAAGCCAATGGGAGGAGATTTGGCTGAATCCCCAAGTTAAGTGCAACCAGCGATGGGATGTGGGACACCAACAGCAGGTTGGGTGTTGAGACCCCAGAGAGGAGGACAAGTATCTCTCTCACACACCCCAGGGAGGCGCAGCAGAGGCTGGAGCCAAAGACAATAATACTGAACCCTTTACAAATAATCCCATCATAGCCCCTTAAAGACGCAAGTAAATTTCAGCCCCATTTACTCAGAGATGTAAGGTGACTTGGCCAAGGCCACAGAGGGAGTCAGTGTCGGAGCCAGGATTAGAATCTACAACTTCCTGGCTCCCAGTCCTGTGCTCGGGCCCTTCCTGGCACTAGAGTTGACATGACCAATCAGGTCTTCCCCGTCTCTGATTCCTGGGGAAAATTCCTACTAAATATCATTTTTTTTCTAAACTTGCTCATTTGAGGAAACTGGACAACACCTTCAAAAACAGCAGGAAGAGAGAAACTCATTTGCAGACACACAGTAGGACTCCCCCCACTGGGCAGAGAGCCTTCTCCTGGGAACAGCTTCCCTCTGGGACTTTTCCTCTCGGCAGCCTCCCCGGCACTGGATGTCCAGGGCACAGGAGTATCTGGTGCAAATCACCCCATTAGCACCGTTCACACTGGGGAGCCACTGACCTGCCACAAAGCCAGCAGCTTCCCGTCCTGGTGACATGATCAGAGGGAGGTGAATAGGACTCCAGCCTCGGCAGAGAGCCACGGGTCTGGACAGCCGCTCCATCAGCCAGTCTCTGAAAAGAGCAAAGAGGAAAAACATAAATCATCGGTGGAGACTGAAAACAGCCGGGGGAGCCCAGGACGCCCTGGGCTAGGTCTGTCCAGATTGGCGCTGGCTGGCTTCTCCCCTTCTCCTGCCCCTGCTTTTTTAAGGTCTTGCTTTGCAAAAAGGTGGTGCTTTGCTGGCACCCTGTGGGAGAATGTGGATTAGCAGGATCTTCGTGTGTGCAGCATTTCCCACCAATCCCTCCTCCCTGCTAGGATGATGATGTGAGGGATGAAAAAAAAGTGCATTTTCCAACCAGAACCGATTTCCTTTATTTAAAGAAATTCATGGTGGAAGCCCCCTGGAACAGGCCCCTCTCACTTACAATGGGGTCACGCCCCTGATTTCAATGGAGTTACTCCGGATTTACTGCCATGTAAATGAGATCAGGGGCCAGACACAAAGTGTCCACTCCAGCTAGGGAGCAATTTATTCAGAGGGCAAGTCTGGGAAATGCCAGTGTCTGGGGAGATCTGAAATCCAGTCCTAGATTCGAAGAAAGACTGACCGTAGGAACACTAACGTGTAATGCACAGCCACCGCCAGGTGGCCTCACTAGTACAGTAGACTCTCGATTATCCAGGAGTGGGTTAACCAGGATGTCAAAAAGAATTATGTTTAACTCGCAGGGCCGGCTCTGGCTTTGTTGCTGCCCCAAGCACAGCCCCTCTCCCCTCCCCCGAGGGCGCAGGGAAGCCAGTGAACCAACACCTCCTCCCCCCGGCGCAGGGTGGCTGGTGAACCAACCCCTCCCCCCATATTTCCTATAGATGGTGATTATCCAGGATTTTATTAACCAGGATTAATTTTTTCCCTATCATCATCCTGGATAATCGAGAGTCTACTGTACACTTTTGCTAGCTGCGTCTAGTCTAGGCAATCGTAGGGTAGGTTGGGGAGGGGGAAGAGAAGAGTAGAGAAAAGAACCCCCCCCCCAGTCAAATAGTCACTGGAGAGGCAGCAAAGCCCCCTCCTACCACTGCCCCCTTCCCCAAGCACTCATGTGCACTCTGCAAAGAGCAGAGAGAAAGGGAACCAGGTGCCAACTCACCCCCTCTCCTCTCACACAAAGCCTGCAGGCCACTGGCAGATGAAAAATCGACCGTGCTTGCGCAAGTCACATGCTAACTCGCCAAGTGGACCCTGCTTGTTTAGGTCAAAGCACACTACGGAGCTTTAAGTGCCTGGTAGCAGGGCCCACATGTCCAGTTAGCATGTGACACGCTGGAGATTTAGTGCCTGGCAAGCTGGGATGTCAAATCTCCATGTGGACAAACCTTAAGTCGAATGCCTCACACAAGTCTAAGTCTATTACATCTACTCAGTTACCTTTATCAACCAAATGGATCAGCTCAAAAAATGAAATGGGGTTTGCTCAACAAGGTCTAATTTTTAATAAAACCTATATTGACCAGCATGTATTATATGCCTATCTTTGCAGTCTTTATCAATTGAATCCCATATAAGTTTCCCATTATTTTGCCTGGGATGAATGTCAGACTATCGGGCCTAATGTTACTCGGATCACCCCACTTGCCCTTTTTGAAGAGTGGCACAATATTAGAACTCTTCCAGTCTTCTGCAATTTCATCAGTATTCTGAAACTTAGTCAAAATTATCAGCAAGCCAAAGATGTCCTCTGCCAACTCTTTTAGGACTCTTGGGTGCAAGTTATCCAGGCCTTTCTGGTTTAAATGCTTTTATCCTTAGCAGATATTCCTAACGGACTTGGAAGTAGTTAATCATCCTCCCGTGACAGGAGTGATTTCATGGCATGAATGAAGGCAGCAGCTGTACCTGTCTTCTAGGGATTCTCTAGTTAATGTTCCTAAAGCATTTTATAAGTATGATGCATTTCTCTCTTTGGCTTTCCGAACCATGACATCTACTCCTAATCCTTGCCCAGCCTCCAATCCCCAATATGAGCAAATCCCTGCATTGATGCTTTTGCTATAGCTAAAAAAGTCCTGTGGCACCTAGTCTTTAAGGTGCCACAGGACTTTGTTACCAGTGCTCACTAAAGCTCCTAGCATTGAGTAAGTATTAGCAATAATTGGGTTGTAGCAATGCAACATATGGATCAACTTCTTATAAAGAATAGCTGTTTCAGTTTAGCAATACTTAGCAAAGAATGTGGTTAAGTATGCTAAGTACAAATAAACAGTGTGGTATATTTAGTAATAGATGGAGTTGTAACATATAGTGGGTTAGAGAAATATTATTGGCAATACTGTTGTAACTGTGGGTGGTCCTTGTATATGCCCACTGCCTGGCAGGTTCAGCCTCCTACCGGGAAAAGCTAAACCTGTAACCTACCATATAAGTATTGTAACCACCTCTTTTGATCCATATATGTGTGATATAAACTTTTAACTCCATACGCCTCTTTGACCCCCCCTGTGGGCTAAGCGATATGCCCCCTGGCAAAATAAGGCAGAACCAGGAATAACAGGATGCAACGTTCTAAAAAACAATGATTTAGCAAAATGCTGTAACTGCTTTGTGGTTTTTGCCTATAAAAATCATCTTGTAAGGCTCTTCGGGGAGCCACTCATTTTTGGGTATAAACCCTGTCACTCCTTTTGTGCACAAAATAAACTTTGCCTGACTTTCAAACCTCGCTTTGAGCCTCTGCCTCTATTTGGAAGGGAATTGACTGCGCTTCCAGGTAGCTGATGGCCTAATTTGTGCAACATGAATAATCTGGGGAGACATCCTGCACCCCCATGTTCATCCTTATAATACAATTTTGTGGTATCCAATGCAAAGTTTGGTGTCTTCCAAAGGCTCATGATACACTGAGCATTGTTGTTATAGTAATGTTATAGGTTGTAATTTAATGTATATAGTTCTGAGGCTGAAAATGTGTCCTCGTGGCTTAAAACAAGCCCAGGCAAAACTCTGCAGGAGCAGTTCACACCTCATCAGCGCATGTATGGGACAAACTCAGCCCAGCCTCACAGGAACAAAGGACACTGGCCTAGGCAGCAACAAAAGGATCTGTTGGACTCTCCATGAGTCACCCTCTGTCCCTTTGTCAGTTTGGGACTATGATGAGGGAATGCTCACCTGACTCTGAAGGGGAGAGGGGCAAAGCCAAGAGGGAAGAAAGGACATGATAAAAGGGAGAGACGTTTGCCATGCTCTCTTTCTCTTCTACCTCCATCTACAGACACCACCACCAAGTGATGGAAGTGCTGATCAAAGGGGAGAGCCCGGTTAAGGACAACCGGCCAGCTGTGGTGAGAAGCATCTACATTTGTAATGGTGCTGAAAGTGTTAAGATCAGCTTAAAATAAGTTTTGCTTTTATTTCATTTGACCAAATGTGACTTCTTGTGCTTTGACTTATAATCACTTAAAATCTTAAACTATCTTTTGTAGTTAATACATTTGTTTGTTTTTTCTATCTGAAGCGGTGCATTTGGTTTGAAGCAGGTCAGAGACTCCCCTTGGGATAAGGAGCCGGGTGCATACCAATCTATTTGTTAAATTGATGAACTCATATAAACTTGCAGCATCCAGCAGGAACAACCACAAGACGAAGGTTGCATGGGTTGTGTCTGGGACTGGAGATATTGGCTAGTGGTCTTCGCTTGCACAATCCAAGCAGTGGCTGGCTGGGAGCAGCTGACACACTAGCATCTGTGTGATCAGCCCGGGAGGGGGGTTCACACAGCACAGCAGGGTAAGGCTGCCTCCCAGAGTCGAGGATTGGATGACCTCGCAGATCACTGCTCCAGAGAACACCAGGGGAACGTCACAACTAGCCTGGGGCTCAAACTCTGCCTCCACTTTCATCCATGCAGCCTTCACCAAGCGTAAGAGAGAGAGCAGACACTGGCGTTACCGAGCAGGGAGCTCGGCCGTTATCGTATTACTTTCATAATCCACTGCACAGCTTAGTGACGCGAGTGTCTTTCCTGCGCTGTGTGTGTGCAGTGCCAGACAAGCTGTGCTTGCAGCCAGCAGCTTGACTCAGTGGAAGTAACAACTCCACCACCTAGAACAAAATGGCAGCGGCGGGGGGGTATTGCCCATAATTCTTGCTCCCCACTGAGTTAAGGCCCTAAACTCCAAACCTCAGCCCCCGTCAGCACCATTAGAATCCCTCGCAGCTTGTAGAGGTCACGGAAGCGTATAAACAAGTCAACCCGTCAGCTGGCAGCACTCAGAGACTCCGCAGGGCCAGGAGTCAATGGATCAGCAGCTCATTGAGAGTCTGGGGCTAGAACGTAAGCAATGCAGGCAGCGCTGCAGTAGGCATCTCTGGGGGAAGTCAGGCACTGGAATCTGCAGCAAGAACTGCCCTGGAGGACAGCGGCTTTCCATCCTACGCCAGTCTGCTCAGGAGTCTCGTGCTTTGAGGAGCTCCCACACCAAGGGACCTGGCTAGCCCCTAGCCCGCTTTGCACTATAGTGCAGGGCTTGAACCGTGCTCCAGCCCTGCAAGCATGGCTCAGTATTGCCATCCAATCCCAGCGGCTCGTCAAGACCAGGCAGTCTGCGTGGAACGACTGGGTCCCACCTCAGCAGCTTCGCACAGAGTCGCTGGGACCGTAGGTGCATTTGCAAGAAACATCTGCTCCGCTTAGATTCAAACACCCTGGCTGTACCAGGGCGTCCTCCCCCAGCGCTGCAAAGTGTGGGTGGGCTTGGGCTACAAGAGGGACTGCTAGCCCAGCGTATCCTCTGCTGTCCCTTCATCCCAGGGCATGGGACAGCCAGCACCAGCTAGTTACTCAGGTAACTGCCTGCCCCAATCTGCCTGGCGGCTCCCCTGCCCTGCCCATGTGATGCGGTGCGTCCAGGGAGAGGGGTGTTTATACATTCTGGGGCCTGCACATTGAAGGCCAGTGAGTTAGAGACAGACAAATAACCAGGGCCATTAAGAAACACGTGTCCTTGTGCTGACACATTTAGAGACGGGCCCACCATTGCCATTCACTTCTCACCCACCCACCCCAAACATGCCCCCCAAAGTCCCCATTGCTCCCCCACCCAGCTCCCCTGGCTCTCCCAGCCTCAAAGGGAGACTCAGAGAGTCCAGTTTCTCCTCCTTATAAGGAGGGATCAGTCAGAGAAGCCTCCGGTGGACCACCCGGCTGGAGCTCAGCTTGTTGATACAATTAGTCACTTAGTGCCTAAGAATTGGCTTCTCCCTTGCTATCAGCTGGAATGTGCCCTGTTCTCACACAGGTGGTGCTGGCCCATTAATCAGCCTGGTGTCAGCACAAGCCTTGAAACTACTAGAAAATACCAACTTTTTTTTTTCCCCTTCCAGCTTCTTTTTAGGCAGGTACAGCTGTGCTGCCTCAGTTTCCCTCCAACTGGGTGGGTAGTGAAGCTGCCCAGCCAAATTAAGTACTCCACCTCCCTGGACTAACCCAGGGTCCGAGCAAGACAAAAAGCAGCCCATTCCCCTCCCCAGGGTCTGCGGAACATCCTCCCCTCTTGCTGTGCGGGGTATAATCACACCACCTCGAGTTGATGACTCACACACCGGGGAATTTGTTTCCATCTCCTCTCAGCGGCTGCACTCTGGAGCCTAAACATCTGCTCTAGGCCTCACTTTGTCTCTTTCACCTTCCCCAGAGCTCCCCTCTTCATCTCCTTCCCTAAGAATTGCCAAGGAAAAGCCCCTCTATGACCAGCCTCCCCCCCCCCCCCCCCCGCTCTCACACAGCGGTACTCTGTACCAGCGTCATCCTGGGAATCCTCACCCGTCCTCTTCCGCCTCCTCCCAGACTCAGGCACCCTCCGTCCTCGGCCCCCTAGCTCTGTTTGGCCATGGCCGTGCCCACGCTCCCTCAGCTAGCACCACTGAAGGCCCAACCGCTAATCACTCCCTTTGAGGAGGACTGGAAGCTCATTTATAGCCCGGCCTTCTTTCCTGGAGCAGGCCCCCTAAGAACTACAGTCCCCAGAACACCCTGCAGTTTGAACAGGGTTGTACTAAGTCTTAAACCTGCCTTAAAGGGCCAGAATACTGGTTTCCAAACAATGTCCTCATTTCAAAAACCATATCCTGGCAAACAGTGTCACTCGGATTCCCTCCTCCCAGACGAACTGGGCCCTGAGGCTGGCAAGGCTGGGATCCTGGACTCAGACTTACAATCACATAGATCCCATTACTGGGGGCATAAAATCTGATAGTGTGTTTCCTTCCCCTCTGCAACAGGGTAGGGTTTGGGCCATTCAGGCCTGTGCAGGCCCAAGGAGGGGCCTGTAGCCCCTGGCCGCTCAACCAACTCGAGTGAAAAGCACCAGCATGCTCGAGTAAAGGGATTTGTCCGCACACGACTCAAGTTAGAGGCAACACTCAGATTATAACTCGGGTTAACACGGCTGTGAACACAAGCCCTCTACGTTGGTGCAGCTCCTAGCACAATAGGCCCCTGATCTCATTGGCCTCAGGCACGACCCTCCTGCCTATCATTTCCCAGGTGTACAATGGGAGTAGGAGCAGGCCGCTCAGGCCTGGTGTTGCACAAATGGCTCTGTTTCCTTTGGAGGTGTCCCAATTTACCTTCAAAGAACAGGCAGGCCTTGGAGAAAGCTTGAATACAAAAGTTTATTCGCTAGCGAAGTGAAGCCACAGAGATAGCTCTCAAATTATGGCTTCCCCTCATACATCATTACAAGACTTTTTATATGATTCTTTACATGGAGGAGGAGGCAAGAAGGGCCTCATGCAAATTAACAGGTGAAAAACATGACGTTATTCTCTATCTATTTACTTATTTGTCAGGAAAGAACAGAACATCTAAACATAAAGTCCTTGCCTTGAAATGGTACATATGGGGTAAAACAAACTTATGAAATATACAGGATAAGGATGAGTAAGGCCCAGTGGCGCCTCCAAGAATGCATAACACAAGATAAAAACTTACAGCAACCCAGAGTTAGTTACACAGCTTCAATAAGACATTTTCTTATAATTTTAACCTTTCTTTACACTGGTCTACACTAAAAAATTAGGTCAACCCAACTACATCGCTCAGGGGCTGAAACATCCACCTAAGCCCTGGTGCAGACAGCGCAAGGTCAGTGGAAGACCTAGCTACAGCCTCTTGGGGAGGTGGATTATCTAGGCGGAGGCTGACAGGAGAGCCCCTCCCATTGGTGCGAACTGGGAAGCACTGCCGGTGTGCCGCTGGAGCGTTTCCCATACAGACAAGCTCTCAGAGAGGGTGGCAAGGCCTTGCTAAGCACTGCCGCTCTGGGGCGACAGGGTCAAGGCAGCTGCAATGCTGGTGGGGCGTGTCTTCCTGCAGCCCAGCTACCATCCCACAGAGCCCCAGCAGCCCTGTGCCGATACATCAGCTGGTGCATGGCAGGGCTGGCTCCTTGGCTGGTGACCCTCGTAATAAAAGGCCCGGCAGCAGAGCCATCGTTAGTGCTCGCCAGCCTTGCAACTGTTCCCATGTTCTGCAAGAAGGAAGGGTCATTGTTCAGTCCGGATTACCTCGGGGCACCTGGCTGAAGTGCAAGACACAGCATGCTGACCACGGCCTGCATGCATGAGACCAGCCATCCCCGCCTCTGCACAATGAAATCAGCCCTGCTGCCAAGGCTGGGACCCCTCCCCTTACCTAAACCAGAGAAGAAAACTGAACGCCTTGACAACAGCCCACCAACCACAAACAGTCCATTTTCATTTTTCCTAGAAAGGATGAAACTGCAGCCTGAAAACAGGAACAACTGTGTTTTATTTTGTTGGACGACACGATCGTATCTGCCTGTGGACAAGTGATCAGATTTATTTCCCCCCTGCTCACATGGAATAAGATGCTAAGTGGCTCTGCTTGTTCATTAAACCCCTGATCCTGCGACTGGATTAGCGCAGGCAGAATGATCTAATTGGAGGCTCAGGACCTAAATTCATGCACATCTTAATATCAGCAGTGTTTGCCCAGCCCTAATTGCACGGGGAGGCTCCTAATAGAGTTGAGGTGAAGTTCTGGCCCATTCACCTCCCATTGACTTTGGTTGGAAAATGGAGAGACATTTTTTGAGTTTCTGTTTTCCAGCAGCGGTTTGTTTTGCTATAACTCCCTTGTTAGCTCTAGTAGTTGAGAAACCTGAGGTCTTGCCGGCAGCTGCCAGATCTGAACTTCCTCCAGGGAGCTGTCTACTGCTCCCCAGAGCCCTACACGGCTAAGGAGCATTGGCGCAGTTCCAAAGGTGTCCCTCCAGTTCCAACAAAATAATAAGTGACAGTGCCCCAAGAGCTTTAGTAATACAAATATTAATAACAATGGAAGAATGTGTTGCAGCATGGAACCCTTTTGAATACGCACAATATATATATATACTTGTAAATAGAATTTACAAATTCTATTGTAAACACAGCTAATTCAGAGGAAAAACCACCACCCTTAAGGGAGAAACCAAAGTGTTTCCCAGACAAACCCTCCATGCTAAGAATATTGGAGCTGCAAACCACAGAGGCAGGAAATACAGTGAGATTGCAGTTCTGCTGTGGAAAGGGAGGCTGTAAAAATAGCCTTGTGAGGTCCTAGGGGTTGTTATCGGAACTGGACCTGCAAACTTACCCGAACTGCGAGCTCAGCTGTGAAAAGTGAGTGAAAATTTGTAAAATGTTCACACACCAGCCCGCGTTAATGGGGAAACGTGCACAAGGGAGACAAACAGACTAAATTGGTGAAAACACAAAGCCTTCCTTATACAGCTCAAGGACTGTGTTACACTGATGCCTTGTAAGCAAGAAAAAAGTGGAACTGGAAATGAACCAAAATTGGTGTGTTGGAAATTAGGCCTAATTAGTAAACAGTAATGAGGGGATGAGCTATTCCCTCATCCTCCCTTTGGGGTCTGAAATGAAAAGACTTTGAAGGAAAAATCAAGCAAAAGAAGCAGCAAACACAATTGCTGGCTGGGAGATGGATGGACCGGAAAGAGCGACCTTCCCCATCATGCCTGTGTAACCCTTCTGCCCGTCAGAGTTGGCAGCAACAAGGGCCGGGTTCAGTATCCAGGGGTTCCATTCTAATGACACAATACAAAACCGGCTCGAGCCCCCACCCAGTGATCTGGGACAACCATATACCACCCTTCTGGGCGCCTCTAAGAGGCAATACTTCCCCTCTCGCAAGCACAGAGTCTGAGTGGACCAAAACCCTTTTAATAACAGAGAGAAACAATGTGGCATATTATTGGGTAAACACCACAAACAAAAGTCACAAACCAAACCATGAACCAGAATCTCCCCCCTCCCCCACACACACACACACACGCAAATGGGCTGTGTCCTTTCCCTTGGGTTCTTGAGTCCCACAAGCCCCAAAGTCACCCAAAGTCCCAAAAGTCCAACAGCCCCAGCAGAGTTCAAAAGTTCATTAGCAGAGTTGTACCTCCCCACCGGGGTGGAAGGAGGGGGCAGGTTATGGGGCACCTTACGTGGTCAGAGGCCGACTGCCCCGCCTCTCCAGTCGTGCTGCAGTCCTCACCATGGGCCGTTCCATCAGGTGCCCAGGAACTGCTCTGCTTTCTCCAGCCGCTCTGCTCTGTCGGCCGCTGTACGCCATCAGCCACGCCACTAGCGGTGACCCGAATGGCTCCGCTCCATCCACGGGTGGCGGCGGCAGTGGCTGCTGCTCCACATTGCCAGCCACTCCGCTAGCAGTCACCCAAACTGCTCCCGCTCGGTCTGCTGCGGCATCTGCATCTTCTGCTGCTGCTCATCACCAGCTACTCGGCTAGTGGTGACCCGACTGGCTCTACTCCATCCACGGCTCAGCAATACAATTTCAGCCCCACTACAGGGCTTAGTGATCTCAGCTCTTAAGTGATTTCAGCTCATAAGTGATTTCAGCTCATAGAGGGGCCTTAGTGCAGAGGCACCACCAGACCCAAAATGACTTCAGCTCAGTGGGCTGAAGTTAGACTCCTAAAGGAAGCAAAAGTCAGCTCTAACATTCCACGGGGGAGAGAGGCCAGGTGCAATAAGCCAGTAAGGCCCTCACCACAAGGTATAGAAGCCTGTCCACAGCCTCTCTCAATTCAGTGGGTTTTGGAACCCCTGTCCCTTGTTTAGTGAGCGCTACCCAGCTGATGGCGAGTCCCTCCAGCATGCCAAAGGCCAAATACATGTCCCAACCCCTCATTCACATAAACAGGTTAATCAACACTTTATCATTCTTGCCCCAATACTACAGAAACTGGGGGTCCCACAGTAGCCAAAGTGACCATTTGGGCTGTTAGAGTGCAGGCTAGGTGCGGTGGGTGTGTCTACGCAGATAAGGTGTTATTTTCCAAAAGTCACTGCAATTCCTGCAATTCACCACCGGATGTCACTCATCCTGACACTGCAAAGTCACTGCAATTCCTGCAATTCACCACCGGATGTCACTCATCCTGACACTCTTACACCTGTCACCCTCACCAGGATCCACCAAACCCCACCAGGCCTTTGTCGGTCAGATCCCGAGAGATGTTCTAATCAGACAGGGCCACCTTATTTCTTCTCTTTCCTATTCCCATCCTTTTTCCTTCTGTCAAATGCGGGTCTGGTGTACCCGGCCAAGACTGCACCTTTTGCAACATTGCTGTGAGCCTGGGACCAAATAGGCAGCACAAAGCAATGCCCTAAATAGCCCAACGCTGGTACAAGCTTGCCAGGCCTTGGAGTGGCTGATAAGACGGTGTGTCCTGCCTGTGTGCGTGCAGCTGGAATGCAGTTAATTATGATGCACTAGCTCCACTGGAACCCAGTTCCCTCTTCTAGGCTCTGCAGTTACACTGGAGGGATCGCCGATGGGGAGCAGGTCTGTGGACCTAGATTTGATGAGAACTCCCCACTCAGCTTGGTGCTCCCTGTGTTGCTAAGCTACGTTCCTCGAGCAGCTCCAGGTCAGCAGCACCGTAGGGCTAAGGCAGGCTCCCTTTTGGAGGACTGAAATCTCCCAGTTTGGCTTCAGTAGCCTCCGGGAGACACTGCCGGATTCCAGGAGAGTTGGCAACCTTATTGCCAGGTCACCTCTTGTCAGCCTCAAATTCCGTCAGGCGATCAGTTGCCTGGTTACCAGCCCACCCTTACAAACCAGTTTTCTTTCTTTGGCCAGCGATGTCCAACAGTGCGTCCATTTGAATAGAAGCCCACCAAGGCTTAACAGCCCTCCGTTGATACTCCTCTGCAAGGCCCCAGAATTTCTCCTGGCCTCTCCGGTGTGCGAGCTCCATATGGAGGCTACAGAACCCAGGAGAAGGCACAGACTGGGTCTTGCGATGGGAATGGTGATCAGAAAAGAAACCAAGGTGGGCGTAATAGGGAGACATATAAAGCTCATAACAGCAAACGGAATTGATAAGTCATAGATAGACATATTCCCCCACACACCACAGCACCCCGGAACAACTGCCTAGAGTCCCAGTGGGACCCAAATGAGCCGCCTATCCCACCACACATAAACCAGGGCCTTTCACAGCTAGGTGGGGAATCCACCGGGTAGGAGAGACTGAAAGTCATTAACCGCTTGAGGCTGCTGGATGGCCCTTGTGAGAAGAATTTGGTGGGTCTCAGACCAGCACCCAGTCCGCACATCAACTACTCCCCACTGCAACTAGCACTAATCATCAGTCCTGCTGGGCGTCACAATAGAGAGGACAAGGACCGAACAGGCCCCAGGGGCAGGCTTCAGTGCGGGTCCTTCTGGGACAGGACAGAGTCACGTTCGCAGCGTGGGGGCAGAAGCTTGTCCCATCTCAGCCCATGCTACCAATCCAGTGCTGTGCTCCCATTAATGTTTATTTTCTATCCAATATCTTCCCTTCCTGGTCCAAACACACTGCTTTGCCGTGTCTAATCACCTACAATGCTTTGTGTGCTGCGGTTTTGCTGGAACATTGGAGAGGTCTCTGACTCTGAAGGAAGTTGCAGACGTGAAAAGCAATTTTCCTTTGTATACATTCCCCAGAGAATGTGTGGAAATGTGAAGCAGCTGTGGAGCTAGTGAAAGCCACCAAGCTTAATAAAAACAGGTCTTGAGGGGAAAGCAGAGAGGTTTGAATGTCTAAAGAGCCTGGCAAAGGCCCCTCTGGTTCTGATCCAGTAGGTTTCTACCAGAGAAGTGGGATCATTAGGGCTTTCTGCAGCAAAGCCTTCATATTGTTGTGAAATGTGTTGCCTGATTTTAAGGGAATAAGATCCTGGGCAGCATGTCACATAGGCTGGGGAAGACTGTGCCTCCCCAAACCGCATGGCCTGGCCCCACCCAGGCTTCTCCCCAAAGCCCCCTCCTGCACTCCAGTCTTGGTTTTACGTTTTTCTCTGCAATCTTGAAGGCTAGAAGCTAACTGATCTTTTAAACAAAAGCTGAGAGGCTCATGAAATCACCTGACCCCAGGAGCTGGAGCTTGAAGAAAAAACACCAATTATCACAAGACTCATAAATTTATGAGAGCTGGCAGCACCAGGGTGGGCTCATGCTGGAGTACAACGTCTGCAATATCTCCAGCCCCGAGCGTTTCAAGTCTGTGAGACCCCAAAACCCATAATGAAATAATAACATTGGGATTCTCCCACAATCTCTCTTGATGCCAGAACCAGGGGCTTTAAATGATGGGCGCGATATAGCATGAGACTCACTCTAAACTCACACAGTTGCCAACACTGGGCCAGGGAGTGACCTCAGCGAAACTGCTGCTACCACCACGCCAAGAAAGCAGAGACTTCTTGACCGCCAGCCCCAGGAGGAATAAGCGTTCGAGCAGCTTCTGTTATATAAAGCAAAGGAAATTCTCTGCATGGAGCCAGCCGCGTCCAGAGCTTCCTGCCAGGGTGAGAAGAATAGGCAAAGGCTTGATAAAGCTCAGCGGAGGGAGGGTGCAGCGCGAGATAGTCTTAACAGTGCACTTCTGCAGAGCCCCAACAGGAACCATCTGGGCAAAGCGCACAGCAAACCTCAAACAGCAACTCAAAGGTCAGGCTCCCGCCCGGCAGGAGTGACTCCCGCCCAGCCTACCGTGGGCAGCTCTCACCCTAGGCCAGCCCTGCCAGTAGCCTGCAAGGCCCGGCGGGGGGAGGGGGTCTGCTTCTCTCAGAGCCCAGCCTGGAGGCATCAGGAGCCAGTAGGCCGCAGCTTACAAGCTACTTAGGCAATGTCGTGATCCCCATCACTGGAGTAGCTGAGCACCTTGCACGCACGCACACACACACACACACACACACACACACACACACACACACACACACACACACACACACACACACACACACACACACACACACAAAGTGACTTGCCCAAGAGCACACAGGAAGCCTGTGGCAGAGCAGGGAATTAAACCCAGCGCTCTCAGATATCAGGCTAGCACCCTAACCACTGCACCATCCTTCCTCGCGACACCCTGGCCTCCTGCTGCTTTGGCTGGGCTGAGAGCCCCAGGAGTAGAGTGCAGGGACACGGTGGAGAGGAAAGTCAAGATGGCCTGTGTCCAATGAGAAGCCCCAGACCCAACATTCGATGGTTTTTCTGCTAAACTCATCTCCCTTCCAGAGCCTTCAAGTGCCCCGCGATGCCCCCCCCCTCACCTCGAGGGCCCCTTCCCTCGTGTGTCAGTCCCAGGTGCCAAGGCAGGTTTAGCAAAGAGCCTCCACGACTACAAGTCAAGGGAAGGCATGTGGGGACCAAGGCCTCCTTGGCTGAGACCCAGGATTTCAAGCCTGTTCCTCACCACTTGTCACCAGAGCTGTTAGTGTGTCATTTCCCAGCTCCTCCAGGGTTCCTGCATGGACTAAACCGTCCCCCCCAGGACTGCACAGGGTAAATATTAGCAGTAAATACGCCCAGTGGATGGGATGTTAGCTGGGGTGGAATCTGAGTTACTACAGAGAATGCTTTCCTGGGTGTCTGGCTGGTGAGTCTTGCCCACATGCTCAGGGTTGCCATATTTGGGGTCAGGAAGGAATTTTCCTCCAGGGCAGATTGGCAGAGGCCCTGGGTTTTTTCACCTTCCTCTGCAGCAGGGGGGGGGGGGGGGCTTGATCACTTTCTGGAGGATTCTCTGCACCTTGAAGTCCTTAAACCATGATTTGAGGACTTCAGTAGTTCAGGGGTTTATTACAGGAGTGGGTGGGTGAGCTTCTGTGGCCTGCATTGTGCAGGAGGTCAGGATAGATGATGATAATGGGCCCTTCTGACCTTAACATCTATGACTATGATGCACTGATGTGCTGCACTAGTGAGCACTGCTCCACAAAGCCCCCTTGGAATCCAGGCTATAGCACTGTAAGTAAAGAGAGGGAGAGAGACTGCTCGCTACTGGGTGGAATCAGAACTGCCTAATGATGTGTCATGGGCCATATACAGCTAACAAACAGTCCTGGGGAGCAGGAGTATCTAAGTTCTAGGCCAGCCACCACTGAGAAGTTCTGCAGCACGCAGCATAGTGACAACAGTGACGTCTCCAAGATGGCTGCAGTGCAGAAGTGCTGTGATATTTTATTCCTATTTGTGTAACTTACAAGGCAGCCCGAAAGATTCCCCTCAACCTTAGCCTGGAGCTTCACAGTGTGGGGAATGTCCGTCCCGAGAGAAGGTTATAAGCATCCAAGAAACAAGGGAATGCCACCCTGGCCCACTGATACTATGGCAAGGATATGCAGAGAGCAGTGTGGGAATGAGCACAGCTTATGCTCAATAGCATTATAATAGTTTAGCCACCGATCAGCCTACACAGCTCGCCAGCTGCAACGAGCAGTGAACTTCCCCCAAATCACAGCACCGGTCAGTACCCTGCAGGGCGCTGATGCCCTCTTAAAGCATAGGGCACTGCCTGGGTAGAAGATAGGGAGCCAGACCAGAGGGGTGGATTGGTCTGTTCCAATGTGCTAACAATGTCCTGTGTTCCCTATAAAATCCCCTGGCAGCCGATGAGTCCCAGCCTGATTCAATTTAAACCTCTAAATTGACAGAAATTTCAGCTGAGAGAGGAAACTCTGACAAAGCCTGTAACACAGGCTGGCCCTCAGGCATCGCTTGCTAGGAGATGCCCTGTGTCTGTGGAAAATACAGGGACTTGTGTGCCAAGACTTGGAAGCAGTTTAGGAGAGCGCGAGAGACCCGTTCTGCGCACGCTTGACCCTGAGCTTCTTGGGACAGGTGGAGGCAGCCCGGTTCCTAGGTTTGAAACCTACCATGGGTGTCGAGCAATGGAGTTGGAGGAAACATCCCCACAGTGGTGTCCTAAGGGCCACAGAGAGTGGGCTGGGGAGGGGCGGGTTAAACCTAACGAGGGGGGCAAGCTGGGAAGGGCTCTAAGGGACAGGACGCCTTAGGAGAGCAGCAGAGGAGGGAGGGGGAGGGAAGGAAAGGGGGTTGGCGTATCTGGAGAGAGGACGGAAGAGGCCTTCTGCACTAGAAAGCATTTGCTGGTGTAGCCAGGCTGGCAAACCCCCCTGCGTAGCTGCAGCTTAGCGAGCAGTGAACTTTGCTAATAGAACACAGACTGGTTCTCTCGCCGCAGCAGCCAAAGCTGGTGTCACTGCGTCTACACTGGGGTGTTTGCTGCACAGCAATAGCCCCCCCCCCCACTGCCAGCCCCCAGCAAGGAAGGGTCCAGCAGGCACCTGGCCCTGGCTGTGAAGAACACCCCCCCCCCCCAGCAGTGAGCTGGGGCCGGAGGAGGAGCAAGCGGGGAAGAAGAAGGGGGAGTGGGGAGGAGGAGAAGGCAGGACACCGCTGCTGAGCAAGGAGAGAAGCCAGAGGCGGCAAGGGAAGGGCTGCTGGAACTTGCTGGGAGCGGCTCTCTCACTATGACCCGTAAGTAGGGGGTGCTCTGGCGTGGCTCCCCCCCCCCCCAGGCATTCCCTACCCAGGCTTTTCCTCTCTGCGTTTCAGGGCCGTGTCTCTCCTTGGCCCTGGGGATACTGCTGAGTGCGTGTGCCAGCCAGGCGAGCCCCAGCACAGGTACTGTACCCTGCTTTGCACCGGACTCCAGCTCTGGCTGCGCTAGGACCAGACCTTCCCTCCCTGCCCCGGGGACACCCCAGCTCTGCTGGGGCCCAGCGCCTCGGGGGCCCCAGGCCCGAGAGAAGGATACTCACTCTGCAGGTGTCTGTTCTGGAGGAGCACCTGGCAGTGCCAAGGGCTGCGCTTGGACGGGCTCCTGGCTTTGCTGCTGGGGGGAGGGGGGAGTAGTATGAAGTGGGGGCCCTGCTAAACAGCACTGCAGTGTTCTATGGTCATGTACCCAGACCTGCCGGGGGCCCTACTGCAAGCCCCTGAGGGCACCGGTGTGGGGCATGGACCCCGGAGAGGCAGGAAGAACAGAGGCGTGGGGCACAGACCCTGGAGGGGCAGGAAGGACAGAGGCGTGGGGCACAGATGCTGGAGGGGCAGGAAGGACAGAGGCGTGGGGCACAGACGCTGGAGGGGCAGGAAGGACAGAGGCGTGGGGCACAGACGCTGGAGGGGCAGGAAGGACAGAGGCGTGGGGCACAGACACTGGAGGGGCTGGGTGGGACACAGGCGTGGGGCACAGACCCTGGAGGGGCAGGAAGGACAGAGGCGTGGGGCACAGACGCTGGAGGGGCAGGAAGGACAGAGGCGTGGGGCACAGAGACTGGAGGGGCTGGGTGGGACAGAGGCGTGGGGCACGGACACTGGAGGGGCAGGAAGGACAGAGGCGTGGGGCACGGACACTGGAGGGGCTGGGTGGGACACGGGCGTGGGGCACAGAGACTGGAGGAGCTGGGTGGGACACAGGCGTGGGGCACAGAGACTGGAGGGGCTGGGTGGGACACAGGCGTGGGGCACGGAACCTGGAGATACAGGCGGGGGTGGGTAGCAGAAGACAGACCATTGCTCCAGGTTTGTCTGTGTTGCTTCTTGTCATTGTTGGCAGCATTTTTCTACTAATCGACCCCTGAACATGGATTTTGGGGCCTCACTGGTCAGCCGGGGCCCCGGGGGAAATTTCTCCTTTGCCCTAAGTAAAGGGAGCCCTAAGAAATAGCACCCTGGGGACTCATCCTGGACCCCACTGTCCACGCTGGGGAGGCTGGGGCCTGCACCCGGAGCCCAGGTGCTAGAATCCTGGAGGGAAGAGGTGGCAGCGACCACGTCCGCCCTGCCTTCCCTTTGCCCTGGCATGGCCCAGTAATGATGTTTTTCCTTCCGTACGTTCCTGGGTGCCTTGTCCCGGCTGGTTTGCAATCCCTCCAGCCACGGGCTCTCGCGGCTCCGGGGCGGCTGGGTCTAGTGGCCAGCGGCTCCCCCATGTTTCCATTGGAAGGGGCACAGCCGTGCTCCTTGTCCCAAGGAGAGAGATCTGGCTCCAGCCCAGTCTCACACTGGAGCCTGCACGGCTCTGGCTCCCTTCTCGGCAGATCTTGGCCGTGTTTCCCACCAGGTCCTGGAATCAGCAAGGCGAATTCAATAGGAAAAAACAGCGCACAGGACCCAGCGGCTGGAGGGAAGGCAGGGGCCAGCCGGGGCGGGGGGAGGGAGCACACAATGCGGAGGTGTGGCTCTGCCAAGCAGGCGCCGCATGGCTGCCAGGGCAGCAGCATCTGTATGTCCCGTAGCTCCTCAGAGGCTGCCGCAAATGGGCATAAACTAGACCAAGTTGCAGCTGGTGCCATCCTCAGCCTGCAGCGTCTGTGGATCAGTGGGCCAGGCTCCCATCAGGGCCCAGGGAAGCGTCACCCCATTAAAGCTGGGGGGTGGTCGGGGGCCCCCTTACAGAACTTGCTGGGCTACCTGTGGCCACGCCTCCCCCAGGGATCACCCCAGGAAGTGATACAGCATCAGGCAATGGAGTGCCAGGCTGGGGGAGGTGCACCTTGTTCTGAGCAGCCCCCCAGCCTGGTGAGGAAAGGGCCCAGCAGGTTCAGGGGACCCCAAGACTCTCCCCTTACTCACTCCCGGGTGCCGGGGTTGGCTCAGACGAGTTATGGAGAGGGGCACCCTGAACATGGCTCTCCCGTTGTCCACGGCGTTCATCCCGCTGGTTCCGGCGCATGGGCCGTGTGGTGTGTACGGATGGCACGAGGCTCGTAACCCGACCTCACCCGTGTCTATCCTTTTTCGTAGGGACTGTCCAGTTTGGCCGATGTACATAGCAGAGGGACACTGGTGGCATATAGTGACCTACAACCCATTCTGGACAATAATCCCTCACTTTCACAGGCCTTGGGAGACAGGCCAGTCCTGGCACACAGACAACCTGCCAACCTTAAACAAATTCTCACCAGCAACAGCACACCGCACCACAATAACTCCAACTCAGGAACCAATCCATGCAACAAACCTCGATGCCAACTCTGCCCACATATCTACACCAGCAACACCATCACAGGACCTAACCAGATCAACCACACCATCACTGGTTCATTCACCTGCACATCAACCAATGTCATATATGCCATTATATGCCACCAGTGTCCCTCTGCTATGTACATCGGGCAAACTGGACAGTCCCTACGAAAAAGGATAAATGCACACAAATCAGATATTAGGAATGGCAATATACAAAAACCTGTAGGAGAACACTTCAACCTGCCTGGACACACAATTACAGATTTAAAAGTCACCATACTGCAGCAAAAAAACTTCAAGTCCAGACTGCAAAGGGAAACTGCAGAGCTACAATTCATTTGCAAATTCAACACAAACAATCTCGGATTGAACAAAGACCTACAATGGCTTGCTAATTATAAAAATAGCTTCTCCTCTCTCCGTGTTCACACCCCCCATTCAAATGCTAGAAGAATAACCCACCCTCCCTGATCGGAGATAACAAGCTGGTTCAGCCTAATTGGACTAACCTTGTTACCTCCCACCTGGCTCTTGCCTACTTTTCTATACCTGCCTCTGGACACTTCCACTGCTTGCATCCGACGAAGTGGGTATTAGCCCACGAAAGCTTATGCTTCAAAACTTTATAGTTAGTCTTTAAGGTGCCACAGGACTTTGTTACCTCTGCTATTCCAGACTAACACGGCTACCTCTCTGATTCCTGACAGCTTGTAACAGGGGCTGCTGCCTGCTTCCGGCCGCAGATAACACTCTCTGTGCTGCCTCAGACTGTTTCCTTACTAAAGTCTCTGTGCTGTTCTGCTTTGTAATGGCCCATCTCAGACAGAGCCAGCCACTTCCCGCCCTGGTGACACCAGCTTCCCCCCGCCGCCCCCACCACAGGCTGACACCTCTGAAAGGCCAGAGGTGGCATGTGTGGGTCTGGAGTGGAATTTCCTCTGGGTGCTTGATGGGAACAATCAATTCAAAAACATCTTTCAGGGGGTAATTTTCCATCCTTCCTCAGACAAAACCACCGTTCCAGAATGCTTAGGCCATGGAATGTTTCAGGACTGTACCCTTCCCTCGAGGCGCTTCCTGCCAGGCAGGCATGTGGCATATCAGGGACAGAAGCTTACGTTGCTGCTGCCTGGCTGTGACTGTTCAGGGATGGGCAAAGTGTGACAGGGTTGTTCTGTGACAGGATCCCTGGGGTGCAACCGGGGGCCGCTGTGCCCCCCTGAACTCGCTCCAGCCTGGGCATTCCCTCACAATGCCTTGCTAGTGATCAGCAGCAAACCCCTTCCAAGGCGCAGTGATAAACCGCATGTGAAGCCCCACATTCAGCTAGTTTGCAGGAATGTTCCCAGAGCCACTCATGAATCACATGGAGAAAGGCAGCAGCCAAATCCCCCCAGTTCCCAGTACTGCACCTCAGGAATAGAAGGTCTTGCGCTGCTCAAGAAGGGCTGTACAGATGTATTAATTGGTTCACCACTTCACCAATGGAGAGTGGACCTACACCTGCCTTTGCAAAACTTGAGTGGATTTGCCCCACACTTCATACAAACGCCTTAGTAAAGATAAACAGTAAAGCAAAGATATTGGGTACAAAAATAGATTTTAAGTGATAGGCAAAAAGTTAGTTACCCACAGCAATGAAATCTAAGCACGCAGTCTAACCTCTCAACCCTATTAGACTGGGCAAGAACTAGACTAAGCCGTTTTTTCTCACCCCACGGGATATTGCAGTCCTTAATATACAGATTTCACCCTTGAAATCTGGGCCAGTCCCCTTAGTTGGAGTTTCCAGAGTGTCCCTGTTTCTTGCAGAATAGGCGGGTGAAGGAGAAAAGGCCAAGCATGGGGCCACTGTGTATGTTTTATACCCTCAGTTCATGTGCTTGGAAATTACAAGTCCAGACACGTCTGGGTGCACTGCTGAGTCTACAGTCAAGGCTGAGCAATGCCCCAGGTGTGGCCTCATATAGGTGAGTCATTGCATCATAGCGCCCTGGCTCGATAATGGTTGTTGAGAACACAGAAAAGAAGGAAGGTAGCAATGAGGGAGATGGAGGATAGGGGCCAATTTGCTGCCTCACCCCAGAGCTTTTGTCTCTCCAAATCGCCAGATCTTGGAGTCACTGTGGCTTTAATGTGCCGTGTTAGTCAAAAAAGAGAACAGAATGCTGGGAATAATTAAGAAAGATAATAGGACAGAAAATATGTTGCCTCTGTATAAAGTCATGGTACACCCACATATTATATACTGTGTGCCGATGTGGTCGCCCCCATCTCAAAAAAGATGTACTGGAATTGGAAAAGGTTCAGAAAAGTGCAACAAAAATGATTGGGGTATGGAACAACTTCTGTATGAGGCGAGATTAATAAGACTGGGACTTTTCAGCTTGGAAAAGAGACGGCTAAGGAGAGATGATTGAGGTCTATAAAATCATGAATGGTGTAGAGAAAGTAGATAAGGAAGTTGTTGTTTACTACTTCTCAGAACACAAGAACTAGAGGTCACCAAATGAAATTAATAGGCAGCAGGATTAAAACAATAAAAGGAAGTATTTCTTCACACAACGCACAGTCAACCTGTGGAACTCCTTGCCAGAGGATGTTGTGGAGGCCAAGACCATAATAGGGTTCAAAAAAGAACTAGATAAATTCACGGAGGTTAAGTCCATCAATGGCTATTAGTCAGGATGGGCAGGAATGGTTTCTCTAGCCTCTATTTGTCAGAAGCTGGGAACGAGTGTCAGGGGATGGATCACTTGATTACCTGTTCTGTTTATTCCCTCTGGGGTACCTGGCACTGGCCACTGTCGGTAGACAGGATACTGGGCTAGATGGACCATTGCTCTGACCCAGTGGGGCCATTCTTATGTTCTAATCCAGGCCTGCACAACTCGGAAAGCAGCGAGGGCCATATTACTACAAAAAAACCAGCTGCTGGCCGAAAAGCCCCGCCGTCATCCCGCCCCCATCTGCTTCCCCTCTGACTCCCCCGCTTCGCTTCCCCTACCCCTACTCACCCCCCGCGGGCCACACACTGAGCCCATGCGCACCGCATGTGGTTCCCGGGCCGCATGTCATGCAGACCTGTTCTAACCCCGCTCCGTGAAACCACACTTGGCTGGGCAGTGCCGTAAGCTGTCACATTTCTGTCCTCCCTGGGAGCAGCTCAGTGCAGCTTCCACAAACCTGCGAGGCAGGAAGACAAAGAGGGCCCATCCTCACAGCCAGCCTCCTAGAGAAACTTCCTCAAAGACCATGGGAACACACAGTGCAGACTGCCTGGCCGGGGCTTTTTACTTCCTAAAAGTCGATAGACGAACGTTTTGAAATAGTCGAGATGCATTTGAGTAATTTCTCTTCCCCGCCTCACTGCCCCATCTGGAAGCGGGGAGCTGGCAGAGGGGCCCATGCTGTGAGACTGCAGAGGGAGGAGGACGGGACTAGTGGCATACTAAAAAGTTTTCCATCAGCGGGCTGCTGCACCAGCCCCTCCCCCCTTGTTTGGTGGCCTCTGTGGGATGACCTGGGGCAGGGGGAACAGGCTGTTTATTTCCCCTCCGGCCAGTCACCCACATCACTAAACCACCAACTGGTCGTCTCAGCAGACGGGCCAGGGGCTGCTGGAGCGCGAGTTGCCCTCTGCCTCCTGCAGGGAGTCCCTCTATTTCAGAGGGTCGGGCACATCGAGGGGCGCGTGCCCCAACATTGCCCAAGCGACCCTGTCCCGTGAACACAGGCCCTCAGGCTGCGGTGCTGCCCGCCAGCATCTCTAGCAAGCACTAGAAGGTCTGAGGAGGGGCCGGCGGGAGGGAAGCAGGCTGGAGGCTAAATTTGCAGTGGCAGCAGCTGGGGGGTGCGGTGCTGGGTAACAGGTGTGGGCTGGATATGCTGGGAGGCAGGAACCCCCTGCCTCCAGCTTCCTGACAGACCCTCGCTGGGACTAAGCACTAGTGGGTCCGTTAAAACCTACAGCAGGCGGGCGGGAGCTTTGCAGGACGGCTGGATGTGTCCCTCCGCCAGGAAAAGAGCACCCAGAACGTCTCTGGCAGGATGGGACGGCGGGGGGAACAATCCGGGCGGCAACAAGAGCGCTCAGAGGTGAGGAGTGGAGCCTGCGGGAGCTGGAGTCGACTAGTCAGGAAGTCGTAGGGCATGTTGTCCTCTGAGGGAGGGCAGGGTCTGCGAGGGAGTGCGCTGGCTCCGACAGTAGCGGGGTATCTGAAGGGGTGCGTATGTCTCTGTCCTCAGCTTCGGTGGGAAAGCTCCCTCAGTCCCAGTGCGGGGGTGGCCCAGGAGCCTTGAGGATGAGATGTGCAGGTGAACATGACCTAGGAGACATGCCAGGCGAGGGCCTGGGGGAGATGCTACTAAGTAAGGAACCGGGGAAGGAGACAAATAGCAGGGGGAGAGGAACAGCCGGGGCTGAGCCCAGAGAGCTGGGTAGATGAGGTGGGGCTGGGAGGTGAGACACTTGAAAAAGGACTTTGGTTTGTCTGCAAAGTGTGAGACTGAGCAGACAAGGTGGGGAATCCCCCAGCTCTGCCACACCAGGGCAAACCCAAACTCTCCTGGCAGCCGTTTCTCAGAGACAGTGCAAGGAATAGCAAGAGCTGATCTGCAGCGTGGCTGACACTGAGGGGAGCATTTGCCCAGTAAAGCCGAGGGATTGTTTATTCGTCGGTAAATATTCAATAATCCTGGCACCGCGCGGCTGGTATGTGAGGAATGGCAGGCTCATCAGCGGCAGGGAGGGGAATCAGAGCCGCTCTGCAGACAGGATCTCCTCTCTGTTGGTCAGTGGGATTTGTGAGGCATGGGAACAATGAGGCAGAAACTGCAGCTGCTCTACAGAGGAGGAGAAAGGGAGTCACTGGCCAGATCGATGCCAACTCCCCCAAAACATGGGAACCCGCGTGCATCCAAAATGTGTCCCATGCCCTGTGTGGGCTGCCAACGCAGCTGACCTGTATTTACTCCGGCCCCGCAGTTGAGTCACATGCCTCAGGATTAGAGAGGGGGTGGGATGTGTCTGAGCCACTTTTTCTTGCCAAGAATTTCATTCCTGTTCAATTTCTGTCATGCTCCGGGGCTCGGACACCCAGAGCTACAGATCGGTCCCAGCTCCATTGCTCCGGCCTGCAGCATAGCGGGGCATACGAGGATCTCGTTACAGCTCTGTTGAGATCGGAACGATGAGATGTGCAGGTTTCTGGGCACTACACATCATCATTTCCCCTTCTGCCCCATTCAATAATAGGGGCCCCTGCTTAGTTTGTGTTCTGGCTGCCTCTCTAGGAGCATTGTTTGAAGGAAAGCGATATGCAGGCAGGGGAGTGGCAACGCGTCATGTCTGCTCTGCAGGAGGTAGGCAGGCACAGCAAATCGAATTCCTCCTCTTGTAGGACCTCCAACAGCGCAACACAGCCCGGTACTGGCACCCACTGGGCACCGGGCTGAGTGTTGGGGTGGGATGTAAACTCAGGCCCTTTGGTGATGTGAGGTGATCACTAAACGGGATCAGAAAGAAACCTGCCTCCCGTTACAGTACAGCTGGAACAAGCGCATTGTCCCAGCTCATGGTCTCCTACCCAGCCGGCAGTAGCTCAGAGTTCTCCTACTTGGCTCCTTCACTTCATTGCCCAAGGCCGCAACTGCTGCATGATGTGCTTAGTGCAAGTGGGGAGGGGCTGCCCTTTGGGCCCCTGCCTCTCCACTGACAGGCCTCTGGCCATGAACAGCTGCTGCTCAGGTTAGGAGCTGACAGTCTGGAGGGCCCCATGGCTGCCTGCCTTCTCCTGTTCTTCACGTCCGTGCCCACAGCGAGCTGCTGGGCTCCTGGGTTGTCTGTTTTTACAGCAGCAGTCAGTGGTCCAGAGAAGAGGCTGCACATTCCTTTGTCGTGTATGGCTTCTTGCAGGACCTGCCTGTGAGACTAATATTTACAACAGCTTCCCTCGCGGAGGGCCGCCCGCCAGGACAGTCAGGGCTGGTCTCTGCTCTTAGGTATGTGGCTGCACAGCCAGTTAGGTGCAGAACTCGCTGCTAGTCAGGAGCCGTTTGTCCAGGGATATAGTCATGCTGGGTAGACGTGACATTGGCGCACGGGGTGGTGGCAGTGCTGTCCTGTCGCGTTTCTCCTTGTGTCCGTTGGTCTAGGGAGAGCTCAGAGCACGTGTCCTCTCTGCAGTTAACTTGGGTAGTCAGCCGTTGAGTCTGAGCAATGGTGTTAGTCTAGCCTGGGTGTGAGCTGCCAACTGCAAAGTCCTCCCCGAGTCACTGCACCGTCACTGCTGCTGCCCTCACTCGGGTGTGTCACTAGGACTTGTGGGGGATATCCCATGGTCCTTTGTGCTGCAGGGAGCTGCGCCGCTCCAAGGCCCTTTTCCAGGGAACTGGGTGAGATCCCGTCTGTCCTGGGCACGTGCCGGGATCGAATCGTGAGAGGCGTGGAAGGTCAACCAGCACTTCAGTGGCTTAGCCTCCACCATCAGTGCGAAGTGGGCTGATTGGCAGCCCGAGCGGAAGCAGCATGGGGGCTCCAACCCCCCCACCCCAGGCCTGGATGCACTAGTAAACTGGAGTGAGAGGCTTGTGTGTGTGGAGGGGAGGTGGCTGGGAGCCTGCGGTAACTGCAGGGAAGACAGACCCTGTGGGAGAAAGGGGGAGCAATAAGGGCCGGGGCCAAAGCTCACTTGAAGTCACAAGAGAGAGCTATTAACTCCGCTGGTCTTCGGATCAGGCCCTGGGGGTGTCAGCTTTGTGCTGCGGGAGGGGACTCACAGAATCCTAGAATCTCAGAGTTGGAAGGGACCTCAGGAGGTTCTAGTCCAACCCCCTGCTCAAAGCAGGACCAACCCCAATTAAATCATCCCAGCCAGGGCTTTGTCAAGCCTGACCTTAAAAACCTCTAAGGAAGGAGATTCCACCCCCTCCCTAGGGAACCCATTCCAGTGCTTCACCACCCTCCTCATGAAACAGTGTTTCCTAATACCCAAAGAGACAAGCCCCGGCTGTTCCTGTGCTCTGGATCGGCGATGAATGGGGATGATTCAGCCCGTCCTCAAGGAGACACATTTTGGGGCAATTCTGTTCAAGCCAGGCTCTGCTCCCGCTCCCGTCCCCCCAGGCACTGAGGGCTGGCCCGTTCGGCTGGTGTTCAGCTGAGTGGCTAGCTGCCCCAGAGAGTGGCATGTGGGTACATGGGTCCTGAGCCCAGTCCTGCCAGCTGACACTCATCCCAGCGGGACCGTGGCGGGCCAGGAGACTGACTGACAAAATGGCTCCTGAGTCCTTGCAAAGCCTTCCAGGGCCCCTCCCTCTCCACTGTCATCACTCTCCCTCCAGAAAGACAGGAGTGAAAGCAAAGGGCTCAATCTCCAGCAATAGGAGAGGAATCCCCCCGTCAGGGCCTTTCGGTCCTCACCGAACCTGGTGCTCAAAGATGTTTCTCAGGGACCATGGCTGCAGGCCTCCTACATCCTCCAATCTGGTCTTCAAGTGGGAAGCTGATCAGAGTGTGAAATTGCCAGTCCCTCACCAGGGGTGTTGGCTGGCAGTATCACACACCTGGGGCATGCTGGTTCCTGTTACTACAGCACCTTCTAAGAGCCCTTCGGCCGACCCGCTGCCTGTTTCCGTTGTTTCTCTGTGGGTTCGGATGTCACACTCTGGTTCCCATTAATTCAAACCTTTGATCCTTATTTTTAAAAGCAAATAAATTGCAGCCTCAAGGCCCAAACCTGCCAAGCATCCCTAGTTTCACAGCACTGACGAAACACAATACTCAACATCTGTGGAACTCATTGAGTTTAGCGGCTGCGAGACCAAAGGCTCGCTGTGCATTGGAGCATGTGTTCGGCTAAAAGGCATTGCATCACACCAGCTGCCTTTAACATGCATCCAAGGAAGTCTCTGAACCATGCTAAGTATAACTCTCTCTGGCCTGTGTCTGTTTACCATTAAACCACTGTACAAACCAGGAATGTTCCACTGAGCCGCCTGCTCCGGGCCCTACATGCCGTGCTCCCTGACTCACCCTCGTGTTGGTTTGGCCATGGCTCTCAGGGAGGATTTTGTCCCCTTATGGAAATTTTGAATGGTGACCACTGTGTGTCCACCTAGCTGTCCTCCCACTGAGGAGCTGACACAGCTCAGTACAGCTAAGTGCTTTACGTGGCCTCAGTAATGCAGTTTGGAGAGGAGGAAGTTCTAAACACAGGCTTACCGACAGAGAATGACTTGGGGCCTAAATGAGAGCACGACCCCAGTTATGGAGAATCTCAGGGACAGGACGGAGGTGGCAACGATGGAAACTCCTGCAACAGATCCTCTCTGCTGGCTGGAAACTGTCTGAGAGACACTCCCCGGCCTCCCCCCTCCACTGGCATGCGCTGCTCTCTGCCTCCTCATGGATTAGCCCACCAGTGAGAATTCCCAGCCCAGGCAAGTCAATGAGACACCCATGGACATAAGCCCAAGTCAGCACCTGGCACCATTCATAGACTGCTGCAGAACCCACCGGGCTTGGAAGCCTGCGTGCATCAAAATTCCACCGCTACGCAGCTCACTGACGTGGCTCGCCTGGCTGGCCAGCTGAATTGGGAGTGCCCCATGCCCAGACTCTCTTCTTGTTTCACTTCAAAGAACCCCTGATTTACACTCGAGAGCACAGCATGGCCCGAAATGCTTTACCCATCACACACGGGGTCAGACTTTGCAAAATGGTGAACTGTGCACTGAACCTGGCCCTGGCGAAGATGTGGAGAGTTTTCTCTCAGTATTCCCGTGCCCCACTGTGGCACTCACGAGTGGACAGATTGCTGTTTTCTCAGACTCTTCTGTTCTCCTGGGTACATGTGAGAAATGTTTTTTCCTCCGATGGCTCTTCTTCCAGGCAGACCTAAGGGGTCAGCAGGGGAGCTTCGTTCCCAAACTGGCTCTGTGTGCTGATGGAAATAGGTCATTCCTGTCTGTGTGGTTTGGGGTTTTTTAAAGTGTGTATATATTTCCCAATACAGGACGGGACACCTCACGGGCTCTCCAATCCAATTGCACGATCACGCAGATTTAGCTGCAAGAGCAGACAACACAAAACCAGCTGCTACTGCATAGACATAACATGTTAGGGTGGGCGAAACAGGGATAAAATAGGAAAAGACGGAGATGACTAGGGAAAGAGAGGATTGGAGGGGAAAGAAAAAGAGGAGTGTTTGGTGGAATGGAGATCTGGAATTCTTTGAACTAACACCACTTTTTATCCAAACATGTCTAGAAACAGGGTCCAAATTTCTTCAGATATTGCTCTCCATGGCAACGATAAGCTATTCTTTCTTTGGCTGCCGACTCAGGCAGGTCTGAATCCGTGGTGACTCGAGGAATGTAACACTGCTCTGTGATCATGCCGTGTGGACAGGGGAGATCTGACAAACCCCAGTGGATAAGGACAGGGCTCTTCCTGAGTTTCAGATGCTGCTGCCTTGGGACACAGTGAATGCTCTCTACACACACTGCTGCAGGGCTGGGCAAAGGCCCCTCAGTGACATCGCTGTCTGGCTGGAGGATTAGTGTTTAAACAGGGTTCACATTTGTTTCCAGTTCACTCTCTACCACCAGCTGTGGAGTAATCTGGAGCAATCCGAAGAGTAGCAGAAATATTCAGCCTCTGCATTGGAGAGCCCTTTAAAGGCATCAGTGTTTATGAACAAAGACTGTTTACATAGGCTTGGAGTCACTCCACTACGCCTGCTGTTAAAACATCCTCCCAGACATGGGAGAGTTGGAACAGCCCTTCTTCTTGGCTGCTTTTATTCTGGTCCAACCACTGCACTTCCTGGCCCTTGGGCGCTTACTTTACCCCACCTTTATCGCGTCTCAGGAGCTTTGCGTGGGATGAGGTAGAAGCCCAGGATAAAGGTGATTCAGTTCTGGGCGGGGGTGCCCAGTCGGAGAGGAGACCGGTAGTGCAGTGTTGTCACCGGTATCCACAGGGAACATGTAACGAACCACTGGCATTCGGGGGTCATTTTCAAGGGAGGGTTGGGCTCCAGCTCCCATTGTGTTTGCGCCTACCTGCCCCCTGCGCCTTTAAAGCTCTCGCCCCCAGCGAGAGGGATGGAAGGAGAAGCAGATGCTTTTGTTGTGGATGTTCACAGCCCTGATCTTTCCGGGTCAGTTGCTCGGCAGGTGTAGACTGGCAGAATTCTGTTAGCATCAATGGACCCCCAGGACGGTACAGCCCACTGACAACGATCCCTAACAAGCCCTCCAGGGGCCAAGTGTCTCACATCGCTGTTCCCCAAATGGGTTTCTCGCTGAGTCTGGCAATCGAGAACTGTCGCCTTACCACTGAGCATGTGAACGAGATGAACTTCTGCTAAGGGACAGCTGAGATTTGCATTGGTTCCTCTTTGGGGCTTCAGATAATTCTAACGCTTGACCCGGTGTTACTGGGGAAAGGGAAAAACCGATCTGTGCTTGCAACCAAGGAGAGTCTTAGCAATTGTCAACACGGCATCCTCCACCAGTATCGCCGCAATCACGGCCTGTCTTTGAGGGAAGGGATGGTCACAGGAGGCCTGGGAGTCCAAAGGCTGTTTGTATCATGTCTCAACTGTGTTTGCTGCGGTCGTAACTGCAGCAGATTTGTCTAGAACTGAATGACTCAAAGAAAGGGGAAACCTTCCCGAAATTGCTTCCTCTCGAGTCTCCACTACCGTCTCCTGGAAAAAACCCATCTGCACCTAGCACTTAGCCTTTCCTGGCCGGACAATCAGCTCCCAGAGCGAACGTGCATTGAAATGAGCTGTTCTCACCTCTCTCCACCACCTGCCAAAGTGTCGCCAGGCATCCCATGACTGCTATAGCCTCTCAAACGCCCCTTTGACAACAGTCCCCCTGTTCTGCAAGCTCTCCAGGGCCTCGGGACTTTAGTAATTCCACCCACCCACTGACCCATTCAGGAGGAGGCTCGCTTGCACGCAACCTGGATTGAGCAATGAACCCTGGCAGAACTCCTTCCAACTCCACTCTCTCCTCCCCCATCACCCATCCACTCCCTGGCTACTTCCTCTCCAATCTTTATCCCTTGCCACATCCTTGTTTGTCTAGCAGAGATTGCAGGGAATGTGGCCCACGCCTGCAAATTTACGATGCTATAAAAGTGATTGATAAAGGAGCTTGCTGCCCCGGCTGTGATGTTGTTTCTTTGTCGTGCAGAGCCCTGTGCACGGGCAGATGAACAGGGATTTACCAGCATCCCCCAACAGACATCAGATGGGCTGGCTTCACACCTAGGACTCGAGGTGCCTTAGCAGCGTAAGGGTCCTGCAGGCCCCTGCCCGGTGTATGCTGCTGAAGACAAGGCCAGGCAAAGCAGGGTTCTGCCGTTGCAAAACGGGGCGTGTTGTCTTAACGAGGATACCTGCCTCCAGGGGAGGAAGCTTTTCACTTATGCAGTGATTCTATCCCTAGGGGAGTCTCTCTCTTTAGCTGGAACCAGCTTCTGCCTGTAGCTTCCCAGGCACCCTGGCACCCATCCCAGCTCAGAAGCTGGCCGCGCCATGGTGCTGAGGGTCACAAGGAGTATTAACTGCTGCCACCTTTGGGCATCAGAGTGCAGTTTGGACATGACCTGAGACATGCTGAGCAACTGCAAATCCTCCTGGCGCTAATCCCAGCTCAGGCCCCGACGTCCTGTGCAGCCTTAGACAAGTCACCTCCCAGCTATTTGCCTCAGTTTCCCACTCTGTGAAATGAGATAATGCTACAAGGATCCATTAGTCACTGTGGGAAGACTCCAATCGCTACGATGAAGTGTGCTGGGCCGTTAGCCTCCAGCGCTGGGCATGCGCTCAGTATCGATGTCAGATCTGATACAGAACCTCCCCAGGGAAGCAATGGTTGTGGGGTGTGTGTGTGTGCAAAATGCCTTGAAAACAACAGGCCACCTGAAGTCCTTGGGTGTGTCTGGCCCCAGAGGGGGGATGGGAAGAGCAGCCGCAGTTCAGCAGGGTCTCTGGCTGCCTTTCACATTCTTTTCATGCTTGCCTGGGCTCTGCTTGTACAGGGCGGTGAGGAGATTCCTTCAGCCCGGGGCAGATTTGGTTAATAACCAGAGCTCCGAGTAGGGTGACCAGATGTCCCGATTTTATAGGGACAGTCCTGATTTTGGGGTCTTTTTCTTATATAGGCTCCTATTACCCCCCATCCCCTGTCCCGATTTTTCACATTTGCTGTCTGGCCACCCTAGCTCCGAGTCCTGACCAGGCCTGAGTCTGTGCACGCCCAGCAAACCCCACTGCAGCTCCGGCAGCCCAGTGCCTGCTTCTCTGCCACTCGCGAGCTGTACACAAAGGCAGCCCCCAAAATGCCTCCCATGCACCAGCTGGGACCTGCAGATCTTATCGTTGGGAGCAGAGCATAGGCCCTGTGTGGTGTCTCTGATTCCCCTTAGCCTGGTTTCCTGGGAGCTCGTTAGCACAGAGACAAATGAAGTCAAAACTCTCTGAGCTGTGCTCTCAAGCAGAGCTTTGCAGGCAGAAACCTGAGTTCATTGTTACAGAATGTTGGTTCGAGCCATTGATCTTCTCCCCCTCACACCATAGTGGCGTCCTGCTGCCTGCTTGGGGCAGAACACAGTGCTGGGAAGAATGAAAGAGAACAAGAAAAAAGAGAATGTGAAAACGGCCCCTGGTCTGACATGGGGCCGTGTGCCCGACCACAGGGCATGGGTCTCTCCTGGCCACATCCCCTGCCATGTCACATGAGCCCCCATCACCCTGGAGTGGCTTCCTGTTGGTAAATTTTCAATGAACATCCGTTAGCCATTATGGATTCTGTGTGGGATGCGGGATATTCTGGGGAGCTCTGGCTCACTTATCTCCAGCCTCCAGACATCGTGGGATGTGATAAACCTCCTGTTTTAGAGGAAGTGACCCTGGCCAGGGGATGGAGATAGGAGAAACCCAACAAGCAGACATTTCTATCCATTCATAATAAGGAAGGGGTGCTGGGAAGCTGCATCTTCTGGTTTTCCTGCTAACAAGATATTTTAGGCTAATTAATTCCCATGGCATGATAACCTGGACTCCTGGCCTGATCACATAGCAGACCAGACCCTTGGAGCATAATATGTGTCCTTTCAGCTAGATCACTCAACCATTAGAGGTCATGGTGTGCTGGATATAGAGCTTCAGACAGGGTGTGGTGCTTGGTAAACAAAGGGGACCAAGCTGGACTCAAGCTGTGTGGAAGCCTGTTCGTGGCTGTAACCATTTGCATTAATAAATGCCTCCTATTTTAACTGGACAGTTGGAAGATAAGTGATCTATCTCCTGTCACTCCATCCCCTGTCACTGACAGTGTTTCCCTAGAGCCTGACAAACAGCAACGGAGAGGTGGCACCACTGTACCCAGAGTGCCCCTTTCAGGCAGGTGGGGGGAATCTGGGCACACGTACTTAGCATGCCTCTGTAAGGACTTGGTGCTGATATCAGCTAGTGCAGGGCTTTGCAATAGCGGATATCAGCACCAGAAAATCATAATAAAATCTGCTTTACAGGCACAAAACTTGAAAGGGGGCTTAACAGAAATAGCCGAAAGCAAAGTACTGGGCATTATATGTAGGTAGTGGGGGAGCCCCTTTTCACCCTGTCTTGCTTGATCCATCAAGTAACTCTCCAACTCCAGCCAACATGTATTACTTTTCCTCCGCCCATACATCATTCAAAGAATGCATGATCATGCCCTGACTATTGTGGGGCAAATGCTGCTTACCTCACTCTGCAGCCTGGTGGCCTTTGATCGGATTCCTCACTCCACGAGTGCTTTCCAGGAGTGTCCTGGTTGGAATCTCTGCCGTGACTGGTATTCTAAGCACAGAGGGTAGAATTGAACTCACAAGGCCTAGGTACTAACTGGGCTGTAGCAGGACTTAAGTTGCACCTCATGCTGGCTCTCTGCTCAAGGGGAAATGTCACTACCTGGAGACTGAGGAGCTGCCAAATCAAGTAATGTCCATGGGTTAACAATGAAACCTTGAGTCAGAGGAAGGATTCTACTCCGTCACAAACCTCTCTCTCTTTCCTCCCCTAGTGAATCCATGTTGTTATTACCCCTGTCAGAACAAAGGGGTGTGCATGAGGGTCGGCTGGGAAAGCTACGAATGCGACTGCACCCGGACAGGTTACTTTGGCACTAACTGCACTTCACGTAAGTTCACGTCCCATCCACCCCACCCCACCCGCCCAGGGGGAAGGTAGAAAAATAATAGCTTCTGCAAGAGGCTTCATTCAGCTACATGAGTTGGGGCTGGGCTAATCCAGCTCAAAACACTCTCCCAGAGGCACATTGAGTGGCAAGGCACTCAGCCAATGTTAGGAGCGTTGTTTCATGAACATGTGCTCCTATTGGCTGACCGAGTGCTGGTGCCAGCATGACTGTAGCCATTTAGCAGCTGTCACTAGAAAGGAAAGTGTTTTATTACTCAGTAAGAAAAGGCAATTTGTTGTTTCCTCCCAGCTGAGTTTTGGACACGACTCCGCATTATGCTGAAGCCAAGCCCGGCTTCCTATCACTTCATCCTGACTCACTTCAAGTGGCTTTGGAACATCCTCAATAACACCTTCTTTAGGGACATACTGATGAGACTGGTGTTAACAGGTGAGGCTATGCTCTTTGGTGGGAATGTTTAAAGTCCACCTTCGGCTTTGCCCACTGGGGTTCAAAGTGTCTCTTCACTCTCAGGGCATTGCTGAGATCTCTCCGTCTACCTGCTGCCCCAGCCGTGCTATCCTGTTATCTTTGCTTTCTTGTTATCTTTGTGTTTTTGTAAAGCAGACATAATGCAGCTGCACTTGCAGAATGAGGCAGGGTGTCCAGTGGTTGGAGGAGCAGGAACTGAGGCAGAACGCCTGGGTTCCATCCAGCGAAGTCTAGTGGCTGGAGAGGGGACTGGGACTCAGGACTCATCGGTTCTGTTCCCTGGTCTGGCAATGACTCCCTGTGACATCAGCAGAGCTGTGGGGGGAGAACCCAAGCCTGGCTTAGCAGGAGGACCAGGGGTGAGCTTCACAACCAAATGAATTGTCAGACAAATATCGGCGCTGTGATTCAGCAGGTGCTAACTTACCCCGTGTGCTCTGGAAAGGCCCCTGTATCCACTTGTTTTGGGCAGAACTGAACTGCAGAGTTAATTTTTTCATATCAAATGAAATTGTGTTACAAGCCTAACGTTATTTTAAACCTAATGGATGTTAATTGAAAGCTGAATAAATCTGAAAAACGTTGGCTCAGCAGGGCACTAATTGTTAAAAGACGAGTGCTGTAAAAATGGCAGTCTAAAAAACAACCAGCAATTGACTGCAGCATGGACACTGTCTGCTTGGCCAGCATGGAAAGCCATGTACAACACAACACAAAGACCCTAGAAAACCTCTCAGTGCTATGGGATGCTTTCCCGAGAAAGACAGTATGGGGATAATCCTAAGAAATCCATGAGCCCCCCACTTGCCTCCTCTTCCTCTCCGCCCATTTCTCCGTCACCCCATTTCTGTCCCCCTCCTCTGAACCTGGCTTCTGTTCTTTATCTTATCTTAATAATTTTACTTTAACTGGATTTTTATAAACCAGTTTAGTTTGTTGGTGACCTGTATAATACAAACAGTTGATTTAAAATGTAAGTTCTGACAGTAGTTTCGTATAGTATAGGTTTGTTGTTTCTGTAAATGCACTTTGAAAGTAAATAGGAAAAAATCAACAACATTAAAAAGTTTAAAATATGGAGCTCTCCAGTGCCCAGAAAGGCACTTAAATGTCAGCATGGCCAACTGCCTGTGGTGTTCTGGCAGCAGAGAAGGCTAGCACCGGGAGAATGGTCCCAGCAAACCATGAACACTCTACTCACTCATGCCGCAAAGTTTATTATCTTGCACAAATATTTTGGTTCAGCTCCTTGGAGCTCTGCGGCAGGACAGATCTCTGGCTCTGTTGCCATCTCTAATAAGATGTTTTTCTCAAACCCTGTGTGATTCATCAAGGGCTCCACTTAGAACGAGAAGCGGAGAGAATAATATAACTTCTCACTTTACATTCCTAGGGGGAATCAAGACATTTTAAAGGCAATAAGCGTCAAAGGTCAAGGAAGAGAGACAAACTCCCAATAGCAGGGCACAACCCACCCAAAGCAGAGCGAGCCCTTTTTCGTTTCTTACTTTTGTTAATGACTCAGTTGAGTGTCCCTGAGAAGGAAGTGAGAGTATTGACTTGAGACAGGTGTAGTACAAACAGGTGCTGTGCGGCTTCCCGCACACAGAGCTGTGCCGATACCCCTGAATCCCAACCCACAACCTCCCTGCTATCCTAGCCCTGGACTCCTCACACACAGGCTGCTCTGCTGATGCATGTCACCAACAGTAAATATTAAATCAGTGGTTCACTAGCCACAATGAACCTCTGCAATTGGGTGTTCATTAGAAATAAATCACTGAGTCACTAGTTACAGGAGAACAGCAAAACTTGTGAAGATTGCTCGACTCCAGATCAGGGACAGAAACGATATTTACATCTCCAAAGGAAGATGTTTACAGATCAGTTCCCCTTTTACTTACCTGCTTGGATCCGAGTTCAGGAACCTGCATTCCCCCTGCAAAGACTCCACAAGAAAACAACCCGCTGCGTACCCTGTCTCTCCCCCCCACCCCATGTCCCATTCTTTCCCACTCCTCTGCCCTGTTGTGTGTGTATGCAGTGCCACGGCTAGCCAGGCCCCGTCATACGGGTGATGTTCCAGGGACAGGTCCACATGGGAACCACCCAGAGCAGAATGAACACATGTGTGTTAGGATTGCTCGGCTGCAGGTGACTTTCTCCCCTTTCCTTTCAGTCCGGGCCAATCTGATCCCAAGCCCCCCCACGTACAACTCAGCACATGGATATATCAGCTGGGAATCCTATTCCAACGTGAGCTACTTCACCCGGGTCCTTCCGCCGGTACCTGACGACTGTCCGACTCCGATGGGAACCAGCGGTAAGTGCCTGTCTCAGCAAAGGTCACGCTCAGGATGTTCGCAAACCTGGGCGCTGGAGTCTCTTTGGACTTGGTTTTGCAGTGGCAGCATCGTAGGAACGCCCCTGTGTGATGCCTCCTCAGTCCCAATCCACAGTCACCCCTGCAGGAGAGGCAGAGGTCTGGCTCTGCATATTGCACCGGCTGCTGGCCCTGGCACCTCCAGGGGTCATTACAGCTCCCTCTCTTTCCGGGAGTTTCACTGCAATGGAAGAACAGCCACTAAAAATCAAGGCCGCTTGTGGCACCCATGTGGGGCAAGTGCTGTCCTCAGGACAGGTTGATCCAGCACACCAGGCATCCCTGCCCCCTGCAGCCCCTCGGAGCTTGTCTCACGCTGCATGCCCAGGGGAGCTGACTAGTGTGACCCCTGCAGGCTGGGGGGCCTGGTGCCGAACCCCTACTCCTGGCCCAGAGGGCAAGAAGGGCCGAGAGTCAGTGCTCCTCTGATTACCAGGGAGTGATTAGAATCCCCCTCCTGGGGACCTGAGGGCTCCCCCCCAGGGAGGGGGCTGCAGATCCTTCATCCCTGGTTCAAACCCAGCCAGTCCAGTACTCACCAAAACAGACTCCCCTGAGGGAGAGGTTCTGAGGCCATGAGGGTGAAGGCTCCGTTCCTGTCAGCCGTTGCTGGGGGTCTGGGCTGATCCATCCGCTGGGAGTTTGGCAACGGGCTCTGGAGGACGAACACCCTCCTCAAACGACACCAGGCTGAGATACCGCATAGGGTGACCAGATGTCCTGATTTTATAGGGACAGTCCCAATATTTGGGGCTTTTTCTTATATAGGCTCCTATTACCTTCAACCCTCTGTCCTGATTTTTCACACTTCTTGTCTGGTCGGCCTAATACCGCGTGGGTCCACCCTGTCCTGTCACTGCCGGTGCTGTGCCTGCTCTGTGGATTCCCAGAGGCCCTCATGTCTCCAGCGCTATCAATGGACCATCTTTAGGAGAGCAGAGCCTGGGGGATTGTCCTCCATGTCATGGCAGGAGCGCTAGGTGACGGCAGCCACGCTGCGGGTTTGAACTGGCACCTGCCCCGTCGGGAATACAGCCCCGCAGGGGAGAACTGTTCTCATTCATGGTCAGCTAAATTGGCAACATGCTGCTAATAGCTGCAGTCCTCCCAGCCTCCCCGCCCCCAGCCTCCCTCCCATCTTAACCTCACCCTCTCCAAGGACCCAAACAGGGTTGAAGCCCTCAGAGGAAAGCAAAGGCCCTGCCCCAGCCTTTGAAACACCTGGAGCTCGGAGCATTTACTTTGTTAACGGACTAGCAGGGCCCAGCAAGTGCCGCAGAGCCAGCGGGACGAGTGAACGCGTCGGGCTGCGGTCGGAGCGAACCTGGGTAGGTTTTATCTTTGGGTCTCCACTGGGAGCGGGCTGCTTGCTGCCACTAATTTCTGTCCAGACATCCAAGGTACACGTGAAAACCTCCGTGCAGAGAAATGGTGCGTGGACGATAGTGCTCTGGAGATGCTGATAGATCATTATTTAGACAAGTGTCTCCCACTGACTTTAATGGGTGACAGCCGAAGCCATCCCCATGTGACACCCTGATAGTTGCTCCTGACCTGCACTGACTTGCAAATAAGTAACGGGATGGCAGAGCTGCTGGTGGCTTCCTGGCCCCCCGAGCCAAGGGCAGAGACACCCCTCTTCTCCCTGAGACTCCTCCGAGACAGGGGTTACGGCTGCGTCGCTCGGAGGCATAAGGCATCTGGAGACCCCACTGGCTGGATACACTGAGAAGCGCCCAATTTGGATTTGTTTCCTTCCTTTGCAGGGAAGAAGCAGCTCCCCGACCCTCAGAAATTTGCAGAGAGGTTTCTGCTCCGGCAGCAGTTCCAAACGGGCCCCCATGGGACCAACCTGATGTTTGCCTTCTTCGCACAGCACTTCACTCACCAGTTCTTCAAGACCTCTGGGATTATGGGGCCTGGCTTCACCAAGGCCCTGGGCCATGGGGTAAGGAGAAGGGCCTCCCGTGAACCTGGCCCATGTCTCACAGGGGGCTCCCCGTGGAGCCGGCTGCTCCAGCAGTCTGAACGGGAGAGACGCTTGCAGCTGTGCGAGGTCACCCCCAGCGCTACCCACACCTCAGCTCCTGCATCCAAGGCTCAGAGCGGCCGGGGTTCACGTCCTGAAGAGGGAGGGGGGAGAGCAGGTGCACAGACAGAGAGGGGACTGAAGGCGGAAGTGCCTTCCATGACTAGGCCATGGGGGGATGCCTGTCCTGGAAGAAGCAGAGACCTCCAGGCTGCAGAGCTCTCGCCCTACCCAGCCCATCAAATGGCTCCCAGCCCCCAAGACTGCTTGGAACATCAGACTGCCGCGGGCAGGGACTGCCGGTGCTCATGACATGGCCGCACCATGGCTACAGAGTGAATCGCTCGTCCCCTCAGCTGGGGCTCCCGGGGTCCCTGTCAAAGGCTGGGCCTGGCTGCTGGTGGGGCCCAGGGTCAGCTGAGTGGCCCAGCTTGTCTGCACGAGCCGTGCGCCCAGCGGGTGACGCCGACCTCTCTCCGCAGGTGGATCTTGGGCACCTGTACGGGGATAACCTGAAGCGTCAGCACCTGCTGCGGCTCTTCAGCGACGGGAAGCTCAAATATCAGGTATAGCGGGTCTCAGCCTGGGGCCCCCAGCCACCCGTGTGCTGTGCTCAGCCAGCACCTCTCCCCACACCTGAGCGTGTCACGGGCTCCCTCCCACGGCCACTGCCGGGGAAACCTGCTGCCAGGTCTGAGTGTAAGGCCACTGGGGACTCTCTCTTCACTGAACCGCCTCTGAGCCGGCAGGTTCAGCTCACCCGGGAGCGTGACCAATGCACGGACCCCAGGAACTTCCTCCTGCTCCTCTCCAAAGCACCGCTAAGCCTTAGACACCCACCTTCAGCCCCTTCCGCTCTGGACAGGGAAGCAGGACTCCAGGGCTTTGGCTGCGACTGCCCCTGCTGTAAAGCGAGTCCCCTTTAGACCGGAGCCCAGGGGCTCATGTAGGGAGGTGGTGTTAACGCTGATCCGGAGCCAGCTGAGGCTGGCAGTGCTGGAGCCCGGGGGCCTGCTGGCTACCCAGGGCAGTTGTCTCCATTTCTTCCCTTGCTGCCAGCCTGTTCTTGTCTCCCCAAGCTAGTGAATGGAGAGATGTATCCACCCACGGTCCTCAAAGCCCCGGTTCACATGATCTACCCTGCCGGCATTCCCAAGGAGAAGCAGCTGGCTGTGGGCCAGGAGGTGTTTGGCCTGCTGCCGGGGCTCATGATGTATGCGACCCTCTGGCTTCGCGAGCACAACCGAGTCTGCGACGTGCTGAAGCAGGAGCATCCGACGTGGAGCGACGAGCAGCTCTTCCAGACCACCCGCCTCATCCTCATAGGTGAGAGTGTGTGTGTGGGGGGGGGGGGTGGGGGGGGGGGGGACATGGGCCCTGGGGAGAGCAGGGGGCTGGGGGAGGTGACTGGGGATGATTTAACACAGCACGTATTAAATGCCATCCAGTCCTTTCTCCTATGCAGGATTATTCCCTGTGCTCCAGGGCTTTGTCCTGTCCAATTTTAAGTGCCCCATTGGTTCCTCTGACCCCCAAGACCAGCCCACATCCCTATAGATCTCACTTTGGGGCACTGCCTTGTTTTTTCAGCCTATGTTTTCCTTTAGTTAACTTCAACCCATTATCCAGACTAGACCCCGAGGCACCTTCGACAGCTCTTCTCCCGGCTTGCTGGGTGCACCCTCAGGCTGTTTCCCTGTCCCACCCACCTTGGTGATCATTCACCCCAGCTGCTCTGGTGCTCGTTATTGGCCCTCGTAACACAGCAGCAGTCCCTGGCTCAGACGATGAATCGGTCCCAAGGGGGAGCACTGGGAGGGTCAGCACCAAGACAACATGCTAGGCTGAGACTTACCCCAGAAGGGATGATTCTCCGCTAACATATTCCACGTGTACACCGCTGCCCCCCGACTGCAGCGTGACACACTCCTGGCTCACACCTGCCTTTCTAGGAGGCGAAGAAAAGCCAGATGAGCCAAGAGGTCACACGTGACACAGGAACCTCCTTTATGGGACCTATGAAGGCAGATCCAGTACAAGACACTGGATGTTTAATCCTATCACACCTCTGTCCTGGCCAATCACCAGAGCACCCATGGTGATGGTCTCTCTCCACAGGTGGTGCTAGCTCACTGTGGGCCCTAAGCAGGAATATTTCCCTGTTCCCATATTGATTATGAGCAAATAGGAGGACCCTTTGCGCTGCTCGGGGCCCTCAGCAATTGTCTCGTCTGCTTATGCCAAGCGCCGGCTCTAATCTCTCTTAAATGGTCCGAGCTCCAGTTGTGAAAACGCCGGCGCGTTGACAGCCAGAAGCTGCTGCCCAGTAGCTAGTTGTCCTGCAGCCGCTTGCCTCTGCGGCTGGCTGACGCTCCGCTTCCCTGCGCGTCTCTCCTCGCCCTCCCAGGGGAGACCATCAAGATCGTCGTTGAGGAATACGTGCAGCACCTCAGCGGGTACCTCCTGGACCTGAAGTTTGACCCGGAGCTGCTGTTCGGCGTGCAGTTCCAGTACCGGAACCGGATTGCCGTGGAGTTCAACCAGCTCTACCATTGGCACGCGCTGATGCCGGACTCGTTCGTCGTCCAGGGGGAGGAATACAGCTACGAGCAGTTTATTTACAACACCTCCATGCTTCTGGACTCCGGGCTGGAGGCCTTGGTGGAGTCTTTCTCCAAGCAGAAGGCAGGACAGGTATGGCCCTGGACACGGTGCCTATCCGCCAGAGGCAGGGAGCAGCCCGCTGGGGGAGGGAGGGCTGCATGCACAGCCCCACGGGTGCGCATCTTGCTCTGCAGTGCGAGGGTGCCAGCAGGCTGTATGACTTGCAAGGGGCATGGGAAGTGGCCACGTCTCATAGTGGGGCCCCAGTCTGATGTGGGGAGGATGTAAGGGGCAGGATGACTCCTAGTGCTCCCCCCACGGCAATGCCGCTGCTCCCTGCCTCTCCCAGCTGGGGGTACCTCATTGGCACAATCCACTCCAGGGGCGGGCAGCCCCTGGCACATCGTGAGGGCTGCCGTAACATAGGCAATAATCAATGTGTCTGCAGCACGTTCAGCCCATTCTCCTTCCCCCAAATCATCTTTAAAGGCCAGTGGCTGTGAGTCAAACCGCTCTCCCGGAGCTCCCGTAAAGGACAACAGTCTGGCCTCAGCCATTGTTCTCTGCTGCCATTGTGTGGCTGTTTCCTTTCACTAATTCACATTTACAGTGGTTGAGGCTTCTCTTTCTCTCCTCTCTTCTTGGGAATCTTTTATTCAACCCGGGGAGTCGGATATTCCCATTTGCTGCTGTCTGAATGCCCACTAAGGGAGCAAGCTGGAAATAAATAATTGTCCCCCTTCCGTGGACAGGTTACAGCCCAGGGTTTTCTGTAGGCTTGGAAGGATCAGATTTGTGTTGGTAAATTGTTGATTTCACGGTACACAAACCAGTGAAAAAAATATTTCTATTGAAATTTACAGATAGGCAAAGAAAGAAAAATGCCACTTGAGAACTTTTGAGAGTTTGGTTTAAGGATATTTCCTTTGTTTGTTTTGCTGTGAGGTTGAAAATTTGTGTTTTAATGGTTTTAAAACTTTTCAATCTTAATATCTATTGTCATTAAATCACTATTGTCTGATATGTCCCCCCCATTGTCTGATCATCCAATAATTCCCTGCAACTGTGAAAACTGAAATAGATAGAAAAAAAAATACTTAAACATCAATATCTATCAAAACTATAAAAAATACAAATGGAATTCTCCAAACCTAGTCTTCTAGCATTTTCCTCCTCTGATCACTGTTGGGGATTGGGTACCATGCCAGATGGGACATTTGTCTGATCCGGCCAGGCAGCTCTGACACAGCTCTGGTAGTTAGCATTTCTGGTGGTTCTCTCTCTCTCTGCTGCTGTGACCTGTGATTTTGATTGTCTTCAGTCATGTGTCATCTATGCGATGGATGCATTAGAAAAACCAAACGAGACGTGTATTCTGGCATACTTGTCAGAGCTTTCTGCAGTTCCAAGTGGAAGGACAGTGCTGGACTGTAACAGAAGTTTGCTCTTCTTTTACTCTTCCTGTGTTTCAGATCGGTGGGGGACAAAACATCAATAGACACCTCTTGAAAGTGGCTGTTGGAGTTATTGAGGAATCACGGCTGCTAAGGCTTCAGCCCTTTAACGAGTACCGGAAGAGGTTTTCCATGAAGCCCTACGAATCCTTCCAGGAGTTAACAGGTCAGATTTCATGATCTACATGCTGCTGCTGGCCATGTGTGGCTGGTAAGAGGCTAGCACTGCCCTCCGGGTTCCCTTGGCCAAAGGCAGACGCCTCACGTACGGTGTGAGATCACAGACACGCAGCTCATCCAATCAGTGGCCCTACTGTAGGCTTTCAAACTGATTGATGTATAAATATCCCACCACAGCTTACTACTCACCCCACTCTGAAAACTGCCAGGTACTGCCTACTTGATGGGGTTGTTACTGGCTGTAGGGCAGGCCTGTGGGTGGGACGTGGCCCCGAGTGTCGTGTGTTACAGAGAGAGCAGCTGAAAAGTCCTGTGTCATGTGTGGATTTGGAGCTTCCCTTCGGAGTGACTGTTTCACTAAGACATTCTGACTCTCTCTTGATGCAGGAGAAGAGGAGAAAGCGGCGGAACTGGAAAAGTTATACGGAGACATTAATGCCATGGAGTTTTATACTGGTTTGTTGCTTGAGAAACGCCAGCCAAACTCTATGTTTGGGGAGAGCATGGTGGAGATCGGAGCCCCGTTTTCCCTGAAAGGGCTTTTCGGAAACCCCATCTGCTCCCCAGAATACTGGAAGCCCAGCACTTTCGGCGGCTCGACTGGCTTTGAGATCGTAAAGACGGCTTCGCTCCGGAAGCTCGTGTGTCTCAACGTCAAGCATTGTCCGTATGTGGCATTCCACGTGCCGGATCCTAGCACAGAAACAGGAACAACTGGTGACCAGCAAAACGGCAAACCATCCACTGAGCTCTAGTGTCACTGTGGCGCCACTGGGGCTGGGCCAATGAGCTTCCTCCTTCATTCTTATCCTAACGATCCCTGTTGTACCCCATGGCCTCGGGTACAAGGCCCTCCCTTGCAGAGGGAGACAGGCACAAAGGAGGACAGACCGCTCCTTTCACCATGTACCAATAGAATAGGAGGCCCTCTGGTTCTGGCCATTATCCACACCCGGGGCTGGGAGAGGGGAAAGGAGAGGGAGGCTGGTACCAGCTCAGGGAGAGCCTGAATCGTCTAAATGCTACAGCCACCATAAGGGTCTATCTCCACTCAAGCTGCCTCTTCTGCTAGCAAATTCCCTGCTCTAAGCCAGCTCTGGGGTTTCCAGTGGACTTTCTGCCTCTCGGATGCTATCCAAGCCTTTGCTCTCAGTATCTCTGCCAAGGCAGCTTTCATGCACCCGACCGCAAGGCACCCTACGCCCGCCAGCTGGGCAGGGGCGGAGCAGGACACCGCCACTCTTCCGCCCCAGCTGCCCGTCACACTTGCCCATCTCTCAGGCTGCTCTTATTTTCCTGCTGTGGCCAAATAGCTTGTATGTTTATATTGTGGAACGACCGCCCCAGAGGGCATCCTTAGGCATCACAACAATGAGGATTTTCCTCAGAGGGTCTCTGGTTTGGACAGAGAGGGGAAAAAAAATCATCCATAGCCCACTCTATGCCTCAGTTTTTCCCCTTCTCCCATACACATACAAGGTCAGCAACCCTTCCCCGGCTTGAAGAATGTCTGGGAGGGGGCCGGGGTGAGAGCAGACCCCGGGGTGTTACTCCACATGACATGGCTGGGGCACACACGTACTGCACAGGTCGGAGCCTGTCCTAGGTTATTCCCTATACAAACCAATCCGAGCTCATTCACTTCTCACACGCCCAGCTCAGCCAGTTTTCAAGGTGACCCCCTGAACTGCATGCACCATTCGGCACTGGCCTGGAAGAGCTCGCCGTCCATCTTCGGGAACCCGGTCCCGTTAACCCGCTGAGTGGGCTCTGGCAATAAACAGAGAGCTCCACCTGCTCCAGTCTTCGCCAGTGCAAGGTGGAAAGCAAAGGGCTTCTGAGAGAGCAGGAAAGCTGTTGAGTTTCATGCTTCTTGGGAGGCATGCGAGCTCCATTGTGCAGCATCACGTGGAGTTTAAAATATAGCTGGGAAGTAGATATTGCTGAGGTGTGACGGGCTGAGGGAAAATCGGTCCGCGCTGATGGAAACCCCACTGAATGGGAAATTTAAACCTAGACCAGCCAAAGAACCACACCAATGTACCACAGGGAGCAGTGCTTAGGTGTCAACTAGGCAATCTCTTAATAGGCCTTTTCTGCCTCTAATTGGATTGGGTCCGGATTCTGTCACCCTGACGCACTTTGAGAAGTGGCCCCACTCCACAAGCGGTCCCACTGGTCCCACAGAGGAAGGTACAACTCCGTGCAAGCAAGGTTATCAAAATCTGGCCCTTTGAGTCTATGGGTCCTAAACATTCCTGGTGTAAATAGCTCAGAAAATCCTGTTCCGAGAGTCCATATGCCCTGCCTCAGGCCTCATGAGGTTCCAGGGTCCAAAGCTCATTACAGACCTAGGAGCATCATTTTCCTGCCCTATACCCCCCCCCCCCCCATTTCTAACAGCCACTGGTCTGCGCCTCAGTAAATACACGGACTGGTGATGAGCAGAGATGTTCTAATCCTCAGGCTAGCATTGCAGACACGCAGCTCTCTGAGGGATACAGTTGTTTGGAGGGTATGAACACTCCCCTGTGTTCGGTTGTGACCCCAATAAAAGAGAAAAGTGATTTCACCTCCAGGCAGATGGAGAATAATAATGGCCAGCTGAGTTCTTCCGGAAGAGTTTCGGGCATTCACTCACCAGGCAAGTACTAAAGAGAGCATGGTGTGTGCGGAGGAGCTGGCCAATCCCTGGCGTTCAGGTGAAGGGCTCTGGCCAGGGTACAGTGCACAGCAGTGTGGGAGTGGGGACTGGTGATCTCTGTAGCATTATAACAGCGTAGCCAGTTGAATGTCTCAGAGGGTAAATATCCTTTGCTTTAAGAGAAGCCCTGGGAGCCTGCTCCCCTCTCTTCCCATCTGCCATCTCTTAGCACCTTTATTCCCCAGCACCACCGTCCAGCTCTGCTCCAGCCACCCAGCCCGTCTCTTGTGCTGTGGTCAATAGACCACCCCCCCCCCAGCCATGCAGGGAGCCCCCAAGATGAAGCACTGATCTCCCAGTTGTGTACGGCCCCCTCCCTCCTAGGCAGCCTGCTCACACCACAGCGGCTGTTGTGTTATTACTGATGAACTTACCGCAGGCTGACATTTCATCCCAGTCACCATGGGTTTATTTTAAAGCTCCAGATGCTGACAACACAGAGCTTACATTCTTACACAGCATCTCTCTAGCCGAACATCTGTCCCTACGTTAATCTCCCCCGGCAGGGTTCTGTGTCCACATCCCAGAACGAGATATCCAATCAGTCTCACATCTCCATGGCAGACACACCGAATGCTTCCTGCACTTCTTCCGTTCCATCAGAACAGGACGTGTTCTGCTTCAGGCACAGGGCACTGCAGTGTTTGTCTATCATCTCCTGTGTCCTTCTGTGGATGTTCCCAGGACACAGGGCTTTGCAATCTGCACAGTAAAACAATGGTCTTGTAACTGTCCTCAATTCATTCTCCAAGCCAAGAGTGTCCCAAGCCCTAACTGTGACTCTATCGACACACAGGGCCAAGGGATTTGGTAGCCTGGAGTGAGTTCTTGCTATTTCTGGCTCGACATTCTGCAGCTGGGGGTTTTGTGGCTGATGTAGCACAGAGGAGACGACTCAAAAGCTAGAGACAGGAGCAGATGAGGAGGATCAAAGAACCAGAGGCCACAGTAAGAACAAACATCCATATACATAGCAGAATATTCTGACCCACTTCAGAGCTCCAGTCACCAGGGCCGGCGGCTGCTCCTGGGCCTCACTCTGCCAGGGGAAGAGTTATTTTGTTCTTTTCAAGATTTCACTGGGTCCGTTTTACTCCAGTCACAAAACACTCCTGGGCCCTGTGAAAGTCAGAAGGGTGTGTGAGCAGGACCCTCTGTGCATGAGAATTCACAAGAGACTCAAGAAATGCAATTCTCCATAGCAGCAGCAGGCTTAGAAGCTGTGCAGTAAAGAGCACGATCGGCAGAGTTTTTATCCAGGAGGATCCCCAAACCCTATTAACAACCTATACACATGGTAGGGATTGTTTCTGTCCCCCACTAAAATGCAGCCACTTCTGAGACTGAACACATGAGCAGCTGAACAACCACAGCAACCACACACAACAGTCTGGAACAGAAAGTGAATCAAACAAGTTGGAAATTGGAAGTGCAGAAAAACACCTAAGATGGAATTTGGCCAGGACAACCCTGGCTTTGCTCTGAATCTTTACTGACCAATCACACCCATGCAGTAAGGCTCAAATACCCTCTCTGGCCTGGCAGCCAATATGGGCCCAATGTCCATGAGACAGGTTTGACCCACCCTGTCTGGCCCAATGTACTGGTACATACAGAGCCAGCCCCTAACTTCAGAGGGGAAAATCATTTGTCTCCCCAATAATCCATTTTAGGTAGAGACCGGATACTCTGCTGCAATTCCCAGGCAGGATTCCCAGAGCGACAGGTTGACACAGCCGGTCTCCTGCCCTCTGCCTAGCACCCTGCAATCAGAAATACAATCGCAGCAACAGCCGCAATGGCGCTTACCTACCAGGTCCTACCTGCGAATCTGGCTGCTGGGACGCTGCCCCTAGATGAGATGAATCAGAGACAGTCTGAGGGGCTGCGGACATCTCTGGGCCGCAAGGGTACAGGTGTATTTCCACGGTAACAGACATCCTGGCTAGTCCAGAGCTGGGCTGATCTCCGGGAGGGGAGCACTCCGCCATCCCCACCTCTGGGGCTGCAGTCACTTGGCCATGATTCCCACCAGCGTTCCTCCCGAGCGGTGCGATGCTCTGGAGCCGCGGCTCAGGCCCGTGGAAATACAGCGTGGTGCCAATGGGCTGGAGAGCCGGAGAGGTGGCAGAGCACAGTCCAGGGGGCCTTGCACCAGGCTCCCCGGGCCTGGCACTCTTCAGCTGCGCGGGCACAGAAGGGGGTGGAGCGTTGTGAGGACTTGGGTGTTTCTCCTGAGGAGCAGACTCCCGCTGCAGGGACACCGGGGAGTCCTGGCACGAAGCAACATGCACGTCACAAGGCGCAGAGAACACAACTGGAGCCGTGCTCCTGCCCAGGGATTCCTAAGCAATGCGACAATAGCTCTGTGAGTGACACAGGATACAACCCCGAGCCCAGATAGCACAGTGAGGGGCAGGAGACATTAGACAGACGAGAGAGACCCAGGAAATACGGCAGATTAAAGATGCGGCGCCAGACCCTTTCTGCTGTACAGCGGCTAGCTTCACTGACGTCAAAGGAGCTCCCTTCTCCTGCCGAGGGGCTGACCCGCCGATTGAATACAGCATCACCTGACTGGAACTGGAGTCTCCGACAGGAATGGGAAGCTCTATTGCGATGAGGCTGGGAGAGAGGCTAGTTCACAGGGACCCACGACACAGGTGAGTGGTGACGTGAGATACCGGGTGGGGAACAGAGGCAGGGATCGCGGTGCTGTGCTGCAGTACGGGGGGGCGGAGGGGAAGGTGGTTCAGAGAGCTTTAATGGGGGGGGACAGCTACCGGAACAGAAGCAGGTGCACCTTACCACTGCCCCGGCCTGTGCGGTCTGCGGAGCCTCGTCAGCAGAAACACCCGGGGGTTCCTCTCGGTGCCCAGCCGCCTCCGCAGGGAGCGTGGGCTCGGAGTGCAGCAGGCTGGGGGACATACTGGTGTCGTACTGATTCTGCTCAGCAGCGTCGACAGCGCATTCAACCTCAAAAGCCCTGTGGGTGGAGAGGGGTCAGGGCTGTATTTTAAATGAAAGCCACGTCTCGGTCATTTCATCACCGACTCACCATGTTCACAGCCTGTCAGTCCAGGTAGCAGGGCTCCTCCATCTGCCAATCACAGCCCACCTTACCCTGCTCCCACTGAAATACGCTGCCCGAAGGGATCTCACTGATTCGACTGCAGGTAAATCTCAAGTGGGAAAGTCTCTCATACATATTTCTGAGTGAGCCCATCCCCGCAGCCCATTCCTAGGTGACCCCCGGAGCGGCTGGCCCGGAGTGTCCCTTAGTGCCCGAGCACATCTGAGCTCTAGAGCTTTGCTGCTGGGACACAGGATTTGAAACCACATCTAGCCTCACCACTGCACAGTGCCATCGTGTGGACAGTGGGACAAACGCACCTGTTCTCGTACGCCTCGTCCGCATCCAAGTAATTTCTCCTTCTCCGGGAATTAGAGGGTTTTCGAGAAGCTGCAGGGAAAAGCAGATGTGTTTATTCAGCCGCATGGCAAAGTGCAGGGGCAGGGCCAGCTGTCATGCCAGAGCAGCTGGCCATCTGGTAGAGACAGCGCATCGGTCCTTACGGGCCAGTGACTGCAACTCCTAGGGCAGTGTCCAGAGACCGCCACGAACCCACCAAGACGCCCAGGCGGCAGCACCGCTGAGCGCGTGCGAGATGCGGTGTCGGAATGGCAGACACTGTCCGAGTTCACCCTCACGAGACCCACACTCTCCGCATTCCTGCACGTGTCTGCTGTAAATCATCGTCCCAGGGGCCTGGCGTCAGGGAGGGCGTGAGTGGCTTTAAAGTCACTCCCAGCACCTTCGTCTTTGCCCCCTTGGTAGACGGGGGGGGGGGGGGGGGGGGGAAGAAGGGGAGGACTGCATCCTGGCTACGTGCACACATCTTTCATCAACAGGCGCGTGCAGGTTTGGAGCAGAGATAGGCCTGAAATCTGGATCCACACGTACTCAAGGATCAGGGTTTGGTCCGGCCCATTGAAGAGATGAGCCAGCTATGATGTACAGATCCAGAGCTGAATCTAAACAGGGGCTGGGGCTGCTCAGATCTGGGGTCCTGCTCAGGAATCAAATGCCGGAGGGTCATCCCAAAGGCTGTTCCCCCATATTGCCAGCCTCAGTGAGAGCGGGACAGCACAGATACCTGCCAAGGACACACCCAGAGCTTTCACCACTGCTCCAAACTCCTCCTGTCTGAGGTTTGCACGGGGGCGTTATGCCCCTAGAGAACATGCTGCCTTTTGGAAGCCAGGGCTGAAATACTCACAGGTACTCTTGCCTTTATAGGGCTAAACCACCCTGAACACGCCCGATCCCGTCTGATCTCGGAAGCTAAGCAGGGTTGGGCCTGGCTAGTGCTTGGATGGGAGACCTGCTGGGAATACCAGGTGCTGTAGACTTAACATGGGTGTGGGGCTAGCAACTCCACCCCATAAGGGAACCAATTGCTACTGAAACACCAACACCAGTTGGTGGCCAATACCCCGGCTGGGGGGTGACGGGCAGAAAGAGAGAGAGAGAGAGAGAGAGAGACTCTTGCCTTTGGCGTGCTCTATTTTCTGGCGGAACGAATACACTCCCATGGAAATGAATATCAAAGCCAGAGACACGGAGACTCCCACCACCACCGGGATGTCGTGTTTCTCCAGGACAGGGAGCCAGCTGGAAGCAGGTGGAGATTTCTGCCTGCAAAGGGACAGCAGTCAGGCCGTGGGCACCTAACTTGCATTGTGGATCTGGGTTTCAGATCAGAACAGCAGGCAGATGGAATGAACGGAAGCGGCTGGGCGCTGGGCGTTACCTGGCTGTCGTGACTGGAAGCTGGGTGCCACTGTCCTGTTCCCTTCGGGTGGGCAATTGGACCATCCCTGTAGCATTCGCAGCGGGCAGAGAATACGCCTTGCTCCTGTTGCGAGTGGGAATTTCCTTGCCCCAGATCCCGGAGGGAGGCTCGATATCTCCAGGCGGCCTGTGGGCGGCGCTCCCTGCCGGGGCTGCCATGCCGCTTCCTTCACCTTCCTGCTCCAAGGGCAATGCCAGGGCAGAAACCTCTCCTGCAGGCCGGGCCCTCCCCGGGGCGGAGGAGCCAAAGGCTGGAGACAAAGAGAGAAGCGCTGCCCTGACGCTAGGGGCCCTGTAGGATGGTCGGGGAAACGCCAGCCAGAAACCTTTACTCCTGGGGAGGGCGGCACAGAGCCTGAGGCCTGTTCTGGAGCAGCCCCTGGGGTTGAAGTCTCCAGGCAGGTGGACGATGGCCAGCGAGCCATTGGGGTTGTGAACCCCCCACATCCGCATGTCTGGGCGGTGACAACATGCCCAGAAGAATGAGAGCCCTCAGCCAGCCAGGGCCGAGGGAGCCCCGGGGAAGTAACACGGGCACTGGAAAGGCACCATGCGCCTGACAGAGTGTTCATGTGGGCGAGAGGCGAGCGAGGCCCAGCCACGCGCAGGCCAGTGCCAGCAGCAGGCTCACATGCCATGAAGCCCTGGAGGAAGCAGAGGGATGATGCCTGCAGCAGATGGAGCAGCGGTGCCCAGGTGGACAGCGCACCCTGGAGGGTGTCATGCAGGAGAACGCTCGTGGCACCCCCCTGGACACGCACAAACACATCACACTCACAGGCTCCGGAATCTGGGCTGGGGCCGGGATGTGGTGGGGAGCTGATTCCCCTTGTGGGAGCTGCCTCACTTGCTTTCACCAGGGGGACCCTGGTAGAGAGCCCCTCTCCTCTGGCAGCTGCTTGTCTGAGCTGCAAAACAAAGTGAATTGGATACGCTGTCAGTCTGGCGGAGGGGCAGGCCCAAGCCCCGTGGCTGGGGGTTCAGCCTGGGGGCATCTGCACCTGCAGCAGGCCTTGTGTTAGCCTCATCATGGCCCCATCTCCTCGCGTGGGGCCCTGCCAATCACCATGCTCCGGTCTCTGGGGCAGCGCCTAACATGGTCTAATGCAAGTGTGAGCCAAGCACTGCTTCCTCCTGCTGCCAGGCGACCTCCCGCAGAGCGAGGCCCTGCTCTCCCCAGGTCATGGGCAGCCAGGTAAGGAAATGGCTGATGGTCGCCCATCGCTGCTCCAATCCCAATACTGGGAGAAAAACATCCCCAACTTGACACCTCCTGGGAGGTTCCGCTTTATCCCACAAAGGGGAACCGGACATTGGAGTGAAATCCTGACCCCACCGAAGCCAGGCTCTCAACCACAAAGCTTACATGCCAGATGTACCTGCAGGAAGCTGGTGATGGAGGCTGGGGTATTTCCAACTCCCTCGTCCCAAGTGTTCATTTCTCCATCTATAAAAGATCAGGTGTGTGTCACTGTGGGAGTGCTGGAGACCCCATCACCCCCGATTTCCCACGTACATCCAAACCCTTTGCGCATCCTTCCCAGACAGTCTCCATCCTCTCCAGCAAAAGGAAAAATAAGAAAGAGTCAGGATTCTCTGGAGCTCATTAGCCAGAAAACCCATCTGTCTCCTTCAGGAAAGTGGGGGGCCCAGACAGACAGGCCTGGTCAGCAATGGCTGCTAGCAGACTCATATGTTACCCCAGTAGACCGTGGCAAGATGTGCTCTCTCTCTCACCATTCATGGTCAGCATCGCCGGCCTGCTGTCCTTTCCTGCTGTATTCTCAGCAACACAGAGAAAGAAAGGGAGCCCCCCTGAGCCCAGGAACATTGCTGAGAGCTAAGGTCAGCAGTGCCTCTGAACCTCGTGCAGCGGGAATCTGAGGAGCTGCATCATAAGCAGCAGAAAAAGGAGTCAGTGGCTGGTTCAGCGGAGCTACAATCTCCCCTGGGCAGGAGGTAAACGCTGCAAAGGACAGAATGGACAGTCCAGTGACAGCTCTCACCCTTCCACAGGCAGAGATGGAGCAGAACTGCACCCAAAGCAAAAGGACGGATCTGAAACAACCCAGGCCATTCAGAGCAGCAGCTTGTGTTTGGGGCTAGGGGGCTGGATCAGAGCAGGCCAAGTGCCACAAGCCAGCATGGCTACCATAGGACTAGCCTCCAGAAACTAGCTGGATCAAAGGGCCTCCTGGCGGCCAATGTCTGCTGCCCTTGGCCATTCAGAACTCTGTGTCCCAGCTGACGGAGCTCATTTAGCCCTGGGGCTTTGGATGCTTTAGGACTCCACAGCGATTCCTGGGTATGCGTCTGTCTCTCTGGACCCATCAGAACAACTCCAGGGACTTTATTATGGTGGTGGCCCTGCCAAACGCTGCAGCGCAGCTGAGTGACAGGGGCAGAGGCTTCCTCATGACACTCACCCAGTTCCGCACTGCACTGGCTGCTCCTCAAGTAGCAGTTCTGTATCACACTAGAAACGAGCACATAGAGTGCTACAGTCCCCATGGCTCCAGCGCGGTGCTCACGGCTCGAGGCTCTGACGAGTGCCTAAGAGACACGGAAATACTGGATGTGAGCAGGGCAGCACGACAAGCTCCTACCCCGGTCCTCTTCTTCTCGATCACCTAATCCCAGCCTTAGCCGCTTACCCTTTGCAGAACTGGCTTTCTTGTGGTGTGCCCAGATGCCACCCTGCTGGGCACCCTTCCAGTGCTTGTCATAAGTCACCAATCGTTGAGTCACACAAGCACATTACAGATACTTGCCCAGAGTCACTCTTCGTCCCTGCCAGAAAACACTAGACTGTGCTGCCCCACCAATGAGAAAAGATCGGTGTTGAAATCTAGGTCCCTAAGATCTAGTCCTAGCTGTGCCACTGACTCATTGTTGACCTTGGGCAAGTAACATAACCTTGCTCCGTTTGTCCAGCTGCAACACTGGGGCACTATTTACCATAATGCATTATTGGTGCAGCATTCGCACCTAGAGACCTCTGCCCCCGCACAAACTTGTAACAAAAAGAGGGCCCTGCCGCAATGACCTTACAATCCAAGACAAGACCAGAGTCTTGGGGCTGTGCAGATTCATTAGTGGAGTCTGTAGAGTCCTTTGAACGGGAAGGGCCAAGTGCTCTTACTAGCTGCAGTCCATGACTTCTCATTTTCCTGGGGGTTGGCCTGTCCTTCGGCTTGGCACTAGATGGCGCATGTATCCCATGAACCAGGGACACTATTGTCACTTCCATCAGGAGTCCACCTTAATTTATTAATGTGGGTTGTGACAAAATGGCCGATGTTGGTATGGAAGGTCCTGGGAAGGGGGCAGAGGAAGGGGAAGGGGTCTGAGTTTGCTTCTCACTCTGAGACCCATCCCCTCTCAACCCCTGCAGGTTTCTTACCCTCTTCCCCCTTAGGTAGGGTTACCCTCGGTCCTTGACCCTGGGGGAGGAAGTCTCCCTGATCTGCTGGGGCAGGGTCTCCCTTCCTCCAGTTCGCTGGTCTTTCAATTCTCAGCAACACATCTCCAAACTCCAGTCCTCTCTTCTTCCTCGCTCCACCCGGTCTGCCTGAAGCAGGGGTTTTTATTAGATTCCTGACAGGGCCTTAGTTGACTACAAGTCTCTAATTAACATGTTGGCCGTGCCCACCGGCTCTCTCGATGCCTTGAAGGAGCAGTGGGCGCTGTCCAGGGTTCTCTGCTCGGTGTCCCCTTCGGGTTCCCTATTTTTGTCCCCTTGGCCCCCAATGCCTGTTCCCGTTATTGCCTCTGTTGTTCCCTGAACTTGGTTGGGCTCTGGGTTCAGGAGCTCCTTCCTAGACTGAAGATCAGTAAAATAAAATGGGGTTTGGAAATCTAATGTTCTTTTTGCCTTTGGTGAAGATGAAATTTTGCATTTCGGTCACCTTAGTTTGACTAGTTCTAGGGAGTTTCATGTGCCTGTTCCCAGGCTCCAGATCAGGGCCTTTTGCTTGGATCTCCAGCAAACCAACAGAAGGTTAATAAAAATCTGAATTCAGTGTTTTAAAAAGAAAAGCCAAACCAATAGAAAACAACCCATTTGATCCATATCAGATTTTATAAACACTTCTCCCAATTTCTACCTCCTCCCCCAGCAAAACTTACACAGAGGGCCTAACAATACTTTAATCCTTTCTTTTTCAGTCTTGTTCCTAGTGCCTGGACAGGGTGTGGTGACACTTAGGGTATGTCTTCACTACCCACCGGATCAGCGGGTAGCGATCGATCTTCTGGCGATCGATTTCTCGCGTCTTGTTAAGATGCGAGAAATCGATCGCTCGTGGCGCCTCCGTCGACTCCAGAACTCCAGCTTGCCGGGAGGCGCAAGCTGGAGTCGACGGGGGAGCGCGCCGCCGACCGCCGCTGCCATGGGGACGAGCGGTAAGTCGGCTGCAGATATGCAAACTTCAGCTCCGTGATTCACGTAGCTGAAGTTGCGTATCTGTAGTCGATCCCCCCCGTAGTGGGGACCAGCCCTTACAGACGTCTGAATTAAACCTTCTTATGACATTCACTGAGCAGACCTTTTGAGTTTTGTTGCGTGTCTGGATTCTATAGGCCACTTTGCACGACTATCGTAAACCCAAGTACAGTAACACTACTAACATCAACCATGTTATTCCAGGTTTACCCTGGTGTAACAGTTCAGAACTAAGCCTTCAGAAATGGTTATACATTCTGGCTGCTCTCACCTGGTTTATTTTACTTTCTCAAAGAAAACGTTTACAATGGGTAAACTTGCCGATTGCATCTCTCAAAGTCCCGTTAATCTCCTTTTTCCGAAGATGAAAGATCCGGTGCACAGTAGGGGGCTTGGGTTTAACGCCAGCGCCTTCATGAGCTGAAATATGCATGAAGCAAAACAAACAGAGCTGGGGCTAAGGCAAGCCACAAACTAGAATGAGGAAGTAGCTTTATCACCTGGAAGAAAGAACAGATATCTGACGATTCAGAACGGCATAAGGATTCCTACTAGTACACACGGGCGGAAGGGGGGCAGTCCTGGGGAAATGGCCATCCTGTTATTCCTCTGTCATGTTACTCCTCTGAATGCGTCTCTCAAATGAAACATCAGGAAATCATCCCTCTAGGACCATTCATTTGTTTGGCATCACTTTGAAAAAGAAAAGCTAAACACTCTAAAAGGGAAGTGAAACTGGAAGAGGGAGATGGAGACAGACAAACGCCACATGTACCGGGATGAGTAAGAGGTGACAACACAACAGAATGAGGTTAATGCAATTGGGTTAAAACAATAGGAGTGTGAAATTAGCCAGATTGCTCCACCTAGGGGCAGGTAGCCCACACAACCATTCTGGACCCTTTGTCCCTTAACTAACCTTTTCTTAAGCACCAGTAACACAAATTCTTCTCGGCGACTGCCTGAGATTGGGTTCAGTATCTGACTCACCACGGAAGTAGCATCTCGCTACGGAAGAAGCAGGTGCCATACACCACGCCTTATGACTACACACTCTTCTGCATCTCGGTTCCTTACTCTTGCATTTCACAGAAACAAAGCAGCACAGAGACTTCAAAACATTTTAAGCCACTACATGCCAACTACTGTCGCCTCTGTTTTGCAAGGACAGTTCCCATCTTTTCCAGCTCTTCATTGCAAAAGCTCTTGCACTTATATTGTCTCAGTGGAGGTTAAAGTCTGTCCTTGTTTGCAGCTTTCAGATGCAGGCAAGTTTGCAGAGGTGAAAAATTCTGTTCTCGTTCAAAATAAGATCCTCCACTTCTAACATAGTTAATTGCTTTGCAAAAGATTGGTCTAAGAGTCTAATCCTTTTCTTAGAATGATCAAAGCTCCCCCAAACCATAACAACACACACACTTATACCACACTTTACAGACATTAGCAAAACCACTGACTTTCCACAAAGATTTACAGCACAGGAGATAAACTTTGGTTGGATCCCTTTCGAGAAGCAGCAGAATCCCTGGTCCTTCCACTGCATGGGTGGGGAACCAAAGGCAGTTGTGAAAAGGCTCGGGGATGCAAAGCTGCGGGCTGATACCTGTCCCATTTCACAGCCCATGCTGCCTGTGTGCACTGCCTCTTGCTGTTCGCAGCCTGGGATCCATGTTGCTGAGCTGCTGGATCGATCTGCAAGAGGAAGACGGGTGGGCTATGGGCTGCTGGATAGTTGCATCATCAGCCTGAATCTACACTGCTTACCCAGCAAACAGAAAACCCTTCAGGAGATGCACAGTGAGCTGTTGCTTAACTACCAGGGAGAGTGGGCTGGAAGATTAACTCTTTCCTCACCCCAATGGATGTACACTTTCAGGGGCACAAAGTCCTGGTGCTAGGAACAAGGTGCATGTGGGAAACCCACCTGCATTTCACGGTTGCAACTATTAATTTGCACCTCTTTAGCATCTCTTCTCAGAGAGCCCTTCACAAACACTGGATCTCACAGTGGTTCAATGTAGTTTCTGAAAAGAAGCCTTTGTACCTACAAGGCAGGTAAATGTGCACATACATACAGCTGGTCGAAACATTTTCAACAAAAGTTTTAAACTAAAAAATGCTCTTTTATCAAAACCAAACATTTTGTGGAAACGTGTCAATTTCAGCTGACTGTAAGGTCCCTGAGTGCTGGGGTGAACTCTCTGGAGAGAAAGACCCAAATTGAAAACCTGATGATTTAGATCTGAAAACAGACATTTCATCACAATTCCATTTTCATTCCAGTGTGGAATGAAAATCTTTGAAACCTGAAAAGTTGTGAAATGGTCATTTACTAGTCAGCTTTATGCATGAGTGCTTTTTTGCACATGCAATGCAGATTTTGTTCTTGTGTGTGTCCAATTTTGCATATGCAGTTTATGGCCAGATATACCCTGAAAAGAGATGCGCTGTAACATGTTAGCTAACACATTAACACAGGGTAAAATATAAGGTAGACAAAGCGAGGTTTGGTTTTAAGATGCATTAGCTGGTTGAGGTGACCCTCTCCTACTAACACATTAAAACACAAATTGCCCGAACACTAATATTTTAACAAGTTAGTTAACATGTTCATTTGCTAGGTGGCCAATTTGGAAAATCCAGCTCAATACAGCGCTAACAATATAAGAATGGCCATACTGGGTCTAAAGGTCCATCTAGCCTAGTATCCGGTCTACCGACTGTGTCCAATGTCAGGTGAGTGAACCTAATAGGTAATGATCAAGTGATCTCTCTCCTGCCATCCATCACCACCCTCTGACAAACCCTGTTATAGTCCTAGTCTTCACAACCTCCTCAGGCAAGGAGTTCCACAGATTGACTGTGCACTGTATGAAGAACGCCCTTTTATTTGCTGTAAACCTGCTGCCCATTAATTTCATGTGTTGGCCCCTAGTTCTTATATTACAGGAACAAGTAAATAACTTTTCCTTGTTCACTTTCTCCGCACCACTCATGATTTTATATACCTCTATCATATCCCCCCTTAGTCTCCCCTTTTCCAAGCTGAAAAGTCCTGGCCTCTAATCTCTCCTCATTTGGGACCTGTTCCAAACCCCTAATCATGTTAGTTGCCCTTCTCTGAACCTTTTCTAATGCTAGGATACTTTTTTCGAGATGAGACCACATCTGTGTGCAGTATTCAAGATGTGGGTGCACCATGAATTTATAGAAGGGCAATAAGATCTTCTCCATCTTATTCTCTATCCCTTTTTTAAAGATTCCTAACATCCTGTTTGCTTTTTTGACTGCCACTGCGTGGATGTTTTCAGAGAACTACCCACGATGACACCAAGATCTTTTTCCTGATTAGTTGTAGCTAAATTAGCCCCCATCATATTGCATGTATAGTTGAGGTTATTTTTTCCAATGTGCATTAGTTTACATTTATCCACATTAAATTTCGTTTGCCATTTTGTTGCCCAATCACTCAGTTTTGTGAGATCTTCACAGTCTGCTTTGGTCTTAACTATCTTCGCAGATGACACTAAGCTGCTCAACTTTTCCATCTCACTGTTTACCCCTTTCTCCAGATTATTTATGAGCAAGTTGAATAGGATTGGTCCAAGGACTGACACTTGGGAACACCACTAGTTACCCCTCTCCATTCTGAAAGTTTACCATTTATTCCTATTCTTTGTTCCGTCTTTTAACTAGTTCTCAATCCATTAAAGGATTTTCCCTCTTATCCCATGACAACTTAATTTACATAAGAGTCTTTGGTGAGGGACCTTGTCAAAGGCTTTCTGTAAATCTAAGTACACTATGTCCACTGGATCCCCCTTGTCCACGTTTGTTGACCCCTTCAAAGAACTCTATTAGATTAGTAAGACATGATTTCCCTTTACAGAACCCATATTGACTTTTGCCCAACAATTTATGTTCTTCTATGTGTCTGACAATTTTATTCTTTACTATTGTTTCAACTATTTTGCCCAGTACTGACGTTAGACTTACCGGTCTGTAATTGCCTGGATCACCTCTAGAGCCCTTTTTAAATATTGTCATTACATGAACTATCTTCCAGTCATTGGGTACAGATGCTGATTTAAAGGACAGTTTACAAACCATACAAACCAACAAAGGAGAACTGCTACTACAGAATCTCTCTTAAAGCTTCTCTAATGGTGTCAGCAGTAAGCCAGACTCTTCAGCTCCTTCATTCCTCTGTTTGCATTGGTCTGGCTTTCAGAGAGCAGACACTGTGGCATAACATCCATCCTCTCTCAACCCATCCACACCCTACTATGTACCTTCTTCATATTATGATACATCAGACCATAAGCTCTTCAAGGCTGGGTCCTTGTCTTGCTATTGGCACCATAAAACACCTAGCACAAACTTGAGGACCATAAATGAATAATAGAGGCCATCTGGGGCAGCAGGAGATTGCTCTCTCCCTTATTGCAGTGAAATTGTAATAGGATCAAAACACTTTCTGATTGTGTAAAATTTCAAAGATATTCAAATACTGCCAATCCCCTCTCCGAAGCTGGGTTTTATTATGATGCTAATGTGCATGCTGTCTGCATTGCAGACTTCATAGTAGATGAGCCTGAATATAAATTATAGTCACTTTGATTTTTTTCTTAAAAATGCTGATACTAATGCTCAATGGTTTCATGTCGCATAATGTTCATGTTCTCTGCTTGCATTTCTGAGATAGAGAAAAATCTCAACTTGGAGCTCTTAAATGCTTCTTTTGTGCTTATTAATTTTCCATAAATTAGCTGCAATTCAAGCAAGTTAATATTTTAATTGCATATATTTTTGTTTATAACACTCTTAAATATAACTGAATTAGAAATATTAAATCTTCTTACGTCCACAAGTGTATTACTCCTATAACAGAAATATATAAAGGTACTGGTGAGGGGTGAGTGTCACTGCACAGACACATGGTACAAATCAAGCCACCTTAAAATATACTACACTAGGTCAAGTGTTTATAATCCAAATTACAGGGTGTCATTACAAATTAATCTACTTTTTCCACAAAATGGTAACCATAGATCAAAAACAAGACGGAGTGAATTAATTAGGAAATGGCAGAGTGTTGTAATAAAAATATTTATTACATAAGGGGTATGTTTAACTCAATAATTATAACATCATTATTATAATAATAATTTATAATAATCTTTATAATAATATAAAAAAGTACACACTCCTATATAACCCATTTGGGTTGGCTATATTACTTGTGATTAATGCAGACATGCTGAAACAATGCCAATAAAACATTTGCATCACTCTGCATCATGTATTTTTTTAATGAATTGGTTTACATGACATTTTACAGACTGTTTTAGAAATATTTTAAAGACTTTTAAATGGATTGGTACTATTCTTTGTATCCCTACACTAGTCAAGCCAGGCTGCCTTACTACCATGAATCCAGCCACAAAGGCCATAGGGGCGAAAGAGAAAGGAGGGAATAGCTTTCTGTAAATCATAACACTGCAATCTAATTTATAAAGTGCCCACAGCACAGACAAAACACAAAAAAGGTCATCAGCAAAAATTAAACCACCATAACAAACATTTTAAAAGAAACTCAAGAGCCAAAAGCTGCTGCAGGAGGAAACCAGTTCCCATAACATAAAACAGCAGCATTCAGTAACAATAATGATCACTAATGAACAAATGGAGCCAGCCAGTTCTGGAGGTTTCTCTTCTGTAGCATGAAGTGGGACCTGATCTGTATTTTTTTAGGGACGATGCGAACGTTCAGGCCCACGTTGCTGGGCAACTGAGGCAGCCGCAGGGATGTTTTTTTAAAAGCCTTTTGTCATTTTTAACAAAAGATGGAAAAATGATTGTGAAGCCTGCATGGAGGGCTTTTCGTCACCCTCCTCCCCCCATATTTTTTTCTGCGTTATAGCATTCTAATGATGCTGAGTACAAAGATGGGCTCCCAACAGCTGCTACAAGAGTAAAAACGAAATGACTGGTATAAGAAGGTAGCTTTTGTTTTACCTAAACTTTCAGTGTAGAAACTAGGCAACGCATTTCAAACTGGTGGGAAGGTGCCCACATTAATATTTGTATGAAGTGAAGTATGGCCTCCCTCTGTTCAAGTAACCCTTAGGCACATCCTTGGATCAATACTTTAAAAGGCTTGAGGGAATATCATTTAGAGAGCTCTGAATGGAGAACGATTCTCACATTTAGATCCAATATTGGGTTAAATAATGAAGACTCCTGTGCCACTAAAAATATTTTTTAGGATGGAGGGACGAATTGTGCTAGTTAGCAAGTGAGAGGGGGAAATACCCTACGTTGTCAAAACTACAAGACTTTTGAAGAGTGGAACATGTAAAAGACAGAGAATGGGATATGGGGCCTTTCACTTTGGATTAACTGGAGTGAATCCAGCTTCAAGTTAGCAATGATTAAAGCTGTTCTTGTAATGGACGGTCTTAGAAACTCATGGTCTCAATCCTATTATTTTATGTAGGTGTCCACTTAAAAAAAATAAAATCACCTTCTCCATTGGTAGCTCTGCTGACTCTCTGAGCAAACAAGCAAAAGACTGATTGAATGAAAAACAGGGATTAGATGACACTCCCTGGGCCACATCTCTTCCCTGAACAGAGGACTTCAGTTCCCAGGCCACCAAGCCAAGGCTTTCTACCAGCACCAATTAACTGTCTGTATGATACAAAGGATGAGGTTATATGCAGAACAGGACTGACTATGTAACAGGAGCTGCTGAATAACCACTGGCAATCAATTTAAGATTTGCTTCATGTTTATACACTTCAAAAACACTTTACTAGGTGCAAGACAGTTTTAGTTTCCATTTTATTGAATTTAACAAAATGTTAAGAATTCTTTACATTCCATATATTAAAGGCTCTTAAAGTACTAATAGGCTAAAAGCCGAAGGGTATGGGAAGGAGGGGGAAAATATACAAAAATACAGAAAAGAAAAAATGAACAATCTACAGGAATGAGAGACTGCATAGACCAGCTTACTGAACTCTTCGTTCACTTTGTTCAGTCTATCTCCAAATCGCTGTCTTCACTATAACATGCAGATGGGTTACATATGGAAGTCAGCAGCAGCAGATCCTTCTCTGGGAGCAGACCACACTCCTGTAAAAAAGCCTCCAGGTCCACGGCAAAAAAATCTTCTCCAAGCTGGTCGGTGATTCGGACAAAGTTGCCAATTAGCTCGCCTCCCTTATAAATGAGCAAAGCAGGGAGAGCGTTATTAGTAAAGCGAGTGCTGGCACCAATCAGGGAACTCTTTACTCGACAGAATTTGACTGTTGGGTACTCAGCAGCAAGACAGATCATGCAGCCGTTCACAGATTCAGAGCCAGGGATGTCATCTTCATAGATGTGGATCATGATCAGCGTGTTCTTGTGTTCTTTATCAACTGTGTCCAAAAACCCTTCCCCACTGCTGATCTCAAAAACCTGCTTAAACTGCTGCCCACTATGTAGCTGCTGCCTCATCTCCTCCATTCGCTGCTTCCTGTATTGCTGTAAAAACTCTTCATCATCTTTGCCATCATGAATCATGTTATATTCTTGTAAAGTCATCTATGACATGTGCAAAGAAATGTTATAAATACACCACAGAGAGAAATCTAGAACTCCATAAAAGTTACATGCAGTTAGTATTTAAATCAAGGATGGACAGAACTTAACCTACATCATTCCTCATCTTTAATACTCAGGTACAGACCACGGAGGCTAGAGTTCCCACCATAAGACTCCATTTTGATCCATCCGGAAAGCACATCTGATATAGATAGAGCTTCCTACAGTGGGACTTCTAGCCTCTATAGGCTAGACTGAAAGTGAGTGACAAACTTGGAAATAAATTTGATGAATGCATGCACGGAAAATACACAGTGTCTGATACAGATCAGTGGTCTTGGGACAGTCACTTATTACTTACGTGTATAACATCTTCAAAGCACAGCATAAACATGAAATCATCTTGACACTACTCTTGTGAGGTTGGTAATCATTGCACTCAGTCTCAATTTTTCCACTTGTTAAAAACAATAATAAATAACTACCATGCACGGAATCATGATTTTTTGCAAAGCAACTGTAAAATGGAAACTGCTAAAATGTATTAATAAAGAAGTCTTTCACTGTGCTCCCACGTTACCTTTCCATTGATTTTTTCCTGAAGTTCTTTCTGCTTCTGTTTATCCTCCTCTTCATCCAAGTGAGATCTGCAGGTCATGGATAACGTTTTTATAAGTCGTTCCATCTCTCTACACTGCTCCTCTCGCTGCTCCGTCTCCAGTTGTTTGAATCTTCGCCAATCATTTATGACACCCTTTGGACCTGAAGGTAAAACATGCAGGCATTTTGCTTAAGACAGAAACGATTTCTGTTTATTGCGCTTTCCATTCAGGATCTCAGAGTCCTTTACAAACAGCAGTTAAAGGACAGACCAGGTTTTAGGCTTATTGTATATTGCTCAATATGCTATAATAAAGATAGGAATGGTAGCAAGTAACTCCCCATTTCTGCAGTTGACTGCCATGTCCTTGAAAAAAAGGCACTCAATCTCTCTGTGTCTCTTTTCTTATCTGTATAATACGGATAAAGCTTACCTACCTATATTACTTTCCTATTAATCTCAAAAGGACGTTGTGAAGATTAATATCTGTACAGAGTTTTGACACATTACCACCATCCAGGTTTAGTAGTATCCTCCAGCAGTTAGTATGGAACTGTTTCCTTTTCACAGCGATAAAAGTGACGTGGGGGTAGGGGTAAGGGTGGGAATCAACTGATGGTGAAACAAAACTGCAAAAGCCCCAGCACAAAAGTGTGTTCCATGATGTGCAAACCATGCAGTCCTCATCAATTTCACCTTACTATTATCCTGTTGCTGGGACCTAATGAAAATTGCTACTATTGAATGTGTGTCCCAGTTGTGTGGTAACTGATTCTTCTCCCCCTGTACTGAATAGGCATGCAGAGGATAAAATATTTTATGTCACAGTACCTGTGTTAACTGCAGTACCATCGCTACTCAGCTCCACCTCTCCACCAATCGTCTCAGGAATGGTGCTCTCTCTGCCTTTATCTTCTCTCTCACTGTCTTCATCTTCACTGCTGCTGTAGTAGTACTGGAGCTTCTCACCAAGCAGTTTATCATCTAAAGTAGTCATTGTAGTCTAAAAAAGAGATGGGTAGGTCAGCATCAATGCATCTCTCCTTTATGCAAGCACACACACAATACCAAATATCACCTCAGATGTAATGTATTAGCCCAATACTCCTCTGGAGAAAAACATGAAGGATGTCTATTCAAATGAGAACAGTTTATAAACCATTACCGCAAGACTATGCTGCAACTGGGCAAACTCTTTGTGAATGAACTGATATTCATTATTTCAGATGGGTTTATTAAGCCAAAATCAAAACAAAAAGCTCTTTACTAGGAAGTTTTTTCTTCAATAGATAAAGTATGAGGCATTCAAAATATTTATTCAGTGAGAACAGTTCTGTTGATTAACAAGGGTTCAAGATCACTACATACCCAACCCTAAAACCTGCACCAATTACATTTCCTTCTGGATTTTTTACATTTATTAAGTTTCAACTTTAGTATTATGTGCTCAGTTACTAATCTTTTAGCAACTGCAAATGATGATTGGAACATGATCAATGAGATTAATAGTTGTATGCACTTTTGATAAGATATCAAAGTCGCTTACACAATTAAAAGTTTGCAGTGAAAATTCAGAAAAAGCAGAAATGTTACAATATAGTTTATTACATTTTTAAAGGTTAAATTCTAATCCTTATTCCTTACCCTCACTCTCCCTTACAAAGAAAAGGAGACAGTGTGCAGTATCCAGTTGTATCTCAAGAAATATCTTTCAGGGTTTCTTTTAGAAGCTTATCTCTAGGAGATTATTACTAAACATGAAAAATTCTATCTAGGCTCAAAGTTGGCACCTGGTCTCTTTCCAGAATCAAACAATCTTATCAAAGCTCCAGCAAATCTCTTTTCTCAAATTAAATAATGCAAGTGTGAAAAAAGATAGATATATATTTATTTTAACCAATGGTGCTTTGTGTACCAACAACTGTCAGTTTTACAGGTCATTTCACAATAAGGATAAGCTCTGTAGCAAGAGGGGGACTCCGTTTTTGGCATTAGTCCATGCAGTTGCAAATTGGCAATTTTTACAAAATGTAATTATATTTATAATTTATATGGTACTAGTGTGCAAATAATTGTATTTGACAAATAAAATGTTTTAGTTAATCTGCCTACACAGGACTTGCAAGCAGTTAACATTTCACAAAGCTCATTTTCACTTTAATAAAACTCAGTTGTAGTATATTATGCAAACTGATAATGCTGGCAACTCAGATATTAACAGAAGTGATACAACAAGGCTTGGAAGAATTAGATTTTTATTGGTAAATATTGATTTCACCACACAGACACAAACCAGCAAAAAATATTTACATTGATAATAATCGAAACATACCAATAGGCAAAATAAGAAAAATGCTGCTTGAGACCTTCTTAGTTTGATTTAAGGATATTTATTTTGTACATGAGGTTGATAATTTGTGTCTTAATGGTTATAGAACTTCTATCATTAAACCATTATTGTCTGACCCTCTGGTAGTTTCCCACAACTGTGAACATTTAAATAGATAAAAATATTTTTAAAATGCTTAAAAATAATCAATATTATCAAAGTTAGAAATCGAATTTGCCAAACCAATATGCACTAATCACAATTGCCCTTAAATCCATTTCTCCATCCCAATCAATACCTTTTTGTTGGCCAGAGATTAGCCAATGACAGCAGTGGGAGGATATGCCCTGAAAAAGCTATCTGGGGTATTAGCAATTTACATACACCCATTCGGTATGAGAGGGTCTAAGAGCACACAGTGTCAAACACAAGAGACCACAAGCTGAATTACTGCCTGATGCTGTAAGAGTTCAGACTCCACTAACAGCTTCCACTACAATTCTCCAGAGCTGATGGAATAAAAGCAAACGCTTCACTGGTGTGAACTGCAATCCGGAACAGCCTGCTGTAATACTGAGAAACTTATTTCCAATTATTTGGGGGGTGGGAGAAAGGAGGAGGGCTTGTGAGTATAAGAGTGTGTGTGACTGACTCTATAGTATATGTTTAAGATTAGCAGCCGTGTTAGTCTGTATCCGTAACTAAGATGAGGAAGACTTTGTAGCACCTTAGAGACTAACCGGAAATAAACTGGTTAGTCTCTAAAGTGCTACAAAGTCTTCCTCGTCCTATCTATATTATATGTTGACGAGGTGGACCTAGAAGTCTGTATTTCTATGACAAAGGCACAGTCTATATTGTAAGGAGAAAGCAGTGATTTTAGGTTTTCTACCAACCACTGGCAGTATCTGCAAACTGTTGACAGTAGGATTATGTGGATTAATGGGTAGATAGCCAGATGGTTCAGGCTAAAAGGTGACTAAAACAAGATTACTGAGATTATTTTTCAGAGTAGAGAAAAATTACACAGAAGATATGGCCTGTATCTACCCTAGAGAAACACAGAGGTAACCAACTAGCATTTGGGGTAAGGTACATTGTCGTATTTGACTAATAGCACAACACATCACACTGTCAAAAGACAGCTGTATTTTTCTAAGTATTCATCCATATATGAAACACAGAATTACAGAATAAAATCATAGAATATCAGGGTTGGAAGGGACCTCAGGAGATCATCTAGTCCAACCCCCTGCTCAAAGCAGGATCAAAACCCCAATTAAATCATCCAACACATTTCTGCTCTGTATCCCTAAATGCCCCCCTCAACGATTGAACTCACAACCCTGGGTTTAGCAGGCCAATGCTCAAACCACTGTTACCTGAGCAAAGGGAACAGGAAAGCACTATACACAGCTTCTATCTACATTTAACAGTGGTTCTCAAACTTTTGTATTGATGACCCCTTTCAAACAGCAACCACGTGAGTGTGACCCCCCTCATAAATTAAAAACACTTTTAAATATATTTAAGGCCATTATAAATGCTTGATGCAAAGCAGGGTTTGGGGTGGAGGCTGACGGCTCACAACCCGCCCCTATGTAATAACCTCATGACCCCCTTAGGGGTCCTGACCCCGTTTGAGAACCCCTGATCTACAAGAAAAACTGGACGGAATACATGCACATGGAGCCGATCACAGTAGAAGAAATGATGGGAAAGTATTTCCCCCTCCTTGTTTTGTACAAACATTTGAAATAAACAAACAAACAAGAGGGCTGGGCCCAGAAACTACAAACAAACGAGGAGACTCACGGTTGCTGGGTTGCACTGCTGCCCTCTGGGCCCCTCTCCGCCAGCGCTGGGCTATAAATGCAGATGGACCAACAGGTCACCCGGGGACGGAGAAGAGCTCGCTGGGAGCCGGCCTTTCTCTCCAGGTTTCACCTTCACTCGCCATCCCGACTACAGCGCTCTAGGCACAGCCCTCCCCCCCCCCCAACAGCCCTGGCGCCCCCTCCCCTCAGACCACCCCCCCGAGCCGCCCCCAGACCCCCGCCCGGGCCCCTCCTCCCCTCAGACCACCCCCCCTGAGCCGCCCCCCCCCAGGCCCCCGCCCGGGCGCCCCCACCCCTCAGACCACCCCTCCGAGCCGCCCTCAGGCCCCTCCCTCCGAGCCGCCCCCTCCCCTCAGACCATCCCCCCCCTCCCCACCAGCACCCGCACGTTCCGGCCCGCCCTCCCAGGCCACCCCTCACCCCCACCTCCCCAACCAGCTCCCGTGCAGAGCCCCTACGCTCCTGTGCGTTCCCCCAGCGCCCCCCCCCCCCCATTCCAGACCCCGCCGCGCCCCTCGCGCCGGCCCCCCGCGCGGTCACCTGGTGGCGCTTCCCTAGTCCCGAGGACGAGCAGCGCAAAGGAGGCCGGGAAAGCAGGGCGTCCCCATTCAGCGAGCGCGGGGGGGGGGGGGGGAGGACGGGACACGGATGTCCCTTACGGGCAATGGTACAACCCGGCGCTACGGCGCAACCACCTCCGGGGGGGGGGGGTGTTTCTCGCTAATCGGGCCGGGCAACTTGAACTCAGTGGTACACAGAGCTTCAGGAACGGGCCCTGCTTCCCCCCCCCCCCGGCCCCTTTAGCCAGGAAAAGAACCGAGGCGTCCGCCCCCCTTTCCCTAGGAAGTGACCCTAAGAGCCCCCCCCGCGTCTACAGTGAGCGGATCCGCTGGGGCGGGGTGCAGCACTGGGTTAAAGTCCTCGCTCAGCTGTTTCTGCTCCTGGCCCAGGAAGGGGGGAGGCGGGGACTCGGCCGCAGGGCCCACGCGGCAGGGGTGGTCTCACGTTACAGACACACACTGAAGGTGGACAAATCATTTTATTTTGTGCATGCAAATACATGTCAAGTACTGCAAACTTTTTCCATCAATTTTCTCTCAAAACACTGAAAACCATGATGCTCTATTCTGTGACCAGCCAAAGCTAATATCTCTTCACTTCAGTGCTACAGCAAAAAACACACAGAATTCACTCTGCTATTCAGTATGATCACAAAGCCCACCCCACCCCACCTTTCCCCTAGCCCACCCCCCATACAGACCATATGGTCCAGCTTTCCCCTTTAATCCTATTCCTATAACACAAAGGGAAACATTACAATTTGGAAATTCAAAATTGAAATAAATGGAATAGAATTTATTCCCCTATATATCCCCATTTCATTTTACAGATTTTAAATTATAGTTTTAAATAGAAGCTGAGAATGCACCATAAAAATGAGCATTAAATCCATCGTAGCGATGGTGCCTGCTTTATACATGATGGGTGTACACCATCTTTTATTTCATTTACATTTCAATCGAACAATAGATTTGCAAAGAAAATGTCTAATACAGACGTAAAAATATTCACACTAGAGCTTCACAATCGGTTGTACAATTGACAAACAGGCCTCTTTTCCCAACTTTCCAGCTAAGCAATTTTATAAAATGTAATCAATGCAACAAGGAAAAAAAAATTCTTAAACTTCCAGGGAAAAGAATATGCAGTAAGCTGTATAAATGCAGACAGCAGATGCTGCAAGCTAACCACAATACTTTGAGTGGCTGTACAGTGGGTATGTGCAGTACAAATAAAAGCCACATGTGTTGTATCACAACTACAGTATAATGTACTTGTTTGCCCAGCGAAGAAAATGCATGCATTTTCATGCCTTGGATTAACTCAGGCCTACACTGGATAAAATTGATGGGATATGTGCAAATGATGTTGGATTTTGACAGTTATAAATGCAGCCAGGCTCTGTTTATTTCAAACTTTGTTAAACATGAAAGGCCAAGAAAGAGCTTTGGAGACCTTTGAATAAAAGGTTTTTGCTCAAGTATGGGGAGTTTTGATAATTTTTTTGTCTTTATTTTACCCTTAACACTTAAAGTTGTCAGAGCACTCCCTTGCCAGCAGAGGTGTGCACTGTGACCACTAAGTACCAAGGAGTTAGCTGTGCATTTGTACTGGAAAGAACTGGTCATTTAAAGAGCACGTTTATGGTTTTCTGCTTGAGGAGAGACCCTTGCATTAGAGGGATTTCCTAACAGAAAAGGATTCAACTATAACAAATAATGTGCTCCAAGTACTGTGGATAATTCATTAACTTCGCATTTGGTTAAGGTCTAAAATTTCACATTTTCTTTCAGACACAGGTTAATAATGGTGAAAAAAAAAAGCGTGACAAATATGCTAAAGGAGCTGCTAGCAGATACCACTCAAATAGAGTTTATGTACAACAGCAGATATTTGACAGATTGTGCTTGAACAAAAAATAAATACTACTACCACACACTATCAAATTGGTTTGGGTTTTGACAAAAGATTTTTTTCAAGCTTTCTTTCCCCAGGCCTTTCTTTGCGTACCTCACTCAGCCCAGCACACTAACACACAAGAACAGCATGTAGCTCATCAGCATGAATTCAAACTAAAATCTCAAGTGTGTTCTCAAAGCAGTAAACTTTGCAAACTATATGTCTACAACTGGTGTCCTTATGTACCACACTTTAGTATCACTCTGTACTAGTCTAATAAGAACCAATGCCAATTTGCTTTGCAAAAGGAGTCTAACCTATTCTTAGAAAGGTCAAGGGTACATTCTGCAATGCGCAATCTGTATGAACACTAACTCATTAATTTCTTGCTACAGGAACAAAATATCAGTAGCAGGGCAGTCACTCTACTATAATTTATATCTTAAGAATGTATATGTTACTACTTTGTCATTAAAAAGTCAACAGCATGACATATCAATTAGAGATTAATGCTAGTCCTAAAACCCACATAGGAAATGAGACAGAACGAAGAATTAATCCAGGTTGTGAGGCAACACATTTTAACTCAGATATTGATACAATTTCTGTATGCCTGACTTGTGAAATCCCTGCTGTACCTCTCCTGAAAAAAACAAACAAAAACTAATCTGCACAAAGCAAAAGAACCACACAGTTCTCCCTAGTCTGCCATGGGCCTTTTTCTGACAGCATAATATATTGGCCAAAAACCTAAATGGGATTCTCTACTACCACTATTACACATGAAGATTAGTCACAATACTTTTATGTCAGAAAGTTAGCCCTTCCATTGCCCAAAAAGGCACCTGATTTGCAACTAGATACACAAACGCATATTGGTTTGTAACAGGTCAAGTAATGAAACTTTGCCAAAAATGAACAACCAGAAATATATTCCCATCTGTAGCTTCCACTTATTGGGGCACCAGAGGGTATAGTTTCATGGCAAGATAATAATCAGTGTTAAAAACTATAAGACAATGTTGGCACACTATTAAAAATCCCTCAATTCTTGCGTCTGTCATTCTAGATATTAAAGGTTCAACACAAATTAGCCTCAATCCAGAACTGACTCCTTTTCAGAGGAAGCATGTGGTCTTTCTAGAAAGCTACTGTATCATGGGATCTTCTGCTGCAGACAAGCATATATAAATACATTTGTTCTTAGACATGCCAGTAAAGTTGGCAGGAACATGTTAGGCTGATGTATTTCATTGGACAAAACAGATGAACGTGTGTAAGCAGCGTATCCCAATCCCCCTCCAGCAGAGCACAACCAAGTTTTAAAATTGTAATTTTAAAATTAAAAAGTTAAGGTAAATACACAAGATCAATTTATGTAGTATCTATTCACCCTCAGATCATGCTGAAGATGTTCTGTGGAGTTCTGGAGCACAGAGGGCTCTTTCCCTGAGGGCGAATAAGGACTTCTCAAACCTTTATATTTTCTCTATTTTTGTAACAAAATAGCAATTTAAAATTTAAAAATCTTTTTAAAAAAATTACATTACCTTCAACGTGGAAGATCTCACTGTTTAAATATCCATGAAATAGACATACTGGTTTGCATATCCTTTTGGAATTACATACAGCAAATAAAAGTACTTTGGAAGCATTTCAGAACGAATAATAATTCATATTTACAGAATGGTCTCGATATAAAATATACAACAATCAAGTTCATGTCTAGCATTCTATGTTAATTTGTAACGTCAACAGGAAATGAGTTAAGGTGACAAGGTGGTCTAATTCTTGTTTCCAATCATTTCAGTCTGTAACGTGGAACAAAATACCAGTCTTATTCCAGAGATGAGGTGGCACTGCCTATCAGGGAAGGTACAGTAAATAGCCAAAGAAACCAAGAAAAGGCTACTTTACTGTTATTCTACAAATATTTCTTTACATTTTAGTATTAAATAAGTGTGTAAGATCTTCCATACTGACACCAGAATATCAAAACTAACCCTTGGATTTTCAGATATATTTACAACATAATTATTTCATGGACATATTCATTAAGAGATATCAAACACCAATATTTTCTCAGTCTAATCAGTAACCCTCAGGGAAATGCCAACCCCCACCCCTCAGAAATGTGCACAAAACAGTTATCAAAATCTTATCTGACACAGCTGTGATTTTGTAAAATCAGACGACCAGTAACATGATCCTTTTTAAGCATTTTGCTAGCAGGAAAAGCCCTTACATACAGTACACCTGGTGAAAGGTTAGCTTGGCTTAAAATATTCCAGTACAATTTCCAGAGTAAACAACTTCACAGAAGTTAATAAAAATATATTTAAAAAAACCAAAAAAACCAAAAAAAAAACCACGTATCAAAGAAACTGAAGAGGACAAACAATAAGATGGTAATTCCCAGGAGGGGAGGTCTTGCTTTCTTTTCCAAAATGGTGACTGAATTTTTAAACTTTAAAGAAAACTATGCCCAAAGTGAGTGTGAGTGTGAGTGTGAGTGTGTGTGTACAGTTGACATGTCTAATATGACTTTTCTGTCACATCTTAGCAGGGCACATTCATACAATTTTCAGAACAACTCTAGAGGTCTGATAATGCTATGTGACTGTAGGTTCAGTCAATAAGCCAAATTAAACCTGAATACAAAATTATGATTAACAATATTTAACCAAGACAATGTAATGAGTGTCCAAAATAAACCATTAATTAGTTTAAATTAAAAAAACAACCACCACAACAACCAGCAATACCATATTGTTAGTCAGTGCAAACACTACATACAGGGTTTTCACGGGAAAGCCAAGAGCACCTGATTCTTTTGCCAAGTCATCTGGTTTCTATAAATGCAGGTTGAGACTGCATTAAAAAAATAAAACGGTTACATTAGTGCATAATTTATCAAAAAGTTAAAAATGGATGTGCATATAGCTTGGTGAAATCAATACTAAAAACATTAGCTGAAGAATTTAGGCACTTGGGTTACTTTTTGTAACTCTACTTGGACAAGTAGCCTGTATAAAACTATCAACAGAAATGAGAAAAAACAAAGAAATAAAAAGCTACAGCAAAGCACTCCACCACAGTCCTGCATATAATGCAGTAATACGAAGCTAAAGTGTGTTAACCCTGTAATAAAGTCTAAAGTACGAATCCCTACTTCTCACTCTTCAAACAGGAAACAATATTCCATGCAAAGTTCAACAACTAAAGAAAAAGTAGCTGCAACAAGATGCAAGTTCCTTTCTCATGAAACAAAATAGAGACAAATAAATTAGTTTTACTTTCACTAGATGTATCGTTGTAGGATCCTGCTAGTTTAAATAACTGAGTTGTCAATCTTCTATAGAAGCCATTTTAAATAAGAATGGCTCAGTTACTGCACCGGATTGCTACAAACTCATAAAAAGCTGCTTTAAGCTTAAGTAAAACAATGTCCAAATTCCATTAATTTGTGGAACGTGAACGCCTTACCCTAGTAAATTTATCTTTTCAGAATGCTAATGCAAGAGGGGCTTGAAGTATCAAATAGTCCACAGGAAATGGATGACCCCAATATTATTTTTTTTTAAAAAAAATATACATTATATAATATATATTATATATATAAAAAGCTAGTGTAAATGCTTTCACGGCGTGGTCACGAGCTGGAAAGATGAATGCCTTTCAGCTGTTAACCATTTTGCCATTCACAATGGGCTTTAAAAAGTCGTTTTTATCCTCAGACATAATGTGAGCACTTTTCAAAATGAGGCTGCCAACATTGACTGATGTGCTGATGGGCAGGCAGCTTGCATTGCTAAAGGATCCTGTGGTAGGCTGGCTGAAGCAAGAAGTTACGGGCAGGACTGCTTTCTGCTCCTCCCTGAGGGGAAAAAAATAAATCAAATATTAAACTTCAGTTTAATGCAAAATATCAGGAAATAAACTGAATTAAAGGATGCGAATACTGAAATTAAGTGGTAGTTAGTGGAGAGGCAGAATATTTCACTATAAAAGGGAATGCTCACAGAGTAAATACAGATTGCCTCGTTTTCAAAGGCACCATTAAATGGTTAAAATACATGGGTGATTCCAGCATATTTTGCACTTTTTTGGCATAGAAGAGGTTAGTGGAAATTAAGTTTAATGCCAACCTTGCTGAGACTAATTTCCCTGAATTCTGGTAATTATAAAAATACTTTTGTATTCGCTGTGCAGTGGGAATACATAAAACATAGTTTATATCAACTGTTACCTATTTTTCAGTATATATTAAGTAACACAAATGCATAAAAACTTGTGCACCAATTGTACATGTGGTGTGTTTTATAATCACAAGACAATCCTTCCTAGTTCTCAGTCTCTTCACCATGCATACACAGTGCAAAGGTCTCATCCAAGTGTAAGAAGCTAAGCAGTTCCTCTTTAAAACAGTCATGTTTTAACCACTATGGTGCTGCTGTTTTGTCTAACACTCACAGAATCACAAGGTCTTCACCTAAACTTTGTCTCTTCTTCTCCAAAGGTTCCTTTTGGTGTTTCTTGAGTGGATGTCCATTTTCTATAGTTGTTCCATTGAGCAGCTGATCATCCCGAGAACTGATACCTAGCTGTATGTCCAGAATCTCCTATAGAAAGAAGATAGAATTGTCTATCAATATTGTGGCTACTTGCTTTAGTAAGTCTTCCGATTTCCATTTATTTTATATAATGATTCTGGAGATCAGAGGCTACTCCTAGAATCTCTTCCCCTTTTGGAAGGTTCTTCACTCCCTTATTTAAGTCATTAATGAAAATACTGAATAGTACCAGACCCAGGAAGGACTCTGCGAGACTGTATTAGATACATCCAACCGGTCTGACAGCAAACCACTGATAACTACTCTTTGAACACAGTCTTTCAACCAGTTTTTAACCCACTTTATATTTAATAAGTGGAGCAACAAAAGAGGTATGGAAACCAGGAGAACCAGTATGCATTATGCAGTGCCTTAATGACAGAGATATCTATTCTTTTTGAATGCTTGACTGCTTTAGAGAAGGGCTGTGATGATCCTTTTATGTGGTATGAAACAAGATCAGAACACTGACTGCACAATGAAGGTGAAAGAAATAATGTTTAAGGAACTGAACAGAAGCAAAATATAAAAGACAGAGGCACTGGCAACAATAGGAATATAAAGAGCAAGGACAATTTTTTTATGAATTTAGTATTAGAAATGAGGTGATTTAAAAGTTTTGTTTAAGTAACCATATTGTAATAGACTTTATATGTATTAAAATACTTTTGGTTTCTATTTTGTATATAGGGAAAAATTACTAATGCTGTATCTTATATTTAACAAAAAGAAACAAAAGTTTAAAAATCTTTTCCAATTAGAGCAACATTGACAACCTGAGATGAGAGGGACTAGCACAAAGCAGCCCAAGTTCTATACTAAAATAGTGCCAAAGACGATTCAGAGATCAATATAAAACCAACCTTTTTATTTTAAAAAGGTTTCTCACAATAAACACGAACAAATTATTAATTTTGTAAGAAAGTTTATAGAAACAGCTGAACAACTAATCAAAGAATTCCATGACCTCTTCAAACATGAAGTTCTTGTACATACAGTACCTCTATTTGTTCACCTTGCCCATCAGGTTCATCAGTATCAAGGGCTGAAAGCTCTAATTCAATGTCCCGATCTGGCTTTGTGTCTGCAGAGTCTTCAATATAGTCAGTCTGCAAATACAAGAGACTTTTCAATTTCTGTATACAAATCTTAAAGGATTCAATATCATAATCCACATTCCTGGGATAAGAGGGGCCAAGGGAGGGGGAGTAAGAAATGGACAGCTACTTGGATACCAATGGTTAGAATAATTAGATACTTCCTGCTTACTTGCAGAGTAATGTAAAGTATGTGGGTGTTGGAAAGCAATCTTTTTTCAGAGCACACTAGCAGAGGTTTTAGCTTTATACCACCTAAAACTGGAGCACAGTACAGAGAAAGCTTTCTGGACAGAATGAAAATAGCTGGTGGGAGAACTGATGAATATGGACTCTTTCTAGCTTCCATGTTTAAGAATACTTCCAGTTAATATCTACTCCTTCCCAGCAATCCACCCAGCAAGGGTGTAATAAAGCAGGACTCATTTATGTGAAGTCCCTCCATGATCAAGTCACCTCCTGACTGAGAAGCAATACAGCAAATGCATCTGCTCGCTCTCAGACATTGAACCATGTGCCGCAGCAGTAACTAACCCAAAAGAGCAGGTTTATAAGTATTTTTAAGATGTCAGACTTCCAAATATATACCAAAAATCTCAGTGATTGGATACATCCCAATCATCCTTTTCTTTACCTCACCATTCCTCATATCAATTTCCTTGCTTAAAAGATTTAAGGTAAGGCGACTGCCTTCATCTAGGGAATTCCACTTCTGTTGCATGGCTAGTGCGTTAGCCTCTCTCTGAAGTAACAATGAATTACTTTTGGCCTGTGTGGGAGGGAAAAACATATAGTTACTCAACTACATTTAAATTACAAAACAAACCTCCCCACACAAAGAACAGCTCTCTCTCTAAACAGACAATGATGTATTCTCAGAATACACTGCATACAAATATATATCAGGGAAAACTTTTTCCCCCGATCCCAGGGCTGGATCCTGCAATACCAATACTCAACAGACATGGCACTTTCTGTCTTGAGCAAGCCTATTAAAATAAATAGGACTGCTCAGGTTAATAAGCACCATACCTGGTGTTAAGTGTTAACAGGACGAGACTTTAGCTCTCTCATTCTTATCAGCCACTTTGGTTATTGTAAAATTAAATTTCGCAAAGCATTTTGAGAGTTTGTATGAAAAATATTGTATTATATAAAGTTGTAATCATAGTACATCGTCTTACTTGTTGTAGTTCAATGCTCAGTAGATCTCCAGTACTAGAATGCTTTCTGTGAGCAGATAAATCAGCAACTATGAATCTTTCCCTTTAAAGAAAAAAGCAGGTGTTATTGGCATACACAGTTATAAAGAATGAATCATTTTCTCAATGACCCCTCAAGCTTTGCAATTTAGCTCTAAACAGCATAGGCATCTGGATAAAAGTTGTGTGCATGAAATAATATTTAGTAGATAATGTTAGTAAAGTGCTAAGTCCTCACAACACCCCTGTGAGGTAGGCAAGTACTTTCATTTTACATATAGGGAAACCATGGTGGATAATAATCTAAAAATAAAAATAAAAAATGCCCGGTTTGTGTATGCAACAAACTCTTTCCATACGATTGAGAACCCACACTTCATTAACATGGTTCAGTCATTAAGACCAGGATACAGTCCACCCAACAGAGCAGATGTCCCAGGCAAATTGCTGAATAAAATGTATGAAAGAGAAATTGACCAGAGTGCAAAAAGGTCTAGAGGGTGAAATTGTTAACCGGAGTCTTGATGGATGGAGCAATGTCCACAATGATCCTGTGGTATGTGCCTGTGTGACAACAGAAGAAGGGAATGTCTTCCTTACTAAACCAATTGATACATCAGGAAATGCACACACAGCAGAATACTTACAAGAAGCAGCAGTAAAAGCTACAACAGTGAAAAAAATTCAAATGTCTAGTATGCACCTTGGTCACGGACAATGCTACAAATGTATTTAAGATGAGAAGAAATTATTTAGAAGAGAGAGTCCCAAGCTAATGACATACCGTCTCAGTGCTCATTTGATGCACCTCCAAGCCAAAGACTCAGCGTTCCAGAAATTTCCAACAATAGCTACATCAGATTTACCCTAGTTTAATTATTGGAATTGATAATTCCAACGCTTGATGTTGCATAAAGGCAAAACACTTGTCATGTTTAAACTTACTAGGTAATTCAGATTCTAGATATTTTTTCCTTCTCCTTGGGGTTTTTAGAGTAGCTGTAAATTATAGAACAACAATTTCAAAAAAGCCACTAGGGAAAGTTCATACCGTTCTATATAGCGTGCTGATGAAGTAGAATCTGAGCCACAGGAACTCCATCTTGAATCAACAGCATTGACGTAAGGGACATAATCTATAATAAATAAAGGTACAATACAATGTTTTCTTAGTTTCAATAAGAGAATGTGTGTATACACAGCGTTATTAACTGTTCACAGCAGTGATCTAAATGCCTGTGTGTTGTATGTGGTGCTGGCAATAGGAGCATTTACTGTACCTGATACGCTGATGGGCTTAGTAGCACTTCCTTGGGAAGCAGTGGCCTGAATAGGATCTGTTGTGTGATAACCTGTGCGGGATGATCTGGAGATTGCACCCCACTTGGAGATGATCGGTCCATCACTAAAGGGAATTATAGGATCTTCTTCCTTTGCTCTTCTTTGAGTTTCAAACAGATGAACTCTCCTCTTAACATCTCCACTGTCCAAATCCTATTCATTTAAGAGAGACAAGGTACAAGAGGCTGACTTGCAGTTCAACACATTTGGTTGGGTCATTCAAAAGATCAGGGGTCATTAAATAACCACTATTACACAAGACGATTTACTTTTTCCTCTCAGGAAAAAAACCTCAGCTGCAGTAAAAACACCATTTCCACAGTCTTGACTCTCAACATCCTTGCTAATACTGGAGGAAGATGGGGGTAGAGGTTGCAGAGAACAGACATGATTGCCCTTATGGTTCAGGATGCATGAGCGGCAGCTACTTGATGATACCAGAGTAGGACAGAAATCCCCAGCATCCATACAATGCCTTACTTATCCAAAATGAGGTCATCTCCCTGGACGTGTATTAAATAGGTTTTATTCTCCAGTTTATTCAAACCTCAATTAATTTGGTGTACAGAATTTCAATTCAATAAAACAAGGTTATGCTGTATTTTCATTCAATTATATTTCCATATATTTCAAGGTTTCATGGCAGGTTTTTTTTTTTTTAAAATAACTCCTAGGATACATCCATTCCAAAAACCTTTTAGCAGAGTGTGATCTATGTTTAAGATAAATCACAACAATGAAATAAAATTTTAATTTTGTATAAGTGACCTGTGTGTGCCCTGCAGTCATGATTACAGTTCATGCAGAATGCTCTGTTCTATGGTGTGTAGTGCAAGTCTTAGCTTTTCATGGCTTCTCTGTAGAGCTAACATTACTGAAGGCACCCACCTCAAAATAAAAGTTCTGAAACAATGACAAAGATGGAACAGAAAATCTGGTCAGATCCCCAAAGAGGAAACAAAATATTTGCTCAAGGTCAAGCAGTTTTGAGTATCTTGCTTAAAGCTAGCTGGAATCCTTTTAATCCAGTGGAGACATCTGCCTAACTCTGACACACTGGCCCATGCTAGTCTGTCAAATCCACCACATAGGATTGTCCTGAAATTATTACACTATTGCAGACCTCTCTTAAATGGGAACTGCTATCCACTAGACACTAGGGGAGGAAGAAACACCTGAAGGTGCAGAGTTTTGCAAGCAACCCAACTAGAGGTTGAAATCCTTATTATACAGCCTCATAGTTGTCCATCAATTCATCCCTTCAGTGCTACAAAAAGGTCTCAGGAATAGGAGTCCTGAATTATAAATTATTTACTGAAAATGGTATGGCCAACAGTAAATTTTATTTACACTATTTGGTTTTAGTTTGTCTTAAGTCTAAGAATATTATAACCACCACTGCATTTTTTAAAAATTGATTAGAGGAGAGTTTGTTTACAGAGCTGGGCAAAAGTTTGTTCCAAACAGTTTAAAATGAGCTGAACTAGTTTACCCTCAAGACTTAGTATTTTAGTTTATGATAATCAATAGAAGTTTATTTACAAGAGGCCTGGCAATCAAATAAAAACACTTGCAAAACTTTCCACCACATGAGTGAGTAGGCAGAGTGCTGAACAGCCATACCATTAACACAGCATTGGAATTGGCAATTACATCCTTGGGCTCTGAGTCGATGGCATTTATGCAGGAACCAATAGTACCACAGGACCAGGGTGAGTAGTGTGAAAGATGGTCTTCCTCAAATTTAGTACCACTCAAGTCACTAACACTCTCCGAGAACTATTGAAAAGGAAGTAAAAAAGGTACAAAAAACAAAGGGATTTTAGTATTAAAGTGTTTATACGGAAAAACTGCTTACTCTGAACTAATAAATCAATCTGCTTCAAGACATGAAGCAGGTAGTCTAAGGCTGTGTCCATGCTGGGGACTTGCCTCAATTTCAGCCATCAGTGGCCAACCACTGGTAAACCTGCATCAACCCTTAGCACAAACCACTGTAAGCATCTGTGAAGCTTACTGCTTCCAAGCAGGAGTAAGCTTTGCCTGCTGATACTTTGGGTTGGCACCAGTGCACTTTAATGGCTGTATTTGGGGCAAATCACTAGGATAGTGAAAACTTGAGAGAAAGAAATGCATTTTTCCTGTACTAAAGTTATATCAAGCAAACCTTCGTAGAACAAAACTCAAATTCCCAGCCTGAGAAAGGCCATAATCAGGACTCAGTGGGAGATCTGTGATCGTATGTAACCCTTAAAATAACTATTTGTGATAACTTAGAATAAACACCAACAAAGGGGCTTTTTAGCCAAGATCTAATTTTGAATATTTTCATTTGGAGGTGTATACAAAAAGAGAATGCAAGATTGGGTTTCTTCTCCAACACAGACTGGCAGTTCTTATGCCTTGCTTCCTAAGTCTCACTTCCATTTCGCTACTGCCATGCCACACAGCTAAATGTTTTACAAGGGCTTTGTCACTTTTCATTTCCGTGTATGCATTCTTTGGGACTACAGGCACACATGCACCTGCTCCTCATGTGATAGCGCATGCTTTACACAGAAATCTGAAGGTTCATAAAAGGCTCTAATCACAGTTAATTACAATTGATATACATGATATGCTGTTGATATAATTTATTATTCTAGCTACATAGGAGATCTGTGTGAAACGCTACACCAGTTTCTGTATTATGGTACAAGAATCTTAATAAACTAACACTGTGCTATAAAGTTAAGCTGCCTTTAAGTTAAACCAATTCTTCACTTAATTTTGGCCTTTTGTCAGTGATCAAGTGTAACAACAGCTCAATATCCAATATTTTCTTTAGTAGGGAGATTATATCCTGTACTTGCAGGGGGATGAACTTGATCCAATAGAATCACAGAAGTGTGAGATAGAAAAGCTCCCCTGGTAAGTGCAGAAAAAGGAAGCAAAAGTACCATGAAATTCTTTGGCTTCTCACCTCTGTGCTGAAGTCAACACTGAAGAGAGGAGAAGGTGGTGTTGGAGATTGTGTTGCCATAGGAAGGGTTGAGGACACAAGAGGTGTTTTTTGAGAGTGGTATTGTGCCCATTGCTCTGGCTTCCGTCTTAACTGATCATCATAACTGGTCTTCAAGTGACCACAAGGCTCCTAGAGTAAACAATGGGGGAAGGGCATCAATGTATGAATATTCACAGCAGGATCATGCAAATAATTTATAGGTTTCTCAAAGCTGCCAACACATGGATAATAAGCAAGGAACAGTCACAGCTACCTTAACAAATACTAGTTGCAAGGCATATATTTGTATGACATCCACTGATGTCACTGGGAGATTCAGAGTGCAATCCAGGGGATAATCTGGCCATTACACAGTAACTCAACTTTTAGATATTTTTTATTCACCACATTCAGCATCGCTCAGTGTGAAAATCTGCTCCCCGTACCGCCACCACTAATTCTCCCGTTTATTCTTCCTTTTCCAGTCTCCTTTCTCTGCATCTCCTTTGTTCTTTCCTCTAGATTTCCTTCTCTGCAGCAACTCCTAATTCCCACCTCCCCCTGGATTTTACTCCCTGTTATTTCCCAGTCCATATGCTAAAATGCTCTGCAATGAAAGAGTTAAGGTTGTAACTGTAGTGTCATCACTGGAGATGACACTCCAATGAGACTCATAGGGGCAGGAGAGTTCAAACCCCTGAGTTATTATCAGAAGCCATCTGCACATGTAAGCAAACATTACTGTATTGATTACATTCGAAAGGTTTCTCTGCGACCCCAAGAAGAAATGTACTTAAAAAAAAAGAGACAGCTGAAATTCTGAACAATCTGACTATATCCTCTGGACTATATAAATACATGTAGCAGGCCGGATCTGGCACACAAGCTATGCATTTGACAATCGCTGGGTCAGGATCCTTTGGACCAGAGTCCCATTTTTAACTGTCAATATAGGACTTCGGCAAGGGAGATGCACCTTGGATCTTCCTCAATGCATAGAGTCATGTCACAATGTGAATCAAAGAAATGGGAGTAGGCAACATCTAGGATGTAATTAATTCAGTTGATGTGTGTTTGTAAGCAAAGGGGTCTAGGATAGCCCTACCCAAAAGGACAAAGATCTGCCTATTATGGTTAAAAATAACTTGTTTTGGGGCTACTGCTTGACAAATGTAAACCCAAGGCAAGAAAAGAGCTCTGGGCTAACTAGGTAGTATGATTTCTGTCATGATGTTTAAAGTATATCATATCCTTTTCTTTTCCACTCTCACCTACCCTTGGTAAAGGCACAGTCCTCGGCTCATTTGGAGGTTGGCAAGCCATGGAGTAGTACCCATCCAATGAATTATATCTTTCACGCAATGATGTCTGATAGACAGATGAGTGCATCACATCCATTGGAGGTAAAGAATTGCTCCTAATAATGTCATCTCTTGGGTAGATCTGTGGACGCCAGATGCGCCTGCTGTCATACACTGGAGCATACATTCCAGAAGGGACGGGAGGAACTGGTCCATACGGCTGCGGAGGAGGAGGTTGGTAAGGAGAATTCAGTCGATCTCGAGGGGGAAATGTACTGTAATGATCGGCATATGGCACGGAAGCAGGTGGGAGGGAGGATTCTGGAACGTTACTGGACCTCACAAAGCGAGAAACACAGGGAGCCACACCAGCTGGTACTGTTGGAGGTGGTGGGTAGTATCCTTGAAAATTGGAAAAAAGCATATTTAATTTGGTCTCAGTATAATCCAGAATTTTAAAATGGTTTAAAATTTTAATTAAATCACACTTGATACCGACTTCAGAGTAAAGTGTCTTGTTTCTACGGGTCCCCTATTAATTTCATCACTTCTCTGTGGATATACACTGCATGTTTGAGAACAGGGTCTGCAGAGGCAGTACTAGCACTGTACAGTGTGTTCACAGGACCTGACATGGTTGGGAAGGGTGGTAGAGGAGCGGTGCATTCTGCCATATGGTAGCTTTACAAGAACAGGTGGCAATTTAGCACTCTCTCCATACCTAGAGTGTGTGTGTGTGTGTGTGTGTGTGTGTGTGTGTGTGTGTGTGTGTGTGTGTATACACACACACACACACACACGTGTACATATATATATACATATATATAGTTTACATATATATATACACACACACACACACACATATACATACATACACATATATATGAGGTTAGATAATACAGAGGAGTCGCATCGTACACATATTTAACATGGGCTAATTCAACTATGCATGCTTAGCAAAAAAAACCCCAACAATTTAAATAATGTGGGTTATTCCGCCTACCATTGCACTCAATTACCATATGCCCTGGAGTGAGCGAGAGATGGGAAATGCAAATCTGCTGTTCCTGCTACAGTACTTTGTTCCTCTGTGCCTCTCATATGGTGCGCATCTCACCACGCTGAGTGAGATTCTACTGTACCTGTACTGTACAGTAGTGTTTAAAGAAACAGTATGTATTTTTTGTATACTGTAACATGGCCCCTAACACGCAAGCCATCTACTTCATCTGATGCTCAACCAAAGAAACAGCGATCTGTTCCAACGCTGGGGGAAAAACTGAATGTGTTGGACTTATTGAGAGACAGTACGTTGGTTTCGAATGTGGCACGTAAATACTCCAGCAACGAATTCGCATCCGTGCCATCAAGATTCGAGAGAAATTTGTCAAGTCATGGCATCACGTGATCCAATAACTGCTAAGATGATAAGCCAAGTGTGTGATAAGACTTTAGTGAAAACTGAAAAGGCATTAAACTTATGGCTGGAAGACATGAACTGTAAACGTGCCTATCAATGGCAACATGTTGCAAGAAAAGGCTCTTAGCGTCTATGCACTGTTTAAACCTCCTGCCGAAGAGGGACAGCCTTCTGATAAGGAATTCAAAGCCAGCCAAGGTTGGCTTAACAGTTTAGGAAACACTTCAATCTCACGTTTCATACAGGGAAAGCAAACAGAACTTTTCTCCACAACACAAGTCTGTCCCCTCTCCAATAAGCAGCTATGGTTTAAAAGTTGCTAAACTTCCTTTAAAGAATTTTGGAGACTTCTCTAGTTATATATGGAAATAATGCAGAGTGTAGCAATGCTCCTGAATTCTGCAGCCCTCTCTTCACTCAATCATAATGTGCAGAGTTAAAAAGCTTGGATATTGGGCTCTGCTGAAACCAGGCGTCCCAGCACATGAACTTGGTGCCATTGGGATTTGAAGAAATTTAGAAAGTACAAACATTGAAACACATACAAGTTTACACATGCAAAAGTGAAGGATTGCCTGTGGCGCAGCAACCATGTCACTCACCTGTCTGTGGGTACTGTGGAACTTCATAGGACAACTGTGTCCTGGGATCTTGAAAATACTGAACATTATCAGAATGTGGAGGGTAGACAGGTACTCTGGTTACAAACGGGCTGGATTTTGGAGGCAGAGAATTCATCTCTGTTCCAATATTAGGACCACCAGCTGAGGTAGCTGCTGCCTGGCTTACAGGAGTCTTGGGTGGAGAGCAAATTTTACTGAAAAAAATTGCAAAGAAATCAAATGGATTTGCATTTACTACTTATTATTTGTCTTTAGTCATTTTTAACTCAAACACAACATGCTCCAGTATGGTATAGCCCAAATTTCTCATTATCTTCACTGGAATTTCTGAAGACTTCAATTAACTTTTAAATCCATCATTGATGCTATTATTAAAAAACAGACTATCTTCAAGAGAACATCATGCACTCATAGGCGGATCTAAACCTTTCAGTTTGTACCTAGAGCTCATATACCAGTATTAAAAGAATGCTCTGGAAAGAACAGATAGGTATTGAAAAGCTGGTCTGAAGTCCAGTGCTGTTTGGACAATACCCAAACAGTTTTTAACAAGTTTGATACCTAGAAAACCTCCAGGACTACAAAATAATGTTGTTGATAACTGAAAATGCAATGACTATTCTGCACAACTCTATTAAAGGAATCAATTATGGATGCAAATTGTTTTAAAGCTGAATAACCCCAATGACAGATTAGATACGGTGCAGGAAACAGGGGAAGAGAAGGGATGTGGAGAGCTGTACCCATTTAGCCATTCTAAATGAGGTTATTTAAAGTAACAAAATTATATCTCCACTGCTAAATCAGACCTTGCTTAATACATAACCAAGGAGCATCTCCAATGCATCTCCTATTACCTCCTACCTGATACATTACTTTGATATATCATCTGCTAACACCTCACACAGAAGATGCCATTCCCTCTTCAAGCTCAGCTCTGGCCTTCAATAGGTAGAATGGACTGTTGTGCCCTTTGGAAAGTTTCTATTAGGCTTGCACGTGAGCCACAGCAGATTTTTTGAAATGCATGGCTTATATATTACCCTTTAAATGGCAACTGGCTACTTCAGTCATGAGGAAAAGAAAAACATATACCCTTCAGCATGTGGAGAGCATAAAACAGAACCCGAGTTCAGTATCTATGACTCACTCAGGAGCAAAGACTAAAACAGAAACTACTCATGAATAAAATCCAGACCTTAATCACCTCTCTTCTGCCTGCAAGGGTAGGAAAAATGCAAAATGTGGACATGAGAATATTTGATCCCAATGCTTTTAGTCCACAGCAATACATACTTTTCACATAGCGATTCTGTAGGAGACCCAGAGGCAGTTTGACCACTGGCTCCAGACTTTCCTCCCTTCTTGACATTCTCCAGAACTCTTAAGGAGGTTTCAGTGCAGCGAGGAATCAATTGGGGAACACCACTTTCCAGATTTGCAATCCCATTGGAACTCGGCACCATCTTTCCTGTTGTTTCAGTGCTTCCTATGACAGAGATTACATTTCCGGCTGTGGTTGAGACAGTGCTGTTGACACCAACTTTATTTAGGAGAGGGAATGTTCTCACAGTTGCGCTGATCTTTTTGTTCCTCAAGCGATACCTATATTTACAAAGACAAATCTGATAAAGGAGTTTACATTGTGCAGTCTAACGCATGTATAAAACTGACATGACAGAGGGGACGAGAGGGATATTATTAATAGCACCTCACAATTTAACTTAAACCATGAGCACTAGTTTGGAGAAACAAGTAGAACACCAGACATTTCACTCTACAGTAAAAGACCAACTCCTCCTCAGAAGCATCTGAGTTGTTAATTTGGAGATGGGTCTGGGTGGAAACAGCTTTATGAAGTTATACATGAGATATTTGGTAAATTGAGCTAGGAATAAAGAACTGCTGATTAAGACCTAATGGGTAATATTCCTCAGTTTTCGCCATTGCAGACTTCTTAAGGTGTCATGTCTAGAATCAATAATTTTGTGGAGGAAAATTTTGCTTCTGCTATATTCTGAGAGTAAGTAAAGGGAAATTCTGATAATTTATTTATAGATGCTCTTTTTAAGAGGTCTAATTTGCCCAAACAGCTCTCTTGCAATTCAAGGACCCCTAGAAATGAATTCACACACAAAGGAAGCTACTTTCAAGGCAGCTTTCATGAAATCTTGATTTGATGGAGAGAACACCACCATCCCCAGACTTACTTTTCAAGCTCTTCCTGAGAGTGAGCAAATGTACAGTTAGTTCCTCGTGGACATCCCCCTTGCTGGCGCAGATCTCGGCACATACTTGTTTTATATTTGCTATTTGGTTGTGGCTTAAAAATAGAAAAAAAATCCCACTTAAGATCCAATACAGGGTTAAATAGAAGTAATTTTAAAAATGTATATAAATACACCCATGCAAATATTGACATTTTTCCCCTCTCAATTGCCCCTTTAGATGAGGAACTTTTTCATTGACATTACAAATACCCTTTTTGTCACATTGAGCTCATCATGGCTTTATCCTCACACACAACTATTTCAAATTTGGTGACAATATATACCTCCAGACCAGCGGGACTGCTATGGGCACCCGCATGGCCCCACAGTATGCCAACATCTTTATGGCAGACCTGGAACAACGCTTCCTCAACTCTCGTCCACTCACACCCCTTCTCTATCTACGCTACATTGATGACATCTTCATCATCTGGACCCATGGGAAAGAAACTCTGGAAGAATTCCACCATGACTTCAACAGCTTCCACCCCAACATCCACCTCAGTCTGGACCAGTCCACACAGGAAATCCACTTCCTAGACACCACAGTGCAAATTAATGACGGCCACATCGACACCACCCTATACCGAAAACCTACCGACAGCTATGCCTACCTTCATGCCACCAGCTTCCATCCCGGACACACCACACGATCCATTGTCTACAGCCAAGCACTGAGGTACAATCGGATTTGCTCCAACCCCTCAGACAGAGACCAACACCTACGAGATCTTCACCAGGCTTTCTCAAAACTACAATACCCACACAAGGAAATAAGGACACAGATCAACAGAGCCAGACGTGTACCCAGAAGCCTGCTGCTACAAGACAAGCCCAAGAAAAAAAACAACAGAACACCACTGGCCATCACCTACAGTCCTCAGTTAAAACCTTTGCAACGCATCATCAGTGACCTACAACCCATCCTGGACAATAATCCCTCACTTTCAAAAGCCTTGGGAGGAAGGCCAGTCCTGGCACACAGACAACCTGCCAACCTTAAACAAATTCTCAACAGCAACAGCACACTGCACCACAATAACTCCAACTCAGGAACCAATCCATGCAACAAACCTCGATGCCAACTCTGCCCACATATCTACACCAGCAACACCATCACAGGACCTAACCAGATCAACCATACCATCACTGGCTCATTCACCTGCACATCAACCAATGTCATATATGCCATTATATGCCACCAGTGTCCCTCTGCTATGTACATCGGCCAAACTGGACAGTCCCTACGAAAAAGGATAAATGCACACAAATCAGATATTAGGAATGGCAATATACAAAAACCTGTAGGGGAACACTTCAACCTGCCTGGACACACTATTACAGATTTAAAGGTCACCATTCTGCAGAAAGGGAACTTCCGATCCAGACTGCAAAGAGAGACTGCAGAGCTTCAATTCATTTGCAAATTCAGCTCACACACTTTGGGATTGAACCGGGATCTACAATGGTTGGCTCATTACAGACATTGTTTCTCATCTCTCCATGTCCACACACCCCATTCGAATGCTAGACGAATAATCCACACTCCCTGATCGGAGATAACAAGCTGGCTCAGCTTAATTGGACTAACCTTTTCACCTCCCCCCTGGCTCTTACCTACTTTTCTATAACTGCCTGTATGTGAACACTTCTACTGCTTGCATCCGACGAAGTGGGTATTAGCCCACGAAAGCTCATGCTTCAAAACTTTATAGTTAGTCTTTAAGGTGCCACAGGACTTTGTTAACTCTGCTATTCCAGACTAACACGGCTACCACCCTGATTCTTGACATCATGCAAGGCACTGCATTTAGCCGTATGGAGTGGAAATCCATCAACCACATGAAGAAACTTGCACAAGTACAGACAGATATCATCTTTCTCTCCAAATGCAAACGGCAGGACATCATACCAAATGGACTGAAGGTGAAAAATCCATTGCAATCCACATACTGCACAGACTACAGTGAGAGATTATGCCAGACACTATCTAAGAAACTGAGGAATCATCTGATCAGCATACTGTACAACAAACAGGAAAACATCAAAAAAGAGCTTTCCAACCTAGAGACCTTCATAAACGACCAACCTTCCACACAAACAGACTTTACTAAAATTAGACAGGAGATCTACATCACACACTTCACCTCTCTACAAAAGAAAAAGGACTGCAAACTATCTAAAATCCTACCTCCCACATGGGGCCACAACAGTGGCACCCCTACCTCACCCAGCAATATCGTCAATCTATCCAGCTACACTCTCAGCCCGGCAGAAGAGTCTGTCCTATCTCGAGGACTCTCATTCTGCCCCAGCACCCCCACAAACAAGATACAATTCTGCGGTGATCTGGAAGCCTACTTTCGCCGTCTCCGACTCAAGGAATTCTTTCAAGACAACATGGAACAGCACACTAGTACACAGACACCGTCCCACCAGCAGCACAAGAAGAAGAACTCCACATGGACTCCTCCTGAGGGTCGAAATGACAGTCTGGACCTTTACATAGAATGCTTCCGCCGACGTGCACAGGCAGAAATAGTGGAAAAACAACATCGCCTGCCTCACAACCTAAATCGTGCAGAACGCAATGCTACCCACAGCCTCAGAAACAACCCTGACATCATTATCAAAGAGGCTGATAAAGGAGGTGCTGTTGTCATCATGGACAGGTCAGACTACCAAAAGGAGGCTACCAGACAACTCTCCAATACCAATTTCTACAGGCCACTTCCCTACGATCCCACTGAGGAATATACTAAGAAACTGCACCACCTACTCAGGACTCTCCCTGCACTAACACAGGAACAAATTAATATACCCTTAGAGCCCCGACCGGGGTTATTCTATCTACTACCCAAGATCCACAAACCTGGGAACCCTGGACGCCCCATCATCTCGGGCATTGGCACTCTCACTGAAGGACTGTCTGGATATGTAGACTCTCTACTCAGACCCTATGCCACCAGCACTCCCAGCTATCTCCGTGATACCACTGACTTCCTGAGGAAACTACAATGCATTGGTGACCTTCCAGAAAGCACCATCCTAGCCACCATGGATGTAGAGGCTCTCTACACAAACATCCCACACAAAGATGGAATACAAGCTGTCCGGAATAGTATCCCTGATGATGCCACAGCACAGGTGGTTGCTGAGCTCTGTGACTTTATCCTCACACACAACTATTTCAAATTTGGTGACAATATATACCTCCAGACCAGCGGGACTGCTATGGGCACCCGCATGGCCCCACAGTATGCCAACATCTTTATGGCAGACCTGGAACAACGCTTCCTCAACTCTCGTCCACTCACACCCCTTCTCTATCTACGCTACATTGATGACATCTTCATCATCTGGACCCATGGGAAAGAAACTCTGGAAGAATTCCACCATGACTTCAACAGCTTCCACCCCAACATCCACCTCAGTCTGGACCAGTCCACACAGGAAATCCACTTCCTAGACACCACAGTGCAAATTAATGACGGCCACATCGACACCACCCTATACCGAAAACCTACCGACAGCTATGCCTACCTTCATGCCACCAGCTTCCATCCCGGACACACCACACGATCCATTGTCTACAGCCAAGCACTGAGGTACAATCGGATTTGCTCCAACCCCTCAGACAGAGACCAACACCTACGAGATCTTCACCAGGCTTTCTCAAAACTACAATACCCACACAAGGAAATAAGGACACAGATCAACAGAGCCAGACGTGTACCCAGAAGCCTGCTGCTACAAGACAAGCCCAAGAAAAAAAACAACAGAACACCACTGGCCATCACCTACAGTCCTCAGTTAAAACCTTTGCAACGCATCATCAGTGACCTACAACCCATCCTGGACAATAATCCCTCACTTTCAAAAGCCTTGGGAGGAAGGCCAGTCCTGGCACACAGACAACCTGCCAACCTTAAACAAATTCTCAACAGCAACAGCACACTGCACCACAATAACTCCAACTCAGGAACCAATCCATGCAACAAACCTCGATGCCAACTCTGCCCACATATCTACACCAGCAACACCATCACAGGACCTAACCAGATCAACCATACCATCACTGGCTCATTCACCTGCACATCAACCAATGTCATATATGCCATTATATGCCACCAGTGTCCCTCTGCTATGTACATCGGCCAAACTGGACAGTCCCTACGAAAAAGGATAAATGCACACAAATCAGATATTAGGAATGGCAATATACAAAAACCTGTAGGGGAACACTTCAACCTGCCTGGACACACTATTACAGATTTAAAGGTCACCATTCTGCAGAAAGGGAACTTCCGATCCAGACTGCAAAGAGAGACTGCAGAGCTTCAATTCATTTGCAAATTCAGCTCACACACTTTGGGATTGAACCGGGATCTACAATGGTTGGCTCATTACAGACATTGTTTCTCATCTCTCCATGTCCACACACCCCATTCGAATGCTAGACGAATAATCCACACTCCCTGATCGGAGATAACAAGCTGGCTCAGCTTAATTGGACTAACCTTTTCACCTCCCCCCTGGCTCTTACCTACTTTTCTATAACTGCCTGTATGTGAACACTTCTACTGCTTGCATCCGACGAAGTGGGTATTAGCCCACGAAAGCTCATGCTTCAAAACTTTATAGTTAGTCTTTAAGGTGCCACAGGACTTTGTTAACTCTGCTATTCCAGACTAACACGGCTACCACCCTGATTCTTAAGAAAGTTTTGTTCACAGTTATGAATTTGTCAGGTATTAATTACATGATGCCATGTCTTTCACGATCATTAAGCCCTTATAATCCTGAACAACACCTCAACCCCAACCTCCTAAGAATCACACATCCAAATTTTGAGTGTGCACACCTCCCTCTCCCCGCCCCCCCCAAAAGTTTCTGTTAAAAAAAAAAATACCTCTTCTTATTTTAGGGCTCATAACCAACAGGAATATAGCAGCAATTCTCAAGCTTTTTGTATTGGTGACTCCTTTCCAACAGCAAGACTGAGTGTAATCCCCACCCCCCTTATAAATTAAAAATGTTTAATTAAATTTTTAATTTAATTTTAATACAACAGAACCAGGGCTCTGCAACACCTTTTCCCCGCTACCCCACCTTTGAGAACAACTGGAACAGAGGAAAGCTCTAACGGAACATATTTGTGTTCAGTTGTTTTAAAGCAAAACTAGGACAAACTTGTATTGTCTACCCCATAATACCATGATAAAATTCTTGCAGGCTGATGACATAGTAAGTTTCTGTTTCTGCCCCCTGGATTGTAGAGTAAATCCATTAACATCCTTCCAACCAATTCTCAGATTAAAAGGAATACCTCCCATGAGTTAAGAACTGCCTTTATCACCCAAAACTGAAGGAAATAGGATTTAGTTCTTATCCCTATCCCTCATATACGTATTTTTAGGTCAAGATTTTGGGATCCAAATCTTGTAAAGTACTGTATTAATAAATAGATGCCATTTTCCTACAAAATGAAGATTGGGTTGATTTCTTTATGGTAATTAATCAATATATATTTCATGGCAATGGAAAGCCTGACTAGGCTACAAATGTTTTAAATCAACAATTTTGCAAACTAATTTAAGACCTTTTGTTAAGGCATCACAGAACACTCAAATACAGGTCGTAATTAAATATAGTCACCTGTGGTGTTTCATGACCTTTTCTACTATAGTTCTGAATAAAGTCAACTAGCCCATGTACCACAGTCTTCACCGCCACCATTGCATTTTCCAGCTGCTCCCATGTTGGAGAAGTTGCATCTACAATAATAAATGTAAAGCATGTTTTAACAATAATTCCATCATCATCATCATCATCATCTTAAATGAGACAACTTTTATATTACAACAGAAACACTCAGCACAAGGATTAAGAGACGACAATCTTGAACAGCAACTTAAAGACAGCAATTGATGGGAACTGCTTAGAGCAGAAACAGAATTGGTTACCAGTAGAGTTATATTTTTCATAGGAAAGGAAAAAGGGTTGTTTTAAAAAAATATTTATTAGCACCATTCACATACCTGGATTAGGATCTATGTTTGCCAGAAGCTCTAAATGAGGTCTAAGTCTGTTTAAGTTTGCTGGATCACCTGTACGTTGCAAAACAATTGTCAACTCCTGTACACTTTTTGCAAATGATTCTGGAGACTGGAGCTGAAAATGAAAGTGACATTAATGCTCTTCATTCTATAAATTGGACATTTTAACAGAAAAGATTCTCATTTTCTTTCAAGAGATGGGGTCCAAAATAAGATCGGCAGTGTCTTCAGATTGCATATAGCAATTATCAGTGGTGAGAGATTACAATTCTCAGCTCAGAATCTGCCCTATGCAGCTTCATCATAAGACACAAAACTAGAATAAGTGATTTTTTTGCACTGCTTCTGTGTGACTTTTGTAAACACTAAAAATCCTGAAAAGACTTTGTACATAAAGATTATGTACAAACAAAAACAGCCATCCTAGTCTCTAGTCATGTTGAAACTTAGTTAGAGGTTATAATAGTTATAAACCGCTTCAGTATTATACCCTTTAACTGTTAAATCTAAACAAGAAAGGAATACTAAATCTACTCCATTGACGAACCTTGTCAATAATGGATTGCATGTGTGACTTATGTGCCAAGTCACCATAAAGGAGGGAAGACCATTGTTCTGGTGATATTCGAAGTCCTGCTTCCATGGCAATGTGGACAATTTGGGCATCATGTTCCCTCCGCAAAGCTTCATAACTCCGAAATTCCTCTTTAAGCTGCATCAGAGAAGAATCTTCATCCCTTTTGGTGACCTAAAAACAATAATTCAACAATGCTTAAAAACTTCATATTTCTTTAATTACAGCAGAGTCCAGAGTCCAGTTGATGTATAAACAAGTGTGCCATTGTATAGAGCAGTGGTTCTCAACCAGGGATCTGGAACCCCCTGGAGGACATGAGCAGTTTCAGGTAGCCCTCCAAGCATGGTCAGTGTTTGACTCACTGGGGCCCAGGGCAGAGAGCCAAACCCCCACTGCATAGGGCTGAAGCGCGAGACCCTGAGCCCCATCACCCTAGGCTGAAGCCGAAGCCTGAGCAACATAGCTCTGCGGGGAACCCTGTAACTTGGGGTTCCAGGCAATTACCCTGCTTGCTACCTCCTAAGGCTGGCCCCAGTTTTTATATGTAGAAAACCAGTTATTGTAGTACAGGTGGGCCGTGGAGATTTTATAGCATGTTGTGGGGGCCTCAAAGAAAAAGGTTGAGAACCCTTGGTATATAGAATCTACACTTATTTCTTCCAAATATTCATCCCCCTGAAGGGTACTAGCATTAATGTAGGCTAGCCAGATAATCCAATGTTGTAGAGATAGTCATTATGAGGACATGACATCAAGTCCAGTCACTTCAACTATGGCAGAAATTGGATTTGCTTAAGTCTTTGAAGATATGATGTGGTTGACAGGATACGCAGCTATAGGATTAGACCTTCAGTTCCACTATCATTTTGATATACCCAATGTTAAAAGACAACTCAAACAGAGACAAGAAAAGTTCAGAATTTAACTGGTAAATGGGGGGGGGGGGTAGAGAAGGATGATCAAAAAGTTGCAGAGCACTCTGTAATTTAGAGAATATTTTACAGAAAGACAATTAGTACCAGTATTTTTGTTAATACCTGGCTCTTACATACACCTTTCATCTGAGGATCACAATTTACTTTATATACATATTAAACCTGATAAATAAAAGATAAATTGAGACACAGTGAAGCAAAATATCTTGGCTCAAGGTCACTAATTGCATCAGTGACACAGGCAACAATAGAACCCACATGTCCTGGCTCCTAGTCCTTTAACTTATGTGCAATGCTACTTTTCTTTTTATAAAGATGCAAAGTAAACATATGATACACATTTTTTTGACTGTCTAGAAAAACATTCCACAAATCTTATTTTGGGGAAAAAGACGTTGTTGCTAATGGGTCACAAATCAAAAAGTATTGCTTACACTGTGTGTATGTCAAGTGTACCCCAGGCCTTCCAGCAGAAATCATATGTTAAAATAAAAATTTAACCATCTTCCCATGTCATCCAACATAAGAGCTTTTGTATCAAATACTGATATTCTAGATCAGACTACTTTCTTTGTCAACTGACATATTATTTTATTGCCTTTCTGGGCCGATTCATTTCTTAATGATTGTGCTCTGCAGTAGCATACAGGAAGTCAGAGTTCACTTCCTAATCCTGATCTCTTACTCTTCAGAGACCAAGAGTTGGGAACATTCAGTGGAAAAGAGGCATGGTATAATAAATGAGAGGTTTAAGCATTTCATGTCCATTTTATAATGCATACATCAGTACTGAATGCATTAGGACTCACTCTCCATATATTTCAGTCTCACTATCTCTGTGTGTATGCAGAGGCTACAGTTAGTGGGATTAGATGATTAATTAGTTTTAGATCATTTCTTGATGCTTCATTGCATCTTTAGAATGGGTAAGATCTGAATTTGAATAGCATGTTGTGGGTGCCGGAGATTCATGTTGTATTGTTCCTCAGAACTATATCCTAACCATTGCTGATGTATCAAAAAGTTTAAGAAAAATAAAACTGGTATTAAAGTTGCAAAAAAAATAAAAAGTTTTCATTTTAAAGTATCCGGTCTTTTACCTTAAAGCATGATGCTCGATACAGTAGTTGCACAACATGACCAATGCTTGTTTTTGATGCCTGAGGAAATCTTGGTTCTAGTCTTTGCACAACAAAAAGTACCAAAACTTTTCTTGAGAGCGCAGAGCCATCTTCAAGTGCCAGTAACACAAGTTTCAGTGCCTCTTCTTGCATAGCTTTAAACAGGTATAAAAAAAAAGTCATAAGTAAAACTATCACATATTAACAGTGTACACAGGAACATTTGGTTTGAGAGTTCTTGTCCAAAATATCTTAACTATTTTTAGTTAATAGCAAAACACAGATAAACCTGAAAAACAAGAGGACATCCACCTCCAAACGGCAATGACAGGCCTGCCAAGAAATGTTCTTCCTGGTAAGAAAAGAAACAGCCAGATCCAGTCTGCAAGAGTCCTACCTGGCCCTAGAAACTGACATCCTCGTGCCCTGACAGCAGCCCAGAGATTGGCAGACAGTTGCTGAGGATTCTGGTGCTGTAAAATCAGTTCTGTTACAGTTCTTTCACCAAGTGAGCGTGCGGCCCGCATGGCTCTAACACGACCCTCCTCCTCCACCAGCTGACAGTTCACCAGGGTCACCAGTTTCCTTTGCATTGGACGGCTCAGGGCACTCTGATTCAAACTAGCAACTCCTTTAAAGAAAGAGGTAAATGGTGAACTAAGTCTTAATAATAAGACAGATTGATCAACTAAGTGAAAGGCAAACAACCATTTCTAGTATAAGCTTAAGTCACAGACCAATTGCCATACCCCACTATGAACACTTCTAGCCTAAAAGGCTACACACCATCACACCATTGATCCAACACTACTGATTCTTGCTGTCGAAGTACACCGGAGCCTCGCTATAGCCCGGGGTTCAGGATCCATATACAGTCCCACGCTAATGCGGGGACTGTGTTAATGCAGGGGACGCATTGCCATGGATCCCAAATTTAAATATTTAAATTTGGGATCCATGGCAATGACCGTGCTGTACCCAAACCCGCACTATAGCAAGGGTCTGGTGTATCTCCCACTCAGCTCCCTCTCCCCACTTATCAAGTGTACTAACTGGGTTTATTTTCACCCTATGCCCCTTTTCTGTGACATGTTTAATACTGGCCTGCCATCTTCAGGTTTTATGTAGGATCCCCACCTCACTTTTGGAGCATAAAACGCTTCAGGCAGTTTTTAACATGGACTACAGAACATTCCTCCGTTTCCTGCAGATCACCAGAAAGGCTTTCTGGCACTTGTCTGTTTCAGTCCATCCCTGGTCACTACAATCATACATGGATAGCTGACTAAAAGGAATTTAAATTAAAATCTTAAATCTAGCTGTGTCAAACCAAACCACCCTGTCTAGCTTGAAAAGAGTTTGGGTTACTTTCCTATGCTTAGATGAGAACATTATTAAATGAAAAGCACATATCAGTTACCCTCAAACACAAAAACAATACAGCTGCTAAACTGTTATGTGCATGAACCAGTAAAGACAAAGGAAAAATTACCAGAAAGATAGAACTATTACTTCACAGCCTGAAACCAGTTAGCACTGAGAACATACTTCTGTTAAGAGTAAGTTTGTCTGATATACCAAGAATTGCAGAGTTTTAAGAAGACTTACCCTTTCCTCCACTTAGTGGCTTTAAGTAGAGTGCCAAATCCTCCACACATTTCTTTGCTACTTCATAATGTTTGTTCTCTCCTAGGTTACTTAACTTTACTGTCTGATGATCTGGTACCTACAAAAATTGCAAAGGAAAGTAAAGGGAGTTGTAGCCAGTGTATCTATAATCTTTCACATGACCTGCCTTACTCACATTATCATAGTATAAGCACCACTATTGCTAATTATATAACACTATAGATCCACACTGCTCTTCACAAAGAAGTGAAAGACAGGTTCAACCCCAAGGTGTTTGGAATGTAATAATCATAATACAGCAAGGGATTATAGACCGACGGTTAGGGTGATGAAAGATTACAATATGATATTTTTACAGCACATTTCTTGTGGTGCTTTTGGGTTGATTGCAGATAGCACCCCAATTCTTTTAAAGAATTAACAACTTGAGAAAGATAAAACTCTTTGAAGACACACATGAAGGGCACAAGAGAGACATTTACTTACAAATTTTCTGAAGTGCAATGCTGACTATCAACATTCCTGTGCCACCACTATGAGGCATTAGAGGGAAAAAATTCTAATTCAGTTAGTTGATGAAACTCACTCTCAAACCTAAACACCCTCATCATGGGATGCTTAAAAGAATGGATGAACCTGGGTTCAGAGGTCAGATTCTTTTCAATATAAGAAGTAACATGAGGTATTGACTCAACTAGGTCCCAATGAGAAAGATGAATGAGTGTAATCTGCAGATTAACTTTTCTAATGACACTGCTGATTGTCCTCTAGGTCCAGGAGGTATTTATCTACAAACTCACACAGCGGTACACCCAACGATATTGGAAGACACTCTTAAAATCAATTTTACAGACATATTCTATCCAGAATGGCGGCACATTACAGGGTCACTGTTATAATACAGAGTCCTGACTAGCCAAGACAACGAAATATTGTTTTAGTTGTGACAAGGGACAGCTGTCTGGTAACCTGGTCCCCTGATGTGACCGTCTTTGAGGCGTACATAGGCCTTCAGATGCTAAAAAGATCAGACCTTTTCTTATCCTAGATTGGAACAGTGAGGATGTATTCCTGCTGCAATGGTAAAATGTAATGGCAATAGTAATTGTTGGGAAAAAGTAAAGAGCTCCTTAAGTCATACCTGGGCTCCAACTAACTGGAGAAGTGCAAAGTTTACAGGAAGTACATCGATGTCTGTGTTGATGGCAGTCTGGTCGAAAGGACATGCTTTGCGATGAAGCTTGTTCAGGCAGGTCTTACAGACAGTGTGTGAGCAACCTAAGCTGATGGGCTTGTGCACGTTTTCATCAAACTCATTGTAGCAGATTGGACAGGACAGAAACTCTGTCCACTGAGCTGCCTGCACAGGCATTGTGGAAGCTGGACGCTTGTTTAGCAGACTAGAAGACCATTATTTCGCTGTCCCGTATTTTAGCAGCTGTAAAGTAAATGAACAAAGAATGTAGTTCCTATACAACATTTTGCAGTCACTTAGAATTTTTAATTTAAAAAGCAAGATTTTAAAATTTTATGAAATACAACCAAAAAAGTATGTTGAAATCCCCACATAATGAATCCAAACCCCACTCTTATCTCAATCTATAGTAACAGTTCAATAATCCCATCACATTATTCCAGGTAGTCCACACTAATCCAGGTTGTGAGTCTATCTTCAGTAAATGTCACCAGGGTTTCTTGTATACTCAATGGAATTAAAACACTTTAGGGAAAAACAATGGCTGGCACATAAAAGGTTAAAGGCAGAACCTCAGATACAAATCAAGCTGACAATTTTCAAAAACTAAGAACACTCCCTAATAATGGAAGGGCAGTGGGAAGTCAGAGAAATATTATATTTGTTTTACTACCATATAAAATGGAGTGCAACATGATCACAGATGTTTCATCCTACTGATCTTGTTCAAATTTAAACAGGTGTCAGGATAAACATCGCTTTATGGAAACAGAATCCATTATACACTTAACATTTTTGTTTTTAAAAGTGGTAAAACATTTATTGCTGGAATGGGAGAGTAAATCTGTGTTCAAATCACCTCCCTTGTAACAGCCCATCAGAGGACTGCTCCCGGGGCATAAATTTCTCTATTTTCATTTCACACATTCGCTAATTCACATTCATAACAGTGAAACTCCACGTACGTAAGTCTGTGGCAGAAAGATCTCTTCTGTACTGGAAATCCAGGTATTTGGGGGCAATTACACAGCTGATACTTTGTTCACACAATTGTTTTACAATATGGAAAATGTCACCAAAATGTCATCTAGATCCAACAAGCAACAACTTCAATTTATTATTAGCAGGTCTTTCCTTTGAAATCTCACTTTGTGCAGAGGTTCCACGTAAATCCTATGTAGAAAGATGTTTAAAGGGAAAAGGGAAAATTTACTCATATATTCTGAAAGACATTCCATCTGACATAATTTAAAATCAATAAAAAGAAAACAAGCCCAAATATTTAAAGGCTACTCCAGCTCAGAACTTCAACTAAACTATTTAAATTCAAGCCTTCAAATTGGCAGGTGCTTGTAAAGGTTAAAGCTAAACAGCCACACCCATAACTACCCTGCAACAATTTACCTGTTGGCTTTGATGTTACCAAAAACCTAGAAACAAGATGGTTTACATAAGTGCTATTAACCAACCTGTCAAATTAGCACTTTTTCTTTAAAAAACGCAGATGAACTCACATTTCTCCCTACACTGCCATATTTATAAAGAGTTAAAGGCTCAATAATTTATTTTCTTTTCCAAAAGTGGAAATAAGGAAATGTTATTGTTTTGAGGAAGCCAACAGTCCCCTCTGTCCCATCTGAATTCAACAACTTTTAATTTTGAATCAATTGTTGGCTGTTCTACTGTTTAGTGAGCGATGTTTGTATATGTTGAACCACTAAAATACTTCTTAGAACACTGCATAAGACTTGAAAAGTGGATTTTATTTTAATTATGACCATCTGTTTAGAAATTCTATTTATCACTGAGCATCCAATGCTCTTTAAGCAACAGGGCACTTGTACAAGATGTTCTTATCTCAATGAGATTTTCAACATCATTTGGGAATTACATTTTATAAAAAAATTAGAAAAAAGTAAACAATGCAGAAATTAAACTTTAAACTCATCCCACTGACCCTAAATGTGGATCCAATGTCTTCAATACTAAGTGAGCATAGTCACACAGTAAAGTATGTTTTTAACCCAAACATAAAGCACACACTTTACTAGGGAGGGACACAGATGACTTTTTTAGGCAAAACATTGTATACTTGTAAGGGTTATTATTGTTACATGCATCTTCAGGCATGGATATTCAAAAGTACAATAACTAAGAGTGAACAAAATTCTACAAGCATCCTGATTTCCCTATGAATTTAAATATATAATGTCATTTAGTCCACCTCAACCCTTGAGTATCCAATGGTAGGCAAACAAAAATGCAGCTGTAGAGAAAGGATCTACACTAGATGTTTTCCTTAAAACTTCTCCCCCCTTGCTACCACAGGTTCTCTATACTACTGCTAATGCCAGCGAAGACTGGCTGTTGGTGACCAATGGCATTTTCATCTGTCAGGTTAGATAACACAGGTAACATATTCTATATTTCCACCGTTGCTGTCATGAGTAGCAAGTGGGGAATTTTAAGAAGTCTAGTATACATACAACCTAGGTAACAGCATGACATGAGTCACTGGCTGAACAGTCTCCATTTCCACGTCCCTCATTAATAGATTCAAAGGGCAGCAATCTTTATTCAGGGAGCATATATGTGCTTAGCTTCCACAATTCAGAAACTTGCAGTTAATCAGTAGCAGCTTATTTTCCAGGCTTTTAAATAAGGGCTAGTCTACACTAGTATCACTACAGCAGCACAGCTTTACTGCTGCTATTGCCGATGCTCTACGCAGATGGGAGAGAGCTTTCCCATCGGCATAATTACTCTAACTCCCAGAGAGGCAATCACTATGTTGGCAGGAGAGCTTCCCCAGCCAACATAGCACTGTGCACATTGGCACTTAGGTGAGTATAACTTACATTGCTCAGGGAGTGGCTTTTCCAAACTCCTGAGCGACTTACGTTATACCAAAGTAAGTGCTAGTATGTAAAGCTAAGAGTCATTTTCCTGATCTGTGCTGGAATGTAATGTAAACAAAACATGAATTCCTCAAAGAGCATACCAGTAGCTTTTAAGACCTTATTTTGAATATTTAATTATCATAAATAATGAGGATCCTATTCAGTGTGTTGACCTTCAGATTTCTTGTCCGAGAGGCATCTCATTAAATCAGCAACAGCTGGGGAAAGTTCTCAACTCAAAACTTCAAGCAGACATATTCAGAGGAAGCCTTCAGTACTCTGCTTCATGCATGCCAACTATTCTGATATTTTTGCTCTCCGGTATGTTCAAAAAGGATTTTAACTAAAGTCTTCTAATTACCAAGTCAGTTTCTTAGAAAATTATAAAGAAATTTTTGTACAGACTCCTGTTTTCTCTGGCAAGGAACATATTTAGGGATGTCCTGTTGAAAAAACAAATGCCTCTGATATTCTAAAAATTGAACAAATTTTTTTTAAAAAGTGCCCTACCAAAAATCATTGACATTTTTTAAGGAGACGAACTGAAAGTATTTTCAGGTGCTACCATTACCCTGGAGTTGCCCTGATCTTTCTGTGTAAAAAAATCCACAAACACAATAGAGAAAATAACTAAGCACAAAATGCTGTCAAATACAGAAAGTAAACAAACAAGAGTACTACTTTATTTTTAACATTCGTAAAAATATTCAGACAAATGTGATTTTTTAGTTGTTCTCTTATTAAGCGCAGCATTACTACACCTGAGGATTTCAGAAGTCTAAAAATACTGTTTGCTATTTATTACGCAATTGTTGCATTTAGGACAGACTAGTTCAGATAATCAAGTTTCACTTTCTGCTTCTGCTGCAGGAGCAAAATGCTGTTGAGTGTGAGTTCACAACCCTGCAAGGGAATGTTTAAATTTTCTTATCAGCCATAATAAGTGTACTTGACTTTCCTTCAAACATTAGATTTTTTAAAAACTTTGTAATTTGTGAAGCTGATTTACAATGGAGTAATGTGGTATATGGAGTTCATATTTTAAACCAATTCTGGTATGCTTACTGGATCCTGTAACCTTCCTTATGGACTTGATTCAAAACCCACTGAAGTCAAGTGACTTCAGTGAATTTTCAATCCAGCCCAATTTTTAATTCTATTGTTAAGCACTCTGAACTATTAAGGATTGTGTGCACTAGGCATTAAAAATGACAACATGGATTTAGATCTAATATTAAACAATCTTACTAGGATTTTAACCATGCTACTGAGGCGGCGGCGGTGTTCTTTACATAGTAGCTAGCTGCAGACAACAGGGGATTTTAAAATGGGCAAATTTCAAGGCATCCATTGCAATTTTCCATTTCTGCAAGCAGATTAATCACTTGTTTGGTCTATAATAAGCAGGTTTGTCAACTTAAAGTTGAAAACATCTTATCTAGCTCGGTACCTTATTGTCCATGTTATCAAATTAGTAGTATTAAATTACTTCCTAAAAGGACTTTAGTCTTCCTTTTATTATCGAACAACCATCATATGCAGATCTAAGAAACTGGGTTCATATTGAAGGCCCAGGAAGTGGAAGTAGGCATTCCTAACAATAGCTTTGCAAATTATAACTCTGATGACTAGCAGTGAAAATAATTTCTCTTTAGATAGAATAGACTTGCTTGTTTCTGCATATCATATAATGTCCATCAAATTTAAATCTTCTGAGAAACAACCTAAATGTATAGGGAGTTGTTGAATGCCCACTACAGGACAATATTCCAAGATACTGTTCTGATCTGACTTTTTATTGGAAACCCGCATTTATCTCTAGGAAAAGCAGAAGAATCATATTGTAGGAAGGAATGTTTGTTTTATTTAAGAATCATTGCATCAATGTAGTGCAACTTGAAACAGACCAAAACAAGCGAATTTTTTCATGGCTCCTCATACTATGGACTTGAGCTAATAATTTTTAAAAACCTGTTTAGTCATGTATTCTGCTCTTACACTTTTCCTAGATTTATGTATGCATCTTTCTACGGTGCCTCACTATCATAACTTATTATAAAATTGTCTACTTAGACTTTAGCCTTGTCAAGCACCCATGGGAAGATTTGGAAACTGCAACACTGTTACTTTTCCCTCAGTAACTAAACAGACTTTAAAAAACACACATTTTTCCTAAGACTATTTGTTGAAATATGGCTATACTATGTAATTCAGTAATTAATATAAAAATAATTTCGTGACTTCTAGATAAACATTACTGTTCACATATAAACATTTTTTGTTTCTTTTTGTAAATGCCAGAGTGCTAGTCAGCCCAGGAGGTCAAGTCAAGTCAAGATGGTCTATTTCCAGTTCAAGCATCACCACTAGTAATAAGGATTCTGCATGGTAAAATGTTTCCCGAGTTATAAAATCTGTTTTCTGGAGGGCTTCAGGGGTGTAACTGAAAGCCGAATTTGGCCTTTCCACAAGCGTGATGAAAATCCATCTCCAAGAGCTGTGCTGATTTTTCAGGACTAATAGGAGGACAAAATGGCAAAAATGTGTGTCACTAAAATCACTGAAGCATATTTTGAATACCAAAAAAGTATGTTTGTTGATTAAGAAGGTGCTATTTTTACAGTTACTTTTCAGATCTGTACTTAAAGGGCACTATTTTTCTGTTATATAGAAGCTGAACAGAGGACCAAGGATCTTGTGGGGCAGTTCTTTCTGTGTTTATCCTGAATCTTCTCCCATGCACCCCAGTTCCACGTTATAAACCATCACTTTTGCAAATGATCAGTCCAGACACTAACCAGTTGCACAAATAGCTTTTTGAGCAAGAGTTAGTAATTCCCTAAAGACAGCCTTTTATGAAAGCAGAGGACTTCTGGGAGTAGTATGAAGACACTTCTTAGAACAGTAAATCTTGTACAAGGATACAAGTTATGTTCAGTGCGATCCTCCATCCAATAAGAAAAGCAAAGATAGAGGTGCTAATCATGTTCAGGTCACTAATAATTATAAGATTTTATGCAACAATCTACATTTTATTTATATCTAATAGTTGATTTTCCAGAAAGCACGTTAGATATAAATATTTACATCCTCTGCCATAAGTCAGCCAAAGTCAGAAAAGATCAATTCTCAAGATCAAACAGAATTACACCTTAAGCAAGCTCTAGTATTGCCATTAAGTTGACAGAATTTTATTTTTTGTAAAGGTAACAAAGAGTCCTGTGGTACCTTAAAGACTAACTATAAAGTATAGAAGCATAAGCTTTCGTGGGCTAATACCTACTTCGTTGGATCCAGGTATTAGCCCACGAAAGCTTATGGTTCTATACTTTATAGTTAGTCTTTAAGGTGCCACAGGACTCTTTGTTACCTCTGCTATTCCAGACTAACACGGCTACCTCTCGGATTCTATTTTTTGTAAGGAGCTGTACTATTCCATACAAGATGGAAATGCTAATTAACACTACTATTACTTGCTGAAAAAACTTATTAATATTGAGGAATATTGTTCATATAACATAAAAAAGGCATATAGATCTAGGGAAATCATAATTAATTACTCAAAAAGAATTTGATGTTTAATGTAACAGTACAACACACCAGCAGTATATGTTTTAAACTCTGGAATATCCAGTGATGTCTTTTCAACAAAAATAGACTGAGGGCCAAATAGAGATCTATTTGGGTCAAATGGTTACTTACAATTTCACTAGTATGGTCTCATTTAACATTCTAGATCATCTGTTTTTCCTCATCATGATAATTAAATTACAAGAATATAGGTTTATTTCTCCAACCAATAGGGAAGAGGATAAATTGGGCTACAAAAATTGCCAATTTATGATTAGACCCAACGTCTTCATCTACCGAACACAACGGCACAGAAAAGACATTTAGAAGATCTTACTAGTAGAATCTTTCCTGATATTCAGTCTAGACTTTGTCTTAATTTTAGCTTATTTCTAGGCCCAAACTGCTCCCCCTTTAACGCCTTTAATCCTTCCTACTAAATCAATACTCCTATGAATCAGTCATATTGCTGTTCTTCTCTAAACTTCCACTGACTCTTGTACTTAAAAGTCCTCAATTTTTCTACAGGAAAAGAAGAGGCAAGGTAAGCGTGCCTACCGAACACCCTGCATCAAGCATAACCAGACAGAACCAGCTCCAGAGCCTTGTCTACACTACTGTTTTTCTTCAAGTTTCCCCACAGGTTCATCTCCACAAGAGGAAAGAAGATTGGGAATGCTCCTGCAGCCAGACCGACTCCCCTCCACACCAGAAAGCACTAGCGCTCATGATGTCTAGACCTCCCAGGCTAGGATCAGGGTTAGTTGGCGAGGTGACTAGCGGTCTGTATTGGTTTAGCGCTCCCACTGGTGGAGGTGCAACCGCAGACGAGAATGCCAGTTTAGACGCAGCCCCGAGTGGGAGCGTAGCCCCGTCCATGTCCCACTGGAAGACGTGGCCTCTGCGTGCAGCCCAGCAACGACAGCCGTGGCGGGGGCTTTGCAATGCAGACACCCACCACCCGGGGACGGGGCTGGGCTCCCCCAGCTCACCGCGCAGGAGCCATTAAATGGCAGCTGGGATCCTCCAGCAGCCTGGCCAGGAGCCGAGCCAGAACCGAGCGCGCGAAAGCCCCCCCCGCACCACACGCGGATCAACCACCCCCAGGCCACGGGGCTGCCAAGCCGGGCGCCGGGCCCGAGGGGAAGCCGGGGGGGGGGGGGGGGGGGCTTCTGAGCGCGCCCCTGACAACGAGGGGGCGGGGAAGGAGCTGACGGGCCCGCCCCGCCCCGCGCGAGGAGCCCGGCCTAGAGACCCTCCGCCCGCGGCGCTGCCGCAGGACACCCGGGGAGGGGTGGGGCTGCGGCAGGAGCGTCCTTCCTCTCCCCACCCCCGAAGGCGCTACCCCGCGGGCCAGCCGCCGAGAGCACGGCCCCCTCCCGGCCAGCCAGGCCCGGCCCCCAGGCTCCGCCCGCCCCGCGGCCCTACCTGCGAGGCGCGGCCGGGCCGGGAGCAGGAGGCGGCACCGGCCTCTCACACTCCATGGGGCGGGCAGCCCGGAGCGGCCCGGCGGTGGCAGCAGCGGGGGCCTCGGCGGCGCCTCCTCATCGCGGTGACAGACGGGAGCCCAGCCCCTCCGCCCCGCTACTATCGCGAGAGCTGCCAGGATCACGTGAGAGGGGAGCCTAGGCTGGCCCAGCCCCCTCACACCGATCACATGACAGCGCGTCCCACGCCGGTTGGGTGAGAGGCGAACCTAGGGCCCCGGGGAGCCATAGACGTGACTGATGGAGCAGACAAGGAGGCGTGGAGTGGCCTAGAGAGGCTACATGGGAAAGGCATCTTCCCCCGCGCCTGGAGAGCATCAAAGCCCGGCTGTAACGCACAGGCCCACTCCTGCAGCAGGCTAGGGCGGGGAATTCACCCCCTTCGCAGTTATAGCCCCAGTCTCCTGTGGCAGGGACCAAGCCTGCCCAGGAGTGGAGCTGCGCCAGGGAAAAGAGGTCTTATTTTCTAGTCACCCCCTTACATTGCCTTCAGAGAAGAATGGCCATGATCCTTGCCCACAGGCTGTATTCCTGCAGCTGCTTAAAGCCTTTTGTGTATTGATACTGAAAGCTGCAGGAAGAGGAATCATGAAGATTTGTAGTACAGATGCTACAAGTTGAGCATATTTATTTATGCTCAACTTGTAGCATAAATACCTCCTTTTCCTCCTCCGTAAGAGGCTGGTTTAGAAACCAAAACCTGTGTTACTGGAAATAAAGACTCCAAAACTACTTTCTGTCTCCACAGAAACAAAGGCAGGCCATTTGCACTGTATAACGAAGAGCTCTAGCCGAAGGAGCGGTTACGGTGTAAGTTGAAACTAAAGACTCCAACCAGTAACATCTCAGAAATGATCTGCAACACCCTCAATTTTTTGCTACACTCTTGCATCTATGGTTCTAGAGGCCCATGATAATTAAGTAGGCCATTTCCAGCTTTAAAGAGCTAGAATAAAGGCTGATCATTTTTTACTCAGATTGACTCCATATAAGATTCTGCATCTTTTGCTCAGAGAAATAATTTATCTTGCAGACTACCTCGAAAGGTGATTGTTACATAGCTAAAGGACTATAGTTCCAAACATGACTAGTACTTGAGGGTGCTTAGAATAGTGAGTCAGAAATAAGAAACTGTTCATTTGTTTCAGACATTTACACAATATTCACTATTTTAAGGCAGTTTCAGTCTCTCATGACTTTGTTTGCAGGGCTGTGTATATACAAACAATGCTCATTTTTCATTCCATTTTATTTATGTTATAAATAGAGCAAATGGTTACATTTAAGAAGATAGGCATATGTATGCATACAACTCCCCTTGTACTGAGTCCAGTTCTCTTATAGCAAAATTCATCAAGTAAGAAATGCTAGCCACTGAAAAGGTACACACAGCTTCCGCTCAGGTTGTACATGCACTACAACAGCTGAACAAAAGTTACCAATTCTCCCACAGACGATGCATATCAAAATCATAGACTCTTTATCAGAGAAGCATCATAAGTAACACACCTATATCAGGCAATGATTGAATTCATATTGCTGAGACTCATGCACTTGCCAGAAAGGCATTTTAATTGAACAAACCCAAAGACAGCCAAACCAAAGGTTGATCTGCCCCAAAACACCACAATACATTTAACTTGGACCCTTTTATAATATTATAGCATACAATTTAAAAGGAGCATCAAGTTTTCTTTAACTTGTTAGTTTCATGCAGTTCTTCAATATTTTCTAACGTCTTCTACCATGTAAGGACCTGTTTTTTTGTTTGTTTTTTTTAAGTGTGCAAATCTGCAGGCACAAATGAACAATTAGATATAAACCTGTACATACACCCAAGTTAACATTTGTTAATACAGTAACCAAGACGGCAGAGTAAGACTATGCTATTTGGAAATCAGGTGAGCCGTTAATGTTACCATTAACAAAATAAGACATTTACTTCGCATTTGTTACGTGTGAGGGACCTGCATACCCACCACTAAATGCAAGGTCAACAAGACTGCAAACACAGATACAGTCAAGGAATACAAACCAAAACGCCATAAAAAGCAATTATCACAATTGTAAAACAGCCATGTTTCAAACTTAAAACTTTCAAAATTCATTATGCATCAGTGTTCAGCAAAAAGGCAACATAACCCAAACTCTTAGTGTGACAAACAATTGTTATAGTGAAGAATGCCAGAACAATGTTGTTCAAATTATGTATATTGGACAAGAGCAAAGAGATGAAAGATGGCTTATGCTTAAAGCACTAGATTGGGACTCAGGATATTGTTTCAACTGGCCAGTTATGCCTTCCTGGGGCATATCATTTAGGCCCCATTCCTACAAAGACTTATATACATGCTTTACACACCATTACAAGAAGTAATGGTAAATCAGTTATTCAAAGAGTGATTCTAAACATCAAGTGAAGAACCTATTACAAATTCATCCTGAAACAAAGGTAAAATGGCTCAAGGGCTGAATCTCCCAAAACTGGGGTTCCAGGAGAAAGAGCAATCATACTAGTACTGTTGAACATCGCTATTATAGATGAATAATAGGAAGTTACACAGTATATATTGTGCACACAAACCCCACCTAATTGGCTGGTGTGTGAAACCCAAGAGTGGCTTTTGTACTACCAGATATACAGGAGATCCCTTTGCAACAGACAGATATATTTCCACATTGATCTTTACGTGGTATAAATACACAAGAAAGAGCACTGCTGTTTTTTCTAATTCAAGAGGATCTATAATAAATGGCATTATTCCACTCCAATAACTATATATAGTTTTTATTTATGCCACATTAAATGGAAGAAACATATATGCCACTCAAGGACAGGCACAAGATAAAGAGTTTGAGTTATAGGGCATTTTTTGACCCAGACACATACAATACGTTTTACAATATCATACAATTAGAGACTGAAGAGTCCTTAGTGTCCAAACTGCTGCTAATATAGAAAGAACGTCTTTCAAATAGATATAGATTTCTAATAGAATAGCTTGTAGCTCCAATTTTCACAGTGGCAGTACACATCTGAGATTTAAAAAATTAAGACAAACAAAATACTATCAATAGACAAAGAATTAATGTAGGGTTTGGTTACTAAAACAAGTGTACAATCAAACAATTTGTATCTTTGAGAACAAAGCTGTCAGAAACAGGTTAGAAAATTTTAAAACATGAACAAAATTAGACCCTATTCAGTTAAAAGTGAACGGAATAGTGTGTTTGTTTGTGCCTTTTACTGCTCCTCTATTATAGACACAACTGTAAAGCTTCATTAGAGTATTTTCCTGTTTTTATTTTTTTTTAAACTACACACTTGAGAATCAGATACCATGAGTGTGGTAGAAAAATCTATATAGAATAGAATAGGCCCTGACGCCTTTCTGCTAAAAGAACCAACAATTTGGTGAACTGGGAAGGTAACCTCACCATAGACTGAAACATAAACTATTGCTCTTAAAATGCTCAATTGAGTGGGAATGATTGACTCCCTGAATAGGTATTGACATCCTCTTCCCCACTCTGTTAAAGGTTGGGAAAGCAACAGTTGATTTTAGCTCGTTGAGATATCAAGGATCCTTCAAATATTAGCAAGGTCCTCTAATGGGAGGAGGAAATGTGAAAGACAAGCAGAAAGAGTTCTCTTTTAGAAGAAAAAGTTTTATGGAGCTGTCTTATCCATAACATGAATACCTGTAAAGGAGCAAAACTTTTGTTCCTATATTTTGCTATTTACCTTCAACTAGCAAATACTATCCAAACAACTGCACCAATACTAGGTTTCAACATAGAAAGCAAAATGAGATATTTGCACTTGTCTCCATGACAAAGATTTGGTGAACATCTGGCATTTCACAACAGGATTTTAAATAGAGCTCGTCTTTACATCTATCCAGAGAGCCACTAATCATAGTCTATTTTGATTTGTGTAATTGTGTCAAGGTTTGGTTTGTCGCCACCATTCCTTCCGTGAACTGAAGTCAAGTGCTTTTTTAGGGCAGATTTGTGTTTAAAGTCCATATCACAACAATGGCATTTGTAAGGTCTGTCCCCACTGTGAATATTCAAGTGGTCCTGAAGAGTGCTTTTAGCAGTAAATGTCTTCAGACAAACCATGCATTGGAATGGGCGGATGCCCATGTGCCCTCGGATATGCCTGTTGAGATTCTTCTTTTGTGTAAATGTTTTCCCACACTGTAAGCATAAGAAAAGTTTGTGCATTTTTAGGTGTCTCAGATAGTTTTCAAGGTGGACAAATCCTCGGGGACATTTAGGACACTGGTGCCGCCATGAATAACCAGAATCCTCCAGACTCTGAAACCCACTCACTACATTTGAGGTTCCTTCTGTATTGTCACTGACAAAGCCCTGAAAATGACTCCCAGGCACTTCTGTAATTCTACTCTCAACAGTAGAATTTATCAGTGAATGCTGTGTTTCTGGATAATATAAACTTGTTTTAGAGGAAGTGCAAGGCTGAGGAAAATGATCATTTTCCACATTGGCTGTGCTCATGGAATCCATTCTGAAGATACAAATTTCATCATCTTTATATCCTATTTCAACGGTGGAAATCTCTGGAGTTTTCGTGTCCTTTCTTTCCGATATGAAGCTTTGCATTGCAGGTTGCAAGACATCCCCTTTCTCCTGTTTTACATCATATTCAACATTAACAGGGCTATCTTCAGAAATTTCAATTATCTCACAGTCTTTATCTAAACTATCATCTTTATTTCTCAGCTCAGTGTCTGAGGAATGACATTTCTCTGTGTTCTGATTACTGTTTTCCATAGAAGCATCAATTTCCAGATATTTAGACAATGCTTCAGTACATTTCTCTACAATGTGGACCATTTGAAGGTAACTTGCAGCAATGAGATATTTCAAAAGTTCCTTCTTTTTAACTTCAAGAGCACCAGTATAACAAGACAATAGTAACTTTCTACCAACCTCAGCACTCTGCAATATGGTTATTCGCATCTGTTTCGACTGATTGAGCAAAAACTGATCCCTCATAAATGTGGAGCAGGCAGCAAAAATCACCTTGTGCCCATGAAACTCAGTGTCATTGATATATATTGATACATCACAAAATAAATTCTGCTGTCTCAAGAGGTTCATCTTTTGCAACACAGCATCCCCTTGCTGTTCAAACTGGAAATACAGCACATCTGAGTCAGTAGCCATGTTCACAACCTATTGGCGAAAACACACCAGAAACGTTACAATTCAAGTATATCACTCTGGATGCAGCTTTCGCAGTTTCGAGACAATATTTACTGAATACAATTTCATCAGCAGTTTCAAGCTACCTGGCGAGCCACTACATTTACCAGTGCCTGAGAAGTTTATGCAGCGCATGGGTCGAAAGCTGACGAGGTGCTTGCACCGGGCCTGGTTTTGTGTTCCAGTCTAGACAGGGCTCCCCCATTCAACACTCTGTCAGCAGCACCACCCCTCATATTTAACCCTTAGTCTCTCAGCACGGGGTCTACAAGAGCCCGCGGGCACAAGTAGCCAGGCTTGGCCACAGCAGGGTCTGAAACTGTTTAAAACCGTTACGAGGCCTACATCACAGCGCCCCTCCTCCTCCCCCTCCTCCTCCCGCCCCAGGAACCCACCGGGCAGACCGGCCTGAGCTTCGTCTCCGCTCGAACCCGAGCCCTCCCCGGCTGCTCCAGCCCCAGACGAAGGCGGCTGGAGACACAGGAACCGGAACCGGAACCGGAACCTCCCCCCGTTCCGGGATCACCACCTCCTCCTTCCTCAGCCCCGCACCGGCACTGGCGGCCCTGAGAGCGAGCACCAGCCCCCACAACAGACGAGCCGGAAGCACCTTCACAAATCCCGCCCCATCCCCCCGGAAGAGACCTTCGTGGGGCGCTCTGTTAGCCCCTGACCCCAGCTACCGGCCTCTACTGCCCAATAGGACGAGGCGGCGGCTTCTGGGACCCCGGAAGTGGTTCTGGCTGGAGGCGGATATGGTTCCTCTGGGACGCCACTGCCGCGCCTCCTCTCCCCCCTAAACGCACAGACGGGGGCGGGAGATGTGTGTGTTGGGGGAGGGGTGAGTCCCGCTCCCTTGCCCGGGACTAGCGTAGCTGAGGGGTTCAGGAACCCCAGCAGGGAGCCTCACCTGCCTACCACAGCCCCCTCCCTTGCCCAGCACAGGTGCGGTGGCTCCACCAGGCAAAAGCCAAGCACGACAGCTGGTCATGAAACCATCCGTGGGCACCACAGCTTGAGGGTGACGGCTGCGTCTCCAGCATGGCAGCCCTGTCCCCGATGGTATATAGGAAATTCTGCATGAGGGCAGCTAGCCTAGCCTCAGAGTAGAGCCTTTCAAATAAACAGTGTATGAATGGGTCATTTTCCTTGTGGCTGAAAAACACCTACGGGCAAGGGGCTTAGGAGGAAGCTTAGAATAAGCGTCGGCATTGCTACAGCGCCTCCCAGCAAAGGCTGTTACAGCATTGTACTAACAGATCTAGCCTCACAAAAGTGGAATACAGGCTACAGGGAGCAAGGCAACAGATGGAAATGAGGCAGAAAGGCGATCAATGAATTAACCAAAGCCACCTAGCATGACAGAATCCAAAGACTGACTTTCTTAAGCTTATGCCTTTTATCCTTTAATCACAAAACCAGCCATTTAGATTCCTTTAGGACAGAGTAATGGAGTCAGTTGTGGTAAAGAGTACCACCCTGATTCTTGTGGTAAAGAGTAACTCATATTGGATATGAGGAATACTTGTAGCACCTTAGAGACTAACCAGTTTATTTCAGCGTAAGCTTTCGTGGGCTATAGCCCACATCATAGGATGCATAGAATGGAACAAACAGAAGTAAGATGCATTTATACACACAGAAAGCAAAAAAAAGCAGTCTATTTATCCAAGTCCCAGATATCTTCCAAGGTTGTCTAGCAGTAAGGAATTATAGATTTAGAAACAATTAAGGGTCTGCTAATTCAGGCATTTTAGTAGAAGACAGAATTAGGCTTGGTAGTTGTAGGGGGGACCACTTGTACTACCACTCACAAAATTATTGCCATTTGGGGGAAAAAACCAAACACAAAAATAACAAAACCCTACACCCTAAATGGGATATTTAAGATTACTTTGGTTTTCCTTTTAGACCACCCAGTAAGAATCATTAGAAATCCTTGTGATCTGTATAGAATGTACCCTAAAAAATAGGTAGTCGCAGTGATACAAATGTTGGCGCATCTCTTAAACAGTACTCAAACTTCAAAGAAAGAGTAGGCAGAAAGGTGTCTAAAAACAGTTTTAAAAGCCCTTGATGCACCAGTTTTGGTAATAGACATTTTCATTTAACTTTTAAGATGTACTTAATTATTCTGGGGAGCATAAACTGGGATAAAGGAAATATATGTTCAATATATTCCTTCTCCATGGAGAATTTGTCTCTATGGTATCAGTATAGTGAACTACAGGTCTGTACATTTCCTCATTTTATCTGCACCATTGTTTTTATAATTTAAAAAAAAGGGGGGGGGGGAAGAAAGACAACACAGGGCTGCAAGGTACCAGTAATTTTTTTAATGCAGTTTTGCTTTGTATCACATTTTTAATTAAACTCTCACTCCCTGCTCTCCATTCTTTCTCAAAATGACTCCAGTATTCACCACCAGTCCTCTCATTTTCTGTATATTTGCATTCAATGTGCTCTGTGTTCAAGTCAAACAAGACTACTGGTGTGACAAACTGTATAGGTTTATAAGTTTTGCCACAGGAGGAGGACGGGGGAAAACCCACAAAAACCCGGAAACTTCAGGTATAGTAGGGTAGTAGAATTTGTAAAATTCTTCTATAAAAAGATGACAAACCTACAGTAGTTTTCTTACCAATATGCTCATAAAGTAAATAGTTTCTAAAAGCAAAAATAATCCTTACAAATGTGGCCAAAATGTCTAATATTTTAGTAAAGGTAGACTTTTCCCCTAATTTTTTAGGATAGGCAGGAAGTTGTACATTACACTCAGTTGTGAGATTTTACTGATAAAGGGATATGGTGTTTGATACATTAACACAGATTATAATAATTGCCAAAGAATTTATCTGACTAAGCAACAGCACTATCAACTTCAAGTGGATCTAGTCTGGTTAGAACTTTGCAATAAAAAGTGATTTAGAATAAGGTTATACATACATGATTGACTATATATTAACTTCATTTTATTCTATAACAAAAGCTGCCTTTGGATAATCTGTATAAATAGATTTTATAATAATAGTCCCAGGCTCCATTTGAATTCTTAATTCAGGGAAAAAAGCATTGACAAGATTTTCTGTGACTCTAGTCCACATTAGATCTATGATAACCTATTTTCATATAATGATTATAATATCAAAACATTTGAATAAAGAAGATTCTGCCTGAAACCAGATCCACATGCAATATTTCAGACATAACCACTATGGGGTAACAGCTCAAGATGATTCTGTAAACAGGCTTTTATTTTCTTAAAAAAATTAAATTTATTTTTTCATGCAAACTGTCTCTGAACCAAGATTCTGAAAGAAATACTTTCCTAAAATAGTTAAATTTCAGAACTAAATTAATCTGAGATTTGTTTCCTCCTCCCCATTGCCATTACTTATTCCAGAACTATACACATACAATCAAATATAGCCATTTAAACCTTTTTACCTGAAAAGGTGATTGTGTCCTTTCATAACATTTTGCAACATTAACATTTCATTCACTGTAATGCTTGTTTTGGGAACTGACTTTTGTATGCCCTTTTTCTCAAGACCCAAGCTAACTTTTGATAATGAAATATACATTATTTTCTGCAATAAAATGCTTTGGCCATACTTTTAATTTAGCATTGTTACAGTACTAGACTTGAACAGCTGCATTAGAAGTAATACTTGATCCAAATGTGAAAAGCAGTTCTTTACCAAGGGTCAAGCAGTAGATTATTAGACCACACTGTATTTCAGTTCAGTAAGAGTGCTGCTCTTCTGTAAATAGTATTCTTCAGTTGAGATGTTAAAACATGGTCCTTTAACTAGAATGACAGTCATCTAGATGAAAACTTCCATGACACTTTTCAAAACAAGTACAACATAATTTCAACCCCCAGTTAACATTCCATTCCCTCTAGGTCTGATGTTCAAAGATGTGTAAAAGAGCTACTGCTGAGCACAGTCAAGAACGGATACATTAATCTACAGCCAGTGATGCTGTGTCTTACTCTAACCTCTTACCTTGTAAAGCTATCAGATTCATGAACTATATAGGGTGATAGCTAAATTCGACTCTACTTTTCAAGACGAAGTGCATACTTTTAGGAACAGAGACTATGATCTAACTTTATATAGAGTTTGCATCAGTATGGCAGTCGTCCTCCTCCCTACTCCCAATAATGGACATACATGGCTCCTAGTAGACCTTTAGGCAGAGGGTTTTTTTTAAAAAAGAGCATGGAATTACACAGTTCAGCTGCTGAAACAGATTCTTTTTACAATGCCATAAATAAAGTGATATTCCCTACTCCAGCTTTGCTTCAAAACCAAATATGAAGGTTGCAATTGCTGTGGTTTATGTGAAGTAATGTTTATTGGAGACAACAATAATTTTATTTTGAAGTCTTTACCATGTCTGAGTACATACAGTGGTCCTTTAGTGGCTTGTCTTCACTACAAATTAGTGTGCTTCAGTTACTGCATTCAAGCTAGCCTAGCTTGAGTGAGCGCAACCACACTTCAAAGCAATACAGGAGTTTCACAGCCTGATCAGATTAGTTGCTGCTGAGTTAGACTAATAGAACTGTAGGTCAGAAAGGGACCTGAAAAGATCACTTAGTCCAGCCCTCTACGCTGAGACAGTACAGTACCAAGTAAACCTTCTAGAACATTTGTGATAGGTGTTTGTCTAACCTGTTCTTAAAACTTCCAATGATGATAATTCCACAACCTTCCGTGGAAGCCTATTTCATTACATCTTATATTTAGAAAATTTCCCTAATATCTAACCTAGATCTCCCTTGCTGCATGCAGATTAAGATAACTTTTTGTTCTAGTTTCGAGTGAACATTGTTCTCCATAACATTTCTCAACACACACAAAAACTATGATCACATCTCCCCATTGGTCTTCTTTTCTCAAGACTAAACATGCCTTTAAAAAAAAAAAAAATCTTTCCTCATAGGTCAGGTTTTTGTTGCTGTCCCATTCTCCTCTTTCCTAAAGTGAGATGCTCAGAACTGGACATAGTACTCCAACAAAGGCCGCATCACTGCCTGTGCGCTACATATGGGACTCCTGTTAATACACCCCAGAATGATATTTACCTTTTTTGCAACCGCATCACATTGTTGATTCATTACATTTGTGATCCACTATAATTACTGGATCATTTTCAACAGTATAAACTCCTAGCCCGTTATTCCCAGTTTTCCTAGCCAGTATCTTCCCTACTGCTTCCGCCTTACCTACTAAGACAGTAACACTGTCAGTGAAGGAAAATTAGTTTGGTTTGGCATGATTTTTTAGAAGTCCACATTGGGTATTATTTATTCTCTTGTCCTCTGTCTACATGCTTGTTGTAACTCAAGTTGTTGCATCCCCAGAGAGTTACTAGCTTTAGCATAAACATCACTTACATTTCAAACCTCTCCTTCACTCCAACTAGCTAGCTAGAGAGTTTAAAGAAACACTTAATTTGAGCAAGAGAATTCTTTGTGTTGATGGGGGTTGAGCTAGGGGTAGCATTCCAGTTATTACCTGAGCTAATTATGCTGTGAAAGCACACCCTCAGTAGCCCTACATCATTGATTAAGTCATTCCTTGACTTTAGGCAATCAGCCTCATATTCTAAAGATCTGCAATTTATTTTCTTTACAAACAGTACCATGTAATCACTACTTGACCCACCTAGATCATTCAGGGCTTTAGCCCTTTATACACATACATCCATGTTAATAATCCTGAAAGTTGCTATTAGTTCAGGTAAATCTGATTAGCAGAGAAAATTCAATTACATAGTTTAGAAGGGACAAAAAAGTGACACATGGAAAAAAGTATTTAATTTTAACTTTAGGGATTTGGGTAAGATTGGAAGGCAAATAACTGAAGTCTTAACAGACAAACAAATTAGCAGTTGAACTACATAATTCAATTATCCAGTGCTTTTTGAAAAAGTCAGGTTTTATCTCATAGACTCATCCTTTCTGTTGAGGTAACAAAGAGTCCTGTGGCACCTTAAAGACTAACTATAAAGTTTTGGAGCATAAGCTTTCATGGGCTAATACCCACTTCGTCGGATGCAAGCAGTGGAAGTGGCTTTGTTACCTCTGCTATTCCAGACTAACACAGCTACCTCTCTGATCCTTTCTGTTGTTTCTTCTATCTGCCCAGAGATACACAGGCCCTTAACTGTACAGCATATAGTTTAATTGGTGACTGCCCACAGCAAGAGTTCTTCAAAAGGTGACAGCCCCATGTCTCCAAATCGGATTAAATGATTCAAAAATGTAACAAATCCAAAATTTAACCCCATGCTCATCAGTTGGGACACAGACAGAAACTCTGCATGAGGATTGCTAGCCATAGAAAATAACAAGTCTAGAATGAAGGCTGACAACCTGCTAAGTTTTAGAATTAAATCTGAACAGAACTTTTCAGGGCATACCACCTTCTTTGGTGAAAGCCAAAATCCAACCTTTTGTTCCTGTCTTCATGATGCCTACAAAGGACTGTTTGGAATGCTTAACTGACAGGTGCTATCGCTCCTTAAATTGAGCACAGCCTGAGCCAATTTCCCTGCATCCAGTATCTGGCTTGCATCAGCTTGTTGACAGACCTTACTGTCTGTAGCAGTGCTACAGCTGAAAGAATCAAAGTCCACCGTTATATCTTGAACATTTTTTTCATTGGCATTGTCAAAACTATTTTTTCCATGTAACTGTTTAAGGTGTTTCCTCAGAACAGGTTTATGTGCAAATACCATGTCACAATAGTTACATTTATGAGGCTTGTCTCCACTGTGCAGGTTGAGATGGTCCTGTAGAGAACATTTCTGAGAGAAGGTTTTCCCACAGATCTTACATTGAAAAGGTTTGATCCCTGCATGCACTCTCATATGTCGGTGGAGATTGCCTTTCTGAGTGAACGTCTTACCACACAGCAGACACATAAACAGTTTATGCATTTTTAAATGATTAGCATAGTTTTCCAGGTGCCGGAATACTCTGGTACACTTGGGACACTGGTGGTGCCATTGGAGACCTTTGTCTATACCTCTGTTGTTAGGACCAAACATGTCTTTAGAGGCCATGATGAAATTGTCACTGCCAGCATAAGAAAGGGCATAGTTATGGAGATGATTTTGTTCTATTTCACTCGTTCTGTTTTCCACAGTGGAATTGATTAAAAAGTGCTGAGGCTCTGATGAATGTAAAGCAGTTTGTTCAGAAGAAATAAACTGGGTTTGATCTTTTTTATTTCTAACCTCAGACATCTCCCCAATAGACTCCACCTTGACAATCTGAATGTCACTATCTTCCATGTCCATACTGTCTTCTGAGGTATGAATACATAGTGAATCCTGTTGCAGAGAGTCCTCATCTCCTTGGTGTTCTTTCAATGCAGAAGAATCGCTTTGCTGTTCACAATCCTCTTTGCTCTCCAATGGCTTCTTAGGTTTTATAAACTTCCAGAGAGCCTGTGTACATCGTTCCACAATGTGGCTCATCTGAAGAAAGCTTGCAGCAGTCAAGTAATTTACCAGCTCCATCTCAGGAAACTCCAGAATGCCACTGTAGCAGGACAAAAGCAACTGCCTTCCCACTTCTGAACTCTGCAGAATGGAGATTTTAACCTCTCTGGAGTCATTCAACAAAAACTGATCTCTTAAAAAGGGGGAGCCTGCAGCAAACACAATTTTATGCCCATGAACCTCAACATTGTCTATGTGAACTACAACATCACAGAACTTATTTTCTTCCCTCAGTTTGTTCATTTTTTCTAACATTGAATCTCCATAATTGTCAAACTTGAAGTGAAGGATATCTGATCGTTCGGACATTTTGGCAGATCTAAAGAACAAAAGCAAACAAAAATAAAGAAACAGTATATGAAGAAACTAATGGATGTAATCATGAAAATTAAAAAGGGGCCAATGGTACAGGTTAAACATATATATTTTACAACACTTTTTTATGTTAATAAAAACACCCAAGACTATTAAAAATGAAAGAATTTTAAAAGTTAAGTTTCCTTTCCAGTAGGAAAAGAAACCTACTTTGTGTGTAACTTTTTCAAATGTTACATAGTCTTTTATGATTGCTAAAATATAATTAAAAAATAGTACTGGACGATGCTCTGGAGAGGCATATGAATTCTAAGTTCCTGATGCAGATTGGCCCAATTTACTGAAAAGACACCTCACTGAACCTTATGCCAGTTGCTAATTGCAACGATTACAAACTAATGCAAGTCTAAAAGTTAATGAAGACCGTTAATGGAGTTATCACACTAAGTCTTTGTTAATAAGTGATTGGGATCTCATTCATCTCTATGCATTTGTCCAATGTCCATTATCGAGCACAGAAGCAAGTGTTTTTATTTTGTGGGTTTTTAAGGGTGAGAAATAAAGTCAAACTGCTAGATAGCCCCATTCTCTCACATTCACCACCTAATAACCAATCTCACCAGAAAACACTTTGTTACAGGAAACACACTGCTCCCTAAACTGTAATTACTTTTAGATGGCTATTAATGCTTGAATGGAAAATTCCTCATTGTTAGAAGAATGATATTCCAGAAACAATACCCCACAAAAATGCATGAAGATTTTATAGCATACCCTTCAAGTAATTTGACCTACACAAGAAGTAGATCATACTGTAAATGTAAATTCCAGATCTGTGTATCCTCCAGTTTAGTATTCTTGACTAGCCTGAGGAGGGAAGGACAAAGCTCTCCTCATCTTTCTGAGTTCTACGTATTATTTCCACTCAATACCATGCATCATAGCCATCATCCTTCCAGCTGACAGGCCAATGTGATTCCTATTCAAAACAGGTTAGGTCTAACAGAGGAGTTGTACTTCTCCAGTTTAGTTCAACAGAGACATTTCAAAATTAACGAGATGTGGTACCTTAATATTCTTGTTCAAGCATCACAGAGGAGGTTTCTGTAAATTGCTCAATGTGTTACCAGTTTAAAAGATTCTGGATGAATTACCTAAGGAAAGAGAAGAAAAGCTATGGTTAGCAAAAGGCTTGTTTGCCTTACAATTTTAAAATGTCTTTAAAGAAAGAAAAATGATTTGAAAGTAATTTACTGCTTACACATCCACACTACGTGTGTGTTTTAAAAAACATTTCTCCAATACTGAGGAAGAACAGCATTAGAAGGCTAATGGGGGTTAGTCAGAATTCCTCTCCAATTTATAAAGTACTAGGCCTGCAAAGGGCCAAAAGCACCTGCCTACCTGCATTTGGCTCCATCCTTTTTTGTGGCTTTGCAACCAATAACAAGGCTAGCATTTTATTCCCCTTCTCGTCCTCTCTTGGGTGGCGGTGCTTGCTTGCTTTTAGAAGTAATTTCAGCTGATGAGCTAGTAGAGCTTTTCTAGTTGTTACTTTATGTAATTTCACAATATAAAAGGAAAAAAACCGGCCCAGCGGCCATCTAGACCAGTGTCCTGTGTCTGACACTCACACGATGAGCTGCTAGAGGGAAAAGCAAAAAGCTCTACGGAGACAGTTATGGGATTATTCCCTCCTCGCCCCCCTTGGTTTAGTGGTTGGTGCATGACCCTGAGAAGAAATGGTCTAAAAATCCATCCTCAACAGGAGAGACTGAGTAATATACTCCCCCCCCCCCCCGCAAGAATCCCCCTCCCCACTCGGCTACCCACTCACATCCCCGGCTAGCCCCTCCCCCCCACTCACCTCCTTACTGCTCACGCTACCCCCTCCTCCTTCTCTCCCTAGCCGCCCCCACGTTGTCCCTTCCCCGCATCTTACTAGCCCAGGATGGGGAAGGGGCCACTCTCCGGATCCGGCCCCGGGCGGAGGCGTTGGCCGGAGGACACCGGAACCGGAAGTACCCCTCCAGAAATCTTCTTCCGGGGCGCCTGCTCCTGCCCGGTTTCCTCACGAACCCACCGCGAGCCGCCGCGGCCGCCGCCGGAGCAGGCGCCGCCGGGGCCTCGGAAGTGCATCTTCCTCTGACCCGGAAGCGTCTCCCTGTCCCACCCCCTCCGGCCTGGGTCACGTGGTGGGGGGCGGCCGAGGCCCGGCCGGAGGCGGCGGCGGCGGCTCGGGTAAGTCCGGTTCGTGTCGCTCCCGGCAGCGGGAGGAGCCGGGTCAGATACCGCGCGTCTCTTCCGCCTCTGGGGGTCTCCGGTCCCCGAGCCCTCCACACCCAGCGGCCCGGGCTGGTTCTGCCCCCTCCCGGGCCTGAGCTTTTCTGCGTCCCTGCCCGGGCCTCGCCTTGCGGGCAGCCGCTGCCCCGGCCGGGTTCTGCCGGCGGTGGGCCCAGGCCACTCCTCACGCAGCCCGGCCGTGCCAGGCCGCGTTGCCCCGGGTCCACGGTTCCCCTCACCTGTCCGGGTCCGCAGAACGTGCGACCGTCGCGTGGGGCTGGTTTTGTTGGTGGTGTTTCAAAACAGGAGGAGGGGAAACTCCAGCGCGTGGCAGCATTGGGCTAGGCACCCCGGGATATGCCATCCCGCGCAAGGTGCGCACCCTGCGAAGCACGGGCCCCTTCCTGAGGTCCCCTCTGCAGCCTCCCCCCTCCCCGTCGCTCTCCCTGCACAGTTCCACCTCATGCTGCTCTCTTGCAAAGCTTTTTTTAGCACCTGAGATCTCTGAGCACCTTTTCGTGTTGTGCATGAGACTAGACTCTGTGGGGCCGTCTTGATCCTTGCACCCTGAACTTATGCACAGGCACAATATTGGTAAAAGTGTCTTACCATCGTACTGAGTGTACTGCATGTGTAGAAAGCGTGTTCTCCACTCTCTAATCACAGGGCTAAATGCCAGGCGGTTTTCACTGGAATGTGTACGTACAATTCTCAATCACATCTATTTTCTAGCCAGATGTCCTCTTCTATCCAGCCTCTGGCTGTTTTCATGCTGGATCTGTTTTGTTCTTAGTCACGTGATTGGTTTGATTGATGGGTTTCACACTCAAGCTTCTGGACTACTTTTGCTTGAACTTTACAAAAACTCTTGGGTGGCAATATAGCCTGCAAAATATCTCCAAAGGTTGAGCATCTGAAAGTTGGTGTTTGTAATAGAAACGCATATGCAATGTTCATTATAGCTGTTACTAGCTTTCCAGCTATTGATGATAGTCTTATTGCATGTTCTGCATAGGGACAGCTGTACATGCAAAGGGGTGGGAGAAGAGCAGTGGGGCAATTTGATCTAGAAGTGGGTAGAGACCCTCTTGTCCCTTCAGATATGAGGTGGCTGTACCTGGGATGCTTCACACATTGCTTGTGTGCTGGACATTGTGATGGGTGTCATGGACATATGAATAGATACTGTCACTATGTCAAGGAACCCAGTATGCAAGGGACAGTTGTTGCCTCCACATGTTAATTGGTGTGGGGATTGGAGGCATAAGATGGCAGGTGCTAAAAAATGTGGTTTCTAAAAATAGTATTCTGGCCTTCTCTGCATATTTCAGGCAGCATTTTAAGTGTCTGATAGTAACTAGTTGAGCCTAGTTAGACACTAAAATAGTGGTGTTTAGATACCAAAGTGATAGTATTTCACTCTTTCCCATTTAGCTGGTTATGCTCCAACCTTCCAACCATGTATGCTTGTAACTTTCTGCACTTTAATAGTGCTATTGCATTCAGTGGCACTACTCAGGTGTAAAGTTACTCACATACCATATATTTTAAGGAGTTTTGTTAATTTCCCTTTGTGTAATAGGCTTACCCAAACAACAAGGGAAGGAAATATATTTTTAAAGAGAATGCATTTGTAAGCTTACAAAATTGCCAGGAGACTCAGATGCAATTGAAGTTCAGTTGAAAGTGACTAGATTTCAAATTGATATTGTTTCCTTAAACATAAGACCATTCTTCTGATCTGTGTTGCCAGACAGTGCTGAGCTTATTTTCCATGGGTACTGAGTTATGTCAACAAAATAACCAAATTCCATTTTCAAATCTTCATGTTCTGGAAGTGTATCAGTCATTGCTTGTCAGATATCACCGTGATGCTAGAATCTGGCACTTTATATTACTTCCCCTTCATTTGATTTACATTCCAGTCTCAATTTTCCTCCTTTCTTTATCCCGTTTATCCTGTTTGTAAGTGCACATACTGTTTTAGGCTTTTATGATTTGGAATAGGTAAATTCTAAGCACTGGTAATCCTGGTTTAGAGATTGAAAACAAGAATCAATAAACAAACACCTTATATGTTTGAAAAACCTGATAGTTTCACATGAAATTGGATTTTGTTAGCTGTAGATTTTACAGTATTCGTCTTTGCAGTTTTGCTTGTTGTAAATTAAAGTAGTATAAAAAGAAGTGAAAAATTAAAATGCAGGTGGTGCACAGGGCAACAGTTATGACTTTCATAGGCCATCATGGTCGTCTAGTCTGACCTCCTGCACATCGCAGGCCACAAACCTCACCCACCCATCCCTGTAATAGTCCAATAGGCACTGGCTGTGTTACTTGAAGTCCTCAAGTCATGATTTAGTCTTCAAGTTACAGAGAATACACCATTTACACTAGTTTAAACCAGCAAGTGACCTTGCCTTGTGCTGCAGAAATACAAAGCTGGAGATCAGATTCTGTCTAGGTATCTCATGCTGAAAAAATACATAGAATGGTCTGTATTCCCAAATTTGTTTAATCTGTAGGGATTTTGTAGACAATACACTTTTTTGGACTCAGGAATTCTGTAAGATTTCTGGGTTAAACTGTTGCAGAATGCCTCATTTCATGGAATTCTGCCAAACTGTTTAAATTTTGTGGATGTTATCACGTTTTCCATAATGATCCTTATGCCCTGGTTAACATTAGAAGGTCAAGGCCCTGACCAAACTTGGCTATAGATATACAGTGAACAGATTAGCTGACAGTTAGGTATGAGAATTTCCTTCTGCTTTCCAAGTCCAAATGCAGACAGTTTTCAGTATTATGTATCATGTGAAACTGTTAAGGTCATTGCTGCTGCTGCTTGAAGGTTTCATACTATATTTTTAAAGAGCCATGCTGGTCCAATAACTATACATTTGTGTTTGAATCCACAGTTAATGATGTAAGCTGTATAAATAAATACACACTGCACCCTTATAAGGGTCACTCTAACCTCTGCCTGGAGTACCTTATCTTCCATACTAACTGCTTCTCTGTACCGATCTATGTGCTGTGTCTGCTCGTAAAGGGAGACCTGTAGCTGTGCACAATGCTATTGGAATGTCATTCAGATTCATGAGAATAGACTCTTCTCAGTGTACTCATTTCAGTGACATTCTTTTGCTGCTCTGGAGAAGGCAGTGTCAGCGTTTCTTTTATAAACCACTGTTTTCCTGGCCCTACAGTCTGTCTCCATGGTTGGAGCAATTGCTTTGTGCTGGAGCCTGACATAAGCGTTTTGTCCCGAGCACATTTTCGAGATTAAAATTCAAATTATTATGGAATCAGCTATATTGATCATTCTTAACAGTTTTAGGCTTCTGTTTTTTCTGATACCTGGCTTTGTGGGTGATTCAACCACCTTTCTGAGATCTCTACTTGTCATGCTTCTCTCCTTCATGAGAATCACAGGAGTAGGGGAACATGAGGAAATTTAATCTTAGAATGAATCTCCTGTTTTCATTTGACCCTTGAAGTCAGATTGACTGGGAAAATGACACCATTTTATGGCCTTGATACTCCTTTAAGAACAATCCTTTACAAAGAGCTAAAAAATTAGGAGTACAATTATTCTTTGTTCCCTTGAAGCAAGAGGGGTTTAGATGCTTCATTTCCATATAGAATCATAGCACTGGAAGGGAGCTTGAGAGGTCATCTAATCCAGTCCCCTGCACTCATGGCAGGCAGTATTATCTAGATCATTATTGATAGGTCTTTGTCTAACCTGCTCTTAAAAAGCTACAATGGTGGAGATTCCACAGCCTCCCTAGGCAATTTATTCCAGTGGTTAACCACCCTGACAGGAAGTTTTTCCTAATGTCTGACCTAAACCTCCCTTGCTGCAATTTAATCCCATTGCTTCCTGTCCTGTCTTCAGAGGTTCAGAACAACAATTCTTCTCTGTCCTCCTCTCTTCTCTCTGTTTGCTTGTCACTCAAAAAGCTCTTTCCTCAGATCAACATCTCTGTGCTGCTCAGCTCTCCCTGCTCTATCTACTGCTGTTAGAGCATGGTCATCTGCACTGTCCTCAGCTTCATATTAAGATGCTGTTCACAAAGTCTGCAAGTCTCAGTCTGTAGCGAGACTGCTTAAATCAAGGTGGAAGATTGTAACCGGGGACCGGTTATCTCTGTGGGCCACAGGTGGCTGCTGTCTGCTTTATGTAAATAAAGCACACTCCTTGGGTCTCTGATAGGGTCAGTAGAGCTGTTTAGTTGGGCAAATTTTGGGGATCATCTGGGTTTGAGAGGATTTTCTCTAAACCTACTATTGTGTAGATCAGCAGGGAAACATTGCATTTGAGCAGATAAGATTTGGGGGGACAGGGGCAGTGTGGATCAGGAAGAGAGGAAGTTCATGAATAAACTTTTATATTTTTGTCCAGAAGCAGTGCACTATGTGTAAAATGTGGTTTCTAAGAACAAGTGTCACTCTGATATACTACATCCTCAAGCCTTTCTGGACATGATGGATGTGATATTCCAATTGCTCTTTCATGTCTTACTGTTACAATCTTCCTTAAATTTACACTGTTCCCTCAGTTCAGTGACAGGGCAGAGAGTCATGGGTGGCAGTTTTATTAATTACTTGGCAGCAGTAGGTTGGGTAGAGTTTAAGAAATTCTAATTTGGTTTAAGGAAAATAAAACCTAGAAGCCTTAGTGGGGATATGCAAGGCCTTTGCCATGTACTGAAAAAACAGTAACTGGCTTTTAGGCTGCTATTTGCAACCTTTTTATTCGTTAGTATGAAATTACCTGAATATGACAAGAGTAGGGTGTTGTAGCATTTTTTAAGAATTCCATGTCTCTCAAAGGAGAATCACACAATGCTCCTTCCTTCGGTGACTTTCACAACTCAGTTTCTGTCTGCATGTATATTTTGGAAGAAAATGCTGCTGTAATAATACTTGGCACTCAGAGAGGTTTCATAAGGGGTTAAGAGTAATCATATAGTCTGTTTGTGGAAAAATAGAAGGCAATACATTTACACAAATTGGGGCAGTAAAAGTTTATTGTAAGGTTGTCTTACTCTAATCTCAATGTTCCTTGCATTGGAGGAGAAAATCAGTCTCAGAGTAAGGAGTAGTCATCTCGCTGTACTGAGTCTTAGTGTGCAGCCAGCCCATTGGTGGAGTGGGCTAGGACTGTTGCCTGCAGTATAATTCCCATTCATCAGGCAGGATGATTCATAGATTTTAAGGCCATTTTAATAAAGGATCATTTTAATAATTTAGTGTGACCTTTTTTATAAGACCGACTATAGAACTTGTCCAAAATACTTCCTTTTGAACTAACACATATCTTAAATCCAGTCTTGATTTAAAATTGGCTGTGATAGAGAATCCATCATGACTGTTGGTAAATTGTTCCAATGGTTAATTACCCTCACTGTTAAAAAATTGATGCCTAAAACAATGCTGAAAATCCATCCAACATTAATTCTGAAGTAATTCCTGTGCATGGCTTATAGACTTTGTAGGGTACCAAGTCAAAAAGCAATCCTCTCAGGTGGTTGTGTATCCTTTGTGTACCCACTCTGTGCTCATTGAAAAATGTATCTGTGCCAAGCTGTCACATTGCTTGGCTGCTATTTTGTCAGCCAGTTGAGGTCAATTCCCCACAGGACAATGGCCACAATTCAAATGGACAAAAACATTCAGGTTTGATCATCCTTTGGAGTAAAGACTGCAAATCTTGTGATGAGCATGTAATCGGGACTCACTAAGGAATTAAACTGGCCCTTTGTACCGTGGCATTCTGTTTTTAGCCAGGGGTTCTAAGAACCTTTACTGTTGGAAGTGTGTAGTTGAACTCCACCTTTTGTTCCCTTTCTCTAAATTGTATCTCAGTGCCAGTTCTTGGATTTATTGTTGGAAGTATGCTGGCCCTAAAATAATGTCTTTCATCACCAGGTATAGCAACATGAGCCTGTTCTACACCTGACAGTACTGTGTCTGGGATTTAGTTATTATGCCCATTTGGCAGTCTATGCTCCTTAAAAAGATGAACTTTATCACTGATTTGAAGTATGATTTTAAGCCCCATCTACACTGCACAATGGAAGTGTTATAAGCAGGTCCTCAGATGTGAATTTATTTGTAGTGTAGATGGGCCTTCGCTGGGAAAGGTGATCATTAAACACTTCAAAATATAACTTTGTTTTGTGATCTGTAGAAACCAGTGCAGCACTTTCAGAGTAAAGAGTTTTACAGCAAATTGAAAAACCAGGACCATATGTGCACATTGATGTACTCAGAAGTGTTACTTAACTATGCAGTCAGATGTCATCAGGTTTCTGAAAAGGAACATTTAAGCTTCAAGCACAAACATATATATAAGTATTTTTATGATTTTTGTTTTTCAGGAGTATATAAAATTTAATCTCATTCATGAGTCGAACTTCCTTTTTAAGTCATGGATGACAAGGTCTCTGTTGGAAAAATCAGTGTGTCTTCAGACTCGGTATCCACTCTTAACAGTGAAGATTTTGTCTTGGTTTCCAGGCAAGGAGATGAAACACCATCTACAAATAATGGTAGTGATGATGAAAAAACAGGATTGAAGGTAAGAATCCATAACCTGAGTTCATTCTTTCTTCTAACCCAAGATCACCATAGAAGAGCTTATAGAGGGACTTCTGTTATTGAAAACTTGAAAGATGAGAGAACTTCAAGAATCAATGTTGTTTGCTGATATTTTTTGAATGACTTTTGCTGTCATTGTAGATGATATTTATGTTTTGAATAAATGCTCTCTCCATCATTAATTGGTTTTTCACTTAGATGAATCCTTCACTGGAGTTATCATCCAGTGTTTAGGATGAAACAATCATAAATTATGATTTTCAGACCATTAGAATAACAACTTCACTGCAGCTTTGAGGGGAGAAAACCCTTGCTAATGCACATATGTCATCAGTTTGCCCGTTGGTTCTGCTATGTACTAAAGTTTCTCAAAGTGAAAGGTTCTTTTTAAGAAATTTGGAAGTCGCCTGAAACGTAGCACCCATGACATGTAGCATGGACCTCAGAACACAGGCCCAGGAGCAAGTTATGTGAACTCTGTGAGCATTGACCTCTCTCTTCACTTCTGGAATTGCTATCCTGGAAAAAGATCCTCAAGGATTTCTGGAGGTTGTTTTTCCCTGAGTTATGCACTTAGGCTGTCTAGAATAAAGGAAACCTTTAATTGGCCTTAAAATATGATGATAGAGACATGATGGGCACTCTAAACTCTCTTGCACCTGTAGCTGTGCTTTCATATAATATAATGGATCTTTTCCAGTGCTGATCTAAGTTCTGTATGGGAGCTGAAAGAAAAATTATCTCACTTATGTAAAAAACCTTGAGATCTCAGGTCCGTTAGTGCTGTCATGCAAAGAATGTCCAATCCAAATTTCAAAGGGAGAGTGAAATCTTGTATTCCTTCTGTGGGACTGTTTTCATCTTTGTTGCTAGGAGGTGGGAGGCTGAACAAAGACTTCACTGCAGATTTCCTGATACCTTTCCTCAACTTCCTTACATCTCCAGCTGCTCTACTTGGCTTCTTGAATTCCTTTCTGAAATCTAAAATCAGAGAGGTAGCCGTGTTAGTCTGGAATAGCAGAAGTGACAGAGTCCTGTGGCACCTTAAAGACTAACTAAAGAATTGAAGCATAAGCTTTCGTGGGCTAATACTGACGTCTTGCATCCGACGAAGTGGGTATTAGCCCACGAAAGCTTATGCTTCAGTACTTCAGTTAGTCTTTAAGGTGCCACAGGACTCTTTGTCATTTCTGATCTCTATGTACTAACCATTAAAGGCTGTCTGTTGCATCAGCTATAATAATGCATCCATTAAGTGGAAGAACAGTTCTTTTTCTTAAGACCTTTTTCATCTGGTGAAAAATTTGATTTATGTAGTTGTATTGCAACTGCAGAAGATTCAGCGACAATTCCCCTTGCAAAGGAATAGTCTTCAAAATGATATCAACAAGCAAGACTTCCCTGAATGATCCACAAGGTTCTATCCAGAAATTTAGCTCCAAAAGAAGAATATTAGCCTCTCTTGTCTGCTTTAGAATCCATGCCTGGGTAACTACTGAGTCTTAGAATTTCAGCACACTGCACAGAAGAATTCCTTGTCTTAAGAACATTAATGGGAGAGGCAGCTGATCAGTTTCTTAAACTATTGAGGATTATCTAAATCTACAGAAGAGAGAGAACTACCAGAATCCATTCCACTCTGTTAGTGCCAAATAACATTTAGATATGTGAAGTGACTCATTCTGAATCAACTATCACTTCAAGATTTAGATGTTTGGATTCCTAATGCAGTTGTAATGATTATCCAGTTGTAGGTGTTCAATGCTTTTGGATTTTCAGGATGCACATGTATGTTTAGTGCAGTAACATTTGGGCTTGTAACACAAACAGAAATGGAAGTGACCTGCAATGCAAGTACAGCACCTCACAAAGTTTACAAATATTTAATGGAGTAATAACAGTAATCTTTGCCTTTCACTTCTACACCCCCACTTCAGGGTTCAGAGGTTGCTTCTTACTGATCATTTGTGTGTTCCCAAGAAACCTACAGAACTGTTACATCTTAAATGATCCCCACTGTTCCTAGAACATGGCTGGCTAGTAGCACTAGTATGAATGTCTTCCTGTCCTTGGCATCCAGTTTGCCTATGTCAGTGTTTTTTTTTTTTAATCTTGGCCCCTGGACAGCATGTTTGTTATGTTTACCACATTGGGGCTTTTGAATGCAGCTGTAAGAGTCCCATCCTGTGCCCAGGTTTCAAGTGTTATCGATGTTTCTTGCTCCATTTTTTTAATCATAGTCTGGAATGAAGCGCATCGGTATCTACTTGGTTTTGTTTGCCTTCTCTTCTGTGACCGTTCATAGCCAGCCACAAGTTACTGAGGTTTCTAAAGCCATACATCTCTGTGAGGTGGTTTATTTCCTTTGCTGCAGGCAAATAAGCCAGGATAAAATGCAAGAAAGCTTGAAACTGTACTGAAAATCCCTCTCTGCGGGTGATTCCACAGCGTCGGCAGCCTGACTGTGGGCACGGTTGGGGATTTTTGTGCTGACCTGGACTCTGCAATAATACTCATTAGATACTTCCTGCTTTCAGTTTCATGTACTCCATGGTGCTTTTATTACTAATTTGTTTCACTCCTTGTGTACCATCTGCTCTCTAAGGCAGTGGTTATAGCCTGTAGGCCACTTGCGGCCCAATCAGCACACCTCTTCAGTCCATGTGACATCCTCTGGGCCATACAGGTAGTATATATTGTGTTGTGGGCCACATCCACACATGGAGAGTTGCATATGCGGCCCACAGTGGTAAATAGTTTGGGAACCATTGGTCTAAGGGGTCTGTGAAAGGTGACACTGAAAATAAAGTTTCAGTTTCCAGAAGAGGCTTTCTGTTTTTCTGATCAATCAAAAGTATGCCTAAATGGCTTCTGTTTTTGATGTCGAAAGTATACATCTGTTTTTGACTCCCCTCTCCTGAGCCCTCTTCCTGTGTAATCTCATTATTTTATCAGTAGGCAGTGGTGTTTGCCTCCTTACAAACAGCATAGTGTATCAAATATTAGGCACTTGCTGTTGCCACTGAAGGCCTCCATATAAGCCATAGTAGTACTAACTTTTGTTAATACTTTCATTTGCGTATACTTTATATGATGTCTGACTAGTTTTGGAGGCCACGCACCTCACTCTCTTTCCCCATGTCCAAGTCAGTCCTGTTCTAAGAGCTCTTTGTGGGGTATATTGAAGTATTAAACAAGGCCAGCTTTGTTTCTGAAGAAAAGCATTCATATACTAAATCTAGGGAAATCGGTTGCTACATGTCGGGCTTTCATTTAAGGTTTGTGTGTTTAGATTGTGCAGTTGTAGCTAGTGGCAAGTCTGGATTTAATTCTTTATATGTGAGTTTTTCTTCAACGGAACAATCCTTTTTCTTTAACACCTGTCCTGAATGTGTTTTATGACCCTTAGATTGTAGGGAATGGGAGTGAGCAGCAGCTGCAGAAGGAACTTGAAGATATACTGATGGATCCACCCATGGAAGACGTGTCCAGTGACCGGGAACATGGGGAAGAAAGCCGGACTGACGGAGAAGGGGAAGATCCCATCCTTCTTGAGGCTTCGGCATCCTCTACCATTAACCCAGTGTCGATGACAGGACTCCAGAAACCTGAGATGAGCCTGCCAGTGAAACCGGCACAGGGAGGTTAGAAAAAGTGGGGAGTACCTACTAGAGGCCATCAGAAGTTCTGGGTTTCTCTACATATGAGGCACAATCTATGAAGCACTTGTCATGTCATCTGCTCCTATAGTAGGACGGTATTAATAGTATAGTCAAATTTGCTACTTCAGAAGTAAGTTAGCTACTCAAAACAATGTGCTGTAATGCAGAGAGACAGGGTTCAGGCTGCTTTCACCCAGAGGGATCCCAAAGTACTTCACTATCATATGTATGTTACCGCTGAAATGCAGCTGCTTCTGGAGTGGAGAGCAGGAGACAGTTGGGGCACAGTGAGAGGAAAGGGAACTTTGTCTAAAGATACTGGATTAAAGCTCCGATTCTTACAAAATTGGCGTAGGGTCTTGAAAGGTATGGCAGAGCAGATGAGGTGAAATTTTCAAAAATGCTTAGATGACTTGGGTGCTTTTACATATTTTTAGCCAGGAATTTGTTTTTATGGTCTCACCTGAAAAACTCACATGCATGTTGAAATGTGTCTGATGCTCAACTCATTTGTCTACAGAGAATAAAGAATGGAAATGTTCCATCCCAGCTCCTAATTCTTATTTTTTAGGTGCTAAATAGCATTAAAATAATTTAAAAGTACACTTCTGATATCACTTTTCTGTCTTGAGTAATGTTGTAGTTGCCAGAGGGATGTCATCTGGTTCCCATTGGGAGGGGAGGTGGCCCATAAGATCATTTAAGATATTGGTCAAACTATGAATAAAGTTTGGAAACCCCTGTCTTGAAGGAAATGGTGGTTAGTTCACAGTGTGACTATGATGAGTGCTTTAAACATGTGCTGGCTGTTAAATTGGTCCAATTAGAATGCCTGTGATTTTTACTGCCCTGGTGAAAATGCGTGCATTTGGACAGTATGCTAGAGCGGTACCCCCATGGAAAGAGCTAATTTTAAGAGCTTGGATAGCCCTGTGAGTCTCTCTTTCCATTTCTAATCACGGGCTTTCCATATCCCTTTTAGTCTGTCCTGGCTTTTTGTAATGTCTAGATGAAATTACTATAAGGCGGTGCACAACTGGTTGTAAGACCATACTCAAAGAATAGTTATCAATGGCTCTCTGTTGGACTGGGAGGGTGTATCTAGTGGGGTCCCACAAGTGTCAGTCCTAGGTCTGATACTATTAATATTTTTGTTAACATCTTGGATAGTGAAGTGGAGAGTATGCTTACAAAATTTGCAAGTAACACCAACCTGGGAATGGTTGCAAGCACTTCGGAGGACAGGATTAGAATTTGAAATGACTGTGACAAATTTAAAAATTGGTCTGAATTCAACAAGATGAAATTCAATAAAGGGAATTGAAAAGTACTTTGAAAGGAAAAATCAAATGGACAACTACAAAATGAGGGATAATAGCAAGGTGGTAGTACTGCTGAAAAGAGTCAGAGGAGGGGTTATCTTCTTCTTCTTATCCTCTTCGCTCCTGGTGGAGCATAAGGCGCCAACCATTCTTCTCCATTTGCTGAAGATTTGGTTGATGTTTCTGTAGCATTCGTTTGTTACATGGTGGGTTGCTAGCTCAACACAAAACCCTCCTTTCACATCTTGGGCTTGGGACCAAGCAATGGTGGAGTTGGAGGGGTTATAGTGGATTGCAAATTGAATGCAAGTCAGCAATGTGATGCAGCTGCAAAAAATATCATTAGTGTATTAACAAGTGTGACCTGTGTAAGACATGGGAGGTAATTGTCTTGCTATACTCAGCACTGGTGAGGCCTCAGCTGAAGAGCTGTGTCCGATGCTGGGTACCACCCTATAGGGAAGATGTGGACAAATTGGGGAGAAATCCAGAGGAAAGCAACAAACATGATAAAAGGTGTAGGCAGCCTGACTTATAAGGAAAGGTTTAAAAGAAATGGTTATTTTTAGTCTTGAGAAAAGTGTGGCAGGGGAAGCCAAATAAGTTATGGGCTGTTACAAAGAGGATGGTGATCAATTGTTCTTCATGACTATTGAAGGCAAGACGAGTAGTAATGGGATTAATCTGAACCAAGGGAGATCTAGGTTAGGTATTAGGAAAAACTTGCTAATTATTGGGAGTAGTTAAGCTGTGGAATAAGCTTTCAAGGAAGGTCGTAGAATCCCAATCATTGGACATTTTAAAACGGGCTGGACAAACACCTGTCAGGCATGGTCTAGGTTTACTTGGCTCTGCTACAACTCAGGGGGCTGCACTTGATGACTTCTCAAGGTCCCTTCCTTCTCTGTTTCTATGATTCTACGAATGTTGTTGCATGGTTTCAGACCCCTGGTTATTGGGAGGCCTGCCTCGAAGCTTAGTAACACATACCAGCTGGCTTGCCTCGTCATTTGTTGCTTTGTGCCTTGTTGCAGATTGTGAGGAGTCGAGCCCTTTTACACCAGTGGCAGATGAGGACAGTGTGGTGTTCAGCAAGCTTACCTACTTGGGCTGTGCCTCAGTGAACGCCCCCAGGAGCGAAGTGGAGGCCCTGAGAATGATGTCTATCTTACGAAGCCAGTGCGAGACTTCTTTAGATGTGACCCTGTCAGTGCCTAATGTGTCTGAAGGAACCGTGAGGTATGAAGCTTATTCAGGGACACACTGGAGTCTGTTCTAGTCAGTCTGATCAGTTCCATCTGTCAGAGGAGAGCAAGCTACCAATCCCAATTAAGAGGAGATATAATGGCCTTACAGATCAGTCGGCAAATAACTTCTCATGTACAAGGGGCAGGACGGAATCTTCTTTAATATCTGAATTGTCTGGGAAATGGTAGCTGGGACATTCACTGGTGCCTTGGAAATAGAGACTAAATTCTAATCGCAGGGGAGGCAAAGTCAGGACTGTAAAACTGTTGATGTGCAAAGTCTGAGGCAGGGAACAGGCCGTAGTCCTCTCCCCCCTCCCCCCCCCCAAAGAATGTCACAGAAGGGCAAGCAAGGGCTATTGGGAGAATTGTGTGACCTGAAATATGCGTGAACTGCTGTAGGTTAGGCCATCTTTCTGAATGGGAAGGTCTGAGCTTCACAGGAAATTTATAGACATGAGCATCTTGCACTTTAGGTAACTGTAGTTTTTTTTCTTAGGCATAAGGGGGAAAAAAATCAAACAAATAACTTGCATTCAAATCCAGCACTGCTTTTCTTTCCTGTCCCATCACCTCAGAGTAAAGTGGTTCAGGCAAGATGGAAATACCTGACCCATTTAATAGGATTCCATTTGAATGTTGACTACTATGTTGGGGGAGAGGGGCATTTTTACACAGGGGTTGGGGATGAGTCAGTATTTCACATATAGTTAATGTCTTGAGATAAATGATAAGCAGGGATAGTGCTATGTATCGTGCTTCCTCTAAATATCAGTGGAATCTGTCAATCTCACAAGTAATCATTGTAAAGCCCAAAACTTAACTTTACTTTTTTTTTTTTAAACAGGCTCTTAGATCCTCAAACACACACAGAAATAGCAAATTATCCAATCTATAAAATTCTCTTCTGTGTGCGAGGGCATGATGGGACCCCCGAAAGTGACTGCTTTGCTTTCACTGAAAGCCACTACAATGCAGAACTGTTCAGAATTCATGTCTTCCGATGTGAAATCCAAGAAGCTGTAAGTTGAATCCTTTCTTGACCTTACTGGCATTAGGAGCATATCCCAGCTACACTTCTTAAATCTCTTTTGGACCAACAACGCTCTCTGTACTCATAATTCTCACTAACATCAGAGAGATTGAACATCTGATTTAAGAATTTGGTCCTAACAGCAACAAATGAAATTTATTCTTCAGTTTAAATTTATGTTGCTTTTAAGTATTATTAAAGTGTCTCATGTACTCAGGATCTCATGTTATAGGGATCACATAGGGGTTATAGTGGATCACAAACAGAATGAGTCAATGGAGTTGCAACTCCAATGCGATGGAGTTACAAAAAAGGTTAATGCCATTATGGAGTGTGTTATGTAAGATGGGGAGGTAATTGTTTTGCTCTAGCCAGCACTAGTGAGGCCTCAGTTAGAATTCAGAGTGCAGTTCTGAGCAACACACTTCAGAAAATATGCAAATAAGATGACGGGAGGTGGAGGGACACCTGCTAACAGTCTTCATATATGAAGAAGACGGTGATCATTTGTTCCCCATGTGCTATGAAAGTAGGACAAGAAGTAATGGGCTCACTCTGCAGCAAGGGGGAGTGCCTTAATCTGTGGGGTTCCCAGAACTGTAAATCACTCTGTTACCCCTCTCAGCCTCAAGGACAGCCGCTGCTAACATGTGAAACCACCCACTGACACATCCGCTTGTTCGCTTTATAAGCAAACTCTTTAGGGCTCTGGCAGCCCAAATCTTGCTTAGCGGGTAGCAGTCAGTGAACTCCATCTCCCAAATCGATCTGCTATGCACAGCCCTGTCACTGCTCAGTTTGCTTGTGCCTCCCTTAAAGAGACAGTACCCAGCTGCTTATTACATCAGCTGGGATTAACAAACACTCTATTTTAATCAAAGTACTGAATTGCTGGTTCCTTCCCTGCTAGTGATTTTTACAATGCAAACGATCTCTTCCTGCAACCTCTGATACCTGTACAAATGAATAGCCTATTGAATTTGTCCACACCTGGTTTGAGGTATTGGCCTCTTTTCTTTGTCTGGAGAAAACTTGTTTATCAACTACTCCTGACATGCCTGGTTTAAACACATTTTAGTCACATATTTCCAGCACATCTATGAAGTACTTTGTGGGTTTACTGTACATGCATCACACCAGAATATTAATGATCAGTGAATTATTAGTGTTCCAATTATATATTTATATGCCAACTTTTAAGTAACTTTTGTGACAAACCTATGCCAGCTGTCATTGGTGGGCTGTTTGGATCACAGCCAGATTTAAGTTAGATATTAGAAAAGCTTTCTAACGATAAAGGTAGTTAAGCTCTGGAACAGGCTTCTAAAGAGGGCATCCCAGTCACTGGAAATTTTTAAAAACCGGTTGGACAAACACTTGTCCAAGGTCATCTAGGTTTAGGGTGACCAGATAGCAAGTTTGAAAAATTTGGACATGGGGTGGGAGGTAATAGGTATCTCTCTAAGAAAAAGCCCCCCAAATCAGGACTGTCCCTATAAAATCAGGACCTCTGGTCACCCTATATAGGTTTACGTGCTGACTCAGTGCACAGGGCTGGAGTTGATGACTTGTCAAGGTCCCTTCCAAGGACCTACATTTCTATGATTGTGTGTTTTCCATAATTCTACAGCTGTGTAACTCACCGCTGGCTGAATAATTGTGCTCCAAAATGTAAACTTTAAATGATTTTTTTTTAGTATTTATGAATACAAATTTGGAAAACCTCAAAATCTGAATTAAGTGCAGTATGAGGCAGTGACATCTGCCTGAGTTTGCAGACAGCCTGAAACAGTATCTCTGAAGAGTGTGAATTGCCCAGTAAGGTGTTAACTCTGAAACTATTCTCTTTTGTCTTTCAGTGTCAGCATTAACTGCTTCACTGCTGATCATTTTAGCAAAAATATCTTTTGTGTATATTCCACAAACCCACATGTGTGTTACCTTTCCAGCTACTAACCTTTACCTACCCCTTGACAGCTGCTAGGCTGTAGATACTCACTCTCATTATAAAAATGTACACCATATAAAAAACTGAAAATGTGAAAAAATGTAAATAACCTGCATTTAATATAAAGAGAAATAACAAGGGCTAATGCATAGGTTTCTTTTAATTAAAAATAAAATTTAATAATAATAAAATTAATACGGAATCTGAAGCTACCCTAGAATTTCCACTAAGGAGATGCAGACTTTAGATGAAGCTTGCCACTGTGTACAGGGCACTGTGGTTACAGTTGAAAAAGGAGCCTGGTCTTGCAGGTTTGTCGAGCTCCTGGAGGATCTTCTGAAACTCGCCATTTCCTTTTAACCCTTCGGAGTCAACACAGCTCTGGGAGAGTGAGACACGGTCTACTCTGGGCTTGAACAGTAGCAAACACACTAATCAAAGTTCAATTGTAGAATCTCTATTGTTGAAGTGAAGGCCAGAAAGAACACAAAGAGAATTTGTGGAGCTGGCAGTTAGACCTTGTTTACACACCTAGTTGCATCAGTTTAACTAAAGGTGTGATAATGCACTGTCTTAGTTAAACTGGTGCTTCATTGTGTGTGCATTTTTGCATCCGTTTGAAACTGACTTACATCAGGTTAGCTTACCCTAACAGTTTGCATAACAGGAGCAGGATAAATGGATGTATATCTTGCCATACAAAATAAGCAAATTTGATACCGAATCACTGATGATAAACATCTAGCTAGCTCCACAATGCTGTTTTTAGAAACCTTTCAGAGCCTTTAAATAGATAAATTACTAGTTATTCATTAGAGAATCAGTGTATGATTATTTTCATAAATTGTGAAACAATCACTCAAGGCATTGTGGAATGTTATGAAGGAATAATCTCTTCATAACTCAGAAGTTGGTAAATGCATAGAAATTGCAACCCTATGAGGTGAGAGCATGCACATTTACTATTTCATCTTAGTATCTTAAGTAGAACCAGAATATATCTGCATAGTCTTGCACAATATTTTTTCATCCCACTAGTTAATGAAAAGACAGGTAGCAATCCTACTTGAACCTTTCCTAATCTTTCTGGTTCTGTATGAATGCAGGTGAGTCGAATACTGTACAGTTTTGCCACTGCCTTCCGCCGTTCTGCCAAACAGACTCTGCTCTCGGCCACTGAAGCCCCACAGACTCCAGACAGCGATATTTTCACATTCTCTGTATCCCTGGAAATCAAGGAAGATGATGGGAAAGGTTATTTCAGGTATTGCTTCCTAATTTCTACTTATCCATCAGATAGGTTTAGTGTTGGAGGGTGGCTGGAGGAGAACACAAGTGGTGAGGGCTTTACCCCTAACTTCTCCTTTTGAAGAGTGCATACTGTAGAGTAAACCAGTCCCAGGTGTGAGCATTTTTGCTAAACATTCTCTTACTTTGCTCAGGACCCTCCTGTTGGACTCTTCTTTTTGTTGTTGTAGTTTTTATTGCATTAAGTCTGAGGCCATCTCTGCCAGGTTTTTTCTGTATGTTTATGTGCCTCTTTTGTCTTTAAAATGCAGTGTGCAAAGCAGCTAATTGCAGCAGTGTCATGGTTGAGACTAAACATGTAACACTTAAATTCTAGTATCAAATATTAATGGTCAGATTTTCAGAGGTTCTAAGCACCATAGATCCCGCTAGAGTCAGTGGGAGCATCAGGTATTAAACACCTTTTGAAAATCCGGCGATACACTTAGCATCAAGCTCCTATCAAAAAAGACGGAGAGGACATGACACATGCTGCTGTTGGCATCTCAGGGACTTTCTCAGAACTGGCCCCAGCATTTGTTACAGGGGAGCAGGAGGGAAGGAGGCTGAATTCAAATTCATTATCAAAGGGTTCAAATGTCAACAACTCATCCCTGTCATGGGATGCATTTAATTGAAATTCAAATCGCTGCTTGTGATTTATGCAGCTAAATTTCCCTGCCAGCTGCAAATATTTAATTATAACCTTGTAAATGGAGCTTGCATCTATTCCTAGTCTAATTCCTATTCCTAATGCTGGTCCTCTGTGTTCTGATTCTCAATGACAGCTAATTTTGTTCTGTCTTCTAATCCAAGTGCTATTGGATTTTGTATGTGTTCCTATATCCACAGACAATGTAGCAGTTCTAAAGCGTGCCACTGTGTATGACACTGGATAATCTTGATTCCTCAAGGGCCTTTTTCAGTTTCTCGTTAGTCCATACACATGCCCTCAAATGTTTTATGTTACTATTTGTAGTATTTTATAATGGTTGAGTTGCCTTTATCTCAGAGTAGCAGGACTACCCTATGCTCTTGGAGTTGTAGAGCAGTTTGGCTGCTGGCCATCGGCATAGAGATGTTTCTCTTCTTGGATTTATGTCCAGCGGCAGTGTTATTTAAAAACAAATTCCCTTTCCTCCTTTTATTACAGCATCTTCCATCCAGGAACATCCAAAACACTGCTCAAATATAACACACAGATTCAGGGCCTGAACCCTGCTCAGGGTCTGGCCTTATGCAAGGATCTTTTCAGCTACAGATATGCTGCTTCCCCTGGGGTGAAATACAGAAGCTATTTTATCACCCCATAGCAACCTTATTTTAGGAAAAGGAAGTAAAAGAGAAAATCTTACCCAGCTCGGATCTTTGGGAGTGGTTGGAGGGAGCAGAATGTAATTAGCCCAGTCAGGGCACTTGAATTAATAATACTATTCTTTGGCTTAGAGAAAGTCAATGAGATTTGTAATGACCACATGTGATTAGAATGTCAGTTTTAAGTCGTCAGTGAAAGAGAGCATTACCAGAAATACGCCAGAGCAGTTGGGCTCAGGGGGTAGTGTCTGTTGTTTAATTGTCACCTCATAGGTATTTCTTGGTGGTCTCCCACTCAGAAATTGTCCAACCTCAACCTTATTTAGCTTGAAGACCTGAAAGCCTCAAAGCACAGGGCCATTTGACTCCTTTGTATGTTACTGTACGTGCATGCACACATGGCTGTGCAAGTCACTTTAAGGTTTTAAGCAGCAGGTGTTAGCCGCTCCACACTGTTCCTTATAAGACCACTCAGTCATAGATAAATGCTGAGCTGTACTTGGATTGTGTTTACGTAGCCTGCCTCTCTTCTCGGTCTTTAATCGAAAGACTTAAATAAAATAAAAGCAGGCAAGGGATTAATGCAACACTCAGAGGAACTTGGACTGTATATGGTGGAAACCAACAGTTCATCAGTTCCCTCCAACAACTGTTGCAGCTGCACCTCAGCATTCAACAAACAGCTCCAGTTCTATCACTTCGACATCCATGTTGGCCATTGAGCACAGTGCTGCCTGCTCCCACATCAGGAGGCTGTCCAGTGCATTGGGAAGCCCTTAGGAGAAGCCCTTCTCAGTATCTAGCTGAAGTAAAACTGGCTAGAAAAATACAAATCTAAGGTAGAATGATAAGGGCTTTATATGGGCATTTTCTTTGCTCAGGTACTGCTTACATGTTTCCAAAGGCCCAACTGCCACATTGTGCACATGGGTGATTCACAGTTTCTAATATGTAATGAAATTGCTTTAAACCTCAGTATTTTAAAACCCCGTGTCCAAATGCTACTGAAAGCATCCCAAGAACCAGGCTACATAATACAAAGAGTTATGTTAGTTAATGTCAAAGCCCAAGGGAGTACCGTCTCCTGATTATATTGTCATCTCTTTTCTGTTACTCACTATAGTGGACAAGGAAGAAAGGTCTGAGTGCATTTGTATAAGAAGCTGACTTCACCAAATGTCTGATGCTGTTTTGATTTATTGAAAGGAGGAATACAGATAAATAACGATCTGAGTTTTTCCCCCTTCTTGGTAAATAACAGTGCAGTTCCCAAAGACAAGGACAGACAATGCTTTAAGCTCCGCCAAGGAATTGATAAGAAGATTGTGATTTACGTCCAACAGACAACTAATAAAGAACTTGCCATTGAGAGGTAACCCTGTGTTTTTAATTCTTTAACCATGTCGTATTTAGTTACATTGTTCCTAGTACCAGGGCAGCAGATCAGTAATCTCTCTATCAACACCTGTTTTTATGGGCTTGTAATTTGAGGATGCAAACATCTTTTGGGCTGTATCTCACGAAGGCCCCAAACTTGCAATCGGATCTATGTGGGTGGACCCACCCAAATCCAGTTGTAGGACTGGGTGCCCACATCTCCAGTGAACGCCCTTTGGATAGGAGTTATTTTTTAAAAATTTGCCTGGAAAGTATTTCTCCTTTTTTGTGTTGCCAGATTCTGTGTTGAAATATTATTTTTTTGTGTGTGTGGAATGTTAAATGCTACTTAAATTTCAAGGGAACCAGAAAAAAATTGTTTTGAAAAAAACATAATTTTGGAGCCCGTTGTCTGTGATGTAGACCATTCTATACTTTCTCTTGTCATCCTTCATACATAACCGGCCTATTCAGGTCATAGATGGAAAGATCCTAGACTTTTTGAGTGTGCATCGTGGTCCATTTTAGAGTTATTGAAAAATATGTAAATCTGGGTTTATACTAGCATCAGTGGTTGCATAACTTGAGTATTTATCTTGCTCCCATCCTTGCAGTATCTGGGCACTTTATTTACTGCACTACATATATTCTGAATCTGCCATGGTCTAGAATGTAAAAGAGGGGGAGGGAGAAATCTTACACCTTCCATTAACCAGAAGAAGATTCTTTATCTAAGCACTGACCATCTACTCAGCACTGTTCGTACTACAGAGGAGGGCAGGTTTCTGCCCCGTGGAATTTGCAGTCTAAAATTAAATGCAACAGATTGAGGTTGTGATGCAAACAGGAAGCAGATAAAGCCAAGTCCAGTACTTTAGCCCTAAATATTGTTACTGTAAAATAAAGGCATAAAATACACTTGCACTTAATTTTGGATTTTGTGATTGTCTGTCATGGAAGGATATAGAAAGTTCCTTATGCAAATATCCCTAATAGAAAATGAGGTAGAGGAAGCCATTCAACAAGGCCTTGGTCAGTCAGCTAACCTTGTTAGTCAAGGCTACGTTTGTGCTGTTCCTTCAGGGAAGATTCTTAAATAACTTCCTGGGCTACTGTAGACAGAAGAGAACTATGCAATTAAACCAGTTCACAGAACTGTGCTCTACATTTATATCCAATCATACTCTTTTGTAGTGTCCAAAGGCCCAGTGTGACACACAGGCATAGATGTACACAAATGAGGTCTTTTACAGGAGGGTGTTAGCAGCTTCTCCCTGAAGTGTAATACTAATTCTTTTATGGATTCATTATATGTGTTTTTGCAGATGTTTTGGCCTCCTCCTGAGCCCTGGGAAGGATGTTCGGAGCGGTGACATGCACCTTTTAGATTTGGTAAAATGGATTTTTATTAACAAATAAAGAACAAGAGTATTTTTTAGCACTGGTGTCTGGTTTCGGGGAACAGGCTGCAAAGGTCTGGCTGTATGGTCGCCCACATTCAGTTCTTCATTATGTGCTCTGCGTAGCAGAATAAACCATGGCTCTCCTCACCTGTCTAGCACCAGGTTTTAAGATGGATTCAGCTGGAGTGTAATGTTGCATTAATCTGAAAGATGGAGTTTTACAGTCAAAGGAAAGTGTTTTGTGACTTAGATTTTTAAAGAGTTTAATCCATGTTGGTGTTTCAGATGAGCAGCCCAATTTGCCTCAAATGTTTCATTATCCTCTACAGTCAGAACATAGAAGTTTTATAAGGAACCTGGATAATCATTTCAGCCAAAGTGTCAGTATTAATTGGCATATGGGTGTTTCACAAGTGGCTTATCACATATTTGATCTGATATCTGAAAAGTAATGGTGTAGTAGTTGCTAAGGTGGTAGGTATCACAGATATAATTTCTGGGGTTTTTACCTGAACAGCATTTTACTAGTGTTCTGTGAACATCTGTAAATTCTCTATTTTAATTCGTATTGAAAGGGTAGCATAAAGTAACTGGACTCTAAAGTACAAATTAAATTTTAAAATAGAGATTTGGAACAAAGTATTTCTAAATCTCTCTTGCCAATGTGTTTTATACATATGTAGATCAATTCCTTAATTGCTTCAGAATGCAGTCATACACCCTCTTAAAAGCACACACCACTTATTACTCAAATTTGAACAGTCAGTACATGTTCATTGCCTATCTCTTGTGTATCCATTCACAGACATGCCAGTGTCTTTTTAGCAGAGAGGTTTTTTGCTTCCTCCTTGCTCTGTAAGGCCTGTCATTAAATTTTGCCATGCATCTGAAATGCCTTGGATTGTGGTTAATATTCTCTCCAAGATAGTCTCTATTAGAGACCACAGAGAGAACTTGGTGTTAGGGAAACTTTTTAAAGGGAGGCAGCATGAAAGTTCCACAGTGTTTCATTGCATTGCACTGTACAAATAGTATTTCCATTTCTTTAAATAGATAATAGACTATAAAGTCATTCTTTCTTTATTATAATGGAGCTGGTAGTGCCGCTTACAGTTAAAGTTGGCTGACATTTCACACGATAAGACCCTGATTTCAGTTGTTTATAACTTTGCCAAACTTTAACCATTTAGGCTGAAATTTTCTGTGTTTGGTGTCTTCCTAAGTCTGAAGTTTTTTGGAAAGCTTTGACAAAAATAGTTCAGCTGTTGCCAAAAATAGAGTGGGGAGATATTTCCTTTTCATATTAAAGTGTACAAATGTTTTCTTGAGAAGCTGTAGCACATGTAAGATTTGGAGCAGGGTCTTGGAATTGGGTGGAGTTGGAAGGTTGCCTTTGTGTGAGCAATTTGCCTTTTGCTGTTTCTGAAAGTTATAGGCCTCTGAAAAAGTCTGGTGCGCAAATGCGCAGCAGAGATTTAGCAGCCTAATTGTAGTAAAGATTGTCCTGTATTGGGTACTCTGTACAGGAACTGAGAGAGGAGACTCTGTCTTGTACACTCAGTGCTCTGCCTGCCTGCACCAAAGCAAGGGGAAGGAAGAACAACTTGCCTCAAATCAGAGTGGACAAGAGCCAGACTTGGAGGCTTTCTGTCAGACCCTTGCCTCATTTGTTGCAGAAGCTGGAAGAACATAAGAACGGCCATACTTGGTCAGACCAATAGTCCATCTAGCCCAGTATTCTGTCTTCTGACAGGAGCCAATGCCCGATGCTTCAGGGAATGAACAGAACAAGGCAGACATTAAGTGATCCATCCTCTCTTTTCCATTCCCAGCTTCTGGCAGTCAGAGGCTTAGGGATATCCAAAGCATGGGGTTGCATCCCTGCTAATCTTGGCTAAGGCTACGTTTTAGTTACGGTTATTTTTAGTAAGTCATGGACAGATCATTGGCAGTAAACAAAAATTCATGGCCCATGACCTGTCCATGACTTGTCCATACCCCTGACTAAATCATGTGGGGCGGGGGATGGCCTGGAGGGTGCCACAAGGAGCTCTGGGCAAGCTCCCTTACTCTTCCCATTTTTTTATATTATCTTTCCATGAAATATGTGGTATCGTCTTCAATCATCTGTAATGTATAGCTTCCAGTCTTTTTGTTAGCTTTATACAACTGGTCAGCAGTAGTGTTCTCATTTTCTGGATGCCTAACACAATGTGGGGTCTGATATACACAAGTCAAAGGGAGCTGGCCTTTGAACATATAAAGGGCTATAAAATGTACTCTGAAAAATCAGGACTGAGGTGCCTCAAATTGGGCATGCAAAATAAGTGAAGACTTCTGACCTTCATCTCTGCCTTAGTTCCCTATCTGTAAATGGAGATATCACCTCCTAACCTCAGGAAAGGTGTTCTGAAGGTGCATTTGTTAATGTTTGTGAAGCACTCACATTCTGTTGTAGTAAGCACTATAGGAAAATCCCATTATTAAATGAATAACTTTGGTTTCAGAGCAGAGGCCACACGCTGAATAATGAGGATAAAACAAAATATTGAATTAACTGATTGTTAAGTGAGTACTGTCCATTCTGTGCACTGAATGGGACAAGGGTCCTGTGGAAAGAATAGTGTGGGAGCATGTATGTAAAGATTGTATTATCGAGCATACAGACAAGGGGATTAATTAAGGTTGCCTGTAAAACCTTACTTCTGGCATTTCCTAACTTTCAATGTTGTGATTTGTGAGTACTAGGTGTATATTTTAGAAAAAGACCAGTATAAGAGAGTCCTCACTCTAATGTCCTTTAGATATCAAGGACATTGAGGACAGAACAATCTCACACTGTCAGATATTCTTTATTACAAAACTGCAATATATCAAGATACATTAATTTGAAACAGCTGAAAAGCTTTTTAGTATTAGGTTGTAAGGCAGTATTCTGATTTGATTTGTTTCAATATAGTAGAGACAATGAAATGCATCCCTAAAGCAAACAATTTAGGAGCCTTATATATTCACGTGCTTTAATGGAGTGAATGTACCATTCAAGCAGCTGTCAGTTAGAAACTGCATAGTATGAAATGAGGCCAGAATAACTGAATTGCCTTGAATCTTCTAGGGCCGTGTTAAAGAAGAAATCTGAGGAGAGCTTGTATGGTTTTGCAATATGGAGCCCTTCCGCCGTAGACAATGGGCTTCAGTCTGACCCGGATTAGTAGTGGCCTGAAAGTCACCAGAGTGCAGTTGGCTCTTTGGCCTCTCTGAAATGAATTATTGTTCTTTCCACAGATCTTATTGGACAGTGTTCTCTTAATAAAAAGATCATTGCTGTTAGTAGTGACTGGCCTCTTCTTTTCAGACTCAGCTGGGAGGTCAAAGGTCTCATGGGCCATTGGGATTGGGCTCTCTTCTCATCCCCAGAGACGTTCTCTCTTGGTTAAAGCTGAGTAATGTGGACTTGTGGAGTTGGCACTTCTGATTCCCATGCAGTAGTTGTTTTGTGAACAAACATCAGATGTGTCTCTAGGGCTGGGACTCTTGAAACCTTCCATGAGCACAAAGTTCACTTTAATTTTAATGTTAATAGTAATATGTTTGGTCTTCCATATGTTTCTAGGAGTCCATGGGCAAAAGCTCTGATGGGAAATCGTATGTCATCACTGGGAGTTGGAATCCAAAATCTCCACATTTCCAGATTGTAAATGAAGAAACTCCTAAAGGTAGTAACTTCATCAGACTTAACTTTATTATCAGCAGGAATGTATGTACGACTGACTTCAGACATTGGATTTCTTTTTATTAATTTAAAAAGGCTCTTGCTAAGAGAGGCCTGATTGGCATCCTTTACTTTTTTCTCTTAGTAACATAATGTAGAAAAAATAGTGTTGTGGTCTCTGAATTTGGTTCACATGGAATGTGTAAATCTAAATAGAACAGAAGACAAGTCCATTCTCTAATATTACTGTAAGGGTAATCAGACATCTTAATAGGGAAAGGAACAGCGGTACAGGATGTGGGAGAGGATGAGGCGATCTAGTACTTCATTCCAGTTGCTCTCCTTTAGCATCTGCAGACTCTCATTATAAATTGCACCAGATCATTTACTACAGAATTTCCCTTTTGTATGTGCTTAATTCCTACTGTAAATCCAACAGATGTTGCACAAAGGTTATTGGGGGAAAACCACTATAAGAAAATTGTACATGTGGCAGAGAAAAATCTACTAAACTGGCTGCTTTGTGGGGGTCCACTTCAGTTTTGTGGGATGACTCTCTTGATTCTTAAGCCTAGCAATGGAACTTGAAATATAGAATTTCCAATTGCTTTAGGTGATTTTTCACAATTATTATATGCGCAAATTGAAGAATTGAATGTGAATTGCCTGAAGATCAGAAATGTCAGTGGTCCTAGAAGTGTCTGGCCTAGTGTCTTTCCCATTTTGTGAAGAGTCCTGCTTGCTATCATTGGTGGCTCTATCAAGGAGATGGTGGTCTTGAAAACATGTTTCAGAATCTCTTTAACATGGTAGGATTTCACCATCATCCAAATGACTCATTTAAAAAAAACAAAAAACTGGAAGGACCATACTTGCAAGGTAGAGATCACCATGCAAATCGAATCCTTAATTAAATATTTGTAATTGTTTTAAGAAAAACATTTGCTAGTTTTCAATAGGGATTCGAAAACCTGACCAAGGATTTTTATCCTCTGTAATATGGGCATCCTTTGCTATGAAAAGATTCTGATAAGGCATCTTCTCTCTTATCAGCTGGCTCACCTTATTGTCCTGTGCCAGTCACTAAAACCTTTGCATGGTAGCCTCCAATTTGGGGTGTTAGGTTAGCAAAAAGACTTTTTTGCAGAATTAGCGTTTACAGTAACATTACTACAAGGTAAACAGATTAGAGAGTATTTTCACTGAGATTTATAAGCAGGTGATTGTAGCTTAGCTCCTCAGAGTGAAGATCAAGTGTAAGTAGTCTATTGGCCTATCAAAGGCTGTGATCAAGTGTCTTGATGTTTTTGGTCTTTTGGCCTTGAGGTGAAAACCATGTCTGTCTCTCTTGGACTGTGAGGTAAAAACATTATCTAAGTATATCTGTTCTTATCAGTTTGAATTGGTTTTTCTTTCTCTGTAGATAAAGTGCTATTCATGACTACAGCTGTTGATTTGGTGATAACTGAGGTTCAGGAACCTGTCCGATTCCTTCTGGAGACCAAAGTCCGAGTTTGCTCACCTAATGAGAGATTGTTCTGGCCCTTCAGCAAGCGTAGCTCCACTGAAAACTTCTTCCTAAAACTAAAACAGGTAACACTGTCTTTTTATCTAGAGTTAATTTTGGGGCATGGCAGGCTTAACTGACAGTAACCACCCTATAGTTAAATTCTTTTGAGACCTCAGAGGTAGATTTAGGATGCATTACAGGTTAAATGTAAACATATTGGGGACAAGGATGAACTGTCAGTGCAGTTTAAAGTCCCAGTCCTGAAGCCCTGATATATGTTTTGTCCTGTTGAAGCCAGTGGAATGAATCAGGTATAGGGGTGCAGGTTGTCGTGTGTAATTAACTTCTGTATTTTCAAACCTGGTATTGGGGATATTATAAAATGTCTTTAATATACGAGTCCTGCTTTTCTTTTGACATGCCATAGTGTAGACCTAGAAAGACAGTTTACTTTTTGTGAAGATAAAGAGAACTTCAAACAGGATTTAAATGTGTAGGTCCCAGAAAAATTTGACAGTTGACCTAGAAAGGCTCTTTTTCTTCAATAATGCTGTTAATGTCTAAGAATTGTAGAAGTGTCACTGCACTGTTCCCTGTCCCCCTGTATTAACATGTTAGAACAGAGGTTTCAACAAACCAAACACCCCAGCTTTTCCTGTTGAAAAATGGAATTGGGAAGCAGTGTCAAAAAAGCTAGCATCTTAGCTTTTTGACTCCATCTGCTGGAAAGAAAAGGGTGAAGTCTGTTTAAGACATACACTTGAATAATATATGGCAGTAACTCACGCCAGAAGCAATCAAAGCCCTGAACATGGATGGTGAAAACCACCTAAGAGTTAGAGTGTGTGTGAGTGTGTGAAAGCTATTCCCTAAATTGCTTATGAAATAGTCACCCTGATACAAAACCACTCTGTATGAAAACAAACCATCCCATTGGTGAATTCACACAGTCCAGTAGCACTGAGTGGAGTCAAGAATAGTGAGGGTAGGGGCTTGCTCATCAATTATTGTTCATTAATTATGTTGAATCACCTTTTTAAGAGGCTCAACTGAAATGAGCAACTTTCTCCCTAATGTTTTCTTTTGTACTTTGCTATTCCAAAAAAAAAAAGAAAAAAAGTGGCATTATTTCTCTGAGGCTTCTTTGCTTCATTTATCTTATTTACGTAAAGTTAATTTCATGTGTAACCTGTTACATTGCTAAACAGCTCATTCCAGAAGCACCTGATATGAAGAGATGGAAACCTTATAGAAACCTTCCTTCAAAATACAGGCTGGGGAAAAATACCCTCCACATAGGAGATTAGTCTTATCCTCTCCCTATTTGGATTGTGGAGATGTTGAACAATTAATGCAATACACTATAAATATTTCACTAATCTTAGAATACAGGCTGCTTTTTTGCCTGGTAATGTAAGGAAGCTTATCTTACTTAGCAAATTTTGTATCTTTTGTCTCACCAAACTCTGCATGCATTGTGACCTTTATCTCACTTATTTCTGCCTTGCTAACGGGCACTGACAGCTTATCCAACTTCCAGTGTTTACTAATGGAGGAGTTAGCACAATTCATAGTTGAAGTGACCGATATAAAGAGTTATGCCTGATAAGCAAGGAAGGGAAACTTGTTTCTACAGAGAGGTGATTAGTCTTTAAAAGATACAACTATGTAGAATTAGCTTATCTTAGTTTGCCAATGTTTCTTCTTTCGGAAATGGTGGAAGCAGAGGGATTTTATTTTCCCAGATAACATTCATTGACTTAGTGATCTTTAGTCTGGAAGAATTCCCATTAATTTAAAATACTAAAATAATTAATTTGAGCTTTGGGAATTTTTTACAGTGGAATTCTGTAAAAGTAGTTTGTTTTCTTTCTTTCTTTCTTTCTTTTTCTTTCTTTCTTTCTCTTTCTTTCTCTTTCTTTCTTTCTTTCTTTCGCCTGGGTGGAAGTAAAGCTTCTTTAATAGTCTTGAATTAAGCTAGAATTATGTGAAGTTTTTACATAGAAAGTCTTTGCTTTAACTTCCTTGTAACAGAACAGAAGCATTGAAAATTAATAGAGGAAATAAGGCCGCACAATGGGCCTTGGAACCCATGAAGTTGGCTATCCGTGTTCTCAGCAAGAATACACGGACGTCTACTTTTGAAGCAGCAAATAGACAATCAGTAGCCATACTGGGACACTAAACAAGAACAATTTTATCATTAAAAGATTACAGAAAAAATTGTTATGCACTGCACTGTTAGTCTGGTGAGAAGTTAGCTATAGTTCTAGGTTTTTGTTATTCATAGTATTTCCCCTCTTAATGAAAAGGTTGTCAGGTAGTCAAGAATCCAGCAAACTTCCTCTCCTAGAACTTCCCCAGAGCAAACATAATATATATAAGTACATGTTACTTGTGTCTCCAGTACACTCCTGTGGAAAAAATGAGCCTGCTTATGGGTTTTGTTCCTGAAATATACTCATTTGTTCCAAGCAGGGGTGCATCTTACTTGCAGAAGCTATACAACTCTGAGTGATGCTTTTTGGATTGTTTACTAGGCATTCCATGAAGTTGGGGCAGACACCAAGACCACAAGCATTCACAGCCCTGAAAGTTGCATTGGAGCACTGAAAGGACTGTAATAAAAATTTCAATTCTTCACTCTTTCCTATGTGGATGGTGGTGAAAATAGTCTCTGTCCTCCTACCCCAAGGAGAGGAAGCAGAAAGCGCCTTGTGAAGCACATATTCCTATGTAACGCCTCACTCACAAATTGTTTTCTAATGCAGATAAAACAAAAGGACAGGAAGAACAACACAGATACGTTATATGAAGTTGTGTGTCTAGAAAGTGAATCAGAAAGGGAGAGAAGAAAAACTACAGCAAGCCCCTCTATTCGACTGCCGCTATCTGGGTCCCAGGGCTCAATGATTCCTTCCCCTCCAGAGGATGATGAAGAGGAAGGTAAGACGTGGGTCCTGTAAAGTTTGTTTTATTTGCATGTGTTGAAGGAAATGGAAATCAGACTAGGTAACCAACAAAACTTTAGAACAAACTACCTATTGAATGGGATCTTGTTTCACACACTAAAGCTACGAATGTCTGATAACTAACATTCAAACAGTTTCTGCAGCTGCAATTCCATTTTTTGGGGGGACTTCTGTGAACCAACTAAATGCTTCTCCTTGGTTCATTTGAATCTGCATGGAGACAGACTGTGAAGAGTTCAAAACCCAGTGAAATAGTTAAAAACGCTGATAGGATGCTTAGACGCATCTGACCCGAAGTAGCATTTGAGATGGAATTTGTCCCTCCTTGAACAAATGTGAACAGCTGTAGCAGTGAGAAATGGCAAGTTAGCTTTAGTTTGAGATGTCTATAAGTGCCATGTTTGCAATGAAAAATGAGCATAGGCTTCTGTAGTGCATAATGCCACACCAGGAACCATTTCACTGTTTTGGTGATGCTGTTCATTCTGCGACCTGGTGTATTTTCAGCAGGCTGTGTTGCCATTTCATTTTTTGAACAGACTTTTGAACTGTTTCTGAGTAACTCTTAGAAAAGTAATCAGTATGCTTGAATTATAGTATCTACACTTCAGATATCTGCTTGTGCTGTTCTAGATTTTTCACACATGAACCAAAATAACTGAGGTCCATTCAAAAGGAATGTATTTTTGTATAAATAATTTAATGGAACAACACTGTCAGGCCACTGTTATGGTATCAGAGTAATACTGAATGGTAGAGCTTTTATCTACATTACTTGTAATGAGCATTTCAATATCCATGACTGACTCTGTCAGCTAAGAGAGTGGTTTTAACCAGGGGCTTATTATTGTGCTTATCTACTCTTTCATTTTAGCGATGGAATGTGCAGCATTCTAAAAGCTACATAATTCAAGCTTTGAGAGCTATCAAAAAATAATAGCATTTAAAGGAAAAATGCAAATCAATTCAGATTGCAATACATACAATGACATAATAGTCTCTCGTTCTATTTCATAAAGGGAACAAGATCCCTTAATCTTTCATTTGAATGATCAAGAGTTGAGGATGGTACATTATCTATCACTGGCTGTATTTCAGTTGTTTGTCAGGTACTTGCTGCCTTAAAACACTTGCTTTAGTAGCGCTAGAGGTGCAGCATTTCACTGAAAGCAAAACCATAAATTTTTTCAGGATAATAGCTGAAATATGATTGCATTGGTAGAAATTTGGTTAACACCTACTTTGCATTTTGACTTATTCTGGACTGAATTGTGAGGTGCCTGGTAATGATTATATAAGGATTGACTCTACAAATGCTGTCTTCCTCCTTGTTAAAAATTGTACACCTACACCAAGAACTGATTCATGGGTTGAATGCTAATCATCCTGATGAGATAGTGCCTCTGTTCTTACATTTTTCTCCTCTCTTCTCATTTTATTATAGATAATGATGAGCCTCTCTTGAGTGGTTCTGGAGATGTTTCCAAAGAGTGTGCTGAAAAAATTCTTGAAACATGGGGAGATCTTCTGTCCAAATGGTAAGAGGCATGAATATGCATTCTGAAAATGGTACTTCTGAGTCTTCTCAGACGTGATGGTTGCCAGCTAAGTGTGTCCTTTCTTCGCAGAGTGGCCATTGTTTCTGGAAATTAGTTGAGAAAAGATTAGGGTGGATCCTACTGAGAATGTCTGGTATTTTCTTATCTGATTTCAGGTTTTGTCTGATATCTTTTGTATTTCTACTCTTTTATATGTCTGAGTGTTCTTTAAAATTGTTCAGTGATCTTGTTAGTTTCTTGGGGTTACTGCAGGTGTTCTGGAAACCCTAGTATTACTTTGGTCTACATTTGCTAATTAAAAAAAAATCTAACTATCAAAAGAAGAATAAGAAAGAAGCTGCAGCTTTTCTTTCACTTTGGCTTGCCAGAAATATGTCCCAGGTAGGTTCCCTCCTTCCAGTTCCAAGATCAATCAGAGCTGAGCTCCTTGCCCTTCTTAGTATCCTTAGCCTTCGGCTCCTAAGAATGCAGAGGATTATGAGGATGTGTCCACCTCATTAAAGGAAGATAGGCTCTGGGTCCATCAGAGGAATATGTGAGTCATTCTGCATTTCTAGGAAGTGCTGATTTATCTAGCACAGAATTTCTAAATAGTAGAGATTCTGATGTAACCCCTACCCTCCCTTCCTGGGGGAACAACTAGCCAGCTATGTACACTAAGATGAGCCTCCCTCAAAGAGGTTGGTACTGGGATCTTTGCAAAACTCTGCCAACATTGCATAAAGAGATCACAGACACACAGTACCAGATGGAGCATTTCATTGGTCTTCCATTTAGCATTGGTTCCCTGCCTGTGCTTCCTGACACCACTGAAAAGCAGAGCAAGAGAGTTCAGGTGGTAAGATGCCATGGTTTTATGATCTTGTATTCAGATTTTTTTTATAGCAATTAGCCATTTTTTGGTATTCTTTTAACTTTTTTTTTTTTTACCCACGTATGGTTTGTATATTATTACAAATGAGTCACATGCTCTTCCCACGCCGAAATCCAGTAGTTGGGAATATCTGGTAGCCTGTTACCCATGAAGTACACAGGTTATATTGTGTGACACTGTTTTATTAAATCTACTATATATACTAATTCTCATCATATATTAAGGTAAGGCAGTTCATAGTCTCTTCAAAGGGTTGGATTTATTGTAGATGTCTTAACTCCCAAGTTTGGTTCTGAGAACAGATTTTATTTCCTTTATAGCTTATAAATGATTAGAGCTCCCTGGAATCAAGCTCACTTATATCTCTGATGTAATGGGGGAAATCCTGGTATTTAAAAGCTTTCTTGCAAGATGCTAAATTCAGGAGATCTGAATTTACATCGAGGGTGAAAGAGCTGATTATAGTACAAGGGTTCTGTGAAATAATTGCCGTTTTAAATGTCTGACACACTAACTTTTGTGGTCCCGGATGATTGTAATGGATTCTGTAGATTGGAGAAGAACAGGAAAGGAAGCCAGGAAAGTTGCCATACCAATTTTAAGTGGCTTAATCAATTAAGGTGAGCTATTAACAGCAGTAGAAAAAAAAAAACTTTTGTAGTGGTAATCAGGATGGCCCATTTCAAGTAGTTGGCAAGAAGGTGTGAGTAACAGTAGGGGGATATTTAACATGGGGAGGTGCATTCAATTTGTGTAATGACCCAGCCACTCCGTCTTTATTCAAGCCTAATTTAATGGTATACAGTTTGCAAATTAATTCCAGTTCAGTGACTCTACGTGGTTATTTGTCAAAAGGGGAAAATATTAAATATGGGGATTATTGCTCAGAAAAACTATACCAGCATCTAGAGCAGTTTAGAATCTGTGGAAATTCAATGTAAACTAGCTACACAAGGCAAGTAGTGATGACCCTGGAAATTATTCAAACTCATGCTTATAGTTGGAATTGCACTTTAGATTCTTGAAAGTTGGTGTGTGGCCAGTCTAGTCCTAGAAGGCCAGCTGATTACTGTAAAAAGACTAGGGAGCAATATGTATTTCTACCATAAGCTTTTCCCCCTCGTATCCAAGTCTGCCATGTTAGCACAGTTTGAGATAACAGGTCTATAAATCTTTTAAATTTATAGCTGAGTGAAGGTTTAGATCGTGTAAACTGTGGTGTATTTCTGTACTTGTGTTTAAGTCTTTCTTCTTTGGTATATTGTGCTTTTGAGTCTCTTACAGCAGGTCCAGAACATGTTTGTTTTCAAACTAGATTTAATAGGGTTTATGGAAGTAGATTAGAAAATGTGTCCCACTAATTTTCTTTCTTTCATGGCTCCTGAATGTTCCCACATTGTCATTATGTTACAGCCTCCTATGGACTAGAAAGATACTTGAACAACACACAGACTGTCTTGAAGTTGTCTCCAGTGTGTCTCACATTCCACATTGCATTTTGATTGTTACACATGTGTTTTCATACATTTGTACTTGGGCCACCGTGATGGAGCATAACTTCCCTCTCGCCCTCCTTTCACCCAGGCATCTCAATTTGAGTGTGAGGCCAAAGCCTTTGTCAGCGTTGGTGAGAAGTGGTGTTCCTGAGGCACTGAGAGGAGAGGTGTGGCAGCTGCTAGCAGGATGTCATAATAATGATCACCTAGTGGAAAAGTACCGAATTCTCATCACAAAGGTAAAGTGATGCATTTTATTTTTTTAATGTTTTATTGGTAGAAATGTGGATAGTTACCAGAATACAATATTGCTTAAAGGTTATTGGGTACAACTGAATACAGAAGCTGAAAAAGTCAATGTAATGGAAGAAAAACATACTCCAGATGCTAGTGTTTTGTAATTTATTGTGGTATTACCTCCACTTACCATATTTTCCTTTAATATTTCCACTAATATTTTATAAAACTATGACCTGTTTTAGTTTGCCTCTTAGAAATATTCAGCTGTTTGCTTTTTATATCATTTTTAGAGTTTTACTTGGTTAAATTCTTTTGCTTATCCAGATTTCCTATTGGAAAAGTAACTTTTGTTATATTGCCCTTAAAATCTGTTTGCAGTTAAAACGAGAATCCCGACTTAAATGTTGAAATTTGACTTGTTTCTTAGTAGTATAACTAAGTCAATGTGATCTGGTGTTTGCATTGATCTAACAACATTTGTTCGTTTGTTTTTTAAAATGCATATTTGTTTTTTTTTCGGTCCAGCTGTTTAATTTTGCAAATCTTGGTCCTTAAGAACAACAACAGTAGTGTATGGAAGTTTCTGACATCAGTGTTGATGATAAAGGGGAAAAAAAAAGACATTTTATGCTCAAACATCATGCAACCATGCTTCTCAAAATTCAAAATACAGTAAAACCTCGATTTAACGGACTAATTCGGGCGAGGGGGTGTCCGTTAAATCAAAAAATCCGTTATTTAATAATAAAAAAAACCCAAGCTGTCGGAGCAGCAGCCCGCCCGCCACAGGGTCGGGGCGGCAGCTCCATAGCCCTCCCGCTGCTGGGACCCGGGCGGGAGCCGGCAGCCAGCCCGCCCGGGTCCCGGCTGCTGGGACCCGGGCAGCAGCCGGGAGCCGGCAGCTAGCCCGCACACCAGCCAGCCCTCCCGCTGCCGTGACCCAGGTGGGAGCCGCCAGCCAGCCCTCCTGCTGCTGGGACCCGGGCGGCAGCCGGGAGCCGGCAGCCAGCCCGCCTGGGTCCCGGCTGCTGGGACCCGGGCAGCAGCCGGGAGCCGGCAGCCAGCCCGCACACCAGCCAGCCCTCCTGCTGCCGTGACCCAGGTGGGAGCCGCCAGCCAGCTCTCCCGCTGCTGGGACCCGGGTGGCAGCCGGGAGCCGGCAGCCAGCCTGCCAGCGGGTGGGACAAATGCGTAAGATATTGCTCAGTACTGTACTGTACGTACAGTAATTTTGTCCGTTGCATCCAAAGTCCATTAAATCGAGGTCCGTTAAATCGAGGTTTTACTGTATAATAGTTGCCCTAAAAAAATCTTTTCTCCACAATCAATATTCAAAGTGTGGCTATGATCTGTGCACAAGCAATCCTATTTTACTGTGTTCATCAAATTATAAAGTACTTAAAGACTGTGTAATAAATGACTGATGGTGAGAGTTCACTACAAAAGTCCTCTTAGTGTAAATGCATTGTCCAAAAGATAATTAGCTAAATGAGTCTGAGTTAGCCTTTGGATATCAATGGTCTGATTACACATAACCTCCCATTTGCCAGGAATAATTTCAAACATTATTCTAGGGGGAGAAGGGCATATGAAATAAGGCCCAGTGGGAAATAAAGCTTTAATTTATGGTGCATAATCACACAAGTTAAGAAGAAGGTAGTATTATCTGTCAAGCAAAATCTCATGGGTGCTTCTTTTGTGTTGTTTCAACTGTTAGATGAGGAGCTGTGTCGCTTTTCCAGTATTTGGGTACTGGAATGAAGGAATGACCTTTCCCTGGAGTCCCAGGCAGGGAGAGCTGGCTGATTCAGCATTGTGAGACAGGGACTGGCCACTCAGAAAATACTACAAAATTAACCTCTTGAAGAAAATTGGCATTGAATGAGGCTCTTTGGCATATGATCTCATGGAGTAATTGGCTTAGGCAAACGAAAGTGAAGTCTACTCTTTAATATAAATGTCATATTTGAGAATTGCTGTGGTCCTGGTTGTGGTGACCTAAATGTCAATTAAAGGAAAATGGGACAGGAGTGTTTTTATAGTGCTAGTAGAAAAAGGGTGATGGTCTGGAGGGAAAAAATCTATTCAACTTGTATACTGAATTTTCTATAGTCTTCAAAGAGTGAGGAATGGTGGAAGACCTAGAAAAAGGGATAAGGAGCTGCATGGAAAGAGGTCCAGAGATTAGATGAATTCAAGAGTCCTTTAGGAGGAGGAGATGAGAGAAAAGATGTCAGCAGGGGCAGAATTGTGTGCAGCTTTAAAGGAGGACAAGGACCTTGAAGTGGAAGGGAAGAGAATGAAAAGAGGGAAGTGACATGGTCAGTGAAGGAGAGAAGTATGGGTTTTGGTTGTGTGTGGTTTTTGGGAGAAATTTGGATGAATTTAAAGGGAGTGAGGTAAGAAGCAAAGGACACTTATTGCAGAGAGGGCTGTGCCTACACTCCTGCAGTGAGAGTGGGGTCCTGCAGGATCCTCTGCCATAATAGTGGGTAAAATGTATTTTGTTGCAGGGGCAAAAAACTCCAAAACACAGACTGCGGTAATTTGTGGGAAAACACTAAATCACGTATCAGTTTGTCATAAGGTAAAGCAAGTTTTTCTTTTAAAAAATAAAATAAAGGTTTTAGTACTTAAATTTAAGCGAGGGATGGATTTTTTTTGTCTATTACAACAAAAGTTAAAGTATTTTTTACATGGTTTAAGTACGATTTGTTGTCTTTTAGTGGTAAAGTTGTGTCTGAATTCCGTTTTTATATATAATATATATAAAATGTTAACCAACTGGCTGGTGTTTGGTTTTTTAGTAGCATGGGGGAATCTTGTCAGATCTAAGTTTTTTGCAGGTGGGAGTGGAATAAAAATGCAAGAGAAAATGCGGGAACCAGTGGGAATGGGAGTGGGTTTTGTGGGACTGGAGCAGGGGCTGTGCTGTGACCATCCTTTCAGATAGCCAAAGCTGGCAGAATCTCTTAAGCATCTCTAACCACGTTTGATGGCTCCTTCTGGTAGAGTGCAGACACAGCATTGTTGTACTTCTGTGGTTGGGGAGGGCTGCTCTGAAGGGTGATTCTGTGGACACTAGTAGCAACTTGCTTAATCTTTCAGGCACAGTCCACCCTATGGAGAGCTCAGCTGGCTGCTGACATATAATCATCAGACTTGTTTTGTAAAAGGAAACAATGATAACTGGTTGAAGAAGTGTCTCAGGTTTAAATTCAGTTTGCTCTAATCAGTATGCTTCTGTTTTGAGGACTTCAGCATCCTAAGGTAGCAAGTTCATTTTCAATATCTTTGAAAATGGTGCAGTGTTGCTGCTCAAATCAACTCATTGTACTGAGTACCTGTCAAATTCTTGGCAATAGTGCTTCCTGGCAGAACAGTATAGAAAACCAAGTGCTGTGCTGGCTGGCATCAAGTCCTGCCTTTTCTGTAAGCAACATGTGACACTTCAGATAACTTCATCTCATGTTGTGGATGTGCATCTGCAGATGTGTCAGTTCCGCTTAATGTGAGCAAAAAATGATAAACAGAGAGGATGTGCTAGTGACTGGTGTTCTGCCTTCTACTAAAAATTATTTTAAGACCAAAGAATGACTTAAATGCTTTCCTCGTGATCAAGAATGCTGCAGCCTTTCAGGTATGCTCGTCTCTGCCAGAGAGCTGTGAACAGTCATAAACCTCTACCAGATTCTATTACTTCTCCCCTGACAAACCAGTTCTTCTGGGTGGGAGCTAGCCTAATGCCTAGAATATCTGCCTTTGTTTTAATAGAGGATCATCCCAATTTAATAACTTTCTCTTGTCAGCCCTGCATCTTACCCTTTGGAATTTCAGTCCAACTTGGAGGTAAGAGGACAACTGTGCAGCCCTGTGCCTTCTCTTTCAAAATAGAGTTTTCAGTTTGGTAAAGTTACATACAGCGAGTTCATCATCTCGCAGAGAATTCATAAATTGCACGGCTAGATCCCCCAGGTCGTCATACTTCCCAATACAGAAGTGTCTGCAAATCATCTGGGAGGCCTGGCACTCTGACTGCCATGGTTTTACCTTCCTGATAATGCTGTGCCATGTTTTACAAGCCATTCCTAGAAGTACTTCATTTGCAAGACTTTGCTAGCAGGGCTGCTAATGAAAATGCCAGATCAGAGGCACTGCAGTTTTCGGAAGGTGGTATATCCAGGAGTGAGTAATCTCATTATAGCAGAACTGCAAAAGGAGTTAATGCAATCCCCCAGCTCTCCAGTGCAAAGCTGGTAATGCCTGTTTAAGTATTCATAGTAAGTGTGTGCCCCCCCTTCTGTCTTGATGTTGACCTCTTCGTTTCAGTAGCAGCATTTGATTTCTGTCAGTCTTTTCGTGACCCCAGATGGCAGGGAGGCCCTCCGTTAATACAGATCTGTATTGACAGCTGCGTTGGAAGTCTCTGGCCTCTTTCATGGATTGTTTCTTGTGAGCAGAGTGGTGGAAATGGGCTGCATCCATAGTCTTTGATATTCAAGTTTACTTCCCAGTGGGCTTCAGACCCTTCATGGTTTCAGAAGCTGTGTTTTGCATTCTTCTACTTGTTAATAATCTCTGTAAGAGCAGCCCCTGGCTTGCTGCTTCTATGTGCCTGATTCCATGTGGCTGCTGAACAGTGAAATCAAAATGTTCTCCACTGTTTTCCAAATGGAGACCTTTGTTTTTTTCCTTTTCCTTGAATCTACATTGTGACATAGGAGATACTTGAAAACCAGGCCCTGAGGCGTACACCGTTTGGTTTGTTGCCTTTGGTAAATATTGGCCAGCATTGTATATTGTGCTTTCATTATGTGAGTAATGTCTAGATTTTACCCACTTCTCCAAATTACTTTTGATCGGGAATTTGTGCACCATCTGCGTGACTCTCCAAAGCTATTAGCAATCCCAGATTGTTACGCTCATGGGGGTATATGGAACGAAACCAGCCAGAAGAATTAAGGTCATGTCACTGTTGGGGACAGAAATGGAACTCTAGATCAAAAGATCCAGACAATCCCTATGAGAAGCATGTTTCTGCTGGAACTTCAAACGTGGTAGTCCTGGTCTTTGGGATAAAGAGAAATCTCTGTCACTTTGGCAGTGGAAGCAATGGCTGATCACTTCTCTCCAGGGCTCCAGCCCCATGGAGCGGTAAGACAGATGCACCTGCATGAAATTAGTCTGCTCTCAGCTGCATTCTGAAATCTAAGGGAGAAGGCACTATTGAGTACCTGAAGAAACAATACTCAACACTTTTGGGGGTCACCCTTGGACCGAGAAATACTGCAGTATGGAAGCTGTTGGTGAATAGAGTATTGGCAGCCCCAAAGGTTTAAAAAATCCTGGGTTGCTTACTAAAAAATCATGAGATTGGCTTAAAAATCAGGAAATTTAAAAATTGGGGGATTCTTTTTATTCTTGTTTTTAACCTTTAGGGTACAAGCTTTTCTGTGCAATGATTAGAGATAAAAGTGTGTGTTGTTTTTTGTTTTAAATTAATACTGTGATTTTTCAGGTATTCCCCCAATTGGGCCTTTAAGAAAACCACTATTTTTGCGAGATTCAAGATAAAATTGCTGGAGTTGACAACAACAAATTATTCTTTAATGGTGATTATTGTAATTAACATTTTTTATGCATGATCCAAAGCCCATGGAAATAACCAGAAAGACCCCTATTGACTTCAGTGAACTTTTTTGAAAACAATTCTCCAAATGCAGCCTTATCACTATCTGCTGAACTGTAAGGGAAAGAAGTCTAGGACTTGGTTGTACTGTTTCCCCCACTCTGAGGCTTCCCCCACTGTTTCCCCCACTCATTTGTCTACACTACAAATGCTTTGCCAGTATAGCATCCCAGAAAAGCCCACTGTGTAGACTTTGTTTATGACAATGGAAGTTTTTCTATTGACATAGTAACACCACTGCCTCAAATGACATTAGCTACACCAAGGGAAGCACTCTTCTGTCAGCATAACTGCATCTATGCTGGGGGTTTTGATGGAATAGCTCTGTTGGGTAGTGGGTGTGGAGTTTTTATACCCCTGATATTGTTATGCCAATAAAACTTTGTCTATCATACTGGTCTTAAAACAATCAAAGAGAATATTTTGTTAGCCCAGGTTCCTGTGGTAAATTATTTCATAAGTTCAGTTAAGGAAAGAAGCTAACTGTGACCTCTTAGGGTGCTAAAGAGTCAAAACTGGAAAGTTTGTTTTCTTCCTGGGAGTTGTGGATAGATTACAAATAGTAATTTACAAAAGATAGCAGCTAACTGAAACTATTGGTACATAACATTTGTAGTGTCGTAGGTAGTGTTGATTTCCCATCAAGCATTCCATAAGTTATTTTAATAACTGTGAAACGCCTTCAGCAATAGTTAGATTCTGATCAGTTGAATGGAAAAAAGCAATAGTTTCCATAGCAACTGGTAGTGAGTGAGTGGCAGGGAGCAAGTACTCTTTCAGTTATTGCTAAGCAATGGATGAGCTGATACAAAATTTTTGCCTTTGTTTATAAGCCATGTGCATTGGTTCCAATAGAACATGTGCTCAGTGCATAGGACACTAAAAGCTGTCCATTATAGCTAATGATGTCTCGATTTCTCTTGTGGCTGTATAGTCCAATCTGCAAGGAGCAAGGTCGTGATCAGATGTCACATAGAAAATAGCAAGTAGGAAATTGCCTATTGTGTACTATCTTACTTTTAGAATTGTTCCTTTATTTTTATACTCTGCTGCGAACACTGATGCTACTCAATAAATAATGAACAGTTGGAAAACAATTAATCCTGACCTTAAGATCTAGTTAAATCAAGACAGTTTGATCCTAGTTTGTGCACATCACAAACTTGTCCTGGAGGTTGGCATGATTGATGGTTTCTGATGAAGAGGCACTTAAGAAACTGATAGCATGGGTTGCTGCTGTTTTGGACTAGGATGCATGGGGAGAGCTGGGGGAGTGGAGGATGCTGTAGAATGGGACTCAAGTACAGTAAAACCTCCATTTAACGGACTAATTCGGGCGAGGGGGTGTCTGTTAAATCAAAAAGTACGTTATTTAATAAAAAAAAATAAAAAAAAAAAAAACGAGCTGTCGGAGCACAGGGTCGGGGCGACAGCTCCACAGCCCGCCCGCTGCCGGGACCCGGGCGGCAGCCGGGAGGGGTCGCAGTCTGATATGGATCAGAAATTTTGTCCGTTGCATCCGAAGTCCATTAAATCGAGGTCCGTTAAATCGAGGTTTTACTGTATATTGACAGAATTTGTGTAATCTGAAGTTTATGATCAGTAATTCTGTTCACAATTAGAAATCCTGAGAGAACCTACCTTGTTTTTAAATATCTGAAATATTAAAAGTTTGATGCATGCTGTTTTTCTTAGGACTGAATAGGCACAGTAGTAAATATTCCATCAGGATCTATGAACACCACTGTACTCTTTTTTTTTTTTTTTTGGTATCTGATTTCTTTGCTTCAGAAAAAGAAGTAAATTTATACCAAAAGTACTGTTTTGGGGTTATTTTCTTAAATATTCTCATCTCCGCACTTCATGTCTGGGTAGTTATCTGAAGGTAGAATTATAGATCCAAATGTCGGGACAAAAGGTGACCACTTAGGTATATACCACTGTGCATCTGGGATGATCATAGCATTTTTCAAACTCATTCTCAAAGTGAGTGGGGGATTTTTCCACTCTATATGAAATGCATTATATTCAATGCTCAAAAATTCTAGCTCACTTTTTGGAAGCAAGGTTCCTGAGTGATAAGAAACAGTTGGTGTTTGTGTGATGAAAATATCAAATCTGCCAAGCAGCAGTCTCCTAAAATCCTGTCAAGTTCATTGATTGTCATTGCTACAGGCCTTATTTTCAGCCCGGTGGTTTGGCTATACAAGAAACCCCAGCTCAAACTTTTTTGAAGGGGTTGAGAACCTTTATGATTCCAGGCTGAGTTTTTTAACTAAAATTGACTTAGTATGAGCATTGGTGTGTGATGGTAAATTAAAATGCATGTTAATGAAAAGCATTATACATTTTTTTAAGGAAAATATTTTGATTGTACCTTTCTCAATCAAGGTGAACACTGGCATATGAGAGTGAACCACATCAATGTTTCTGAAAGTCGGGTCTTGGGAAATATATACATTAATTATGCATAAGCAGTGGGGGGGAAGGGGTGTTCAGCTGAGCTGAAAATATCTTTGAAATGTTTTGTATATATTTTATTGGCTTAATCTTTGAAAATTGTTAATATTGTCATTGTCAGGCATCGTATATTTTATTAATTGGGTAGTGTGGTGCCACCACTAAGATTGTTTTCCCCTAGTAATCAAAAGAACTTAACAATTTTCTGGGATCAGTTCCCCATTGTAATTTGATGTTGGCCTATTTTCTGTGCAACTTTAATGTGAAGGTTTATAACATTTCTTAACTACAGTTTTAGTATTCTTCTCTACTTAAGTAGAAATTCCATCAGTTATTGTACAAACCAATAATAATATTAAATCAGTCTTCCTAGAAGAAAGTAGGAAAAAAATCAAGTTTGTGTTTTTCAGGATTATATGTCAGCATGAGCCAGAAGGTTTTAAATTATGGTAAACATCCTTCTTGGAATTTTAACCAAATTCATCACACACAAATGTAATAAGTTAACAGCTTTTTTTCAAGGTCAGTATAAATTGTAAGCATTGCACTATGACTGCTTTGGGTTGTATGCTTTCCAGCTGTGATTCATATTTCATTAAATACACCTGAGTTTGGCATAACATTTTAGTTTTTGTAGTTTTAGGACTTGTCTGTCCAAGAAAGCTGATTTAAGGGTGAATTTAAATCCATATATTTAAACTAGTTCAAACAGCTTTTTGGACACTCTTATTTTGGTAAAGAATACCTTATTTTGGGTTAGTTTAAGTCAATTAAGAGCAGGTATAACTAAATTGAAATAAGCTTCTTATATCAAACAAAAATAGCCAACAAGCCTTTTACATTGGCTTAACTATATCAATTTAAAGACTGTTATTTGGTAGCTGGCAAATCTCATGTCACAAGTTGTTGATCTAGAACAGGAGCCTGATATCTTGAGTTATGAAATGGGCTGTTGGATTTAGAATGTAGGTAGTCAGTGTGGCTGAGTGAGGAAATCCCATACCCAGAAGGGTGCTGGAGTTCTGGTATGTTTTAGGGCTTGTCTACATGGAGCTATTTCTGGCTATCCCAGTATAATCAACCCACTCTAGTTATACTGGTGTAACTCCCCCTTGTGTGCACTCCTATTCACTGATAAGAATGTTTTTCTTCAGTTTATTAAACCCCTTCCAAAGGGACATAAGCTAAACTGGAAAAAGGCTCTCTTGTACCAGAATATGGGCAGTCATATTAATATAACTGTAGCGATTTAAATTCACACCATAATTTTTACTGCTCTAATTTCCCCATGTAGTCAAGCCTTTAGCATGTGAATGTGCGTGTATTTATGCTTGTTGAGTGAGATCACATACTGAATATGGATAGAAAGCTGTGTGTAACAATCTAAGGAAGCCAACGTGTTTTACAAGGTGTTCAGGGAGTTCATATGAGGAGAAGCACTTCTCATCACGTGCAAATGGTGAAATATGTTTCAAATCAATGTTTTTAATACAAATCAGCATTTCTGAGGCTACAGGGGATAGAATTGCTAACAAGCGGTGTTTATCACACTAAGGACATCCAGAGCTAATTCAGAACAAGCCACTCTTATTCCAGCCAAGGAGTGTCAATACAGGGAGTTAATCAGGAGTAATTAATCTGTTTTAAATACGCACCCTACATTATTCCAGATTAAGTTTCATGTGCAAACATTAAGAGTATACGGGGGAGTCCAGTGTTTGCAGACCCTGATTTGCTTTCCATCTGACTTCAATATCAGTTGAGTTTTCAGAAGGGCTTTGTACTGGAATCTCTGTAACCAAGTGTTTTTGTGTCTTTAAACTAAACTGAGCAATGTACACACCAACATCCAGCTGTAGGGAAGCTTCTTGCCTTTCATATTTCTGTACTGATCGTCTCACCTTTTTGGAAGAGAAGGGCCCTGCTTTGAGCAGGTCTGTGTGTGGTAATGTGGAGTCCTGATGCTTCTGTTAGAAGAGGGCTCCCAAGGGGAGGAAGTGAGAAACCTGGCACAGGCACGATGAACAGCCATCAACTTCCAGCATCCTCCTCAGAACCTGCTGTACTGCTGCTGTTGACATTCCTTTCCTTCGCAGGGATCGGTTACTGTGTGCGGGGAGCTGGCGCGTTGCATTTTTGCCCCAGGGGAAGGCGGCTGTGATAGGGGGGAGGGGGGGGGGTCAGAGCTGTTCATCACACAGCCAGACGGCTGGCCACGTGTTTCACTGCAGCTCGTGCAAGTGTTGCCTGACTCGGGGGCTGCTGTTGCTGAACATCTGGCGAGGGCAGGTCCTCCGGGCGGCTGCTGGAATGGGAGTAGGCTAGCAGGGAGGGGGAGCTCCCCCAGTGCCGGCTCAGAGCTGGTCCACCTAATCCCCGCAGTCCCGGCCGTGGTGCTGCAGCTGCCCCTGCGCTCTGCCTTGCCTTGCCTTGCCTTCTCCGTCCCCCTTCCTCCCCTCCCCATCTCCCGCTCCCCTCCTCTCCTTCCTCCCCCGCCCCCTCGCAGTTCTGCAGCAGTCGGGGCTGAAGCACACGCTGGCTTTGCAAGCTCTCGGGGCTGAGGATGGGCTCCGGCTTTTGTTCCCATTGCGCCAGGCACAGGGGCAGGTGAGTGTGGAGGGTTAGCCGGGGCTGGGTCAGTTGCTCCCCTGTTGTGCCAGGGGAGCTGGGGGTGAGCCAAGCACCCGGCCCGCTGGATCAGTGCAGTTAAAGTGAAATAATGAACAAAGCATCCTGCAAAATGGAGCCAGGAGAAGGGCTGGAAACACCCCCGCTGCCCCCAATATCCCCTGCCCCCGGGGACCTGCGGGCGGAATCTCATCGGAAGCCTGTGACATCTCAGTCCCCCCTCTGCCCCCGCTGCGAGCCCAGCTCTGTGGGAAGGGATGTCCAGAGACCGAGGCTGGTGGGGTGTGGAAGGGGGAATAAGGTCTGGTGGGAGGAGGGGCTGCGCTGTAAGGGGGGCAGGCTGCGCTCTGGGGTGGGGAAAGATGGAGTTGGTGGTATGGGGTGCCTGGTGGGGAGCACAGTGGTCGGAGAACTGCTGCAAAACACTTTCCCCTTTTCTTCTGTCAGCTCGAGTTCTGATTCCTGCCGAAGGGTCTCCCTCTTCCCCCGCGCCACATCCTCTCCCCAGATGTTCAGCCAGCCGGGGTGCTAGTGTCAACCGCCTCTGGTGCCTGTGTGTGAACTTACTGGCATGGCTGCTGCTGGGACCCAGGGAGGAGGCTGTTGATTGAGCTGGATTTAAAGGGGGATTGTGCTGCAGACAATGCTCAGCAGTAGCATCTGGAGCAGCCCTGGTGACCCAGCTACAAGTTGCTACACACATAGCCAGGCACAATGACAGCAGCTGCCTGGAGTGGCTGCAGGCAGCGGGCGGGAGCATGAAGTGAAGGGATCACTGCAGTGCTCAAGATGAACTCCACCTTGGTTGGCAACCAGAGCGGGCGGCCATTCTGCCTCCTGGCCATTAGCTACCTGGAGACGGTCAATTTTTGCCTCCTGGAAGTGATTATAATAGTGTTTCTCACCGTGCTGATCATTTCAGGCAATATTATAGTAATATTTGTCTTTCACTGTGCACCTTTACTGAACCACCACACCACCAGCTACTTCATCCAGACGATGGCATATGCTGACCTGCTGGTGGGTGTGAGCTGTCTGGTGCCTTCTTTGTCCTTACTCCACTATCCCATTGTTTTGAGAGAGTCCTTGGTCTGCCAGGTCTTTGGTTATGTAGTGTCCGTGCTCAAGAGTGTCTCGATGGCCTCTCTGGCTTGCATTAGCGTTGATAGATACATTGCCATCACCAAACCACTGACCTACAACACTCTGGTCACCCCGTGGAGACTCCGCATCTGCATCCTGATCATTTGGCTGTACTCCTGTGCAGTCTTCTTACCCGCCTTCTTTCACTGGGGAAAGCCTGGATATCATGGGGATGTGTTTCACTGGTGTGCCAACTCCTGGTACACTGATCGTTATTTCACTCTCTTCATCGTGATGATGCTCTATGCCCCTGCTGCTTTCATAGTCTGCTTCACATACTTCAATATCTTCCGCATCTGCCAGCAGCACACCAAGGAAATCAACGAAAGGCGAGTGCGCTTCAGCTCCCAGGATGGAGAGGCTGGGGAGGTACAGCACTGCCCCGACAAGCGCTATGCCATGGTTCTCTTCCGCATCACCAGCGTCTTCTACATCCTCTGGTTGCCCTACATCATCTATTTTTTGCTGGAGAGCTCTGCTGTCTATACAAACCACACTGCATCCTTTTTGACCACTTGGCTTGCCATTAGCAACAGTTTCTGCAACTGTGTCATTTACAGTCTCTCCAACAGTGTTTTTCAGAAGGGGCTCAAGCACCTCTCGGGGGTTGTTTGCGCCTCTTGCTCAAGACAGAGGGTAGCTAAGGACTCATCAACCTCTAGGAGCAAAAGACCTTCCAATGGGTGCCACGTCTAAGGAGCAGATCGCTGTGACTGGGAAATGCAGGCAGTCATGTAAATTGCAAAATAAGTTAAATACAGTTTTAAGATGTCCAGGTTAGCAAAAAGGTTTCTGAGAAATGCTGCTGACACACAAATCAGGAGCGTGTATGATTGTTTTCTCTTTAAAATTTCATTGTGGTGTTAGGCTATGTGGTGTATGACCTCCATGTTTATTTTAAGAGTAAAGCTGTATCCTGACACTTTTTCTGGCATGACTGAATGTAGTGGGTGTGTATGAGCTTCAGCAAAAATGGTTTTTACAAGACTGTTTCAAGATTTATGCGTCACATAGAAATGATTTCTCTCAAGTGGAAGTGTTATAGTATAATGGTGTATTACAGAGATTTTTTTGTGTATGCCAAAGCATATTGACTCTGTGTTCCTTCACCGCCATATAAGGGGCCAAATGGTTTGTCTTTCAGCTCTACTAGACAGAGCTCTAGAATATAGTGAATAATGTGAATACTTTAACATTAACTTAAAGTTGTAATGAGCCATGAATGCAGCAATGTTATCAAAACAGTGAGACAATTTTTTGAAAATTTCTCTGGTCTCTGTGCCCCATTTTACCAGCAGAATACTTGTATGTGATTGGAGTAAAGTATTTGCATTTTTCTTTGTTTGTGTAGTAACAAGAGCACCTTGGATCAGACCAAATTTAGCAGTTTAATAAAACATTTTTTTATAAGCCAAGAAAAAATAGTTGCTGTTTTATGATGTTAGAATTATGGCAGTGGTTTGAGGATGATGCCTAGTCGAGAAAATTATTCTCAAAACACTAGAGAAAAGACACTTCTGTTTGGAAATTACTCAAGAACAACAAAAAAAATCTGACATTTTTATCTAAATTCTTCTGATGTTTTACATACTGAAACTTAAGGGAGAAAAGAGAGAAAATTGTTGTCTAACCAGCTAAGGGAACTATGTTATAAATTTAACTACAGCATTTGAGTTATGGATAACTGAACACACAGCTAAATCGGGCATTTATCTTTAATCCCACGAAGCCTAAAGAAGGTTTGAATATAGCAGGAGCTAATTCCTTTTGGCAAGTATCTGTCATAAACTGGTCAAACAAAGTACACTGTCTGAAAAACAAAGTTTCAGTGACTACAACTTTTTAGGGCTGGTTTAGAATGGAGGTTTTTTGTGTGCTGTAATATAATCAGGAATGCACTGTGGCCCTCAACTAAATTCATTCTCTTTAAAAATGCCATTAACTCTTTATTGATGCATGGAGTGCTATTTTAGTATCTAAAAAGTGTCTGCAAAGAATAAATTGGTAACAGTAATGGATTATATTTTTCCATCTGTGTCCTCAATACAGGGATGTTCTCCCGCCCAAACATATAATACATACCACAGCCTATCTACAGCTCACTGTTTGCAGCATGCATCCAATCTGTGTGCAGTAGAAGTGGGTTCTGGGCAATTTTTTGAGCTCTCCACATGTGTAGGACTGAAAGAATCCCATGAGAAATGGATTACAAGATTTCTAAGACCTGGAGAAGTCTCTCCGGCTCAAGGGGGGGAAAAATCACAGTTTGTGTTATAAAATGTATTTAAATCAGGTCTTGGTTTTCTACCATAGTATGTCAGCCATGATGAAAACTTATAAAGGTAACTTCCTCCTGTAGATTCTCCAAACTGTAAAAACAAAGGCTCTTGTAATCCTGGTGCCTTCATGGCCACTTTATTAATAATATTTTTTAAAATAGAGACTAGGGCCCCTTTTGCTTAGCACTGCAAGCATAAAACAGAGACAGTCCCTACCTCTAAAGAGCATGCTATCTAAATTTAAGGCTAAACACAACAGGTGGGTATGACTGACAGCAGTGGGGAGCTGAGAGTAACAGTGAGACAGTTATGAAAGATGTAATAAGCAAGGGTCGCACCAGCTGGCTAATCATTCTCAAGTGTTTTGTAAGCATTATAGCATAGGTGATTTTTAAGGAGAGATTTAAAGTTTTAAGTCACTAATATTCATAATTTATGCCCAGTATTATTGAAATACCCCCTCATTCAAAGCACCCCCTGCTTTCCTATGGTTCTAAGCTGTAGTTAAAGTTTCAAGTGTTTGACCAATATTATCTAAGCATTAAAATGACATTTAACATAAAGATGTTTTGTCAGATTTATCCACTTGGTCCTAAAATCCATCACAGTAAGGTTTTAGGCATAACTGGAGGTCTGAGGGCAAATATGGCAGCATCTTTCAGTTTGTGCACCAGGAAGAAGTAGTTGAATGTGACTCAATGTACATTATATTTGGGAATGTGTGAAGCGTATTTAACTTGTGCTGGAGCTGATGCCAGCTTTACCCAACTGGCCCAGAGCTATATTCAAAATACAACAGTTTACAGCTGTGGATATTTTTAAAACTTAACTTGGGAACAGCTGAACAAGTCAACATTACACTGATGGCTAGAAGGAAGGTAGTGCAGCTGTGACTTACAGCTGTGAGATTCACTTACAAAGTGTTTATTTAAAAACTAGGCTTTTGCTGTCTCTCAGTTGCCATATTCAGATACATGTTCGGTTTCATTTTATCTCAGAATTTTCCTTTTTTTTTTTTTATAGTAAGAAGTTTCACAGGTCAGATGCTTATCTACTCAGAAAATGGCAAATACAGGGCCCCCATTAACATCCTTCCTGTGAGAATACCACCAACTCAGTACCCAACATTGATAATCAAATATCCCTGGCTGTATTTGCAGACAGCCACACTATCTGATACGTTGAACTTCCACAAGATGAGAAAAGCTGAAGTGTTTCAACCCGGTAGATCTCCACCACCAGAGTTTTCAGGTTAAAGTCAGAGAGACTGGTGCCCCGAAGTTACTAAAGTGCTTTTGTGAATCCAGTCCTCAGAAGACCGTTTGGGTTCGTGAGATTAGTTTTAAGATTTCATTTTTGAAAATTTTGGCCCATGTCTCTAAAAGTTAATAGTTTTGTTTAATGTATTGAAAGTCTGAATTAATTATTGTTAACCCCAAAGCCATTTTGTTTTTGAGTTACAAAGACTTTATCACCAAGAAGTTATTAAACCTTTAGACCCTGATGCTGAAATCTCTTTTATGCATGTGCATAGATCCATTTAAATCAATGGGGCGGTTTATGCTGTGGATGTCCGGCACGTATGGGGTTTGTCTGGTGTGCATACCCCAGTCAGCTCACTTCTGAACAAAATCCAACCACAGTCAAATCCTAAATAGCAAGCCAGTTCCCTATTGCACCCCAGAACCTCCCCCTCTGTACTCCACTCCCTATGTGCCATCCCTTCCCATGCAGTTTTGAACATCCTTCTCCTCTGTTAGTTTGCGCTTTGTCTTTGTGTGTTTTACGGTTTGTGTGCTTACTCTGTAAAATTCTGAACTCTGAAACCCTTCTGGTGGCAGCTTTTGTGTGACTTGGAAAGATGGACTTGTAGTCAAGACCCTGGAAAGGAGCTCAGGAAATCTACATTAATTTCCTGGTACCGTGTGACCTTTGTGTCTCAATAAAAGGGGGGTAATTAATGATTTTGAAGTGTTCTGTTACTATGATCATTGGGGCAAAGGGAGGGGGGAGTTATGTAAGACCCTAGGTAGATCTGCACATCTGTTCTTGGCTAATCTCTTATGTTTTCCTTGATGAGCAAATCTTTGTCAGCTAACTGCATGGGAGGTAGCTTATACCGTACGCGACTCATATTGGTGATTATTTTCCCCACCTCTACTTGTATTTCCTCATTTATATGATTTGAGACCACCGCTCTTATAGAATGTAGCTTGTTCCTTTTGATTTTATAAATTCCCAGTTAGGTTTTGAATTCATTTCCTATCAGGAAATACATTCTTTCCCCTCCTCCCCCTCTTCCTTGTCCCATTCTCCCAGGGGACTTAGAGTCTGTATTGTTGAGGGTAAAGTGTTACTTAAATGTAAATTAAGTTGTGGTCTACATCTGCATTATTGTTTGTTTAATGATAGTGGCAAAAAGAAATATTTCTGCAGATGCCTATTCAAGGTGTCTGTTAATTTGGCCATATAATCAATATTTAATCAAACATTAAACCTCTTGAGCTTTAAAATTGAATGAAAACATTAAAATTAAAATCAGTTGTGTACTTGCAACCAGATCTAACAGCCTGGGACACTTTATTCTCTAATTTAAGTGACTAAATTTCTAAAGAATCAATTTAGACCAGATGCTTTGTTAAAGTTTTCACTGTCTTGGTCTGAGAATTTGAAGAGCAATGTCAGGAATACTAAACAGGTGACAAAATCTGAGCAGATCTAGGAAGCTGCAACAGGGATCTGTGACTTGCAACGGGACAGGAAACTGTCTTGCACTGACCTGACCTATTAGCTTTATTTAATCTTCAGATTCTAGTATTCATGCTGGTCAACACTTTAAAAAAAAAAGTTTGATAGTTTTTCCTCTTTTAAATAACTTTTTGAAACTCCAAACAGATGCATATTGTTGTCATATTAAACTTCAAATTCTAGATTTTGATTCAACAAAATATTTGAATATACTGATCATTAACTATGTTTACGTACTGTACTGCATCATATTCTTTCCTTTTCCTTAAGGTGCCTATTTGGTATGATGTGGGAGGTTGGTTCAGTGGTTAAAGTTGGGGAAGGGAATCTGGAGTCCCGGGTTCCTTTACGTCTTTTTTTTTTTTTTTTTTTTTTTTTTTTACCCATTTATGAGATGATATATTATTTCAAATTCAGAGGGAAATAGAGGCAATTACAGTAGACTCTTGATTATCCAGGATTGGGTTAACCAGGATGTGGATTAACCAGGATGTAAAAAAAAAAAAAAATGTGTAACTCGCAGGGCTGGCTCTGGTTTTTTTGTCGCCCCAAGCACACACAAAAAAACCCCCACCGGGGCGCAGGACAGCCAGTGAACCAACAACCCGTCCCCCCGGCGCAGGGTGGCTGGTGAACCAACCTCCCCATCCCATATTTCCTGTGGATGGTGATCATCCAGGATTTTGTTAACCAGGATTAATTTTTTCCCTATCATCCTGTATAATCGAGAGCCGACTGTACATGAATATTTGATATCTTTAGATGGAATGTGCTAGATAAGTGCATATACTGTAAAGCCCATGTAAAGATTAAGTGAATAAGTACAGATATAGCCATACACATATGTAAATATTACAAGTTTCACATGATAGAAAGAGGAAACCTATGTTTAATCAAAATACTTTTACCAAAATGGAAAACAAAATGTTTCTTTTGGGATTTCAGCTTTTTAATGGATCCATGAAAATAAATAATTAGATTAATGGAAGACCAAATCTTTAGTAGGTTGGCAAGAATATAAAGAGATTAATCAGGAAAGTATAAATAAACATTCTGCAAGAGTGGCTTTAGTATATAGTGCTAGTGATTGTCTTTGTGAAATCTTTTGTTTGAATATGATGAAAAGCTTTGATCTTTAGCTGACTTTATGCAATTATGAAAGTGCTAATTTCCTAAGGTTGTGAAAGTACTACAATGTGAAAAATTAATAGATATTTTCATTACACACTATTAAGAGTGTTTTGTTAAAATACCTGTTAAAATGTTTTCCATAGCAATTGTCAAGAAAGAAATTGTCTAGTGCACATGGAAAGAAAATATACATAGATTCATGTTTTAAGCAAGCTAGGTGTCTAAGAAATATTTATTTTCCTGATCTTGCCTGTTTGATGGGATATGGTATTTCTTGGCACAGTTGGTCCTTTCAGATAACCAAAAGCAGTGTTGTCTTCAGCCTCTGTTTTGGTCTACCTGGAAAGATTTGCAAAATACAGGTATATTGTTATTCCAGAATTCCATATTTAAAAGGAATGCAGTACAATACAGCATTCTGCAAGTTGCTGGGCTGATAAGTTGCTCTCCATGTATTACGTTTAAAATTCCGCTTGCATCTTAACTCCGGTGGGTAAACATCGAGAATTCATCCTTTTTATTCTGACAGTGAATGCAGCAGGATGGAAACTAGTTTGCAGTTTCCTTGGGCTTCCCTCTGACTTTTAATACTGGCGATGTTTTCTTTCTGCATGGGTTCAGAAATTTTAAAAGTAACTTCAAAATGGGTTTTTCACATACTTTTAAACTACAAGCATGAATGACTTCTCATGTATGCCCCTTCAGGTTGTTTTGCTGAGCAAAATACAGTAGATGAAGCGTTATTTTAAAGGCCTCTTGGTTTACCTATCTCCTCCCTTCAGGATAGTAGTGGGCAAGGTAAACTTTAGTACATATTTTAGTATAGTATATATGGAAGATTGCCGTCTGGTATCTGCTTAGTGGCTTCATGTGGATTTTGTTTGGGTCTAAGAAGTCCAGTTCCCAGTGGATGGGTGTTCACCTCACAAAAGCTGTCACAATTGCCAGTCTTTTTTAAAGTGTCAAGAGCAAGGTCAAGAATAGATTAAATGTGTGTAAAGCGTTTTGCATACTTTTTTAGGTGCTGTAAAATATTTAACATAAAAGGGAGAAAAAGAGAGCCTTGAGGTGGAAAAACCAAACCAATGCAGTTTAGACATTGAGGTGAAATGTTTACACAAATGGATTTTGGGATCAGTTCAATCCCCGTGTTTGAGACTTTTCTATGATTCAGTATTTTGATAGTGATGCAGTGTAAAGGTATTAGGCCAGGTATATACTACCACTTTAATGTGGGTAAAATTTATTCCACTGAGGGGTGTGAAAAAACACCATCCTGAGCGACATAAGTTTCACTAACATAAGTGGTAGTGTGCACAGTGCTGTGCTGGCGGGAGAGCTACCACTACTCTTTGAGGTGGTTTTATTATGTTGATGGAGAGCTCTCTTCCATTGGCATAGAGTGGCTACACGAGTGATCTTACAGCGACGCAGTTGCCCCAATACAGCTGTGCCACTGTAAACTCGTTAGTGTAGACATGGCCTTAGTTTCAACCCTGGCTCTTTCATTCTTAATCTGTCCCTGGATTTGTCTCATTTTGTGTGCCAAAACAGGATGTTTTGGTATCTAAGGAGACAGCTGAAGATTTGTTGTGGTTCTAAATATCTATATATTTTTGTGCCAAGTTGAAACTACTTAAAAAAAATACTAAGAGTACTTTAACCTGTTGTTTCAGTCGGGATTTCAGTAGCTGACTTTTCAACTAAGGTTAATCATAGGAAACCTTAAGATTTTAGGCAAAGCTACAAATATTACTGATTTTAAAACAGTACAAATATTTTCAAGTATTAAATGGGAATAGAATAAAATGAAGCTTATAAAACAGCTGATCATAATTCCTAATGTATATCCAAAAGTGAATTTTGTTATCTGCTACTGAGAGAACTCAGAAACAAATGTATATTTCACTTTGAGATGCTCTGTGCTACAGTAGTGTAAAGCAGCTCTTAGCCTGTTAACCTTTTGTATCAGTACATGTATGCTGTTTCTTTAAAAAAAAAAAAAAAAAAAAAACACACAAGGAAACCAAAGTACCCATATCAAGTGTGGAGCTGTAGTAGAACAGGTAATTTTAGGTATGTTGATAAGGTTCTTAGGGAATTCTCAAAACACTTGGAGAATCCATTACCAATATTTTCCTTCCTGAGAAAACTGCAGAAATTTCAATCCTTGTTCTACTGGGTTACATTTTTGTTTGCTGTTTACTTTGGATTAATGTAATCTTGATACATATTACAATTTAAAGGGCTACTGAAGCATTTCAAGCTACTGACATGGCAGCCTAGGATTGTGTGTTCTCTAAATATACAGTTCATGTATTAACAATATAAAATAACCATACTGTTTTCCTGAAACCTAACTTGTATAACCCTGTTCTTTGAAGGGATGCTAGGTTTGGTGCAAAATATAATCACGTGTACAAGGTAGTTTTAAAGGAGGTATCCTGACAAGGTGTTCCTTCTCTTCTGAAAGGACATTCAGAACTCAAAAACCTGTTTGTCAATCAGAGATGTTTTAGCCAGAAGTTGTATGGATGGTTGTACGGGAAGGTTTTTTGCTTCAGAATTTATTGATCTCTTTAATGTAGTATTGCAACAGAGCCTTGTTAAGAGTGTAGATTTTATTCTTAAATGCACTTGCACACTTTATTTCAAAGGTCTGAATAGCTCATAAAATAAATTACAGTTCACATTGTTTCACTTTTGTCTCGGATGACTTTGTATGTGACTCTGTGCTGGTGTGTGTTTCTCTTGCACAATGGGTGTTTTTGCTCCAGTCTTTAATTCCTTACAGGGAGACTAGTTTGTGTGTACTTGACCAAGGCAAGAAAACCTTGACCAAGCAATTTGTGTTCATACTTTATCCACTTGTGATGTATGACATTTTTGCCAAACTCATCGTTATAATTTTCCTGTGGGAAACTTGAGCCCTAAAAGGAAATGAACACTGCAAAAGGGCTGGCTACCACAAGGGATTCACTTTTATTTTTAGAATTGTACTACTATATTGCCATATTTGGGTGGAAAATATGCAAGATCACTGAATTATTGTATCAAATTGCAAATGTCCACCCATTCTTAATTGCCTCAATCAGCTTAGAGTAAGTAGTCAATGAAATGTGTGAAAAATAATATTTTTTCTGCAAATATGTTTAGCAGATACTAGTACCCTTGAATACTGGGTCTAAACATATTTCTTCTCATTAGAAAATATTAGCTTTGAAAGCTGAGATTTATACTAGTCACAAAGATCTCAGCAACAGGTGTAATTTTTCTTACTAAAAATGTAGGTTTGGTGCAAGACAAATCTAGGAAATACGCTTAACATCAAAGACAATAAAAGGCTAGAATTTAATGTATGGAAAAGAATCCTGTGAGTGCCACTGAATTTGGACACTACAGAATAAATCTGGCAGTAGTTTAACAGGGCAACCTGCTAACAATGAATAACTACTTTATATTAACACAGAAATGTTTAGTACACTGACATGTGTTTAAAATGTGTTGGTCTGTCCAAAATAAGTTACCTTACCAGTGTCACATAATAGTATTGAAGTCACTAGTCTGCCAGTGTTTCTGCTAGTAATCCTATTTCACTCATTTTAAAAGGCTGAAACTTGGCACGAAATTGGCTACTTTCTTACATGTTACATGTGCATTCCAACTACATACCACATGTTCAGTGCAAAGTCTGAATAACACATAAAATGCCATTGATTGCTTTGGATCTTTGCTTTACACTCTCATACTTCCATAATAATCTTTTTCATTAATTGTTACAAAATCTTCGTAAAAGCGGTTGCACCTCTGTGGGAAGTAATATCTGTGTACGGTATGGATTTGTTATGAAGGCAATAAGAACCAAGGAAATCTGTGATGTTTTTGCACTTTTCCGCTACATTTCAAATTGTAGCTGAGGCTAATACTGTAGAAACCCTTTTTGTATTAAAGATGTTTTGATAAACTTCAAATTGTTTGCACAATGTAAAAATTTTAATTTTAAAACATTATTTATATTCTCTCCTTCCCCAACACTTTTCTGGGACAAATCCCACATCTGTGAAACGACACTATTTCTAATGCTGCATCCTTTTTCACTGAGAGATTGTGTTTAATTAATGTAAAATACAAAGAGATGACCAGAAGATGGGATACCCAGAATGTGCAACACACAAAATATTCAACAATATCCTACGCATATCCAAAATAATTGCTACATATTGAATTGTTACACTTTGTCTTAATGCTTTGAAACAAATTTTATTTTACCTTTAGTTTAAATGTTTTCCTTAAGAAAAACAGGCTATGAAAACTTTCCATAAGGTGCAAAGTTGGATATCTGGAGATCTATATTATCAGAAAATTCCAGATTTTACAAAACCAGGTTAGAAAGTTGTCTGAGCTTTATTATATTGAGAATCATTTGAGTTCCTTCCCTTTATCACTTTATAAATTAAAGCTGAAGTATTCCAAGAGATCATGAAACGATGGGACAGCTATTGTTCACAATCTTTGGATCAAAGCGTTACAAATTTAAGAAAGAACAGGTGCTTGTTGCTCCTTGAAGTACATGAAGTTCTCACAGAGCTGATGTAGCAGTCTCTTGATAGGAATGAATGTACTGTTCTGGGCAGGCATATAAGAACTTCATGTTTTGTCTCATTTAAACAAAAAAAAATCTAACCTTTGCAAATAGTTACAATATGATAGTCTCTTCCTCCTGACACTTCCAGTTTGTCCTAAGTGTTCACTTTGCTCTTCATGCCTTTCTGAGGGTGGTATTGTAGATCGTGGCAGTATTCAGTATATTTGTTGCCACGCTTATTTCAGCAGGGATCTATGTGCTGTCAAGTTTCTCACTTGATACGTCTCTGATACGTCTGTGCTAATAAAACAGTTCTGTGTGCTGCTGACACCTCTTGCACCCTTTTAGCTAAGCTCTGACCACCTGTGCTGTTTGTGTGTTGACTCTTTGACTCTTTCTCTTGCCCAGTCAGAAGTGGCACTTTCAGGATCAGATCTTTTCCAAAAAGCAGCTTCCAGGACAAAAATAAGTATTTTCACCAAGTAGCAGAAAGAGCATCCAATGATGTGCAAGCAGGCTGCAGACTCCTCTAGCACTTTAATATTAGCCATAGGGACAGATTTTTATTAAACGCTAAGAAAAATAATCTTAAACATACTATCTAGAATTACAGATTTAAAATGTGCAAAAAATCAACGTGGATTACATGTCTAGTTATTTTAATTACCCTATGCTTACCTCATTTGGAATTTATGAGCTTTATCTGCTTTAGCCCTTGAAGCGTTTTGCTTTGGTAAAGCTTTCAGGTTATTTTGAAAGTTGAATCCCTGGTGTAATGAGTATGTAAGATAATTTAACAAGTGAATGAGCTTTGAGTCTGAAATAAAGTCAAAAGTGGGGAAAAAAAGAAAGGGTTTTGTAGTTTGCATTCTTATAGTTTGAAAACTATCATGTATAAGTTTCTTTACTAGCAACTGAAAAATGGTTGCATTGGTCTCCCCAGTCTGTTAAAAAGATTGCAGTCATTTTTAAAGTCCATATGCTTCTGGATGCTATTTATTGTTTGTTTTGTACCTATCTTTGTTTCTCCTTCAACCTTCTTGTGATGTCAGAAGTTTTTTATCTTTTCTCCCCTCTCTCTCTCTTCCCCCCCCCCCCCCCCACTTTCTTTCAATCTGCGTCAAGTTCTCCATGGATATTTTTCCAAATGAGTTGGAGGAGTAGGGGGCCACCAGAGGGCTGTGTGCATATTCTGATGAGCTTGATATTTTTAATGACTGCCCTGCCTCAAAAAAAGTACATAAAATTTGTCATATCTTTCAAATGCCTTTGGAGCAGTCCTGAGAGAACCTCAAAATGTTTGGAGTTCAGAGAAGCCTCCAGAATTTTGGTGCTGGTCTGGACATAGAGCTTCCATGAGACCCAATGATCCCCTTTTCCAGCTTTCCCTCCAACCTTTGTACCTGTAATTGCCACCTTGGAGTGGTGCCCAGTGGCTCCCTGGGTTCAGGGCTTGCTGGCAGGCTTCTTTCAAGCCCTACTAGCCACCTTCTCCCTCACTTCCTCTACCCTTGTGAGGTATGCCCATTTCATCCTTTGGCATGACCTTCCTTCTCCTTGCATTAATTCTCTGCCTCTCTGCTTTTATGTTCCTTAAATTCTGTGTCAGGGTTGGGAGGGATAAATTGGGCCTACTGAGCTCTGCAAGAAGATCAACAACACGGGGAGAGAGACCACTTGTCAGTGACCTGCATTCTCTACATGGAAGCCCTAAGTCCCGCATTGTAGCAAAAGTGTTTCAGGTTGCACCTGCCTCAATCTCCAGAACATTGGTCTGGACAGTAACTGCACAAAGATGGCTGTGAAAATGCAGGACATGTCCAACCCCATGAACATTTTTGGCAGGTATTCTATATTTGGGGGGAAAACTTGGCACAAGAGTGTATGACGTTTTAAACAGTCCAGTTAATGCTGCAGCCAGCATGTTATATTTATCTGCAATAGATAATTTTGTATTTACTAGCTTGAAAACTGGCTTCCACTGTTTATTATTTTACTTTTTTTAAAAACTGACAAATCATCCATACTGGTAGTATTTTACTGTCTGTTCGGGGGGGGGGGGGGGGGGGAATCTAAAATACTGTTTAAAAAAGACTGATTTGTTCCGGGTTCCAAACTTTCCTCCTTGCTACTCAGTGCAGTGAGCTGTTATGGGAATTCTGATCTTTACAATACTTGCTCCAGTTCTCATGGCAGTTTTCCACTCTATTACTTTCTTTTTCTTCCTGTCATTCTTAGTTTTCTATTTTTTCAATCCCAGTTTGTGAAGGGTGTGTACTCAGAAGGGCTTCCTTCGGTTCCCAGTCCCATGAAAGCATGAGAAATTGCCCAGTGAGCCAATTCTCACAGCAAGGTATAAAAATAGTAGTAAAGGAAAGGTTACACAATGCCTGAGTTGCAACAGTTTGTACTAATGGGTAGTTTTCAAAGCTGTGTTTTGAAAAACATTTTTAAAGCTTTATCACTTCCGTATATTTTTCTGTTCCCAAACTGTTCTAGCAGCAGGAACCAGCTTTAGTGATACTTGAAGAATTGCACCAAAACATTAAGAGCAAAGGGTGAAGTCATGCAAAGCCAGGGAGAGACCAACTCTATGTCCAATCCCACTTTTTTGACAGGGGTGGCAATGATAGCCTGAAAGATGTATTTATGATCATTTCTAACTAAGCCTTTCCAATTACTGTTAAATATGTGGCTTAAATGGGAGATTTGTTCCTTTTGAATTCAGCCTTACTTTCGCTACCTCACTGCTCTGTCTTTGCAACAGGACAAGGTACTTAGTACTTCGTACTTAGGACCTCTGGGATTTCTTTGTTACCAGAACAGATCATTTTTTTAAATGTAATTTCCCCTCCCCCCCTTTAAAAAGCAGGCTACTCTATTATATTTCAGTGAGGCAAACAGGTAAGCATATGAATCAAGTCAGTAGGAATACTTGCATGAATAAAGTTACTCATGTGCTTAAATGTTTGCATGATTGGGCCAGTAAGCAATACATTTCTCTGGTTATCTCTTCTACTAATTAAAGACAATAAATACCCTCCTTAATTGCTTTAGTTAACTTAAAACGCTTATTTGTATGGTAAAATGCTTTAGTATTGCATTATGATTGTTTCTATTTTCTAATGACATAATAGACTCTTTAGACACATTAAATTGTTACAGAATTGCAGCCATGTATGATACACAGATCATTTGCAAGACAATCCAATAACTTGATGCTAATAGTTTAATTGCCTTTATCATGAAATGGTTGTGACAAGCCACAGAGAAGAGTGTTAAACTTGGATTAAAATCACAAGCGAGGATCAAATATGGAATGAGAATTTTTGTCCCTGTTTATCAAGGGGATTTTCCAGAGCAAAACATTGAGTGAAAATATACAAGACTGAGGGTGAACAAATGTGACTACTGATGTAAGCTGTTATATATGTAAAAATTGGTACATATTCAAAATATTTCAATCCTTTTATCTGATTGAATTAATAATATCAGCAAGAGAAACTCACAAAATACATCACATCTACTCAGAAAGAGACAAACTGGGCAGAATTAGCAATCTTCCTACTTTTAAACCAAAGTTCAGATCGAATAAAGATTTTTGGAATTCCCTCTGGAAACATCACAAATCAATGAGAGAGTCACAAGTACAGATTCAAAAGAGGGAATAAAACTGCTCTTAGCTTATGCAATGTAAAGCATTTTAAAGCTAGCTCGATTATAGTCTATTTCCAGGGTAGGTTCACATGGTTCTGCTGAGAGAATGCTTTCAGCTTCTGGGTACTACTACTGTTTACAGGTTTCAGAGGGTTAGCCGTGTTAGTCTGTATCAGTAAAAACAACGAGGAGTCCTTGTGGCACCATAGAGACTAACACAGGGGTCTCAAACATGCGGCCCGGGGGCCACATGCGGCCCGCAAAGCCCTTCCCTGCGGCCCGCCAAGCTTCCTGGCGCCTCCCCCTCCCCCCGGTCCCACCATAAGAGTTTGCAGGACGGAGGGGCCAGAAGTGGAGGCTTCTCTGCTGCCTGGCTGGGCCGCGTGTGTTTCTAGCTCTGGACTTCCTAGATTGCTCTTGCTTTGTTTGCCAAACAGCTGTTGGTGGTGCTTAGTGCTTTCCAGGAGGGAATGGGGAGCTGCGTGCTCAGAGGAGGAGGTGGGGCAGGGGTGGGACCTCTTGGAAGGGGTGGAGTGGGGGCGGAGCCGGGGCAGCGAGGGCAGGGTGTGTGTCAGTGGTGCGGCCCTCGGGCCAGTGCACTAGTCCTCATGGATGGGGTGGAGTGGGGGCAGAGCCGGGGCAGCGAGGGGGTGTGTGTGTGTGTCAGTGGTGCGGCCCTCGAGCCAGTGCACTAGTCCTCATGCGGCCCTCGTGGTCATTTGAGTTTGAGACCCCTGGACTAACACATTTATTTGGGAATTGCATCCAGTTTGTTGGTATCTTTCTGGTATTGGGTATTTCTGTGGGTATTTCTGCCAACAATTGTTTGTTTGTTTTTGTTTGTATTTATGTAGGGCCTAGGAGCCCTAGTCATTGACCAGGATCCCATTGTGCTAGGCACTGTACAAACACAGAACAAAGAGATGGTCCTTGGTCCCGAAGAGCTGCTTATCTAAAGGCTGGTCTTCACTAGGGGGGTAGATCGGCCCTCCTTTCCCTGCCCCAAGATCCTTTAATGCTGATTTTGGTGCAAACACAGATCTTGGAAAGAACCACTGCCACCTCCACCTTCTCAATCTCAGACACCTCCATTTCAAGGGTGGTTTTGTTCAGGGTTTTCTCAAGTAGGATCAGCAACAACGAGTCTTGTAACACCTTATAGACTAACAGATTTTAGGGATCATGAGGTTTCATGGGCTAAGACCCACTTCACCAGATGAATGTTGTGGAAATCTCCAGAGGCAGGTATAAATATGCAGACAAGATTGAATTTACCTTGCTATCAGGGGGCGGGGGGGAGGGGGGAAGCCCACTTCCAGCAGGTGATCTGGAGGTGTGAACGCCCAGAGAGGGGAAACTGCTTTTGTAATTGGTGAGCCATTCACAGCTAATATTAAGTCCAGACCTAATAGTGTGAAATTTGCAGATGAACTGGAGCTCAGCAGTTTCTCTTTGAAGTAGCAAAAGTGTAGGTTTTTTTTCTGCAATATGGCTGTCTTGAGGTCTGCAATTGTATGTCCAGGCAGGTTGAAGTGTTCTCCTACAGGCTTTTGTATATTGCCATTCCTAATATCTGATTTATGTCCATTTATCCTTTTACATAGGGATTGTCCAGTTTGGCCGATGTACATAGCAGAGGGGCTTTGCTGGCACATGATGGCATATATTATATTGGTAGATGTGCAGGTGAATGAACCAGTGATGGTGTGGCTGATCTGGTTAGGTCCTGTGATGGTGTTGCTGGTGTAGATATGTGGGCAGAGTTGGCATCGAGGTTTGTTGCATGGATTGGTTCCTGAGTTAGAGTTATTATGGCGCGGTGTGCTGTTGCTGGTGAGAATCTGCTTCAGGTTGGCAGGTTGTCTGTGGGCAAGGACTGGCCTGCCTCCAAGGCCTGTGAAAGTGAGGGATTGTTGTCCAGGATGGGTTGTAGATCATTGATGATGTGTTGGAGAGGTTTTAATTGAGGACTGTAGGTGATGGCCAGTGATGGTCTTTTAGTTTCTTTCTTGGGTATGTCTTGCAGCAGAAGGCTTCTGGATACATGTCTGGCCCTGTTTATCTGTTCCCTTACTTCCTCATGTGGGTATTGCAGTTTTAAGAATGCTTGGTGAAGATCTTGTAGGTGTTGGTCTCTATCTGAAGGGTTGGAGTAAATGTGGTGGTACCTCAGTGCTTGGCTGTAGACAATGGAGCGAGTAGTGTGTCCGGGATGGAAGCTAGAGGCATCCAGTAGGATCAGTTCCTTTCTCAGTCTGGATTTCTTCACTTCCCTCTACTCCTGCTGTTTGTAGTCTCACTTTATCGCCTTCTGCAAACAGTAGGCAGTTCTAAAGGTGGTTGCACCAGAGCCATTTGCACACAGCACTGCCACCTCCTTGAGCCCATGATGTGATGCCTTTATGTAAGCAGCCAGTAGAGTACGGCTTTTCCTTTTTGTGAAATCATAACCTGCTCAGGCTTGCATCCCGTTTCCTGTCTATTTTCACCCTTATTGTATCTTGGCTTTTGGAGGGGGAAGTGAAAAATGACTTCTCCTGTCTAAACTGGGGGTGAATTTTGGCATGGCAAACTCCAATGACCAAAGATTGTTTGACTGGCACCCTCAGTTTACCTAAGAGGAAGTAGAATTTGTGTAGCAGTTGAGTAAGGGTAGAGTTTTGTCTACTGAATCACCACCCCATTGTGTAACATTTGATTGTATTTTCCTTGGCAGTCTCCTAGCTAAGTGCTGACCATGCCCAGACCTGCTCAGGTTACCAGATTGTGACCTGAAGTGGTTGGGCTGCAGGCTGTCCATCCTGGTCTGTATTGAGTGAAGTGCACAGCATACACTGATAGTCATCAGCCATTCATTCCAGCACATGGTAATTCATGCTGATTTTTAAACTGCATCCCTTTTAACACAGAGATTTTTTTTCTCATGTTCTTGTTTTAACAGGAGTCTCCTCAGGACAGTGCAATCACTCGGGACATCAATCGCACATTCCCAGCTCATGATTACTTTAAGGATACCGGGGGAGATGGCCAGGACTCCTTGTACAAAATATGCAAGGTATTTTATAACCTAGTGTGTGGTGGTCTTGGTCAACATACATTTTTTTATTTTTACAATAATTCTGTTGGATTTAAATAGGTCATGTTTCCCCTTTGCTTAATTTTTCTGTAAGTTCAGTTGAATTGAAAAGCTGCCACAGTGCAAAGGTTGTTTTGGATCATACAAAATAACATCAATTTAATCCAGTTCCTGGGGAACTGGGGTCCACAACACTACAACCACCCTCACACTGGGTATTAGCATCTTTGATGGCCATCTCAGCAGCGAGGCCGGGACTGAATGGGGATAAAACTTAAGCCAGGGCGTGTTGGATAGGTTATGTGGGGAAAGCTTGTGTCTGTCTCTCTCTCTCTCTCTGCCTCTCTCTTGCGCGCACACACACACACACACACACACACTCTCTCTCTCTCTCTCTCTCTCTCTCTCTCTCTCTCTCTCTCTCTCTCTCTCTCTCTCTCTCTCTCTCTCTCTCTCTCTCGAAAAAAAAAAAAAAAAAAATTATGCAGAAATGAACCTACTGCAGATCTCTGTTTTTATAGGATCATTGGGCAACAATTTAAACAGGGGAAGATGGAGCAAAGTGTGAAAAATAAAGAGCTCACCATTCTTAGAGGGACATCTAGTTTTTATTCCTCACAAAACCTTTAGAAATCTTAGATCTATTAAATAATGCAGATATTTCTGCATGGTTTTGATATTTTGTTTCTATCGATATCAGAACACTCTGCAAATTGGGATGACCTTATTTCTGTTCATCACATCTACAGATTGATACAACCTTAAACGATGCTAGATTAAAGTGTTTCTTTAAAATATGTTCTCAGAATACAACAAATGATCTTGTGGAACTTTCATAAGAGCTACATTAGTCTAATAGAGAGCAAAGATTTTGCAAAAGACCTAGGTATCTGTAAAGCTGAGGATAATTATGCATCTCTCATTTACATTATAAACCAGCAGACACTCATTTAAGTGCTCATTAAAATGCAGAAGATAATTATCAGGTAAAATTGACTGTCTTCTGTTTGATCCAATTACCTTGTTTGACCAGAATATCTCAAGCTTTCAGCATTCTGATTCTGTATTTAGAAATTCTTCGTGTTCTCTCCCTCAGGAGACATTTCTGTATTTTCAGGCTTAAATTCCTGGTGCACAGTTTTTCATTTATGATCTCAATGATGAGCTTTGCATGGGGGACTGTCCTGGGCAGAAGGAAATGCTTGTGTATTTCTTGTTTATAATTAATGCTAAAATCAAACACTTGGTAACCGGTTAAATATTTTTCTGTACCATGATACTCTGCATAAACCCAGTAATTTGAAACAGCTCTGCAAAATCTCAAATGTTGCTGTAAAAATGCTTTGGAAACATAATTCTTTGGCTACAACTATTTGATCTTGATGGTTTATCCAGTGTATTTTGCAACAGTAACATATTGGCAAGATCACTCTTAGGCTAGCATGGGAACTGGACTGACCCCCTTTATACCACTTCATAGTCAATGTGAACTTGTTCTCATGATCCTTGGTGGTTGTAGTTTCCATGCCATCTTTATTTTGGAAGCAGACTAAGGTGCTCAAACTCATCCTCCCCCAAACACTCTCTTTAGTCTTGTACCTTTCAGTATCCCTATTCTCAGCAACAAGTCTGTTTTTTTACATTCATTTTATCTACGTTGGGTCCATCTGGATTGTATACAGAATATTTGCAGCTGTTTCAGCAGCTCTCCTTTTTCAGTTGGGGTTTCTGATGTGCCCTTGTCTGTTGGCAGCTCCTTTCTATATCTGACTGCCGAGCATGTTATCGTGGTATCATGCGCAAGAGGCATTCCTGCCACTGTAATGCTGTTATTTTCGAACTTAAGCATCTTGTGCTGCAACAAAGGCAAAACAGGATTGTAATGCAACAGATGGGTCTGTGGTATAAAAATAACTATCAAATAATTAACTAAAGATTAAGTGGGCAAGATATTTAATGATTCTTGATTGGCAGATGAAAGTCAATCCCTGGGCTAAAGTATATGAACATTTATTTGGGTTCAAATTTGACTGGTATCAGGACTATCTAGACTAGAGGCTGGCATGAGGCAAGAAGAGGTAAGTGGGGACTAGATGATTGTGGTAGTCCCCTCTGACCTTAAAGTGTATGAGACTTCTCCATGAGTGGGATTGTCAGCCAACAAAATTGATGCATGCTATAATTCCAAGGCCAAATACTGTCTACATATGCATGCACCCTTTTGCAGTCAGTTGGAGACATGTACATCTATCCAAGGGAAGAGCTCTCCATAGATTTTGAACTCTGTAACCATGAGGAACATCATGTGCTAACACACTGCACAGTTAGATATCTTTCTTCCATGCCTTACTTTTGTTAGATACCGGTGGCAGTAACAATTTAAAGAGAATCCCCCAACTGGGCCTTGATTTGTCCATAAAAGAGACATCCCCATTTGAGATGACCATGTTACTAGATCCAAAGATGGGATGGCCTTTATTTTTCTTGCATAGGGCCCATAATGAACATTAATGACTCGTTTTTTGTGTGTGTATTCTCTGAGGCTACTGAAGAAATTTTAAGCTATTCCAAAGATTTTAAAACTTTTTCATAGTACAGGCTGCGTTTTAATAGAAAGGTTGTCTTACTTCTTCCTCGCTTGTGTTTGTGATTCATAATCTCCTGACATCCTGATTGCAACTACAGCAAGTGTTGCTCTGTAAAAGTAATCTTAGGAAAGTGATTTCATGTACTTTAAGCAGCCTTCAGTGTGAGTTAGCATCTGGAAACAGTCCAGCACCATGCAACCAACCAGGTGTCTGCCGGCCACCAACAGTTGCTCTGCAAACAATTTTTTCTTTTGGTTAATCATTATGCAGTGACATAGCTGCTAAAGCATATCCTGGAATCACAGTACAGTTATGACCGAAGGTATACACTTCAGTACTTAGCTTTTTCCCCATGCAGTTCTGCTCTAGGGAGAGTGTATTTTAAAAGATTGATTCTCTTTTCAGGCCTATTCCGTCTATGATGAAGAGATTGGCTATTGTCAAGGCCAGTCATTTCTTGCCGCTGTGCTGCTTCTGCATGTAAGTCCCACCACTCCACACACTCCCAATTATTGTAAGCCTCAGACGAAACAATGCTAAAGTTTATCCAGAAGAACTCATTTGAAATTCACTCATATTAGTGCAGTAGCAAGTCCCATGCCTATTTACTCAACTGCTTGTTTTTCCATAATTATGACTTTGGGGGAAAGAGGAGCATGTTCTGTTTAAAGTTCATGGCAGCATCGATAATGAGTCTGTGCTCAGTGTTCACTTAAGTTTCCTTCGGGTTCTAGCTTCCATTCCACCCCCAAGCTGTCTTAAGTTCAAATCAGACTCTCTTACTTTGTTTATGCAAAGTAGGCTGTCTGGATAGAAATGACTTTAGGGTTTAAGTCACCTTGTAAAGGTAGCCAAGGGCAGGGGGAGGGCATCTTTGATTCAGTTTAAGTGTATAGAAGAGTTATTATTGGTATTGATCATAAGGACAAACTTTTAGATTAAACAGAACATATTCTGCAGCATATTAGTAGTGAGTTTATTAAGTCTTAGTGGTTTGAACATTGCAATGTATTTATTTGGGGCAGTATACTCTAAGCCTTGTTTTTTGTGGTTTAGATGTTAGTCAATGACCAAAGATTAAAAAAGATTTGAATCTCAAATGTATTATTTTTCAATTATTAGCAGTGGGTAAATTTGTGCTTAGTGTAGTGATCCCTTTTCTATCTAGCCATCGAGTGGTCTGAAGTTATGAAGGCTGCTGCTATCTGTTTTACACTTTAAGTACATCTTCGTAGAATGTTTTGAGACTCATTCATGTTTGTGTGAAACCTCTTATCTTATGTGAAAAAATGTAAACATTTTTGCAGCTACATGCTATTTTTAAACTGATTTTTTTTCTAAAGAATGTCTGATTTTTGTCATAAGACCATATTTGAAACTGCAGTTCCTAAGCCCCATAGGATTTTGTAATATTCTCCCCCTGCCTCCCTCCCAGCCAATTCTGAGTGATTGATTCTACCATGCAGAACTAAATATAAAGATTTTTGTGCATCTCTCTCCAGCTGACAGGATGTATGGTTTTCAGAGTAATGTTTTCCCATAATTCTGTGAAGGAGGATACAGAAATATATTATAAACTACACTCTTTATAAACAGAAGTCAAATGGACTGATAGTATCTAACTGTAATGCTTTGATTCTCTGTAACCTGCTTAATAAAACTCTTAAGTGATGGATACATTAATTCTTCAGGCTTGTTCTGAACCCAGCCATCAATAAAGGTTTATTCTTTCTGCTAGTAAGGGGACTGAACTCTGCTCACCAACAGATATGCTTTCTTTTCCCTGCCAAAATGCGATCTGCTTACCTTTTGGGCACCCATTGGATTACGGAGACTCATAGAGACAAGAATAGACCATTCATACTTTTTCTTAGAGCTCATTCTTTAATGTTAGTTGTTGTTTCTGAGAATGAGCTCTGTTAAACTGAAGCCTGCAACTTAAATCTCAGTTTTTGTTTCTTTCTCATTCTTTGAGCCTCCTGAAAGGCAGTCTTTGGAGTGCGACTAGTAGGGACTGTGATGGAATTCATGTTACCTTGTCTTACTGGAGAAGGTACTGCTGCGTACATCCTTCAGTCCCTGAGCAATAAAGGGAAATGTAGTTTCTGCAAGTCTCCCACTGCCAGTATGGGAATGTCTCTGAAAAGTTTTCAGAGTTCACTGACTGCATCTGTGGATGAATAATAGAGCACTTGAGTTAGATATTTTGACCTTAACAGGAACAAGTAATTGACCTGAAGAGTCAGTATTTACTGCTGTGGAAAGAACAGAACTGCTTTATGATGCCAAAGAAGGATGTATAAATACTGACAATTAATGATGTTTCTGTCTCCAACTGCTGGCAGAAGGGGGAGAGCGAAGTGTCCCAAAACGGTGTAGAGAGCTACCAGATCTGAACTTTGGGTAGTAATAATTGACTCTCCCTTTTTAATCAGTTTGAATAAAAGACTATCAAATGTAGTAACAGCATTTTTAAAAAGTAGAAATAAAAATGCTGCTGTGCATTTAGGATCTTGTATACTGTAAAAGTACTGGTCATATGGGGGGGAGGGATAGCTCAGTGGTTTGAGCATTGGCCTGCTAAACCCAGGGTTGTGAGTTCAATCCTTGAGGGGGCCATTTAGGGATCTGGGGCAACAAATCTGTCAGGGGACAGTACTCGATCCTGCTAGTGTAGGCAGGGGACTGGACTCGATGACCTTCAAGGTCTTTCCAGTTCTAGGAGATTGGTATATCTCCATTTATTAAAATTATTAATATCTTAACTGTGTTAGCTCACTACACTGAGGAACTGGACAGGTTGGGCTCACAACCTGAAGGAGTATAATTTGATTCTGAAGTCATTGACCAGATTTGGGACAGCTACTGCATGAAACAAAACCCTTGGGGATCCTTAAGGTTGAATGGTGTTTCTAAATTGGAGAACTAAGAGGGAATTTGTCGCACCTAGCAGATGTAAGATACTGTTTCTAAATCCAGTTGTTATGATGTGTGCAATTATTCTTATCTGTTATGAAAAACAGTTGGTATCTTGATGGTAAGAGCAAGATGAAGGAAGGAAATAGAATAATATAAAAAAATTTCAACAAGATGTGTTCTCTTCGACAGATGCCTGAAGAGCAGGCGTTTAGTGTTCTGGTCAAAATCATGTTTGACTATGGACTCAGGGAACTTTTCAAACAAAACTTTGAAGATTTGCACTGCAAGTTTTATCAGTTGGAGCGCCTCATGCAGGTAAGCCTCCAGATTGCTTTAAAGCGCACAGGTCAGGGCTTGCAAAACCCAAGATTTAGTTGCTTGAGAGCAGCATTTTATCACATTTTTATTATACCGTTGATTGAGATAGAGGACAGCTGTACACCAACATTGTTCCAGAGAAGGAACTTCTTTTAACATAATTATTATGCTATTTGTAAAATGCCATAGGATAACATTAAATATTTTTTACCATACTGTTCTCTTGTAGATTTGAGAATTATAAGCATGATATAAACAGCTGCTTTTAAGTCCAAACTAATGAGCATGCTTTTTTAAGGAGTGCATTCCTGACCTCTACAACCACTTTCTGGATATCAGCCTTGAAGCCCACATGTATGCCTCCCAGTGGTTTCTAACCCTGTTCACTGCAAAATTCCCCCTCTACATGGTCTTCCATATTATTGACTTGCTGTTATGTGAGGTATGTATTAAACATACAGTTATACAACTTGGTACTTGCAGCAACTCTTCCTATCAAGTCTAGCTTGATTGCATTCTTTATTCATGTCTGTTTGTTGAGTACTGGACAACTGAGCCTTGAAGTACAGTTTCCCATATAAAAACGTTAACTGTTCCATTGCTGCATAACAGTTTTTATGTAAGTGGTTTTTTAAGATTTTTTTTTGATGTTATATCATAGAATTAAAGTTGATGGCATTTTTTGGTTTTAGATTGAAATCTCCTATATCTTAGAGCATCGTTATATGTCTTTGTCATTCTGTATATTAGTTACAGGCTAAAGAGGTTAATTTTGTGCTTGTAATCTCTTAACAGTTATAAACCCTATATAAAAGAACACCGTATTATGGAGGGAATAATTTTATATTTCTAGTTTTTTAGGTCTAACAAGTAACTTTTTGTTACTGTTTTTTTGTTGACACTTTTAAGTGTAAATGACATCTAATGACAGACAATATTCGGGCATCCCTAGAGTACTGAAGTACTTTGCATTTACAGCCCGGCTATGCTAATTTTCACTTAGGTAATCTCATAGGCATGATAACTCTCCCTCCAAAGAAACTGAGGTCTCATTCAATTTCTCAGCATATATTTAATAGCGAAATTCTTTGTAGTGAAATCATGTATTAAGAAGACTTAGTTGTTTTTTAACAATATACTTAGCAGTTAGGAAGTAATTTAAATCTAAACTACCCTTGTAAACATGAATGAACAGAGCACATTTTGCAGTGCAGTGCCCTTGGGGTTTTTTAATCATTTGTTTGCTTATATGCTAACTACTAAAATGCATGATTTCTCAGTGGATCTCCTCATCATTAGTGTGAATTTAGTAAAGTTCTGCTCTATTTCTTTCATTTAAAGATTGCTGCATTCATAAATCTCCTGGTCAGTGTTTTACCCCCTATGTTGCTATATTTCTCTGGAACCTGCATCTAGGCAAAGCAAGCAGCAAGTATAATAAAAAGCAACAGATGGCAAAAAAGTGGTCTCTGCATGTGGAGCGAAGATATCCTATAAGCAGAAGTAGATTCTACTGTTGAATATGAGGGACACTTAAATAATTAATCAGTTATTTTAATAGATCTTTTTCAGTTCAATTAATGAGTAGCTGAATAATTAGTATAGGGCTGCTTCAAGAGCTAGTCATTTTTTCTCCATAGCAAGAATTTCCCAAACTTTTGAAAGTGAGATAGTTAATCAGATGTTAAATCCAGAGCACCAACACTGTGTAGCTCTACTAATAATAGATGTGATAGAAGCACGTTTAGTCTTAATTTGTTGCTGTTAGTCAAAACTAAAAGACCTAAGGGATGGAGAGAAAACCAAGCCCTTGTTTGGTTTAGGGCCCTTTTAGCCAGTGGCTTTGCCACCTGCAGAGCTGAATGTACCAAGGGACACAACTCCACATGATATGAAGATAGTCAGCTTCTTACTGGATATTAATTTACAGCAGCTTTTGGTGGGACCTGTAGCTTAGTAACCAACAGCAAATTTTATATTGCTAAGTGCATGGTTTGCGTTTGGAACCCTGCCTGAGCTCCCCACAATCCACTGGACCATGTAGTTTTCCTAAAAGGATATTTTTTTTATTAAACTGAACATAAGGGCAAAGGAAATTTGGAAGAATTATTTTCTCCATCAGGCAAAGGGAAGCTTAGTGAGGAGAGTCTAGAGTGAGTGTGTGAGGCCATTCCTTTTGCTATTTGTAAAGTGCCACTCAGAGGGAATTTTTGCCTTATTGCTTGTGAGTTTAGTCTCTGGGGCTTTGATCTGATGAAGCTACTGCTTACATCTTTATGTACATTCCCATTTTCATATGAACAAGTAAAAATATGCAACTTTAAGGTGTGGGAACAAAGTAACAGCCAGGCTTGTACATATTGAAAACATTGCCTTATTCTTATTTTTCTTTCCCTTTTCTCTTTAGGGAATAAGTGTTATTTTTAATGTTGCACTGGGATTATTAAAAGTGAGTATCCAACTTTAACACTGTTTCATTTAATACATCACCACGTACTGGCGGTGTTACAAAAGTACTATCATAAAATTTTTTCCTGCATTGTTCTTGTTGCTATCTGGCATGCACTGCCTCTGTTGCCGTGCCATGTAGAAAATGTTCTATTGTACAAGTGGAAACCCATGTTGCTATTTTAAGAAGGTTAAAAGATAATTTCTCAAGAGCTTAACAAAATAACTGTTTCGTTTTATTAGCATCTGTTATTGAAGCTATTTTTCAAAATCTGCTTTGCAAATATTGTTTCCTTTCTGTATGTTTCTAGACTACCAAGGATGACCTGTTATTGACAGACTTTGAAGGGGCTTTAAAGTTTTTCCGTGTACAGCTGCCCAAGAGATATCGGTCAGAGGAAAATGCAAAAAAGCTGATGGAGTTAGCTTGCAATATGAAGGTAAACATGTGAGGCCAGACGTTGTTCTCAGCATTTGTCTATCCCGTATATATTGGCAGGGGGTTCACATATAACTTTGTGATTTATCTACCCGTGGATGCAAATATTCTAAATGCTTTGCAATGAGACAAATAGAGCTTAAGTTACTAAAAACACTCCAATGACTTTACTGGAAACTAACTCATAAAACTTTTGCATTTAAAATAGTTTAACATTGCTAAGTTTCAACTAAGTGGCACAATGTAATGAACATGCTCTGCCTTTTCTTTTTTTTAACTCAGTAATTTAAGACACAGCCAGTTTAACTTAGTGTAAAAGACACACCTAAAACATTGTTTGTTGGGGTTTTTTTGCTTTTAAATTCCATAAAAGATTTGGAAGGAAATTCGTTTTTAAAAGCATTCTGCCAAAATTTGATTCAAACCTGGGTAGACACCAGTTATCAGGGATGCTCTGTGGGTAATGAAATTTGAACTATGTGGCTCATTAGAGAAGGTCCTTCCAATCAAAACAACTCTTTGATTAAAAATAGCAAAGATACCAAACTCTGAAATATTTGGACTTATTTTAAAAAAAAAATTCCTAAGTGTGAATTTAAAAAGCATTTTGTATTTTGATATAGACATAAATTAACAGGGGATCAAATATTGTCCTGCAAATTGATTCCAACTCAGTCATTACAAAGGAGGCTCTGTTCCACAAATATAATTGCCTTAATATTAATGTATCCTTTATATTAATTAATAATTCCTATTTAATAATAGCTGTATGACAAAATGCTTCTCTAGGAGATATTTCATCCAGTTCTATCACTTGAGGTGCACAAAAATTTCTCAGATAGAAATTATCCACAAGACCCTATTACTTAAATGTAATTATGTAAAATAGATGTAGCCTTTGACATTGGGAATAAGGATATCCTGGCAGTTACTGGTAATGAACACTGTATTAATTCACAGTGAAAGTCAACAGCTGAGCGAGTAGGGGGGCCCTTGGAGGGGGGAGAGAGCTGAGCGAGTGGGGGGGCTGTTGGAGGGGGGAGAGAGCTGAGCGAGTGCGGGGGCCATTGGGGGGAAGGGGGCAGAGAGCTGAGCGAGTGCGGGGTCCGTTGGAGGGGGGTATTATTACATCATAACTGTCACAGAGAACAGCAGGTGTTAACCTGCTGCCCAGCTGATGTTAATGAGCTTTTAAAGAATTTCACCCCTAGGGGGTGTAAGAGGTGAGATTTGAAAAATTTTCTATTCTTACCCTGATTAGGACCCTAAAGCCTATAACTGTACCAAATTTCAAGTCTCTATCTGAAACGGTGTGGAAGGAGTAAGGGAACATACATACATGCACACACGCATACACCATTTGACTTTTATTTATATATAGATAGATTGTATAGTCTTCCCAGATGCAATCTGCATTGAAAGGGTTAACAAAATATGGAAGGCTGCTGGAGAGAATGCACATTGCAGCAGTGGGCTCTGAGCAAAAGCCCAGTGCTTGCAGCTCTCACCCAACCCCTCCACACACATTTTTTTAAATTGGAATGTTGCATGTAATTGGCTTGACCTAAAATATAAGCCCGTTGCTGTCAAAAAAAAATCTCTTGCTTTTTACCTGAAAATGCTTTTGAACAAAAAAGGCCCTGATGTCAAACTGAATCATTTATAGGAAGGGAAACGTAGCATGGCTGAGGCATTGTGATTACAGCGCATTCTGCTGAAAAGGAGGTCAGCAAATGATGAGCGTGAAGTAATGCTAGGTTCTTAAGCTCACACCTCATTGTTACAATGAAATTTTAAAACAGCCACTGCTACCTTCCTTGCCCCAGCAAAACTGGAATTTGGGAATCCTGCCTCCTCTGTGTCTCACAATGCAAGTTCCAAGAGTTCTGCTGCTGTTCCCCTCGCGCCGTTCCCACTGGGGCTGTTGTGAAATATATTGGTGATCATCACAAAAAGATCCTTGTGATCACCCAATAACTCATATCTAGAGCTAAGATTGGTTCTGATACACTCGGAAGTGTGGTGAGTTGAATACATTGGTAGGTGTGCTTATTTCCTTCCTGTGCTTCCCTCCTCAATGTTTAACATGCTCACTAATGTGAGATTCAGTGAAACAAACTACTTATTAAGATTTTAACCCTTTCCTGAGGATGAAGCTAGTTCCTAAAGATCCCTTGTAAGTGTTTATTAAGACTGTTTACTCTGTATTTTTCCTGATTGTAATTGTACTGCACAGAAGCTCCAGCTAAGGAGGTTGAAAAATTTCAGTCAAAATCTGGTTAAAACATTTCTGTATGAATCTCACTAGAGGGAGCTTATCTCTCAGTTTTCTGCAGTTTGTTCATCTCAGGCAAGACTGTTACTGATAAAGTAGGAAATAATCATAAACTGATTTTCGTATGTCTGTCATCTTCTTTTGCAAAATATTTGTTTATTAAACATTAAAGTCTTGTCAAACAAGTACTTGAAAAAAAGTTAGCCATCCCCGTTTATCATTTAGCTAACTTACTGAGATAATAGTAAGGCCCAGCAGCCTTTAATCATTGGAGACCCAGTGTAGATCAGTGCTAGGCCACTAGTGAAGTGAGCCTGATGGTCTCCGCATAGGCTGTATTGCTAAGCCACTACAGCACTTGGCATGTCTTGGGGCCTCACCACAAGGAGAGGCTCTGGTGGGGTGGGTTTTGTTTAAAGATTTTTCTGTGTCTTCTGTAATTGTAGTGTCTGAGCATCACTTATGTGTTAATGAATTTATCACCGCCTCTGTGAGGAAGAGGAGGATTCTTATCTCCATTTTACAGATGGGAACACTGTTGCAGTGAGACTTGTGTACTCAAGGTCACAAAGGGAGGGAATCTCCGACAGCACTGGGGGGAGAACTCAGATCTCCTGATTTCCAGAATGGTGCCTTCCCTGCTTTGTAACCAGACCATCATTTTTCTTTATCCTTCTCTCTTTTTGGTGCTGGTGTAGTCTGTTGTGGCTTGACTGAGGTGCACAGGCAGCCCTGGGATTGGAGATTTTTTTAAGTCAGGTATGAGCTAGCAGAGCTGTGTGATGAACCTTGCTCAGGCCATTCCTGTTTTAGCAGATTCATAAAAGCAAAGAAAATATGTACACATGATGTTAAAAATTACAGCTGAAGAGGCAGCCTTAAAACCTCAACCTCATCAAATAAACACCTGTGCTCCAAAGAAGGCAGGAAGAAAGAGAATATTTATTTGAATTACATTGAATAGCTCAAAAGTCTTTGGCCAGTTTTAATTACTTCACTCTCAGAATAGCTGGGAAACGTTTTCACCATATTTTGTAGCAGGCAGGTGTTGCCTGAGGTTCGCACCGCTGGCTCTTTGTGGTGTGTGTGAAACTTTGTGAAAACTGGCCAGGAACTAACATGTTGTGTTTAATTTAGATTGGTCAGAAGAAGTTGAAGAAATATGAAAAGGAATATCATACCATGAGAGAGCAGCAAGCACAACAGGAGGATCCTATAGAAAGATTTGAGGTAACACTGCACACCTAGATCAGTTTGAGGCCTCTCAGGAAAGTCCTGCTCCAAATTCTGTTTCTTTCAGTTGTTTCTCTTTATTTGCCAGCCTGCAGAGCTTTTGATAGGACAGGTTAATTCTGTCCTATCAAAATTAAAAAATGATCATGACAGAAATGCCTATTTGTGTTGATCAGCAGGGACGTTCTGGGCCACGCCCCATAGTAAAATGTTTCCATTAAATTGAAGGGTGGGATAGTGCAGATTTATACTTTTGCACTTGGATTCATAAAACTGCCTCAGAAGAGTCCATTTGTGTAAGTTCTGAATGAACCAAGTGCCAGATATTTTAAAAAAATATAATTCTGGTGGGTATAAGCCAACTCCCCTCCATGAAGTCTTCTCTCCTCCCCCATTTCCCCCAGTGACACATGTTGTATGCTGTGAAATACTAAGTCTATTTTTCAGGGTATAAACATTTCAAGTGGAGTGCCACTTTACTATCCATGTGTTTGCCAGGAGCTGCAGTCTCCCTCAATTGTGGTTGTGACAGAGCAGTTTTGTTTAAGTGAGAACAGCTGAGCAGTCTCCACATACTCTCCCCCCCCCCCCCCCCGTTCTCTGCAGCACCCCAACTTTATCACAAGCCTTGGAGGGAAACATTTGTGGGAACATTGGCAGTGGACTCTCACCCCCACCTCTCCGCTGCCCGAAGCTTTGCTATGGCTCAGTGAGCTTCCCAGTAGTGGCTAAGCAGAGTTACTAATAAATAGCTGCTTCTCAAAGGTCATTTTTTGCTTAGCTGACCATATTACAAATATAAAATAGTTAGGTTTTTTGTTGTCACTTAAAATACATGCAGCCAGAATTGGGTTTCCAGGCTGGCCTTATAGGGTGAATGTGTGAGCTGAGGGGCACACAAAACGGTTTCTGGTATATAAACTCCTTGAGAGAGCTTTTTTTTTAAACTCAGGTTTTTTGTTTCCAATAGCGAGAGAACCGGCGACTGCAAGAAGCAAATATGAGGCTTGAACAAGAAAATGATGATCTTGCACATGAACTGGTCACCAGCAAGATTGCACTGCGAAAGGATTTAGATAATGTAAGGCAAAACATTTCTCTGTGCTCTTGGGTGCAGATAATGCAAAACTTCATATTTATTTACTCCTCTCATTTAATTCTTAATGTCTCATTGCGGGTGTCCATAGATGGATCATGCTCTTACAATTACTTTTTAAACCTGCATTTTCCACTTATGAGACGGGTACATCTCACATTATTTCTTCACCTTGGGATGTTTTTCCATTTATCTTTTGCCTTCAGGCCTATGGATTACTTATACATTTATAACAGCCTACTACCGGGGCCAGGATCCTGTCAGGTCTCACGAGTTTAGCAGGAGCAGGTTTGGACATTTATTGAATTGGAGACCTTTAAGGGACATTCAACAAGTGGTGGTGTTGATTGATGGAAAGAAGAGTCGTGCTTACAAGTCAGTACTAGATGATTATCCGAGCATGGCACTAGGCTGCACTATGCTGCTGAAGGTCCCATCTGAAGGATACCTAAAACTGAGACTCTGAGGCCCATGGTAATGAAAAGAGTCCAAGGTAATTTGAGAGATAGAAGAGGTGTTGGTCCTTCATGGAGCCAAATTCCTACTTGGAAAGTTGCATTCTGACCTCCCTGATATCCCATAGTGTGTAAATCAGCAATGTTGTTGTTCCCCTCATGTTGTGTAGCGTAACTGGTGCAAGATGGCTTCTGTGTTTGCCATAGAGATGGCTGAGTGATTGCTACATATATCTAGACTGTAAAACCCATCGTGGTATTGCAGGATGCAGGTGCTGCTTGCTCTTTATTGTTTTTGCCACTATGCTGGACAAGAGACAGTATATAGCTGGAGTCTAAAAAGCCCATTTTTTGACCCTTAGTGACATTATGGTGGCTTTGGTATTCTGACTTTCTGGCAGCCGTTAAGTCTATATATATCGTTTCATGGTCAGCAAAGCACTTAAGAACCCCTAAGTTCTTTGACTTTCAATAGGACTTAAACTCTTAAGTCTCTTAGGTGCTTTTCAAAATTTCATCCTGTGTGTTTCGGCTTGCTGATGTCTGCCAATATGGATTTAATTTATTGTGACTCTTCCCTCTCCTCCCCCCGTGTATTTGCAGTCACATTGGTCCTTTCCCATATCAATAGTTTTCTAAAGAAAAATGCAGTGGAAGGTAGAGTCTTGTGCTGATCAAGTATTTACACCTGTGTTAAAATGAGAGAATACCCTTAATGCTAAAAATTAACATCTTCAAAGATTCTTATAAAACTCAGTTGTCGTCGTCTTCCATGTTCATTTTGCACAGGTGTTTGGATTCCAATTGTGTCACGTGAATTTTTCTTTGCTGTCTCTTCCCTTCATGTCATATTTAGATAATCACATTGGGGATGTTTTGCTAGGATATACTTTTGCAGAGACACAGAAGGACTGAAACACTGCCTTAGACCGCACACATAGTAGGGCGAAATGAACTGGCATTTCTGCTGCTGCCTCTGAACTGACATAGATATTACCAATCCACCTGGAAATACATGGGAAAGAAATAAAGTGCTTGTGTCATACCATTCTCATTCTGTATGAAGATACAGGCACTTGTGAAATCCCTGCAGAAGCTGGCTTTTGGAAATCCCATAAGCCAGAATTTGACAGACTTTAAAGTGTTTCAGCCCAGCAACCTAAGTGCAATAGAGATTCCTACTCTTTACTGGGAAAGTTTCTTTAGGAAAAATACTGGAAGTTCTTACTGTTTCACAGTGAGAATTTATACCAGTGGATGAATGCTCTCTAGTGTTATGAAAACGTGCTATAAATATGAGTAATTAATTCCATTATCCTTTTGTTCTGGGCAGGGACTTTAGAAAATACCAGCACATTAACCTTGTTGCACCTCCTTTTCCATTTCAGCAAAGACATAATGGAGGAATATGAGGACAGCTGAGCAGTTGTGCTCAAAGGGTGGGCCCCAACATAAAATGCACTGAAGTGATCATCTTCTGTTGCATTTGATAGTAACTCGGTTGTGACCATTTGAACCCATGTGAGATTTAGCTGTGTCCTAATGTTGACTTGCTTGTACAAAGCAGAATTAAGCCAAACCTCTGAGGTAGCCCATTGGATTTGGTTATAATCTGTCCATCCTTCAAAGGTGGCTAAATGAAGTTGACAGAATTGCCCTTGAGGGGACTTGCATGTTTTGATCCTAAACTCTAGACCCTGGATTAATTCTTCTAATTGGGCTCTGAGATCATGTTCCATTTCAACTGGTCAGCTGTCCTGGAAGAAAAGTACTAAAATACATTGTGTAATACACCTTTTCTGATCTCTTAAAGGCACATTTGCAATCTCATAGCCTAGATAGATTAAAGCAAAGTGTGGAAGTTAAGTAACTTCCTTCATTTCCTGTATACTAGTCCAGAAATTAAGCTTCAGTCCTCTTTTGTTGGAGTCAGATGTCCAGCTTTCTTCAACTTCAAAACAATTTGGAGCCAATGGATATCGACAAGTCAGTCCCTTGGGATTATGCCCCTATTTTTAAGGATCATCAAAACTTTAGTGGACTAAAATTCACTTTATGATTTTCTTCCTTTGAAAGGGATTGAGACAGTTGTTTTCTGAAGTCTTTAAACCTTTTGAGTTATTGATTCTATATATAATCAATTCATCTATCTGTGAGGCCTGAGTTGTTGTATTTAAACAGCAATGCTGGAAAAGGCACATACTTTTACAGTTATGATTTTGAGTGACTTAGCTTATGTGATTTATTTTTTCTTTTCAATAAACTTAAGGAGCTTTTCAAGGCTATGGTTGGTTCTGGTCTTTTCCAGTTTAATTTCTCCTTTGTATTTTTACATCCCCAAAAGGCATTCATCAAGGGCAGACTCATCATCATAGTGGATCTCGGAAGGAAAGTGAAGAAATCTGTTCTGTCTTACCTGATCAGAAAGATGAGTTAATGTAGCCATGGTGATGTGGTTTGGCATTGTACTGCACTGGTCCCTTGGGCTCAGATAGAAGGGAACTCCATACCTTTTTCATGAGAGCAAGGAGTACTGTACTCCAAGATCATTTCAATTTTCTGTTCAATGTACACATTTTCTGCTGGGGCATTGAGTATTTAGTGGAGCAGATTGTCATTTGATGGTTCTCATTTGCTTGTGTTAGATGCTGTTTTTAATGCAAACTCTTCTGGATGGCTTAAGAAATGAGGAGTTAACTGCCTTCATGGGCAGATATCATGTCTATTTTGATTTGGTGAAGCTCTCCTGGGGCTTTCTCAATGAGTGTATTCCCACCACAGCTTGGACATTTGCAAAGTGAACATGAAATTTGGATTGTTAAAGTCTTTTATTATAGATCCTCTTTCAAGTGAAAAGGGAGTAATTATTTCTCTAATTGGATTTCTTCCTGGCAGCAATCACTCAGATGCTGACTTTGCTGAGGCCGATCACTGAAATTAAAGAAGAGGTTTTGGAGGGAAGGCTATCTATGCAGAACAGAGACGCCACACTGGCTCCCAGTCTTCTAGGCTAACCACTATTAGCTGTTTGTGAAGCATGTGCAGTGTGCCTGGCAGTACATAGGACATGCAAGAAGTTGTGTTATGTGGCCCAGAAAGCTAAATCATTAAGGACTTTCTCCTTCTCACTCTCCCCCCCCCCCCCCCCCGAAATGATTAATTTGTGCCTTTATATTGATGTGCTTAAGCGTCTATTAGGTGCTATTTCCCCCTTCAGAAGAATAAAACTACAGGACTTGTCCATTCACTCACATTAGGAGACTAGTTTGGTTTACTGAGTTTTGTGGTTACCAAGTGAATAGATGCAAATAAAAAGAAGTCTCCCAGTGTATTTTGCTCAGGTATTTTAGCAAAGGAGGTCTCGTTTTAGTGTTCACCTGTATAGTTTACATGGACTCTCAAATTATACTGGAACAGCCACAGAGTTTTTATAATAAGGTCTCATTTTTGCGGAGTTGCTTCTGTTAAGTAATGGTTGAGGAGTGGGGAACATGGTCTCCTGTGAGAATGGTCAGGGTGGGGAGAGCTACTGAGGTCTGCCTGATGGGAATAAAGATAATTGTGCGCAGGCTGCCGTTTCCGGGGGAACTATTTTTCATATCAAAGCTCTAGGAAGCACCAAAAATGACAGATGTTTGTTCTTGTCATGATCTGATTTGAAAAATGGTCCTTTTACCTCCTTTGATGATACTTGCAATGAAAACCATGAGTGTAGAATGAGGCTATTGCCTTGGCAGAGTCCCATGGGTCTGGTGTGCCGTTGGATGCCAAGAGGCGTAGACACAATGGCACATATAATTCTTTAGTGATGGGAAACCCTGTGCTTGATGATCTGCTCTGTGGTGTGTGTTTCAGGCAGAGGAAAAGGCGGATGCACTGAATAAGGAATTGCTAATGACCAAACAGAAGTTAATTGATGCAGAAGAAGAAAAAAGGCGACTAGAAGAGGAGTCTGCTCAGGTTATGGGTGTTTCTGTTGCTTTCACGTTTCTATACAGCATGGAAATTAAGAAAACGAGACCTGCATAGAAAGGGCTTATTGTTCCAAGTTATCCTTCTGCCTCTTGTGCAGTGTAAAGAGCGTAGAGAAACAGAGTTCAGGGTCCCTTTGAAAGCTGCTGCTTGATGTAATTTAATATTTAACTAACTTGGAAGCATGGATGCATGCAAACAGTGTTACTGTAGATGGAAGCAACATAGGATTCAAACTGTCACCCTTCACCCCAGTGAATTCCTCGTACATATCCTGCCACAAACCAACCCAATTTTCCTGATACACCTGCCCATCAATATCTCAAACTAGCTTCATTGCTACACCCTAGATTGCAGTGGAGCTGGAGTAGCCCATTGCTCCTTAGAGGTAGAAAGGCCGGTCATCTCTGAAGGGTTATGAGTTCGAGGAGTGAAGGTGGATTGTCTTCTGCAGGCACTGTCAGATTATTTTTTTTAAGGTATTGTTAATAGCTAACCTTTCTCTTTATTTTACTGCAGCTGAAGGAAATGTGTCGTAGGGAACTAGACAAGGCAGAGTCGGAGATTAAAAAGAACAGCTCTATTATTGGTGACTATAAGCAGGTAAGTGCAGTTTGGATAGGGATGGGACACATGGCTCTCACATGCCAGGGAATTCTCTGGTATTTAGGATTTATTTTCCAGACATCCCCATATAAAGTACAACATTTGCCGTGCATTCGTTGGGACTTCTGAGAGGTTTAAGTGAAGCAGCTGTGGTGGGTTTTATGCTTTTTTAGCTGAGATCACAATGTTCTGTTTATCTCTGGCTTAAATCTTTGCAAGGTACCAGTTACCCATTGTATCCATTCTGAAGAGTATAAAGTTATTTGAACAGACTATGGTCTTGCAGTCTGAAGGCTTGGCTGCTCACTTCACTCCACAATTTTTCTCCCCTGTCTTCCCTTCTCCAAGCAGATGGTGATGATAAAGAAGCCCTTTAGCTTGATTCAGCCTTATGATACTCTTTCAGACTGTTAGGTTTGGATTCACACTCTTGCAGTGCATAGTATCCAATCCATAGCTCCATTTTCTAGGAATTTAGCCTCAAGATATCCTTAGGCTGCATCAAGCAAACTTCAAGGGGTAAGTGTGGCTAGCCACACCCACTGTCGTGGTTGTTTACTTGATTCCCAAGACAATGGAAGGAACTGTGCTTCCTCTCAAATTGTCTCGACTCCCCCAGAGAGGCTGAACTGTGAATTTATTTGCTTAAACTGCACCTTTGGCTTTCGCCTTAGAGGCACAAATATAACTCCATGTATTATTGCAGGTATGTTGTGTGATTGCAGTGAAATACCTTGCTGTAATGCCTATGAGCCCGCTGCAGGGTCTAGGTTGCTTTAGAAACCCTGACTCTGAATTTCCTGGGGCCCTTAAAATCTCCACTTTAATGCTGCTGTAGCACAGGAGTTTGGTTTTAATATTTGCTGAGGAACTGCTGCATGGTAACAGGATTTTGCTTTGTTAGATTTGCTCCCAGCTGAGCGAGCGACTGGAGAAGCAACAAACAGCAAATAAAGCTGAAATTGAGAAAATACGGGTAAGGGGATGCATGTTACCAGGATCTTCCCTGTTTAAACGTTATCAACCTAATGAATCAGTGCATTTATGATCTTTTTAAAAATTGTTTAAAGAATTAGCTAGAATGATGTGTTGCACTCAGCACCTTCTGTGTTTCACTGTTGAGACCAGTACAGATGAAATAAATGGCACCTACAGCATTCTTTGGCTGCCGTATGGTTTCAGGAAAGAGCAGTTAGTTTCCTGCTCCCCCTACCATACCATCCCGTAACATGCCGTTACTGTTCAATAACTGATGTTAGCTGTCACGAGGGATTTCTTGCTGTAGCAGGAGAAGGCACCAACAGCCTGCTTTGATCATAATGTAACATTGAGGGAATGCAGAAATAATTATTCCAAGAAGAGAGTTTTACCAACAACAAACTGTCCCTTGGACTCTGTGTCTGTGCAGCCAGTGGTCCTGTGGTCATCAGACTATTCAGTGCGTGTTTGGTCTGCCTTGCCAGTTAGTTTTAGTGTTTTGTTTGCCTCGTGTCTGTCAAATCTAATCCATAGGGAATTTCTGCAGAGAATTTTCCCCCTTGATAAAGTTGATTGCATTTCAGCACAAATCAGAAGGTGCAATCATTTTTCTGTCAGATTCACGGCTGTTTGTTAAATCTCTTGAAATATCTATTTAGCCCTGGACACTGCATATTACCTGCTACAGTAATGTGAACAATACTTTGGACTTCCATAATGCTTTCAACTGAGGATCTCAAAGCACTTTAGACATTTTAAGCTTCATAACATTCCTGTTATGTAGATAATACTTCTGGAGAAATTCTGTGCCACTGCGCGGGCACAGGATTCATGTTCCCCGCAGATTTCTTTGCTTCCCTGCAGAAAAATGACTTTCTGACAGGGAAGCAAAGGGAAGCTACAAGAGCGGTCACGTGTAGGTCATTGATTCTTCACCCACCGACCTCACTTCTGTGCCACTACTCCAGTGCACGGGCAGGAAATGTCTCTGGTAAGTTTACCAGCACCCTTAACAGAAAGGCACAGTCAGATGTTTTTGATTTTAGCAAAAAGTGGATGACTGTGAACACTGCCGAGAGTTCTTCAATAAAGAAGGACGTGTGAAGGTCGTCAGCTCTGCCAAGGAGGCTTCTGATGAGGACACGGATGAGGAAAAGGAGAGTCTGAAAAACCAGCTGAGGGAAATGGAGCTTGAGCTGGCCCAAACCAAACTGCAGTTAGTCGAAGCAGAGTGTAAAATACAGGTAATACTTGGAGGTTATTTGTTACTCAGCAGAGCTGCCTTATATTTGTAGAAAAAAATATTTTGAATGGGGAGACTGAAGTAGATATTGTTGGCTGAAACTGTAACCTGCTATTTCCTGTCTGGAAGATTTAACCAAATATTTAGTTTGGGAAATTCAGCTATGTAGATAAAATAATTAAAATCGTATGAGACCCTTTTTACCTGTTACAAAATCCAGACATCTGCCCAGTTGTTTCTTAGTACTTTCAGGCTGATCTGATGTGACCACCTGGGTGGGAAAAGTAAAACCCATGTGTCCCATTTTACCTCTGACCAAATGATGAATCATATATTTTTCCTTTATTGTACTATTATTCCTATACTGTAGTTGCTGATAGAACAAATACCATATGACAGATGTTGGTCACATGGCTTAACACACTACTGGAAGGCTTTCAGATACTATCACGATGAATGCTTTACTTGCCACAGGGATGATTTTCAGTGGCCATTTGATTTAAATCTGAAGGCATCAAAACTAAACCCTGTAGGGGGAAAAAACCCATGAAGATAACCCTAAATAGAAGTGGTTTTATAGAAGCTGTATTTATCAAAGAATGTGGCTTGGACTTTTAGCTACCTTAGTCATCATTCTTGATTATCATGGATTTTTAGCAGTTAGAAATACAAGATTCCTGTAGTCCCTGCACTGGCTCGGTGGGGATGATTGTTTCCCTCCGTGTATTCTCCAGTTCTTTGTCCAGTCTGATTTTAAATGTACCAAGCAAGAAGGCCCTGGGGGGAGAATTCCTCCCTCACTCATTGCACTGAATTAGAGAGTGTGAATACACTAATAAGAAACCTGGAAGACGAGGAAGACTTTGTAGCACCTTAGAGACTAACCAGTTTATTTCAGCTTAAGCTTTCGTGGGCTATAGCGCACTTCATCGGATGCATAGAATGGAACAGAAGTAAGATGCATTTATACACACAGAAAGCAAAAAAAAAAGTTGTACATTAGCATAGCAATTCTAAGAGGATGTTTAATATGGATGGGCCATTATTAGCAGGAGAAAAAAATACCTTTAAGTTTGCATAGCAATGACACAAGAATAACTGTGCTCTCTAAAATGTGCATTCAGGTAGAAAATCTGCATGCTGTTCTGATGGTTTTATACATAGAAAAGCTCTGGAAGCACAAGTGGCCAACAGACTAGAGAATTCTGGATTCTCTCTGAACCTTCTAGAAACCATTTTGTGCTAGACAGCAGATCACAGATGTTGATGCTTCTCTTTGCAGGATCTGGAGCATCATTTGGGCCTGGCACTGAATGAGGTACAAGCAGCAAAGAAGACTTGGTTCAACAGAACAATAAGTTCTATAAAAACAGTGACTGGTGTCCAAGGGAAAGAGACGTGTTGAAAAGCAAAACTCCGTCAAACACAGTTTTCTTAAACACAATACCTTTTGTTGCCTTCCGTGGCCAGATGTTTAAATCTGTGACATGTGAGAGGACCAGAATGTACATAAAATAGAAACACAGCATGTCAGGATTTCAATAGATCAGTGATAAAGTGGATGGAAACACAAAAAGAGGCTTTATTGCTAGACACGGGATCTTCATACTACTGATATTTAACAGGTGATGTAGCTAGATTGACGCTCTTCAGAGAAACACTCCATTCTGCGGTCTGGCTGGAGGCTTTTCACAGACTAGGTACGAGAACTTACCAAATCCTAATTGTTAAGTTTACATACGATAGATTTTTTTACAGTTAGAATATTTTTTAATATTTTATTTCAAAAGAAAGTGTCACTAACAAAGAAGAAAATGACTCTTAGCAAGAACTACATCAGTGCCAGAAAGCAGTCCCCAAAGGTAGGATTGGCGAGAAGGAGGTGGCAGGCTTTGCTTTGTGAAGGGGGGTGGTTTCAGAGTTCTAGCCGGAGCAATCCCATTTTATTTTAATACATACCCTATCCATCTTTCTGTGTTCAGCAGTTATTTTCGTGTTACTAATCAATTCTATGCAACTCTGGGTTTTTTAGCATGGGCTGCCAAATGAATTCACAAGCTAACGTTGGGAGGCTTGTTGGAGAGGTGGATAAGAATAATCAGAATTCTTGGCAAATTCTGTTTTACTTCTGTGTCATATTTTTTTGAGCCACACACATGAACAGCGTTTCAACCTTCCACCAGGACTGCTATTGTGTACTAATTATGTGAATGTTTGACATTTAATTAAGTCTTTGTTTTTTACGTGGCTGTAGTCTTCTGTGAAGTTCTGTGAGAGCTTCCAGGATTTAGTTTTGCACATAGGTATGAATGAGACAAAGAAATAATAAACTGAGATATTTAAGAGGCAAAAATCACTGAGCGAGTGTAGCAGCAAGCATCGATTGCTGTGTGTCCTAACAGTCTTTCCTGGTAACACATTCAGAGGCTCTGTAAATCATTTTTCCACGCTCAGTGCAGTTGCACTAATAGGTGCTAAACGTGCTTGGATTTCTCCTCCTCTGGATTGTCCTGAAGTTCTCACCAGAAAGCTGTAGAATGGAGGTTTTGCACCTTGTAATTTTTTTAATTTATAATGGTTTGTGTTATGCTGAAGTATCTATTGCATCAGTGGATAAATTTTGTGTGCAGTGTGAGTATAAGCTGGTTACAATAAGAGGCACTGGTTTGTATATAAAGATATTTGGTTTATTTTGTATTTCTACCTTTTTCTTGTTTACTGTACTAATGCTAGCTGATGTAATCTGCGGCTATGGGGTATAACATGCTATGCTTAAGCCTTTTTTGTTAACTGCATACATTATCTTTATTGTTTAATACCAAAAAATGCTGTAACATCCATCAATATTAGATGTGTGGACATGGTGGTAGGATAGTTGCTAGTGTGTATACTTCATGAATTGAAATATAACCTAGTAAAATTGTATTACTATTTTGTTGTTTCATTTCATTTTAACAATGAATTAAACATTTTGCAATAAAAAACTAGTTCTCTTCTTAAAACACAGTTTTAGCATCTGCAAATTCCCCAAGGTCAAAATCATTAATACACAAAGGAAATGTAAAAGAAAATTAATCTTCCTGGTGTGGCAAAAGGTCCATCTATATTGTAAAAGTATGGCTCTGCTCTTAAAAGTGACTATAAAAATGGTCTCCTGGGGCTCCATGCTTGGGTCTGAATATTTTTCATATCAAATGTGCTCAGTTTATAAGTAAAAAGTTTTTTCTGTCACTCCTCCAAATTCCACTTGTATCTGAGGCCAGGTCTACACTGGGGGAAGGGGCAGGGTCGACCGAAGACACAACTTCAGCTACACTAATAACATAGTGAAGTTGACGTATCTTAGGTCGTCTTCAGCATCTTCACTGCGGTGAGTCAACCCTTGCCATTCCCCCATCAACTCCTCTGAGTTCCGGAGCCGACGGGGAGAGCGCTCGGGGATTTATCACATCTACACTAGACACGATAAATTGATCCCCGATAGATCAATCACTGCCCGCCTTATTTTGTCTAGGCTTGTGCATCATCACCATCAACAAGAATTCTTGGGCCAAATTCTACTCATGCGGTCTTCACTAAGTGATTCCCACTCATAACTGAGGAAAACATTTAACTGTGCAGCTGGACGACTGTATGAACTAGATCACAGTACAGCTCAGGCTCCCACAGCTGTTAGTTCTGCAGAAATAGCAGAAGTAAATGTATTTTTGTCACTGAAGTGAGTAAAGGCAAACTCTGAAATCACACCTACTCTAGAAAAATATTACATAGCAACTTTTCTGACAGTAGCCATGCTTTCAAGGTGTAGCATCGTGAGGTTCTTAACCATGTACAGACTTTGCTGCTTTCTGTTTCCCATAAATGTCTTCCTGGATGAATTCAGATTTGCAATTTATCAATAATTATCAGCGTAATTTGGATAAGGTTTGAAGGTAACCAGTAAAAATTTCCTCTCCTGCTTCCACTTTCCCAAAGCAAGAGGAAAATAATGCCATGTCTCCCATCCGTTCAAGAAAAGGTTAAAAAATAACTGACTATTCAGGAAAAAAAATTGCTTTATGCTCCAGGTAATTATTACATCAGGGATTGCATGAAACAGATACTACTTGTTTTTGTATGGACACAGGAGAACCTGGACAACGGATGCACTAAGCTCCTCAAAATTTCCCACAACATGTTTTATGGGAAATGCACATTTTTCAATCACACTGTAATATTTTAAAATTTAATGTGGGAGTGGAATATTGCCCAATTCCCAGTGCAGTGCTGAATCCAGTCTCATACAAAATATCCACAGCCTTTCAAAAACTTAGGACCCACGCTGAGATCCAAATTTTCTGGGACTAGGTTAAATATAAAATATGACAAGAAAGCTGGTTGTTTTTAGGATTTAGGGAAGCTGGATACACACACCTACAAGGTGATGGGAATAAGTGAACCAAAGAAGAAACACTTTAATCTTCATTTGCCAGAGTTTCTGCAATCAAAAGAACTTTACAGATCTGCAGTAGTAAGAGCAGTGAGCATAGTAATTTTTGTGGCTTTAATGAGCTGTTAATTAGCTGCTGAGTGGGGGATCCCCTTTGCCCTATTCACCTCAGTCTCTCATCTAGTTTTGTGCATTAAATGTAAAATAAATTAAACTCTTCTACTTCTTAAAAAAGAATCTCATGTACTCCATATTTGAGCCTCTTAGTGCTTGCAACTGTCTGTGATGGGCAGATTCTATGGTCGGTGATTTTGCCTTTCTGTTCTTTGCAGCAGATCATATGACTTTAATTGCTTAGCTATTCAGCATCTTCAGATGCCTTAATCTTAAATGAACATTCCAGAGATTCCCCCATAAATTTGCCCATCTCTTCAATCCAGGCCTCCTCCTGAGAAACACAGATTATTATTTTTTGTATCGGTTTCTCAAAGATTTTTGACCACCCTCCCATCTGGTTTGCTGATGTAAAGTTCTTGCCATTTGGAGGAAGATTTCACTCCCATCTGTTCAGCTTGTCTTCTCAAAAATATATAAAAACTCGTTCAAAATGTGACACTCTTGCTTTTCATTCTGAATTGTACCCCGTGTCACTTGGTGCTCAGTGCCTTCCTTTGTGTAGTGCCCTGAGAAATCTGGGATTTTTACAGACAAACACCTTTAAAATGCATACAGAATTTGTAACAGATTTATGCAGAGTACAAGAAATGAGGATTCACTTCTGCCTGAGCTGATTTTTTTTGACAGTCAAATCTGAAAACTCTATTTTCTAGTGATAGGATCATGTGATAGATTCCTGTTGAAAGCATTACCCTAGGTTAGTAGGGGGAATATACTTGGATGCTACTGTGATCAGTGCCTGGCTAGTTAAGAATTGTCTGATTTTTCCCTTTGAAAAATTAATAGATGGATTTTAGAACATAACTAGGGAAAAGGAAGGGGAGAGATCAGGGGGGTAAACAGTTCTGCCACCTCTCCTGTGAGTTTTCCTATAACTTGCACCACTATCTTCATCCTGGCTGAAAACCAGAGGAAGTGTTATCTAGTAGCTAGGGTCAGAACACTTGGATTCTGAAGTGTGTCTTTAGGGAAGTAACAATTCTTAATCTTCTACTACAGCCAACTTAAGTCTGTGGTGTTGAGGTGATTCAGATGTGCTGCTTTTATTGAGTGGGCAATGTGAATTACCTTCTTTGCTCATATTCTTACATTAGATTCACACTTGCTACCAGAAAACATTATTGGTACATTAAAACTAAGCAGCCTGTAAAGCTCCAGCTCTAGCTATACCTAGATGTTAGTGAATTTTTAAACAATATCAATCCGCTATGCTTACTTTACACCTGGGAGCAGAATCATCTCCATGGCTTGAGAGAGAATCTCACTCATGTGCTACCTCCCCTCTTGGTAATCACATGACATCCCTGTGACAACTACAGCTATTGGTTCCATGGAAAACAAACATCACAAATTTTAATTTAGTGTCCACGTGACCTGCCGCCTCTGCAAACCCATCAGCAAGTCTTTGGGACATCATTTTGGACCAGTTTGGGAACTAGAGCCTTGGATGCCAGTGACTGAGATCTTTGACAAGAATGGAGTTAATTATTAGACTGACTATTTTTTATTCTGGCATCAGCATTAAAGTCCAGCTTGAAGCTCTAAATCATTGTACCCATGTATTCCATGTCTACTGTAGAGGTTTTTGTATCTTTAGGCTCCAGAAGGCCAGGGCTCCATTTCCTGTAGCCTTTGAAGAGGATGGTGTGGCTAGGTCATTTGATGAGGAAGCATGCATTGTTTATGTACAACAGCAAGATAAAGAGAGTTTGAATCTTCATTGGTTACTCATTGCTGACTTTGACAGTCACAGGTGTTGTAAAGCAACAGGACATGCTCTTGTGTAACATTTTTTTTCCCCTCTAGTGGAAGTGAACTCCAGACTTGGCAATTTCAGACACCAGCAAGTGTTGGACTGGCTGCAAGGAGAACAGAACCATGACATACAGCTGCAGGTGTACCCTCTATTTTAGCTCATTTTTTCTCTTACTGTGTTTCAAAGGGCACAATGTGAGTAGTGTGTAAGAAACCTCTAGATCCAGCTAATTCTGTTTCATCCCTCCTATAGTTGTGTGTATCCTAAACTGATTGTCTCCTTTCCAAACTGAACTGGCTCTGGACATGGTTCTGAGTGGCGCAAATCCTCATTCCATGTTAGTCCACTGACCCAACTACCAGAGTCGGGGACGTGAGCACTGTGCTCAGAGGAAGTGCTCTGTCCACACCTAGTGCCGTGGCGCAGGGGGGCCTAACTCAACTGAGTAGATCAGTGGAGGGCCCCGGTGGACTCAGTGGACGGGACCAGCCTCGCTCTAAGGTTCAAGCCAAAGAAACCGCTTTGGGGACAGCGGGCTGAGCTTTGGCTTCACTTCAGCCCGGGCCCAGACGTGGGCTGCGCCCCAAGGTGCTGAGCCCAGGAGGAGCGGAGCGGGGCCCTGGGGCGGGACGCCTCTGCCAGGGCCCCGCCCTTCGTCTCCTCAGAAGCCGAGCTCTCGGGGAGCCCGGGCCCCGCGCCGGAGAGACCGGGCGGCAGCGCTGGGAGGGCGGGAAGGAGCTGGGCCGGGGCCAGGCACACGCAGCGGGGAGCTCAGCCCGCTGCACTGCGGCCTCCTGCCGCTAGGCGCCGCTCTCCCCCGGCCGGGGCCAGCGGGGGTCGGCTCAGGTCCGCTGGCGGCGGCTCGGTCTGGCTGAGGCGGGCAGGGCTGCAGCGCCTGCTCCCCCGCCCAGGTGAGGGAGGGGGCGGGATTGGGTTGGTGGCTCTTTGGGGGGGGGGGGAGGTCACGGGGGGGCTGGTGGATCTTTGGGGGGGGGGCAGAGGAACGGGATGGGGATGGCGTTCCTGTGGGAGCAGGGGCAGGCGGATGGGGCTGGACTGGGGAGGGGAGATGGGGCAGGTGCACAGAGGGGGACAGGGATGGAGGGTGGGGTTGGGGATGGTGAACCTTTGGGGGGGGAGGAGGGGCTGGGGGGGACGGGGACAGAGCAGGGTGAGAAGACTTGAATGGGACACGTTTGGGGGGGGGGAGAGGGGGCTGGAGTGGAGCCAGAACTGCGCGGGCAGTGTGGACGGGACGTGGAGCTGGAAAGGGTGTCTCAGAGGGAAGCAGCCATGCGGATTCCTCCCCACTTGTGTCCATAAGAGGGGTGGGGGGGGGGTGGGGACAGCGAGTGCTGGGCCTGGGGCAGCTTTGAGGACTTGGGGACAGAGTCCTCCACCAGACTTTGCCAGGAAGCCTGCTGGTGCCAGCCTGGGCACCTAGACCGCAGGGATGGAAACAGGGTGAGGTGCAGGTCTGCTCTCTCGAGCCCAATAGCCTTGAAAGGAGGCAGTGGAAATATTAACAACTCTCCTGCCCAGAGGATGGGGGGAGGGAGGAAGCTGAAAAGGCAAATCACGGGGTGATCAAGAGCCACCCATAAGTCTGCCCCCCTGAGAGTCCTGTTGGGAGCTCAGCATGCCTGGCTGGGTGCTTTTGATGGAGTCAATGCACATCTGGGCATCCTGGAGGCACTCTGCGTGATCTGGTGTGTGTGTGTGGGGGGGGAGGGGGAGCACTGTGCTGAGTGCCTCAATTATGGATGAGCTTTCTGCTTCCAGCACAGACATGAACAGCACCAACTGCAGCTCCTAGGCACCTTTGTTGATTATGGTACTAAAATGTCTCTCTGAGAAACCACTAGCTGCTCTGTAGCCTGGCCCCAGGTTCTTAATGTGTCTGAAACCTACAGATGTTGCTCATATCAGTGATTAGAGGGTATGGAAAGAGGTGGCCAGTTATAGCTGGTTTAGCTGTAAAGCTCTGAGTTTGCTAAAGCTTCCAACCATTATTACTTCCAGTATGAGCTCCCCTCCTCTCCCCCATCTGAATTGGGGTATTTCTCACTGTGCTCCTTTTTCTTCTGAACAAGTTTCTGGACTTTCCTAACCTGGGGGTGCAGATTTCTAGTCTAGTTAGTATTTAAATACGGTGTGGATTTTTTTCATTTTGTTCAGGTTTAATAATGCAGCCAGTTCATTGTCCCCATAACCCCCATCTAATATACTAAGAACCAATTCATGCAGTTCAGGATTCCTGGATTAATTCTACTGTGCATCCTTTCCACGAAAGACAGAGATCTGGGAGCTGTTTTTTTGCTGAGTAGCTCTGTTTTTCCCCTCACTTGCATATAGAAACACATGTTTGAGCAAGTGATGGTATAATAGCAAAGGAGCTGTGATCTGCCCTCCTCCCTACAGGTCAGCTATAGAGAGCTGCACGGTACAGATCCAATTTTAATGATGGGTAGTAGGGAAGGGCTGATTGGAGACATAAAGCACACAGATCACTGTGAGCTGTAGGAACAATCTCTTTTAACGGGTGCAGTGAATTCAGAAGCCAAGGCTTTTGTCAAGTTGAAGTGAAATGCTCTTGAATACGATCAGGCATTATAACTGGGGCTGGCAGGCTGAGCTCCTGGAGGTCTGGGCAGGAGCAACTTTCTGCTAAGTCACTGTCTGGAAATAGAATCCTCAAAGTACAGCTGGGATCAGAGCTTCCTGGAGCTGGCTTTATTTTCTGGGTTTGAGGCCTTTTATCTAAGCCAGGCAGGAGGAGTTTGGGGTGATTATATTTACAAAGATGTTAGAAGAACCCACCCTCTCACACCACCCCCAGTCTCTTTCCTCACCTGGTAAGTTTATAATTATTCACAGCCCATGGTGAACCACTCTGAGACCCATCTTGGTGAGCAGGTCCCACCACATCCCCTTGGTTAGATAGATGCAGGAAGTTGTGTGTTATTCTCCGTGATGTGGAGGTTCCCTACAGAGTGTGGACCAGACTCTTCACACTAACATAAGTGACCTGGGGTAATCCTTCCCTGTAAACAAATAACTTCATTGACCAACAGGTGCTATCGATGCTGATACACAAAAGACTTAAAAAAGCTCCTGCTCACACATCAGCATCAAGGTGAAGCACAAAGAGCCTAATTTGTAGACACAGTAGTAGTTAATCCTTTCAGAATGCTTCAGTTCAGCCACCACTGATCAGGTGTAGCATCTTCACCCCTCTGCTCCTGGGAATTCCAGTCTTGCAATGTTTGAGAATGAAACTTATTTCCGTGCAGTGATCAGGTGCAATGCAGGCAGGCTGCTGTGGTGCCTTGAGAACTCCTGGATCTTACAACTGCAGTTCCTTAACTGGCTCCCAGTTTAAATTGGGTGGACAGCTACCTTCTTGGTTACCCCGAGCCTGCTGTTATATTAAGCCAGCTGCTTCTTCTCTCATTACCGGAGGAACAGCATTTGGAATTGTAGGATCATTGCCAAGGAATGAAGCCTGGTTATCCCCAAGAAGGCACAGCCTACACCTTGGGGAAGGCTTGCTCACTTGTTTAAATTGTAGGACAAGTATGTTGGGGAAAAACATGCACAGACCTTGCTCAGATTTTTTTACCCCTAGGGCATTCCTAGGAGATGGGAATTTGATCCCTGCCCAGGCAGATATTAGTTATACAGGCTTGTTTAAAAATTAATCTGAACTTTCTCTGCAGTCTTATTTCTATAGGGACAGTCCTTCCCACCATGCCCTTGTGAGAGGGACAGTGATAAATGTGAGACATCCTCTAGCAATAACTCGTTACTGTTAGGTATGTGTCCTCCTGGACATTTACACTGATAAAACCTAAACTTACACATAGTTCTGTTCAGCTACTGCTCTATTCTCACTGATGAGCTAATTTATTTTTGAGTGATCATAACCAGTTTGTCATTAGTTTCATTTGCTCTGCTTTTTCCTCTAAAGCTGCCTTGTGGTTTTTAACAAAGTGTAGCATTAGAACCTAACCAAACAGTCTCCCTCTTTCTGGTTAATTCACCCCAGTATAGTGTACATGGCTTTTTATTTTTGGCAAGTGTCACATGGAGTCTGTCAGTTTGTCTCACATGCCCTGGGTTCCTATGGGACTTATCAGGGAGGTAATTTTATTTAACTCAAACTCAAATGCAGTCAGCTCATGCTGCATCTTAATCCTCTTTCAGGTTAGTAGCCTCTGAATTTGATTGGCAAGTTCACCACTCAAACTTCCTGAAATGAAAAGGCTGAACAGCAGGATAAGAAAAGCACTTCAAAGAAAAGGTAAGGTTTTTCCTGTTAACTTAGCGGGGGGGGGGGGGGGGGGGGGAGGGCATGGAGGACAGCAACTTTCTATGATAATGTGAGCCAACCAGAGCCTCTGAAAGGAACTACCTTGGGAATTATGCTATTAATATATTGCACTAGCATAAGTTTTAAAGTTGTAACCTTAAACACAAGAAAAAAATACAGAAGTTCTCAGAGCAACCTTAATCATAAGGCATAATTTTGTCTTAGATTTCTCTGGACACTGAAATCAACTGTATGACCTCAGAGGACAAGTACAGACCCATATATTAACAGTTTGACTAGGAATTCACAAGGCTCTGTAATGGGGAGTTACTGTGAGAAAACTGTTATACATACCTATTTGAACATTCAACCTGTAGCATGTGTGTTATCCTCACATCTAAAAATATACGAGACTCCTCTCTACCCTACTTGCGCACACACTGAAAGTTTCAAGGGGATTAGTAATGTTCACCTGTCTGAGTACATGTGCAGAAGTCTTTCTACAGTAAAAGCCTTACAGGTAAACAGAGCGGCAATTTTGGCTTAACCTTTCAAATAAAAACCCATTTATCTGTGGTCTGACATTAAACAGAGAAAAAAATCAATTAAAAGAAAGGCGATTGGGCATTTAATGTGAAACTAACTAGAGTAGTCACCAGGCTGCCACCCCCAGGAGCTTGCTTGCTCTTCTACTGGGGAGTGTGTTGTTGAGCAGAGCACCTCATCAGACCTTCAAAGAACTTTCCCAATTTTTAATAAAAAATCTAAATATGCAACTGTGTAGCAGGAAACTCCAACTTGGGGCTTAGGATCCCATCACAGCTACAAATAGCCCCCTCTGCATTTGGCTTTACTGCTTATGAGTTTAATATGGCCATCCCTAATTCATAGGCCATAAAAAGTGCCCCCTTCCCTACCAGGAACAGGGTTTTTTTTACACAATTTGTGATAATCTTCAGAGAGTCCCTGTGGCTAGTTTGTGTTGGATTCAGTCATATACACACAACAGTGTTGCCTTTCAAAGGCATTACAGTCCACCGTCATTCTCCCACCCCCAAGGCAAGGAGGCTGCCAGCAGCCTCTGAAAAGCTGTGTCACACCTGCCTGCCCAGACAGTGGCCTCACTATTAAAAGGAGACTGGTCTTTCCCTTGTTTTAGTCTCCCACGCTTCATGCTCTAAAAAGCAAAAATAGTTTCCCATTGGAAATTAGACCTACACTGCAGTTCAGCAAGGTTTACTAACAGAGTTGGACACACAAATTAGTCACAGCAACACAGATCTTGTTTGCAGAGAGAAGCTTTTTATTGTACTTTGTTGGGAGCAAATGAAACATATGAGGGCATTACATACCAATAATGCAACAGTGCCAGGTTACATTCCGTGGCAGGTGAACCAAGATTACAGTGCAAATATCAGTGCTCTACAGTTAGCAGCAGCTGGCATACAAACCACAACACAGAAGCCAGCTGAAATCAAGTAGTGTAGGTACAGCATCACTGGTAATGAGGCAACTTAACATACAAAGAGCATTCTATTTGCTTTGCCTTTGCAGGTTGCTTTATAGATGCTGTGAGTAAACATACCCTATTTTAAAATTCAGTGTGCAGTTACTCTGCCCCCAAATTAAAACACCATTTGGAGTATTCACATTACACTTTTTACAATATACACAACTAAAGTTATTGCCAAGTTATTTCCTACTTCAAGTTACACTATTTACAATGTAATATTCAGGAAAAGTTTCAACATCAGATTGTCCTTTACATGAACTAGGAGAAATCTTATATTTTGTAATGCATTCTATAATTAATCCACAGGGATCTCATGTACTTTATTCAGAAGTTTCTCTCTCAGCAATTTCTTTTACTAGAGAAGTTACTGAAAAAAATAGATGATTTGTCCAATATGTCACCTATTGTGCAAGTTACTGAAAATGTTCATGGATGGAATAGTTTTGGATCTTTGGAAAGCATGGATCTTTATAATCAATGCTAGATCCAATCTTAGTGTAAAAATAAATGCTCTAGCCTTAGTGCATCTGTCAGCCAAAGGTCAGATCTCTATTGCTGAAAAGGGGGAGTTAGAGAATAGATCTTTTGTTTACTATCCTGACCCGTAAAGAAAAACGGTCATTGAAGTACACAAGTGATTTATAGGATTACATTCTCAATCTCCAGTATGTGTGCATATTATTTACACAATGGCTAAAGGAAGAGAACTGGATCTTCCCTATAAACACTAGAGCCTACTTGAGTCTATGGGAGAGCACTCAATTTATCTCGTCTATACTATTGATCGCTGCCCTAGAGGCAAAATAATCCTGTACAAACTCCCATTTGCTGGAGACTGCCACAGTAGGTGGGGTCACAGTGGCACCACCTCCAGAGAGCTCTCCCTCCACCACATTTTAATTTAGTTCAGTTTTGAATGTGAGCATGGCCAGACTGAGTCAGTTATTTGGAACTGGCTTCTGTGCCTCTCTAAGCCATGGATTCTCCAGTGCAACTCACTCCTAGGAGACAGGAGCAGTGAGTTTAGCAAATGAATTTAAATGAAAAAGCAATCAATACAGAGTTGTCAGATTCCTCTGACATGCAGCTAAATCAAAGAGATTTCCAAAGTAAAATGGAGAGAGGAAAAAGTGGGACCTGCCTGAGCATGAAATGCTGGTTTAAAGCTTCCCCTCCATCTCTCTCTTACATCCTGTAAGTGAAGTTCTACTATGTTTGACTAAAATCCAGGGCTTTGGAGTGGAGCCTGGAGCTGGAGCAGAGCAATGCAAAAATTTGATTGCTCCAAATCCCTGCTAAAATCATAGAGTGGACTTCCAGAATTTTTCCAACTTCCAAATCCTGAATTTGCTCAGTTTAACAACTCCAGCTATGTTTCTGTCCCATAAATCTTCATCAGTCAAAGATCCTGCAACTAGATTTGTAGCTGACAGTTCATGCCATGCTTTGGACAGGTAAAATTGCTGAAAGGTACCAGTGATTCTGACTGCTCACCTCGAGACAGCTTAGAGAGCAGGTCTCAAGTTGGGCATCTGAAACACTGGCCACTTTTGGAAAATCTTGGTCTCCTTCTCCCAGAAGTGCTCAGCAAAGTTAAAAGGCATTTGAGAGGGAGCCATGGTACAAACATACTTCTCAGTTGCTTGGGTGCTTTTGAAAATACTACCCACTGCCAGTATCAGAATTCCCGCTTAGAATGTGAATGTTCCTGAGTATCCCAAAATTCTGGTCTAGATGGAAATCAAATGGCCCTTTAGAAAGAAAAAGAAATAAGGGACCAGAGTTTGGTCTCTGCCTAGGTTTGGTGGAATCCATCATTTTCATGCAGTAGGATAATTTGTTGACCCAAGATATCTTCAGTTTGGTCAAATATTGATTAGGGACAGGATCACAAATCTGCCACACTACTTTCAGAAGCAGAAAACACTAAACCACTAAAGCTTCCCCTTTCCTTTCCAGCAGGGCAGTAGTTTAAAGTTTAAACTATTTGTCCTTAAGGACTTTCATGATTTTGACTATTTAGTTTTCTAACCAGGTGTTTAAGGATCTCTCTGTCCCCAACAGGGCAGATAAGTGGACACAACTTCAGAGTTTTGGGGGGTTTTTTTGCAGTTCTTCTGAATTGCTTTGGCTCTGAGGGCAGATTTACCACCTTAAACATGAATTGCCCAGAGTGTGCTCTGTATCTCCTGACTTTTACCAATTTAAAATGTTTTTCCTAGACAATAGATGTTGTTAGAAATCTGCACCAGCCTTTATCACTAGAAGAACTGTATCAAACAGTATTCATACTCACTGTGAAATCCCACTTTTTAAAAGCAGCACAACTCTGAATACTACCCTGCATTATTTTGCTGTGTGTCACATGCAATAAAGTCTTCCTTCTGGTTGGAAAATAGGAGGCTCTTTGCAAGAAATGTTGAATAAGCAACATAGATTGATTAAATTCTACTTTTTTGAGGTCAGTTTATAAAATACCCTATCAAGCTGCAAGATTAATGATTGAGAATGCAGGTTTTTCCAACATGAAATGTTGCACATGCAAACAGCATCAGGTTAACAGTGACTAGGTTGGCTTCCTTTGTTCACTCTGCAGCTCTTCATCCAGTAATACAGTGTTGCAAGTCTCACCAGTGCTCTGAATTGTGCCTATTCTCTTAAGATGCAGTTGCTGTGCACTGCAAAGCTGACATTATGTGGCCCTGAGTAATTCTGTATTGCTTATGCTTACAAAGCTTGTGCTTTTGAGAACAGAAAAGTCAGCACTAAAGCAGAAAACAAAGAATCGGGCACCGTGTTCATATGAAATTTCCCTGCACTATTTAACTAACTAATACATGGCAATTCTGAGGAGTGAAGCTGAAAATCACCTAGTGTTTTACTCCGTTAATTATGGTATTGGCTCATCTCTAACTTCCTTGCTGGCTTAGGAGAGAATTAGACAGGAATATTTTGACATTCCATTCAACACTGATCAGATGAAGTTACTGTGGTTTTGTCACTATTAGTTATATTGAAAGTACATGCCTCACACCATGCAAATGCAGTTTATTACAACAGTACCCCTCTGCTTTACAGCCAGGTTCCATGGCAAGAGTATAAGCAAAGTACCCCACTTTTGAGCACTATTCAGATTAACAGGGTTTTACTGTACTTTCCATATCAAAATTCAACTTCATGGTAACAGTGCACAGAATGCCGTGGGGAATTTCATCTTCTCATTGAATCTTACATGCCGACTTCTGAAATCTTTCCATTCTGTCCTTGTGCTCTCAACCATAAAGCATGCCTCCAGCTCTGTAATCTAATCTGCTGCAATGAGGTACCCAGAAGTCTTTAGCCTCACTACCCTGGATACTTTAAAGTCTTGAGTTGAGGCGCTGACAAATACTGAGGGCTTGTCTACACCACTGCACAGGGTCGATCTAAGCTACGCAACTTCAGCTATGTGAATAGCATATCTGAAGTAGACAGCTGATGCTGTCCCGTCAACTCCGCTTGCACTTCTCATTGTGGTGGAGTAACGGAGTCTACGGGAGAACACTCAACTTATCGCATTTATACTATTGATCGCTGCCCGCCGATCCAGTGGGTAGTGTAGACAAGCCTTGACACATTATAGTAGGTATGAGAAGGGGGGTAGGAGGGAAGAGAAACAGTTCTGGTAAAAGATCAGATTTGGAGCCAGGGCAGCTGAATCCCTGTTTTTACAACATTTATAGCAGAGGAGGTGCAGGCCTCCCTCCAACTTCCTGCTAATATGCCTCACCCCTCAAACCCCCCCAGGGTGGAGAAGGGAGGGTCAGTGTCCATTTCTGCTGCCTGGCCTCTTCCTGCCCTCAGCTCATTCTAATGAGAAACAGGAAAGCCGGTGCTTTCTTTAAGTGGATGAGCAAGCAGATAGAAGCTGCATCCATTAGAAGTGCTAAGAACTCAAAAGCAACAGAACCATGCTAGAGGGGCAGGGACTGGGGCCCTTTTGTCCCATATCCACACCACGGGGTGGTTTTATTTTTTAAGGTCTGACTCATTTCAGACAGTTTGCAGCTGCTTAGTTCCTGGATTTGCATCTTCCTGCAGAGATCAGCCCAGCTGTTTTTACCCCTCCTCCCCCCACGCCCTTCTAGCCCACCAATCATGAAACACCTGCATGTTCTTAACTTTCACCACAACATACAGAGGATTGACATTTAACAGTTAAATTGCCACAGGCATTTAGGTTGGGCATTAGATAATGTGATACAGGGCTCTGCAGTTACGTATTTCAGATGCTTTGTTTCTTACAAATCTTGCTGATAATTGGGCCATTAATAATAGGGTGGCTGAGAAAGGGCCTTCAGACTTTGCCAATTTTTCTGCAGACTCCTTTTGGACTGTTCACTTAATTATTTTTTAATATACTTTAACCATTAAATTGCCTTCCCTATGCCTCACAATATATGGTACTAAAACGTAAAGAGAAGGACACCAAATACGACAGGATAAAACAATCCAAAACAGATTTGGGCATGAAGATTCTTATTTATTTCCTGTAATCATTCAATTCCAATTAGCCTTCCAAGCTAAGGATTTTATCTGAATATTTCATGCAGTCACTGAAATTAAACTTCTGCTGAGATGAACTGGCCTCTTAGAGCCGATGCAGTTACATTTTGCAAAACAGTGCAGTGTCACATAGTAACAGACAGCACCACCTCTCTTAGCAAAAAGCCCCAGATCATAGGGATGGACATTCTTGATCTTACACTGCCTTCGCTTTCCACTAAGAATCAGTTACACAGTGAACCACTTACCTGTATGCTGAAGTGCTCCTGTTCCAGTGCTGGGGGGAGGGAGGAAGGGGTTTCATAGTCATTAAAGAAATAGTGCACTGAGCTGAGATATACCAAGGTATGAAGGATTAACAAGGGTGTGTGTAAGTAATAGAACAATGGCAGAGAACATTCCTGATTAGATGTCGTATGCCAACATGCTGTATCAATTAACTTACCAGACTTGATGGTTACCATCCAAAATGTGATTTATCAAGAAACTAAGGATGGAAACAGATGCCACAATCCTTGGGCGTGGACTTCCGTGTGGCAGACAGCAGGAGTTTCTCCTGAGAATTGCTCTGAAATGGCTAATAAAATTTCCACTTTATTATAGAGATCAGTTTCACAACAAACTAGATTTGCTAAAAAAGCAGAAAAATGAAATCACTGGGCAGTTAACGGACAAGCTGTCTGCACCCATTAGAGATGGTAACAAAGTCCTGTGGCACCTTAAAGACTAACTATAAAGTTTTGAAGCATAAGCTTTCGTGGGCTAATACCCACTTCATCAGATGCAAGATGGTAAACATGTTTTTCCAAGAGATTTATTCAGTGATGGGATTAAAGGAGGACAGGCCCTCTGAATACTAAAACTGCAGCTACTGGATTTTTAAGGCAAAAGGACTGCACATACCAACAGTCTTCATTTGAGTGCTGAAGGTAGGTAGTTTTCAATCTCCTGATGTCAGAGACAAGTCCTCCCCTGCCTGGAAACACCAACACTTACCTTGTGTTTTGCACATCACCACGTATCCACGAAAGTCAGTGTTCTTTGCTTTTAAGAGACACTGCCCGTGAGCTGTTTAGGTCAGCCATGCATTGTACCTGTTTTCTCTGCATGAACTGCCTCTGAGATCTCATTGGAACCAGGCTGAAAATTTAGCGTTTCTTTCCTCAACAGAAGCAGGCTGATTAATCTGAATTTAGTGCAGGTTGCTATCTAGCAGAATTCCAAGTACTGTAGTATACAAGGCAGGAGCTGCACAGAAACAACCCTACCCTTCTGTTATGGGTCCATGGAGGCAAAGGGTAACAATTAAGCCAGATCCCTAGAGAGGAAAGATCACTTTCGCTAGCGAGTGGTCAATAAGGACTCCAGATACCACTTGAGGACTAATTTCGAATCCTGTGACATATCCTATCAGTGCCCGAAGTTAAACAGACTAAGTGGGTGAAGTAATATCTTTTATTCGACAGACTTCTGTTGGTGAAAGAGACAAGCTTATACATACCTCTTCTTCAGGTCTGGGAAACTAATTGAAAGTGTCACTTTCTGAAGTGAAGTAACAGACATTCTGGAGAAGTCCCTCCAGACTTCAAAGCTGCATGAGAGATACAAGTAGGTGAGGGGAGCATATGCTCACGCTCCCTCCACATCAGGGGAGTTGTGGATGAGAAGGTACAACAGCAGCTGCAGGACTTGGTCCCATATGTGGTCCTCTTTTGTCCGTAGGAATTGCCAAACTGGATCAGATCAGTACTCCAGCTAGTCTCAGGTAGTGGCCAGCGCCACATACTTCAGAAGACACAAGAAATGAATGCACCATTACAGAACAGCCAGCTCTAGGGAAAGGTTTCTTCCTGGCCCATTTGGAATTCTTTGTGCTGGTGCCCTGTTCTTCTGTCCTGCCCAAGAGGAGAATTGTGGTCAAGGAATTTTTCACTCAGTGGTTGTTGGGAAAACCGCAGACTCAGAGTGGTTTTGCATGTGTTACAGGCCTTTCCCTAATTAAAATCCTCCTGTGGTTAGAGTATATAACCTTTTTATGAGTAAGACACTTTACAGATCACCCTTCGGCTAGAAGGTAAGTGCTGCAAGAGAAAGGATCCCTTTCCTCTCCACAGCATGAAGACAGCTGAACTAGGTATCTGCCAGTGATGGGAGCAGTAGTCCCCACTGACTGAATGATAAAGTAAAATCCTCTATCAAAATTCACCATTTTCTTAAAGCTTTTCGAAAGGTTAACTCAAGGCCATTAGAATGTGATGCCAGAAAGTGCCTACAAACCTCCTGCTGTAAAGATTCCACAGCTTAAAACCCCCAGTTATTTACCAGGATGCTGGAATAGATTGCTCCCCCCAAGCTCCTTGACAGAGAATCTCATAAAAGCAAAAGGTATTTAACTCCAGTGAAACTCTGGGCAGCAGGACTGACAGAACATTAAATGGGAGCCATGATGATTGCTGGAATCATGTAATTAACTCCTGCTGGCTGCATGACAGCAAATTAGACAAATTAGGAACCACCTACACAGGCACGAAATTGCCTTTTTTTGGTGCAGGCTGGATTGTGTATTCCATCGGACAGGAATCGCTTGGGCAACAGAAGCTGCATGCTACACATTCACTGCATGTTCATAGGAGGCACTCTCCATCTGAACGGCACAATGCCCAGGAATAAAGTTGCCCTGTTCCAAATACTGAATGCATGTTAAAAGATAGCTGGAACTGGCACAGAGATAATGTAATGGCAGGATGCTCAACTTTTCTGTTAGCTAAGAGAATGACCCTTTACAGCTATTTATACTGCTGCTAGACACGAGCAGTTTAGCACAGTGATGGAGTGGGACCTACATCTCAAAAGGCACAGGCAGTTTAAAATATATATATATCCCCAACACGTACAATAGCATTAACAGAAGATGACTGACAGACAACAACTGCCCTTCAAACTAAGCCAGGGCCCTTACAACATCCTCTCAGAAAGAACCCGACTGAACAAATCTCTGGTGGTTGCGGAAGCAAGTCACAGAGTCCTTCCCACATCCTACACCACAGACATTAACCCAAGCATTGCTACTGATCTCAACCACTAGCAGAGAACATGATGAGAAAGGTAGAGACTTTAAGGTATCCAAGATCTAAACCATACAGGGCTATGTAGATTCAGACCAAATAGACAAATGCTAGGAATTACACCTGGAAATGAAGTGGAAGCCTGTTTAGTCTCTGGAGCATAAGTGTGACATACTGCAAAGCTTCTGCATGGCTTTCAGACACACTTTCAGGTCACCAGCAGCCCACCAAGTTAGTATCACTTCTTCCTTTCCTGGGGTTAAATGTCATTTTGGGGACATATGGAAAAGGCAATAAACTGTAGAGTGAGTAAGCAGTGTCTTAGCTATTACCATCTTGTATAGAGGTGCAGCAAAAGGCAGGCTAATGCTATTATACCAAAGGAATATCCCAGAAGGGATTATTTCTACCCATATCTTAACGTCTCTCTTTCTGTAGGAGTTGTCACTTATTCTCTAATCCAGAGAAGAATCTACCCAATGTCCAAATTGCCCACTAATCCTGCCAGAGTCAGTCCCAGTCCCACCTATCTCCAATCTAGAGAACACACTAATGGACCAGTCAATTATCTGGGGGATTTGGTATCTTAACCTTAGTGCTAGGAGTAATTTCTCAAGCACACATTAGAATCAAATCAACTAGCTTCAAGGGTTAATGCAGGAAGGGAACACACCAGACTGCGCATCTGCTTGTCTGTCGCTAATTGAAAGGCACTTCCTCAGAACTCTGAGCCAGAAGTCCAAGCTACAAAATAACAGTGTTTCTCCCTTGTTTTTAAAGATCCAACAGAACAGACATTGCAGCTACACAGTGAAGCGTATAGTCAGCTTTGCATCTGAGCCTGTTAAACTGCATTCCAAGCTATGAAACTCAGCAACAACAGAATTGCAGGCTAAAGGAAAAAGGTAATGTATACCCCCTCTCCTTTGCTGACTTACCTGTGATTTAAACACCGTGCAGATACTGATGGAGAAGAGAGCACTTTCTACTTTCCTTTGCAGACTGCTGCCTGTCCCAACTGCATGTCAGGTAGATACAACCCACACTAGTGGTGAAGAGCGACCTGACGTTCCAACTAGTTTAAGAACGGTGAATGAGAGAGTTTAAAAGAAAATTTTCACACATGCCTATGTGACTTTGGCTTCTAAGTCCCATTTTCAAAAGTAACACAGGAGCTATGTCTCAATGAAAATCAATGGGACTTAGGATCCTTGCTCACTTAGGCACTTTTGAAAGTTTTACTTTACGTTCCGCTGACTTTCAGTGAGAAGTAGGCTAAGTGGTGAACATTCCAGAAGGGCATCAGTGGAACCAAATAAGGGATTGGAGTGATTAAATAGGGGTAACCATGGACAAATAAGGAAATTCAGGCTTAACTGTTTTGTTGAAGAGCAGTCAACAAGTGGAGTAATAAAGGCCATTTAAAAATCAAACTCTCTCAATAAGAGAGAAGCAGTCAGGCATTTTATTAATCAGTACCTGACCCTGGTCAGTGCCTATCATCAGACTGTGATCACCCGAGCTATTCAGAGGAAAGCCAAAGAGCAGTTGATTATAATATCCAGGAACTCCTCACTTAAAGCTGTCCCGGTTAACATTGTTTTGTTGTTACATTGCTGATCAATTAGGGAACGTGCTCGTTAAAAGTTGTGCAATGCTCCCTTCTAACTTCGTTTGGCAGCCGCCTGCTTTACCCTGCTTGCAGAAAGAGCAGCCCGTTGCAGCTAGCTGGTGGGGGCTTGGAACTAGGGTGGACCAGCCTTCCTATCAGCTCCAACCATCAGCTCCCAGCTTCCCTAAGTTCCCTGTGCAGCAGCTGCCCAGCAGGCTATCAATTGCCAGCAGTTCAGCTGTCCCCCATTGCCATGTGCTGCTCCTGCCCCCTGCCTGGGAGCTGCTTCCCAAGCCTCCGGCTTGCTCTGGGGGGGGGGGGGGGGGGGGGAGGAGTGGGACTAATGTTAGCATGTCCCCCTCCACCCTGCATCCCATTTACCCCATCTTCCACAGAGCAGGGGGGACACATGACAGTCCTTGAGGGAGCTTTTTGGTCTCAGCTTGCTGATCAAATTAACAAGGCAGTGTGCTTGAGAGGGATCAGCATACTTAAAGAGGAAATGCACCTCTCTCTCTCTCACACACACACAGTCTTCTATGCAGTCTCCCCCCTCCCTTCATTCCTTCTGCCTTGTACAGTGTGAGGCTACATTAACAATGTGTTCACCCTTGAGGGCTTGGAAAAAAGCTAGTTCATCATTTAAGTAAGGCATTCCTTGGGAAATATCCCACCCTCTAACTTCACCGCCTCAACCAACCTTCACAATCATCATCACTGTGTACAGTATTAAATTGTTTAAAATTTATACAGTGAATATAATAAATAATATATTATATCTCGTCTGGTGAAAAAAAATTCCCTAGAACCTAACTCCCTCATTTACATTAATTCTTATGGGGAAATTGGATTAGATTAACAACTTTTCACTTAAAGTCACTTTTTTCGGGAACATAACTACAACGTTAAGTGAGGAATTCCTGTACCTTATCTCTGATGTGAAATGTATAAAACATTCCTCCTCCAAAGCCTAACAGAGCAGCCTGCTATTGCTGCCCATTTCAATACAAGACTCAGCAATCTTCTGCTAGTGAAAGATTCAGATCTTGATTTTAAAAGGGACTCAGGGGCAAAGACCCAAATTTGTGTCTAAAGATAACTGTAGATCCAAATCTGCACCGTGTAATAACTGTGAGAGCATTTTACAGCATTTCAACAGCTCATTAATTCCACCCACAATGTAGTTAGATGGTCAAGTCTATAATGTACAACTTGCTTGCAAAATTTAGTCTGACGTTTTTTCCAGGTGCAAAATTACATGCCACTTGTCAGATCAGGCTCTCCCATTGACATTGGTGGAGTTTATACTTAGTAATTTGTCCAGTAACAGACTATTAATTCTATCCAGATCTTTGCTGGACTGAGTTATTAAGAAAGCGAGGAATACTTGTAGCACCTTAGAGATAATGGACCATCTACATTTAACAGCCCTCTTAGAATTGGTATGCTAATGTACAACAATTTTTTTTCTTTTCTTTTTCTTTCTGTGTGTATAAATGCATTTTACTTCTGTTCCATTCTATGCATCCGACGAAGTGAGCTATAGCTCACGAAAGCTTATGCTGAAATAAACTAGTTAGTCTCTAAGGTGCTACAAGTATTTCTCGCTCTCTTTACGAATAGAGTAACACAGCTGCTATTCCTGAACCTGAGTTATTAAGGGTAATCTATACCTAAGATGACATTTTCTGAAATTATGATTTGTTCAGTTGTTAAATCAAATGCATTTAATTTACATAGTGTGGTGACTTACCTGCTTACTACAAAAAATAGTATACTCTGAGCCTGGTTTACCACTACATTATTCAATGTGCTTACCTGTTTTACAGCAGTAGGACAGTGGTGAGTCAGGTCTTTTGTACTTTTCATGTCTGTGCATTAAAAGGGACTACGGGACTATTATTATTCTGCATTTAAAAGCCACATTCTAAGTACAACTTTTATATGAAAAGAGTTCTCAGCAACTTTATATTACAAAGACAGTACATTGCTATAATATGCAATAGTATGTAAAACAAATTTTAAAATGATTTTAAAAAAATGTATACATATCACATACACTCATGCCTCAATCCAGAATCATTTTAATCCAAGTTAATTTTTGTAAGGTAAACCTTAAATACAGAATTACTTATTAATGGTTCTATCTTAATTCCTAGTTTTACAAAACCATGACAAAGCAATTTATTCATGCTGAGTTAATCACCATTCTCTCCTCCCCCCACTTCCCTTTATGAATTAATTTGGTTGAATATAATTTGGTCTCTGTAGATTTTAACTTCAATATTCTAAATATTACCAAAGCATTTCCTCTTTCCTTTGGAGATTAGCGTTAATTTTAGGAAAAGGTTACTTTCTTATTAATTAGACAATATCACCTAGTCAACAGTACATTTCTATTCTGTACACCTATAGAAAGCTATCTTATGACGTTCTATACAAACCAAGTTGGTTAGCAGACATTGTGGTTTTGGTACACAGCTAAGTTTTTCCACTAGAAAGGAAAGAATGAAGTGCTTGATACTCAAGAGTATCAATGAGAGTAACTTTTCAGATTTCACAAGAGGTGGTGTTTGGAGCAGAATGATTTACTTGAAGACTAATGGATTCCTTTTTTCTTCTAAACTAGTATCTTTTAACATCAACCGTTTTTTATCTTAAACTAAAATAATTTCAGTGGCCTTTAAAAAAACACAAGATTGGAAATTAGACCAGTTGATTTTTCTCCTTAACCAGTTAAATTTTGAAATTAAATAAAGGCATGATAAAAGCTCATGCCATATATATGATTCATCACATATATATGGGAATTGAAAACAGTCATTAACATTCTTCAAGCTAAGAATAAAAATTCTTACCTTTTTATACCATGATCTCTGCTTACAGTCATTACATTTCAGCCTATTTTATACAAGTGCATATGGCTATGAAGGTTCGGAGAGAATGAGAATAAAGTGATATTAACCTGCTGAAAACTGCTTAAAAGTCTTATCCTGCAATATATAGAGGTTCCAACACCATTTAAATAAAGAGGTATCTCTGACTTCAGTTAATAATTCTGATAATTGATTCAACATCTCAAACATTAACTCAAACAGTTTAGCGAAAAACAAAACAAAAACGTGAACTTAACAGTGATTTTTTTCTGAAATTTGCCAGACTCTAGAATATCAGTTATTTTATGAGGATTTTAGGGGGGAAAATCCATTTCAGAAGTGAAGTGACCTAATCCTTCCACCATTTCACCATATTATTGTGAGGCATGGTTGAGACACATTAGTTTAGTTACACTTGGTAGAAAAGGTGGAATGTTTGCTGCCTTTCATGTCCTCTGTCATGTAGCAGCTCTGGGTTCAAGAATGGCCACTATAAGCCTTGGTGGCAGTTTCTAGGTGAACTTTGATACTAAAAAGCTGAGCACAATTGTTTAGTTAAAATTCTGATTTAAGTGGTGAAAGCTATGAAGTCCAAGTTTTATACAGTGGTCTCTTCTTTCTGGTGTGAAGAAATAACCAAGAGACATGTATGCACATCTATTGCTATGTATCCCAAGGAAGGACTGTGGCTTGGAATAAGTATTGCTTTTATTTAAAAGGATTTGAGTTGAGGGAAAATATCTTTTCAAAGAGGAAAAGCTCAGAGTTCCATATTTGAAGCTGAGACCCCCTCAAAACGAGTCACGTTTGTTCTTGCTTTTAAGACATGTATAAATAGCCATTTCGAGCCACACAACCTGATGGTTCTAGAAGTCAGAGAAGAAATCTTGAGGACCCAAGTGAACAATAAAAGGTGCGATGCTGAGAGGCTGGCAATAGGGACTGTCAATGAAAAAACCACCTACAGTGGAGAAAAGAGCAGAGAAGCAAAACTTCATGTTAATTTCAAAGGGATTGGCTGAAGCTAAAGCTTCATTTAAATTTCTCTGCTCCTTCAGCTGTAAGTGGAATTTTCATTGTAAAAGGGATACAAATGGGCACTTCTCAAACTATCAAAACATCTAAACTTCCAAGGTTATCACTTTTTAAACAAAGAACTGACAGCTCATTCATATTTTCAGTAAAGCAGAGAAATGTAAAATATGCAGCAACGGGGCAAGTTTACAATGTGGTTAGTAACTCCCAACAAATGACAAAAAATGAAAAAATGACTTCATATAAATCATCTGAAATGACGGCCATCATGTTGGAAAAGAGCATAGCTCTGTTGAATGAGCGGGGGAGGAATAAGTTATTGGGCAAGTAAATTTTCAATACGTAAATATTTTCAGAACAAATTGTAGTTTAAAATTTAAAGTCTCAGAATTCATGGATTTAAAAAAAGCAACCACTTTATTATCAGCAGTTGCCAAATCAAGAGAACTCCAAAAAAGGCAAGGATTTTTTAAGGAATACTGTATTACCCAAAAATGGGCTCTCATCAGCCATGCTTTTTCTGCTCCGTGATGGCTCCCTTTCATCCATAGGCCAGCAAAGTCAATGATTTATCAACACTACTCAATTTGAAAGCACCCCATGCCCTGCCATTTATCTCTCCGTGCTAATTCAAGGGATGCTAATGTCAGACTCACTGCTACTGTCAATAAAAGCTACATACTTTATTAAAGTACCACCACCACCAAATGAAAGCAAGAGCTACAGCAGGAAGAGAAACGGTTATGAAAGATTTAAGCACATTCCTAAGCACAAATGCTTGGTTTAAGAACAGCTGCTGTAGTTAATTCCAAGGAAAGCAGCTTGTTATACACTTCACCCCCTTATCATGCTGTTCTAGGATTACTCTCCCTGTTATGAGAAACATACATTCCGGTAAGCCCCGTTCTTACCATGTCGTTTACAAAAAACCCACCCTCCCCCAAGAATAGTGTCTGAAGGAGAGCAGAGTGTATAAAGGCATCTTCAAGAAAGCACAAAATATAACAAACCTACTGAAAAGGAGCTGGTGACCTCTCAATGGGGAAGTGCAACCAACAATGCTGCTTATTTTGTGGGGGTGATACCTTAATAAAATATTTTATTCCTTCGTATTAGCTTTATATGCAAGCCGGGAAATATCCTGGCTACAGTATGGAGCGTGTCCTCTGCTCTATACTTTCACACACCCCTTACATTATAGATATTGCCTTACACTGGGCACCAACTTGCATCAAAAAATGAATACTGGCCTATGGCTGAAATGTGTCACTTTTCACAGCAGCACTCAACAAGAACTGGGACCATTAAATAGCAAGTTTTCATGGGGACCTTGTTGCTGCTTTAGATTCTTATAATTGTAAGGGGAAAAAGGAGAACCCTTTTTAAAATTAGAGAACTAAAATAACTGTAAAAATGCTACATAGAAAATCAAGGGTGGACAGACAATCTTACAGAGTGAAGAAGGCCACAAGAACAAGTGCAATTTATTCTTTTTGGGGGGAAGTGGAGGGCATTGTAAAAACATCTTTGGAACACTAAAGAACTTAAGCATAATGTTATGATGGTCCTTTCTCTGGGCAATACAGACTTAACTATGTATTTCTCTGAATTACATAAAAAAAGTCTTTGCATGGAAATTTCCCTTATTTAACACACGTTTCACAAAATAGAACTGAATACAAAGAGACCATCTAGTGTTAATAATTCCCTTTGTTTTCTTTTTCAGCATTTTGCATACAAATGAAGAGGCTTCTTTGAAAATGAAAACAGGGTCTACATTACACTAATTTCCTTGGTTTTAAAGACGCTAAGGGAATCCTTTCAAGGTACTGATGCTTAGATATATAAAAAATAATACGCTAAGACAATATTTAAACCCATATTTTACTAGCTTTATTCACCTTAATGTTGTCAAAGTTAAATTTTAACTGAAAAGTTTCTGCTGTATTACTGGTTCGTTTTTTAAAAAACTACACTCTGACTTAAGTAGCCCTACAACAAATACAGGTCATTAACTGAGATTCTGTGTGACTGCATTAGGAAACAGGCAGTACTCTGTGTTACGACAAAACAGTTTATTTGTGATCAGTGTTTTATATTCTATACATCCTTCACAAATTTAATTTTACATAATCGGATACTTCATTTAAAACGTAAGGTTTAAGCTTCTAGTTCTTCCCTATAACAGAAGGCTGGTATAAGTTATTTGAAAATGAGGTAACATTTCACAGAACATTTTTGTTTCAAGTTTTAGAGAACTAAATCTGCATTTTGTTAAAATCAAAAAGTAGGAAAAGAGGTTTCTTTACAAATGACTTTGCTCAAGTATGTGTTCAAAGAAAACAGGATAAAAAGGCTTTTTTTCTTCTAACATTCTGTACTGTACTGTGTTGTTCAATCAATAGGAATTAGCTTCTGCCATTTGCTAAAAGAATGAGTAGTGGGGAACAGGATATGTTGGGAATTTCATAACTGGTAACAGAACCATTCTCTTGGGTATACCTACAGAGAGAAGAAACGGAGAGGACTCCAAATAAGTTCAATGATCCAATAAAGTCAAGTAAAAGCTTACAGTAATGTTCTCATTAACCCTTTCCAGATGAGTCAGTCAATGAGTTTTGAAGGCATTGAACCCAATAAGCAAAACATTTCAATGTGTTGTAATGCTTTAAACGGGAGTTTTAATATAACAGATTTTATCATCATTCTGATGATTATTAATTTAGCATGAGTAATACGTTCCAGAAGTAGTCAGTACCATGTTACACTGAACCAGACTGGATTTGGAAAGTTAATTTACATTCTTATGAAGATAGTGGGGATAATCTATCTTGTTCAGTGTCCTGAAGTAATTTGATAAACCAGCTATAACTGCAAAAATTTTAGACAGTAGATGTTGCTGTGCATACACAGAAGTTCTTTAAAAAATGGCACAGCAGTTTTGACAGACCTCCCTTTGTATCTGTCAAAACCAGACACTGATAACTCAATAATCAAGTTCTGTTATATCCATTTAGACTTTCTGCATTTATTCATATTGTACTGAAGTGGCAAATCTGGAAAGATTAATATCTGCCTAATCTCAGGATTATTATAGCGTTCTTGTGGCCTCACAAACTTCTGCATACTTAAATACTTTTTTTAAGTGGTTCCTATTTAAATTCTAATATTTAACCTACGTATCCATTTAGAAATCACAAAGCAGCAACAGCAGGTATTCCAGAGCACCAGATGATCAAAGTGAAACTTCCCAACATGCAACAGCTTACAAAGGCAAAGAGACATATTTACCTTACAGCCAGAAAAGCATTATTTCAGTACTTTGCATCACAATAAGACATTAAAACAGAAAAACTCTTTATGCGAAAAATGGGGGCAGCAGATTTCACAAGACTTTGAAGTCAGCGATATGCCACATAAATATCTAAGCGATTACAATTCAGGCTCCAACACAGATGTCATGAAAAGATGGAGGGGAAGGAAAAAACAAACCAAGAGAAACAAGGATTGCAGGTAAAACTCTCAGCCCCTCTGAAGTCAATGAGAGTTTTACCACTTACTTCACTGGGGCCAAGACTTCACCCCATATTCTTATATAACCTATCTGCCAATAAGAGATATGGATAGTCAAGAACCAGCCATCTTAGACCATCTCAGGGTCATATTCAATACCCACTTCTTAATGTTTCATACAGGGTTGAAGGGTACAAAAGAGATGGTTTAAAATAAGCCACTGATGAAACAGGTCCTAAACTAAATACATTAATTTCCTACTGGGTGAGCAGGTAGAGGTTCCCTCAGCAACAGTGCATGAAAGAATCAAGAACACAGAATATGCTTTATGGGAAATGCTAGTATCACCTGCTGCAATGTGAAAACAGATGGCTAATTTGTATAAGAACATAAGAACGGCCATACTGGGTCAGACCAAAGGTCCATCTAGCCCAGCATCCTGTCTACCGACAGTGGCCAATGCCAGGTGCCCTGGAGTGAGTGAACCTAACAGGTATGATCGAGCGATCTCTCTCCTGCCATCCATCACCCCCCTCTGACAGACAGAGGCTAGGGACACCATTCATTACCCATCCCGGCTAATAGCCATTTATGGACTTAGCCTCCATGAATTTATCCAGCTCTCTTTTAAACCCTGTTATAGTCCTAGCCTTCACAGCCTCCTCAGGTGAGGAGTTCCACAGGTTGACTGTGCGCTGTGTGAAGAAGAACTTCCTTTTATTTGTTTTAAACCTGCTGCACGCCAATTTCATTGAGTGGCCCCTAATTCTTCTATTTTGGGAACAAGTAAATAACTTTTCCTTATTTACTTCCTCCACACCACTCATAATTTTATATACCTCTATCATATCCCCCCTTAGTCTCCTCTTTTCCAAGCTAAAAAGTCCTAGCCTCTTTAATCTCTCTTCATATGGGACCCGTTCCAAACCCCTAATCATTTTAGTTGCCCTTCTCTGAACCTTTTCTAGTGCCACTATATCCTTTTTGAGATGAGGAGACCACATTTGTACGCAGTATTCAAGATGTGGGCGCACCATGGATTTGTATAAGGGCAATAAGATATTCTCCGACTTATTCTCTATCCCTTTTTTAATGATTCCTAACATCCTGTTTGCTTTTTTGACTGCCGCTGCACACTGCGTGGATGCCTTCAGAGAACTATCCACAATGACTCCCAGGTCTTTTTCCTGATTGGTTGTAGCTAAATTAGCCCCCATCATATTGTATGTATAGTTGGGGTTATTTTTTCCAATGTGCATTACTTTACATTTATCCACATTAAATTTCATTTGCCATTTTGTTGCCCAATCACTTAGTTTAGTGAGATCTTTTTGAAGTTCTTCACAGTCTGCTTTGGTCCTTACTACTTTGAGCAGTTTAGTATCATCTGCAAACTTTGCCACATCACTGTTTACCCCTTCCTCCAAATCATTTATAAATAAGTTGAATAGGATCGGTCCCAGGACTGACCCTTGGGGAACACCACTAGTTACCCCTCTCCATTCTGAAAAAGTTCCATTTATTCCTACCCTTTGGTTCCCTGTCTTTTAACCAGTTTTCAATCCATGAGAAGATCTTCCCTCTTATCCCATGGCAGCTTAATTTACGTAAGAGCCTTTGGTGAGGGACCTTGTCAAAGGCTTTCTGGAAATCTAAGTACACTATGTCCACCGGATCCCCCTTGTCCACATGTTTGCTGACCCCTTCAAAGAACTCTAATAGATTAGTAAGACACGATTTCCCTTTGCAGAGACCATGTTGACTTTTGCCCAACAATTTATGCTCTTCTATGTGTCTGACAATTTTATTCTTTACTATTGTTTCAACTAATTTTCCCGGTACGGACGTTAGACTGACTGGTCTGTAATTGCCAGGATCACCTCTAGAGCCCTTTTTAAATATTGGCGTTACATTAGCTATCTTCCAGTCACTGGGCACAGTAGCCGATTTAAAGGATAGGTTACAAACCCTCGTTAATAGTGCCGCAATTTCACATTTGAGTTCTTTCAGAACTCTTGGGTGAATGCCATCTGGTCCCGGTGACTTGTTACAGTTAAGTTTATCAATGAGTTCCAGAACCTCCTCTACTGATACTTCAATTTGTGACAATACCTCAGATTTGTCACCTACAAAAGACAGCTCAGGTTTAGGAATCTCCCTAACGTCCTCAGCCATGAAGACTGAAGCAAAGAATTCATTTAGTTTCTCTGCAATGACTCTGTCATCTTTAAGTGCTCCTTTTGTATCTCTGTCATCCAGGGGCCCCACTGGTTGTTTAGCAGGCTTCCTGCTTCTGACATATTTAAAAAACATTTTGTTATTACCTTTTGAGTTTTTGGCTAGCTGTTCTTCAAACTCCATTTTAGCTTTTCTTATTACATTCTTACACTTTATTTGGCAGTGCTTATGCTCCTTTCTATTTACCTCACTAGGATTAGACTTCCACTTTTTAAAAGATGCCTTTTTCTCTCTCACTGCTTCTTTTACTTGGCTGTTAAGCCACGGTGGCTCTTTTTTAGTTTTCTGGCGTTGTTTTTTAATTTGGGGTATACATTTGAGTTGGGCCTTTATTATGGTATCTTTGAAGAGAGTCCATGCAGCTTGCAGGGATTTCACTTTAGTCACTTTACCTTTTAATTTCCGTTTAACCCCCTCATTCTTGCATAGTTCCCCTTTTTGAAATTAAATGCCCCAGTGTTGGGCTTCTGAGGTGTTATTCCCACCATAGGAATGTTAAATGTTGTTATATTATGGTCACTATTTCCCAGCGGTCCTTTTATAGTTACCTCTTGAACCAGATCCTGCGCTCCACTCAGGACTAAATCCAGAGTTGCCTCTCCCCTTGTGGGTTCCTGTACCAGCTGCTCCAAGAAGCAGTCATTTAAAGTATCAAGAAATTTCATCTCTGCATTTCGTCCTGAGGTGACATGTGCCCAGTCAATGTTGGGATAATTGAAGTCTCCCACTATTATTGGGTTCTTTATTTTGACAGCCTCTCTAATCTCCCTTAGCATTTCGTCATCCCTATCACTGTCCTGATCAGGTGGTCAATAATAGAGCCCTATTGTTATGTTCTTATTAGAGCATGAAATTACTATCCATAGTGATTCTATGGAACATGTGGATTCATTTAAGATTTTTACTTCATTTGATTCTACACTATCTTTGACATAAAGTGCCACTCCCCCGCCCCCACGACCTATTCTGTCCTTCCGATATATTTTATACCCTGGAATGATTGTGTCCCATTGATTGTCCTCGGTCCACCATGTTTCTGTGATGCCTATTATGTCAATATCCTCCTCTAACACGAGGCACTCTAGTTCACCCATCTTATTATTTAGACTTCTGGCATTTGTGTACAAGCACTTTAAAAACTGGTCACTGTTTATCTGTCTGCTCTTCCCTGGTGTGTCAGATTCTTTATGTGAAAATTTCTCATCTGATCTGGCCCCTCCTTTATCCTTTTCCATCCTTTCCTGTCTAAAACCTAGAGAATCTCTAACGACAGACCCTCCTGTAAGAGAAGTCTCTATCCGATTCAAGTGCTCCTCTGCAGCAATCGGCTTTCCCCCATCTCTTAGTTTAAAAACTGCTCTGCAACCTTTTTAATGTTAAGTGCCAGCAGCCTGGTTCCACTTTGGTTTAGGTGGAGCCCATCCTTCCTGTATAGGCTCCCCCTATCCCAAAAGTTTCCCCAGTTCCTAATAAATCTGAACCCTTCCTCTCTACACCATCGTCTCATCCACGCATTGAGACTCTGAAGCTCTGCCTGCCTACCTGGCCCTGCGCGTGGAACTGGAAGCATTTCTGAGAAAGCCACCATAGAGGTCCTGGATTTCAACCTCTTTCCTAGCAACCTAAATTTGGCCTCCAGGACCTCTCTCCTACCCTTCCCTATGTCGTTGGTACCTACATGTACCACGACCACCGGCTCCTCCCCAGCACTACTCATAAGTCTATCTAGATGCCTCGATAGATCCGCAACCTTTGCACCAGGCAGGCAAGTCACCATACGGTTCTCCCGATCATCACAAACCCAGCTATCTATATTTCTTATGATCGAATCTCCCATTACTAACAGCTGCCGTTTCCTAATAATTGGAGTTCCCTCCCCTGGAGAGGTGACCTCTGTGCAAGGGGACACCCCACCGTCACCTGGAAGGAGGGTCCCAGCTGTGGGAAGGTTTCCCTCTGCTCCCGTTGACTGCTCTCCTTCCCGAGGCCTTTCATCCTCCCCAACAACACAGGGGCTGTCTGACCGGAGGTGGGACAAGCCTACGATGTCCCTGAAAGTCTCGTCAACATACCTCTCTGCCTCCCTTTGCTCCTCCAGTTCCGCCACCCTGGCCTCCAAAGCCCGTACACTGTCTCCGAGGGCCAGGAGCTCCTTGCACCGAATGCACACATACACCACCCGCCCATAGGGCAGATAGTCATACATGCTACATTGAGTGCAATAAACTGGATAGCCCCCACTCTTCTACTAAGATAAGAAAAGCTGCTTTAAATCAGAGGAAATTCCTTATCCGAGCAAAGGCACCTCATTGGCCAATTCCTTTGCCCTGCTCCACAGAAGGAAGCATAGAATGGTAGCAGCTAGCTCTGCCTGGCAGATGCTCCTAGATACCACCAATGCTAGAACCGCAGCATTTTCATCATCAGGGTACAGCACAAGAGCTATAGCTGTATTTGTAGCATGCATCATTTAGAATGGAAAAGGTTCTTTCCCAAGGTATAAAAATCAAGTGACCCAGTTCCATAATATTTTCCTGGTCAGACAAGGTTTCTACACTTGTAGTGGTATCATGTGGAGTTACTATTAGCCACCAATTTTATTCAGATTTGACGTGGAAGCAAACATTGGGAAAATAACGCAGCACAGGAATGGTTGGTTCAGTGAGGATTAGGTTTCCCCTTTGAAATTTTTTTTTTAAAAAAGGGGGCTGCTGGAGCTTACTTAGGTGCTTTTGCCATTTGAGAGCTACAGAATCTTACCCGGTTATAGAAGACAGGTTCTGTACACACAGAGGATCAGAACTGACAGACCGTGCCTTGGTTTACTCTAGTGCATCGGGACATATCACTGACTCCAAACTGTTTTGCCCCCATTGCCACATAAACCTCATTCAAAGTAACCAGAAGGCCAGTTAGACATAAACAGGCTTTATTAGTCTAGTATTTCAAAACGCTGGAGGGGGGGGGGGGGGGAGCAGGAGAATACTCCAGGGCTGGGAGAGAGGCCCTACGTTTACTTTAGTTCATATGAAATATATTGCACTGCCATCCTAGATTTCACTGGGTTTCTTAGCAGAAATGGGCAGTGCAAGTTAGGGTGCCTTCGCAGCCTTCCACTCTGATCTCTAAGTAACCTACAAAAACTCAGTTAGCTTGACGCAAACAGCAGTATTTAGCCTGCAACTATATAAAATGTGTCTGGACTGGTTAGGAGATGTTCGTGGCAGTAGACATTTCAAACAACTGATTGCAATAAGAGGAAACGGCCACAAATCTAACTTATGGACTATAATTTTACCAATGTTTAGCCAAGGGGCATTAAATTAACATTCAAGGATGTTAGATTTGGCCCATAGGTATTCTTTGAATGGAGCACAAGTTGGCTGTAAAAAGTAGAACTACTTAAAAATATTCCATTTCACTATAAAAGGGAACAGGCAGTTAGAACAAGCAGTCCTTCCACAATCAGGCAAAGCATAGGCAAAAAGCTACTCCAACCAAAACAAGAACCACAAGGTTATGGCATCAATTTAAATGTCCTCATTGTCATATTTAAAGTGAGCTCTGATTTTCTTGGATCACTCTTGCAAACTCTAGGACAATTTCTATTTTTGGACTGCCATGATAGTTTCAATACCATTTCTAGTTCAGTTAATTAATAGGTCATACATACCGTAAGCTGGCGCAGCTGGGCTGTACCCATAAGGTGCCCCATAGCCTACAATACAAACAGAACAAGCGTTTGGCTTTATTCCCCCCAGCATATGAAGAATCATACCAAAGGTTGCAAACTTAATAGACAGGGGCCATACACAAAACAGAAAATCCACTCCCGTGGAATTTAAAATACTTAAGCAGCATCTGGGTGTAATTGTTTCAGATTCTGGCTGCAAAAATAAGCCATTTTACACCTTTTTTGGAAGCTTCAGCAAAGAGGAGTGAAGTTCCACCTCTCTTTCTATTTTCCTGAATATTCTCTCTTGGTTGAAACTTTCCAGTCACTACTGTCACACTGCAAGAGTTGGCAAGGCCCACTTTACAGGCTCTCTTAATACAATACTGATATGACAATGCACAAAATAGTCATTGCCCTCAATTCTCCCAGTTAGGAAAAGAAAAACCTGGAGGCCTGTGGTAAAGGTCCAAATCATTAGCAGATATTTTTGGTGATTAAGAACACTGCCATTTGGTTTCTGCAGAGTCCAAACATATTTCACAGAAGACATCTGAATGGCTGGATAGTAAATAGGCACTGATGGAAGCTTAAAAAAATAAACCAAACCATCATAGGGATAAGAGGCATGCAAAGTTAGAGGATACATTCAGTTACTGAATAAAAAGGAATGGTGACAGCATTGTTCTTGGTTATTACTGCTTTCTGTTTCATTAAGACTCAGTATCATTTATGTCTGGTAAAGCTTTTTTTTAGGGAGTTAGGTGGGGTGACTGAAGAGGAAAAAGGTACGCAGGCCAAGAGAAATAAATGCTTAACAAGTATAATGGCTGGGAAATTAAACCTATTTCTGGAAGAATTCCATGCTGGCAAGGACTGTGTCTCTAGCAGGATACAATGTCTCAGAAATGACTCCTCAGGCAGAAAAGCAGTTTCAGAAACAATGTTCAAAGTCCATTAAAAATGAATTACTGGTTTTTAATATTTATGATTACATCAATATACAGGAACAATGAAGGCACCACATTGCTGACTGTGCCAGGAGGTAAATATATCCAACTACAGGGCTGCGCTATTAACATTTAGGGACTGATGAAGGGTGTAATTAGAGTTTATGCTATATCCTAAAAAACCTTGAGCACTAATGATCAGGGTTTTACTCTTCGGAAGCTAAGTGAATGTTGACCATTGAACTTTGGAGGCAGAGAGATCAGAGAATAAAATAAACTATACAGAAATGGAGGAGATTCTTCTCCCACTCCTGTACATTATCTTCTACAACAGTATGGTTCAACCTCCTCAGACTGGCAACACCTTATTCAAACTCAAATGTTCGTGATTCCATGCCATAAAATGAATAGTCATTAATGATAAGTCTATGTAATTTGTTTGCGTAGCTGGAGGGGTTTCACAGAGAATACCGGACCTTGAAGGATAACAGTAGTCAGGGAATGGAGGAGCAAGATTTTCTTTGCTTTAGATTTGTATGATTTTCAATGCCTCACAACCACCTGCTCCCCAGGTGTTGTGACCCACCAGGTCAGATACACTGTTTTAAATGAAGCAAAATATAGAGGAAACCCAGAAGTTGCTATGCACTTCATTGTCTCTGTAGCTACAGTTTTGTTTATTGTGGCTGCTAATTTGCCAATGGGAAATCAACACTAAAACAGCCTGACCAGCAATGCGAATTCTACGTGAAGGGACCCAAGAATAAATCGGAACCAAAAAGCCTTTTAATTTGGACCCACAGTTTTGCTGTTCAAAGCAACGCAGCCAACATTATAGAGCAGCTACATCAGCCAGAATATGAATGTGAATTTCCTTCCTTCATTTCTCCAGACATGACAGCTGTTAATAGGCACCTCTGCTCACAGCCCCAGACTGCACGTCTTCGAAAACTGCCAGCATAATCCCCACACTTCAGTACTCTAAAACACATTCCAAAACAGCAGCAAGTTCCATTCCAATAGCCGTTCCCCAAGAGGACTGAAGGGTCTTTCTTACTGTGAATCAGACGGCTCCTAAAGGAGAGTCATCAAGTGGCAAAGCACTTCTCGCAGGAAGCAATGTGCACAGGACAGTTTTAATTTTGCATGCACCAACAATACCCCTCTGCCCTTATTAAGGATAATCCTGTAACATTATCTAGAATGAGAAACTCTTGGTAAAGCCAATCATAATACTAACAGGCATCTTCCAGGAGACTTCACAACTGGGCACAGAGTTGTGGGAATCATGCCATGACAAGAGTTACGAGAAAGGCAGATATCAGAATTACAAAGTCTCAGGGAAAGAGCTGGAGCTGGAGCTATTTGCTCATCTTCCGTGCACAATAAACAGCAAGCGAGGTATGTTTCCAGCTCTAAAGACACTGACTTTTCCCTTTATTTAAACCCCCCTGGCTCTTCTCAAATGCTACAAAACTTAACAGGTGACCAGCATGGATGAGTCTGACCCACAGAGAGAACGGCAGTAGCCGTAGCTCCTTCATGGACAGCTAGGATTGACAGACCCTTAGTTATTAGCGCCATGACATACCTGGTGTTATGTATCCAGTAGCAGCGGCTGCCCCAACAAATGCCCCTCGTGTTAAAGCGCCCCGTCCTCTGCCTCGAGCTGCCTGGACTGCCGCAGACACAGCTGTATTTACAACTCCTTTAGTCTGTGCAGAATAATACAAATGGCATGATTCAGAACAGGATACACGAGGCAATCCATCCTAAAGCCAGCTAAGTGACCTGTAGGAATTCCCTCTAATGCTATCTTCAACCCCCCAGGCTTGTTGAAGGCAATGCACACTCGCAATTCCATTCTGAGGTGTAGCTCTGCAGAGCTGGGGATGTGTGAGCTCAAGTTTTCTCAATCTCCAGACTCCCCTTCCCTAGACAGAACGAATGGAGCCTGGGCAGCTGTGCCAATGGGCATCTCTGTTTCTCATTCAAACTCCACAGTAATCAGCTCCCTTCCTTAGCCTGAAAGCTCTTTGGGGTAGGGATGAGCTATCTTTTTGTCACATGTGTGATGTGACTGACCACTGATAGGGCACCCTACACTCTGCTCCCGATCTCCATCTCGCTTGCCTGTGGGGAGCTGCAGGGACATGGGGTCATTACTGCAAAGCTGGATTTGTTACATCAGAAACCCTTAACACTTTTTGAGAGTGAAGTGCCCAGGGAAGAGGAGGAGGATACATTGGCATTTTAATTGTAATATTTCCCTGTAACATATCAAGGGTGAAATTCCAGCCTTATTAACTTCAAGAGGACCAGGATTCTACCCCAAATGAAGCAAGAAAGTCTGGGTAAGATTTTTCAAAAATACAAACCTATCTTTATGTTCCTAAAGTCATTCTTTGTACAGCCCTAACACATTGAGGCCCTCATATCAGCTCAGGCCTCTCAGTGTGATTAACAAATTATAACAGAGTAATAAAAACAAAGGACAACACTTCCAATGGACCTTCTAAAAAACAACAGACTGAAGTCATGTGGTCCCTCCGCAGCTGCCATTGTCTAATGCTATCCCAGAGTGGTGCTTACATAGATAATGGTGCTAATTTCAAAAAATAGCTGAGGAGTCTTACCTGAGGGAGAATCTTCTTTTTCTTATTGTTGGCTGCATTAGGCCCAGAAAACAGTTTCTCAAGTGCTGCTAAAGCAGCGCTCGCTTTTGCCACCTTCTTATTTGGACCTGCACCTCTGAACTTCTGCCCATCTACTTCTACCTGAAGCCAAGAGGTTAATTTACAGCCAGTACTTTTCTTGGTGGGAACGACAACTCATATTTACAACCAGACCCCAGCTGGAATCATGAGCCGTTACTAACTTGTATTTCCTCCAATGAGTTCAAAGCACTCCACAATCAAGAATTAAACCCAGTAGCTCCATTTGATAAGTAGTGATCACTTGAACCACTAACCACTCCTGAAATGCAGCTGATTAACAGGACAGAAGTTAGGAATCCCGTATCAACTTGAAACTGAAGGGGGAATTTAAAGAGGTCAAATACATTTACCTGGGATGGAACTTGGCAAGGATTAACTCGCTGGCATTTGGGAAGGTTGCCATGAAGTCTGGTGCACAGCACCATAGTTTTATATCTCACCCAAAACTATACTTTTAAATGATGCCCAAACCCCACAACATTTTAGGGGCACCTACAGCCCTAATCAATCAGCTATGCACCCCCTTCATCGTCAAGAACCTGCATTATGGCTACCCTTTGGCTAAAGAGAGCTGCCGTATATTTTCTTTAGAGCCCATCAATGCTGATTCTACGTCAGCCCAAGAACCTGCTGCTGCAGAGCAAAATGAGCCAGAGATTGAATGGACTCCCTCTGTTGCATCCTTCCTAACCCCTGCTAGGCTGGCAACAAGAGGATCAAATCAGGGCACTCAGAGCTGGCAGGACCTATCCATGACGCACACCAGGTAGTGGTTTCGGTTACTCAGCTGCCCTCTCCCGATGTCATGGCAGGGATGTGATGTGTTTAGGGGCTTTCATAACCAAATCCTCCTTGCTGAATTCCCTATGGCAAGGAGGACATTCCCCTGCCATCTCCACAGTCATCCTGGCACTGGGAGCTACAGGAACCTGAAAAGGTTACCGCCCCTCTTGTGGAAGAGAACACACGGTAAGGCTCTGGAATAACAGTAAGGGGCAACAGAAAGCTACCAAGAAGACTGAAGCATTGTTAGCAAAGCCACCGGCAGATTTCCGAGCACTGCTTCACTCACCTCCATTACAAAGCGCTTATCATGGCTCCCACCTGTCTCAGAGATGAGCTCATACTTAAGACCTCTTCTTTTTTCATTTAGCTCCATCACTGGGTTTTTGCCACTTGCTGTGAGGATAGGGCCCTGAGTTCTTACCTACAGAGACAAGATCTATTAGAACCATAACAGCTCTGAATGGCAGACACAGCTAGGGCATGTCTGACTAGAACAGCTGCCCACCTGGACAGTCTGGCTGCCCACCTGGAAAACGCCAGTATTAATCATCTTCCTTTTGTGTTTCTGCAACGCGTCCTGACACATCCGCCTTAGCAGGCTCTCTAGGGACAGACCGGCAACAGAGACACGGCATTGTCAGAGCTTCAGCACAACCTGCTGCACCAGAACAGCAGATATGAAGCCCCTGCCCCCAAGGAAAGCTGAGGGATGAACCATTTAAAAAGTAAAATAAAATATTGCCATCCGCTCATTTCAGGCACAGCAGGCAGCTAGCCAGGCAGTCAGTGTCTCCATGCCAGTCGGAGTCACCTTCACAGCACAGCATGGAGCATCATGCTGCTGGCTGCCCTGGGAGCCTGGACTCAAAGGGCACCAGTCTGAAGGACAGACCATCAGTGTCAAGTTTCTTGAAGAATCCGAGAGGTAGCCATGTTAGTCTGGAATAGCAGAGGTAACAAAGAGTCCTGTGGCACCTTAAAGACTAACTAAAGTATTGAAGCATAAGCTTTCGTGGGCGAATACCCACTTCATTGGATGCAAGCGACAAAGTGCGTATTTAAAGTATTGAAGCATAAGCTTTCGTGGGCTAATACCCACTTTGTCACTTGCATCCGATGAAGTGGGTATTCGCCCACGAAAGCTTATGCTTCAATACTTTAGTTAGTCTTTAAGGTGCCACAGGACTCTTACCTATGTTTCTTGAAAGCAACTCTCTGCTACTAACCAGAGAAGGACTGGCTTTGCCAGCCCTGCACATCTCTATTGCCTCATCTAACCACCCCCCATGGCCCATCCAGTCTCTGACTGGGGAAGCCCAGGAGTGTAGGGCATGCATCACACTAGATAGAGATGTTCTCTTGGGTTAGAAATGCAGAGACAAAGAACCAGTACTCCAGTATAGCAGACTGCATTAGAGAGTCTGCTGTGCTGGCCATTTAGGGTCAGAGGAACATTTTATATAATGAGCAGCTTACCGCATCTTGGGGCTGATTGGGAGTCAAACTGAAATGCATTAAGGGGGCTTTTTTTTTTTTTTTTTTTTGCTTCTTGGTAACCGAAGGGGGGGGGGCATCAGTAGCAGAGTTTGAGACTGGCTTGGGAGTGTAACTTCAGTTTTACCCACCAGTCTTGGGAGTATCCGCTCTCCTTTTCTTTCAACTTGCCCCAACCTTGGCGTTTCCAGTGAGGGCTACGCTAGGCACCTCGCGTCACAATGATGATTAGAGCTACGAGTTGGTGACAGAAGTCCGGGATTCAGTGATTTTACATGTCCTCCATGACTTCAGCACGGGGGAGAGAAGCACCCACTCAGAGCCCCGGGTGGGAGATCTGGCTCCAGCCCCACACTACAGGGCTCGGGCTTCTGCGATTTATTGCCCACATCCTGTCCGTGACTTCCACTAAAAATAACTGACAAAATCTCAGTCTTTGTGATTATACATTGTCTGGCTCTAAGTTTGAAGTCACATTATCTAAATGGGTTAAGTTATGAAGAAATCCACATTTCAATGTACTGAAAAGTATAGAGCAAGCATATTACTTACATTTATACTTAAAGCAAAAAAGCATTTAGATTTGAAAGGAGCATTATACCTAAAAATAAGGCAAGAATCTCTATCTATTTATCTGCACAACCTCCTGAGTGTATCACAAAGATATCAGGTACAGCAATGAAAATTCAAATTAACGCTCTCGCTTCCAAGCTTAACACAAACACTCTTCTAGAATTCCTGGGGATAATTATGAAGAATGGTGGTACAAATGGAGATGGGGAGGGTGAAGAGGATAGAGTCTAAGGCTTGGGCTACATTGGGGAGGGGGGTTGACCTATGCACCTTAAGCTACACAAATAGCGTAGCTAAAGTCAGCGTATCTCAGGGTGCCTTACCTGGCCATCCACATGGCAACGAGTCGACCGCTGCCGCTCCCCCATCGACTCCGCTTCCGCCTCTTACAAAGGTGGAGTTCCGGAGTCGACAGGGAGCACACGCAGGAATCGATTTATCACATCTACAGTAGATGCTATAAATCAATCGCTGATAGATCAGTCACTGCTTGCCAATCCGGCAGGTAGCAAAAACGTACCCAAAGATTATATCTAGACCCGCAGCATGGCTGCGGCTGGCCAGGGACAGTGGACTCAGCTTGTGGGACTATAAACTTGCAGTGTAGGCACTTGCATCGGGCCCATTGGGTCTCAGAGCCTAAGCTCCAGTCTGAGCCCAGATATCTACACTGCAGCCCAAGCCCGAGTCAACTGACTTGGACTCCGAGACTCTGTGCTGCGGGTTTTTAATCACGGTACAGACACACCCGAAGAGAGAACTCTGAATTGCTTGGTTTGTCAGCTCATGACAACTCTGTAAATACTGGAAATGGTTTAAGAAAACATTTAATAACATACTGCAGACCCCTTGCAACTGGACTTTTGGAAACATTCAGCATAGACTGATCAAGTTAAGGTCCTTTGGTCTTTCAAGGAATACTACATTTCCCACAAATTCAGTGGGAAAACAGAAGCAAATTTTTTTCTTTAGAGTTCCTTCATTAGGCTAAAAGTCCCAGTTAAGCTAGCAGTACTTTAGACTGTAGCATTTTTCTAGTCCATTGAAAAGTACACATTTAAAGGCATGATAATGCCTTTCACATTATTTAAATGCATCCCTATTCATTGTGATACTTTTCTGCACTTCTATCAATCTATAGGTACTTTTAATATAAAAACAGCTCTCAACAATGAATGTTATAAAATAGAAACACATTACACTTGTTACTTATCTGTCTTACAAGTGTGCTAAAATTGAGGCCTCAGCATGCTAATGCACAGTAAGACTGTCTTACCTAGAGCTTACAGTCTAAATATGACAAGAGAGCGAGAAAGAAGGGATCTGCCCATGGTCTCACAGTCTGTGGCAGACATGGGAATTGAAACCAGATCTCTGTCCTCATGAAAAGCGCCTTGTCGCTGTGCGGTTTTCCGTGAATACCCACCTCTAAGGTAGAGGAGCTGTCAACTGTAGCATTTCCAGTATTATTGCTTGAGTTTGAAGAGACAGTCTCGTTTTTGCCTTCGGTGTCTGATTTTTCATCAGAGCTCACACACTCTATGTCTGCATCAAAGCCAGTTGGGTAGCCCATTGCTTGTAATACCTACACCAAACGACATTAAATGAGATGTGAAACCAGTTTAGGGTTTGGACATGAATACAAGGCTGATTATACAGCAGTAAAAAGGCCACACGCACTTCAGGAGGTAACTCACTTTGAAGTTCATTTTTCACCGAGTTAAAAACAGCAAAAAATCAAGTACTAATGGGAAAAAGGGTTCCAGCCTTCCTAAGCTACAAAATATAATTGAGTTTCCAGTGTCAAATGCACCAGCAGTTCATAAATACCATTTTCCAAACTGAGGCTCACATGTATAATATGGGATTAAAATTCAGCCTATAAAATTCAGGAGCTATATGCAAAGTACTTAACTATTCACAACTCCGGTTAGACCACATCCACTATGTAATGCTACTTGACAGCGTGACCAAGACATTCTGTTTTGCATCTTAAGTTCCTCTGAGCTCAGCATATACAAGTATGCAGAGCAAGCACAAAGCGTCTCATAGGAACCGAGGCACCAGGTAGCATCAAGCCCGACCTTAACCGCTCAGTGTCCAAGGTGGCAGCAAACGCAGGGGTTACCGCATGCCTGGGTTTTCCCAGACAGAACCTCTTTTGGAGCCAGCTTTCTTCTCTGTCCAGGCGAGATTTTCAAACAGGCAACATCCTGGGTTTTTGCACCGCTGACAGACTGCAGCTGGGAAAGACTCCCAATTGGTCCATTCCCCTGCCAGTTTTCGCTCACCCAGGCCCAAGCTCTTAGCCTTGGGGAAGGGATCCTGTAGGGAGATGCTGACCGATGACCGTCACTACATCCTGGGTTTGAGCCCTGGGTGCTGAGTGATGGCTGGGCCCTGCTATTGCGACAGAGAACACCACTGCCCCCCAGCTCCAGGTAGTACCCTTGCCACAGGTACACCTTCCAGCACCCCTAACTGTACTTCTCTCCCCCTGCAGGGCCCACTTCTTGGGAACCCGAAATATGGTAACCCCAAGCAAATGTTAACATGCAGCCTAAAGATAAAAATCTTGGCTAGAATGCAGCATGGATGGAATCTAGGACTAAAAAGGTCCCAGCTGCAGCTGCTCCAAGAACATGAGCTGACAAACAGAACCAAAGAGACACCTCCCTCTCCGTGCTGTAGGGGTGGCCTGATCTGAGGTGGGCATGTCAGTGAAGCAGTAAAGACGACCCAGGCTAATGGAGATGTAAGGAAGTAATTGGCTATTTTATCTGCACACGAATGTGAAGTACTTCAAACCTCCAGCACTGTCCCTATGCCGCTCACAACCAGCCGCTTTGTAGGAGAGAACCTGATTTTGTCACTGCCAAGTGCTTTTCCCAAGGGATCTCCAGAAGAGATGGGGCACGCTCTCCCGTCACGCACAATGACGCGGCAGGTCAGGCAGTTCTGTGACTGACTCCCTGATCTGCCTCTGCAGACGTGGTTCAGTGGGCACAAAATGTAGGTGTGAATTTACTGAGAGGGCAAGCTGAGACCCCACCCCCCCCAACGTTTGGTCTCAAACGCAAAGCTTACAGGGGACCTGGCATTGGCCACTGTCGGCAGACAGGATGCTGGGGCTGGATGGACCTTTGGTCTGATCCGATATGGCCATTCTTATGCCCACCGGTACCAAACACTAAACATGGAACTGGAAACAACATAAGCATTCCCCTCCAATTGAGGGGGACAGGTAGCTCCAGCCCCCTTTTCCCCACACCAGAGGTTGGCATGGGGCAGGTACCGCAGTTACAGACAGCTCCATTCTTGCCCCCCATTTGGGGATGCAATGCCATCACCTGCCTGTCAAAGGCAGCTGCAGATTTAGAGCTTTAAGAATCTAAACAGTGAACCCTAAAAATGGAAACATCCCAGTTTAGCCCCACAATCTCTTGGTGTGTGAGCGAGCCGCGCGTGGGCTGCCAGGGAGCAGCAGGGCTGGCCTGCCAGCTGGTCCTCAGCTTAAAAGAGGGTAGTTCCAAAGCACAGAGGGTGAGTGGGTAAATTTGGGGGAAATGGGGCTGTGGGAGGCTCTACAGAGGGACCCTGCGGGAGGAGAGGCAGAGATTAAGATTCTGCTATTCAAGGCAGAATTCTTAATGGTATTAAAAAAAGACAATTATTGGGGCAAAATGTAGGTGTGAGGACTATGGGATGGGAGGACACATTCAAAGCCACATCTCCTGCAGAATGATACATTCTATCAAATACTTTTGGGTGCTTTGAGCATGAAAGCAAAAGGGACAATGGGATTTTCAAACTTCAAAATCAAAGGAAAACGTAAAGCTGCCAGATGAACCTTCTGAAAAAGGAAGTTCACTCAAAATACATGAAAGGAAGCACAGATAATGACAGATGGGTTTGTTCTTGCAATTGCAGCTCTACGCACTCAGATTCTCATTTTGTTTTTGAAGTTTACAGACAACTTTTTCTCCTTTCTCAGCGATGCACTCAGGGAAGGTCTGATTCAGCAGAGCCTAATCTAGCTACGAATTTATATGGGGATGACTGTGGTGGCCATTTTTATTTACTAGATACCAACAGAAGTCTGTTTTACCAATTTCAGCTTTCTCCCATAGCGCCTCTGGAAAGGGGAACAACAGGGTATGGCTTGGGCTGCCTTGTACTGATGAACCATCTGGTAACAAATTGTGATTCATCCTCTAGTTACTGTAGCACCCATGTTGTGTTTGGAAATCACCTAGCACTCAAGATGGGATGGTCCCCGCTCCAAGGAGCTCACAACCCAAGGATAGCGACAGACCGGCAGAGGTGAGGGGAATGAGAACAGAAGGATGAACCATCATACTATTAACTAGCAAGGCGAACCAAGAAACAAAACATGGAACCCACCCACATGCACTCACAGACCTCTGGAGGCTTGGACAGCTCAGTTCACTTTTCCCTTCTTACCTAATTCACCATCGGATCTGGAAATACCAGAGCATTTTGAAAAGGCCCAAAATAGCAGGTTTGATCCACAGTGTCTCTCCCTAGAGGGTTTACCCATTGGTATTTCTGATCATATTCGTTCTGGGTTTCCCAGGATCTGGGGCTGGAATTATCAACTGAATTCATATTCAGCTCTCCACCTCAGCCTTACCTTCACTGCCACATGGAGCTTGGCCGTTTTCTTAGAAGGTCCTGATGCTTCATAGGTGGTACCATCAACATCTACAGACATTGTGAAGACTGGGGCGTGGACTGGACCCGACTGTGACAGAAGCTTATATTGAAGCCCTGGCCTGATTTGGTTCAGTCTCATCAGAGCATTCATGAGATCGATCGCTTTACTGTCTAGGACTGTTTTGGGAGAGGGTGGGAAGGAAAAAAAATGAAAAGAAACAGAGAAGAGAAACATTTTGCATTTCTAAAGCACCATCCATCTGAACAGTTAAGTGCGCTATATAAACATGATTGAATGAAGCCTCCAGCCATCCACTCCCCCAGTGGATCGTGACCATTACTACTCAATCCCTTTAGAGCTCAGAGCTTTCTACTAATCAGTCAGGTTCTTCTGGGCTGCTAGAATTTGATATTAAATTTCATAGATCATAGGGTACTGCGAGTGCTCCCTGCAGCCAGGGCCCATATAAAACTAGGCACCAGGAGCGATTTGTTCACAATAATCCAGAAAAAAATCCTGGTTTGCATATACAATAGAGGTGATCTGTCAATGAATCAGCACCTATCTCCTGTCCCAAATGTGGGATGGGAACAATCAGTTTTACATATTGTGAGATCTTGGTCTGAGGCTGCTTGAGACAACTCCCAGACATTACAAATACCTGAACTCTTTGGACAATTTAAGTTTTAATATCACCTGCTGGAGTAACCTCATCAGTGTCACGAGTCAGTCAGCCAGTCAAATGTGTGCAAAGATATTCAAACCACCTTTAAGGAGAGGAGTTTGAAGTTCTGAGCACAGTGAGATTGTGAACACACACACACTTTTCATTCCAGAGGCTCTTTCACATGCCATTCCTCACCAACACCAAGAAGTTTTTGTCAGCTCCTAGTATAACCAACAATGGCTCCTTGAAGCCAGAACAGATAAAAGCTGCACTTACTTTTTCTTAAATTGCGCTTCATCTTTTTATTTGGATCTTTATCATCCCCTAATCCATCTTCAAATGGTCTTTTCAGAGCAGAGGAGCCTGCACCTAAAAGATAGTTCTCTTTGAAATATGGATTTAATAGATAGTGGAAAACAAGGCAACAATCCCATAGCACCCATCTGATTACTTTCTGCTTTGATGTTAACCTTATAATTAATAATCACCTGTCAAGGGCTATATTTAAGAATTTATATTGCTACACAGAAAAAAGTGTTAGCTTATAAGTGATAGCAGAAGGTGATGTGGGGAATCCTTAAGTGTTCAGGGCTGCCTGCAGAGGTCCAAGTTTTGAACTTGGCAACATTAGCCAATCAGATCACATTTTCAAACCTCCACTTCCTTACCAGTTCAAATATCAATAGTAAGGCCTATAGACATTGTTACATGCATTCTAATCATGATTCTAAATATTTGGAAATCTCCATAACAGACTTAAGTCCAACAGTGGAAGTTTGATTTTAAAAGCTAACATTTTATGGGGAGCTGAAGTCAGAGATCCAGGAAAAACAAAATCGAACACCGACTTTGTATTTCAGCAAACTTCCATTTTTTGAAGGCAGTTTTGGCTCAGTAAATAAACCCCAATGCTCAGCGCAACGGAAGTCACTCTCTCTTTAGTACTGTATTTCATTTACATTATTTTATCTCTCACCAGGCTGCTAACATTTTAGACAAACAGTAGCGGGACCAAAACAAACCCGTCTTCCTCATTCAATCTCATTGTGTTTTTATTGATAAGCTAACGTCAGCTGAAATACACAACAGTTCTATCCAAATACAGCATGTCAATAATTCTCCTGAGCTCAGTATCTATCAGAAGGGGAAAATAAAGTGTCTCTACATCCATCATTTGCCATAATAGAAATAAAGTCCCTGTAATAGACAGTGTCACTGGATCAATGTTCTCACTTTAAAAATATATGGCTAGGACTGGCCTCACCATTATCAAGTGACAAGAAACTATTATTTCTGTAACCGTGCTCCAACTCCAAAGACATGATCTCCTAATTATAACATGGCCTGGATTGAGCAAATGGTCTAACAGGATGCATTAATCAGATCTGACTGAAGGAACTATGCTCACATAACCAGTGAAAGGGAAATGCCAAAGAGGGTGGAAAAGGGGAATCATTTTAAAAAATGCTTTAGAATTAATCTTTCATGTGGACTTTAGCAGCTTTAGGACAGGGAGCAAGTCCTCTGGCTTGTTCCACTCACCTTGATCCAAACTGCTTGTTCTAAAATCTCTGCTATCTAAACCTCCACAGCAGTGTTCTTCAGTTAGTGGCATGTGGGTCTCAACTGGCCCACAGGGTCCTTCTAGTTAGCCTGCTGGGTGTCAGCTGCTCTGTCCTGCTCCCTGCTAGGGGCTCTGCTGTAAGGACAGTCCTGCTACCTGGCTCATGGGCTCCAGCCCCTGAACTCCCCTGACAAGAAATCCCTTTCCCTCTCCAGCTGCACAGCATCCTCCACACCAGCAAGTGCCAGCCCAGGGGAGAGGCAGGTCAGCATGGGGACACTGCTGCTGGGACCAGATAGGAAGCACAGGAGCCAGAGTAAGAGGATCAGGGCCATCCTGGGTCAGAGTGGGAGCTAGGTAATAGGGCCATCCCTGCAGCTGGGTCTCCAGTTGGAAGCAAGAGGCAGGGATGGGACAGGCTTGGGGGTGGGGTCACCCCTTGTCCCCAGGTTACTCCGAGCTCCCCCACTGTCCCTCTTTTCCCCAGCTTCCTGCACTCAAGCAGTATTAAGGAGGCTCCTGTCTTCGGCAGCTATTCCCTTCTCCCCACCCTTGGGGAAACACTACTTATTCAGAGACTCAGGATTTTTGGTGAACTGAAATTTGAAGAAACAGACTTTACTTGTACAAGGCATGATTGCAAAAAGAGGAAAATTAACCACCCCTAATTGGACTAGCGCTCTGTGCCCCATTCCAAAAAAATCAGCTAACGTGCCACCTTCAGCACACGTGCCATCGGCTACTAATCCCTGCCAGCCAGGCAAAAAATTGACATGCTTTCACTAGATTGCAAACTCCGAAAGAGCCCTCTGGCCCACCAAGATTTGGGCAATGCCTTATTCGGCCTCCCAGAAAACCTAATTGAATATCACTGCACTAAGGGCATGTGCCATTTTAATACTGGTCAGAAAATACACTTAACATTCATTTCAGGGTCTAAGAGTGGGTGAGACAGATTGAGCTAGGAGGAAAAACAACATTGCCTGATGGGTATTTGGAATACCACTGGTTCAGACTATAGAAATCTACTTTCTTTGTGTAATATATAGTCCAAGGTGAAAACTGTTACAATACTGTGTTTAGAGTTTTATGGACTATTGTATTTTACTTTATCATTTTCTCTAAGGGATTTTTTTCAGTGAATCTGAGCAGGGACACTGACCTAATATTGCTCATTTTGGCTTGTCTAAAGGCTTTTGCTCCCCTAGCATAAGAGACATGCATTACTTTTACTCCCCAGGCCCCAAGGAGGACATACATCAGAAGAAAACCACACGCTATACTGCAGCGGTTATATTTTCCATGTTCCATTATTAAGCGACTAGGCTGCTGATAGATTTTCCTCTAATAGTATAATCGGGTTTTTTTAAAGAATCATTCTTCTGACACACACAGCACATAACCTAGAACGTCACCAAGCTACATTCCGAAGAGCCAGCTTAGCACTCCCGTTACATCCTGTTTGTGTTTTTAATGACTTTTGCCCAAGAGACAGGCTGCACTCACCTTCTTTGTCAGTCACCGACCAGGAATATTTCTGAAAGGATTTATTGGATGGGAGAGGGTCCATTTCGAGCACCTTATAGATCTGACCAAAGGCTGATAGCCTGAGCGCGTGCTAGGGAAGAACAGAAATGAGACATCACTGCAATGCTCTTCCCATTAAAACTCTAGACACAGGATCAGCATCTCACCTGCGAGGAAAGGGTTAATTCGAGCGAGAGGACAGAAACAGCCATTTCTGGGATACACTGTGGGAAATTCCCCTGTTCAGTGCACAGCGCAGGCTTTGGGCTGGCCCTCTCAAGGAGAAAATTTCATTCATAATAGAACTCCTATATTCTCAAAATCTTTATTTCATCCTTCCAGTGCAGGACATGAGAACAGCTGCCATGATTCTACTGTAAGAAAGACGCCGTCCTGAGCAAAGGGGTAAACTGACTGCAGTGAATGGGATGTTCTTCAGAGAAATGACATGGAGGTTCCTGGAAGCAGAGGTTTTCTACCTGAGCACTGTGTGTAATGGCTTCTTTTTGCTGCACTGTCATATAGGACAAAGCGTCTGTTGGCTCCCGCTCACAGGGATCATGCAGGCCAGGGCCCCCTACAAGGAGGAAAACAGACAGTTCAGAACATGTTCAACACCAACCAAAAGACTGCTGGAGTCAAGTGGAAGTCACAAGAGCTCAATTCTAACTCTCCGATGAGTGTGCAGAGCCCCCATCTATCTCAGTGGGGACTGAAAAAGCCTTAGGAACAAGCTAACACTATGATTTTACCCCCTAAATGAGATGGGCAGTTTAAATTGTTGTCAACACTGTACATGTAAGACAGAGGCACCAATGGCTAAGAATTGGCAGTGGAGTTTTAAGACCTGAGTGAGCTACTGATTGCAAAACACTGATATACACGAATTGAGTATCCAGCCTATGGTCTCTTTAACTCCCCCATAGTCATTCTGTTGTGAACACCCCCTCCAGAAGGCACTGTAACACCACAGCATAGGGACATTACAACTATTAATAGGGACAACATATATTTTATGTTAACCCTGGAGCTTCCCACTGTATTTCTAACAATCCACATCAATGCTAAGTCCTGCTTGCTGCTCCTAAGAGGCACTTTAAAACAGGCAGGACTAGAAAACATGTACATTTCAAAACAGAGGAATGATCCATCTTTGGGGTGTCTGAATTTATTCTGGGCTCTTACCAGGAAGCAGAATTCCAGATGCCAAACACTCCATCACTCGTCTTAAGGCCTCGCCAGCGCCCAAGGGTCTATTACAAGTACCTATAGATTTTTCACATATAAGCTCTAGTGGCTAAAAGACATTAAATCAGAATTAGTACGGGTGCCAGAGCGTGGCTGCAGTTAAACACGAGAAGTCATTTCAAATGGGGACGAGGCGCTGCTCCTAGTGACCCCGGGGTGTTCATTAGCCTGTGGATTTCTACAGTGCACAGCTTTTCCCAGCAGGAGGGTACCACCAACTTCACTGCCTCAGCTTCCACTGGTCTCACAGCTTCCAAGGTTACACCTGCACTGGCCAAGGCAGTGAGATTTTTTTAAAGTGTCAATTTCTATAGCAAGGGGTGGATTCCACAGACCACACGAGGCCCTGCCGACACTGTGTCCATCGCCATGGGTTCCAGGCATGCAGAGTTACTGAAATGGACACTAGCCGCCCCTCTCCCGCCTCAGTTCCACAGGCATTTTTTAAAACAAAAGATTGTTTTAGTGGGTGTGATGAGGGAAAGGGAAGCAGGGAGCTGAGTTTCACGTGCCCACTCTACAGCCCTCATAAGACAGGGTGACCATTTACTGAAGGTCTGACTTTTCTAGTTGCCATCTGACCCTTGTTCCACACTTACCCATCCTTTTAGCGGTGCCCATGTGGGGACTCTGTTGCACAAATCACGCAGAATACGTAGAACAATTACACATGATTTTAGTCCATTTGCCCTGGCCTAAAACAAACAAAATGGTTCCAATACAACTGTTGAAATCCAGCCTTCAATTTTGCTTTTTAAACGTACAGAGTCCTGGAATAAGTTCTTTAACATGATTACTAATTAGCACTTAATCAGTTTCATGCAAAACAAAAAAGTTACATAAAAGCAAAATACTGCGTTTTATAGAAAGGCAGGCTTAACAGCAAAAAGCAGCATAATGTTAAAATTGCTTTTGTAGCCTCATGACAACTATAGACCAGTTGGCTAGCTACCTAGCGTCGTCGCTTTTACAGAACAGCACTCAGAATTCGACATTCTAGACTGGCACTCTAGAGGGGCTAGACAGAAATTTTAAAAGGCATTAAAATTAAAAGTGTCTCAAATTAAACCTCATAAGGCTACAATAACAACAAGATAAGAACAAATAGCCAACCTGAAACCATTTGGCGTGCCGCAGAGAGGCCAAGGCCTCCAGGCATTTCTGCCTGTCCAATAAGTCCGGAGGATCTTTCATCGCAACATTATCTACTGGTAAAATGGGATAAAAAGAGACAGATACAATTTGACCAAGGGGTTTCTGTCACAGTACATAAAGAGTGGCAGCATCTCAATGAGCTAATAAGACTCCCAGAAAAAATAATTTTTTTAAGTGCACTGTGTTATTTAATTCAAACAAGCCATTAAAAAGGTAGTAAATGTGCACATGTGCAACAGAAGCAAAAGGCATTCACCCTTTATACAAAATTGATGGCCACTGCTACAGACAATCTGGGATCTTATTAAAAATGTAGAACACATTTCAGGGCAGAAAATAGCTATGTAGCACTTTTCCTTCTTTCGTTCCTCCCTCCCGTTTGTGGTTTTATTCCAGGTGCATAAAATCAGCACAGAATTACTAACTGACAGCAACCTTCTCAACAAGGGGAAGATTTTCTTGAAAGAGAAAGTTTGCCTCAGAGGCAGGAAGCATTAAAGAATGATTTAGAGGCGCCTTTGGGGAATTTGAAGATACTTCCAGTTCAGCTTTGTTAATTGCTGTGGCTTTGATAGTGGAGAAAGTGTATTTCTCTTCAATATTAACCCCAATATAAATGAACTGGAGAGAAATAGTACTTGTGTTAATGTGCACTTTCCATTTTGCTACACAAGTTCTTTCACTCTGACTGTAGTGTTTTGTGTAACCAGGTAACGAATGAAAGCAGCAAAGAAGTTTTTAAACTTCTAGATCCTGTTAACAATTTCAAGATTTTTTTTCTTTCATAAAATACTTCTCTTCCCAACAGCAACAGAAGTTGTCTAAACAAACTAAAGTAGGAGTTGAGACACAGAAGACTGAAATCTTCGAAGTCTACATACCCCCCCCCCTCTTTTTTAATACCAAGTACTTCTAGCAATCACATCTAGTTTCTCTCATTTTTTAAAAGGAACAAATTATTAAAACCCTGGTTCTGTAAACCCACAAAGCCCATGCCTAACTTCATTCATGTGATTATACTACCTCATGAGTAAGCAGAATTACACATATCTCTGTAGGATCAAGGGCTAATTTAGTCAATAGCATTTAGTTGACATAAGAGCACATATTGGGAACTAAACCAACCCATAGTTCAAAATAACTCTGTTTTCACAGGCTATGCTGCACTGTATTGCTATTTTAATATTAAAACGGCCTCGCTTCCTATGCTGCTGGCTTTGCTCTGTAGCCATTACGTCATGATGGATAAAAGGTAATGAAAAACAAGAGTGTAAAGCTCAACAGAAACAGAGACATCTTGTCTGATAGCTTGTGGGTTTCGTTTGCATCGGTTGGCTCTACTCCCAGTGAAGGATTGAAGTGCTATATGCTTATTTTCTGACCCTGATGAACTTCGCAGCAGATATTTGCATTGTTTCTTGTTACCCCCGTCAACATAATTGCATCACTAAAATTCATCTCCACTCCTGTCCTCCCAATCCGAGCTGCAAAGTCTTTATATGGGATTAGCAGGTATTTGTTTAAAAGCACAAAAGGTCACACTTTGCATCATATCACTTTGGAATTTAAGACTTTTACTTTCAAATTTCCTCTGCATCTTCATTTACCAGAAGAAAATTGTGTTTTATGGTTACAAAAGTGCAACATTTGCTCCAAATCTTTCTGTAACAAAGCCCTTTGGGGACAATATAAACATCTGCTTAAAGCTTAAACAGCTACTGTCAATGAGTGATTAGAATCTTCTTTAAAAGTTAGAAATAGCAAAGGTTGACTGACTGCAAAACTGTTCAATTTTAGCAATTAAGGTGAATTTTCAAGTCATTAAGTCCTATTTCAAACTGAGATTGTACAATATTTTGCTAGAGTATGTTACAACTGCTGATGAAGCAAACTAAATTTTACCACTAACTTATAAACCAGAGCATGGTGTATTGTCTATTACTATACCGGTGACTAAAGAGGCTTCACTGTAACTCAACATAAATACAACAGCCTACTTTTGCAGTAGCATATTGATGCTCATTAGAAGTTATTTAGAGAGGCCAGAGTCACTGATGCCTTTGAAAATAGTGCATTCATTACATTAACCCTTGAGTTTCCAGAGCAGCTTTTGCAGATGTTGCAGGCAGTCAACATTTGGGTGCAAGATTCCGTTAAACAGAAAGATGGAGAGAACAGGCAGTGAAGAGGGGTGAGCGACTTGCAGCAGACTCCCTTTTGACATCCTCATTAGAATGGCATGTTTCTTCATGCTCTGCTAGTCAGGAAAGTGAGACCCAATCAAAGTTTTCAAACATGGACGAGGAGCTTTCGGCTTTTCCTTTTTTAGTTCTAAAAATGACACTCAGCACTGAGGAGTTTGTTAAAAAATAAAAACCAGCCATTAACTCAGAGCCTGCAACACATGCAGAACGATCCCTTCAATAATCTCCCCGGCCAACGTCATTCGTTTAGAGCTACCATGGCTACTTTCTGAAGAGGAGGCAAATCTGTGGCTTGCTCTGCAGGTCCTTTGAGGGCACTTGTGGACACCAAAAACATCAATGATTCTCTCTGCTCACCGAGGTCCTGGGTGTCAGACTCATGATGAAGCAGTTGCTCAAGTTACTGAACTCGGTTATTTTCAGCACCATTTGGGTGGCAAAGTTACCTCTTGTTTTGAATGTACATGTTCAGTAACTGAGAAAGCCTAATTCACAGAGATCCTGTTCTTTGGTGGACACGAGTGATATTAAACTTGCCGAGAACATAAATTTCACTCTGATACAGAATGCACCAGATTCAAAACATTTGACCTCTCCATTAACAAGGAGAACACAGAGCTTGTACAATGGCTCCAAGGGGATCGCTGGGAAAGAATAGTGAAATGCACACACACTGGTCTGATATTTGTTTTTACTACTGAGCAGTAAAAACATATAGAACAAACACCACATTTTAAGCATTAACACCTCCCCCCCAAAAGAGGGGGAGACTAAAGAGAAACCCAGGAATGTTTGTTCTCTGCATTCTGACATCAGGGCATGAAGGTACACGCGACATTCCTACAGAACAAATGGAAGCACTGAAAGAATTCCATTGCACCTAACCTTGCTTATTTGGTTAGAGGGTAGATTAGTGACTGTCATCAAACCATACTTCTGGAAATCTTGGTCAGTTTCCTGCAGCCTTTCCCCCAGCCTCTTAGCATACTACTAGTCAGTTACCAACAAAGGAACAAACAAACGCAGCAGCTGGAATAGAATGGCTCATCCTACTAGCAAGATGAAAAGCAAATTATGAAGAACTTGAAAAGCTTTTCTATCAGAAAAAAAATAAATAAGAAAAGCGAGAAATAGTTTTTAAAATGGTCTAAGAAATACACTTGTATTTGGCTGGCTTTGTCCAGGAGCATCAAAAGAAGTGTTGCAATATTTTCCCTTTATATTAAAATTACTTTCCTGAACAGTTTTTAAAAATATTTCCTCTTGATATTAGATTTGAAACGTTATTCACTTAGTAAATCTAAAATGGCTCCAAGTAACTAGAAGTGATTATAGACAGTTGAAAATTTTTCACTCCCCCCTCCCTATCCCTGAGCTCGTTACTTAATACGGTAAGAAAAAATATTTGATTAATGAAGGGGAATATTACAAGTTTTCTTTGTTCAGATAAACTAGGGAGTGAACGTCAGAAACTGAAGCCAAGTACAAAAGAATCTGGACTTCAGAACCAGGTGTGTTAACCAGTTTATAATCATCAGTTTTATGGTAAGGGTGGATTTAACAGCTCTTATTACTAGCACTATCACAAATTTGCAGAGACTATCTTTATACTTAAAAGATGAACTGCAAGGTTTTTGAACAATGTTTTAAAAAATATTTTAAGATCCTAAATCAGTAACAAAACAAGAAATATATTAAAACAAGAAAACATGAAAATTTATGTCCTTACTAGCAAAAATACCCGGCGTTGCTCGGGGTATTTGCAATTGGAAACTGGGATGTAAAAAGACTACCATGTTTTTTATTAATACAAATTTTGTTCAGACGTCTCAGCGTTGCTCGGGTCCGTTGGAGGGGGGAGGGGGGAGAGAGCTGAGCGAGTGCGGGGTCCGTTGGAGGGGGGTATTATGACATCATAACTGTCACAGAGAACAGCAGGTGTTAACCTGCTGCCCACCTGATGTGAATGGGCTTTAAAGAATTTCACCCCTGGGGGACGTCAGAGGTGAGATTTGAAAAATTTTCGACTCTTACCCTGATTCGGACCCTAAAGCCTATAACTACCAAATTTCAAGTCTCTAGCTCAAACGGTGTGGAAGGAGTAAGGCAGCATACATACACGCACGCATACACCATTTGACTTTTATATATATAGATTCTGCTTAGCAGACGAGTCCCAAATTAATGAAGTCCAGGTTTCTATTCCAGCAGATGAAGGCACCGTTCCCCCCTGAAAGGGATCACGCAGGAAGAAACATTTGTGCAAAACTGCTTGCACATAGTGATGTTAAAAATACCTTCCCATAAATTTGTGTGCTCGGTCTCATGAGTGTGTTTCTGTTGCAATGGAAACAAACCTCAACTCAGCACTTGCCGAGAAGTTGAAGAAAATGTGCAGTAGTCTGCAAATATCTGGCTTTTGTTTCAAAGAAAAAAATTGTGTTTTTGAACAAGAGCCCCATTAGTGAGTTGGGAATCCTGGGACATTTTTATTAACAAATCTTTGCTATTCATCTTTATTGCAAGATTCTTGCACTTCCAACTGCTGCCTAAGTGCTGTATTTCACTTGAAAAATCAATCCTTCCTGCCCTCTCCCCACAAAAAGAAGAGAAACTGACCAACATTTCTCAGGGTACCGGTATTTCATGTGGGAAGGGGGAATAAGCAAAGGGACTTGTGGCAAGTCTAGAAATGGGAAAAGAGCAACAGGGAGTTCCCTAGCCCACATGGGTCCAGCTGCCTCAGTTGTCATGACAGAGAGTGGCCAGTTGGTCAAAGGTCTGACATCATCCATTGGAAAGTTTCTAAGCATAGGTTTGGGAAGCGGAAGCAGAAATTATTGACAAGAAGATTACAATAAAACAAAACATGGCTTCATTCGTGCTGTGTGTTACTCTTGGTTTCTTTCCCGTCTCGCAGACGTTAAGAGTTTCTTGTGGCTAAGTTGCAAGTCCCCAGCAGAGAGGGACGAATGGATGGGGAGGAATTAGGATGCATAATTTTCCAAATATATTTTTACATTCAGAACAGTAAGTACAATATTAACTTCAGCAGTGAAGTGCTGTATTTTAGCTTTAACTCCAATTGTATCCTAGTTAGGAAATTCTTACCTTAAAGATAGAAACACACATACACTTCAATATTTAGCAAAATCTGTGTGTCAAGAAGAGACACAGTTTTGTAGGAACGGCATTTTAAAAGAGCAATTTTATACAATAGGAATAATTTTATGAACCAGTCCAATTTGATTTAATTTAAAAACAGGACCGTGCAGGCACTGCTTAATTAACTAATAACTAGTTCTCTTTCTTTCAGACAAGATCTAATTGGTGTCTGAGTCAAGGCTATAATAATGCTGTCTCTGCACAACAAATGGAATTTTACATATACTTCTGCGAAAATTAAATGGTTGCTGACTGTTTAAAGAACAATCATTGTAACCTATCAAGGTGAGCCAAGCTAGTGATGATACACAGTATACAATAAAAATGAGACCTCACTCCCTAACGAACCCTATGCTTCACGATCGGAAAGCATTTGGGAGACAACTCTGAGGGAAGCAGAAAAGCGCCCCTATATACCTCCGTCCTTCTTCTCTGTTTCCTCACGAATGAGAGGGGATGTGAGTATCACCTTCAGTGTTAAGGTGGGCTCCTTTGTGTTCTGAATAAGAATAGCTGCCTCATTCACACACTGCTCCACGTGGTACTTCTCTTCTGTAAGTTTCTGAAAGGCATCAAGAAGTATTTTCAAAAATCCCCAATCAACCATGGTAAAGGCAGCATCTCCTAAAGAAACACTGGCCCCTTGCAGATGATCCCTGACCTTGCAATGTTATAATACAGAGGTTCTGCCAGGCACTGCCCCCTCCTCCCTCAGCTAAGAGTTGATAAGTTGTAAATAATTTTTTAAAAGGCAAACAGCTGTTCACCAGAAAATGCTAAATGATGGCAGCATAAATGTGCTCCAGTGTCCCACTCATTGTGCAGACAGTGATCAGTCATCTTCTGAAACTGCCAAAGGGTGAATCACTTGCCAACAATTGTATCTCTTACAGTAGCTAACTCTCGGCAATGCTGCCTCTAAATGCAAAACCCCTGGCAGCCTACCACCATCCTGACAATGAGCAGCGGAGGCAAGCAAATAAATGGCTTCAGGCCTACCAGCTGATCTGTCTGGACAAGACCTCGGCACCTGCATGGAGTCCCACTGGCTTCAACGGGACTCGGTAGGAGCTGGGATCCATCTACACGGACCAGCTTGGAGAACTGGAACCATAGACAGCTGAGAGAGTTTCCCTTTTTAACCACCACATCTTTACAAACAGGGAGATAAATCTAGGGCACTTACTTACTCCAGAAAAAACCTGTTACAGGCAAGTAACATACCCTCTCCACTACTCTACATGGCCCCACCAGGCCCCAGCTATGGAGATGGCTGTGTCTGCAGAGTAGGACTTTTTCTCCATATAACCTAAACACTTGTGTGCAAACAAATGAACAATGGGAAGTAGAGCTCACAAGAATGCTGTAGGTGGAAATAAACATGAGACATGAAAGCAAACCAGGAAGGAGGGAGCACAAGTTTCATCACCTAGTTTAGAAAGAGCTACTTGCAAGGGGTATTTGTTGGGGCACAGTCTCTAGGAAATAGGGCATGCCACGAGCTTCAGGCTGGACTAATTATTCAGGCCCAGGGATGTGTCAAAGGGGGGTCCCTTAATAAGAGGTGGTACTGGCTGCATCTGGTCACAGGATGCATTTTTACACACCAAAACAAAAAGGTACAAATTATAACTAAGTACGTTGTCTCAAGGGTTCATCGTGATCTGGGACCACTGACCGCTCGGAATGGCCTCGTTAAGGGTACGATTCCGTGACTTTACCGGATCTCCCTGACTTCTTCAGTTTCAGCTGCTAAAGCTGGGGCTGGAGCCAGAACTGTGCACCCCCTCCCTGCAGCTGGAACCGAAGCTGGGGCTGTGTGTTCCTCATCCTCGTGACTGCGGCCGGGGCGGTGCATTCCTGCCTCTCCCATTCCTGTAGCCGGGCTGGAACCGGGGCTGTGCGTCCCCCTCACCTGCCAATCACCCCTGTAGCTGGGGTTGGAGTCAGGACTGTGCACCCCCGGTTGTGGGGCTCCAGCTGTCATTTGTTCCCCCCAGCCCTGCCCCACTTGGTTATTTTTAATCAAGTCACAGACAGGTTACAGGCTGCCATGAATTTCTGTTTACTGCCCGCAACCCATTGAGGGCTTTTACTGAAAATAACTATGACGAACTCTGAACCTTACCTATTGTCACTTCAGAATCACAGGGGAGTTTAGACTGAACACAGAGCTGGGGGACAAAGCTTCTGTAATGGGGAAGTTCAACACACTGAAAACACACAGAGTGAGCCAGGTTGACATGCTCAGGGGAAGGGAGATCTAAGACCCCGTTTCGTTTCTGTGTTGGGAGAGAGAGCAGGGAGAGTCCAGATGGGTGAATTCTCCAACAGGAAGGTTAGCTGGAGGGCACAGCAGGACTGACGTCAGGAACAAGGACTAGGAAAGAAGACTGAGTAGAGTCTTTCTACTCATCAGGTTAAGGTATCACAAGCTCTAGCCGCTGTCCTAGATTCTAAGTACAGTCTTTGCTCAATGTACCTTTACCACTTGTATTTTTCTTGGTATCAAATTAATTTCAGTTTTTCCACAGTGCAGCTTTTAGCTGAATGTGTCTTGCGGTGCTATCAAACAGAGCTGGAAAACTACCCAAATTAACTTACCTGAATTTGGATTGGGAGATTGTCTTTGACTGTATATAATAAGGTCTTTGTGGGTTTTTCTTTGCACATGAGAACCAGCTCCAAATCCATATCATCCTTTATCAGCAAGCCCTTTGCAACCAAACCAATTCTCATCACACCACATAAGGTCCGACCACCTTGATCCCTGAAAATGAAACAGGTCTGAATAATTACAGTGGTATTTACACACTTAACCCACCATCATCACCATCCTATTGTAGCCAGGGAATAGAGACTGATGGAAACAATTCCAGCATTTCTGCCACACATCAGTGACAGGATCATGAAAAGCACTGACTGCTTTTCTGCAGGTAGCCAACAGGAAAATGATGGAAACGAATGTGAACTTGAATGGAACGCTTCTGTAGTCGCAGAATTGTGAATCAAAGGTTTGGATAAAGTTATGAAGCTCCAAGCAGTTCTGTGCCTAACTGCAGGAGGAGGAGAGCACACATGAGCCTGGGGTCAGAGCAGCTCTTAGAAGCCCAAGACCCATTTTCAAAAGTGACTTGGACACTTAGGAGCCTAAGCACCATTGTCTTTCAAGGAGACATCTGCTCCTCAGAGCCCCTGCATGCCTGACAGAAGAGGCTTCTTTTAAAAATATTTTTCAAAGCTTGCAACTTCAAAATATTGTGCAAACCATTTCTGTAGCTTTTGTGAATACTGCAAACACTAGATACTTTAGGAAGACTCCCCATTTCAAGCAATCTTCCCTGTAGGAGCCCTTCAAAACTCCTCACCACTGAAAGCTCGAAGAAACAGAGTTTGGGGAATCAGACAAACGTTCTCCTGGTTTTCTTTGGAGACTCAAGAGCCATAATAAATGTCATAGGTTTCAAAGCAAGATAAACGACACTTCAGCTTTGAGTGCCGCCAACAGAAAAACGTCACAAGCAATTGAGCAGCCCAAGAGTGCACAAACCAGCAGGAATCCGCAGAAAACAGAAGAGGAGCACTCACACCTCCTGACATTCACAGGCAGGCACTCCAGAGAGATGTAGCACTAGCTAGTGGCATATCACTGTGCGCCACACCCCTGGGGAAGAGTTGTAAGCATTGGAGTGGTGAAAACACTCAGCTAGAGAGGCAGCTGTGCAGTGAGTGGCTCATGAACTTCACACCGGGAGGATCTGATCAGACACACTCGGAGATCCGGGATCATATAATGCACCCTGAGCGCTCTCATACGTCTATCTTCACCTACATGGGCACAACTGGATATACTTGAAAGGGATAGGCAAGGACGGTCTCCTATTACCGATACAGAGCAGAGAGAGACGGAGTGGGAAGGAAGGAGGCAGAGAGAGGAAAGTGACACTCTCAAGGTCACACCAGATGGTCAGCAACAGAGCTGGGTCTCCTGACTCCCACTGCAGGGCACCAGTTATTAGCCCATGCCATGGAGGTGGTAAATCCCTTTCACTTGCTCGTTCTACAAAATTAGCCAGATGCTGCAACATTTGGCTGCTAATCTGGCAGGGAAGCATAATTCTTTTTAAAATGTTTTGTGAATGACCATCTTACTATTTTGCAGGGTGGGATGGGGTTAACTTGGATTATTTCTTTTATCCTTGTCAACCTGCATGGGAATTTCTAAAATAATCTATCACATACTAAAAAACAGTATTTCCACTGATGAGTTTCAAAGTTCACAGGAACATTTGTTTTCACAAAGCCTAAGCTGACCAGACAGCATTTGTTTAATACGAGATGACGGCAAACACCTGCCTCTGGAGCAGGAGGAATGTTTTGCACAGCATGCTGAAGATGCAAACTGCACTGTGAATATTTACAATGAATAATCATCAGGTTGCTTGTTTTAGTGTACACTTTTCCCCACTGCAATCTGCTAAACTTGGCCAAGAAGTCCCAGAGCCAGCGTTGTGTCACAGTTTGTCAAACCCTGGCTAAAGGGTGGGTTTCAGAGCTGCCCCTGGATTCTTGTGCCTAGACTAGTGGAAAAGAGACCTGCTGCAGCTGAGATTTCTTTATTGTAAAGGAAAGGCGTTCAGGCAAGCCCAACTGTCCGGACATGCCCACGTTTGTCCCACACAGAGCTCGTGCTGGCAGCCAGCTAGTCACCATGTCATGGAGGCAGGCAGCATGAAGGAGAAATGGCATCAGTGAGATAGAAGGGGAGATTCACGCCACTAGCAGCCTGGATTATTCTTTGTCCTCGTTTCCATCACAGTTTTGTCCTGCTTTGCTGTTTGTAAGAATTCTTCCAATCACCACGTTCCCTCCTCTGCAGGGAATTCTCCATCCCTTTAAGGCCAGCAGGCAACACTCGCTGATCTGTCCAAGCGGCTGGCATTGATACAAAATTCTACAGAAAGTGCTCTCGACTTTTGCTTTATAAAAACCAGCTGGGGAGAGGGGGAAGGAAGAGAAATAGCCCAAACCCCTCCATGTCTCCGCTTTGACACTTGACACCTGCTATTCTCCAGCCAGCTGACTTTTTATCAGAGCATCTGTAGACAGAAGATTTATTAGAGAGTGGACCTGGGCACTTACAAAAATGCACTCTAAATTTAGAGCTCAGCAAGATCATAAAACATCCTGCACACAGAATCATGAAATTTAAGTCCGGCTGTTTGATTATGCCAACCACACTTAATACAAGCCACAGAGTGACCAGACAGCAAATGTGAAAAATCAGGACGGGGAGTGAGGGGGGAGGAGGAGGAGGAGAAATAGGAGCCTGTAAGAGAGAAAGACCCAAAAATCAGGACTGTCCCTATAAAATCGGAACATTTGGTCAACCTAGCAAACCAAGACTTTCACCAAAACCATTTAAAAACCATTCTGCACTTATTTTATCCATGGCAGAAAGAAAAGTAAAATTCTGCCAATAACACTTGAAAATTACAAACAATGTGCACAGCATCCCACCTAAAGAGTCAGAGAAGTCAAGAAAGTCCACCGCTCAGCAGAAAACGGACACTAATTATCTTCCACAGAAGATGACACAGCTTAACTGCCCATCTCCAGGGAAGTAGCCTATCAATCTGCTGCTATTATTCCATGGAGTCCGCACAATCCCACGCCCTTATTTATCAGTTAATTTATGTAAAAAAAAGTCATGAAATTTAAATATTTTGCCATTTCTATTCTCCACATACATTTTGCACCAAAAAGTGACAAGCACAAGAATGCTGAGAAGATCAGAAATGGATCTGAGAAATATTTATTAGTCAAAAAAGGGTGTTCAGAAAACAGGCAACTAAATTGCAGGCCCATTTGTGGGGAGTCTGCTTTTCTCAGAACATTATGCGCTGACCTGGATAATGGTTAGTGCATCTCAGTCAGCTCACTGTAGTCTGTTTATATGGTGTCCCTGCTAGCAGGGCTTCTCTGAAATCTCACTCTGAGTAAGCAGATTTCTTCCCAGAGATCCCAAGTTCTTTAAATGTGCATAGGACAGAATCAAGCAAATCCAGACAAAGGAGAAACTTCTGACTAGCAATGATGGTGCACGAGGGACTTTCTACCATTTCAGCATGTTTGTTGGGATTTTTAAGCAGATTGTGGGAGCTCTCGCATACAGAGCTTTCCTCAACTAGTATGGAACATTTCTTGTTTCTAAACTGGAGCTTGTCTGACTAGTAGGGAAAACTGAGCTTTGTTTTCCAGGTCCCTCACTCTTACAGTGACACTTTACTTGAAACCTGGAAATAACTAACGAATATGTTACTGTTACCAGCACACTAGGGAATGGTCAGATTGAGGATTTGCTAATGCACATCAGGGTTCGTTATGGCAATTATTATGGCAGATTGGTAATCACTGCTTCCTTCACATTGAACCAGTAAATGAAATCTTCAGGCCAGATAAACGAATACAGCAGCACTTAAGGATACGGTCTTGCTGACTCAAATCCAAATGTCTGCCCCCTTCACCACATACTGAGAAGTACCTTACTCCAGAATTAGTCCTCCTGGATTTCAATGAGATTACTGACAGTGTAAAGTGATATTCACCACAAGGGCAGGTAGCAGAATAATAAATATATTATCTAGTGTGGAGTACTAACACTTTACCATGTGAGAATTACCCAATATATTTACCCGGGACCTTCCACAACAGTAAGAGATTTCAGAGAACATAGCAGATCGGCATGGATCACAGAGACCTTTCCACACCAATCTTAAAACCAGATCAGAACCCAATGTGCAAAACTCACCCAGCAACAACCTACCACTTGTAGCAAGGAAAGTTAGAGGTAAAATCCAGGAACCAGCTCTCAGACCATGTTATGTTAACGAGCCAATCAGATTATGTCCCAAGAAGGTCATTATTCTAGTATAGTCTGATGAGAGCACAGAACTGGAAGTCAAGTCCTGATTTGCTACGTGGCTTTGGATAAATCAGCCTCTCTGTGCCTCAGTTCCCTCATCTCTAAACTGGCCATAATACTTACCTGGCTCAGAGTGTAAAGCTCGGTTATCTGTACAGCACTAGAGAGCCAAGGATATCCAAGTTAGAGACCTTTATCCATAAAAGCCTGAAAAGGGGCCAGTTGTTCCAGCAGTTTCCTAAATTGTTGGGAGTTAAACTAGAAGAGTAAAATCTGGCCCCATGTCAGGGAATAGAAAGATGCGCAGTGACAGATGTTTTATGCAGTACAGAATGACACGATGTACAGTAATGGCTCCTTTGGAGCAATAAGCCTGTTGAATAAACCATACACATTTATAAATCCATTTTTGCCTATTAAACTGAAACTGCTCCGATGTCACGTTTGTGGTTTGGGATTTAGATTTGTGAATTACAGGGAGACGTGTTTGTTTCTTAAATTTGTTATATGAAAATTTAAAACATTTCATCTTAAAAGTAAGAACAGCTCCTGACCAGGTGTCCTAGTCACTCCTCATTCCCTGCACTCCCGCAATGTGCTCGCATCTTAGAAGGAGTCCAGACACATCGACTTCCTGCTATGAACATTCATAACCAGCACAGCCAAAGAACACTGTGGCCCTTATTTAGCAGGAGAGAAATCCATTCATAGTAGTATAGTAGCTCATTATGAGGCTTAACTCACTCACTTGGCATTACTTTCTGCAGCTTCCTCTTTTGCTTCCCCATCTCCCTCGACTTTCACAGACTTGTTCATTTCATCCATCCAATCGGAGACATGTTTAAGGGCACACTCGACTGTCGACACCATGTTCTGGACAGCTTCAAGTTCCTCTGGAGATGGATAAATGGTTGAATGTTTCACCATAACATGGCGGTCATCATTAGCAAAAGATCGGATAGATCTCTGTTACAGACGTGGGAAAGAGTAAGGAAAAAAAGAAGAGTTATTGGTTTATCAAGAGAAGGGCATTATTTGAAAGGGAATCCTCCCCAGTATAGACGGGGGAGTACTGTAGGATAACAAAGGTCTAGAATCACAGCAGAACTTCTCTCTCCCTGAAGTAGAGAGACCCAGCCAATTACATTTTTCAAGGCAGGGACTGTGCCCACATCTGTGTCCACGCAGCACAGACAGGCCCTGAGCTTGGGTGGAGCCCTAGTCCCCACTGAAATACAAGCAGTAAGTAGTAACTAAGAAGGAAAGGGGCTCGTTGCTCTTCACTAAATTCACAGTGCATTCTGGGGTACTCTGTCCCTTTGTTCAGACCCCCAGCAGCTGAGTGGCTCCAAGTGGATCCAAAGAGGAAATCTGAGGGCTCCAGGCGCATCAAGGAAGTGCCAGGAAGTTGTCTCGTTTGGGGGCAGGTAATGAGGAAGAGCGGTGTCCTGGGGAGGAGGCTGAGAGAAGCTGGACTGCATGCAGGGCTTTGACCATCTGGGAGAACAACTCTGCCAGGCTAGACATGCCAAGCTCTCCCCTCATGCTGGGCACAGAGGGAGCCCACCATGGCATGGCAGTTTCTCGCTCTACGAGTTTGGTGCTGCCAAGCCTGGGATATTGCACCTGGGTCTGGAGCAACTACACATCACTAGGAAAATCCGGACAGCCAGGAGGGAATTCAGCAAAGAGCATGAAAAATGGCTAGGAAGGAGGCTGGAAAGGAAGGGTTAAGCTTGTGGGGAAAAAGATTAAAATCATTAAATAGAAAAAGCGAGGGGTTCAAGGATCCCAAATAAAGAAGGTCTTGTAGGAAGGGCTCAGAGAGTCCCACAATCGGGTGAGACCTGTGACCTGATTGGAGATATCTGGTTGCCATGCCATCCAGGCAAGACATGTAGGATCTCAAAAGTTAGTGAACCAGAATGGGCAGCCACTTGTCTACCAGGTGTTTCCCCTTCAGGGGCATGTAACCCTGGTGCTCAGAGACCAATCTGATGCAGTATCAGGGAACTTTTTACTCTCTTCCCTATGAATGGGAGAGAATCAAAAATAGTCCCAGTATGTGGATCACGGGGCCTTCCCCTGCTGGTCAGCTGACTGGTGCACTCTTGCTAATCATTTACTTCCATGTGCTGCATTTATCCTGCAGTGCAGGGGAATCTTTCCACCTACTTCACAGCTTGTAACCATGCCTGAGCTCAGAGACGGCAGGGCCTGTAATGGATCCAAGCTGTCTCATTGCTGAATCTGCACTTAGTTCTCCTATCCCACAGGCAATGTACAAGCTCAGGGAGAAGCGAATTGGTTCATGGGTAAGGAGTGCTCCCCCTACGCCCCTCCCAGTACTGTCCACTCAAATTCCACTCCTGAAGGTCCCTGCTGTCACCCAACTCAGTTACAAAACAGGAGAAGGCACAGGTAAAGGCTGCTGCCGCTCAGCAGCCAATCGGTGACATGGATTTATTAATTCACCGCCATCCAAATCTCCCTTCTTGTGAATACGGATTATAGAAAATACTTCAGCAGCGGCAAACAGATAAGCCTGTAACTTGCGTACTAGAAACACATGGTTACCTCACTAACAGGCAATGGCAAAATAAGTACCACGCAAGAGAATCTGGGTCAAGAATTCATAGGACCCAGCAAACTTTCCATTAAAATCCAGTCTGTGTCCAGGGCGTTCTTCTCACCACAGAGGGTGAAATCTTAATCTGTGTTTGGCAGGGTTATCGTTTAATGGATTCATTAGCAATCTACTCAAATCCGAATACAGTACTTTATTGTAAATATAATGCTGCGCCTATTTGCTCCTCCCTGTCTCGCAGCAATAACATTTAGAGGACTTAAAAAAAATCAATAGGCTGATATTACTCACAACAGCTGGCTCTCAGGAATTAGTTAATTGGGTGGGTTTTTCCCCCTTCCTTGAATGCATTTTAGAAAAACTAACCATTCCAAGCCCTTCACATTTGCACAGCTTTGCACATTCAATGCGTCTCTGACTCTCGCAATTGGTAACAGATACAAGCAGACAGATTGGAAGTGACTCCTCACTTAGTCATCAAATATGCCCCAATGGATACTGGTTACATATGTATCATATCTATGCTATTAATAGGTGCACATAGAGTTCAGGCTTTTAATTTATAACATTAAAATATATCGAGAGCCAACATCTGATCTTGTGGGGAAGGGGTGGGTGGGGAGTGTCAGTGTTTGTTATGCAATCCACAGTTCAAGGTCACCCACACTCTGCAACAGCTTGCTAATGCCAGTTTTATTAGAAAAGGTTATTTATGAGCATCCCCTTCATTTGTGTTTAATAATTCATGTGCTGCAGGCTCACAAGGCTCCATTCTCTGGTTAGAAAAAGCCCCAGCAATAAATCAAAGCCCATTTGCTTTGCTTAAACCATGCGGAGACATCTTTAATGCAGCCGAGTCAGAAAATCCTTCCATTCTTGTTTTAACCGATTCCATAACGGGCTGGGGTGGAGAATAATTTTTGTGCAGCCATATTAATGAAGACAGTTACCTACCATGGTTTGCTAGAGTCTCAGCTCCGCTCCCCCTCCCCCTTCTCCTTTTCCCTCCTCCTCGGTATCTTTGCTAGGCACTGTTTTTGCCTGACAGAACCTCCTCATAAGCCTCTCAATCCCCTGCCAGCTCAAGAGTTCATACAGGCGAGATGCTCTGGGTGTCGTTTTCTGCAATACAACACCTGCAAATAGAGAGAGAGAGAGAGAGAGAGAAACTTGAAGAGAAGAAACCACATGCTAATTTTGATTGCTTTTCAAAGCAGCACATTAAACCAAGCCACTGATTAAAGCAGCAGGCTTCAAAAGGAGGAGGGGAGGAAATCATCAATGCCAAACAAAAAGCAGATGTCTCTATAGAAAGCAACTTTTTTTTTTAAACATGCCCACATACGTGTTACCGCTTTCCAGTGCCATCCTCATCTGGGTTCATCAGCCGAGAAACAACTGGCATTCAAAACTCTGACGCCAGGGAGTTCTGAATTCCAGGGTATTTAGTACAGTTGATATGAAGCCAGCTACAAAACTGGTGCGCCACTTTTATCCATAAATCACATTCTTGGGCACCAAATTAGTTTTCATTTATTGTTTGTACTTCCTCAGTGCCCCAAGACCCCAATTAGGATGATGGCTCCAAACATGCCAGGTGCTGTATAAATGTATAGTAAGAAAGAGTCCCTGCCACAAATAGCTACAGGTTCAGGTTTTCAAAGCAGTGCAAGGGATTTAATCCAAATCAAATAGAAGGTGAAATTCACAGGAGAACGCAGGGCTAAATAACCATGGAAAACCTCTGAGACCCCTAGCTGACACTGGGCATCTCTAAGCTGCTTTCCACAGCACCAGACAGGCATGGGAACCAATGGACAGCAAGCCCTGGCAGAACTGAGGCATTTCTCCTCTGAGCCCTGTTACAACAGAACGGGGATCCCGCTCGCCACCTGAGAAAAGCCTTCGCTTGTGCTATTTGTAGTGGAACGTGATATTCCATGTCAGGGAAGGCCAAACGCCCATGGGAGTTTCTCTCTTTGGGGGGTGGTTGTGTAAATGGAGAAATCAGTCTCCAAAAGTGCAGTGTTAGGAGCGGACAGGAAACTGCAGCAGGCTCAGAGAAGGGAAACACCCAACGATCCAAGCTGGGCTCTGTTCTAGGCCATTTGCATTTCCTGAAAACCCACCTTGCTACCCCAGCTCCTAGCGTACGGGTGTCCCACTCCCACAGAGCACTATGCCGAACCTTCTTCAACACCTGCAGTCTGGCTCATTTTCTCTTCTAGGCATATTGGGAAAGTGGAAAAGAAAAACACTGAAAGAAGAGCACAAAGCTCCTTCCCCTACCCTGCCTAGAGCAACAGGCAGCATTATTGGGGGGCAGTTACCACGATGCAACTGCAAATAAATGCGTGGTGAGAAGAGCAGGACATAGTGATGGGGCAAGTCCCATGTGACAGAAAGCAGCGGCAATGAGCTCAGAGCGCACTACGGAACCCCAGTCCTCACCACCAACTCTGGGTTCCCTCTCATTCCATACACCACCGGGGAACTTGTCAGACATTTGCAGTGGGTTGAAAGCCAGTTGGTAAAATCCTGCCGGCTGACATATGCTCTCGTTTTCTTGAGTCTTTCAATCCTGCACATCAAACAATAGGCTGCATATTGTCTATCAAACAATCCTGACATTGCTAAAGGTTAAACCTGCTTTTGCCAACAGCACAGGGACCGGAGAAGTGACTTGAAAGCATACTAGATGCTTTAACTACAGAAGTTTGACAAAATTATTGAAATGTTGCATCCCATACAGATTCGAACACAGCTAGAGGGGGGAGCAATACATTCCACTTCACCGTGCCCCTATTTAAGAAACGAAGTAGATTTACAGGACTAATAGCTTTGGGAGCAATTTGTTGTCTATAAAGAGATCTCTGTGAACTCCAGCCTACTGGGATACAGTAGAGTGTAACAATCAACCAACCAACCACTGAAAGGGTCTGGTGCAGGGACCCGGCCTGGTTAAATATGGGGATGGGTTGAAGGAACATATAAGTAATGAAGGGGTAAGGATGTGGCTATAGTCAACGCTTTTGGGGGGGGAGAGGGATGAGGTGGGACAGGCTCATAGGGAGAGAGATGGATTGAGATGAACCTTGAGGGACCTAGTTCCTCAAGTCCCGTGTTAAAGGCTGCTTTGGCTGCTACCCAAACATGTGACGATGGCTGCCCTAAACTATTAGTTCTGCCAAGTGCACAAATCTCACAGAAGAGAGTGTTCTTGAGCAGAGCCAAAGCCCAAAGCCACGAGGTGGAAGGCCTCTATCTGGATTTAGCAAATGTGCCCGTCATCACAGTCTTTACGCTCCAGTCTGGACTCCCTTCCATGATGGCTATAAAATGCAGATTATAGGTGACAACACACTGAAAACAGATGGATGGAAATGGCTGACTGAGCAAATACTGGTGCTTCACTAAACTACTGGGCAGACGGTACCGTCTAGAGGCTAAACCTGCAATCCACCTCTTGAGCTCTGAGAACAAATGTACCTCAGGGTGCAATTCCGCATGCACTGAGCTCTTTTCTGTACACTCTGAAAACCTGAAATAGCTTGAAAGCAAATATTTACAGCTGTGACCAGGGCTAATTTCTCTCTGATGCACAGTGGACATGTTATGCAGCATCAACACCTTTCAATGCTATCCTTGAGATGGGCAGAACAATGCAGCTTTTCAGAGAGGCTCCCAGTTCTATTAACAAGCAAAACAAGTCGGGCAAGAGTCACCATTAATCCAGTTCTACCTGCCCTTTTCCCCAAAAGTGAGTGACTGAGGTCTGGGGACATGGCTGCACTGTGCTCCGAAGGGAGGGAGTTACAGATGACAGCATCTTCATAAACATTGTTCAGGAGGAGGAGGCGGAGGAAGAAAAATCACCACACACAATTCGAGCTGAAGCTGTCCTGCAGTGTTCTTTCAAATTATTAATTGGCCAACAATACTTCTCAGAAGTGTCAACACAAAGACAAACTTGATGCAGTTCAGGCCCAGGAGAGAATGTTTAATAAAACCACTAAACAGAATGGAGCCTGCTTTCTAAAAATTCAGATGCTACTTTAAGAACAAGGCACAGAGTGGAAAATAAACTGAAGCCAAGATGAGAGCAGCCCCAGCCATCTGGATTGAGCACTGTGCTTGTTACCAGGCCCATCAGAGGGATTCAGAGAGAGACTGCAATCCTCCTAATCCAGCATCTTTGTTCTGCCACTAACTCATTACAGAGCATCTATGCTAGGACCAACCCCCACCTGACACAGCTCCATCCATGGCTGCAGCACTAGCTGGGAGAGGATGATGCATTGCTAAGGGGTGGTCTAGAGGTGTGCCGGGGCTACACCACAGCTAGTGCCACCCCAGCTTACAATGAATTTTCCAGGAAAAGCCTCTAAGGTAAACAAAGCCATGAGTAACCTCAGGAAAGTCACTTACCATCTCTGTACCTCACTCCCCACCTGTAAAATGGGCATAATACGTCCTCTCTTCACCGGGGCCAGGTGAGGAGGATTGATGTGATTTTTTAAATCCTCAGACAGCACTATAGCAATGCGAAGTGTTATTACATAACAGCACTAAACGAGGTAACTCATGATCTCTCTAAACTGTCTCCACAGCAAGTCTGGGAATAACCAGAACACCGATATTTAAACACACACCATCTCCCAACAGAAGAAAAACACCTCAGGAAATGGGCTCTTGAGACTCATCTTAATTCTTATGTAACAATTCAGCTGTGGCTGCAGCATGGCCACAGAGGACACAGAAATGTTTCCATTAAACACCCCATTCTTTACCAGGAACTTTTGGCATGGGCATGAGCTGAGTGAAGAGTTTGGTATGTGGCCTTAATAACGGGGTTTATTCCTGCAGCTGTCAGTTGTGCTTCCTGAACTTAAAGAGGCTCATTTACATAGTTTTGGACATACCAACATGCAGCCTTTTAGCCATCTGTAACGGGGTCACCACTCACCCCTGCGGCGTCTCCCGCTGGTCGTCTGGGGAATCAGCTCCTTCAGCGTCAGGAGCGCCCTCCGCAGGTTGATGCCCCGCTCCTTTGCTGGCCCCGTGTCCCTCCTGGACCCCGGAGCCCTCCAACTGTGGGGGCTGCACCCCTGAAGTACCCCCTTTGGTGTGAGGGTTTCCCCTCCCCGGGGGAACCCTTTACCCCCTATCCCCACCTCGCCTCAGAGTATGCCACTGTCAGTCACCACTTGCCCCCGCTCACTGGGGCGGACTGCAGTATCATGGCTTCTCATCACAGGCAAGGAGGGTTGGCCTGCTGCTGCTATCTCCAGCCCTAGGCTGCCCCCTGCAACCCTGGTAGTTCTGGGGCTCGTGGCTAGAGCCCACCCAGCTCCTTCTGCCCTGCCCCAGCTCTGCCCTAACCCAGGTACCTGGCTCAGCTCCTGCAGCTAGGCCTGTCTCCCTCTGAATACAGAGGAGACTGTTTTCCTGCCTCTCTGCCTCCCAGCCCTTATATCCTGGCCGGGAGTGTTTGGGGCGTGGCCGCCCAGCTGGGCCTAATGCCCAAACAGGCAAAGCCTGCTGGCTCCCAGCCTTAACCCCCTTCCGGGCTATTTCAAACCCCTTTTGGGGCTTTTCCAAGCCCCTTCTGGTAGGGGGCGGGTGGTCACCCCGCCACACCATCTTTAGATACTTCTGATTGGCCAGGTGGTAGGCAGGAGCAACAGGTCTGGGAACTCCACATGGGCTGAAATTAGCAAGGCAGCTGAGACTCCATTTTACCTCCAGAAAAGGGAACCCAGTAGCCCAGAGCAGCACCTTGCACAGAGAAACTCTGCTGGAATAACTGGGGAATGGAAACAGGATCACAAGACACGGAACTCTTTAGTCATTAAATCTCCACTTCTTGGCTACTTGGGCATCTGGCCAGGCGGTCAGAAGAGTCCAAGGTCCCTGACGACTATTTCGATGCTACAGCAAGACTGAACAAGCCAGCAATGCTTTTCTGGGGCACTAAACAACCTCTGCCCTTCTAATCTTTCCTTCACTTGAGCGCCAGCACGTGCCGTAGCATAAAGAGCAGGTTGATGGGTAACACAAATAATCCTGAGACGATCTGAGTTGACCTCAACAGAGTTGAGAGCACCAGTGCTGGAGAGAACTAATGCTGAGGAGAGTAGGAAAGGAGGTTCTCACAGTAGGTTGGGTTTGCAGGGTAGAATCAGACCCAGCAGCAAAAGATGCTGCAGTTTATGCAGCATACAAGAAAAAGTTACATTCAGTGAAATTAAGGGGGAGGGTTAATATCAAAATAAGAGTCCTGGAGCTTTAATTGTGAGTTAGTTTTAATTCCTGCTCTGCATGCAAAAGGCAGGTAATTTTTCATCACAACACACACAACTCTGCTTGGATCAGGAGAGGAGTATAATTCTGCAGTATAATTTTATTTCTGGCTTTCTGCCAAGAGTCTTTCTGGCAGCATCTACCACAGTGGGAAACTGTGTATCTGGGTCATGAAAGACAAGTTGCTTTTCAGAACAGCTCAATACATTTGGCAGAATTGCTGATATTATAATTGAACTCTTTCAGCAACTCTTTTTATGATGCATCAAGACACCAATCAAAACAAGATCCGCAGCACTGATTAGTGTCAAAATAACTGACGGAGAAACAGCAAAATAGTTTCTCCTGGTTTTAAAAGCATCAACATGCTGAGGGGAACTGGGAAACAACAATTCAGGTGGTTTCAGCATGGGAAAAATCTTCAAACTAGTTCTGACTTCTCTTCTGTGGATGTTTAAGATTTTAAGTGCTAATTCCTAAAAGAATGGCACAAACTCTGGTTTCTACCTACTACAATAGCATGTAAAAGCAGAAATCCCTCTTACCCTGGACATGTCTACATTGCAATTAAAAACCTGTGGCTGGCCCATGCCCACGGACTCGGGGTTGTCCCAAAGGGCTGTTTAATTGCAATGTGGATGTTTGGGCTTGGGCTGGAGAGTCTGCGCTCTAGGACCCACTGTGCTGTAGAATCACCACTAACTGGTAAAACTCTTGCTGCTCCCAGTGATCTGTCTGGAGTCACCTAAGTTAGCAAAGTCATGCAATTTTATTTTCCAGGGACGCAATTTCTCAGGAAAACCTGTGTTAGCCCTGAGAAGCCTGGAATTTTCCATCCAAGTGAATGCGTGAACAGCTGGGCAGGTACTTCCATTCCAAGTTCTTAAATTTAATAAAAACAAAACACTCGTGAGTCTAACATTTCTCCTCTTGCTTCCCAGCCGAAGGAGATTTTTTTGGGAAAGTGGTTAAATTCCATTTCTCTCTCCCCTCCGCCCCATTTGTGTGAGCAGATTCTGATGAACAAAAAAATTGTTTCTTTCTAACCTCCAAACCTCCAGTGCAGAACTGTGCCTTATATCTGCTTGAAAGTTGGAGACTTTTGAAGTGTCACAGAACATGCTCAGTACACAAGCTCCAAATAACTTTTGAACATATGAAAGTGCAGATCATACACCGCGCATCGTTCCAAGCACAGGGAATCCGCTGTATTTAGCCCATGGCCATATGTTCAAACACAAAAGCAGTGCATTTAATCAACTCTCCGGATCTCATCTTTCCCTTCTGATGATGAGAACACAGCCACAACGCTCACAAAACTTCATGCATCACTTTTTATTTTAGAACAATTTTACAGTTGAGATTTTAACATAAATGTGAGGAAATTCAAAGTGAAGGTTCACACATCAGCTCCAGGTTAGCTACTTTGCATCTATAACCCAACTCAGGGATGAGCCAGCCCCAATTTGACAATATAGGTTCTCTCAATAAACATACAAATAAGCCAAATCTACCACACGAAAAAGTGTATATTATACCAATGGGAAAAGCATTAGAGATTTTAACAGGGCTGAAATAAATAGATTTCTATAGAAATGTAATAGGATTTCTACAGCAATTACTCTGAAGTCCATCAGAATTTAACAAGGGCAATATCTTTTCTGTAGATTTCTAAGCATTCTAAAGAATTCTATGGAAGAAAATTGCCTATCAAATTCTATAGGAGACCTTTAAAAACAAATGTGAGAGAAAGTAATCTTTCTACAGACTATGTTAGGCACTTACCAGGCCCCTGATACCACAGTATCCAAGTGCCTCAGTCTAATATACTTATCCTCAATAACACTCAACGGAATTAGGGCAGTACTATTATCTCCACTGCGCTGGTGGGAAACCGAGAAAGAGATTAAGTGACTTGCCAAGGTCATACAGGGAGGCTGTGGCAGAGCAGGGAATAGAAAATTGAGTCCCAGGCTAACACCCGAACCTACTGGACCCCCCCAAAAATCACTTGGTGGTTTTGAAAAATCTTTGCCTAGCTCAGATCCCCTATGGTGTGCTTTGGCCACACAAACATCAACCTCTTCCAGCTTGAACTTCAGGCAGATGCAATTTGCAACAGCTGAGAGAACAAATCTGAAGAAAAGTAAGTTTATTATAAACACTAGCAGAAATGCAATTACCATAGCACTGTGATACTTGTTATGGCAAACCTTACAACTGCCACAAACACTGCAATTCAAGAGGATTCAAGACTAAAGTTACAATAAATTACTCAAGAGTATGTGATTAATGAATGAAATTAACCAGTTTACATTACTAGCTTTATCAAAATCTTAGCTTCCTCCTGCCCCTGAAAGCAGAAAGTGTAACAGACGAGTGCCTATGGTCTTCAGAACAAGAAATGGAACGGTCCCAGCTCAGTCTTAAAGGCATTCCAAACACCAGTCTTCGCTGGATTCTTAGACCTGTCACCAGGGTATCTCAGCACCCGCACTACATGCAACCCAACACATCAGTGATAACGAACACAGACTTGCCATGAAACTGCCATGAAAATCCATTCAGGTCTAAGGGTGGATGCCTTGGCTTGAGACTGAAGACAGACCAAACGAGGTGAAGGAATTCAGAACCGGCTACTGACTCCTAAGTGACAAGTGGATAAATAAAAGGAGCTCAGTGTGCAACACTGCCTGCTTCAAGTCTTTACAGGCCCATGAAAGAGAACTCACTATAGAGCTAACACAACAGAAAGCAGAATGTTTAAGTGACGTAAAACACTTTGGGGCAGGGGCTTGTCTTATTGTGGTCTCTAAGGCACGCATTAGGCATTACATCAGGGGTCTCAAACATGCGGCCCGGGGGCCACATGTGGCCCGCAAAGCCCTTCCCTGCGGCCCGCCAAGCTTCCTGGCGCCCCCCCTCCCCCCCCACGGTCCCCTCATAGCAGTTTGCAGGACGGAGGGGCCAGAAGTGGAGGCTTCTCTGCTGCTTGGCTGGGCCGCGTGTGTTTCTAGCTCTGGACTTCCTAGATTGCTCTTGCTTTGTTTGCCAAACAGCTGTTGGTGGTGCCTAGTGCTTTCCAGGAGGGAATGGGGAGCTGCGTGCTCAGAGGAGGAGGTGGGGCAGGGGTGGGACCTCTTGGAAGGGGTGGAGTGGGGGCGGAGCCGGGGCAGCGAGGGCAGGGTGTGTGTCAGTGGTGCGGCCCTCTGGCCAGTGCACTAGTCCTCATGGAAGGGGTGGAGTGGGGGCACAACCGGGGCAGTGAGGATGTGTGTGTGTGTGTCAGTGGTGCGGCCCTCGGGCCAGTGCACTAGTCCTCATGCGGCCCTCGTGGTCATTTGAGTTTGAGACCCCTGCATTACATCAATAATCAGTAACAAAGGATAGAATTCAATTAAGGTTTAAGTAGAAAACTCATTATCAAACTATGAATAGATTCACCAAAAATTTAAAAGCAACCCCTAGCTTCCAACATCCTAATGTGTGTGTTCCTGCTCTTCTATACAATGTGTACTTAAGGAAACCTGGAGTCATTTCAGAACACACAGCTGTCTGTGGCCCCAGGAAGTGAGAGATTAATTATGAAACCACTAGCATCCAAAATGAACTGTTCTGAGATCCATAGGCTTGTTAAGACTACATCATTTACTGCAGAAAGTTGTTCACTGGAAGCATTATATTCTACGTAAGTGGCTTTGGAAATAGAGCTGTAACAAATGTGATGCTGCAGGAGCAAGACCTGCTTTTATTTATAGTTTTCACACTTCTCATCAACCCATCGGGCAAAATTTTATAAGGCAGCAACATGAAAATACAGCAGAAAGAGGTTGGAAAATCCAATTTTTTTCAGTTTAATTCCAAAACTCTTCTTGGATTACTAGGGAAGTGTCTTTTCCAGTCACATGCAAAATTTCAAAGACAATTTTTTCTTTATTACTGTACACTAGGCATACAACTGTATTTGCAATTAAATCAAAAAAGGTACCAATATGCTCCAACCTAAATCAGAATATGGGCACCTCAGAAAGAATAAAATAAATTACATATCCTTTTTAAGTATTCTCAACAATCAAAAACTGGTCAATATATAATGGGGAAGAGTATGTGTGTGTGAGTGAGATTAAACCCTTACAAGGGAATGCATGCCAGGTGCTTCTAATATCAAACCCATTTTACCATCATCCCCACCACCCCAAATGCCTAAAAAAATTAGCCCAAAGTAGATATCACAATTCAGCTCTTTGCTTACAGGCTCCTCAGGTAACAATTAACATGTGGAACACAAGCGATCACTGAGGCCAAGTCCTTTGTAGGATTACACTTTTCTATGGCTATTGAGACCATGCACACTTCCATTGGACAGGATTAATTTGTATAAGGGATAGAATTCCTCATGCTTAGGGGCATATGCCAACTTTTAATGGTCAGACATTGGGGGAAGTTCCCCAATAGTCAGGTTATTTCATCAAGATCCACTACAGGATTCTCTTGCCCCTTCCTCCAAAGCATCAAGTCGACCAGACTTGACAGAGACTAGAAAGACTAGCGGTGTGACCCGGGTGTGGCAATTTTGATGTAATAAAAACTCAGCTGATCCAAGTTATTGACAACTACAACTTGCCATATGTTTAACACAGAATAGAATGCAATTGTCCTTTCATTAATAAGGCTGTGAGTTTCTGCACCAGCTTCCCCTACAGACTTAACACAGAAAGGTGGGCTGCACTCACTGGACGCAGCAGCTCTAAGGATGGGCAGGTGTTAGCCAAACTCAGGCCAAATCCCGATAAGAGGGGTGGGGAGTGAGCAGGAAATAGAAGAGAAAACGCCAGACAGATCAGAGATGATTCTCTTTTATTTAAGAGACCAGGCCTGCTCTGAACGCCACTGAACTCAATAGATTCCCATTGATTCCAATGGGCTTGGGATCAGGCCCCCTTTGTTGTGGGTACTCCGCTGAACTTACGTCTATTATGACCCTGAGGCATAATGCAGTTGTGCTTTATTCACCAAATGTCTGAAATTTATTTAAACATGTCAAGTTGTTCAGCATCAAAATAAAACTCTTTAATTAACTTTACCAGTTGTCCCATACTCTAGGTCTCACTTCAATCATTCCAACTGATCTACTGCATTTAAAATCAATGTAGATTAAACCTTTCAGTTGTATAGCAAGACATAAAAATTCCCTAAGGGAAAAAACCCCAATCCTTGAGAGGATAGGAAAGACTGTCCAACTGCACCATAAAAAAAACCCAGGCCTGTACACAAAATCCCATAGTTTCTAGTTATGGCCCCCTGAAAAGCAGAGGAAGGGAAAGATATTTAACTGAAGTGATCACAAGCTGAACTGCCTAGGGACCCAGCACCGATTGCTCCAGCCACTAATACTAAGGGCATCAGAGGTCAATGAGGTGCAGCAGGAAGCAGCAAACAGCACACACAAGGCATATTGCTGTGCTCTTTATGGCTCATGCTAGCATGCCCTCTGCTATGAATAATAAAATGTAAAGACTCTGATTAAGCCACAGATTTAGGATCTCAGTTCTTCTGTGCTGCTCCCAAATAAAGAAAAGTTCAATCTTGCTTTCAGTTACCTATGTACATTTGCGTATGTTAAAAAGTTTGAATTATAAGACCACAGTTTATTATTTTTTCAAGCCATCACTTGACCTTGGAAACAAAAATCTAAGCAGCTGTTTCCCCTCTAAATTACCTTCCTGCTGGCCTTGCAGACAATATTTGAAGTTGGCATTTTTAATATTGCAAATCCTCACTGGTTACTTTGCACATCTTTGCCTTTCAGTTTAAACATTAATGAGCCTTCACTTAAATGCATTTTCTAGCATGTCAGTCTCCCTGCCTCAATGGTTTTGTGCATTTTTTAAACAAAGGGATAAGATTAAAAGGGAAGCTAAGAACTCTGTGGCCATTTGTCAAAGAACCTGAAGCAGGTCACTAGATTCTGCATAAACTGTAAAGTCCTACCTCATTCTTCATTCATAGTTAGTACACATCTACCACTGGACCAACGTATGTTCTGTTCCAGCAGGACTACCGAATGCAAGTAGAGGCAAGCTGTTTAATTAGTAATGTTATCAAAACATCTTGCTAAGAACACTAGGATATTAAAAGCTTGTTTAAGCCTTGTGCAACCTTCTGGTTGGGAACATGGAGCACGAACAATCTTGCAGATCCTCTTACTGTGTGCCCTCAGTCCTGTAGGTACTATTGGCTCTAAGACCGGCAAAAGTAACATGTGTACCATAAATTCCTCGTATTTTTGGCTTTGCGCAAACAAGGCTTTATGCTTCAAGTTAACAAAGGGGCCTGTTAAAATGTAGGGATGAATCATGGAACTGTTCACACAACTGCTATCGGCATGGCCCTGAAGGAGACCAGGGCTAGACTCTCACACCATTAACTAAAGCATAGATCCTGGAATCAAATGCAACTGTGCCTTTTGTAAGAAGAGCTAAATGCAGACTCCATATACCAGGATTGGAAAGTTTTACACACAAAACGTGTTCCAAAATTATTTTCATTGCTCTGGGTGATGTGGAAAACTGGGGGCGGGGGGAGAGGAGGAGGAGATACCAAGCACATTCATGACATTAGTAAATGGAGAGAACAAGGAGGGTAGGGTTGCCAGGTGTCTGGTTTTCAACCGGAAAGTCTGGTCAAAAAGGGTAGCTGGCAGTGTCTGGTTACAGGTACTGACTAGACACCAAAAGGCCGATGACCCGAGGGGGGTGGGGGGGCGCGCGGAGGGATCACCATCTTCTGCCAGCCCCTGCTCAGCCAGGCCTCCCTCCTACCGGCATCTCATGGGCAGGCAGGCAACAGGCTCTGCCTTAGGCTCCAGCTCCCGACCTGGCCCTGGAGCAGAGGGCACCCAGCTGAGAAGGGGTGGGTGTGGAGAGGATCATGAAATGAGGAAAGGGGAGGTGGAAGAGCAATGAGCGAGGGGGAATGGGGCAGTCTTCTGAAAACAGGAAGTTCCCAACTCCAGAAAAGAGAAATACAAAGGGAGTTCAGCGAGGTTAGAAATAAGAAAAATGCACTGATACACCCAGGGAAATCATCTGAGAAGGTACCTAAATGAGGAAGAAACCTGGAAAACAATAATACCCAGAAAAGATCTCGAAGAGGACAGTGAACCAACTGGAGAAGGCAGCTGCATGTGATAGTTGTAGCAAAGGCTGGGACTCAGAAGGACTAGGTTCTATTTCCAGCTGCATGGGTAATCTTGGACAAGTTAATTAATATCTCCATTTCCCGATCTATAAAATGGCAATAATATTTGCTCACCTGTATGTACAAAGCTTCAAAATACTCAAATGAGAGTTGCCATGTGAGTGCAAAATATTGAGAGTTTGCAATGAGACATGGTAAAGAAAAAAAGCCACTTCTGTTTTTGAGTCTGTGTACAGTCCAAAATATAACATCACATTGCAAGCAGAGACGAGTGCTCTCCTAAGCCCCATATACAAGCTAGGTATTATTATTATAGCAGAATTATATGTCTGCCTAAATATAAGACGACCAATAAGCTGAAGGGAGTTCAGTGAAGAAGAGAAACACAAATTTTCAAATGACCTGGATGGAGGCTTTGAGGGAAAACTATAAGCGTTCAGGGTAAGAGCTTGGCTGTAACAGCTAAGGGGGTCAAAGGAACAGGATAATAGCAGCCTAGGGACCTGAAGTGAAGATGAAGGAAGGTGAGGAATCGAGAATGGCACAAAGAACTATGAACACGAATAATGGGACACACCTCAGGGAGGACCTCGGCTGCGGAACAATGTCCCAGAGGCGGATGTCCCAATGCTGGGGACATTTAAAATGAGGCCAGACTCCGTAGGATAGAATGTTCTGTAGCTCGTGCGGCTGAACTGGCTCTGCGGGGGTGGGAAGAGATGGATTAGCTGAATTTGAGGAACAACAGGCATTAGGGACAGTAAAATCCAAGATGAGGATGTGGGGGGGGGGGGATTAAGCCCCTCATCCCCAAGATATATCCATTTATTCTGAAGTTGCTATTGCCTCTGAGCACACCCGTAAACCCCTGTGTGTCTTGCTAGCAGGCTAGGTGGGTAGCATGGTGAACTTCTCTACTCTAGACAAAGCCTCTCTGGCTGTTTTCCATTTGGAAGAAAGAAACGATAATGCTAATGGGGTCAGCTGAAAGTGTGCAAAGTGCGTTCGAGGATGTAAAGTGCTACATGAACGTGATGTTATTTAGCCTGATCCAGTTTACAGCCCAGCAGTGCTATTAATCCCCTACATATCATTAATTCAGTTAAGCGAGAGAAAAACCTTTTGACTAAAATCTCATTTACAGCCTCGTCACAAGGGATTCCCCACAAAACACAGACCATGTTCTTAGCACAGACTGCAATTCTTAACAACTGTTAACATAGCTCGAGATAAATACATTAAAAAGCATCTATCCCAAATTAATTCTGATTTGTATAAATGACCTTAGTGTAGCATCGCAGCACGGACACGAACAGCAGAAGTGAACTCTTACTGCCCTTCGTCCCAAAGTCGCACTTCACTGGGGAAGAGGGACTGCCATCCCCAAACTCCGGGCAGGCTGGGTCTATGCAGGAACAGGGAGAATTCTGGGGAGGGGGGGTCTCCACCACCCTCAACAGAAGATGAGCCATTCAATCTGGTGACGGGTTTGGGATTCTTCCCAGCTCTAACAGCTGCTGCTCACTCTGCAGGAAGCTGCCTGCAGGCTCAGGCAGATGACACAGCATGGATTAGGCTTGCATCACGCTTCTGTGTCCAAGAGGGAGAGAAATGCAGTGTAATGATGACCACTCGGTGGACCTCTGCCTTGATCCAGCCCTGGGGCCAGTGCAGTCCCTGCAGTCAGTTCTGGTCTCTCTAATGAGGCTCCCTCCACTACAGCAAGCTGCTTAAAAATAAAGGACCCATGAGAATCAAGCAATGGCATAACCAGCCAGCAGGACTAAAAGAAACCTGAGATCCCACATACATGGGACACCACCTCCTCACCATGTCTGTTGGCTGGGTCACTGCAGAGCCTGGATGAGCCCTTTGCTTTTTCCTCTCTGAAGTATTTCGGGGGCTTTTTTGAACACCAAGAAAATTAGTAACTAAGACTGTGACTTTTCAGAGCTACTTAGGGAACCTGGATGCTCAGTTCCCATCTGTTTGTTCCCAAATCCCTAAAGGAGTTTGGGAAATCTCAGTCTAAACCCTTTTCAACCATACTTGCATTAGCTGTAGCAGACAATCCAGGGAGAATGTTTGGTTTTGTGGCTCATTGCACAACCCATCAAATGCAGAGTGAGAATGTGCCATCCAGACTCAGATCCCACAGTGTAGGAATCTGTACAGAGAGATATCACCACATGGGAAAACTAGATAAACCACCTGGAATTTTAACCATTAAATACCATTCATTTTTGCTACCCTCTAACAGCTTCAAGATGTACTTTAACCTTTTCCTGGATTGTAGATGAGTGGCTTTCAACCTTTCCAGACAACTGTACCCGTTTCAGAAGTTTGATTTGTCTTGCGTACCCCAGACATAAAAACACAAAAAAGTCTTTCGGCACACTATTACTGACAAATGGCTTACTTACTTATTTTACCATACAATTATAAAATAAATCGATTGGAATATAAATATTTTACTTACATTTCAGAGTATAGTATATAGAGCAGTGTAAACAAGTCATTGTTTGTATGAAATTTTAGTTTGTACTGACTTCATTAGTGCTTTTATGTAGCCTGTTGTAAAACTAGGCAAATATCTAGATGAGTTGATGTACCCACTGGAGCCACTATTGTAGATCATCTCTTGGATACTCTGTCGAGAAATTAATCTCCAGCTCAGTGGAAAAACTGAATCTTTGCATCAGCAGGTCCTGGAATCAGTGCGACAGAGGCATGCGACTCAGTCTCGTATTGGATAGCAAGGCACCATGGAAGGAATTCTATCTAGTGTGTAACGGTTAGAGAAAATTGTTGAAATTCCATTTGCTAGGATGAAATATATGCCCAGACAGCCTGAATGCAAGTCGAAACACACTGATTATGCATCAGCTTTCAGAATCAGACCCTTATTATTGCTTTTCCCTTCCTTCTGCTGCCTTGTTCAAGTTGCCTGGTTGCATCTGTACAACTCTGTCATTTAGAAAGAGCCTGGAGTAATTTAGTGTCAAAGTCAGTCTCTCTCTACTGCACTGGAGCATAAAGATATTACCCCTCTGTGTGATTACTAAATTATTGCTAAGGATAAATGGCATTCATGGGAATTTGCTTTGTGATCTTCACCTCTTAGCATTTTTGCAATGGTGGTAATGATTTAAAAAGTTCAAACACAAGCAAAATATTCAATACCACACGCTAAACCACTGGCACCGATGTGACATGGAAATTGGGGCGAATGGCACTGATAGGGCGGCACAGTACACACAATAGTGATTCCTGATTTAATTAATCAATAACCATTAACGTTAACACATTTACACATGTTCACAATATAAGTGACTGTCACGATGTGACAATATTTTTCATGTCATGCTTCTATCGCACTACTGGAGATTTTTTTGATAATCATGGGGGGGGCGGGTTTTCTGTACATTGGTGGATTTTTCCGGGGGGGGGGGGGGGGGGGGGGGGAGGGAGAGGATGGCCAGCGCTGGAATACCACCCCTGGAAATGTGCCACCCCAAGCATGTGCTTACTTTGCTGGTGCCTAGAGTCGGTCCTGGCCATCCAGCAGGGATAAGTCTCCGTCTAATATGGCTGAGATGGATATTCCACTGCAATTAAAACCGTCCTCCAAAACCTAGGGAGAAAGCCACGCGGGCTAGAGCTCCAGTCAGTGAAGTCATGCTGATATGCGCAGCCCATTTCATTTGTCAAAACACTTACTAGAGGCAGCTGCCCAAGGAATCAACATGCTAGGATCCTCCCAACTGTAAACTATCCACTAGAAGGGTCAGTCAGCTAAACGAATGTAAATGCACAAGCAAGTGCAACAACGGAAGAGTGGGGCACTGCATTCTCTTCTTTCAAAATTATCTTCCATTCTTCTCCCACGTCTTCCTGCATTCTCTAGCCTTTATTTTCCATCTCTTTCCATAAACTGTTTCCATCCCTTCCCCTACCCCTCCCAAATCCAACCCTCCTCTTTACTTCATTTCTTGCCACTACCAATCTCCTGGCTCGTCTTATTTTTGAGGCTCTCTCCCAGAAGATTTAGAGCTGAGGGCCTTGTCAGAGAATGCTATAGCTGAAGCATCTGAAATTGAACACTACACACTGCCTAAGCTACCATCTCAGGCCTGAAGCAGAAGAGGAAAACCTCCTGCATTTCCACAGTGCTGCAGCTAGTACCTGATGGTCTCATGAGAACAGAGGAGCAGAATGTTGCCGGTTGGCAAATGCATGTTGTTACCCAAGATCATTGCTCTGATATTGATAGTAAACAGCAAGGCTGTCGAACTACCAGCCGCTTTGAGTGGTTCTAACGCCCAACACTGCCGAGCACCTTCCCAACTTGCTGATGGCCCTCAGAAGACACAGCATTAAGTCACAGGGGAGAATAAGTTTTCCAATTAGCAGTAACTCCACCTGTGGTGTAATTAACACACCTCGTCTAACAGGCTGACACAAAGTTGGTTCTAATAAACTATTTCAGAAAAAAGAAGAAGGGGGTGTTAATTAACATACCACTGTTTCTAAAAATACAGCATCTTCCAATACCACAGGGCTCCTAGCCAGTTAGTCTATGACAATAGCTAAGACATTTGAGACGGTATTATAGGAACACCAAAATTTCAAGGCTTCTCTGCCCAGATGCTTCAGTGGAAGTGCCGTTCCCCTCCCCCAATTAAGGTCTGTTCTCAGTATATGATTGTGTTACAAACAGGAGAGCTCACCCATCAAAAAGTTTTTGACTTAATTTACTTGTGTATTTTCGTACGAAGAGCACCGTTGATGTTCTCTGTGAACATGAAAAGCTAGAGTCCGCCAGCACTGCAGAACACAGCTGAAGAAAGGTCAGTCAAGCTACATTAGCCTCTAAACATGTGTCAGGGGTGTTTTCAGCACTTGTGATTAAGAAATCACATTCAAGTGTGGTTATGGTCAAATGTTTACAAGCGCCAGTAAAAGAGGGCCTGCCCTCCCAGTTCTCTGAATGCCTGTGACAATATTTTAAAAATATATTCAATTGACCAAGGAAGACCAACATCATCTTACCTCAACAGATCTAACCCTGCTGATGCACACCTGTGGTGCTCAAAACTGAGCCATTACCTCTCTATCCCATTAGCCCAGCAGAAAAAGGAAAAGGAGCCAAACTGTTAAGCAAGTTCCTTCTGCAGGATCTATTTCTGATGGTGATTCTTGGCTTTTTAGAGCACAGACTGAGGTTGCAAGGCAGAGAGAATGTCTTACAGCTGGAAATTGAACCAATTCTATAAAGAACTTCTTGGGACAAGACAATGAACCCAACAAACCTATTCTTAAAGAGTTTGAAAGCAGCTGAGGAAAAAAAAAAAAAAAAACACCTTGCTCTCTCTCTCTCTTTTTTTTTTTTTTTTTTAAATATACAGCCTTCCATGGCTTGTATTCACAGTTCATTTTTGCTAATCGCAGACTCCATATCTTCTTTGGCAGATCCTTCTATTGTTGAATTGGCCTTGCACTCAAGAAAAATTATGTCCAATCTAATTATTTTCCTCATGAATTTCTAATTACAGCCTCTTGTTTTTGGACTTTTCACCACTGTCAAACTGTCATTTAACCTTTATAACATCGCAAGTCGCTGGTGAAGCTCCTTCTCTGCTTTGATTCTCTCTAAATTGCACACACTTAATCCCCTCTCACAGAGGAGGTGCTCATCTCTATTTTGTCGCCCTTACCCATAGATGCAACACAATTTTGCTTTATTTCAGTCTTTTCATTTTTTACTTTTTTTAATGTGGGTTAGCAAGATTATGCCCAACTCTGGGAACACAGGTGTAACTAGCAAGCTGTTATACATTTCACCATATGAGAGGAACACTGATGTTACACATGCAAGGTGCACTAGCAGTAGTTTAAAAAAAAAATTCACCAACAAATTAAAAGGACATCATGAATTAAAAAGGAAAATGCCTTTTTTTGTTCTTACCATTGTTACACATACAATCTGAGATTATTATTAAAGATTGGATTTAAAAAAAAATCTCAAAATCAGTTTACAACACTTAGTGTCTAATTGGTTGAGCCGTTTGTTCTGGTAACATGGGGCTCACCTACAGCAACACAGGACAGAGAATCTCTCTTTTACAAATAGAAAGATGTTATTGTAAAGCCACAAAACAGTAGCCGGGTGACCCAGAGGGCAAGTGCAACACCACTAACATTTTATTAAAAACACTTTTTATAAAAAGCCATTTTTGTGGTTGATGGCAGCATGCTTGTGTGTGTTGGGATGGCAACAGGACATGGAGCATTTGACCTCTTCATCAGAAATTTCGGTCAACCCCAGTTGGGGACTTAAAGTTGGTGCCAGCTGTTCAGCAGCCTACATGAGCCAATGTCAGGGTCACAAAACGATCCCCACAATTAGCAAGGTAACTAGAGGGGACAAAAGCTGAATGGGACATGGACACTGAACACCACCCCTACCCCTAGAAGTGGTCTACCCAGGGTACACCTGCACAGGGGACATGCATGCTTTATGGGCTAAGCTGTCCCTCATTGTGTGGTAAGATGTCATTCGCCAATGCTGTCAGTCTAGCCCCTTCCATCAACACTAAAAAGAGTAATTACTAAACTAGAAACTCATGTGTTAATGAGCAGCAATGCATCTGCAGAGATTTGGAAAACAGACACACTCCAGGAACAACATTTGCTATTCTTTCTTGTCTCCCTCTGAGATGGACACTGCAGGTTGCCTTATGCTCTGAAAGGACACCAGCTTTCACTGTACTCTAGCTTTTCAAGAGACCTTCCTTCTCATCCGTACAGTACTATGGCAAGTCAGCACTGCGCCTTCCCACAGTGGCATCTGTTAAGCCCTGCACTTTAAATGCACATCGAAAATAGGCAGCAGGACATTCAATAACCCACTGAACACTATTCTTCTTTAAAGTTATATCTCCGTGGATTTGCATTGAGAGAATACACTAAAGGAAAAGAAAGAGCCATTTGTAAACGTGTTACAATTTTTTAATTATTTCCTTTTAAAAAAAAATAATTCAATGAGCTTTCCCCTGAAGCATTTGCAATCCAAACAGGGGAGTGCTGGTATTAGTGTAGAAGAACCAGAATGTGAAACTGACTAGTTTCACTTCACTGAGTGAAATTCAAAAAAAGGAGAACGGAACAGCATGAACAGGTGAGTGGATCTGATTTTTAATATGCTGTAACATTGACAAGTTATTTCTTTGAACTAGGGTAAGGAATTAGGCTTTTTTATCTGACATTGCCCCTTTAAACAGTAAACAAAAATATCTAACACTTATCAGAGTATGATCTTGAATATGGGGCATTATTTTCTCTAAAGCAAAATATGTATATCTATTTGGGATCTACTAAGACACCTGGATGCAGACAGAGAAGTTCTCAGATAAGTTATAGTCCGTGAAAGCTGAGGATCTGCAGGATACCAGAAGCTTTCACATCCTAATACACCCAAGACTACCAGTGAATTCAAAATAATGCTTTTTACAGGCACACAGATGTTACTATTTTACATTTCCTAAAGGCAGCAAATTAGGAGATGGAGGGTTATGACCTGCTATATGTCTGCTGTAATTCTAGCCATATCACGTCCTGCTAGCCTAATAAACAACTAAGTTAGTTAGTTATGCCCGGGGCCCATACCCCGAAACAACTAAGACCATGCCATTAACATACGGCTTAAGGCAAATGCAACAATTCCAGGTAGCTGTGTGTTGAGAACTAAGTTTAAATACTGGCTGGGTTTCCTCTTCTTGGAATCTCTCCATCAGAACCTAAGGCGTATTATGGGAAATAGAAATCTGGGGAGCTTTATGGGGAAGGAAAAGGTGCATCACTCGTTGTCTCCATAGAAAGAGCTGCACATCTGTCCTGCCAGCACAGCTATATTAATCCACAAAGCCTGGTTAATTTCTAAGAGTAGTTGTGGGGGAGTTTCTAACTCTAGGGAAGGAAACAAATGTAAAACCACAAGGACAGGGTCAGAGATTCAAGAAAAACTTGCCTAGCAGAGTAGGCAGGTGACACAAACAGTCCATCTGTGGAAGAAATTAGCATTCCTCCCAGCCTTCCCAGGGCTGCCTCTGTAGCCCAACAGTCTAGAGTAGAATAATATTTTTACACACTGATGAGCAATAAATTGAACGAAACATCCCACAGAACGACAGAGGTTACACACTGATGAGAGCAGCTGGGAAACTACTTCTCCATCTGCTGGTGAGGAGACAGCATTACCTAGTGCTCAATAGCCATTGAGAGGGAGAATGTCTTTTCCAGGTTGAATGGTGGAGGGAGGAGCAGGAGGAACCCAACACCCACTGCCTGTGAAATGACTTGTATTTTGAGAGTAACTTGAAGCATTAACTAACCTTCACTAGAGGGCAAGAAATGTTGCTTTATATATGTACAGTTTCTGCAGATTCTGCATAGTATCCAAAATAATGCATGTAACCATGCTGTCACACCACCCCAAATACTCTTGTGGAGAAGGTGGTGTGTTTTGAAGTATTACTGCTTCAAAATGAAATATTTTACTAAGAGGAGAGGCAACCCATTTCACAGAGTCGGGTGACCTGGGAACATCCCCCACTCTGATAATTCCCATCAATATGCATCAGATGATCTCAGAGCACTTTACAAACATTAAGCTCAACCCCCTCAGATAAGTGCAATCCCTCCTTCACATACAGGAAAAGAGAGTTAAGTAACTTGCCCAAGGTTGCACTGAGAGTCGGAGGTAAAACTGGGAACAAAGCCAATTACTCCTTGGTGCTAATCCCACACTCTAAGCTCTGGAGCATGATCCCTCCCAATCTTTCAGTACATTAACTAGGCTTTTCCAGTTCAGTTTGGAACAGACTCTTATATGCCTTTTTTTTTTTAAAGTAAAGACGTTTCCCCTCCTCCCCCCACCACTGACCCTCACTCTTGCAAAAGCAGAAGCCACAGGGATGACCCATCACCTCTAACATATAATCAAGACAGCCACACAAACTCTCATAATGAATCAATGCTCAGAGTTAGTTGTAGGCTTATGGGAGTCAAAGTAGCAGCCCAACAACTGGACTCCATTTAGCTGAGTTCTGGTTGTGAATCCTAGTTTCAGACATCAAAGGGAACCGTCATGACAATTTTGAGCATCAGGTAGGAGTTGAAAGATGGATTCAGGAGCTTTCCATTAAGCTCCTGTGTTTGAAAGCCCTGTCCCAGGACACAACATATTACATACCTCACTGTTAGTATGCTCCAGATTTGATCTTGGGAAGCACAGGACCCAGTACAGCTAGAATGTGGCAGAAAAACAGGGGAGCCAAGCACCTTTGCAAAGCCCAGAGAGAGAGAGAGCAGATGATGCCACATGATCTCCACTCTCCCCAGGGAAAACTACTCATGCACCTGTACAGGGCATCTCAGTCAGGAGTCCAGGGTTTCATTTGCTCTTCCTGTTTTGAGGAAAAGCTTTTCAAACAAAACAGTAAAATATCTTTGCGAGTTTAAGTCAGTAACAAGGGAAACAAGCATCACTAACAAACAGAATTCCTAATGATTTAAAGATCATGTTCTTTCTTACTCCCAGAATTCGAGTTCAAGATTCTGGGCTGACTCCACAAACACCGGCTGTAGAGGGAGGCATCCTGCCCCAGTTCTGACATTTATAGTTTGTAACTGTTCAGTTTATTTATTTTTGTTTTTAATCGGTCTCTGTGTAATTAAGACCACACATTTAAAGCTTGACCCAGCAAACCCTTCATATGACAGCTAGGGGGGTCCTTGTCATCAGTGGTAAGCACCAGAGCAGTACTCTGTGTTCATGCAATCAGGTCCTTTTACTGTGGGCAATTTAAGGTCTTTGACAATTTTACATATTTTAGAAGCATTTCAGTTCACTTTTAATACTTTGGCTCTTTGACCATCACCATTCAGAGCCCCTGGAGTTCCTTTCCCAGGGTGGTGCAGGAACATCAGTTATTGCTTGTACTGTAATTTGCCTGTTTTGTTTTGTTTTGGCAAAATGCATACAGTGTCGAGGCTTCGTAAGGAGACTGCTTTTCAACAGATGGAAGCTTTCAGCCATTGCCTCTTTTTCCAGAACAGCTCAGCAAAGCAGTACTAGCTTTGTTTCTAAATGACATTCAGATGCCTAATCAGACAAGTAAGATCTTCATTGTTCTAAAAAAAACCATCTAAAAGAAAGAATGGTTTCAACCCTCATTTTTTCATGTGCAAGGCTTATTTATAATACCTTTCCCATAAAGCTATAAAGACTTCCATCTAAAGCAAAGGCCAATACAAGTGTGATGCTAACATAGAACTATAAACCCCAAACCTGTCCTATCTTAAAATTGCTATAGTGAGGGATGGCACCCAGATTATGACTATTTTGTTTTAAATACATCATATTACCCTAGATTCATACATTTTTAAGGGCTGAAGGGATGTTATGACCATCTAGTCTGACCTCCTGCATAAGACAGGCCATAAAATGTCTCACAATAATGCCTGAAGTCCCCTCAGGCACCTCAAAGAAACTAGTCATAACCATCTAAGCAGAATCGACAATGTTTTATCCTCTGCTATGGCAGACAGCGGATGCTGTTGGGAAGTTCCAAACCACAAGCCACAGAGAGAAGCTACAATCTGGCAGATAAAGCCCTGATTACACAGCCTCTGCATATCCAGGGTTTTCAGAGGCAGCTGACCCGCCCGAGAAAGGGAGCCTTGCATATTCAACAATCCCTTGCAGACGAGTAAGAAACCCTACTGACAGTTCATAGGGTGGGAGGGCACTGCTAGCAATATAGAAGAAACCTTGAGAGTGACAGGGTGAAAAGTCACCAACGCCTGGGGAATCCTCAAGACTCAACCAAATGCCAACAGTGGCTGGGAAATAGATGCAGCAAAGCCAGCAGAATTCCCCTGGTAACCTTCTCTATTTCTAGATGGAGTAAATACAATTCATTAAACCCACTAGCATTACAGGATGACAGACTGCCAAGGCCATGTGCAAGGACTCCTGGAAAGCTAGGACTTCACAGCACTGCAAGGACTATCATGGGTCCTACGTTTCCATGTGCTCTAAGCAGCACAGAGCCAGAGTAGACGCAGCTACAGCAAAAGTGCATTGGCGTCCTACGCCATGGGTTTAGAGCAGGGGTGGGCAAACTACAGCACGCGATTCTGTCTGGCCCCGCGAGCTCCCGGCTGGGAAGGCTAGCTCCTCCCCCTCTGGTTGCTTCCCCCCCAGCCTCAGCGAACCAAGTGAGCAGCACTCTCGGGGGCGGGGCTGCGCACTCCATTGGATCAGAGTGGGAGTGTATCCGGCTCCAGGCCAGACACACTGTTCTGGTAAGGGATGTGGGGGGTTGGATAAGCACCAGAGGTCTCGGGGAGGGTGGGGGGCAGTCAGGGGATGAGGGACAGGGGGGTTGGATAAGGCTTGGGAGTCTCAGAGGGCCTCTGTCAGGGGATGGGTGTGGGGATAGGGGTCGGGGCAGTGGGGTTGGATGGGGTGGGGTCCTGGGGGGTGAGGCCAGGCTGTTTGGGGAGGCACAGCCTTCCCTACCCAGCCCACCATACAATTTTGAACCCCAATGTGGCCCTCGGGCCAAACACTTTGCTCACCCCTGGTTTAGAGAGACAGGACCTATCGAAAGAATGCAATCAAATGTTCAGCTTGATCTCAGCCCGTTCAAATCTGATTTGCAAAGATACATTTTCCAGACTATAACAGTCTCCACGGTATCTGCCAAACTTCTTAAGAGAGAAAAACTGCTAAAAACCGAAACAATTAAATGAGCTGCCCTTGTTAAACTGTCTAGGTTTCAACAGGTGTTAAATCTGACCAATAACAAAGGAGAAAAGGAGGCGGCTCACAATCACAGATTTGATCAATGGGAGACCTGACCTTGCTAGTAAAACCTAAAGTGAGTTCAACAATGGGGACAAAATATCCCTTCACCAGGTGCTTGCAAGGGAAAAAAGGTTGAGGAGTCAGAAACGGCGTTTGCTATTTTATTCCAGCTTGTATTTTATGCCCACTACCATGGTATCCAAGTAGCCATGTCCCTTCCCTTCTGAGCCACAGTTCCAAATTATCCATATGATAAAAAAACCATTTGGAAGTCACCCAAAGTAGGGAGGTTCCAGAAACAAGGATACTGTGGTCATCTAAGAGTCCATTCAAAATGTAACCAAAATGCTCTAGAGGAAAGATAGCTGAAGTATTTCTCATAGTGAGTTGTATTCAGACATGATGAGCTGAATTAAAAGACAGCAACGTTCACCCTGAAATAGCACAGAAGAACTAGTTGGATGCATTTGGACTCTCCCCACTGGAGACTCAACTTAAGTGAAATCCCAAAAGAATGAATTTGACTCTCAGGTCAGTCTCTAGTAGACATCTGCTCTTATCACAGAAACCACAGTTTGTCAATTATTAATGAACATTTCTATGGCAGCCTCTGTTCAGGAATGAAATAGCAGGAATATTTGCTGTGGATCATACAGGGAAGTGCTCACCATCTACTTTAAAATATGCCTGGTTCTATCTAGTTTGTGGTTATTTTTCTTAGATGGGCTCAACTTAAAGCAATGAAAATTCAGCATGTAAGATACAAACTTAGAAGAGTAATAGGAGTTGGACAGCTGTCTGCCTCTAGAACAACAAAGCAATAAGGTCATTTTAAAATACATTTAATTGTTTTTCAAACTCAGAAAACTGCAGTTACAGAGCTACAAAACCACCAACTATTCAATGGAAAATTGCAGCTGACTGCCAGAAGAAATAACTATTTTTTTTAATATACTGCATATACCTCAGTGGTGCAGGCAGGGAAATGCACAGCCTGGAAACACCAGTCAGAAGTGAGAGGTGTGAGTCTCTACCTAAGCGAAGTGATGGTTGAGGAGCAATAAGAGCCAAAAGCGGGTGCCCTTGAGAGACCATGGAGGACAAGTGCAGTCGCCCATAACTGTGACACAGCCCTTTACAGAACAAGCAGCATCACTGTGGTTAGGGCAAGGAGTTTGTCATGAGACATGATATAGGAGTCCACAGTCTGATCCTAGAGACAAGACAATATTTACTAATTTATTGTACAAAACAAGATGCCAGAAGTCAGAGTGGACATTATTTTAATCAAACTAGCCTCTCTTTTTGCAATAAAACTGCTTAAAGCCATTTAATATTTAATACCCTCACGTCATTTAAAGCCAATTTCCAATGTCTTCTGGGCTGATCCTGCAGCAACACAAGAAGATATGCAGAAAAGAGCCATTGCTGCCTCCTCTTCAAATAGTGCAAACAGAGCAGTGCAGCACAGATGCCTGGTAAACCGGCTCGTCAGCACCAGCACTCCACTCCCACCCCAAATGTCACAGTACCCACGATCCTCATTCCCCGGTGAAAGCGTGAAATCACGAGCATTCACTTTAGGAGCATCCCTCGGGAGGGTGTGACTTTTTCTGACAGCTCCCAATGTTCTCAGCAAAATTAGTTCAGCTGTTACCATCACATGTACCTAGCAACACCCAAGAAGCCCAGTGTCAGAACTCATGGAGCTCAAAGACAATTTAATCTCTGACTCCCATGACAGAAGTACGAGCCTAGTCATAAGGGTTTGCCTTTGCTGACGGCTGTTTCTAATAGGAAACTAAGTCCTGTGGCACCTTAAAGACTAACTATAAAGTTTTGAAGCATGAGCTTTCGTGGGCTAATACCCACTTCGTCGAAACTGTTTTTCATTCCAATGCAGCCATTATCCGGTAGCCACCGCTGACCCACCACTATATTCCGGGTTCCTTCCCTAAGCCTTTGTCACAGTGCTCAGAAGGTGAGCCCAGGCTCAAAGCTCCAGAGTAGTGATCAATGCAGTGTAACTGAAGGGAAGTAAAGATCGAGACAGCACGGGTTCGCTCGCTGAGAGAGGCATATCACGCCGCTTCGGGGTTTGGTCTCACCAGTTTCATTTCTGTTTCTTCCTTATTTTAAGAAACCAAAATGAGTCCAGGTGCATTCACACCAGTCAACTGCATGTACACAAATAAAACATGACAGAACAGGACAGCTCACTAGCTCCACCAATTCAGATCAAGGGGCTCAAACTAGTGCTAATGAGTTCTAGCACCCAGGCTCTCTGGCATAACCCAACGCAAACAGAAAACTCTAGCAGCATCCCCTGATGGCGAGCAGGCTTGGGTTCCACTGTCCCAGTAAGAGAGGCGCTAGTCATTGGGAACTGTGGCACCTGTTCCAACTCTGACTCTGGGACAGGACAAGGGGAACCTGGATCTCTCTAAAGCAGGGTTTCTCAAGCTGTGGGTCAGGACCCAAAACTGGGCATCAGAGGGTTGCACAGCAGCTCCTGTCCCACAAGGCTGGCTGGACTCACCTCCCTGCTCCCACTGGGCTGGATTCCAAGCACCTCTCAAGGTTAGCCCGGCCATCATGACAATGGGAGTCTGGCTAGGCCAAATTTTCAGTGAGTGGCACTGTAACCTAGGGTGACCAGATGTCGTGATTTTATAGGGACAGTCCTGATTTTTGGGTCTTTTTTGTGCTATTATCCCCCACCCCAGTCCCGATTTTTCACATGTGCTGTCTGGTCACCCTACTGTAACCCCAGGAGTCAGGTCACAACTCCACTCTCACAAAACGGGCCCAGTCAGGGAGATGGAGCCAAATCCTGCGTTGCAACCCTGGAGTGGAAAGCCAAACCCAGCCTGCGCCCACAGCACAGGAGCTGCTGAACTTGCCACCATGGGGTGAATATCAGGCAGCACCCAACCCACCCACCCCCAGGAGGGGGGTCAGGATCCAACTGAAACCACCCCAAGGCCTCTACCCCAAACTATTTACTGGGTCACGAGAGGCCATAAACCTTTACAAATGGGTCCTGAGCCCAACAAGGGTGAGAACCACTGTTCTAAAGTACCCAAGACTCGAACTCCACAGAGCTTTAAAGATCCAAGTCAGCCTGCTGAACTGCAGCTGCATACACACTGGAGGGCTGGCGAGATACGGTCCCTGGAATAAAGCTGCGTAAGCAGACACCCACGTCCGGTGATACTCAATGTTTACACAGCTCCATGTGGATAGGCCATGGATGACAGGGAAGATCATTATTCTCCATGGAAACGCTCCTGACTACAGCTAGTAGGTGACCATCTAAAGGCAGATGGGGACCCCAATCTGAGGTGGGGTGAATAGATTATTAGGAGGGTAGCTATAGGTTCTGCCATCTCTTCCCATTGTCCAACACACTCTGCCCCAATTACACTCCCTTACCACCACCCACCCACCCCCAGTTACCAACCAGCTGCTTGAACTACATTGGTTTTGTGGCATTCAGCCCCATGGTCAGTTTAATTCTGGGAACTGTCAACACGGGAGCCAGGTAGTGCCAGCAGCAGTGTCCGAAGTGGACACCTGTCTACCCCACACAGGACTGCGACCCAACCACTTCAGACAGGTGGCTGCAAAGCCAACAGACACCATAAATCCAAGCGTCTTACAGCCTGTCTAGGAGGGGCACAGAACTCCAGCTCCTTCGTCAGGCTGGTTCAGAAAAGCCTCTGTGACCAGCTCCTTCATTTCTTTGTTTTTTAAAAGCAAGGGGGATGGGGAGGAAGAGGGGGACACACACACATTCAGGTGCAGAGGTAAATTCTTTAAGGCAGGGACTGTCCTTTTGTTCTGTTTTTGTACAGCACCTAGCGCAATGGGGTGCTGGTCTATGACTGGGCTCGGAGGCACGACTGCAACACAGATAAGGGAAGATTCCACACACACAAACCAGCTACATCCCCCTGCTGCACACTCCCTATTTAGACTACAAACTCTCCGAGGCAGGAATGGCCTTCGTCATCATGCATCTGTGCAATGACCAGCACAATGCAACTTTGTTCTACTTGAGACCTGCAGGAGCTACTGTAATATAAAGGATGACTAATTACCACCTACCATCCCAATAAGCCAAATTGCCTAGTTTTTCCAGGCTGCTCCCTATGCAAGGAAGGTCCCCCTCATCCCAACTCACTGTGCCACCATTCTTCCCTCCTGTGATGCCCGCAAGAAGAGAAGATAGATAAATATATATTTAACGCAATGTTATGCCTTCCACTGGGTTTCCTAGCACATCCTTTCTTTAGGCCTGGCTCTTACTTAGACAATGTGCTCTGGAGGGCAGGAACATCTCATTTTGTCTCTTGTACAGAGCAAAGCACACATATTCAGTGTTCAAAGAGCCGTTAGCACTTTCCACTCCCCGACTGCTCCCCCGTTCTCCCTTGTGCCTGTGATCCTAGCTGCCACCATCTTTGTGCCTTTGTGCTGGAGCAGGTACCTGCAAGCCGTGTTCCCGTGCTGCATTGCTCACCAACTGCAGCGACACTAACAAGGAAAATCCTTGACAGTTTCACGCTGCTGCAGACTCAAAGCAATGCAGTTCAGGACTGCAGCCCCGAGAGCCATACCACCAACCCCGCAGGAGTTTCTCCTGCTCTATATCCTATGCAGCAGTGAGGAAAAGTGGGCTCCTACAATCCCATGGTGAGTTTAGAAAGGTCATTATTGTAGGAAAGAGACTGAGCAAAGTGACCTTAATTGCTCCTGCTATTCTCTTCTATGTAAACATTTTGGTGAACTCAATATAGGCCTTTTTGTACCATAAAAGCCCCCAGATTTCTGATCTGTCTCGAGATTCAGAACTGGGAAGGAAGTGCAGATTTTATTTTGGCAGGTTCCCCAATTACTATTCCAGTCTCCTAACACAAAGGCTTCGTACACACACACACACACACACACAGAGTTTTCTCACCTTAACCCAAGAGTCATTCCAAACATTCTTAATACAACAGGAGCAAAATGGAAACAGTAAAGGAAAGAGAGAACACATCAAATCCCAGAGCTCCTCTCCACTCAGCCTAAAATTCAGTTACGCATGCTATGCACGATATTTGCTACTGTACTTTGCAACAGACTGGGGGGGGGGGGGGGAGAGAGAGTGAAGATGAAAAACCCTTTGAGCTAAAGTGCACCTGCTAAGCTAGCAATACTGCTAACTATATATTTTAAATCATTGGTGTTCAATTCAGATACAGAGGAACTCAATCTTCCAATCTGAGAACCATGCTCTAATGTGAATGTAATATATTTAGGATCAACACTTACTTTTATTTTTAAATATAAGGAGCTAGTTGATCTCTCCCATCAAATGGGCCAATGTTCCCACAATGGTTAGTGACCGTTTTGTGAAAAGTCACTAGTAACAGCACCATGGAGTTCCATGTCCATTTTTTCCTTGGCAAAATACTGCCAGGAGGAGCCAGCCAGTGATCCCAGCTGTCAGGAGCAGCAGCACTGAAGACAGGGACCTCTGAACATTCAGAAAACTTTCTACAGTTTTGAGTGGAGACTCTGCCCTTTGCTGACTGGCTGTTTGGTCCAACTCTCTCCTTCCTTGGACTCACTCCCCAACCTCTCTCTCGTCTCCTACCCAGCCCCATCAGCACCTTCCCTTTCGGTGATCCCCCTTCCTAACTAACCATACGAAAAAAATAAAGTCCTGGAACTAACCTGATGTTTGCTTTCATCACACTGTTCACACTACTCGTATTACCCCCTTTCCCCTACCCTGTGTCTGTTTTGTCTATTTAAATTGTACACTCTTCGGGGCAGGGATTATCTGCTGCTATTCGGTGTTTGTGCAGTGCCTGGCACAATGGGGCCTCCTTGTCTTAGCTGGTCCTTAGGAACTACTGTGATAAACATGATGATTAAAAACAATAATATGCAAGTTACAGCAAAGATAGGTGACCTTCCAATCCATTCAGAAAAGCATCTGCAGTTGCCATTTCAAGGCAGACAGAGCAGTTCTCTGAAGAAAAAATTGTCATACCACTCAGCAAGCAACATATAAATGAATAATTACCAACTCACTGGGAGTTGCCAGCTCTTTTGTGCTGTTGCATGAAGGCCTCACCCTCTTCCCAAAGTCAGCCAGGTAGATGCATGAAGTCTCCTTGCCTGTGCCCTATATGTTCTTCCCACAGGTACCTTCCCCAAACCACTGACTGAAATACATGTCAAAGCCACTGAAACCACTGAACAGGCAAGCTTGAAGGATTCAAGACCACCAAGATCTTTATGTTTTGCCTCCACACTGGTGCAAAGGTTCTATGGATGTTAACAGTAGTTCAGCTCTGTTGTCCTCTGTGGAGGAGGGAGCAGCATTCTGGACTGTGCTATCACACGGTCCCCACTGCAGCCTCTCACTGGAGGTGGAATGCTGCAGATGATGCTAGTGTCAGACTCCTGAAAAGCTGATTCTTTGAAGCATCTCTACAGGGACCAAGATACAGGCACATTTGCCACATTACAGCACAACTGTACTGAAGCAGCAGATCGGTTCATAATGTGGAACCAGTATAAGATTAGCACCAATTCCATATGAAGTATTCTAAATTACTGCACATGTACACTGTTTGAACCAGACAGTTTAAATTGCATCATGGAGAGTTTCCCCTTTAGGAATCTGCTCTAGTAGTGCACAATAATAGTTATGGTCCCATCAGTGGTTTGTAATAAGCCCCATTTGTGAGAGGATTTTGTTATTCTGTTGTCCTCATTTGTTTCATTCTGAAACTTGGCAAGAAGTAAGGATTCCAGGCCTGCTGTCAAAAGATAAATAAACTCCGTTTGCTTGTTTTTTGAGGGGGGCAAAAAATGAAGTCACAGTTTCAAGTCCTTCAATGCTCTTAAAAAGGAAAAAAAGAATAGCAAAATATGCCCCCATGGACAGTGACCTTGGGAAAGTCCTAAATTGCAGACCAATCTGTAGTTCCAGTGGCATACTATCAAGCACATACAATCTACAATGTAAATCACAAGCTGATAGCAAAACTATCAGAGACTAAGCGATCAGAGCTGCACTTTGTAAACTGTTCTGTTTAAAACCAGATCAGTATTTTGCTTCCTTTTACTTGCTTGGTACTAAAGACTATATCCAAAAAGGCAGAGTTCGGTTAAGACTGTTTGCTTCTGATGCTTATTCCGCACCGCACAGCCTAATCCCCTGGAATGTAGAGACCTGTTCATAGAGGGAAATGACTGAGCTCCCAAAGAGGTGAAGAAACAGGCTGCAGGAACCAAAACAACATAAAAAGCAACAATTCTATATCCATGCAGGCATGGTTGATAATAAAGAACAAATGGGGAGCAGGGGAAGACAAACAGCATATCACTTTATTTTTCTGGTTGTCATCATTGACTCATGGATGTGCCTCAACTGCCCATCTTAAAATAGATAGAATGATGCTTACTCTTCACAAATTGCTTTGAGATCTACAAACAGAAGTACCAAGTACAATTATTATCAGTAACTACAGATAAAATGGGTACGTAAGGAAAAAGTGCAAAGTTATTCCTGTGCAGGGAGTTTTTCAAAGTGTTCAAGTAAGTGACAAAAGCTCTCACAGGAATAAAGAGCTTAATGCCACATTCAGATGTTGGAACATAGTTTGGCTGCTGCCAATATGGAGTGGTATCAAATGTATTCATGGAGCAACCAAGAGCAGCACCAAGTTTTTCCAGAATTCGATTATATCTAAAATTTAAAATATCCCAGCTACAAGAGGAGGCCTCTGACTTGCCTTCAGGGTGGGAGTCACAATTCTTTCCTTATGCTGATTTATGCAACTGTGTTTCCTGCTCAGCATCCCACCTATCTGCTGAAGAAGAAGGGGTGCATGCAGATATGGATTAAGAGAAAACTGAGCTACTTTATGAGGCCATGTTATTGGCAACAACCAACTGGATCCTGACCCCAAAGAGTACAGAAACTAGCTGGACTAGTAAGTAATGATGACTGTCAAGTTGCATCACACCTATACACAGACACACCTGAGCCATGTAGCTAAGTCACTATCTGATCAGACACCTGCAGAGCCCAATTAAGAAGCCAAAAAACTTCCACCCTATTTGTAAAGTTCAATTTTCTACACTTCCAATCAGGAGATTACACAGGAGCTGCTTATTCAGGTTCTTGTGGCTGCATCAAAAAGTACCAGCCAACTGAAAGATGTTGAAGGAAGACATCCTGCAGCAAAGTCGAGGGGATTGCTGGATTTTCATGTGTGTGTGCGTGCGTGTGCGCTTTTCATTCTGTTGATTAAGAACTGCTATTAGGGAAAGGAAGAGGAATGCAGACACCAAACAAACTCAGATTTATTCAATCTCTCTCTCCACAAAATGGCTTCAGCAGAATTTTAAGACTGATACCAAAATAGCCAGGGACCTACCTCCCTGTTTGAGATCCACTCTTTCCCTTGCTGCATCTGCAAACCACGGAGGCATTTGAGCTGTAGCTTCTGCAATGCAAGAAAGAGGAGCTGCTGGCACGACTCATTTTACAATGGACCTGAATTCTAGCATTTAAAACCACCTCATGGTGCATTAACATTTGGGTCACAGTGCACCCAGTTTCTGGCAAAGTAAGGGTTAACTGACACTAAGATTTGTGGCTATGGTGGTTTTTCCTCCTATACCTCCTAGTTTTGGGGAGGGGCAGCTGCTACATCATTTACATTCCTATAATTGTATTTCTAATTTACCGTGAAGTCATAAAACCCTGGACACAAAAATTTCTGATGCTTTCATCTAACATCTAAATACATAAAAAAATCCATAGTTGCCACCTAGGCAGCTTCCTAGCTTCCGCTCTTACAATCCAAAAAACTGGAAATGCACTTATTGATGGTGTTCAAAAGCCAGCATAGCTCCAGGGTGCACAATCATCACAGAATTTGCTACACAATTAGCTATGTTGCACAGCCAAAGGAAAAGCAAGATTCCCCAACACAAAGAAAACATCCGTTCAGCAACAGGTGAAAGGTGTCTGCAATTGGGAACAAGGATATATGCTCCTCTGGACAATTAGCCTTCCCACCCTCCTTTACCCTCAGTGGACAAAGTAGGGTGGCCACCTCCACATCAGATTCAGCATCTAGTACACAACTACAAGAACAGAATACGTATAGCTTCTTCAGGTCAGAGCCAAAAAACTAGCTGTGCAGGAAGTCTTTCATAATTCACTCCACTCCCCTTTACCAGCTTGCTGGAATGAAGTTGGAGATACACCACATTCCATTCCCCACAACTGTCAGAGCCACATTGAGGCCCAGGTAATTAGCTACCTGTTAATCAGCATTACTTAAATTTGAGTCCAAGGGTCAACTAAATGACAACATGGAGTATTCGGCACGGAGATCACCTGATGGAAAGTGCTATACAAGAGCCAGGTATTCTTATTAGTTTTTAAGTTGACACACAAACATCCAAGGCCCAATTCAGCTCTGTGTATGAATGAATGAGGGTAACTTGGACTCTATATCCTAGCTCATCAGTGGGCAAACTATGGCCTGTGGGCCACATCCAGCCCACATGCCCGTCCTGCCTGGTCCCTCAGCTCCCAGCCGGGGAGGCTGCCCCCAGCCCTTCCCCTGCAGCATGTTCTAGATGCATCTGGGCTGCTGCTTTAAGCTGCATGGTAAGAGGGGCGGGGAGGTTGGGTAAGGGGCAGGGAGTCATGGGGGAGGGGACAGGGAGCAGGAGGGGTTGGGTGGGGTGTTAGGGGGGCAGTTAGGGTGGCAGGTCTCAGGAGGGGGCCATCAGGGAACAAGGAGCAGGGGAAGGGGGGATTGGATAGGTTGGAGATTCTGAAGGGGGCAGTCAGGGGACAGGAAGTGGGAGGGGGTTGGGGCCAGGCTGTTTGGGGAGGCACAGCCCTCCCTACCCAGCCCTCCATACAATTTTGCAACCCCGATGTGGCCCTTGGGCCAAAAGGTTTGCCCACCCCGTCCTACCACCACATACTACAGTGTAATAAAAACAAGGTTCACTCCTAATACAGGAAACTGCCAAAGAACAGGACTTTAGACTTCTACAGTTACATTTTCACAAGATTTTTTTATTTATTTTAACAGAAATACACATGCCCTTCCCTCTGCCCACTCATTCATGTTGTCTCGGATACCCTTTTTTCCCATCCATCCAGACAGCACCAGCTTGTCCAGGTGATAATTAGTACATCTGTCCACTGTCCTGGTGAATGGGCAATGAAAAGATAATTTGCATTAAGTTTAAATGCGGTTTCCTTTGTGTGCGAAGTCATCTGCAATGTTAGTATATTCACATACTTCAATAGTGTGTAGTCAAATGCAACGTCTTGGCCCGCGCTATCTTACTGGGTTTTGTACTTTTTGTGTCTTTCTACATAAGAAACCGTACAAGATCTTTCGCTTGGATGTCAAGCTTACTGAAAGTGTTAAATAAATTACACAGGCAGCAACAATTTGACTGCTTTAAGATTAAGAAAAAACATACCACACAAGGTCCCATAGCCAGCAATAAAAATTCCACAGGTGCAGAACTTCCACACCACCTTGTCGACCTAGAAACACTTGTGAATTTATTTCAACTGGCTATAGAATTCTCTCACTTTTCAAGTGGAAATGGTCCGTGAAGTGTCCTAGTGGCTCTGATTTTATTACTGGTGTAATCAACTGTACAGCTTGGAAATTAACTACGAGCAACACCTTTATGTTTTGCTGCATCTGTGCCTCAGGTAAGGCTAAAGTCACAGCAAGGTTCAACAGTCAGATCATTGGTGGACACTCAAGTTTACCAGATAAAACAAAAAAATGAAATTGTTCCTAGTGAATGTCCTGCCTCCTCCCCCCCCCCCCCCCATATCACAGGAATTAGAGAATTAAAGACCATCTCCAATCAACCTGTCCACCTCTCTTTCCATTGCAGTATGTGGTCAGTTTTTCAATATACGAGTTCACATACTATTGCGTCAAATTAGGTTAAGTTAAAACAATTATTTCACTCCTTTCAGTATTAACCACTTCAGGAAGTTTAATATAAATGCCAATTATTTTCTAAGATTTTTCAAACCCACTTAAAAACCTATTTAAAACAAACACAAAATAAAAAATTGCAACCACAATATTAAATTTACAGTAATACCAGGGATGCCCCAACTTTGATTTTTTAAGTATACAATATAAAGTAGCTTTTTCCCCTATGTAGATGATGCATGGAGGAGAAAGTCATTGTAAGAAAAGCTTAGTACTACTGGCATACAAACCTCAAGCCAGACAAATTAGAGTCTAGTACAACAGCATATAATTTACATTTTGTTATGTCAATCACAAGCAGCAACTTGAGGCTCTTTACGACTAGTACACCAAACCACAACATAAAAGATGTTTTAAATCATCCCCTACAGAGAGAATAGCTAACTGTCAACTATTCAAGGGATTTCCCTAAATGAACAAGCAACTAAATTCTCAGAATTCTCTCTCAATATCAGTGTTTTGAACACACATTTACTGCCTATTTCCTCAATCAATTACAGAAACTATACCATAAAAACTGATTTTGCTTAGCTACAGAAAGTCAAACTGGAAGATAAAGACCATTAATTATTACAATCTGTTTGTTAATTACCTTGAGCAATGAGTCAGCAGATGACCAAGTGGCCCAGTAGTCAGGCAGCCCAGCATTGGCATATGGGATGAGACTCAGAGCTCCTGCTCTCTGGCTAGCAGAGCCGGAGGCTGAGAGAGTCAGAGGCTGAGAGAGTCAGAGCAGAAGCTCACAGGGGACAAACAGAACAGCCTGTACCATGCACGCACACATACACAACTTTTCCTTAGATCTCTTTTAACTAAGCACTAAGACTGGTGGTGGTAGTAGCACAACTGATGTTCTAGGCAGGGTAAAACAACAGCATCCCACCTACATTTCCATTTCCACTCCCACCACTGATAGGAGATTAAAAGAAAACTCAGCATGGATGCACTACAAAGCAAAAAAGGAAACACAAGGCAGTCGAACTGGATGGAACAGGGTCTAGACTTCCCTCAGCCCCCTTTTGTTCCAGGATGATTGGGAGAGCCCTGCAAATCTGCAGATAGCCGCAAAGATCCACACCTGCAGTGGCGATAGCCACAGACCATTTTTCTAGATCGCAGATTGGACGTGGATACAAATTTTGTATCTGTGCAGGGACAGATATATATGGGAGCAGAGGACAAAGAATGCAACAGTAAGAGTTCAGCTACAAAATAAAGTCAGGAAATGCAAAGATCAAGTAACATACAGCAATGTTAACTTGATCAGGTTGCACAGATGTAGTAATTGTTGTGCCAGCTTCTGAGAGTGGGGGTGATGGGAGGAGGTGGTGTTTGTGGTGGATTTGTATTGTTTTGGTTAAAGGGATATCACTTTGCTAGTTTTTTAAAAAAGTTAAAAGTAGTTTCAGGTACTACACCTAACGAGTCTCTCCTCCCCCCAACACCTTTTGCGGATTTATACCATATTTTCCTACTTTATCAGTGTTTTCCTGTACCCAGTGCTCAGTAAGAGACTCAAACAAACAAGCATAAAAACAGCATCACCCACCACCACCTGCCCAAAGCTGGTCCCCTGGTCAGACAGGGAGAATATCCACCACAGTGGAGACATGGCACTGCTAAACCCTGCTAAATATCTTAACAGATATCTTTGCTGAGCATGCCCACAAGTGACTTTTTAGTTGCTTATAACTTGTTAACCAACCAGAGCATTGCCCCTCCTCCAGTCATGAACGTGCTCTTCAAAGAGCTCTATTTACATGCCAAGTCTCAAAGTTCAGCTGCTACCAAAGCAACATGGAAAAATGTGTGACTTATTTTATTATTATTCTGCAGTGAGGTTTTCAGCAAAATGTGGCTGAACAAGCTTCCCTCAAACTTCCAACAAGGATTCCCCTTTCAGTTGCGAGCAAGCATACAAAATCTCAATACTGCAGACCTCTGCAGAATTTTAGGAAGGAGGGGTTTTGAACCGAAACAGTTTAGCAGCCTTAATTGGCTCAAGGCCTGCTTTTCCTAGAATTTACTTTCAATCACTTGTGTGAGACCAGAACTCCCTCTTTCAAATGGTCCTCAAAGCTCTCAATCTCTTAACTGGTTTAAGATTAGCAGCCGTGTTAGTCTGTATCCGTAAATAAAACGAGGAAGACTTTGTAGCACCTTAGAGACTAACCAGTTTATTTCAGCATAAGCTTTCATGGGCTATATCACGATGAAGTGCGCTATAGCCCACACAAGCTTATGCTGAAATAAACTGGTTAGTCTCTAAGGTGCTACAAAGTCTTCCTCATTTTAACCTCTTAATTGATGCTCAGACCCACCTAAGCCACACCAGTGAAACTCCTGTTCCCTGCCATTTAAAAACAGCATTCAAAGATAGAGCCTTCCTTTGGGTCTCCCAGTAATTATGTACTGGATTTATATTGTGCATTTAGACAATATGCTCCCTGTGTTTTTCTTGTACAGTGATAATCACACAGACAGTATTAATAATAATGATTACAGTACCTCCAAGTAGGTGTATGTTCAGTAGTATATGCAAAAGCAATTCCTTTACCAAAAAAAGGGGGTGAGAAAATTAGTAATGTAAACAAAAACAAGTATACCAAGTATGCTAAGACAGCACCACACGAAGAGTTGCAAGATTGTTAGGACTGGACAACTGAACACACCAAAATCTTACCAGTGCCAGTCACAACTGGTACGCTCTCCCCCCCACACCCACCACACCAGAAAGGAGTAAAAGCAACAGACTGGAAGTTCCACACAGAAACAGTGATGACATTGCCAAGAACTTTCAGAGGTGAGCCCAGCTTCCTAAAAACAACCAAGAAATCAGTGGAAGCTAGAAACAGCACAGACAGGCTGTCATGTATTTCCTATTTCTCCACATCAGCAACCAGACACAAGGTCCCATCACTTACATTAAGTCTTTGACTGCACACACAAGGCCTGGAGCCTTTTCACTGCTTGCAAAGGCCCTTTGCTTTTCAGAGATCAGCTTGCAGCATCACCCACACAAGGTGTTATTGTAATGCCCAAATAAGATCTATGTAGAGACACTAACACTTCCCCCTCTACCCAACAAAAAAAGCAATTCCAAGTTTTTAAGGCGCTTCTTCACAAGACACACAGCTAGCCAGCTTCTTCACACCCTTACCCTTCTTCCTCTCTCTTCTCAAGACACTAGGCCTCATCCTCCACCATCACTTCCTTTGGGTCCCTCAAAGTGTCACCACTACTACCTCAAAAAAAAAAATCACTTCATTAACAATCATTTCTTTACTAATGTTACAAGAACCTTACATTATTTGGTACTATTACAAATGCTATGTGGGTCACTATTTGTGTTTTGCTTACTTTTGCATTTCTCTCAGTTTGGACAATGAATTAAAAAATTCAATTAAATCTTTAATTGTGCAAGATTGGGGCTCCAGACAAATATTTATTCTGGTCAATGCAAGATCACAGCTGTTTTCACTGGAATTATTTTTTAATTGTGCAAACATTTTTATTGGTTTGGGGATTTTAAATAGCTTGTTTTAACAAAATGTAAATGGTGAGTCAAATTTAAGCTACTAGTGTTGCTTCAAATATACACATGGAACTAACCAGACATGCGTGAAACTTCACATAGATTTTTCTTACATGATATCTGGTAGCCTTATATGATCTATTTACATTGTAAGCTCTATGGGGTAACACCATTTTTTCTTAATGTTCACAGCACACTTTCAATGCTATGTAAATAAATAATCAGACATGTTAGTGGATAACAATTTCTATTTTTATTGAAAACTCTAGTTTTGCTCTAGTTAGCATCCCTTCACTGATTCCCCAGCTATCTTTCACTGCTGTTCTCCCATTTCCACTGAAATCAGTGGGTTAATGATTAATACCGGTACAGACCAAATCCAGAAAGAAAAAAATAGGAAGACAAAGCTTTCTCAATTAGAAGAGATGCAAAACTGTCACGGGAATCAAAGATATCTAGACACAGCAAAGAGTGTTCACAAGTCACTGAGAAGCGTGAACATTTCATTTTTTAAAATAAGGCAGGCTAGCAGACAATACAATTAAGCAGTAGCAAAGTTCTGATCACGAGCCATTAATTCCGTCAACTAAGAATATATGTAAGAATATAAAATCGCCCATACTGGGTCAGACCAACAGTCCATCTAACCCAGTATCCCGTCTTCCGAAAGTAGCCAATGCTAGGTACCCCAGAGGGAATGAACAGCAGATCATTTCATAACCATTTCTGTTTTAAAGCATCATACTTCCACATGAAGGAGTTCCCTTCCCTCTCTGGGCTGAAAGGTCCTTTTATTATTTGCTTCAGAGGCAATATTGCAGCTAAACAAATTCATCTGCAGGCCCAACAGACCAACCCAAGTGACACTGACCACAAACGGAGGACAAAGCTTTCATAATGGCCAAACCACTAGCTTACATTCCTGCCCAAACCAGGTGCACACCTGCTCCCAAGTATGCACCCATCCCATGCACAAAACAGGGCAGGAGGATTTAACACAAGGACAGCTTCCTGTGCCTAGATACTACCTGAACTAGGATCCTAAGGGAAAGGATTCTCAACCAGCCCTGCAACATCACATGCACAATGCACACATGCTCACCCCCCTCCACATTTCCATGACACCACAAAAAAAACTGAAGAAACAGAGTAGAAAGAATCACTTTGACAATCATGTGCTGCCCCAGCAGCGCCAACCCCCCATTCACTGTCTCATCAGCAGCCTCCCTGGCGCCCCCAGTGGCTGTCCCCACGCAAGAACATCCTCTTGTTCCCAGTCCCAAAAAGGGCCCCTAGATGCATTCACAGTGTGTCTCCAAGAGTAGTCCCCCAACGCGTGCACTGTCCTCATTCTCCCAGCTCCCCAACCCCGTCTCCAGCTTCTCCACGTCCCCTGCACACAGCATCCAGCAGCCCCCATGAACCCCCCGGCTGTCCATGAACCCAGCCCGCCTGCAGCCCTCCAGGCTGCCCCCAGGTTCTCACAGACCCCTGGATCATGCCCCTATTTTCTCCACCCGCTCCCGCCGAGCCCCCTCCCGCCTCCCAGTGCATCCTGCCTGCCCACATATGCACCCCGCCCCGCGCTGCCCCCCAGTCACCTCCCCCAGCTCTCGGTGCACCCCGCCCCCCACGCACCTCCCCCCACTGCCCGTGCGCCCCACACGCACCTCCCCCCGCCCCCGGTGCACCCCGCCCCCCACGGACCTCCCCCCGCCCCGTTACCCCACACGCACCTCCCCCCACTGCCCGTGCGCCCCACACGCACCTCCCCCCGCCCTCGGTGCACCCCGCCCCCCACGGACCTCCCCCCACTGCCCGTGCACCCCCCACGCACCCCGCCCCCCACGCACCTCCCCCCACTGCCCGTGCACCCCACACGCACCCCGCCCCCCACGGACCTCCCCCCACTGCCCGTGCACCCCCCACGCACCCCGCCCCCCACGCACCTCCCCCCACTGCCCGTGCACCCCACACGCACCTCCCCCCGCCCTCGGTGCACCCCGCCCCCCACGCACCTCCCCCCACTGCCCGTGCGCCCCACACGCACCTCCCCCCTCCCGCTACCGTGTCCTGCCCGCAGCGCCCGGCGCAGTGGGCGGGGCGGCGGCCGGTCCCCGCCCCCCGGGGGTGACTCCGATGGAGGCCCCCGGGCCCCGCCGCCCCCTTACCCCGCTCGCCGCCAGCGCAGCCCCCGTCCCCGTCCCGGCTGCGTCCCCCAGTCCAGCGCCTCCGGCTCCGCAGCAGCGAGCGGGGCTCCGGCACGTGACAACGCCCCGCGCCCCCATAGGCTGGAGCTGCCGGGCAACGCGAGCCCGCCCTCTCCCTGCACCTGAGAGCGCCTTACGCTAACCACGTAGCGATGCCGGGCCCCACCACGCAAACTGCTTAACAGCCGCCTCCCCCGGCAGGCGAATGCCGCCTTGCAAAGTTGACGTAAAGTCCCTGAGACCACCGCCCCCTGCGTGAACGGCGGAACCTCGCCTGCCTCCTCTCCCGTAGGATTTACGGAGATTCCGTAATTTTGCTGGCTAGGGAAGGCCGAGGCCGCACCTGAGACGGTTCCTTACGTAACATCCGTAACTCCTCAAAGAGGTCAGTGTCTCTTACGGACTTTCCGTAACGCTCCCGGCCCTGGTGCCGCACCTGAGGGCGCTTTTCTTATGCAAGCTCGGGAGCCGCCGCTAGCGTAGGTGATGCCGTGGTGCCTGCGCAACTTTCGTACCAGAGTTGGTGGAACCCCCTCCGCCCTTCCCTTGGGGTGGGGAGGGAGTCAGGGGCTGAGGTGAAGTCGGGGAGGGGGACAGGTGTGGAGATGGGGGCGGGAGATCAGGGGTTCTTCATCCCCACCTCAGATCCAGGGAGCTGTTACCACTCCTCCCCCCATGTAATGGGTAGTAACTACCAGGATCTCTCCCTTTTCAGAGATCAGGACTGCATTTGCTCTTCTGTAGTATTCTCATTTGCTTTCTGTTTCCTGAGCAGGTAAGGGTAACATTTTCTAGCTTTTCCCCACAAACACAAGGGTTGATAGGCCATCAATTAAAGCCACCTTTAATTAAAGGTGAGATTCACCCATAATCACTTGACTGCTGGAGCTGCAACTTTAAGAGAGAAAAAAACAAATCACCAGACTCATGGTAAACACAGGAACCTAACCAATATAAAGGTAACAAAGTCCTGTGGCACCTTAAAGACTAACTATAAAGTTTTGAAGCATAAGCTTTTGTGGGCTAACTTAAGTGGGTATTAGCCCACGAAAGCTTATGCTTCAAAACTTTATAGTTAGTCTTTAAGGTGCCACAGGACTTTGTTACCTCTACTATTCCAGACTAACACGGCTACCTCTCTGATTCTTGAAATCAATATAAAGTCACTCTATTGTGCACCAGCCCCAGCATGCACTTGTCTGTGTACAAGCAGTATTTTATAGACAGTTTAATTTAAATTTAGAGAGGTGAAGAGGCATGTCCAAAGCCACATGGTGAGTCAGTGGCAGAGCGAAGAATAAAACTTCCATCCCTCTGTTCCTGTAACATGCTGCTTTTCTGTGATTTATACCAAATAGATAAATCAATATCAAGTAAGAATAGTATGTAGATTCAGGAGAGAGGCTTCCAGATAAATCCTTCAGCAATTACTCATACACAGATTTTCAGATCAGGTCATCACCAGTCTGTATTTACCCTCATAGGGCTTTATAAGACTTTAATATTTATTGCTCTCCAGTTCTTTAATTGAAATTCAAGTCAAATCTCAGCATTCTCTTATTCAAGTCAACCTCTAGCTTTTCTGCAATAGTTCTTCCTAATCCAGGTCATCTGTCCATTCTAGAACTTCATGTACAGAATGAACATTTGGGAGTTACCATGATCACTTCAGATGTAGAGCATCTCAATCAAACAACAGTGATGTGTTCTTAAAGCTCTGCAAAACCCGTAAGTGTGGATTATTTGGGTGCCTGTTTGATGGAAACATTATGGTTTTGCTTCAGTGGGATTACCATAGGCTTACCCCAAAAACATGAGGCAACCCTAGTCAATATTTTCAAATGAGTGCTTAAAGTTAAGATCATAAACCAATAATTAGGTACCTAAGTAAGATTTTTCTGAAAATGTAGGAACATCATTCAGTGAAAATTGACAGCACCAATTTTCAGGTGCTTAGGTGTCCAAACACCCAACTTGTAAGATGTTAGCCCATGGTAATAAACTATACCATATCACTTTTTCCCCTGAAGGATTCTAAGTTCCCTTTAAAAAAAAACAAATATTATACCTATGGTAAAAAATTAAAGATGACCATTTCTGGGATGGAAGGCATGACTAGCCAATCTGCACAGCATACCGCACAATATGGGCTGGGGAGATATTTGACTGAGACGGACAATGGGATCATGAGATCTTCAGTACCTAAGTAGGGCAGTTCTTAATGTCCCAACTTATAGCAGTGGCAAGGAACTCAGTTTATCTTTCCTTGAAGAATAAATGGCTGAGCTGTACCTGAGCTTTCTTGGTTTCTAGATATTTTACACTAGGTACCTGGAGCCCTTGGGCCCTAATCCTGAAAATATTTACAGGTGTGCTTAATTTTATGCATTGTGAATAGTCTCATTGAGGTCAGTGAAAATAGTCACAGTGTGTAAAGTTAACCATGGGTGTAAGTCTTTGTAGAAGTGGGATCTAATCCATCAACCAAGTTTTACATCAACCAAGTTATACGTTTATAAGTCACCTCTTGTTTCTGCCATGTAAACTGGGGACAACATTAGAATGTGGCTTAGAAGAAAAGTAATTACAAGAAATCTCTACCATTGCTTTAAAGTCTGGGGTGAAGATTTTCAAAGCAATTAACAGTGTCTGGCTAAACCCCCCTGTATTGCTTTAAAAATCTCAGCTTCTGCCTTTTCTAATTCTGTTTTGATAAGGGATAAGAAAATTGTTGCTAGAAAATCAAGGACTGGTCCAAGGACTTGGTGTGAAGAGTTGGTAATTTTATTTGAAATTGATGATTGCAGATGAAGATGCAGCAAAAACTGAGACCAGGGAAAGGATATTGGAGGAGATAATGGAATGGAAGGGACAGCAAAAAGAGGGTGGAGTGACTGCACAGAGGAGCAAAAAATGTAGCAAAGAAAGAAAAATCTGCAGGAGATGGTCAGTGTGTTTTAGAAATTGGAGCTTTTGCAGAGGTCAGAAAGAGAGATTTTCAGCTAGGGTTTGAATTATATGTTTTATGAAATCTCACATTTTTCTGTTGAGTTGCTCTCCCTTGGGCTAGTGCTTTGCCAAGGGCAAAAGTATTGAGGAGAGGGGATTGATGGATTATTTTAGAGTACAGGGGGATTGCAAAAGCTTTGGTGCTACAGTACAAGGTTATAAATTTAACAAGGGAAAGAACATCTGAGCTTTGAAAGAAGCCATTTAACATCTTTCTTTAAGGATCTGTGGGGGAAAAGGAAAAAAGTTGCATTTACAGGTGTAAAGACATTCCAGTGGTGAGGATCTGAGTTACACTACAAGCAGTATTGACATAAATGAGGGGTTATCATCTTGTTGCAGGTTGAAAGATATATACTTAACTCTTTTATTGGGGTAGTGTATTGGCATAATAGAGATTTTCTTGTATATGGGTGGCTATAGTGGAAGTCATATGTATGCCTCTCTGGGCAGAATTTATCCCAAAAGTATCATATAGGGCCTGAATCTGCATTCCTTGCGCACTCAAAAATCAGGGATTTCAGTGGGAATTTTGGGTGCCCAATAATAATACTTCTATACTGCTTTCCATGTTCAAAGCACTGTAAAAACAATTAATCCTCCCAACACACTGGTGAGGTAAGTATTATTATCCCCATTGTACAGATGGTGAAACTGAGACAGAAAGGTGAAATGACTTGCCCAAGGCCATACCCAGAATAAGTAGCATAGCTAAGGATAGGCTCTCTACTTTGTGTTCATAACACCAAACCTCAGTGTATACAAGGATGGGAGATAGGTAATATAGATGGAATAAGAACTGTGATATCCTCGAGGTAACTGAAACTTCACTAAATAAAGATTGAAATGTACTTTGGCACAAACACAACCAAATCTGAAGGGTAGAGTACAGTGTATGAATTTAGTTTTGAACTTGGATTCTAATTGAAAGGATAATGGGACTTCCAAAATAGATATGTTTGTGGAAATGTAAACATTCAACAGGAAGGGGGGGAATCCAGTTAACTTTTTCTGAGTATGCTGTTGTGCCTTGTTCTGTCTGTTTCTTTCTCTTGGATTGTCAGATCCTGGGGGAAGGGACTATCTGTTTTTTAGATTATTACTTCGGTTTTGTACTGCAACAAGTATGTAATTGGAATCTAACCAATTATAACTAAGAGTAACACACAAATCTAAGATGCTAATGCAGGAAGAGAGGATCAAAGAAATAGTCTCAGGAGATTTTGGATGTATGTGTAAGTGTATGTGTCTGTCTGAAGTTACAGCAACACAGGAAGATTTCACTGCATGGTTTTTAGGAGTAACCAAGCTCAAAGAATATTTTAGAAGTCCTAGGATATGAGGCAAATATCGTAAACAAAATCAACATTAATGAACACCTCTAGTGACCATATTAGATTTGAAGTTATCTTTGGAATATGTTTAAATGTAGTATTTCAGAGGTGGTAATCTCACACACACACACACTCTCTTACTTTAAATAAATTGATTGGAACCAACTGCTACCTGGGGGGTGCAGAGGGAAATAGGAGAGACTTAATACCAAAGAGGAGAGTCAGAGCTAGAAGAGTTAAAAGTGCAAATAAGTGTGATTTTTTTTAATGTAAAACTCAGAAATACAGATGGATGATTTATTAGGAAATGATCAAGTAATAATAGTTCCTGTATAGTGCTATACAGAATCCATCTGCTGTACAAACATTAACTAATGCTTGTGGTAGTCCTGTAAGGCAGATAAATATTATCCCCATTTTCTAATTGTAGAAATAGACACACAGTGGGGTTCCAGAGTGATTCTTGAGACTGGATCTCAGGAGTTCCTGGCTCCCAGCTTTGTGCTTAGATAATGCTGCTTCAAATAGTAAAGGACTGATAAAAGTTTAACAAAATACATATTAGTGCAAAAACTACAAATCCTTAACAATGCAAAAATCTGAGCAACTTTGTGTTTCTATTCTTTTTCACTTAAGAAAATGGAGAACTAGACATGATGTCTAGAAGATATTATAATTTACTTGAGAGTCTCAAACTTTTATTTCCTAAACTCACTAGCATAACAAAATGCATCAAACTATGCCCAAATGTTACTCATGCGAGTAGTCCTATTGAAAGCAACGGACCTGATTTTGCACTTGTTGAATTCAGTGGGACTACTTGCATGAGTAAGGCAATCAGCAGAGTTCAGCCTTGTGAGTTGGTTTGATTAGCCTAATGCAGAAGAAATTATTCCATCCACTGTATATCTGATGCAGAAATTCAGCTACAGTACCAGTAATAAGTAAAAGATAGAGACAGGGCAGCAGCTGGTGTATATGACCAATTTATGAAACTATTTTCAGGAGGACCAGGAAATAACAAAAATGCAGAGACTAGAAAAGGGGCTTTATAGTTGTTGCTTGTCACTGATTTTGTTTGGAGGCAATGAACCAGACAGTGAAATCTGCAGTGAGGCATCCCCAAGGGTTGGCATACAGTGGATGATATAACAGCTACGAATACTGTAGTGAAGACTAAATGGCCATTAGCTATAATAAAGGGGGTGGGAGAAACACTAAGTGAGAAAGTTTGATATGTAATTCATCAAATTTTAAGGGCTTATTCGTGTTTATCTACAATGAGAAGATTCAAACAGAGTTTAGGAGAAGAGGCATTTTTTATATATTCTTCTATATATATAAAAAAGAAAACTATTTATGAGACTGATCCGTTGTCCAGTGACCCAGTTATTTACAGATTCCAAGTTCTGCCTTCAGACTCTTATATGCAATTCCCACTAAAGCTAATAGGATATGTATTGTATCCGAGGACAGGGTTTGGTCCACAGATTGAGGTAAAGTGCTGAAAGTACAATTTCAAATAGGACCTTTTCAGGAAGATTGTAAAGCCCATACCTAACTTTAAGCATGTGAATTATTCAGTAGACCTCACAAGGACCAGGAAATAACAGAAAGATAGAGGAAGGGAAACAGGGCTTTGTTACATGCCATCTTGCTAAATTCAGGCCTCCACTTTAGGAAAATAGTTAAGCATCTGCCTAACTTTAAGCATATGAATAGTCTCACTGATATTCCATATATTTAAATGGGACTACTTATATGGTTAAAGTAAGGCACGTGCTTAAATACCTTCCTGAACTGGAGCCTGGAATTAGAAAGATGGTAAGCCAAGTGCCCATATGCAAATACAAAGATCTTGGAAGGAAATCTGAGTGATGCATGACAAATCTTACTGTCTGTTATGACACAATCAACAAAAAAGTTGGTTAAAATGTTTTTGAGGCAACTTTTCCAACTTAAAACTATTTTAAGTTATAGAAAAGTAGAACAAGATAAGTTTGGAGAAAGAAGTCACTAAGAAACCAAAGGGGAGGAAGAAAGCAAATGGGTACAGAAAAAGAATGTTGAAAGTATATGAGTCAGATGTCACCTGCCTTTATACATATAGTGAAGCCCCATAGAGAGCAGAAGGTGAAAAGTCACTAACTACAAACTTTGAAATAAAGGATTATAATATAAGCGGTCACAGAGAGCAGGAGAATAAGTGGAGGGTGGATGAAAGCTGTATTCAGGAAGAGAGAATATTAAAAAAAATAATCAGATGAACCATCATCCCATAGAGTAGTAAAAACCAAAGGGACTGAAAATACAATTGCAAAACTATACTGTATTTAAAAAGAAAAAGAAAGGGGGGGGGGGAAGAAGGAAAAATATAGAAGGAAACATTCTGTCATTGGGGTAGGTGGGAAGAGGAAGCAGTTAGGATTCAGCAAATAAAGTTGGATTGAACTTTCTCTTCATATCAGTAGTTGTGTTCTTTCTAGGCATAGAAAGAGGAGTCACAAACCATAGGAAATGCAGATGAGATGGATGAATTTTGAAATATCCACTACTTATGTTTACAACATTGCCCCACTGGAGCACTGCTTGTGCATCACAGAAGTCACTGTCTAGAACTCCTTTTACGGTCATACTGTTTCATTGGAGCATATTTTACAGTGATCGTTTCTGAGAAATGAGAGAACCTTTCTATCAACAAATCTCAATTAGTCAACAAACTCACAAGTGCCACTAATCCTGGGGATTATATCCACAACCACTTATTTTTTCAACAAGGACTAGTCATGCTGGATTAAATGTCCTGTGTATGGATACTTCTCAAAGTCTGAAGTGCATGGCTTTTGACCATTTAGAATATTGCTGTCTTATTATTGCATTTCTAAAGATGGACACATGAAGGCCTGGTATACTCCTTAAATTTAGGTAGTGTTTGTCAAAATCCACACTGGGGATTCGGTTGGCATAGCTATGTTGTTAAGGGTGTGGATTTTTCACACCCCATGAGAGAGAGAACTCCATCAACCTAAATTTTTTTTTCTGGCATGATGTGATCAGCTGAAGTGCTTTTGCACAAGTCCCTAGGTTTGAGGGTCTGGGTACTCATGGCAGGGTGTTTTCAACATGGGGAAGCTGTAAATCTGGAATTCAGTTTCCCAGTTGCTTGACCAGTCTGAACTTCAGAGCTTGGTATTAAACACACTGGTTCACTCAGGATTTTTGCTTGAGTGGGTGATTGTCAGGTTAGTTTGTTTATAGTTTATTATGTATGTGTAACTGGGCGGACGACTCACCCCTGCGGCGCCTCCCGCTGGCTTGTCTGGGAATTAGCTCTCCAGCATCCGGAGCACCCTCTGCAGGCCGATATCCCACTCCTGCTCTGGCCCCATGTCCCTCCCAGACCCCGGTGCCCTCTAACTGAGGGTGCTGCACCCCTGCAGTACCCCCTCAAGTCTAAGGGTCTCTCCCCCCCAGGGAGCCCTCCACCCCCTAGCCCCACCCCCTAGCCTTGCCTCAAACTAGGCCACTGCCAGTCACCACTTGCCCCTGCTCACTGGAGCAGACTGCAGTATCATAGCCTCTCATCACCGGCAAGGGGGGTTTGCCTGCTGCTTCTATTTCTAGACATGGGCTGCCCCCTGCAACCCCAGTACCCCTGAGTGGGGCCTCCTTCCAGGCCCTACAGCCTGGGGCTCCCAGGCTAGAGCTTCCCCAGCTCCTTGTACCTAGCCCTGGCCCAAGCCCTGCACCACCTTGGACACTCACTCAGGCTCCTAGCAGCTAGGCCAGTCTGCCTTCCCACAAGAGAAGGAGACTCTCTCTGTCTCCCTGCCTCACAGCCTTTTTATATGGCCTGCGAGTGTTTGGGGCGTGGCCACCCAGCTGAGCCTACTTCCCAATCAGGCCAGGAGTTTGGTGGCTCCTGGCCACAACCCCTTCCCGGGCTATCACAAGCCCCTTGAAGCAGGGAGCGGGTGGTCACCCTACTACAGTATGTAACACCAAAAAGTGTACAACCCTGGTGTTCTATAGATCAGGTGCAAAGACAACACATTGAAGTTGTAAGTGCTTCTCCCTTCCATCCCAAAAATGCAATCTAGACTTAACATGGAAAGATTAAGACATCCTTGCTACCTCAATACTGCCAGGCCTGTCTTTGTTGTAGCCTAGTTTCATCCCACTCTACCACCTGTTTGCCACTATCAAAAATAAATGTGGTGAGCTCAGCAAGTAGGGGAGAAATTGTTGTGCTGAATATTTGCTTAATCAGATGCCTGATTTTTTTTAAGGCCTGTGTAACTGAAGGATTCTTCTTCTCCTCTCCTATTGTGGAACTAGATTTTTAAAAAATATGGAAATCCTATTGTGTGCCATGCTTGTTCATAGAAGGGCAGCGTCATGACTCTGGGGCACATACAGTGATTGCAGAGGACTCTGTTAATGGAGGTGCCATGTTCCCTCAAAGACTGATGATACTGATTCGTGATAGTATTGTTCACTCTCTCTTAGCCCGTCAACAACTATTAATGAAAAGCCCAGAGTTCACTCACAGGATAGTAGGAAACATTACCATGTCCTGTTGGTGGACGTGCCAAGCTATCTCTACATACCAGCTTTGTCAGTCCCCATCTGTCAAGGTGCTCTTACAAATCTGCATAGTAACATGAAATAAGGAAGAGTTTCCCCAAGAAGAGTTTCCTCAGCTGAAAGAGTTGAAAACCGAAGACACTGTCAAACTATTAACCTTCAGTTAAATTAATAGCAAGGACAGGGTGCTGATGGGCCACTTGGCATCTCCAAATCCTTAATGTCCCTATGTTTTAATTTGGAAAAGCAGGGCCCTGATGTACCAGCAGGCCTTTACTGTTCCTCTCTTCTTGTTGAGGGAAGCTTCTGGGGTTTTCTCTTCACCTATAGCACCCTAGCAGGATTTGGGAATTTAATGTTGGGAGTTGTAGGGCATCTCTACTACTCAGCCTGTCTGTGCAGGGAAAGGCAATAGCAAGAAGAGTCTGCATTGGTGTGTGGATCTGGTGAGCCTGAGGCTGCAGGTTCCCCCACTGTGTTTTGTAGGTACTTGCTTTAGGCAGTCAGGATTCCCATCATTGAGTAATGGTATTAAGCTTCTCATAACTGTCCCTTTGTCCACAACTCCCTTTTACTCATTTGAATACTTTTCTAAACAGGGCCGGGGAGAATATGTACTGTATTGCTCTACTGTAAATGTCCAGAAAAGGGCTGGACTGTATGGATAAGCATTTGGATTGTTTATGAGCAGTGTCTTGAGCCTCTGTAAGTATATTAAATTGTAGTGCACAATTTTAAGTAAATGGTTTGATTGCTTTAATCATAGGAACCCTGAATAATTTACATTTGTGGTCAGCAGTCAACCACTTTATCTCGACAGTGGTGTCAATCAGCATGGTCAGTGTTTACTGAACTAACAAGAGAAGAGACATAATGAATTAAACCAGAAACCTGGTCATCCTTTGTATCATGTGGACAGGACAACGTACCATAAGTAAATATGGTGAGGCTTGTGCATATGGCAAGTAGGCAAACGCCTTTGGGAATTTTTGTGTCCTTATTAAAGGACTGATTGTAGAGTCAAGGGGCTATTTTCTGAGGAGGGATGCAAGTAGGGCTGAGAAGGAAAGAGTGGAGGATTGGGCGGGGGGTCATCATGGTCCCCCGGTGAAGTGGTCCACTAGGCTTTTTCCTCTGCTTTGAAGCTTAGGGTTGAAACACTGTCATTTTTCCAAAGGGAAAACAACTTGGGTGGTCTCTTTATTGCTAACCTATGGCATAACTTAACAGAACTGGGCCTCTTTTGAAAAGAGGCCCTGGGATAGAAGGGGTTTTCCAGGTCAAGGCTGAAAGCAAAAATCCCCTATAACATGAGCCTCTGTACTGCACCCATCTTTTTCTAAACTATTTGGCCCATCTTTAGTGTTTATGCTGCTTTTTAAAATAAACCCAGTTTCCCTCCCTGCAGGTGTTGAATTTAACATCAACAATTAGTGGGCTTTTTCATCTCTAAATGTTAATTTTGCTGTTTTCAATCTGTTTCTGGTATAAAAATTTTTTATTTTCACTGATTTTTTAAATTATTTTTTACGCATCATGTCCCTTTCCTCCATCCCATGTCCATTTCATTTTGTACAGGTTTGTTCCATTTTTGATAGAAGCAAGAGGTGAGTGTTAATCAGTGACCCTGAAACTTGGAATCCTAGCTAAGGGTTGAGTGGGGGTAGTTGTCATTATAGTCAGAGTAGAGAAGTCCTTTTGCCCAGATCTGTTTTCATCAGTGGGAATTGGAGAGATGTCTGGGGACCCATTTAATAAAAAACCCACCTTGAGCCTTGCAAGATTGGTCCCTACATTTTAAACTGTTTTTATGGTTTGTTCAGATTTTGAAGGCAAACATACATATTAAACCTCAAAGTTCTAAACAGAAATAGAAATTCTCATGCAATTTTGCTATGTATGCATATTTTGCCATGTGTATAATATAACGTGTGTACATAGAAATGCTGTGCTCTGGTTGCTCTTTGCTACATGGTTTTGAGGCTGTAGAATTCCCTTTCCTCGTTAGTTGTGCAGGAGGTTTTTATTAACCAGTTGAATAATTCCTATTCATCTGCATTGTTATCCTCTCTTGCTTATATGATTATCATAGCTGCCTCCCCAGCAATCCTGCCTCCTGTGCCCTCTGGTATTTCTTGATGTGCAGCTTTAACTTAACAGATACATGTAAAAAGTATATTAAATACGGATGATGAGAGAGGTATGATTTTTTATTTATCCCGCTTACTATTTGATGACCTAAATGTTTTCAGCTCCTCTAATTACTTATTTAAGACCTATTGATTTCTCAGGTTTCTGCTGGGAGGCCTTGCGGAATTCTCTGTCACGCAAATAGCATTATAGCTGCCTGCAAATTAAGGCAAGCAGACAGAATGCTGTAGCATTGCAATAACCAGGCAGAAGGCTTATTTTAACCCAAGCTCTATGTGAAATATTTATGTACTGATTTAAATACTGAAGAGCTAGTATCCACAGTGAAAAGACAACTATATCTCATCCAGCAGCTGCATCTTAGACCTGGAACTTCCCCAGCTAATCCCCCCTGCCCTAAGATGTTCTACAGGCATTCATCTTGGTGGCCTCCTAGAGGGTTAGTGTCCTGTACAAAGCACTGAGGTTTGAGTCCAAATCCAGTCTCTTTCATTTTTCTGTTTCTCAGTTCAGACTGTCTATAAAAGGGGGATAATAATACCGATCTCACGGAGGGTTTGAGAGGCTTACTTAATGAACGTTAGTAAAATGCTAATCACCTTGAACAAGATGGGTAGTTGAAGATGTTCATAAATGTTTATAGAATCTGGGGCTTAAGTAGTGAATGTCTTAGAAGTGGGACAAAGGTGCTTCCCATTCTTCCGGGATAACTGCACACGTTGTGGCTATCAAAGTTTGATGTGAAAGTAAAAGTCATAATGTATGGTGCTGTTTTGCTGATCCTTGAGCTGCATACTGGACTGAGGTGCTAATAAAATATTCTTTATAATTTTTTTAGAGCTTCACTCACCATCTATACATATCACTTCTCTCAGGACACATCTATACTGCAGCTGATTGTCCATTGGAGCAGAAAATTACACATAGGTCCACATTGATCAAGCTAGTGTGCTAAAAATAGCAGGAAGCCATGGCAGCAGCAGCAGTGGCATCCCCACAGAAGTACTTATCTAGGGTCTCGGACAGGATTGTACATGGGTGGCTAACTTGTGCTTCTGCAGCTGTGCTGTTATTTTTAGTAAACTAGTTCGATCAAAACCAGTGTTTGTACATCTATTTAAGATAGAAATTACACCTCCAGCTGCAGTTTAGATACATCCCAAGAGAAGACCATTTCAGTTTTGTCACGGGGGAATCTATGTAAAGAATTCATGTATGGGCCTGGACAAGTGTCAGTGAAATGCTTCTTAGAGCAGCTTTACTCAGGCAGAGTATTAAACTACTTCCACAGTCCTACAGAGGAGCCAAGGCCTATTATATAAATCTTTTCTGGGGATGAGAGGTGGATCTTTTCCAGGGAACAATGCAAAGGACAAAAGGATGAGAAATATAGGAGCCCAGGGGCTAGCCGAACAGCATTTAGTGGAGGTGTCTGGTGCTCTTATTTTGGAGATTTGGAGTGCAGGCATCAAGTTCTGTTTTGACCAAGCTGAACAGGGACACAGATGAATTTATTATTCAAGCCACCACTTTCAGGTCAAAATAATCCATACTACAGAGTTTATGAGAGAAGCCGTTAGCCCTAATAATTCAATACAATGAGGACTTGTCTCTCCAAAATGATATATAGAAGAGTGAGTCAGCTGTGTCACTAGGCTTCCAGAAAGTTGGTGGCTACCTTCCCTCCCCTGCTTGACTGTTTGGAAGTTTTGTCCTCCCACCCTTTACTTTTCCTTTGTAATTCTATTTCTTTGTGTGCGAAAGATACTAAACAAAGAACTCCAGGTAAAAGTGGGTCCTAACAAGGTTGAGAGATGAAGTGCTCTGAATCTTGTTATACCTTCTTCTTTAAATAAAGTATACAGCAGAGTCTGAGTTTTCCACACAGAGGAGGAGATGAAAATAGCTGGGTATTTGACGGGTCTGTTTTCAGTGCATCAGTAGGAGGTAGGTGTAATATGGGGAAAAATAAATCACATCTTCTGAGGAAGTTTTAGGGAAGCCACATATTCGTATATGTGGTGATTGGAAAAGGCAACTGGAGGCCTCGATTACAGGATTTCAATCTCTATTATATATTTTTTGGTGAGTAACCTTAGTTAAGTCACCTTTTTCTGTTTTTCAGTTCACCCTGTTTATAAAAGGGGGATAATAATACCGATCTCACGGAGGGTTTGTGAGGCTTACTTAATTAACATTAGTAAAACCTCTTTGGCTGATGGCTGCTAAAACAGTCCAAATTATCATTGGGAAGGAGCAATAGTCTGTTTCTGTAGCTTCAATATTTCAGTGCTGTTGGAGCAAACCATACTCCACATCAAGCCTGGTTTTTGTGTGTGTGTTTAAGATCAGCCTTCCTTTTTAGTTCATTTTCCCTTTCAGGCAAGAATGTTTGCTTAGAGTGTGTTGGAAATGCCTGGTGTTTTGATAGCACCCATGTGGGACTGATGAGGTGTTTCATCCATCTTTTTCTAATAAAAATCCAGGAAATTTCTTCTAAGATTCTGCAGAGGTTCCTTTTCATCTCTGATCACAAACTCACATTTAACCTTAACTTGAATAATTTCCCCCCTCAGTATAATAAACAATGAAATGTGATTTGTATAGAACAAGCAGTATTTTCAAAGGATAATTTCCTATTGAGAATTTTTCTTTGTGAGGAAAGCTGATTAGGGGTGTCATGGTATGGCAGGGATATGTTCATAGCAGGAAATACTCATGTGGAAGTGGGGTTTTATGTTGTGTAAAATGAAATGATTTCTAAACAACTGTACAATTTCAGTTGGGGAACGGGGAAAGCAAAAGATTTTTCTCTTGTTTTATTTCAGTTCTGCTGCATTTTTGCATCTTGCAGTCAGTAGTCAACCTGCATATCTGCACTCCCACAGGATAACAATCTTCCAGGCTTATGTTGCTTGTACCCTGAAGCACAGCTGCTCTTCCCTTGGGGCATGCAGAATGCAGTCAACACTACTTCTCTATTCTGCAATCACTAATTGATGTGTGGCTTGGTAACTTCCAGCAAGGTCACAGAACTGGCAGCTCCAAAAGCAAAGTGTCCTACTGAAAATTTAAAGGGAAACAGCAGGGATATTTAAAATGGTGTCATGCTAATTTTGTCCTTTAGGGAAAAAAAATCAATCAGTATATTAACTGTAAGGGCTCACTTTTTACTGATGCAATAATCCAAGATTTGGCAACAGCGTTGATGTTAGTGAGAATGCAGAAGCTTGCTCATCTGTCAGTCTTCTCCTCTGGGTTTGTGTGTAATAACCTATTGTACAGAAATGCCGCATTCTCTCTCCATGTGGTGCTGCTTTTCTCTTATCTTCCATTCTAACAGGACCTCAACACTCTAATTATAGTTCAAATCTTTTAAAGGTGAAAAGATTTTTTTTTAAGCAAGTGTAATTTGACCTTTTTAAGATTTCTTTCTTTACAGATTACTTGTTCCCATGCTGGCATTGAAAGGCACTCATGGTGTGTCTTTGTAAGAGGGCTGCAAAACAGATATTCTGACTTCTGAGAGCTGACATTCTGATTAATCAGGCACTTGATTATCTGAAACATAATGGAAATTCCTAAAAACTAAACTGTCATTTGCCAAACTCCACAATCTGTGTTACAAGAAATACTGCAAATACTATGCAAAAGTGCTCACTGCCTTTGATAGAATGGCTTCTGTTATAATAATGCTATCTCTTAACACTGAATGCTGGCAGCAGCACCCAGAGGGTATTATTAAAATGAGAATGTCCTGTTTTCCAGCTCCAGACCACGTTGCTCCAGTGTCAGAGTTCTGTAGTTGTAGTCTGAGCCATTTTAAGGATATTTACTTTTTAAAGAAAACTGAGTGTAAATTATTTCCAGCCTGGAAGATGAAGGGATAGTTTAGCAGTCCTAACCTCCAGATTTGAAATATGTTTGTAAGCCTAGGTTCAAGTCACCTCATCCCTTCTGAGTTAGACAAGTTAAGTATCATTCCATTTAAGGGGAGATTTCCATAGGTACAAAGGGCAGATAGGTGCCCAACACCCCTTTGATAACATCCCCTTTAATGTTTGGGGAGTTTTCAGCTGAAACCTTTAAAAAACAAGGTCTTCTCTGTTCTGCTGGCCTTTACTGATTCAAATAGGACTCCCCGTAACAGAAACAGAGGATGGAAACCATCAAGGGATATGGGGAAGGAGGAGCAGCCTACAGCTGTATGGTTGGGAGGTGAAGAAGATCTGATCCTCAGGTGTTTAGTGGAAACTGTTCTTTCTAAGGATTTTCAAGTGTGGAAGGCTGAGTGAATGCCTTTCTAAGGGTTGTCGTCAGCATTGTTCAGGATAAGAGCAATGAATTGGAGGATGCTGCTATAGCAGCAAAACTATTGCAGTGAATGCAAGAAAAACTAAAAGATGCCTTCCCTCTAAAGTGGAGCAGAACAGGATGCTGACTTTAATTTTTTATTAAGAAGATAAAGCTGTACCTTCAGATTTCATATGGGAGCTGCCTCTACTTTTTCCAGGGAGAATGCATTGCACTTAACTCTTAGAGCCCTGAGATGTGGTGCTTAGAGCCTTCTTGGCACTGAGGCATAGATAAATATATTCACTGTGTGATGCAATCCCACCGTAATGCCCAGTTTGACATCCTCTGCTTTTCCCCTCTGATATCCTCCTGATATCCTCTCCATGTATCTCCCAAGTGCTTACAAATGTTAACTTACTGATGAATACCCCCCCCCCCCCGTCAACCATGACAAGTGACCCACCTTGGCTTTTGTCACAGATGCTGGCCCTTTTTGGCAATGCTGAATCCTTTTGTAGCTCATTGGCCCACCATCCTGATCCCTCTCTGAGCTGCCAAATCTTCACCTCCAGAGCACTGTGTTTTTCCTCCTGTAAATCCCCACCATGTAAGAAAGGCAAATCCTGTGGTCCTGTCCCACTTGACCACCTGCTGTTGGTGCCTTCTGCGATTCTGTACCCGCTCACAGGTACCAAGTCCTGAGCACGTTCATTGTACAATGCATCAGCTTCCCTGTTGCTCCAATTCCTGATTTTCCTAACATAGGAAATTCCAGGTGTCCTGAAATTAGGGTGTCATTTTGAGAGTTAAAGAACTTGAATGATTTCCAAAGGTCTGGAATTCAAGCCCTTTGCTTTTCAGGGAAGTCTCTCATCCTCAGCTTTTCAAAAAAACACATACATACCGAGGCACGAACCTAAGCCAGATCTTGCAGCCGTTGCCTCTAGTGTTATGTACTGGACCAGATTTGATTAGATGAGCTCTAGGATCCAGGTGGGTATTGCTAACAATAAAATCCAAGCCCCAAACTGAATCTTCTGTAGTGGAGGCTGCTAGTTTACTCTGTGATCCCTTGGTAAATGGTACAAACCCAGTATCAGTCAACATGATTGATTGCTGTGGCAAACTGGACAGTGTTCAAGAAGAAAAAGACCTCTCTTAGGGAAAGACTGAATTTTTGACAGAATTTGTACTATGTATGTCATAGCTAAGATTCAATGTGTGGCGTTGGTGACCTCCTTTATTGCTTCTGGTGTGTGCCTGTCATGGTTATGGGGGGTGCTACACTTTTGACTTCTTTTAGTCCCTCTCAAGTGTGCCCCTCTGGTGTCAGGTTTTGCTATCTTCACCCCTCTCTGCACTGAACCATATGATCCTACACACCTTTCATATTTACCACCCTGACAAAATAACAGGCTGAACTGTATTCAGCACCTGCAAAAATTTTTTCTCTGGGAACCTATGACCCACAACTGATTAAATATACTCAAAGCACCTTCATCAAACCAAGTATCATTTATTCATCTAAAGATACAGAGCATTCAGAGAAGCAAGTTAAAACAACCATTGCTTTCATGCCCAGGTCCTACATGAATTTTATCCTTTCTTTACAAGTTTTGGTAAATTCAGCTCAGACACTTTTTCAGAATTCTCTCTCTCTCCTGAAGCATCTCCCCCAAGCAGCTTCTACCCATTTATCCCTTTGCCCACCTTACTCTCGAGGCAGGGGTTTTTAAAAAGAGGACCAAACAAATGAGATTTTATAGACAAAATGGCAACAGATGCCCAGACCATCACAGCACAAAATGACATGAAGACACCATATAACATCATTAGTTTGTTGTCAGGAAGAAGAACAAACAGAGCTGACCAGTCCAAGATAATGAGGGTAATTTAACAATGAAGACATCATAACAATTAAATATATGGAGGGAATACTTTAGTCAACTACTGAATGGAAAACCAGTGGCCAGACACAGAGGAAGATGAAAATCTGGACCTCAGACTAAGACATCTCAATCTTAGAAGTAGAGAGGCCAGTAAAAATAAGTTAAAAAGTGGAAAGGGCATCAAGATATAAATGGACATCAGGATATAAAGCAGAAGGGATCCCTGTGAGTGAGATATGTGGGATCCTATATTGAATGTTTCTGTGTATCTTTACACTTACCCTCGAGGATCTTAATTCACAAATATTAATTAATCCTGACAACACCTCTGTGGGGGAGACGCTGTCCCTATTTTACACTGAGTAAACTGAGGCATGGGGCGGCTTATTGATTTATGTAGGGTGGCAGATTTATTGATTTATGGGAGTTTGGCACAGCTAGGAACAGAACCAAGCAGTCCTGATTCCGGTCAATTGGACTAGCCCATAGACAACACTTGCTCAAAACATTTAGACGCCTCAGTCCATTGAAGTCCATGAAAATTCAGTACATGGAAGGGCTTATCAGATGATGTGTTGAATACCGAAGAATAAAATAATTAACTAAAACATATCATAAAATGTAAATTGCACCATAACATTTATAATTCTTCCAAATGATAAAAAATAATCTATTTAACGTCACTTGTGTGAGTGCTTCGTTGAGTGCCTTCTCCTCATGCACTTCTCCAGGAGTTTAGCATGGGTATAGAGAGTAGGGCATGGCCTGATGTTAATAATTTACCTGTGCAAAACTTTTTTTTTTTTTTGCACATGATATGTGATAATAAATATCTGGTAATGGTTTTAATCTGCTTGCTGTCTATTAGACTGGTGAAACCTCCCACCACTCACTTGTGCTAGGTACTTCTCACTGGCACCATTACCTGATGGTGCTGTCATCATAGAATATCGGGGTTGGAGGGGAGGACCTCAGTAGATCATCTAGTCCAACCCCCTGCTCAATACAGGACCAATCCCCCAGTAAATCCCCCAACATTTGCCCCATATCCATAAATGGCCCCTTCAAGGATTGAACTCACAACCCTGGTTTTAGCAGGCCAATGCTCAAATCACTGAGCTATCTGTCCCCCTTTTTTAGGTTTATGCTAAGTCTTTCTCTTGCACTACTGTTTTGTTCCTGGTTATGTTTATAGAAAGCGTTTGCACTGTTTCAATCATCTATGCCTGAATGTTGTTTTAATTTCCCCCCCTCACTTATGCTGTAGCTTGTATAACATCTGAACAAAGTGGAGCTGCTCTTCTTGCTGTTCTTACTGAAAATTGGGTGGGATGAGCCCTTTATGTTCAATATGCCTAAAAATGAGTTCACCAAGGAAAGAGATGCAGTGGGGCCCAGGACTCTGTTTGCATACATAAAGCTCATTAAAGCTAGATATCTCAGCTGGCAGAACCTGCAGAGGTGGAAACTTTCAGCTTGCAACCTTTTATTTATAGCCCTATTTTTTCACATGATTGCTGTTTTGTACAAATGTACGCAGTGCCTTGAGGGTTTCAGAAGTGACAGAACAGGAAGTCACCAAGATCAGGGGTTGCAAGTTACTGAAGAACAAAGCCACAGTAACCTATAGTAAATAAATAAAGTACGAACTGGTAAAAGAATGATTCCCACAGCTAGATAGAATTTGCAGTGTGTTCCAGACTCTACAGTTTCCTTCACTGATGCAGATTTACCCAGCAGCTAAGCATGAACTGGGTTCTGACGGCTCCCTGGGGCTGCTTTGCAAGTCATTACACACATTCTTTAGGTGTGATTTACAGCACATTGGGCTATTTTGGTAACATCTTTCCTCCTACAAATTCTAGAACATATTAAATTCTGGTGATGATGATGATTGGATACAAAAAATGCTGCCTGCAGTCACATGCCCAATTGTAGTACATACAGCCCCAGGTGATTGATTCCCCCCGCCCCCCTTCTCCTTCTTCAAGTTCCCATGTCATGCATTCTGTGCTTTACAGGAGAGGAGAGATTAAAATGATGGATAAACATCACAGCATGGGAATTCGCCATGTTTGGCCAGTAATTAGCTCCTGGGAAATGAGTTACTGCTACTAATCACCACTTTTATTTCTTGGCATTACAGCCTTGAAGCCTTAAATGAGATTTAATAAATGAAGTTAAACCACTAAAGCAACATGTCCTAATAAATGCTCAATCTGCAATTAAATCTCTAGGCAGCAAATTTGCTGGACTGTCTCCCAGCATCATTACCCTGGGGAATCACACAAATTCATCCTGTCAGGCTCCGCAGAGGTCCCAAGAGGGGAAAGTTAACTCACATTGCTGTGGTTCAGTTTCCCCTGACCAGAGATATCACTGCTTGCTCCTTTACACCTGAGATATTGGAAGTTCAGTTGCACAGTCACAAATTGCATTGGCTGGGGTTCCCACCATGGCCATCAGGGAGAGGATTTTAGTTTATTCCTTGAGTTCTTGATTCCACAGACCCTTCAAATAGACACTCCAAATGACTTTATATAGAGAAGCCTATGGGCTTCTGGAAAAAGGAGTGTTAATGAAAAAAGGGCCAAAGAAGCTAAATTGTTGGGTCAAGTGTCTTTTTTCCCCCTGTATGTATGGCTGAGGATTCTAGGAGCAATAAAATGTCACCAGTATGGCTAATTCTTCCTCCATGAACTTCAGACACCACTTACCCTTTAGTGACACCATCTTCATGTCTGAGGCTGAAGGTGATTGTGTCTTTGCTGGTACAGTGGGATTTAGAGCAGTGGTACCCCACCTTTCCAGAATACTGAATCCCTTTTAGGAGTCTAATTTGTCTTGCATACCCCAAGGTTCACCTTATTTAAAAACTACTTGCTTATAAAATCAGACATACAAATACAAAATTGTCACGGCACACTGTTAATGATAAATTACTTACTTTCTGATTTTTACCATATAATTATAAAATAAATAATTGTATTTACATTTCAATATATAGTATATAGAGCAGAATAAACAAGTCGTGTGAAGTTTTAGTTTGTGCTGACTTCATTAGTGCTTTTTATGTAGCCTGTTGTAAAACTGGGCAAATATCTAGATGAGTTGATGTACCCCCTGGAAGATATCTGAGTACCCCCAGAGCTACACATACCCCTGATTAAGAACAATTGCCTAGAGTATGGATACCTGTTTTTCTCCATAGCTATATAATACCCCCAAAAAAATTTTTTTTAGGGTGTATAGATATTTAGAATGCCCATTTTTGTCCCCATGTATCAAAGGTGCTTAAAAACCACAGTAATAGGAGCCTTTGAAGTATATAATAGATCATTTCTTTCCTGCCAAATTCCCTCCTTGAATTTGTTGTTCTCACCTAATATTACTCCAAGGCAGGAATTTTAGATTGCATTTCTGAATGGTTTTGCTGTCGTCCTACATGTGTTTACAGGAGCCTCTGTAAATATGAAGATTATGAATTAAAGATGTAGGGTTTTTAAGAGTGAAATCACTTATTGACCAGACTGTAGGTCCACTAGCCAAGCAAAAAAGAGGGCTGCAGTTTCGTCCCAATTTACAGGCCACTTCAGACCCAAAATTCACAGGATGCAATTCTAGACCCATCAACGTTTCAGTAAAATACAGGAGAAAAAGTGTTCTCTTGGAATGTGGAAGAAGCTGGGTAAAGTGCAGGCAAACTTGTCATGGTATCTACTGGCCTAGGTCATGTGCAGAAGTGAATGGAGATTTCATCAAAGGCTATAAATACTCTTGCTCCATGGCAACTTTGCTTCTCTACTATAACAGCTGTGATTTGTGCTTGGAAAATATTAACATGATGGCAGAAAAAGCAATGTTCAAGTGTCAGAGTTGTAAATTAATGGAATTTTGGTAGGTGGTAATTTCAGTTTCTGGAATAATTACTATTGAGGATTTAGAGTGGTAGCCATGTTAGTCTATATCAGCAAAAATGAGGAGTCCTTCTGGCACCTTAGAGACCTTAGAGACTAACCTGGAGGACTGGACAGATGAAGTTCAGTTAACTGATGTTTATGGGAAGGTCTGTGCTAAGCTCCTTCCTTAAATTGATTTTATTAGATTAATATTTTTCCTGACTAAATAAAACACTAACAGTAATTGTTGGAAATTTCCATTATTCAGATGGTTAAAATGATTGATTCTGAAGTTAGATACCAATCATTTATATACTCTTCCCTGAATTTCAGCATATGCAACATGGCCAAAATTTCTTGTCTGAAGCTACAACTGAAGAAAGATGTCTGCACCATAAATAGCCTTTCTCCAAATACTACTTCATTAATTTCTGACTAACTGAAGCATTCTCTCCATCTATGAGCAATGCAGCAGTGCTCTTCCCCAAGTTCTTGTTGCAAATTGCTCAGGTTGACCTTATGGATTCAAAGAGCTTGATGGAGTGTACAGAAAGCTGCTATATCAACTCCGCAAGGGAACAGGAAAGGGATCCCGGTGCCCAGGATTTTGCATAAACCAGATCAGGTTTCCTGAAGATATGGAAATTTTTTCAGTTCCTATACATTTATTTATAGCTACATTTTCTCTCAAGCAATTGCCTCTTTAGAATTTTCACATCTCCTTTAAAGGTTTTTAAAAAGAAACTAGAAAAAGTGCTAAACTCACAGGAGACAGAGACAGAAGGGGGCAAATTGGGTATGTGTGAGTGGCTACCATTGAATTAAATAAATCCTTGTTTGTATCCTGGGGAATGATTTTGTGATTAGCAAGGTTTTACCCTTGCCAGACCCTGCAGTCTTTGCTTACTCCTTTCTTGGGCAAAGGTGTCTGAAGTTAGTGAGGATTCTGTCTACTACAAGAAGACAGCAGGATAGACTATGGGAGTAGAGCTATTGCAGTACCTCTAAGGAATGTAATCTGATGCTTCTCAGGAAAGATTGGGATGATCTGAAATGCATTAAACCTTGGTGAAATAGACATGCCAGAGCTTCAGTGAACAGAGCATTGTTTATTTACATTCAGTGGGCCAAATCCTATGATCCTTATATTGTTTATACTTACACATATTGAAGTAGATGGTAATTTGATGCTGTAGAGATCTCATGATTTGGTCTGCTGTCTATAGACAGGGGTCCTAAAAATAATATGTAATTCGTGATTGCAGTGGGACTATTCCTCCTGGACTGTGAGCTGAAGCAATTTGTTTTTAGTAGTTCAGAGGTTCTTACTGTGCTGTTACCATTGAAAAGACACCTAGGGATGTTTGATGATTTAACCCCTGTATGAGACAGCTTATTCCAGATAAAACAAATGTTTTAAATTTTCATCAACTTCAGAGATAATGAATTGATTTCACACTGTTTATTCTGCTAGATCTGAAAGTGAGTAATTGAATAAATGTTTAAGTTTGAATCTTTAATTTGACTATAAATATGTATCGTAATTAACAAGTAGGAAGGAGATGTTCTTGAGGGTCACCTTGAGAAAAGAATAACCATGCACGATACATGCTTAGGAATCAGAAATGTAATTACGATATCTAACCTCTGCCACCAAGTGGCAGTTTGATATCATTGCCTATCAGCACGGTCACAGCCTGAGGAAGTCTGGCAGCCAAGGCTCAGCATTAATCGGGAGACACACTGCCATGGTTTCAGGGAAATAAGATCACTTCTCCCAGGCAGGGACAAATGCAGTAGGATGCTTTTGGGAAGTGGGTTTTCAAAAGTGTCTCTAGCACAAAACAATTAGCCAAAGCAAGAGTCTCCACATACACAGTTTCAGGGGGAAAAATTCTGCTTCTAGCTTTGTTTTTAAAATCATTCTCCTAAAACTCTGCCTGATGAGTGGACCTGGTGGTGTCCTCCAGCAGGGGCGGGAGCAAAGGGATCCTGATAATGTTTGAGTGCTCAGACACATGAGGGATTTGCCAAAGCAAAAGATCTATTCTAGAAAAATTAGCCTACACTGTTCTGCCCAAAACTCTTGGGTAAATAAGCATAAGAAACTAGGGAGATGAAGGGGTAAGGGAGGAAGATGGGCTGAGGTGAAGGAGTTGGGAGAAGGGGAAAACCCCAAGAGCCTCTTTTACACTGCACTTGCTCTGCTATTGGTAGAAAGGGTGGAAGCTGGTATTGCAGGTATTTTTACCAGCATGTCTGTAATAAGGGTGTGGTGCACAGGAATGCTGGTATTTATTTCCTTGTGGCAGTCAGAGAAAGATTGGGTGACATGGGGGTAAGAAAACCTCCCAAAATTGTGCCTGCTCTACATCTGCACTCCCACCACTGGGGCAGAGAAATGCGAGAGGGAGGTTTCTTTTAGATAAATAAGGATTATTTATTTCCATCTTCACAGAAGTGGTGGCGGTGTATGTATTGAATTATAATTGCAAAAGTAATAACAAAAGTCCTAGTTAGATTTAATGTAACTGAACCAGTCCCTGGGGCTCACCATACAATGGCACAGTCTCATTGATGTTATTGGGTGTGATTTGCAGCCTGTATTTGTGCCCAATACTGTTATTTGCTAGGCAGGCTGGTCCAGTGATTAGAGCCCTAGTGGGGGAGATATGGGTTCAAGTCACAGCTCTGTGGCCAAACCAACCCCCCAAGGATGTTGGACTAAATATGTTAAAATGATGAGAGCAAGAACCTATGCTCTGTCTGGGATTTTGGGAGGCAACGTCTCTTCTGCTGAACTGGAGTGAACTTGTCCGTATCTTACACTGAGTCAAGCAACATTAGTGTACAGTGCTCTTCCCTCCCTCCCTCCAGAGTTCCCATCTACCCTGTGCGCCATGTATAATTCAGCAGCAATACATAATTAAAGGACTAAAAAGCCACGCTTATTTTCATATATTTAAATTATTTGGCAGACAGGAGGAGAGCGTTCCTTCTTGCCTAGGCCTTTGCCTTTTCTAACATGTGTTAAAGAGGTGGAAACACCAGGTTTGATCTCTCAGGCGGCAGCTGGGAACCACAACTGAAATATAGATTGTTAATAATCAGTTGTTAGGATCGATTTTTGTTGGAAAATATGCAACTGGGGCTATTGTGCATGACCAGAACACCAATAATGCTGTGTATGGTACAGAGCTGAGCGAAGAACACACACCAAATCATCAGACCCCCCCCCCACACACACACACAATTGTATTGGCTAGCATGTGTCATGGACTGGAATGAGGTGGTCAGGAACCAGGATTAAGAACCTGTGGTCAAAGCCATGATCAGGAACCAAGTAGGATTGGAGCAGGGCAGGAACAGGTTTGGAACAAGACAAGCACAGAAGTGATCACAGCTGGAGGCATAAGCATTGAGCACTAGTGACCTACTGCTGGGCTTCACAGCACACCTGCTGGTTCTCTTCAGCCAATTAGGTGGGTTGGCCAATCAGGTGGGTCTGCTGTAGCTTACCTGTGTTCATTAGTTTTGTCCCTGATACTAGGATATTCTCATGTTTTATGCAGCTTTTCACAATTCTTTTTGAATTTGTTGTTAAATGGTTCATGGTCTACAGGTCATTCACACAGGCAGTTTTTAGGGGGTAGACTGGTTACAAACGTGTGTTTGTTTTCTGATTGATTGCTGAACATGCATCATTCAACGGCCAGTATTTCCAAAGTGCCATACAACGGCTTTGTTATTGTGATTTTTACAGTCAAATGTACACTGGGAACTGCTGAGGAACAGAGTTGAAATGGAGGACAGATTAAGAGGAAAATAAGTTGTTTGGTTTGGGAAGATACTGTTAAGAGCATCAAAAGCCCAAGTGATATTCTCTAGGGAAGCCATCTGAGTGCTTGAGAATGTCTCTCCCTGTGCTTAAATTTGAAATTGCCTCATGCATTTTTCTGTCTCTAACCCTTGCTATCTCTTCCTTGGTAAAGTGTTTAATGGAATTAGGACAAGACCAGAATAGAAATCTCTATCTGGACATGAAGCCTGTGATCAATGGGTTATAAAATGTACTGGAAGTTTATTAACCTTTTAAGGGTGAGATGAGATTCACTTCACAGAAGCTCCGGCAGTTTCCAACGGACACGCCATCCCGCCTTTTTTCCTTTCAGAAGACCTTTGTATTTCTTCAGTTTCGTACCATGTTTACTAGGCTTCGGTTTCTTCCTGAGTACAGAATTTGTTTTCCAAACAGATCCTGTGAATGAGGCAAGATTGCAAAGTAAGCAGGAAAAGTAATGAATATCTAAGGAAGAAAGGAGCCCTGTTATTGCCTACTCAGGCAGTGGCTTTTGTGTCTTCTGTGGTTCCCAAAATGTGGCATGTGAGTTTGATGTTCCTTCCATCCATTCACTTCTCCTAACTTCTCCTAAATATATGAGGTTTATTCCTCCCTCTTCTCCTAACGCAGAGGCTCGATTGGAGCCGCTGAAAACCTCCGCTTTAGGAGAAGAGCGTCCATTCAAACCTCTTCACCTAAGGCACAGGGTCAAAGAGGCTCGAATCGACCCTCTTCTCCTAAAGAAGGGGGTCAAAGGGGCTGGACACGACCCTCTTCCTTAGGAGAAGAGGGTCTTTCAGACCCTTTTCTCCTAAAGAAGGGGGTCGAAGGGGCTCGAAATGACCCTCTTCTTTAGGAGAAGAGGGTTTATTCGACCCTCTTCTCCTAAGGCAAAGGGTCGATTTGAGCCGCTTCAAACCTCCTCCTCAGGAGAAGAGCATCAATTAGAAGTTCTTCACCTAAGGCAGAGGGGCGGAGAGGCCTGAATCCACCCTCTTCTTTAGGAGAAGAGGGTTTATTCGACCCTCTTCTCCTAAGGCAGGGGGTCGATTCTAGCCGCTTCAAACCTCCTCCTTAGGAGAAGAGCGTCAATTAGAAGCTCTTCACCTAAGGCAGCGGGGGGAAGAGTCTCGAATCGACCCTCTTCTTTAGGAGAAGGGGGTTTATTCGACCCGCTTCTCCTAAGGCAGGGGGTCGATTCGAGCCGCTTCAAACCTCCTCCTTAGGAGAAGAGCGTCAATTAGAAGCTCTTCACCTAACGCAGAGGGGTGAAGAGGCTCGAATCGACCCTCTTCTTTAGGAGAAGAGGGTCGAAGGGGCTCGAAACGACCCTCTTCTTTAGGGGATGAGGGTTTATTTGACCCTCTTCTCCTGAGGCAGGGGGTCGATTCGAGCCGCTTCAAACCTCCTTCTTAGGAGAAGAGCGTCAATTAGAACCTCTTTACCTAAGGAAGAGGGTTGATTTGCGCCCCTTCGACCCTCTTCTTTAGGAGAAGAGGGTCTAAACAAGAGGGTCGAAGAGGGTCTATTCTTCCCCAGCTCCTCTTGCCTTGTCCCAACCCTGCTTCACTCTGGGTACCCTGTCTAGCTTCCCCAGCAGCCAGGCCAGTCTGCCTCTGCAGACAGAGGAGACCCTCTCCTTGAGCACCACACTCTAGGCCTGTTTATCAGGCCAGCGGGGCCCTAATTGACCCAGCTGTCTTCTGTTGCACCCTTCTGTTGCTTTACCTTTCCAATGCTACAGCCCCGGGAAAGGGCTGTTTTAACCCCTTTTGTGCTGGAGTGGGCCAGCCACCCCACTACACCCTCTTCTTTTAAAGAAGAGGGTCTATTGGGAGAAGAGGGTCTAATATGTTGATTGCCACGACTCGCAGGTACGAAAATGCAGGCCTGGTATTTACCAGGCTGCACGCAGCAACAGACCATATGGTAAGGGATGCAAGGAGAGTATGGTACGACACAAACTGCAGAAACACACACAACTAAAATTAATCAATTTAAAGTTTTATTGGGGATAATTACAAGGGGTAAGAGAGAAGTGTTTTGATTAACTAATAGACTTAATGAAACAATACACAATGACTAAAATACCTACTAACAATATTTATAACGAAATATGCAGCATTTAGTAATAATTGATACTTACAAATGCAAACCAACGCATAACGACCGACAAACGTAGAAGCTCTGTTTGAAACACGCGAGCCAAGAGACTTTGAGGGGATCAAGCTCGGATACAGGGGTACAGGAGAGGATACACAGGATTTGTTTTCTTTTTCCACTCTTTGCCTGCATATTGACGTTAGACACTCTCCTGAAAAGTGTCTGACGTTAGGAGAGTTAACGTTAGAATGTCTGTAACAGACACTCAAGTCTTATGTTAGACGCTCTCCAGAAGAGTCAGCAACTTCTCTCCACTTCCCAGGGAGACGGGAGAGGATTAATTACACTAAAACCAGGCAGAGAAGCCACATCCCCAGTACAGCAATCAGCACAGCCGGAGTGAAGCCAAGGGCAGGTTAACAAAGGGCTCCCCGCCCCGAAACCTCGGGTCCCATCCAGACCCTGCCCCACCCAGCCACCCTGCAGGCGGGGAGATGGGGTCCTAGGCCGGAGGAACAGCTCTGGGTAGAACCATGGCTTGTCTCTCACTACCACAAGCAGGGCCAAGACAATACATTGCCCCAGCGGGCCTCTGGCAGCGGGACCACATACATCGTCGGGCCCAGCCCGCGGACCTGCCCACTGCCATCGGGAACCGCGGCCCAGGCTGTCCAGGGCCACTCGCTGCCCTAGGTGGGGCTCGCTGCCTCCTACTCCGCACCCCGCACAGGCAGTGCAGGGCAGCAGCAGTGTCAGGAGCCCCTGGGTGCTGGGCCAGCAGCGCGGAGCCGAGACCATGGCAGGGCTACCAGTGGAGTCTCAGCGACGCGACCACTCGCTCCGGCTCTGCCAGAGCTTGAAGGGGCGTGGCCAGGAGAGGACAGGGCAGGGCCTGAGAAATGGGGGTGGGGCTTGTGGGTTGAGAAATGGGGGTGGGGCTTGTCACTGCTTTGCACCCAGGCGCTGCCCAGGGAGCAAGTGCTGCGGTCGGGGAGAAGCAGCTCATCTGCAAGGCCGTTCCCCAGTTCCGCCCTCTTGATGATCTACTTCTGCCATGATGCCTTCAGGAAACTAGACCGCTGAGAATGGCAAGTTCAAGGAATTATTGGCATTACCTGACATCCAGGGCCCCCCTTTGGCCATGTTAGGTTTAAACTATTACTGAAATATCCACGAGGAAGCATCAGAGAGAAGAACTGAACTGCAGGATTCGGTGGAGACAGACAGGTCATGACTGGCGAAGTAGATCTGAGAGTCAGCAGGATAAAGATGGTCAGCAACACCAACCATGTCACCAGATGAGATCATTTAGCTAAGAGATGCAGAGAGAAAAGAGAAATGGGTCAAAGTCAGAGTACAGTGGGAATCCCATGGAAATCAGAGAAGGACCCACTCCCTCCCCCCCCCCCCCACATACATACACACACACAAAATAGTGAAGGCACAAAGAGAAAGGTGGGGAAATCATCAATCAACACCAAGGGAGAACACAGTTTTAAGAACAGTATGTCTTAGAGGATCAAAAGTAAATAAGATGTGGAGGAAGATGGATTAGAGGCCCTAAAATTTGGCCATAAAGAGGTTGTTGAAAACAAAACAGAGCTTGAAATCCTAGCAGACTGCAGTTTGCACATGGCAGATCTACTCTGTACCATGGTCAGACAGCTTTGGTTTAAGCTTCAGGAATGCAAACCTCACATTTGAAGAGATTAAAGGTAGGGCTGCTTTTATTTAACAACAAATAAAAAAGGTTATTAGCAATTGGTTTTACAGCTGATCCGATAAGAAGAGATTACACGTAAGTACATTAAAAACAATGATACCATGGAATGATTCAAAATAACTGAAGAGCACCACTTTTCCTCTATTCCCTCTTCTCTGGAGCTACCATCGGAGAACAAAGGCTCCAATCCAGAGGCGCAAGGACGCTACCTAAAGTAAGCAAGTGTAAGCAGTGTCAGGATGAGCTCCACCCTGACATCTGGTGGGGAATGGGGAATTGCAGTGAGCTATGGAAAATAACTTCAGCTGATGTTATTTGCATTGACACACCCACCGCGCCTAGTCTGAGCTCACAGAAGCCAAATGGTCACTTTGGCTGCTGTGGGATCGCCAGGTTCTCAGTTATTGGGGCAGGAATGATAAAATGTTGTTAACCTGATTATGTGAATGAGGAACTGGGACAGGTACTTGGCCTTTGTCATGATGGAGGGATTCACCATCATCTAGATAGCACTCACTGGCCAAGGGGTAGGGGTTCCAAAACCCCCTGAATTGAGAGAGGCAATAGGTAGGCTTCTATATCTTTTGGTGAGGGTTATGTCTCAGGGCCCTGCAAAAGCCTGTTTCTCACTACTGTGGAATGTCAGAGCTAATGCTTGATTCTATTAGGAGTCTAGGTTCAGTCTGCTAAGCTGAACTCACTTTGGGCATCTGCACTATGACCCCCCTACTATAAACTGAAATCACTTGAGAGCTGAGATCACTTAAGAGCTGAAATCACTGAGCCCTGTAGGGGGGGCCTGAAATTGTATTGCTGAGCCGTGGATAGAGCAGAGCTGTTCGGGTCACCGCTAGCGGAGTGGCTGGCGATCAGCAGCAGCAGCGGACGGAGCGGAGCCATTCGGGTCACTGCTAGCGGAGTGGCTGGCGGCGTGCAGCGGCTGACAGAGCAGAGCAGCTGGTGAAGCAGAGCAGTTCCTGGGCACCTGATGGAACGGCTCATGGTGAGGACTGCAGCACAACCCCATGGAGAGGCGGGGCAGTCGGCCTCTGACCACGTAAGGTGCCCCTTAACCTGCCCCCCCCTTCCACCCTGGTGGGGAGGTAAAACTCTGCTAATGAACTTTTGAACTCTGCAGAGGCTGTTGGACTTTTCAGACCTCAGGTGACTTTCGGGCTTGTGGGACTCAAGAACCAAAGGGGAAGGACACAGCCCATTTGCTTGTGTGTGTGTGTGGGGGGATGCTGGTTCATGGTTTGGTTTGTGAATCCTGTTTGTGGTGTTTACCCAATATAATGCCACATTGTTTCTCTCTGTTATTAAAAGGGTTTTGGTCCACTCAGACTCTGTGCTTGCGAGAGGGGAAGTATTGCCTCTTAGAGGTGCCCAGAAGGGTGGTATATGGTTGTCCCAGGTCACTGGGTGGGGACTCGAGCCGGTTTTGTATTGTGTCATTAGAATGGAACCCCTGGATACTGAACCTGGCCCTTGTTGCTGCCAACTCTGATGGGCAGAAGGGTTACACAAGCTATATTAACGACCTATACTTTTAGGGGCGTAAGCACAGGCCCTGCAGCTTTCTAATATTTTTGGACTGGAGACCAACATCCAGTTTGCATGGTCATTGCAGAGGGTGATACAGTCCCAGCCTAGGAGGTGAGATTGTGGGTTTGCACAGGTTTATTGTTCACTCCCAGCAAGGCTCAGCCCACGAGAGCTCTGAACACATCTAAAACCAACCTCATTTTCTAACAACGTATATTCCTCTACAGTACACCTTCTCATCCTGCGGGATCCCAAAACACCAAGGTGCCCTAAAGCCCCTGCAGGCTAGTGGGTCAAGCTCATCAGCCCTACTACAGAATATGAGAAGGCGGTGTGGCAGGGTGCTGGCCAGGAGGGACTGAGCCAGCCCTGCTGCCCCTTTAAGAAAGCAAAAGCCTCTGCTAGCAGCTTCCCTAAGCTAGGGAAGCTGATTACCTAGCAGAGTGCAGCCCTGGGCTAATTAGGGCCAAATGGGTTACACCTGGTAGCCTCCCCAGGGGATATAAAAGCCTGGCAGGGAGGAAGCCCAGGGTGGAGGAGTGAGTGAAGGAGGGAGACAGAGAGAGAAGGAGGCTAGGGAAGCAGGATAGGGAGGAGTATTCAGACTCTGGATCCCTGTGAGCCAGGAAGAAGGGAGTTGTCTTCCTGAGCTGTGGCCTGTTCCCCCTGAGCTGCAAAGCACTGTTAGAGCTGTACATAGAAGGTGTGTGTGTGTGTGGGGGGGGGTTTGCACTATAAATAAAAGGACACTGGTGGAGCCACAAAGCAGTCTCCTGCCTGGTTTTGGAGTGGGCGACAAGCGGATCTCCTACAGCGGCTGTTACCTGAAATTGGGCCAGTGAGTAAGCTTAAGGGGGATTAATGACCCACCAGAGATTGACAGAAAGCAGGATGTTTATTACACGGATATCTCAGTTCCAAAGATGGGGGGGGAGGGGAGCAGGGGGGAGTCGGGTCACACTCACATCCGCATACTCACCTCCCAGGACAGGCACAGCACTGGAGATGTCAGGATCCTTCAAGGTAAGTGTCCCACCGCGCAGCGATGGAGGTCAGTCCTCTCAAGGCACGATGGAATGCAAAGCAGCGAACCCCTGGCCAGGCAGCCCGGGCGAAGGGCCTTTACGGGAGATACAAGCTTGTGAGTGTCTGAGCACACGGCCCCTTCCCCTTTTAAAGACCCAGCTCCTCATTGCCTGTGAGTAGAGAGGACTTGGCTGCGTCTGGTTGGTCACACTCCACCTCGGACACTGTCCATGCAGTGTCTATGCATTGGGTGTGTGAGCGCTGCCTGATTTAGAAGCCCGGACACCTTGTCCACCTTGGAGCTCTTCTCATCGTCTCGCTGTTTAAGCAGCTCACTCATCCCACTAGAGCAGGGGGGAGCAAACTTTTTGGCCGGAGGGCCACATTGGGGTTAAAAATTGTGCGGAGGGCCGCGTAGGGAAGGCCATGCCTCCCAAAACAGCCTGACCCCACCCTTTATCCAACCCCCACCCACTTCCCACCCCCTGGTTGCTGCCCTCAGAATCCCCAAGCCATCCAACCTCCCCCCCGCTCCTTGACCCCTGATCGCCCCCTCCAGAGACCCCCCCACACTAACTGCTGCCCCAGAACCCCACCCCCCCAAGTCCCCCTGTTCTTTGTTCCCTGAGTGTCCCCTCCTGAGATCCCCCCCCCCACCCTAACCACCACCCCCCCAGGACCCCACCCCGCATCTAAGCTTGCTTTCTTCCCTGACTCTCCCTCCCAAGATCCCCCGACTCTACCTGCTACCCCCAGGGACCCCACCACCTAAGCCCGTACTCCCCTTGCTTACCTTATTCAGCCGGGTGCTCCTTGACCCTGCCAGACAGGGAGCGCAGGCTCCATGGCTCCCCACGCTCCACCCATCCGGGAGGGCGGGGACCCCCGGCAGCCACGCTTGGCCCGACCCCCGGCCAGGGAGGTTGGCCCCTCAGCTTTGCGTGCTGTGGGCCAGATAAAAATGGCCGGCGGGCCACATGTGGCCCGTGGGCTGTAGTTTGCCCACCCCTGCACTAGAGAGGGAGTGAGAGGAGGAGGGGCGGGTACGCAGCAGGCTGGGGGAAGAGGCAGAGGAGGAGGGACCTTGGCTGCCAGCAGAGCCTGCCTTGCAGCAGCGGGACAGAGCCCGGGAGCCAGCAGCACCAAGGTTCCTCCCCGGCAGGAGAGAGCAAGGGCCAGAGAAAAGCGACTTGGCTGGGGCCCGCCGCCATGGCAAATCCACTACTGGTGCCAGTTCAGATCAAACCCAACCTGGAGAGTGGGATTCCTATGTTCATCCAGGAGTCTCCGGTGGACTCTGTTCCTGGAGAGCGGGATTCCTATGTTCATCCAGGAGTCTCCGGTGGACTCTGTTCCTGGAGAGCGGGATTCCTGTGTTCATCCAGGAGTCTCCGGTGGACTCTGTTCCTGGAGAGCGGGATTCCTGTGTTCATCCAGGAGTCTCCGGTGGACTCTGTTCCTGGAGAGCGGGATTCCTGTGTTCATCCAGGAGTCTCCGGTGGACTCTGTTCCTGGAGAGCGGGATTCCTGTGTTCATCCAGGAGTCTCCGGTGGACTCTGTTCCTGGAGAGCGGGATTCCTGTGTTCATCCAGGAGTCTCCGGTGGACTCTGTTCCTGGAGAGCGGGATTCCTGTGTTCATCCAGGAGTCTCCGGTGGACTCTGTTCCTGGAGAGCGGGATTCCTGTGTTCATCCAGGAGTCTCCGGTGGACTCTGTTCCTGGAGAGCGGGATTCCTGTGTTCATCCAGGAGTCTCCGGTGGACTCTGTTCCTGGAGAGCGGGATTCCTGTGTTCATCCAGGAGTCTCCGGTGGACTCTGTTCCTGGAGAGCGGGATTCCTGTGTTCATCCAGGAGTCTCCGGTGGACTCTGTTCCTGGAGAGCGGGATTCCTATGTTCATCCAGGAGTCTCCGGTGGACTCTGTTCCTGGAGAGCGGGATTCCTATGTTCATCCAGGAGTCTCCGGTGGACTCTGTTCCTGGAGAGCGGGATTCCTATGTTCATCCAGGAGTCTCCGGTGGACTCTGTTTTAAGCAGGGCCAGATTAACCTTTTGTGGGCCTGGCGCCAAACATATGTGTGAGCCCCATCGAGGCAATGGAGCACGGCGCGGGGAGGTCAGTCCTGGGAGCGAGGGGCCAGCCAGAGGCGATGGTGCACGGCATGGCAGGGGCGGCCCTGCTCCGCCCCACGTGAGGACACTGTTTACAAACCAGCAGCTGCCAGACGCACAGTGGTGTGCCCGGCTCGGTGCTTCCAGCCTGCCCCTTCCCCTCGGGCGTGGGCCCATGCCACACCACACAGCCCAACACCCCCGACTCCCTATGGCCAGAGCCGCCCCCCCGGATCCACTACACCCAGCACCCCTTCAGACCCACCCACAAATGCACAGTGCTTTGCACACTCACACACACACCCCGCCCACAGCCCCACTACAACAGCTCAGCACCCCACACAGAGGCCCCACTCCCTAGTGCCCCAGCACACACGGATCCCCCTACCCCTCCACAGCCCAGCACCCCCCATACTCCCCACAGCCCCTTCCCCAAGCCCTGATTCCCGGCCACACTTATCCACTCAGCTGGGAGGCGACTGTCCCTGCCAGGGTGAGCCGGCAGCCCAGCCGGGGCTGGTCCCAGGGCCAGGAATTGCTCCGGCCCCTCAGGAGTGATGCGATCAGCCAGGCCCAGTCCAAGCTCTCCACGCTGCCTGTCCCCCGCCCCCGCCCCCGCCGAGACCGGCCAGGCTTCTGCACCAGTCTCCGGGGAGACAGGTGGGGCCCCACAGGTGGTGGGAAGCAGCGACTGCCCGGAGCTGGAGGTGCACCGGGGTCCATCCAGGGGGGTGAGAGGAGCCAGCAGGCCGAGAGTAGCAAGTGTTGGGCGGGGGGGAGCCAGTGGGGTCTGGGGGTCCAGTGCGAGCAGAGCAGGGCGGGGCCCGGCTCCATGGAGCCACTGGAAACCCGTCGCTGGTTTTACCAACAGACTGTCCCGGGCAGGACCCTGTTCTAACCGCAGCAAAGAGGCGGCTGAAAACAAACCAGAGCTTGAATTGCTGCGGACCCGGCTCTCGCCTCTGGCCCCCGCTCAGGCAGCTGTTGCTTTGAGCTCCCCGGATGCGAACCCCACCCTGGGCGAGTTTCAAGGGGAGGCTTTTTTCTGAAAAAAACGGGATCCTCCTGATTAGCAATTGGTTTTACAGCTGATCCTAGGAGGAGAGAGTCTTACCGGCGCGGGGAGCTGGCCCGGCCGCTGCTCGCAGACTCTCCGCTTCTCTTCTCCGAGAGTCAAACCGCCCCAGAGGCCCATCAGGACCGGCCTGGGGGCGCGGGGTGAATCCGGTTCCGCTCCCGGCCGGGAGAACGTGGCCAACCTGCCGCTGGAGCGAGCGAACAAACCAGCGTCCCCGCCGCGCCTCCCAGCCAACCCGGGAACCGGAGGGAAACCGGAGTGATGCCCGGACAAACCAGCGCGGGGCAGCGGCGCCCTCTGGAGGGAAGAAAGAGCCAGATCCGGGCTGCAAGTCTTCAGCTGGACCCGTGGAAAGTGTTACAAAATTACCGCATTTCCTGACCTGTAACGAGCAAGACACGAATCAATAAAATCAGAATCCGCTGTGAGAATATTTGGCCTTGTGACCTTTGCAAATGAGAATTTCTGAACAGGTCTCTTGGGACCCAGTGCAGGGCAGCCCCCGATTGCCATCAATAGCCCTGGGGCACTGTCTGGTTCACCTAGGGGTATGTAATGGCTGGCACCAGGTTAATGACAGTGAGTCTTGGCATCATGGGGCCCTGTGTATGAAAGATACAGGAGCCATACATGTCATTGCACAATCCCGTTTGTAAGCGGAGATGCTGGATGCGCTTTCTTGTTACTTACCACGGAGGCTCTCAACCTTTTTCTTCTGCCGGACATGGTATAAAAACTCCAGGCCCCACATCTTCCACAACAGCTTTTCTACATATAAAAGCCAGGGTTTCGAAAGAAGAGGGTCCAAGAGGGTCAACTAGACCCTCTTCCCCTAACGAAGAGGGTGGAAGAGGGTCGAAAAAACCTTCTTCTCCTAAAGAAGAGGGTCAAATAGACACTCTTCTTTAGGAAAAGAAGGTGAAATAAACCCTCTTCTCCTAAAGAAGAGGATTGAAGGTGGTCGAATAGATGCTCTTTTTTAGGAGAAGAGTGTCGAATAAACCCTCTTCTCCTAAAAAAAGAGCCTCTTCGACCCTCTTCTTTAGGAGAAGAGAGTCTAATTGACGCTCTTCTCCTAAAGAAGAGGTTCGAAGCAGCTCGAATCGACCCTCTTCATATTTGTCTGTCTTTGTTTTCTCTCATGTGTTGGCCGACACAGACACGCATGCTCCGTCATCTTGCCTCTCCTGGTCCTGTCTCCCTTCTGCTAGTGTAGGCAGGCGGATCCTGCTAGTGTAGGCAGGGGACTGGACTCGATGACCTTCAAGGTCTTTCCAGTTCTAGGAGATTGGTATATCTCCATTTATTTCTTTCTTTCTTTCACAGGAAAGGGGCAGCGGTGATGGTGGTTCATTCTTACAGGCTGCCAAATTACGGCCCAGGGGCTGGATCCGGCTTGCGGCATTGATTTGTCCAGCCCCCTGTGTACTGCTTGTGACGGTGCTATTCCTGGTGGGACCCAGGACTCTGTCACTTCTGCTACTCCAGACTAACATGGCTACCTCTGATTCTTTCAAACCATTCAAGTATCTCATTGTTGGTGACTGCTGCTCCACTCCCAGCTTGACAACACTCACATCTCATGGCTCTTGTACGCTTTCCGTCTCACACCGGAGGTGGGCTCTGACCCTGGACTTCTTTCCCCTTGGTACTAAGCACAACACAAGATGGAAAAACAAAGGTTATCATCAGAATCTGAAATGCTGTGTAGGTTCTGCATCTCTCATCAACCATTACACTTTTATAGATACAATTAAAAAGCACACAATTCACACTCAACCTGTGGAACTCCTCGCCCGACAACACTGTGAAAGCCAAGATTATAATGGGGTTCAAAAAAACTAGGTGAAATCATGGAAGATAGCCATTGATGGACCTATTAGTCAGGATTGGCAGGGATGGTGTCCCTAGACTCTTTGCCAGAAACTGGGAATGAGCGACACAGGCTTGATAACTTCTCAATTCCCTGTTCTATTCAATCCCTCTGAAGCACCTGGTATTAGCCAGTCAGAAGACAAGATGTTGGGCTAGATGGTCTGACTCACTATAGCCGTTCTTATGTGAAGCATCCCGTTAAACCTGCACCCGAGAGAGGCACTGTGCAGAGGAGACTATTGTCCCTGTCCCTGGTTGTAATCCCAGGAATTCCACAGTACTCAGTACACAGTACTCAGACAGTCCTGTCTTTACTCAACCTCTACCATGCATTTATCTTAGACTTCAGCCATGCGGGTAAAAGTCGTGTAGTGTAGTTATGCAGGAGTCAGAAGGCTGAGAACTGTTCATGTCTGTTTAGAAGGATGTCCAACCTGCTCAAGTCCACTTCTGCAAGTTTCTCCTCTGGCTGGGGCTCCTGGATAATTTCTCTCCAAGAGTAGCTGCAGAAGCCAAGCATGAGCCAATCACTACACACAGCTCTATTGGTGCCGTGAGCAGAACAATTATCAAACCAGACACTTCTCACTGACAATGGCGACAGTTCCGCTCCCAGATGGACGGCTTTTGCGTGGCATTAACAACGCTCATGGTTTCATCGCTCTCACTCCCTTTCCATCGCAGGAGTACATACTTGGTCGGATGGTGTCTGGAGCCGGCCCTGGAAAGAATCAGGAGGGTCGCTCCACGTGCTAAGTTGCTTTTCTTCCTCCCGTGTTTCTCTCTGTCTTCTCTCATGTGCTGGCCAACACAGACGTGTGTGCTCCCTCTTCTTGTTTTTCCTGGTCCTGTCTCCCTTCACAGGAAAGGGGCAGTGGTGCTGGTTGTGCATCCTGACAGGCTTGGGTCTAGACTAGGCGTGGGAAAACGTTTTGGCCCGAGGGCCACTTCAGAGTTGCAAAATTGTATGGAGGGCTGGGTAGGGAAGGCTGTGCCTCCCCAGCCTGGCCCCACTCCCAACTGCCTCCTTCAGAACCCCTGACCAGAACACCAGAGTCAGCCACGCCACTGCAGCGCTGTCCAGCCCCCCTGAGCACTGTCTCACCGAACCAAACAACCCCCCCTCTGAGTGTTGTCCTGCTGAAACAAACACCCCTGAGCGCCCGCCCCGCCAAAACAAACCACCCCCCTCCAGAGCACTGCCCTGCCAAAACTAACCTCCCCACCCAGCGCCTGCCCCGCCAGTCAGCCTCACCTCAGTGCCTGGAAAAATCATGGAGCAGGTCCTCAAGGAATCAATCCTGAAGCACTTAGAGGAGAGGAATATGATCAGGAACAGTCAGCATGGATTCACCAAGGGCAAATCATGCCTGACTAACCTAATTGCCTTCTACGATGAGATAACTGGCTCTGTGGATGAGGGGAAAGCAGTGGATGTGTTGTTCCTTGACTTTAGCAAAGCTTTTGATATGGTTTCCCACAATATTCTTGCCAGCAAGTTAAAGAAGTATGGGCTGGATGAATGGACCATAAAGGTGGATAGAAAGGCTGATGTCGTTCTCAGTTGTTCTCAGTTTATCAGCCTTTTGGCTGTTTCGCTGCACTGCACCATGGTTGGGACTGTCCCAGACAGACTTTGACTTAACTTTTTGCATGTGTAGGTGCTGTTGAGGGAGCATGCTGGCTGGTTGCTAGGTGAGGTATGGTCAAACCCCATTCCTGCCTCACCATACATGCAAGGCTTTGTACAATGATGGGTGAGCTCTGCTGTAGCTTACCTATGTTCATTAGTTTTGTCCCTGATACTAGGATATTCTTATGTTTTATGCAGCTTTTCACAATTCTTTTTGAATTTTGTTATTAAATGGTTCATGGTCTACAGGTCATTCACACAGGCAGTTTTTAGGGGGTAGACTGGTTACAAACGTGTGTTTGTTTTCTGATTGATTGCTGAACATGCATCATTCAATGGCCAGTATTTCCAAAGTGCCACACAACGCCTTGTGATTGTGATTTTTACAGTCAAATGTACACTGGGAACTGCTGAGGAACAGAGTTGAAATGGAGGACAGATTAAGAGGAAAATAAGTTGTTTGGTTTGGGAAGATACTGTTAAGAGCATCAAAAGCCCAAGTGATATTCTCTAGGGAAGCCATCTGAGTGCTTGAGAATGTGTCTGAGTGCTTGAGAATGTCCTCCTGTCTAGTGTGATGACAATACTTAATGCCTTCCATTTATGGGTTACCTTCTGTTTAAACCTCATAGCTTGGGAGGTGGAGGCAAAAGAAGGTGTTTTTTTAAGCTTCTTTTAATGTGATTTTTAGCAGCTGGAAACAAGGAGAAGAGTGAGCACAATGTGACCAGTTAGCTCTCAAGTGCTTCACTAACCACAGTTTGGAAACAACTTATCAGTAAAACGCCATGCATAGCTGTCTAAGCAGTACCATGCCATGCCTGAGTAGGACACAGGATCAATTGGTTCAATATCCAGCCTCCTATTGCACAGGATCAGATCAATGACCCATCTCACTCAGTAACCTGCCTTGCTGTGGATCATTTGTCCATCCAGTGTGGAACCCTATACCTCACAATGCCAAGCAATCTACCTATTCAGTGTCCCTCCCCTTTTAGCAGCCAGCACAAGCTGGAATCATTCTTCTCCTGACAGATTATTACGATAAACAATTTCACAGCAGGAGCTTTGCCAGCAGTGGGACTGTCACTTTATTTTTTTCTCCTTCACACTTTGCTTCTTGCACCCCAGGCTCCTCACTGTACTGTGCTCTTGTCGTTGCTGCAAGAAAATGAAATTGCATCTTCCCATCTACTGGTCAGAGAAGTGGTAAAAACAAAAAAACTTGCATCATCCATTGTTCTTTAATGGATTTAACTGGCTTATTAATAACCCCATACCCCTGGCTTGTATCACGAATCCTCTTACACTACGGCATGTGCCTGTCCATTTGCTGGAATGTGAAGGGATCAAACTCCCAAGCATTTGTTTACAATGCTCAAAGCCCCTGGTAGCCAATTTGGGAATCTTTCCAGTCACTTCAGTGCCCTTTAGATGATGCTCTAAATGTTCTCCTGACTCCAGCATACTCTTACAAATTAGTGATTTCTGCTGCTTGCACAGTTGGCTGCTTCACAGAAGTGTAACAGTCTTGGCTTCCATCGGTATCCAGGAAGATTGACTCTTATTACTTTCTCTCACTTTGATTCATCCTGACCCCCTGGACCATTGTATCTCCATGTGGCCAAACTGCAGAATGCCCGCCTGGGTAGTTTTCCACATACTCCAACCACTCTTGTTAACGAGGATATGCAGTGACTCACTTCCCCACGCACAAACTTTCTGGCTGCTGACGGCTTTAGTCCCGATTTGGATGTGAGCACCTGTGCACATCCCAGGAACCTCTGACTGTACATGGGATGTAGCTGACCTTTAGGTGTTGAGAATACTGGTTATGTGAGCTGAAGCCCTGGCCTGGTCTCCTGGTGTGTGTATATAACTACACTCTGCGCTTCCTTGTTTAACTAGGAGGAGGAAACGCCATTTGTCACCTTTCTTTGCATGCAGCATTTTTCCACCATCTGCTTATTGCAAAGTAACCATTTATAATTTGCTGCCAAATCTTATATGTTCCAGCTGTGGCTTTATTTCTCTTCACATTCTGTGGGCTTAGCAGCTGAGTTGGCCCTGCATTTGTTTTGCCATTTATAATTTTTGAAATAATGGTTTTTATTGGAAATTTCTCATTTATCTTCAGTTTTCAAAATAAATGTTCACAAATTGTTTTGGTCACCTTTCATGAGATCAGCTCTATGGAAATGAAGCTCATACTGTGTTCTGTCCTAAAATACTGATGGTCATTTGTGCTTGACCCCATGTTGTATTAAGTCACAAACCTATTTTTGCCTAGTTAGCTCCTCCTCCATCTCCAACCCTATATATTCTTTCTTTCCTTTGACCTATTTAATGCTGGGAGACCAACAGGTGCTTCACCACTAGGACATAATCAAGCTCCGAGACCACCCAGGAATGCTACATACACTCCCTATGTGTGGGACCCTGTGGGGACCTGCCCAGTCTGTAGTGTAAACTAGAGAGGCCTCTTGACTGCTCTGACTCATACTCTGCTTCTCATGGTCCCCTCTGAGCCCTGGGAAGAGCCACTATAATGCAGTGTATTCTAGCCACGTCCCTTGTATTGAGGGCTGGTAGCAGGGCTGGTGCCAGTGGGGGATGGAGGAGGAGTCAGGGTCCCGAATAGAAGGGATTATCCGAGAGCTATTTCTGCCTACTTTAAAGCTTCTTTATGCTGCCAAAGTGGCAGAGAGTAGCCTGGCCATAACTGACTATGAGGGCCTTAGTATTCTGCAGACCACAATTTGAGAGCCACTTGGGCAATCGTTAGGAATGGAACAATAAGTACAAAGCTCAATGGTTAGTTTTTCCCATTCTTTGAAAGTACAGAACATGCTTTAAAAAAAAAAAAAGGAACATCCATCCATCCTAAAACCACAAAATACTTCTGCACATGATCCCCGCAGAAAGTGCAGCTGCATTATCTATCATAATGGTTCTGATGACTGAGAACTGCCAATACAGAGCCAGCTGACTGAGGCAAAAGACACCGAGAATTTCTGCTCCTCCCCTTCCTCCACAAGCAGCCATTAGTGCAGTGGTGCTATTCTGGCCAATGGAACCACTGCCTAATTTTCAGGTACCAGGATAAATTCATTGGCAGCTCTGGTTTGAATGAGTAAATAGATTTCTTCTCCTATATGCTGTGCAGTCATGTTTCTTCATGAATTGCTTCTTGTGTTTATGGCATGACAAGATATTGGATAGCACATTAAAAGCCAGGAAGGAGGAAAACTTCCCTATATTCTGTCTGGGAAACCAAATGATAGAGCTCTGTGAGCTGGCAAGAAATGGCCAAACCACCCAATTCTTCCCCAGGCTTCAGGCCCCAGCACAATTAGGGAACAGCTGAGCTGTAAAAGCCTGCTGAGTAGTCTCATGCAAATATGCAGATTAAGAATCTTTCCCCTCTCCTTGTTCTTAAATGTTTATTTTTACTTGTTTTGTGAAAATTCCTTGTATGTAAAAAGTGCCAGATGCTGGAGATGGTGAGACTAAAGAGTCTGGAGGCAAAGTCCTCTTCTTATCCACAGATCTATGCTAACCTGCCTTGGGTCTCAACTTGGGAGGGACAGATCTGAGGGGTGCAACACAGATGGTGAATTTTGCCTGTGTATTAGCAGTGAAATGGTTAAGTGGGCCTAATGTTCTGTCTGTCCCAAGAGTGCCCAGTATTTTTAACACCATGAGCTGGATTGTGGAACCTTTACTTGTACTGATGTGCACTTGCTCCCATTTGATGCCAGTGAGGCTGCCCACACAAATGTTTACCAAGGTGGGCAAGTTTTCCATCATGGGACTACTTTAAGTTCTCTCCAGTGCAAATAAAGGTTTCATAATGTGGTCCCATTTATGTTGCCATCTCAGGCTTTAAAGGGAAACTGTAGGTTAGCAATGAGTTTTCTTTTTTCTTTTGTTTAAAGCTCTGACCTGCATTATTAACAAGTGAGAGGATTAAAGTAGAAAGACTCCCCATTTGGATTGAGTTTGAAAGGAGTTTGCAATCCCTTTGCACCATTGGTGCTGGCTCTATACTCTTTGCACTTCACTCTGCTAGGATAGTGAACACCTGTTAGTCAATTTTCCTGTTTTGGTCCATAGTAGAACCTCAGAATTACGAATTGACCAGTCAACCACATAACTCATTTGGAACCAAATGTACGTAATTAGGCAGCAGGAGAGACAAAAAACCAAACCAACAACAAATCAAAACAAAAGCAAATACAGTACAGTACTGTGTTAAACATAAATGACTAAAAAATAAAGGGAAAGTTTAAATAAAGATGAGACAAGGTAAGGAAATTGTTTCTGTTCTTGTGTCTTTTAAATTAAGATGGTTAAAAGCAAAATGTTTCTTCTGCATGGTAAAGTTTCAAAGCTGTATTCAGTCCATGTTCAGCTGTGAACTTATAAAACAACAATCTTAATATTTTATTCAGAATTATGAACATTGCAGAGTTATGAACAAGCTCCAGTCCTCAGATGTTCATAACTCTGGGATTCTATTGCAGTATGACTCCTTCGTTTTCTTGCAATGTCCGGGCACAAACACCCCAAAGGAATGTTTTAAATCCAGACAATCTCTTATTTAATGAGTTTTGTAAAATCATTCTCTTCACTGCCGTAGATTACAAGTTCAGCTATTGTACCTGAGACTGTCCCTTTAAAATAAAGGTGCATTTATCTTTCTCGTGTTTCCTTTATTTTCTGGACTTCTGTTTCAATGGTTTACAGCATTTTAGACATAAGAATCCGAGCAACTAGATATGCTCTCGGTCAAATAGATTTTCTCTTTTCCGAGAGGGTTTCCCTGGTCTCTTTAGAGTGATCAGTTATTCTCACTGTGTACTTCTTGGGGATCAATGTGACTTTGATACTTGAAAGCATTATCATTCCGTGGCTGTGCAAGTGGTGTGAGATCACCCTATTAACATCTGTTCAAAATTCCCAACATCCTGCCGCTATTAATACATAACCATTTTGTCCTTGCTGGGTCCTGTGGATCTGGCACCTGACACCTGGCTGACACTATGGATTCCACATCACTCTCAGTTTGTACAATAACTTCTCTCCTTGAGCTGACAGTGTAATCACTGAACAGGACTAATGGCTCCACAGACATAGCTCCTCCATGGTGTGCTAGCTCCAGCTTTCTGTGTGTGTGTGTGTGTGTGTGTGTGTGTGTGTGTGTGTGTGTGTGTGTCAAAGAGAGAGAGAGGTACAGGAGCTTTTTTTCAGCCCCTGAAGCTGCATTTTGGCTGAGCAGGGAGGAATGAATTGGACTGGGCAGCTGTCTGATGTGCATTCATGTCCAAATATTAGTGTGCCCCAAAGAAAAATTTGTTTTGGCCCCTGAATTGTTAGCCCCCTGTTCTGGCCTGACACTGGGACTCCACAAGGTGTGCTAATGACTGATGCACTCTTTGTATTGTCATGTTTTAGAGAGAGACCACTGCTCTGTTCTCTGCTAAAAGGAACAGTCAATGTTTGTGTCAGTGATTAATTGTCTCACACTGTCAGCTATCTACATAGAGGACAATGGGCTTTAATACTCCTGGGGCTTCTATGCTTGGTGAGTTGCATTTTGGGAACTAGCCTGACTCCGCTAGTGGGGAGGAGAGAGTTGTCTGTTGATTTCTCATGTAGGAAACTGATACATTTCTTATTTCTCAGCCTTCCTTAGAGGCTCCATTAGTTCTATGGGATTTAGGCAGGTTCCCATTAATCTCTTGTGAGTAATTTACTCTAGTAGGCCTGGTAGAAAGCATGGGGGAAAGATTGTTCCATTCTGGCACAGGCTGTAGTAATAGGCATACAGGGGGAAAATATACATGTGATTCATAGCTGCATAGTGCCTGATGGAGCAAGGCCCATTCCTTGATAAGCACCCTGAGAGATCATTGCAATAGAAATAATTAACTGAAAACAGAGAGCTGGCAAATGAAATTGAGTTGGTGCAGTGTCTGTGAACCTAGAAATAACACTACTTGAACTTTCAGGTGATGCAAAAACTTGATTTTTAAAAAACCGGTTTAACTAGTCTCTTCAGGGGTGATTTTTTCCAACGGGCTTGTTTTGATTGACTAATGCTTAGCGATTTTATAATGCTCTTTATTCAAAGATGTCCAAGCACTAGGCAGTTACAATGAAAAGCAGCTCCATGCTGAAAAGCCAGGGTATTACTACACCCAGTATTATATTCTCGGTGAGTGCAATTGGTCGCATTTGTTGACTTCAGTGACAAAAATATGTTTTCTAATTACTCCAATGAGCCCCGCAGAGCCAGCAAAGCTCTGGGAGAGGGAACTGGATTCCATTATGGTGCTTGGATCACAGCTCTTGCTCATGGGCCCCAATTCAATGCATTTGTTCTGGCTGGAGTAGAACCCTGAGTTGCCCCCTGAGGATATGCAGAGCATGACCTTCGCAGGGCATTTGCCAGCCACACTTGAGAGCACAGCACCCTAATTCAGCTCTAACTCCAGGGCTCCTATTTGTTGAGGCTCCGTGTTTCCTCCATGCTGATTGGTTAGCTTCTCCCCTGAAGTCTGCTGTGATTCCGGGCTTGTCTGCAATGCTGTGAATAGCATTAAACATGCCAGTTTGAAGGGCCACACTTCTTGGCTGGTGGATCAAAAAACTACCCGGTAGTGCCCTCTAGTGGCTCTGAGCTGCATCTTTTCAGCGATGGTTGTCCCGCAGAAAAAGAAGGAAAATGATGAGCACCTGAGAGCAATCTTGCCAAATAAACAGTCATACAAATTCCCATAGAAAATCCAATCCCAAGATACCCTCTTAGACCAAGGCAGCATGTCAGATGTCTCTTGCTTCCTGTTAACTCTTTATTGAGGAGGCTGTCCTTCTCTGCACCCCTTGCTATCTGCTCCCCATTCGCCATTCAACATTCACACTATCCTGTCTCCCCATAGGGCCCCTGAGAAGGATTTGCCTCCGGTGAAGTGGCTGCATGCGCTGGAAGGGGATCAGAGGTGTTTAGAGTCAGCCTGGAATACTTCAGCGGGGTTGTGCATTGGCGAAGAGGCACCTGTGTTATTAGGGGCTGGTTTCCATAACTCCCCTTAGGGCTAACTCCACAGGAGAGTGGCTCCATCTCCTTTGCGCCGTGTAGAGGTTGCAAGCTGCCCCGCAGGATTGTAGCAGCCTGTGCTCAATTAGGGCAGGTGCTGTACATTCAAGAAAGTTAAAAGTAGATGGATCCCTTGTTAAAGGCCATACACTCTGTTCTGAATGAAGTATTCTATTGGTTCTGCACATGGTACACACAGTTGGTGGGGATCACTGGTGCTAGGAAGGCCAGGTTATCTCTAACTAGTGGGTAACTGTCTCTGGGTCATTTGTGGTCTCTTTAGCCCATCCCCCACAACTCCCTGACTCCTGTGGATCAGATTGGGATTGTTCCCTGATTTTTCTGGTGCTGTTTGATCAGAGGAAGCCCTCTGGGTTTGTAGCATTTACATGATGAGGATGAAGTGAAACACTGGTGCTGAGGAAGAACATGTGGGCTCCAAAAACTTATGTGACCTTATTGCCACTGATGGATATATACTGAATATGCCACCAGACCAACTTAAGGATCTACCCAGAGATCCTACTGGGTGATACCTGATCTCCCCGGAGGCCACGTCTCTGGGATTTGCCACAAGAAGAAGGATTTGATCAGAGGAAGTTTTGCTTTGAGGTCGGATTTCTTGGTGCTTGTGGTCTTACTGTCATAGCCTCAGCAGTGACTTCCAGCGTCCCCGTCAAAGCAGACATTCACAGAAGCAGCCTGTTGTATAAACCAATTGATAAAATTGGTTATGCTCTCTTGAGTCCTGTAGCTGCTGCACTCCAAGACAACTATAGTATCTCACCACAAGATGGCACTTGATAGCTGTCTTTTTCCAGGCATTGATGCTCGCTGGGGAGAGGTAGACAGCAAACCCACTGGCTATGTGAGACCATGTACACTGCATCAAGCTTTGACCTTCAGCCATAGATGTATTCTAGGCAACTTTGACTCCCCAGGCTAATGCTAAAAAAAGCACAACGTGGAACTGTCTAGCCCTGTTTATCCCTAAACGCTAGAGTCCTGTCTGAAATCAAACACCTTCTGTGCTCTGGGAAAGTTGGATGTGGATCTGAGCTCTGCCTCTCCAGCCCATCTCTACATGGGCTCACTATGTTATGAGAGTCCAGTCCGCCTGCTCCCTCTGGCTAGGGTGACCAGATGGACTGTCCCTATAAAATCAGGACAGTCCCAATTTTGGGGTCTTTTTCTTATATAGGCTCCTATTACCCCTGTACCTATTTTTCACACTTGCTGTCTGGTCATCCTACCTCTGGCCCATTGATTCAGACCTCTGTGCCATCATGTCGGAGTGACTGGTGTCATGCACCAGGTGTTCTGCAATCACAGGATGTGTCAGGTCCAGGGTGAAGGCTGCATGGGTTTATGCGCGGATAGTGCTAATCAGCAGTGATGGGAGATTAGAATGCTGAATATACCTGGAGAGTGCACTGAGGCTTGGTGAGAGTGTCCAGAATTAGAGCTTGGTATAGTTTGCCAGGTTTTAGCAGTTGCTCTGACCCTTCAGTCCTCAAACAGGCAAAATTGTTGCTTAGTTTATGGAGAGTGAGGATTGCAGGAAGGGGGCCTTAGACAGTGCTTGGTGCTGGCTGGTCACAATGGACCGAGGTTGTTTCATAAGTTCAATCAGGGGATGTTGCAAAAGCCTGACTTTCTTTGCAACTAGCTCTGTCAGAGCTATGCCTGGCTGGTTGGATTTGTGTGGTGCAAAAGGGACATCTGGTGGCCAGTTAGAAAAATGGTGGTTCTGAATTCTTCAAGGATGTTCTGGGGATATAATGCTTGATGACTGTTCACTCATCATGTGCAACTCTCCTAAGATATGATCCTGGAAAGCCCTGAACTTTCCACATATCAAACCTTATTTGAGCATCTTCAGTTTGCAAAACTCAGCTGGAGTTCTCTCCAGAAGGGACTTTCCGGTGAGATTTCTGGCGCTACTGCTACAGGTCAGGCTGGCAATTCTAAAACTCCAGCTGCCTTTGTAGTATTTTGGCATTTCCCTGCTATGATTGGAAGCAGAAGGGCCTAGGGAGTTAAATTCTTCATGCTGGCTTTGAGTGGAAGCACAAGGTGGTTCATTCTTTATCAGAACTGGCTCATCTGCCCTAATGCTGAGTCCTTTTGCAGCTGAGGGGATGTGATGAATTTCTCTGACAAATCCAGAGGGGGAAGGATCTGGGTGCTAGGTGAACTTGGGGTCAAAGGAGTTTGAGATTCTCAGGGGGCAAAAATCAGAAATAAATCAAAGTTGTCTCCAAGGTGACTGCTCTCTTGTGGCCTTATTGTTTATTTGGTGTGGATAGAATTTGTATTCAGTCATGAATCTTTCCCCAGGAGAGTGAGGCTCTCTCCTTTAATACAAGTGTGGCTAGGAACTCCCAGATTTTAATCACAGCTCTGAGACCATAGCTTTCTGTGACATTAGGAGGGTCACATTATCACTATGTGCCTCAGTTTCCCCACCTGTAATAGGTAATGCTACATTACCTGTCAGGAGCTTATGGGGTTCGGTGTAGACTTGTACCGCTCTTTGAATGGCAAGTGCTGAGTTTTATGATGGTCTGGGTTCGGGTATTTGTTTGTTTGGTGAAAATCTCAGAGTACAACTCTTTGAGCTCTTTGGGGAATGTGCTACGTGGAGAATGAAAACAGAAAGAAGAGATTTAGTACCACCCCTACCCCTCCATTTAATCCAAACTGCCCATTTTCCTGGCCTGCATCTCTGGCTCTGGGAGTTTCCTGCCTGCTGGGAATAGGGGCTTTGCTGTTATACTGGGTTTAAGTCTCCCATAATTAGTGTTACGCAGAGGAAAGCAGCTGTGTCCTTGGCTCTAATTTTAATACTATGGTAAAGAGCAGATTATGCTGGAGCTGGGCTGCAGCAGCAATGTGGAGGTGGCACAAACCATGCCCAGTTCAGGGAGGATTTGAGCAAGGATGACTAAGGACTTGGAGCTTATGCTTTAGATAACAGATCCTCCCAATTGTTTTCCTCCTATGGAAATGTAGCCGAGCCTAACAAATCACTGCCTTAACTGACTTACATTAAGGTCCTTTAATTGGACTAAGCTGTTTAATTCCCCATCTGGGGTTTGTGTGCCCTGGGGACCCAGACAGGGATGGGCTGCTGTTTGTGCTGGCAAAGCCCAATACCATTTCTATCCAGAATGCTGAAAAATTAACTTCTGATATCCTCAAAGGCAGGTGCTGGATTAAGGCTTTTTGATTATTATAATGAAGGAAGCAGATGGCCTGACCTGTGCAAGCTTCATTAGCTTAGGCCCAATGTGACCCTAAACAAGCCCCCAGTCCCAGCAGGCCTATTGGATCCACTGTCATCCTTTTCCCCTGTGGTCACTGATAGCAGGTTCCCCTTTGCAAGGCATGACAGTCCCCTCCTCCCTTGCTCTGTGTCTTGGAATAACAGTGCTGGCAGTGTACAAGCAGAACAGGCGCATGTGGCTTGGCTCTATTGGCAGATGCTTTGGACTGTGGACTATGTACCTACTTCTCTTTCCCGGGCAGTGCATTTACTGGTAGCTCGTGTCTGTCTGCACAAGGGCCATGCCCAATTTTCATAAAATGGAGTGGATTGCACCAGCCCTTGTGCTTATTTAAGGGGGAAGGTGCCCTGAGACTGGGGTGATACCCTGCTCGCACTGAGACTGTATACTGGACCTGGATCTTCGTGGACTGCACTTCCATATAAAAGATGAGTTCACCTTGTAGAACTCTGTAGCTGCACGTTCGCGCCAGTCGTGTGTATTAACTGATACCATGTTACACTCCATGTTTGAAACCCCGGGTCACGGTTTCCTGTTGGGTTAATGCTGACCGGACGGCACTCCTTCAACATGACAGTCCTTGAATCACATCGAACACTACGGTAGTTAACCTGTGCTCTAGCGTGATAGACCAAGCCCCGATTCTATTCAGCATGTCCAGAAATGGGTGCGCCTTGCAGAGAGAGCTGATTCACCAGCTGGGGAAACTGCCCATGTAGAGGGAGCTGAACAGAAGTGAGCCCTTCCCATTAACTCAGCCTGGCCAGGGGATGGAGGGAGCATTAGGGGGAGCTGTGGCATGGCCCCACTCTGGCTCCTACACATTCCAATGGCCCCTCCGGTGTTCCAATGGGGGCTCAGGAGGGTGCCTGCGCATGGGCAGCATGCAGAGCTAGGTAGGAGTTGGAAAAGGGACATGCGACTGCTTCTGGGAGCCGCTTGAGGTAAGCGCTGCTTGGAGCCTGAACCCCAGAGCCTTTCCCCATGCCCCAGCCCTGATCCCGCTCCCGTTCTCCAAACCCCTCAATCTCAGCCTGGAGCACCCTCCTGCACCCCAAACCTCTCATCCCCAGCCCAATCCCAGAGCCCACACCTCCAACCAGAACCTGCACCCCCTCCCCAGCCATGATCTCCCTCCCATCCTTCAAACCTCTCCATCTCAGCCCAGAGCATCCCGCTACACCCCAAACTCCTTATCCCTAGTTCCACCCCAGAGCCTGCACCCCCAGCCAGAGCCTTCCTCTCCTCCTCCATCCCCCAACCCCAATTTGTGAGCATTCATGGCCCATCATATAATTTCTATTCCCTGATGTGGCCCTCTGGCCAAAAAGTTTGCCCACCCCTGGTATAGCTGAATGCTGAGTATCTATTAGAATAAAGTCTTCTCCTTTTGGCAGATTTGCAATTTGAATGAATAGTACAGAAAATTGAAGGGGTCTCATCATCCTACTTGGTCTGGAGAATGTCATATTTTGCGCCAAAGAGCACTCTGCATAAAGATCCCTATTATTTCCCAGCATGCTCATTTGGGACCTTTGAGCTCAGATCTGGAATGGGCATGTCGGACTCAAACCACCTAGTTGCTCCCTGGAAATCGTCATTTGAATGTTGGAGGGTTTGTCTCATGGCTTGCTTATCTTTCAGGTGATGAACAGACTGTGATGAGAAGCAGCATGGTGTAAGGGTCTGTGGACAGGTCTGGATTCCAGGGATACCATAGTTTTAGTCCGGGTTCTGCCGCTGGTTTATGTGGCCTTTAGGAAGACAGGGTCCTTTCTGTAGCCATGCCCCCCGCACTGCCGCAGGAGCTAGCCAGCGGGGATCTCACTTGTGCTCTAACGAGATTCCGGAAGGAGGATCTAAGCAGTTTAGTGATACTGGAAGTCAGAATAACCCCAAAGACTTTTGCTATCATGGTGACCTGAGCACCCAAAGGCAGGGCAAAGTGGAGTATGTCTCTCTTTAGGTATCTTGAGAACTGACTGACCCTAATTTCAAGAGGTCTGAGCAGTAATAGCTCCTGCTGATGATTGATTCTTCCTTTCCAGGCTTTCACGTCTTGCTGTCGGTTTAACATTGACGATTGCCAGCCAGACCCCTGCCACAATGGCCGATGTGTGGATGGAATTAATGGAGAAGGGTGTAACTGCTGAGCAAGTAAGAGCCACTCGCCATGCAGAGCATGTCCCATAATCTGACCTTTCTTATACTGCAACCCCAAGTTCAGAGAGAGCTGTGCTAGGTGGGTGGACACAGCTAGATCCTAGCCCCTTTGTACTATTGTTTTGCACTGCACAGTACCGAGGTAGCTTGTTCACCTCAATTTAGGGCAGATATGGTCGACTGGTCCAGGAGTTAGGAGACCTGGCTTTTAGCCCCAGCTTTGCTGCTGATTTCTTGGACAAATCCAGACCCTTCTTTGTGCCTCAGTTTCCCTGTCTGTAAATGTGGGATAATGATACTGTCTACTAGGCATAAAACATGCAGCATGAGCAGCATTCTCTGTGTTTACCAGGGGGGTTTGGGTCTTGGGATGGGAGGAACAACCAACCCTCTGGCAGCAGCTGCTAGGAAACATTATTGCCCTGCTTGATGGAGCCTTCTCCAAGAAGGCTTCTGTTCTCTTCCCTTCCTGGAATTTTTGACCAGCCTAGAGGGCTGTGACTGGTCCAGTTATTTTACTAAGCTCAGAGGGGATGTGGTGCCGGCTCTTACAGTTAATGATAAGAGCAGCCAATGTGCAACTCCCCCAGTGCCTGTTCTCAGGTCTCTACCCAGTGCAGCTTGTGGTGCAGTTCCATGTGAAGTGGTCTGGCTGGCAAATGCTCTCAGCTTTCCCATTGTGTCCCAGCAGGGTCTGTCGGCTCCCCGCAGGTGGAACTCTCTATGCCACATGCATGTTGTGCTGCATTCCGCCTGCTCCCTATTAGAGCGCGCTCACTCTCTCTCTCTCTCTCTCTCTCTCTCTCTCTCTCTCTCTCTCTCTCTCTCTCTGCTGGCAGGCTTGGAAGGGCAACACCATGAACTGGACATTGACAAGTGTTTGCTCAGCCCCTGTGGAAATGGTGCCAGCTGCTGCAATGCATTTGGGGGCTTTTGTGCCTGTGCCCGTTTTGGCGGGGAAATGTGTGATGTCTCCAAGAGCACCTGCCTGTCTGAGCCTTGCAGGAATGGAGGCAGCTGCTCACTCAGGTGCAGTCACCACCAGGGATTCCCAGGCACTGACTGTGAGCAGCAGGTCAATGAGAGTACCAGACCCAGGTCAAGATGTACGTGAGGATGGCGCTAAAGGTGTCATGGGTGAGTCCCTCTGTTGGTGTGTCTGGAAGATTTTCCTGTCACTTTCTGGGGCTTTTAAATACTAGAATAGAAGACCAGACTGCAGTGATGAATGTCCATGTGTTGTGAGCATGTGTCGGTGTTCGAATGCACATAGATCTTGGACCCACTGCCCCAGTTTGTGTACATGAGGAAGTAGACTGGCGCCCCACACTCATCCAAGCTCTTTGATATGAGCAAAGTTCTTCCCCAGTGTCGAGAGTGTCATCCCCGCAGGCTGCACCTGACTGGCTGCTTCGTGTAGCATAAAGCCTGGCTGAGTGGGCAGTGGGAAAGCCATGACCCACTCACATAAATCCTAGGGAGCAGCCACTGCATGAAGGAGCGGTGGTGGTGATTATACATTTTCCCTGGAGTTTTAGACAGTGATATTTTTGGCTTTCTTTCCTAAGATGTTGTGCAGTGTTGCTGTGCAGTTTAAAAGCAGTCCCTTTCTATCCCAGAGGTGGCTGCATTTCTGTGATAAGTGGAAGTGAAGGCTCCTGGCTGTATAAATGTAAAATGATCACGTTAATTGTTTGCTTAGATTTTGGAGGGATCACTTATTATTGAAGAATAATCTACACAGACTAGGTTAAAAGCCCTTGAGCAAGGAGATTCTGTGATGCAGCACTTGGTGAAGTAACCTGACAGCGAAACAAGAATCAAAAGGGAGTGAAATGAATTCCAGATGGTTATGGTAACTGGGAAGAAACTAAAACTGAGGTCAAGCTTGAACAAACAGAGCCAGGACATCAGAGATGGAGTTGGGGGCAGGGTGGTCCAGATAAGGATGAAAACAGATGATACATCATTCTTGGAGCACCTCAGACCCAGGCAGTGAGATGAACCATGTGTTTCTCAGGCTTGGTATTATGGTGGCTAAAGGATATCTCACTGTGGCTGTGTTCTTCTTTCTGATTTGCACTTGAGCTGTTCACAGTGTAGTAATATCCCTTGTCTTACATGCGATCCCCTACCTCTCCCCAAGGATGAAGCCTCTCAGTATTGCATTCCTTGCAGGGTTACCTTGGTCAAATCCTCCTTTCCTGTCTTGGCCTTTGTCCTCCTGCCATTAAAGATTTCACAGTTAGAACACACCAGTAATGGACAAACGCAATTCACAGGGCTGCTTGGCATTTCTTTTAGTCTCATCTGACTCCTGCTCCGCTCTTCACATGCCTCATTGTGTGCAGAACATGGTGGGTGGATCATAACATGCTGGTGTTGCCTGACATACTAGGGCTTCATGGAGTCCAGAGCTTTGGTTTAGCAGTGACTTGTAACACCGACCGATCCCAGTCATTGGCAGGCGGGATCGAACCTGGGAAGTCTGGAGCTAAATGCTTGAGTCTCTACTACATGAGCTAAAAGTCACATGGCCTTTAGCTAATGCTAATGCTTTCCCACTCTAACAGCCTGCCTCCTCTCCATTCAGCACCTAAGGTGTTGTGTGGGAAGTGAGGGTGATGCAGAAGGGAACTGCCGTAATGGTACATTGATTAGATAAGCCAGGAGAGGTTTGTAGAGAGAACATATTAATGGCTTCTTAGATAAACATCAGGTGTTGTGAATGTATTGAAATTTTAAATCCCATCTTGGGAGCCAGAGGCTTCCCCAGTTTCTTTTGGGAAAACTCAGAGTGTGGTCCATCCATCTAAATGGGGGCTTCCACACACAGGATTCCTCAGGTTTTGAGGTTCTCATGTGGATTTGGATGAGGTTCTGCATGAAGGCTTGAGGTCAGACTTGGGTTCAGGTTTTTAAAACTCAGTGGTGCATGAATCTCAGGAGCAGTTCTTGTGAGATTTTTGGACCAAAATGGTGAAATCTCTGTTGCCCTGGTCAGTATGAAATCTCTCCTGCCAGTTGTCCTCTTACCATCAGCTTTATATTAAGGCTTTTTCCCATTCCTCAGATCATCCACTGAGCCCTTCTCTACATGTGTTCCAGTTTGAATTAATCTTTTGTAAACATGGCACACAGTTTTCCTGAAGAGGTCTCACCAGTGCCTTGTATAATGGCAAAAACACTTCCCTATCTCTACTGGAAATACTTTACCTGATGCATCCTAGGATTGCATTAGCCTTTGGCAGCTCGTAGTCATCCTGTGATCAGCTGATACATCCAGGTCTTCCTCCTCTTCCATCGCTTCCAATTGATACATGCCCAACTTATAGCAAAAATTCTTGTTTAGTCCCTAAGTACATGACTTTGCAATTTGCACTATTAAATTTCATCCCATTTCTACTACTCCAGATTTTAAGATCTTCTTGTGTGATATTCTGGTCCATCTCCATATTCGTAATATCTCCTGATTTTGTGTCATCCCCAAATTCTATTAGCACACTCTCTTTTTTTGTGTGCCAAAGTCATGAATAATAGAGGTAACAAAGAGTCCTGTGGCACCTTAAAGACTAACTAAAGTATTGGAGCATAAGCTTTCGTTGAAAATGTTAAATAAGATCAGTCCCAAGACCAATCCCTGAGGAAGTCCACTAGTAACTTCCCTCCAGCCTGAATGATCCATTATAGTCTCCCTTTTAACCAGTTCCTTGGCCACCTCTCAATTCTCATATTAATCTCCATATTCTCTGGTTTAACTAAGAGTTTCCCATGTGGAACTCTGTCAATGCCTTACTGAAATCCATAACGCTGTTTGCATTTGACTTTCCTAAGCTGGCTTTGTAGGACTGCTTTAACCTCCCTTAACCTGGACAGAGGAAGCCATGCTGCATCCTTAGCTTACAGCTCCTGTGGTTAAAACTTGAGATGGTGGCAGATCCTTAGCTAAGATAAATTGACACCGCTCTATTGTCTTCAGTGGAGCGACACAGATTGACACCAGCTGAAGATCTGAGGCTTGCTGTCTCAAAGCGTGGGCTCTGCTCCTAGCTTTGCTAATTACTCACTATTCAGCCTTGAGCAGGTCACTTAATCTCTCTGTGCCTCAACTTCATCTGTAAAATGGGGATAATGATAGTCGCCTGTTTCCCAGAGAGCTGAGGCTAAACTTTTGGGGTAGGAAATGCTAGGGAAGGACAAAACATTTCTTTTTACCTGATAATGCAATGCCCACCGGGGGTGTTTGCTCAGGCAGATCCCCGAGTGGCACAATGTTTGAGGGCCTTGGGAAGTTGCCAGTCAGGGAAACTTGGTCCCAAGCCTAATTATGGAGGTTTGTTTCTTGTCTGACAAGTATGTGAGACCTGGGAGAATGGGCCGCTAAGAACTTGTTTATTGTTGGCCCATCTAAACCCAAGGACAATCCAATTGCTTAGACTGGGTGGGACTCTTGGTTCTTGTCCAGTTCCATTATGTTTCTTTTATAAAGATTTTCTCCTCACCCCTCCATTATCCTTTTCACTCCGTCCCCGCCCCATATACACACTTAGTCAGCACCAGCCAGGCCCCTAGCTGGCATCTGAAAATCTGAACTGGATTTCATTGTGTTCCAACTTGTGGAATGACCTCTCCCTCTGACACCGCATGTATGCAGCCAATAAGGCTATGCTGCTTCATTCTTACAGAGGGAGAATTCCTCTACTTACGGTGTAAGCGTGTCCTATTCCCCTTTCCTGGGTGTTTCACATAGCTCGGTGGTTTAACTTTACTAGGGAGGACCTTGGAATATGGAGCATGTGTATTTGTGCTCGCTCTGCAGGAGGATGTCAGTGAGCAGTGACTATAGGGGCAGCAAGCCTGCAAAAACCGCTCAGTGTACAGTCATGATGGTCCATAGGTGGATACATTCTGCTGTTGACACCAATGTACTTAGTTGAAGAGAGGACCTGGCCCAGGGTGTGTTAAAACAAGCCAGGGAAAGGAAAGGACTAGAGAGAAGGACTCTGTCTGAAGAAAGCACACAGGCAAAGTTGCAAGAGGCTTATGGCCTCATTTCTCAGAAGTTCCAAGCAGCCCCAGCACCGATGAAAGCCACTGAAATGCAGGTGCTCAGGGCTGTTGAAAATAATTCCAGCTGTTTCAGTTTCCGTTTGAAGAAAAGGAAGTCAGTGTAGCATTTAGAGCGGACACCCCGAGCATACCTGCACTCGCTTCCTGTCTGGGACTAAGATACCAGCGCTCCTCATTTAAAGCAGAGAGTTCTATGAAATCTCGCCTGTCCTGTCTATTCGGTTCTTGGGAGGGCGGGGGCTATCTACGTAACTCCCATTAGCATTAATTAAATCCAATTATGGTTTGGATCTGAAGATACTAAAAGGTCACAGGTAAGCACGACCTTTCTGACTGCTTATAATCTCTGTCATGAAGCATAGGACAGAAGCAGATTTTCCCACCTCTGAAACACTGATGAACCTACAGAAGAGACGATTGGAGTTGATTCTGTTCTTGGATTACAGAGGTACAACTCTCATTGACTTCAGTAAAAGTTGCCTGAGTGGCACTGAGAAGACAGTTCAGTCTCTCTTGTAGATTTTCTTTAAGCAATTGGTTATTCTCTGTATCTGACCAAGTACTAGAGAGCAGTGTCATTAACTGTCAGCCACTGCTCCTGGCTTTGCCAGTTACCCACTGGACTGGTTTTTAACACCCTCTGCAATATCTCCCATTTACCTAAGCTCATCAAATGGCATTTTTAAAGTCTTGCTGTTTCACACCGAGGGTGAACAGCTGGGGCCAAGTGAAACTAATGGGATAGGTACCCCCTAAAGATCAGAAGGGATACCTGTTCCAGCATGGAGAGGGACAGAAATATTATGTTAATGAATGATCTCAGAACCCAAGCACTCTATACTCCAGGTTCACTTCGTGCACCACTGGAATGTAGCCACTTTGTGAGTCTTACTGTAGCATCTTTCATCCTGGGATCTCAGGTCACGTTATGCACATGCATTGATTAACTCTCCCAGCACCCCTATGCTAAGGAAGGTATCTGGGTACTCCTGTGAAACTGCTCTAATTCCAACACCCAATTCATGGATAAGGGTTTACAACCAGGGGTTTCCGGACCTTTTTCTACACCAAGACCATGCCTAGGAATGCTACTGAAAGCCAGAATGAGCCTAAATATTTGTACTGTCAGAACAACAGGATTGGTGGGGTTGTGCAAACCCAAACTGCTTCCTTTCTTCACATGCTCAAATGGTGTAGCTAAAGGGAGGGGTGGAGATTGCTGCTTCTGACTGGATTTGGCTGCACAGTTATTCTGCTAGCGCCCAGATACCATGGTTAGCCACTCTTTTTCCATTCTTCCCCCCACTCCCACTGACTTCACTGGGAATAGGATATCATCTCTGCAAGGTGTATAATGCTGGGTCAGCTGGAGCATTGGTTTGATGCAGCAACTCTGGTGGGGACAGACTGCATCTCCTTCCTTGTTTCACTCTGTTTATTTTGCATCACGATTTATGCTGTTGCTGATTGTTGGATTAGCAACTCACAGGCCCCATACAGGCAGCTGTCTTTCCTTTCACTGAGGAGATTAAATACAAACATCATCATTGTGGAACCAAAATGCTTCGTTAATTTCTATGTTGTCCTGGGAAAGCATTGAATAGGGTTTGGATTTTGCACCCCTAAATCTCTGGGTATTATATGACTGTCTTTGGCCTGATCATTAAAACATTTTTGCAATGCCCATCTAGGGTAGGTAGGATAATAATTGGTCTTACTTTACAGGTGAGAAAACTAAGGTTCAGAGGTTAAGTGACTTGCGCAAGGCCACAGGAGAAGTTGGTATTAAAGTTGGGAGGAGACTTTGGGAGTGCCTGGCCTTCAGTTCCATTCTCACCCAACTACACCCACTGTGTGCCCCCTGTTTTCATTGAACCTTGCAAAGAAGACATAGTATCTGAGTAGCAACAAATATTGGTATAGAATTCTGCCTTCTGGGTTTAGTGTTATATCCTTGTGCTAATCAACCTGTCCCATTGAACAAAGCAGCCTCTATGGGGAAAGTGTGGTTCATTCACATCTGGGCTTTATTCATAGACAATAATTGATCAAGAAACCGCTTTCCTATATTTGATTCCCAGCTTTGCTCCCCAGGCCAGTGAGTGCCCTGCATTGCTATGCAGGAGACCCGGGGCTGACCTGCCTCCCAGGCAGACAGAAAACAGACAAGACATATGTTCTTATGTTCTCTCTTGTTTGGGGTAGGGAAGGGATGGGGCAAGAGTTAATAAAACACCAGCCTCCAGCCCCTTCTTTGTCCTGTGCTTCCAACCATATGCTTCTCCTCTTTTAACATTCACCTATTACTTGCCCACTCTACTGCTCTGAGCTTTTCCAGGTAATGCTGGCAACTATAGTTAGTTGTCCAGTCCAGTCCATGTGATCCAGGCAGTGTTTTCCTTTCACTCCAACAGCCTGAGTAAAGCGTTTCAAAGTGGACAGCGTCTCTGTCCACTGTGTTAGTGCTAGCCCCTAAATCGACAAACCATGGAGTGAGTGCCACTAATAGGAAAACATTTCTGAAGTCTGGGATGTTGGGAGAACCTGCATTTACCAACTCCCAGCTTCTGTTTCTCTCTTGAGGCTTTTAGGACCACCACTCTTACGCTTGCCATGGAATTACAGAGAATTCTATCCAGTGCATACCATGCCGTTCTCCTGCTGCCACTCTCCCTTTTGCTTTGGGGTAAGTTTTCATTTTCTGTGCCTGGCTTTTACCCAGTTTATATGCACTAACTTTAGCTAATAGTCTGAAAGGACTTATCCTTGTGTTAATTGATATGACAGAAGTGTTGCTTCCACATTCAGTAGCTATGGAGTTTGGAAACTTCTCATTTTGAAAATATAAAGGTGTTTCACAGCTTAGGGGTGTATGTTTATACACAAGAATGAGACTCTGTGTGTGTAATGTATAATTAAGTAGTCAGCTATTGCAGTAACTATTCTCCCTAACAGACAGTGAGTTGAAAACTTCAGTAGTAAACTTCTCCTGAACTTCATGTTTATGCTCATGCAGAACAAATGCACAGGAATAACTTATACTTTCATTTTTAAGTCCATTTGGTGGTGGTGGTGGGTTTTCCCGGAAGATGAGTAATGTTTTTTTTTGTTGGCAGGTAGTTCTCTGTAGGAGGAGAAGGGTAGGAGGCGAAGGGTTCTATTTTTAGAAACCTTTAATAAATTCGATCTATTCTATAAGATGCAGAGAGTGATGAGATGCCCAAAGATTGTATTATATTGGTGGGGCTTTTTGGACTTTCTTTCAGAGCTGGGGAATATACTTTTAGAGCTGGAGTGAGCCTCTAGAGCAGCGGTGTCCAATAAAAATTCAATGCTAGCCACACTTGTGGTTTTGAATTTTTCTTATTAGCCACATTATAAAAAAGCCACATCATAGAAAAGCCACATGCTTTAGCCACAATTCAATAGCCTATTAGCCAAATATGGCTAGTGGCGAACGTATCGGACACCGCTGCTTTAGAGGTGTATAAGCGGCTCTGCACCTGAGCTTAAAATACACTCATTCCTGGGTCTAATTTCTTGCATGTTCTGGAAAATAGGCTTCCCTGTCTTTCCTTCTGAAATGGGTGTCTGGGGATCTGCTGGACCTAGACATCTGGTTTAGTCATCTAGGGATTGTAAGGTCATGTCAGGAACATGCCAAGGCTTTTACTGGGAAGGAAGAAGGGGATTGAACGGACCTCCTTAGTCCTCCCCAATACTGCCAGGCCAATGCGTGAATAAGGTCCTCTCCTTATTAGGGCAGCAGCAGTCAGTGACAAGGATGCGTAGAAATGAGGGTAAAACATAGGGAACTAGGAAACACAAAGTGATTGATTCAGAGTGCCCTTTTCCTGCCATACTCTAACTGAGCCTTCTAGTTTTATCCACAGCACTAGGACCTATTCCAAGTTGTTGAAACCTCAGTACTTCTTTCCATGCCCCTAAACGTTGTACCCCAGTAGCCTTCCTGCATCTCCCTTGTTCTGATACTTTTAGACACCTTAACGCTTGAGTTGAACTGTTTTGTTTAGTTTTTCCCCTGAATTTTCCCTCTTCTGTAGTAACTTCTTTGTACCAACTTCTTTGTCTGATGTGTTGGCTTCAAGTGCCTGGAATTCCTCTGGCCACAGGGAAGCAGTGAGGCTGTCTTTTGTGTCCAGTAACCATAGCTACTAGTTTAAAGTGTGAAGCAATTGGTGGCTTTGTGTTGTGCAGAAGGAAGACCTGTTGCATGTACAGAATTGCTTAGTACGTGGCTGTGTTAGGGATGGAATGCTCCTTGGGGATATATGTTGTTTTGTCTTTGCATTGACATCCTTCCTCTCTTGGGCAAGGCCCTTCTTTGGAGCAACAACCTACAGAAGACATCCCTCTCTCTTTTGTTAGGGTTGGAGTGAGTGCCCTATTGAAATCCACTTGTAAAGCATAGCACAAGAGTTTCCACAGACACCCAAACTGTTCCCATTTACAGAGGGAATTCTGCCAGAAGATTTAATAGTAAATGGTTTGCATTTGTGTAACACCTTTCGCCTTGGGATTTCCAAGCACTTTATTAAAAAGTCCCTCCTGGCCCTTGTGGGGCAGGTAATTATAATTATTCACATTTTACAGATATGGGAAACTGAGGCACAGAGCGACTGGGTGACTTGCTCAAAGTCACAGAGTAAGAGTGGTTGAGAATAGTCTTGGGGTCCAGACTTCCAGTTCCTAGTTGTAACCACTAGATCATGCTGTGAAGCAATCAGACCCGCCTTAGCTCCAAGTTCTCATGTCTAGAATAAACTCTGAGGGTAATGATGCTGGCTGTCTACATGAGCCCAGTTCTGCTGCTTCCTGGAGTATGGGCAGAGACAGAGTAGCTCTCAGCTAATACTGGTCTAGTTCATTTGGTGTCTTAAAGAGTACATGCTGGAAAGTGCATTCAAAACCCAACTTCCATGTCTTTCTGTCCCACATAATTAAACAAGCACCTTATCTCACATACTTTTGGTCTGGAAAATGCTTTGCACACCTATTGTGGAAGAACATTTGCAGGCACACATCTCTTCTCCAGGTTTCTTATCTGCTCTAGGGCAGGCTCTTGAGATTAGCTCTGACATACATACGATTTATATCTTAAACACTGTTCAAAGCGATGCTCCCTTTTTAACTATCTCACTGTTGTCTGTGTTGACTGCCAATGTATTTAGATTGGAATTAAAAATTAAAGCTTGTGAGCCACTTTGGTTAACTGAATACACAGGAAAAAAAACCCTTTCAGCGTTTGATCTGTGGAAATGGCTGAGAGATCAGAGAATGTGTAAACCAGGAAGGTCAGCCCAGAGGTGTGTTTATTAAGGGGAAATACTGGGGTGCAATAGGGACTGAAAGATCAAAGGGTTACTGGGACAGTATATTCAAAACTACCATAAAACATGGATTTATAGCTCTAGCACCCTCCTACAAATCCTGGAAACTTGATGCTAGAAGTAGTTACACTTCAGATGCACATTTAGCAATAGACAGATAAGAGAGACCTGGCTGGCTATCTGTTTCTGTGTTTACAATGGGTTTAATTCCCTGCAGTGTAGTAGCTCTGATTAACCCTATTAATATTTGAGCCATAATTTTGGCACTGGCCTGCCCAGTGGATTATTGCCCAGTGTTTGGCACTGCTGTCCAGTGACTTGCTACAAGTCGGAAGGCAGAGAGCCAGGAACTCTCACTCTTCTCCTTTGAAGTAGGTAAATATTATTCCCATTTCACAAGGGAAACCGAGGCACAGGCATTAAGTGACTCTGTGGCTGAGCTGGAAATTTAGCCCAGGCTTCCCAAAGCACAGTGAAACATCCTGTGCTTTGACCCTAAAGTAGCACTCTACAAATATAATAAACAAATATATTGGCTACTCCCACAGCATCAAAATGCGGCCACCTCTGGAACCTCACAGTTGTTTAACAGGGCACAGTAACAGGGCACTGCAGTTCAAGTCAGTGAGTGAAGACACAACTATAACCCATTGTAGCTAATGGCAATTTGGTCAAGCAGGACTCCGTTCTGATCTCCCTTGCAGAGGTTTCGCTCTGTTGACTTCAGTGAAGTTAATCTTCAGAATCATGCCCACAGTATTTTAACTAGTACTCAAACTGGAATTTGGCTAATGCACTAGGATTGCATCCCTGCTCTGCCAAAAAGCCATCAGATCTTCTAAAGACCACACCTAGTCCGGCCCTTTGTATAATGTCTCCTGCAGTACAGGGCTCTCTAGCAGAATGCTGGGCCATTGATTGACTACTGTCTCAGAGAAATTGCCTACTGAATTGCAAGCACTACTTTTGGATCATGCTGGGCTTCCTGGAGCGGTCTCTTGTCCTAGTACCATGCCCAGCTTAGCAGAGCTTGTGAGATATGACAAGACCCTAGGCTGAGGTGATATGACTGACACTTAGATTCAGCCAGCGGATGGTATTTCAACTTGCGCGTTCCCTCCATTTCACGCAGATTCTCTCCTTTATGTTCTATTTGAACAACAGTACAAAAGCCTGAATAGTTGCTATGGGGAAAATGGGGAGGAAGAATTTTAACCAATCATCATCATCTTTGCAGATTCCCTTCAAATCTCTGTCCTGTGATCTGTCATGTGTAGCAAGTGCCCAGTAAGTCTCAGCTAAACAGACTGTCCAGCTCCTGGGATACAGAGTGGGCAGTGATGCCATGAAAGCAGATGAATTCTCCTGTTTCTGGCAGTGAGATGATATATGAACAAGACCAGCAAGGTCAATCAAAAAGTTTTTGTGGAAGGAGACACACGGCAAGAGTCCCACATGGTTTTGAAGGAAGAACCTGATTATGTTGTGCCCATTGCTGACTTGGGAGATTGAAGGGAGATCTTCCACATTAAAACTCCTTGCAAGGTTGCCCTGCTTCCTTCCTAGTGAGTGGATCCTGGGAACAGGCCAGAGAGTGTGCCCTTCTGCTAATCCCTTGCACTGACCAGCATAGGGAAAGATCAGTGGAGGTCAGCAGGGATTTACTAATATAAGCACATGCCTTTCCATTGCTATGGAAACATAACTCTTTTCATTCCTTTATTCGCGAGTTCTGTCACTGTTGTTTTTGCTCTAAGTGTGACTCTGATACCCGGGGAATTTCCCCTTTTACCTTCGGCCTGGACTTCTTACTGTACAAAAAAAGTTTTGGGTTGATTAGTAGGTGCCCATCATAATGGGTAGAAGTTGCACTGAGTTAGGATTTTCATCATTCCTGTCTGTCACTTCCAGGCTTCATCTAGTTCATTGGCTGTTGCGTTGCCACTGGGAGGTCTGTTACTCTCTGCTCCTGGTTGTATTAGGACTTTTTGTCCAATTGCTGAAATGAACAGGGCAGGTGAAATATAATTGAGGGAATATAAAACTTTTGGATCTGTAGCTTCTGTCCTGAAAGATGGTGGAAAGCAAAACTGAAATAATATGAAACCCAGGGAAATCCACATTTCCATTTCCATCCATTCCATGCCCATAAGATATTTATTCCATGATGCACAAGTGTCCTGCATCTTAAATAGTTTTTGTAAAAAAGACCAGACATTTTTAAGCATCTAGTAACCTCTTCCTAAAAGATCACATTAAAAAATGAGTGGAATATGGCTAAATCCCTCATAGAGCTGTGCACTCAATGTAATAAAGGTGTTGAAGCTGAGAGCGACAGCATATAAACTCCTTATCCCCCTCCCTCCAGGAAACCTTTGCAGTGGGTGGGAGAGCGGACATTCCATTACTCAGCTCTCTTCAGGCTCATGTCACATGGAGATGCTATCTGTCTTGTGTGCAGCCCTTGCCAGCAGTTAAAAGTTGCATTACAGCCTGGTAGTCCCGGTGCATTATGTCTCCTCGTCTTTCTGGCTGTCCCCCCACCTCCTGGTGCTGGACATTGTGGTGTCTCAGTCCAGTGACTTTCTGGGAGGGAAAAACAGAAAGAGAGGAAAATCAGACCAGTGCTGCCTAGACTCTGAATGTTGCCATCCTTTGAGGTCCTTGTATCTCAAGAAGAGTTTGAGGTAACACTTCTGATGTCTGGGGGTAAGGAGGGAACCCCATTCCCATTACTAGTTCCTCACAGGCACACCTAGTCCTATGTACCACAGGAGCTCCTATTCCGTCCTGTTATGTTCTCTCCTGCTCCCTGGGGTCTTTGACGCAACAGATGCCACAACTGGAATGTGTTGAAATGGGTGAGTTTCTTGAGCCTGGAGCTGCATGAAAAATAATGCACTTGACAGTTTGTCCTGAGGCATCACGTTGTAAAGTCTATAAATTCAAATCAGATCTAAGCAGGGGAATGAAAGTTTGGAGGCTTGAGAAAACTGAGTTTTGCTAGATAGTTGTAACACTTCTAGCACAGGAGTGAGATTCTGCATCATGTATGTGTATAAAATATTAAGCTCGCTACTTCTATAATACCTTTAATGGAAAGTACGCCCAAGTTCTTTACCCAGGTTAATTAAACCTCCTGACCCCCTTGTGAGGTGCATAGTTGTTGTTTCTATTTTGTAAATGGGTAAATTGAAGCACAAAGGGAAACTGGTTTGCCCAAGGTCACACAGTTATCATCAGGCCTGAGAATAGTCCCCAGGCATTCTGACTGCCAGTCTCTTTCCTTATATATCTGTAGTAATTTGTGTCTATTTGCTGGGAGATTTCACCCAACAAAGCAGCAGGATAAAAATGATCCCCAATTACTGGGCAACATGCACAAGCAAATGTTCAGAGATGGATAACTAGCTTAAAGCCCCAATCCATTAGTACCCTGACTCTGCTGTAACTTCCTGCTGTTTGTGGAGACTATTTTGCAAATTTTAATGGAACATTAAACTCACTAAAAGGCTCCTCTTTATCCTGTGTTGAAGGTGTCCTCCAACATGAAGGAAACAAGGTGATGTCTGGGCTGATAACCCCGATGTCTGCTGATCCCCTGTTGGAATGTTAAATGAGTGTTTAAGACCAGGTTGGATGGTACTTATCAGTGGAGCTGTCTGGAGGAGTTTAAAGCTGCAGGTACCTTGTGCATGGTTAATGTTAGGATGACATTTAAGGGGCTAATGGCAGCAACAGTCTCAACTGCTAAAATTGGGACGTGCCAAAGAAAGAGAGAGCTCTCCTGCATGTGGGTGCGATACTGAGCGTCTCCGGTGCACAGTGACTCCTAACTGAGGACATCCAGCACTTCCCAGAGGTGCTTAGTACTTTGCAGGGTCAAACCCCATTACTGTAAAAAGCCAAAGGGCATTATAACGGGGTGACTTAGAGTCAACACTTAATGGGCACAATAGATTCCAGGCTGCATGTTCAGCGCTGCCGAGCTAAAGCCCTGATCAGAGCCATGCTTTCCCGGGGTGAGAGTTCTTTCAGAGGAGTCCAGAAGAGGGGGATACTTTCATTTAGCATCGCCTCCCAGTTCCTAAAAGCAGACAGATGTTGCCTTTGCATCCCCGTGTGTGACAAGAGCTGTGTGCCGTATGGCTGAAGGCAGAACTTGGCCCCAAGTTGGTAACTTTATTTTAATAACCTTGTTCGTTCTTTCCCCACTGTAGAGGGGCAGGAGGCTTATTTATGGATTTGTTGCATGGCACATGCCATTGTGAAGGTGTGAAAATGGGACCTTCACAGACCTTTTAAGATTTTGCCTTGGCTTTCGGGCAAGCCCCATGTGACCATGGGAAGGTCAATCACTTTAGCACTCTCTGCCTTGGTTTCCCTATTTGTATGATGGGGAGAATATCCATGTCTCAGAGGGTTATCAATGGGTGTCTAAAAAGTGCTTGGCATTCGTTGAATGGAATCAGGACTGTGTTTGGCTTGCAAAGAAAACTTAAATCCTCATGCAAAGTACTCATAGGTACAATCCCAGGTCTGAATTTCCTCTGTCCCCTGGGAGCTGATCATTGGGGTGGTAGTTGTAACTGGAGCCAGTGAATACTAACCAGGCCATGTGATGGAGGTCTGACTTTTTTGTAACCCTGTCCTACATTGGTGATGTGGCCAAATTTCTTCCCAGAACCTCCCGTGAGTTACCCACTTATTACGACTGCTGGATGCAGGCAAGCTAAAGCAATTTGCTCCTCTCTGTACATCATTAAGAGAATAATTCTCTTATTCCATGTTGTAAATAAAATCAAATCTGGTATCCTATGATGTTCAGTGGCCCCAGCCCACTGACTGGAGGACACATTAAGGTTTTGTGTGTGTGTGTGTGTGGGGGGGGGGGGTTTGTCAGTCTTCGCTGTTTATCAATTTGGTGGCTTAGTAGCAAAGCATCAGTAGGGAACCTCCTCCCCCACATTTCTGTTTGATGTTCTTTGTTCCTAGGAATACATTTTTGAAGAGCAATCCCTCCCCATGGGTCTGAGCTTCCCAGGGCCAGGAGGGCTGCCTTTGTTTTGACATGATGAGCAGAGGGTTATGGCTTGAAAATTAACAGCTCCATTGTTTGCGAGAAGAGGGTCTTTTGACCAAACTTGAGAATGGAGCCTCCAGCCCTGCCCCCAGCATGTCACCTGCTTCCTCTCCTACACCACCACCTACACAAAGGGCCAGCTCAGCCAGCCTCCTGCCCACACAAGCATGATGCTCCCTATTCAGGAGTTCTGTTCCCAGGGAGACAAACTTGCTGTGGTCAGTGATTCATCCCTTCCATTTAGAACTTTGTAGGTCTAGAAAATCTTGACGTAATACTAAAGGGTACGTATATGGCTCCATCACCATGGTATCAAAGTGCCTCATAATCTTTACTGTATTTATCCTGGCAGCACCTCTGTCAGGCCTAGCAGTGATATTGTTTCATTGTACAGATAAAGCGTAGAGGCTCAGAGAGGCTAAGTAACTTGCCCAAGGTCACAGAGGGAATCTGTGGCAGAGCAGGAAGTTGAACCCAGGTCTCCAAAGTCCTAGGCTGGTGCCCTAAGCACTGGTCTGTCCTTCATCTCTAATGGGAGAGAATGTTAGTTCAGTGCTTAGAGTAGGATACTGGGGATCAGAACTTCTTGTTCTTGTCCTGGCTGTGCTGTGAGTTGCTCATATGACCTTGGGAAAGTCACTTAACCTCTGTGGGCCCCATTGCACAGTAAAGATAATGCTTGTTTCACAGGGGTGTTGTGAAGCTAGTTAATGCTTCTAAAGGGCATAGCATGGAAGGTATTAAGTATGTAATAATTATGATAAGAAAGTTGTTGGTACACTCCTGTGCTGAGCTCTTTAGAAATGCCTGCATATACCAACTATAAGCTGGTATGGTTCTAGGTCTAGGGCATCTTCAGGATTACCTGGGACTGGAGGCTGCTTTCAGCAATGCGTATCATGATTTGAGTCCTGTAGCTAAGTCAAAGAGGGACACTTCAAAGTCGGGATGGTGCTCTCGGGGAGGATCTGCAATGCTGGAGACGCCTTCTATTGGATAATGAAAGTCGTATGTTTGTGTGCTTTAAATTGCTGTCCTTCTTGACCATGGCCCCTTCTTGGATAAAGAATTGATTCTAAAACGATAAATGGCCATTTGCTGGCATCTGGGTAACTGGCTGAGCCTGAACATTTTACGAGGCTCCTTAGTTCTTACTGTGAATTGGAGCTGCTGGAAACGAAGCCTGAGTGGGTGATTCTGTCTGAGCAACTTCACATTTTTAGTAACTTATTTTAATGCAAAGTGAAGGAGAAGTCCTCCTGCACCTGGAGAGGGAGCAGCAACATTGTCTTTCATAGAAAATCATAAAACGTCTGTGGCTTGGTGACTTCTGTGTCCAGATCTTCCCAGTTTGACTCTGTGGAGCAGTTTGGTTTTGAACATGTTTCAATGGTTGTTGTATTATTCAGCAGTGAAGGCTAATTTATTCACAATGGTAATTAACATCTCATACATATTCATAATTGTTTATGAACAAAATAGAGAAGAAATAACATGTGTGTCCCTGGCACTGATCCATGGAAAGACCAAAGCCAGAGTTAAAAAGGAGCACATTCTTGAAGCTCACACATGTGTGGAGTCTCTGACTGACTGAGAAGTGACCTTTCTCCAGGAGGCTAACTAGTGTTCTGATTACTTGACACTGGCTTAGAGCACTGAAAATGCTGCAGGTCATCCGTGCAATTGTCAGGTGATCTCACTTGAGTTAATAAAATTGCTGTGCTCAGTTGGTCACATGTTGCTGAAATTCCATCCTCTGAGCTGGCTCCTTTAATAATAATAATTAATAATTAATATCTATATTGTGTCAGCCTCTCTTTTACAGTGAAGTCTGTAGTCGAAAAGCCAGTATTGTCCTTGATCAAGTTGAAAGAGACAGCAATGTTAGCATAAGAAGAAAATGTAGTGTTCATAGGAAATGTTCAAGTAGCGCACTGCACTTCCATGTCACTTAGTCTCCAAGCCAATGTGATTTTGTGTGTGTTTAACCTTCAATACATAAGACAAACGCACTAATAAAATTCTCATCAAACAGTGATCTATAGAGTCCCATAGAGGACTGAGCTACTTCTGGGATTTTAAGAGAGATGGAATAGAAATCCCATTTCTCTTTGTTCTTGAGAATTCTTGCTCAGTTAATTTTCTCTATTTACAGGCTAATTAGTTGTCTTCTTGACCAGCATCCTCGTGCTAAAGAGACAACCCAGGTTTGTCTTTGATGTGGGAAATTATTGTTCCACACTCCCTAAATCCATTACCTCCATATCATTCAGGGCAGCTGGTGGTTAATTATATTTACTTATTTGTGATGATGTATCACCTGGGGTCCAACTGTGGATTGGGTCCCATAGTGCTAGCCATTGTACAAACACACAGTAAAATGACCCCCTTCCAAAGTGCTTCCAATCAAAGGATGAAATCCTGGCCTCATTAAAGTCAATGATAAACTCCTGGTGATTTCACCTCCTGTATCTATTGAGCCAAATTCTGCGCTGTTACATTGGTGTGCATCTGGAGAAATCATTGGAGTTATTTCAGACTTGCAGCAGTGTAATCAAGAGCAGATTGTGGCTCATTGTTGTATCTGTAAGATAAATCTGAATTCAATGAATGAATGAACGAGGAGCTGTTTTTGTGTGTCTTGACACGTTGAATTATTCTTCACTGTTAGTTAGGACTTTTGCATGTTTATTAATGTTGTTGTAAGTGTGAAAACCTCATGCCTTGGCCTCCTGAATGTATTATTTCACCTTTTGCTTATAATCTACTGGGTGTGGAAATGACGGCTGTTTCAGCAAGAAGAACTGAATCTGCAGGTGCACGGGAATCCAAAGGCTGCCCTTTACAGGAGCAGGAATGTACGGAGATGTTTTCAGGATTCATTTGTTAGAAGAAGAAGCAGGTACCCGTGTTGTAGTTGAACACGTTCCACTGAGAGCTCTGGTAGGGGCCAGATATGGTAGTTCTGTGCTGCCCAAACACAAATGTCCGTAGTGCCGCTGAACTGCCTGTGTCATTGTGAGCTCTGCCAAAGGAGTGGAAGCTCTTCCATACACTTATCTTCTCAGCTGTAGATCCCATTGTGTACCAGGAATCCTGTAGTGATCTCTGCAACATTTGACCTAGCTGACACCAGTATCAGCTTTGGAGATGGCCAGTGTTATCCACTGTTTGGAACCACGCATACTGTTACTTGCTCTGTTAGGAGACGAGAACTGTGAAGCGAGAACAGAGAATTGCTGTTAGTGGTATAAGGTCTATGACACAAACTTGATCAGTTGGGATTCCTCTGGCAGAGGTGACAAAATATACAATTTATTTCTACATTAAATCTAAGGAATTGGAATAATCTGCTCCTAAACTGACCTGCTCCCATCAAGGCAGTCTTCCGCAAACTCTTAGGCTAGGAGGGGGCTGTCACTTTTAAGCGTAGTTAGACTAGCGATGGGCAATGTAATAATTAATCCTAGTACAGGAACAACCCTGGCTATCCATCCTACATTATATAACTGATTGAACAACCTGGCACAACAACTGGTGATGAGGGCCATCCATATGATCTGGGTCTTAGGCCATGACACTAACCAGCATGAGCTAGGAAGAGAATATAACCTGTTATAGCCGCTTAGAACCTTTCTGTGATGGGTCAGGAATGCCTTTCGGCTCCATCCTGTGTCTGTCTCCGTAACTGTCTGCAGGTGGATTGTGCTCCGTGCTCACAGCTCTTGTGTGTAGCCGTGGGACCCTGTACTTGTCATCAAATCTTTTCTCTATGATCAAGTGAGTCTTCCTGAGCCACCCAAATTCATGAGCCTCATAGTCACATGGTGAACCAAAGCAGAGAGGTGGGGAAGGCTCTAGGAGACAGGACAGCCTTTTGTCTCTTGTGGAAAGGTTTGGAAAAGAGAGGGCTCTACTGTGGGTTGTACTTGATCTATGTCCATGCACCCCTGTTGGAGCTTGCAAAGAACTTCTCTGCTGCCAGTCCTTGCTGGCTGTGTTGGAATGTGACCTGTCGCACGCTGCCCCGTGTGCATGCACTGCAGTCAGAGAGAGATCAATGGCGCTGCGTGAGTACTGGCTCTTGCACTGTTAGGTTCCGTCCATTCTGACACCCAGCAGGAACAGCTCGGCTCTTGAACGTTCACTACTGGAAGTAGCTTTTTCTGCATGCAGATGAGACTCCTGCCTCGACCAGCATCAGGTTCTGCGGTCAGAGCAGCTAGTTTAACGTGCAGTGGGCCTAATCCCTTCCCTGGCAGGGACTGGGCTCCCAGCCTCTGGAAGGTGCAGGTTGAGACCGGCTCCTCATTAGATGCACAAACGCTCATGTCTACCACCACATGAATCCTTGCTGCAAAAAAGCGTCCCCAGCTCCTGCTCTAATTGCTATAGCAGATTCCAGGCAGATTTCGTCATCTCTGTTTTCTGCCTGACTGGGAATCTGTAAATAAAAGGGCTGATGATGGCAGAATAATGGGAGTGCTGGACAGTGCAATGCACAGCAGCACTCGCCAACATCACGAGAGAGGCAGAAGGGGGGCAGGGGGTAGATGTTGCTGGAATGAGAAGGAACCTTGTAAATTCCTGAGTACCCCCTGACACACCGCTCCTAAAGGGAGACTTGGGACCATGGCAGTCTTTGGGAGGGAGGAATTACAAGGAGGTCAGGGCTGAAGCAGGCTTTTGTAAACTAAAGTCTGTGATAAATCGCTCTGGGGCACCTCTGAGTACAAAGGGAGTGAGGAGCTGATGGGGGTGAGGAACTGATGGGGGTGGTGAGCTGATAGAAAGCCACTGACACAAATAACTAGTGGGCATGTATAAAATGCATTGGAGCAAGGCAAACATGACCAAAAATGGCCTAAGTTAATGAAGGCAAGAATGGGAGAATGTGTAAGGCTAGCAGGGAAGTGACACCATGATGTTTGTGCCTGGCAGATTTTAGCAAGGAGCATGACGTGTTAAAATGGGTCTGTACTGAGCTGTAAATCAGTGCACGCTTGATAAGATCAGCTGGCCTGTGCTTAGTTAACTTGGTATGTAGCTCACCTCTGCCACTTACTTTGGGTTGTAGATTCACTTCAAAGTAAGGGAAACTGCACCAAGTTTCTCTGTGGAAAGGGTAGAAAACACATATGTAAAGAATTTAAACAAATGTGAGCAGAGATCCATCAGGTTGGTTTAAGAGAGCGCAGGTTAAATGGATGATCTAGCCAAATAACTAGAGGCGGACGTGTGGGAGGAGTGGGGAATGCAAGAAGAGGAAAGATTGGCAAGAGGAGGGAGAGAGTTCCCAGGGGGAGATGCCTATTTCAGGTACAAAGGTCTCTCTTGGGCTTTAAAGATCAAAACTAGCCCCCGAAACCACTCAGCAGAGAGTGCAGATCTTAGAGAACCGGTATCATGTGCTGCCGATAAGATACTAACTAAGTGGCCACTGCATCTGCACCAGCTTCATCCAAAGAATGGATTTAAATTGAGCTTATTGCAATAGTCTCTAATCTCAAGGTGACGCAGGCATGGATAGCAGGAGCAAGATCTGTGGTTGTGCGGAAAGGTTACAGCCTCCTGGCCAGGCACAGATGGGAGAAAAGCCAATTTGTTTGCTGATGTAATAGAATTGCCCCAAAACAACTAGAGATGTAACAGCGCCTCTCATCTGTGAATGCACATGAGGGGGGATATATTATCTCCCCCGACTACAAATAATTAATCCAGTGCCCATGGGAGGCGGCTGGATATTTGTGAACAATGGCTAGTGCAGCCCTATTAATATTGAGATATCTACTGTGTACAGTGACTAAGGGAGGACCCCATTGGGCTCCTCCGTCCTGCTATCCCAGACTAACGGGAAGTCTCCTTTCTCAACAGGAACATCAGGCTCTGAAACTGCCAGCAGCTGTTCATCCTTCCCTTGTGAAAATGGGGGAAGCTGTGAGGATTTGGAAGGGGGCTACAGGTGTCTCTGTCCCCAGCAACCAGTGGCATACAGGGGCACAAACTGTGAATTCCTCTACTCTCTGTGTGCTGTGCACAAATGTCCCCCGAACTGGCTATGCAGTGACAGTTCAGGCCTCCTGGATTATGAATGCATCTGTAGGCCTGGCTTCACAGGTACTGAGTGTAGTGTTAATAGTAATGAGTGTGAGAGCAACCCTTGTACAGGGCCTCATTTTGAATGTGTAGATAGTGCAAAGGGATACATCTGCCAGTGCCAAATGGGACCAAATGGAGAAGGCTGCCACACTGAAATATCTGTGTGCTCCAGCCACCCCTGCCAAAATAATGGGACCTGCGTCGAGGGTGCCGGGATATATACCTGCAGCTGCCAACCTGGTCACACAGGGGCCCACTGTGAAGATAACATTGACGAGTGCGCCTCCAGCCCATGTCAGAACGGAGCCATCTGCCTAGACAGGGTGAACGAGTATAGCTGTTTCTGTGTGCCTGGGTTCCAAGGATACCGCTGTGAGATAGACATCAACGAGTGTGCATCCCGGCCCTGTAAAAACAATGGCACCTGCCTGAATGAGATGGATCACTATTTGTGCAAGTGTGTCCCCGGCTATACAGGTACCTTTCATGCTCACATATTAGTCTTTCAGTTGGGTTATTTGTTGCTGTTTGTGCAGCTCCATCAATGCACCTGCTTGTGGCAAAACCAGCAAACAACACAGTTCCTGCCCCAAAGAGCTGCTCATTTGTGCCTTTTTGTTACAGCTGTGAGGCCAAGCCTCTGTCTGACAGCCTGAGCTTCCGGTGTGCTGGGGAGCACGTGTGTACTAACTTAAGTCTGGCTGTCCTGAAAGAGAACGCTTGGGTCCCTGGGGGGATGGTTGAGGCTTGGATCCACAGGGATGATGTGGATGTTGAAGGGTTTGGATTCCTGGGGCTATGGGATGGGGAGGGGGTTGAGACTTGGATTCCCAGCGGTGACGTTGATGTGATTGGCTTTGGTGAAGGCATGGTTAAGGGGAAGCACAGAGAGAGAGAAATATTTGTCTGTAGGAAGAATAAGCTCATTGAAGTGCAGAGGTGTAACTAGTCTCTATCAGACTGGCTTGGGGCATTTTGTCCTGTTTGAGGCATTTTCCAGGGCAGGAGGCTCTGGAGTGGAGTAGCTATAAGCTGTGGATTTGTTTTTCCAGCTCTGTTCAACCCTGAGAGTATTTTGCATGTGACTCTGCTGAGTGTTTCTTCTTGGTTCAACTGTGCTGGTGATGACTCACTGGGTAATCTGCACCTGTGAGTTATCTGCCGAGGCAGTGGTGCAAGGGGCTCTCTCCCCCAGCCCAGCTATCAGAATGGAATGCAGTCCGGGCTGCAACCACCTCCCCCTGGTACCAGCCGGCGCATGACCTTTCCCAGCCGTACCCCTGGGCGCAGGCGACAGGCGTTTCAGGAGTTATGTTGCTGTAAAGGAATGTGGGGTCACTGGGCTACAGATTACAAATGGAGGGGGGAGTTTTGCCTGTCAGGCGGCCTGTCACTGACTAACTCACACTCTGGTGAAATGCAGAGCTGGGGGAAATATCCACTCAGGAGCAGGCTCTGTTTAGGGCTTAAAATGACCCTTACGTTTAGACTGTCAAACACAACTCAGTGTTTGCCCATCAGTTTCCCTTTTACTTCCCTGCCAACTCCCTCGGTCAGGACTGTGAGCTCCCCCGGAAGGAGCTGCTGGTGTCAGTAAGGGGTTAAACAGCCTGGGGCGCTGCAGCAGCATGTGCGGTTCCAGGTGACGGTGAAGCTGGACGTGAGGATTCGCATCACAGCCTCTTGGCCCTGGTCTTGCAGCCTCCTGGAGCCACTGGTCCTCACAGGCTCAGCATTTCCTGGCACTTGCAGCTGGAGTTCGGGTGAAGGAAGTTTTGACATGAGGATTGACAGGTTTTGATCTGGCAGATTATGGGGCCCACATTCCTGTAGGATTAGGGTGGGCACGTCTGCTGCATAGTGAGCCTCTGTCAGAAAGGAGGATTAGCTGGATTGGCAGGTGCCATTTTAGGGGTTTACTTTGAGGGGTGATGTCAGGCCATGGGCCGTTCGTTGAGGTGGGAAAGTGGCAGGATGGTTGCTATGGGATCTCTAAGATTTCCTTTGACGAAATGACATTAGACAAAGATAATGGCTACATTTCTACTGTGATTAGTGCTATTAAAACTTAATGAATAAGACCATTATTATTTCTAGTACCACGATAACTAATACCTTGTACTCCTCCAGCACCTCCCTTCTGAGGACCTCAAAGCAAGTTACAAACCTCATAATATTTTTGGGAGGAGGGTAAAGGATGTACAGTGATCACTTCACCAACCACTGAAATGCAACCGCCTCTGTGGTGGAACACAGCCGCTACGCAGCAGTGAAGAATATCATATGTAACCCAAACTGTGAGGGGAACACTGTTGCAGAATGTAAAATTCAACAATTCAACGGGTGAACTTGGCCACAGTACTGCAACCACACACTGCCACTTCCCTCCTCCCTCAAAATAAAGCACTATGGGATTTTTGTAATGAATGTAAGTGAGCAGGACCTTGGTTTTCTGTCTCATCCAGGAAGTGTATTTCATTTGCTAAATGCTGATGGAATTCACTAATTCAATGAAATCAAATATAAGTTTATGCTAGAGATTCAAAACTGTTACAAAGTGTTCTCAGTTTTGTTGATTTAAAAGCAAAGCTCATAAGTCTTCCTAAGATAGCCTTGGCTGCAAATACTAATAAATTAAGCGTTTCTTAGTATTTGCATACTTGTTGTGCTGTCCAGGAACTTATAAATGGTCATGTCTGTATTCTAGCAGAGTGGGGTTGATATCATTGCTTTTGTGATCCCAGCTCAGAACTCCAGGCAAGTCCCTAACATGGATACTTCTCTCTTTTGTAACAAAGGTGTGAACTGTGATGCTGAAATAGATGAATGTGACTCAGACCCTTGCCAGAATGGGGGCACATGCACTGACCACATAGGTTTCTACACCTGCACCTGTTCACCCGGTTATGAGGGAATCCAGTGTGAGGTGGACATCAATGAATGTGCAAGCCAACCATGTATCCACGGAGGGATATGTCATGACCTTGTTGACAGGTGAGGGATGCACGCTCCTCTGACCATTTGCACTTCAGTGATTAAATATCTGACATGAGCCAACGAGATACCTGCCTGGTGTACGTCCATTGATTTCAGAGCAGTCTAGGATGAATTGGACTCAGTGCTCTTAAAGTGTTTCCTCCTCCCTCCCCCACTCCGCTTGCTATTATTTTTTTCGTTAAACTGAAGTTCAGTGCGGGGGTGGGGGGATGTGTTCCTGCCAAAGGGCCCCTTCCACTAGCAGAGTTCCCAGAAATGCTTGAAAGAATTCCTGTTACTGTCCCTTATTGCTCTGTGATGTCCCAGTGGGAATTATTTGCAGCTTAAATGAATGACACAAGCAGCAGACCCTCCTGGACTGAGAGCATCTCCATCCGTCTGGTCCTTGCCTTTCGTGTGCAGTATGTCGGCTCAGCGGCTGACCGGACCGGGCTGATCTGCCTTGCCACTGATTTCCTGCAAGGATGCTCTGTTTATGGAGCTAGGACTGTCCCTTCTCTCAGCCCATGGGTGAGGAATTCTGCAAGGTGGACATGAGGCCTAGCAAGTTGGCCCTGTAAGCTTGTTTGCTCTTTCCTTGGAGGGGACTGGCCATTGGAATGAAGAGCTCTCGTGGTGTTCTGTTTTGTGTCTCCCTAGCTACCAGTGTGATTGCAGTGACACAGGCTTTGAAGGGGAGCACTGCGAGCTGGATATCCTGGAGTGCGCCTCCCAGCCCTGTTTGAACAGTGCTACCTGTCTGGAGGGTGTCAAGAATTACAGCTGTGCCTGCTGGCCAGGTGAGTCGGCAAACTGCTTCGTTCTCCTGCAGTCTGAGTATTCAGTGGCGGAGAGGACCTGCTAGGTTACCCTGAGCAACAATGGCTCTACACTGTATGGTGTGGTCTAGTTTTCAGCACCCCAGGTGATGGGGCTCCCTCTGCTTCTCTCGGGAGAGTCTCCCACTGGCACGAAGGTCGAACAGCAGAGAAATGTGTTCTGCTGCATCGCCTGAAAATTCCCTTTTCCTAAGCCCAGGCCTTTTCTCTCCTGTGCTTTCAGATCAGTTGACTGGCTCTCCCCTCTGACACTAGTGCTGTAGGCCAGGCCCTGCTGCGTTGTGCTAGATGAGTTGCAGCGTCTCAGGCTCACATAATCTTGCTCCCTTATTGGCAGCTGTGGTGTCGTGGTGGCTGGTTTTCTGTCTCCCTTCCAAGGAAGTGCTGTGTTGGGCTAGCTGTGGTGTTTTCCTGGCAGGTTACACAGGGGAGCGCTGTGAGGAGGATGTGGACGAGTGCGCTACAGACCCTTGTCACAATGGAGGCCTGTGCTTTGAGCTATCCAACCAAACCTACTATGGGACGCGAGATGACTTCCCCAGTGACTTCAGCTATGGTCAAGCTGCTGGTTTCCTCTGCTGGTGCCTGCCAGGTTTTTCAGGTGAGTTACCCACTGGGCTGGGTCTTGTGCCCCCTGGTAGGAGCTGCCCAGCTTGGGTCACAGGGAGTGGAGAGGAACCGAGCAAGATGGTTTGTCTGTGCAGCTGCCTCGTGATGAGGAGTGGGTAGCTCTCCTTTGCTGTATGGGCATATTGCAGATGGCAGGAGGAGTGTAACCAATCCCATATCCCTCAAGGCCCTGATTTCCTGGCTGGTGCAGTAGCCTTCCCCCTTCCTTACTGTTCTGTTTAGTACCCAGCAGATGTCAAAATAACCCTGGTGGCCTCACCCATGGGCATAAAGCAAAAGTTGTCCTTGCAACATATTAGTGGGGCACTCCCCCTCTGGAGGGGGCTATTAGTCCCCTGGAGTCCAAGGTAACACTTAAGCCTCCCCTTAGAACAATTCTCTTGTAGCAACATTTCGTGTCGTTGGGATGGGCAGGCAATTCTCCCTGCACGTGAAGGGCTCTAGGGGTGCTCAAGAGAGACGGCCCTTCCTGTGTTTGTTCAAGAGCACAGAGGAGTGTGGGATTGGGGAGTGAGGGTGGATTCAGGGTGGGTGGGGGAAGTGCCCTTTCGGGGGGGAAATTGGAAATACAGGAGGGAGTTTTCTCTAGTTATTAGAAAGGGGGTCTCAGTCAGGATTCCTGGGTTCTGATCTCATGTCTGTCACTGACTTGTGTTGTGGCCTGGGGTAAATCACGTATCCTTTCGGTGCTAGGGTGACCAGATGTCCCGATTTTATAGGGACGTTCCTGATTTTGGGGTCTTTTTCTTATATAAGCTCCTATTACCCCCCCGCCCCCATCCCACTTTTTCATACTTGCTGTCTGGTCACCCTATTTCGGTGCCTTAGTCTTCTACCTTTCATAAATGGGGATTAATGATACCTGCTTGCCACGATGAACGCTGCTGAAGAAGAGCAAAGAATTGTGAAAGAAAGTGTTAAGATTCCCCCTGCGGGAGATGCGCACAAATCCACTGCTTGGGCTTCCTGAAATCATCATAACGGGATTGTGTTTTCACTTTTGAAGGGGAGAACTGCTCCGTTAACACTGACGAATGTGAGTCTCAGCCATGTCAGAATGGAGGGTGCTGCACCGATCTGGTTAACGGCTTCCTTTGCCATTGCCTACCAGGATACTCAGGTAATGTTGAGGATGGAGTGTGTGGAACCAGGTGTGCCTGGTTAGTTGATGCTTATTGAGTCACCGATTTGCCATCAGGTTGCATAATTGGATCCTAGGACTGGCTAGAGAAGGCTGCTGAGTGAGACTGAGAGGAATTGGACAGAGAGCTGTGGAGGCCCAAGACTGGTGTAGCTGTGGTTGTCTCCAGATAAGGACTGAAGTGCACTGGCAGATGTGTGTGAATGTGCTGTGCTTCTAGGACTGGATTACATTGGCAGTGCTGTGAATTGAGGATGTGAGCAGATCAATGGAGCTGCATGAGGGACCTGGCACCAGAATCTTAGGCTCCCTTAGGCATTGGCAGAGGGAAATATGCACCCTCTTGACAGGTATGGGGTGTGTTCGATGTATTTGGGATGAAGGGGGATGAAGCCAGAGGGAGGAGATATTTTGGCCAGAGTTCCAGTGCAGCAATTGGTCTCTCAGGAAGGCTGGCATTGGAATGGTCGACGTTTCCTAAGGGCTGTAGCAGTTTGGGGCATGGAATGAGGAGCTTGTCACCAGCACATAAAACAATGATGATATTTCTCCTTCTCCCCTTTGGATGATGAGCCAGGGATTTGGGATTGGAGGCTAGATTCTGTTATTTAGGGAGGTCAAAAGGTCTTTGTGTCATGAGCAAATGCAGCTCCACCCTTTCTGTTTACTAGGGTGTACGGATGTGCTTGGGAGTGGGGTTCTGCTAGAGATGCCTTGTGCATCCCTTGGTAGGTCACCCTAACCCGTTCTGTGCCTCAGTTTCCCCGCCTGTGAAATAGTGAGACTACCTTGCCAGGGGCTTTGTGAGGCTAAGCACATTACTGTTTGTACCCTTTGGCTGGAGGGATGAACAGTGGGGGTGGCCCTCTAAAACACTGTGTAGTGCAAATGTAACAGCATCTTTGAACATGTGGAGCTTAAACACAGAGCTATGTGCCACATATCTCATTCTTCCAGCCCTGGGAGAGTGAAATGTATCCTGTCCGAAATGCTGAAAGGCTGCCATCTTGTGGAGAAAAGAAAAACTTGAAGCTACAAGACAGTTTAACTTTTCTCAGTACAGTAGGTGGTAGGGAGCAGTATTCCTGAGTCCGCACTGGGCCTCGTCTAGTCCCCATATACTAGTTTAGTTATACAAGCATAACCCCTGTGTGGACAATCTTATTCCAGCACGTGTGTCTTCAGTTTAGTTTAAGCCCCTGTCAAGTGACATATGTTCCTCTACCAGAATAATTGTGGCCATATGGGCTACACCCATAGAAACAGAATATTAAGGTTGGAAGAGACCTGAGGATGTCATCTAGTCCAACCCCTGCTCAAAGCAGGACCAACCCCAGTTAAATCAAGTAACTAGAGCACTTTAAACTGACACCTTCGGTTGTTCTGAAAGAAAAGCCCACGAAGACAAGGCTGTAGAAATAGGCTTTATGCCAATCTCTCAACTGCTGCGCAGGGCCAGTTCCTACAGTGTTGCACCTGCAGATTCAGACTCTTCCAGATGGAATGTCGTATAGTTCATTAAATGTCTCACCATTGTAAATCCTAATTCCTGTCTGTCTGAGCCTCCAGGGCCGTTTCCTTCCCTCAGTGCCCTGGCACCACTCTTGGGAGTCCATGGAGCTCACCATTTCATTTCACTTCCCAAACTGTAGGTTTACCTAATCCTTCCGGGCCCCTGGGCCTGCTCATGGGCAGAAACGCTGACACAGGCACAGGATAGGGCGAGACAGTGCTAGGGAGTTCATTCTGGCACATCTGTTTGGGGTTCATTAATGCTTGAAGGAGATTAGAGGCAGGTTGCTGTGTTGTTAAATCACTATCTCCTTTGGGGTAGTTCCAAGACATAAGAGTGAAAGGCTGGGAGCAGCAGGTGCGGAAGTCACATTTTGCCTCTGTGAGCTCAGTGAGCTGAGTGAATGCATGTGGAGGAGTGAAGCTGACAGGGAAATAATAGCAATTAATCTCCCCTCCTTTGTCAATTAATCCCAGTCTAGTCCTGCTGGGTAAACAGCTTATTACTTCATATTAGGATCACAGAGTAACTTCATGAAGTTTCCAGTAATGTTTCTGTTCAAAACACATTTCTGTGGCAGCTTAGATCTGCCATGAGCTTGGGTTTAAACTGCCTTCCATGATTAAAGTGAACTTGCTACTCTGATGTAGGCTGCTTTTTTCATGTTCTCTCCTGGAGCCCTTTCTTCAGACTCAGGAATGTGGGGAGTGTTGTGGGATAACTGTGTGAATCAGCAGAAATCACCTTCCTACATGTGTTAACTGCCTAAGTGCTGTCTTAGGCTGGAGCACAGCGCAGAACTGGGATGGCTCTTGCCTAAAATGTAATTATTGCCACAATAACCGACAGTAAAAGGAAGCCCACTGACCCAGTCCTGTCCGAACCACATGGCAAGAGAGACACTGAATGAAAAGGCCTGGGAGAGAGTCTGTCTGCTCTATGGGCCACCATGTGACCTCTGTGGTTTGTATGCCCTGAGGGATAGAGGCTCTGCCTTCTTTGCCTTGTCATCTGCTGCTGCTCCCTCGTCGACTGTGCCTGCGCCTCTCCCGGCAGTGGCGAGCGCTTGGAGATCGATTTATCGCATCTAGACTAGATACGATAAATCAACCCCTGATAAATCGATTGCTTCCCGTCGATCCGGCGGGTAGTGTAGACCTGCCCTGAGTGAGAGGTCAGGTTATTCTGTTCAGCCTTAGGGTATGTCTACGCTGCAGTTAGACACCCACAGAAGGCCCATACTAGCTGACTTTGGCTCACGGGGCTCAGGCTAAAGGGTTGTTTAATTGTGGTGTAGCTATTCGGGCTCTGGCTGTGAGGTGGGAGGGTTCTAGAGCCAGGCTCAGTCTGAGCCCCAACGTCTACACCCCCATTAAACAGTAAACAGCAGCTTAGCCCAAACCCTGCAAGCTTGAGGTCAGCTGGCATGGGCCAGCGGCGTGTTTTTCATTGCAATGGAGTCATTACCTTCAGTGTCCCCCTCAGCCCTCTTGGAGGAAGCAGAACCCCTTTTTCTGTTGTATTAACAACCTTTGCTTATCCCAACAGCCTTTTTTGCAAGAGCGCAGCCCAAGCCCAGACACACTTGTGGATTTGTGTTACTTGGTACACACACCACCCAGTGCAGTGAATTGAGGAAACAGGATTAGGGTTTTTTTTCCTGACTGGGCAGATTGTTTAATTTGTTTCTACAGACATTTTCCAGGTGTCTTTTCTGTTCCAGAAATGTGACCTCTACTATAGTCAGGGAAGGCAGCTAAAAGGTTAAGAAACTAAAGAGATTAGAAAGCATTTCGCCTTTGGAAAGAAGTCCTTTCAGCAAATACAGCAGACTGGAGCTAACAGATATTTCCTGGGGCTGCCTTCATTTTACCTGGAAGGTATATTACTTTTGTGCACACACTGGCTGTAAAATGTTCAAACAGATGCTTAAACCGTTTTTCAGATTCACGCAGGGGGAGTATTAGTTGGTCCTGGATAAGGCTAGATTGAGCTTTGTACTGTTCACATCACTCTGCAGCTCCCTACTGAATTATGGCTCCATTGTTAATCAGACCTTCTACATGCTGTCAGCTGACCAGGCTGGGGAATTTACACCCCACACTACTGCCTGTGTGAGTCCTGGTGTCAGATGTGATTTATCTGCATACAGTGCCTGTGATCAAAAGAATCCACTGAGATTCTGATGCTGCACTAGGTCTATTTGGACGTGCCTGTTATAGCAGATTGTCTGGCCAGAGGGCAGCATGAGAAATGCCAGTTACTTCCGGCTCCCCCTAGTTAAAGGGTTTAGAGGATTAGTAAAGGTGGAGCAACTGTGATGAATTAAATTAGGCTTCCCTGTTAAGGAAAATGGGTGAAGCCTGGCTTACTGTCGCATCCAGAATAAGGTCAAGCAAAGATGTGAGCAGAACAACAACTCAAAGGGACAGAAGAAGACTGTGCACAGAAACAGCAACGCTCCAGCTGCAGCAGAGAGCAGTTGGGCCAGCTGCTATTAGCCTCCAACGATGTCTTACGAGGATGGGCGACTGTCAGAGGATAGACTTCAGACTAGAGCATTGTGGCAATTCCTACCGTGCAAAATGCATGTTCTGTAACATTCATCAGCTTCATATGTAATCACAGCTTTGCTTGCCAGTTACCAGTGTAACCTGCCTGCACACTGCAAACACAGCAGAGCTCCTTCCTTCCCAGCGAGGAGGCTCTTGTAACAAGATTTATTCCAGAGACAAAGGTGGTGGGATTGCTGTCTGAGAGGTTTCTTCCCATCACCAATGCTCTCAGGAAATGTCTCACATATTCAGAGCCTTGATAGTAATTTCTAAATTTCTGGGATTAATTCACAAACATGTCGAGGAAGTCACTAACCTCCATCCAAAAAGCAACATGTGGAATTTGGACTGGTCCTCTTCCCAGAGCAAATACAAGTCTGTAGCACTAATCTGTAGCTTGCTATCACATTAATCCTAGGAAGTGAAGCATTACTACTTAACGGTATTTCATGTCATGTATTTGGAGAGATGCAGTGATCAATAGTGAGCCAAAATCGGAGATGACGTACCTGCTGCACAGTTCCCCGAGGTCAAGATTTTGGTCCAGAACCCTTTCAAGCCCCTGATCCTGCGGTTCACTGGAGCAAGACAGACCTGTATAGCTCTATGCTGGTGTAGAGTCTAACTGAACGTTTCAAAGAAACTCCAGTTTTCACCGATCTCCCCCCTTTAGTTGTGTTGCAGAGGGCCATGGGTCAGCGCTCATGTTACACGCCCTGGAAACTAATGATCCAACCAGTGGGCAAACTTCAGTGAGGACTCCTGGTCAGGTACCACTGGAGCCATGTTGTGCTAAGAAGAGGAGTGGAATGATGCTTGCAGCCACTGCAAAATGACTCTGCCTCTTGTCAGCCCCAACACTGAATTGCACCCGTTGTGTCTGGGAAGCTGTCGTACCGGCGGTGGCTCTTAGTCAGGGGTGGATATACAGCGTTTCTTCACAATCCAGAAATGGAAAAAAATCTTATTTGGGCCTTAATTGTGCCATCCCTGTGCAGGGAAATCCGTGGGATAGCACGGGCTGTGAACAAGGACAGGGAACGTATCCCCGTCCTCCCATTGCTGTGGACCCTACAGGGCATTACTGTAACGCACGGCCTGAGCATACACTAGATGCATTCTTCTTGTCAGCACTGACAGAAGCCAGCTGGGGAGGTTTAGAGCGGGACTGGATTAGATCTCACCACAGCGCACGTCTCTTTATATTGGCTGGTTTCATTTCCAATCCCCTTTTGCCTGACGAGCACTGGGAGAGAGCTGGGTCCTTCCAGTCCAGGCTTTCATTCTCCCCTCCCCATCCCACCCCCACCTTTCTTCCGTCACTGTCCCAAATGTCTGCAAGGGATCTGCCATGAAACCTGTGCTGGTTGGTGTGATCGTGGGTGGAATTTATCTCCTCGCAGGTAATGACAGATACCGCAGTCTGTGCAACTTGGGGTGGGCGGGTGCGTAAGGGGTTACAGCTCAAGTTGTGTCATTTGTGATAGCTGGAGACTTGGGGGAGGGGGGCAAGAATTAAACAAAGAGGGGAAATCCTGTGTAAAGAGGCACCTGGCTTTATTTTGTAAGGACCCAACATTCTGTTTAGGAAGCTTTATCACGAGATGTCGTGATGCTGGCAGCGACTGTGCTGAGCAATATGCTGGGAGCCCCAGGCGTGTCTTTGCTGTAACCCTGATTCCTCCTCTTTGCTGGGAGTGACTGAAGTTGGGATGTTGTTGCAGAGCGTCAGGTCTCACTTCACGCTCAGGCGCACTTTAGAATCACATGACATCTTTCACAGCTACTCTGTGAAATCTCTGCCGCTCTCTCGCTTTCATTTTCAGGTATTAAAATGTCCTTTACTGAGAACAGTGGGACTTTTTTGGTTCAAAATAAAAACGCTGAGCACTTCACTGCCCCCCACGCCCAGTCTCTCCAGCTAGAAGTGCCGGGTGGGAGAGAGGTCCAAACAGTGTGTTGCTATGGAAATGGCGGTAATGATGCAAACGTAATTGTCATTGCAGGGCCTGGTTGTTGCAGCTAAGTCTCTGTTTTATGTTGTATTGGAACAATAGGCGCTCTAATTAGGATGCACTGGGGAAAGGCTGCTAGGAATGCAGTTGCCTGCTGGGGAGAGGGCAAGGCGGTGCTGGCTAGTAAAGATCACTGCACTGGTCCTCATACCCTCCAGTTAATAGACCTCAGACTTCAGATATCTAGACATGTGACTTGCTAAATTTGAATCTCTCTTACTGTGTGTGTCCGTCTGTCTTGCATACATATGCATGGCAGGTATGAAACTTGCAGTTTAGTCCCAGGATATTAGAGAAACAAGGTGGGTGAGGTAGTATCTTTTACTGGACCATTATCTGTTGTGAGAGGGAGAAGATATTATTATTTCACCCATTTTGTCTCTCTAGGTATGATATAACATTTAGCACGTATAACAAGTTTTCAAAGCCCTGTTTAGAAATAGCTCTCAGTGAGTCAGTAGCTCTGTTCTGCTCTCCCGGTGGGCACTACCTATTTAGTGACTCTGGCACCAGTCAGATAGAACCATTGACCAGATCCCATGACAACCGTGCTTCAAAAAGACCTAAGTGGCTCCTGCATGGTAGGGCTTGAAATCACTGGAAATTGGAGCTTTTCAAAGCTGTAATAAGAGTGTGCGTGTGGGTTTTGTTCACAGTCTCTGGGTAATGGAGTCACTGCCTTGAACACTCTTGATTCAACCAAAATATTTTAAAATTGTCCTGACAACAACTTTGAAAGTCTCTGATTTCTAAATGGCTGCTTCCTCTTATATTTGTTAGTTGGTCCTTTTAATTATATTAAGACACTTCGTGATTTTCTTATCTAATTAAAGAGAGCTCCAAGATGAGAGTATATTTTGTAATATGCTGTCTTTTCCGTTATTATTTATGGATATTTCTGTGGGCTCAGAGGGAACACCGCAAAATCTGCTAATGAAAAATGTACCTCTCTTTGCAACAGGTCACATGGAATTAAGTTCTGTTCTCTTAACACCTGAAATGGAACATTTGTGCTCACAGGTTACTCTGTGCTCCTCCTCTAAGAATACAACTTAAAGTTTAAAACAGAATTAAAAAAAAATCTTGTCTAGTCTGATTGCAAAGGCACACAGCCATCCTGTCTGGAGAAATCTGGGATACCAGGTACAGTCCAGGAAATGGTCTGCATCTTTCTCTCTGCTGTAATGGCCCAAAGCAAAAATCTTGTTATTTCTGGAGTGGGGTGATTTCCTTCTCTTTGCTGTTTGTGTTCCTGGCTGCATTAATAACACTGAATCATTCACAACCAAAACACAAAACTCAAACCCCTCTGCTGAGCTGCAGTTAGCATCTAGGAAGAAGTCAGCAAGGGAATTCTTTCCCCTGCAACTGACTGTGTTTTTTAAATCTAGCATCACCAGAGTCTGATAATCTGGAGGGTGTTCAGGAAAGATGAGAAATATATCAGCAGACTAGAGGAGAGACAACATAGCCAGACCCTCCTAAGTGACAATAGAGGGGGAGAGGGCAGAGTAGCTATCTGTCTGAGGGTGTAAACACCAAGGAGGGAGAGGAGTTACTGCGTATATGGAGGTGGGCGCAGTGGGATGAACTGGTAAGTGGGGGAGTACATTGCTGGAAATATTTGCTTCCGGTGCGATGGACGCTCTGGAACAGTCTCCACTATGATTGGATGTTTTGAAACTAGATTGGCCAAAGCAGTAGCCATGTGTTCCACTGGCTCCTAAGAGGAGGGGGATGAATTAGACATTGTTTCATAGGCCTTTCCTCTCTCCTGCCTATGGCTGTTTGCAAGCAGGGGTGATGAGAAGGATGGCAGATCTGTTTGTTGTTCTTCTGCTAAGAGCTGCCTTCTGACTCCACAGCCAGCACATCTCTCTCTCTCTCTCTCTCTCTCTCTCTCTCTCTCTCTGCACATGTACTGCTAGGTCTGCCAGGCGCCAGCCACAGCCAGCCAAGATAGATCAAAATCTGAAGTGGCAACTTCTTCTCCTTCACCCACTCCAAACAAAACAGACCAGGAATCAAAACATGTGTCCCGGGGGAGCGCTCAGCATTTAATTAGCCACAAACGCAGGGCTGCGCACTCACTGCGGGAATTAATTTGCCACCTGGTGTGGAGCTGGCACCACAGGTGTCATCTGGGAGTCCAGCAAATAGCACAAACAGGCTTTCCTGCTGCTTCTTAATGTGGAGGTTCCCAACTCTGAGAAGAGAGAGCCAACTGGGGAGTGAGTTCTTCATGGGGAAATGGAGCTCTCTCCTGCCCAGAGAGAGCCCCGCCAGCTTCTCCACTCTCTGCTTCTCAGAGACCAGACCCCACTGCATCTTTGTCTGCTACCCACAACACTCGTCTCTGCTGATCCCAGACCTGCAAGCAGGCCATGCCTGGCTTGAGCACCCCTTGCAACCTGATATCCAGCCTGAACCCCTAATAAGCTAATAATCATCTAATAATAATCATCATCATCTCTCAATTTGTTCAACAGCCAGGCCTCTGCCTCTGCTAATTAATCTGAATCCTGACCTGTGACCCCAGAAGTCCTTGTGTCCCCCAGTGCTGTTGATACCCCCACAGCCAGTCCTGGGCCTGCACAGAACTCTGCCACTTCACCAGAATCCTGACCTAAGACTCTCCATATTTTCCTGTCCTGGGCTTCTTGAAGGCAGGCGTTGTCCACCGCACCCTGCTTTGCGCTGGCTCATTCCACTCGGTTCCTGCTGCAATTCTGTTAAAATCCCCACAGATGGATATTGATTTTTCCACCCGCCACACACACTCTCCCTCTTCCTCCTCAGCAGAAGTGCCTGGAGCCCGCATGGCACGGCTCTTGCTATGTGCCTAGACCAGTCAAGTGGAGGAAGGGTGCTTACCTGTCTGTGTAGAAGTGCTTCTGACACCAGTGGACATCTCAGAAACCATCCTGAATCTTCCCACTGAGGGCAGGGATCACTGTTAAACTGCAGCACTTGCCCACAGTTACAATGCAGAGCAGTTCCCCTATGAGTTATCTCAGAGACCACTCGCTGGTAATGGTGGATCAGTGCTGGCTTGATGATGCCCACAGCAGAGGACCAGTTTAAATGAACAGAACCGAGCTTACCCGAGTCTCCCATCCCTGCCATGCTACTTTCCAGATCTGTAAGGTTTACACCCTTGGACCCACATTGAAGTACAGTTTGGCACAACATGGGTGATAAATCCGAAGTGGGACTGATGGATTGGCATCTCTACAGCAACAGCTGAATGCTTGGTCTGAAGAGAGGGCCGGGGAGGACCTGAAGGGAGTAAAGTAACTCAGCTCGTTTGGGGGACACTAACTGTTTTGAGGTTTCCTGCAAGACATTGCTGGGGACTATGGTCACTGAACTGGCACAGGGATTCAAGAAACCCCCTTTCCTTGCTGAGTTTTATATTACAGGTCATCAGCTCCAGCTCTTCTGCTCCTATTGCAGAACCACCATCTCCCCTCAGGTCTCACCCTCAGGCTACAATTTAATCTCTTCATCACCTTCACCCTAGTGCTTCAATGGCTTTTCTTTTTTAAATGTCCTTTGTTTTCAGTCAGTTCCTTTGTGCTCGGATTCCTTCTTTTCCTTGCACCCACCCTTGCTAGCTGGACTCTGTGTAATGCATTTAGATCTGGATAATCCATACTGGGTTTATCCTTGTGGCTGTCTCTGAAGATTAGTGGAAACCAATGTTATGGGCTCGATGAACAGTGGCCTGGCATCTAATCAAAGGTGGTTTTTCTTCATCAGGCAGATCTGGTTGTAATCTCTCCTAACCTCTCCCCGTTCTACTGGGATGTGCTCAGTGTCTGGAGGACAAAGTGCAATGGCTTTTTACCCTACTGACTTCAGTGAGTCTGTACAGGGTTGAATTTGGCCCAACATTTGCCTTTGGGGCAGATATTTATTTCTTCTTTGGCGGTGAATTGAGCTTCATGAGTGCTTATGACCAGGGCTGCCAATGGTAGTTTTAGGAATTACTGGATTAACTCTTCCATTTTGTTTCCATTTACTTGCCTGCATAGTTGTGTATTGCGGAGCTCTGTGCACTACAGTCTGCTTGAAATGCGCTGAATTCTTGTTGTGATTAATCTTTTTATTAATTTTCATAAAGAGACAATGAAAATTACCAAAAAGTAAATGACTTAACCGCTTGGGTATGTGCCAAATATTGTATGTTTCATGGGGTCTCCAAAATTGCAGTTGTGCAATTTTACACCCCATCAAAGCTGCAAGACCACACAGTACTTCATAGACATCACATAGGGTGAGGGTTACAGTAATAAAACAGCAAACATATATGAAGAGGGAGGGGTGGGAGGAGGGTAGAGAAGGAGGGATTAAGTGGAATAGAAATCTGGCATTCTTTGAGCAGTCTCTGTGGTTTTTATTAAAATGTATTTAGAAATGGGATCCAAATACTCTGATGTCATTAACTGATCTCTACAGCAATTGGCTAGTCTTTCTTTGGTTGCTAATTCAAACGGGTCCATATATCGTTCTAGTCTGTGCATAAACCCACTCTTCCATTTGTGTAAAATCATGTACTTGGTGATCACTGTAGCCCCCAAACCCAGCTGCTCCTTGGTGGCCTGAGAGTGGTTTCACTGTGTGGCAGTGATCCAACATGCTAACTTCAGTGGGGGCTGATGTTGTGACCAATTTGCTGTTTTGGAAGAGCAAGCCCTAATCACATAAGAATGGCCATACTGGATCAGACCAAAGGTCCACCTGTCTTCTGACAGTGGCCAATGCCAGGTACCCCAGAGGGAATGAACAGAATAGGTAACTGCCAAGTGATCCATCCCGTCGCCCATTCCCAGCTTCTTGAAAACAGAGGCCAGGGACACCACTCCTGCCCATCTTGGCTAATGGGCTGCCGGGCGCACGCCGGCCCCAGTCCCTGCAGCGGGCGGGCTGCTGGGTGTGCGCCGGCCCCCCCAGCCCCGCCACCACGAGCTCGCGACCCCCAGTTTGAGAAACCCTGTTATAGACCTTTATCATGCTCCCCCCCCCCCCACTTAGTCATGTCTTTTCCAAGCTGAAAAGTCCCAGTCTTATTCATCACCTAGAATAAGATCCTGTTTCTTACTCTGTTTCCCAGGTGTGGAGTGTGCTGTCAACATCGACGAGTGCAAGGATGGCCCCTGCGAGAATGGGGCTACCTGTAAGGATGCCATTGCTGACTACTTTTGCTACTGTGCCCCTAGTCAGGATGGCATCATATGGGGAGGGAAGAACTGCTCTGTTGAGCTTACTGGGTGCCAGACGCATGCTTGCCAAAACGAGGCCTTGTGCATCCCAACATACCAAGCTGAGACCCATGGGCACCTTTGCCAGTGCCAGCCTGGTTTCTACGATGCCAAATGCTCAACGCCAACAACATTTTCCTTCAGTTCCCGAGGGTATATCTTCATTGACATGCCCATGAATAATAATCAGAGCAGGAGGGATGTAGCAGGGGACTACCTCGCCACAGTGTCTCTCCGGTTCCGAACCACCTTGCCTGATGCAATCCTCTTCTATCGAGGCAATGAAGCCGAGTACCTGTTCCTGGAGCTCTCTGGTGGCACGTTGCACGTGGGGCTGAGGAGAGATGATGCTGAATCCTCTTTGCTCTTGAACGGGCTAAGGGTTGATGACGGCCAGTGGCACAAAGCTGAGGTAGTTCTACAGGACTCTCTACAGTTAAAGCTCTGGCATAAAGCGTGTGACACAGGAGTCTGCCTGCAGGACTTTCCTATTCGGGATGGTGGCGTTTCTCTCTCACCTGCCTTCCTAAAAACTTACATCGGGGGAGTTGATGGAGACTCGACAGCTAACAATACGTGGAGCCGGGAGAATTTAATCGGCTGCCTGGAAGACTTGCAGATTGATTATCAGGCTATTCTTCCCTTGGATATCCTCCACTACGAATCCTCCCCCGTGGAGCTGGGCTGCAGCAGGACAGAATGGTGCCACTCCCAGCCCTGTTCTCAGAGAGGCCTGTGTGTAGATCTCTGGGCAACCTTTAGGTGCGACTGCTCTCGGCCTTACGAAGGCCAGACTTGTTCCCATGGTAAGTGTCAAATGATGGCCTCTGCCAATTCCTCTGGGGAGGAGTGATCTAGAGACCTAAAGTGACACACGGTGGCTTTTGAAGCAACAGCATTTTCTGCTTAACCAGGGTCGGAACTGAAATTGAAACCTTTGTAAATAGTTTTCTATCAAATTCTCTTTGTGTTGTGACTAAACAGAGTTGCCCCCTACTAGAATGATTACCACCAGAGCTAGATGCCCTGACCACCTCTGCACCAGATCACAGAAATTACAGAAGGGCAGTGAAGACATTTCATTAGGAAAAACTGTTACTTGCCCATCTCCAGTTCAGGGTGAAAAGGAACGTGTTGTATTTGTAGATAAAATGCTCCATGCTAAAGGTAACTGTTTTATTGGAAATCTGAGCTGAGATTATTCCTGATGCATTTTCACAGTCCTGCAGGGCTTGTATTAATACTGTTGTCAGGTTCTGGTTTCACTCCCATTCTCTAAACATAGCAAGTACAAAAGCTCGTGTGATGTTGTGGAGGCTGGGAATTTTAAAAGCAACTTTGTAGCTTAAAATTTCCCAAATTAATGTGCCATGTGTCGGGGGCCATGATACATGCGCTCTTCCTCAGTGCTTCATGTGTGTATGAGTTACTGTCCCAAGGCAGGAGAGACACTTATCTGCTTTCTGTGAATAGTTCACACCATAAGCTTTTGGCACTTGTCTTGCCCAGAGTCTCTAGGAGCAGGGTCCAGTCCTGTGATACACAGTGGAAAGTACGTTTGAAAGAGAAGTTATGGAAGGGTTGGAGTTCAAAACACCCCCAAGCCACATGCATTGCCCTGCCTTACAGAACTGAGGTGTCTTTCCTTTCCCTTCCAGAGTACCCAGCAGCAACCTTTGGCTTGGAGGATTTCTCCAGTTTTGCTTCCTTCACAATTGCTGATAATCCTGGTGCAAACTTCAACATCTCCTTTTTTATCCGTACTCTGAAGCCAAGTGGCCTAGTGTTGCACATCAGCAATGGGGGTGACCCCATCCTCAGTGTGTATCTGAAGAGTGGCCAGCTCCAGATAGCAACACCATCTGCAAATGTTCTGACTTTCTCCGAAAACCTGGCTGATGGGAGGAGATATTTGGTAACTCTCACCTTCCAAGGAGGAAGAGTTCATGCCAGCCATTCAGGCAGAGATGTGGAGCTAGGGCAGCTGGCAGTGATGCCTCTTGTGGCTGGTTTTGAGGCGTACGTCGGTGGATTTCCTCCCCAACACTATGTGAGCACATGGGGAGGATATTTTAAAGGCTGTCTTCAAGATGTCCAGCTTAACAACCACCAAATGGAGTTCTTTCCTACTCAGGCTGAGAACTACAGTTTACCACAAAAGGTGTACTTGAAACAAGCCTCTAACCTCACACCGGGCTGCATCTCTGATGACACCTGCAAGGTAGGGACTCTCATTGCTCTCTGCACATTGTTGTGTATTACAAGCAGGCCTCCGTGGCTGTACAGCAGTTTGGCTGTTTCACTGGTGTGATATCAGGAAAAATGTGAGTGTTTTAACTGTTAAAGGAGAAAGCGCAAAGCCCCCCAAACATTCCACATTCAATCCATCTCCTTCACATACTTCTTTCTACCCACCACTCCCTCCAGAGCGGACATCCACACCCAATGCATACAACATTCCCAAACCACCTCCATCCTGCAGACACACTGACCAGTCCACCTCTTCATTTCCATGCCCTACCTATGCACACCAAACAACACAACTCTACCAACATACACCCTATCCTTTAACCTACTCCCTGCCCCCAACTCCCCACGCTCCAAGTATACTCCCACAGTGCTCCATCTCTCGAACAATAATTGAGTCTATCAGTACCATCAGGATGTGTCTGATGGGGGACTTGCTCACATCCTGCTGTATGTGAAGGGTGCTAGGCTGTGCTCCTGCTGCTGCCTCTGCCAGCTCTTCCTGCATTCATTGCACCTGTTGCAGGAGCTGTTGCCACCTCTCTCTGCTCTGCTTCTGCTGGTGGGAGTGTCACCCTGGAAACAGCTGCTTGTGTTGTTTTCAGGGACTTTTGCAACTTGCCTCCTATGTTTCTCGCACTTCCTTCTGTGCCTCACAGTTTTGTTTTCACCTGCACCTGTGAACTCCAGCGAAGTTATTTTAGTTGGTTATAATTAACCACGCTTCGCACAGCACTTTGGAAAGGGAATGCGCTATATAGGTGCTAAGGGTTATTATTATGATGTGCTGCGTTCCGATGCCACTGAACATCAACGCTTCAATTAAAGGAGTTTTAATGGAATCTGCAGGGATTGGCACCTTCTCTATTTGTTTTAAATGACTTTGAATTGGCCTTTAGCTCATGATGACTATTCTCAACTGCATGTAATTAATCAGCAATTACCTAGCACCATGAGGTTTCCTGATCCACCAATGGCCAATGTTTCCTTGCAATCTTCATGCTATCAAAGGACTGGGCAGCAAAGGAGAGGTTATGTCAGAGGAGAAGGCCCTAATTTCCTGTGAGAGGTGTAGTATGGCACATGTCTTGCCTCTGTGTGTGTGTGTGATCCGTAACCATGAGTTCATCCAGCTCTTATTCCATGATGCTTTTCTCATCTCTGTGCCTTAGTGCAGTTATTTCACAGGGTGACTTCTTCAAACCGAGAACTGTGAGTTTTTATAGGAGTTAGCTTATAGAGAACCACATAGCCGTTTTGCTTTGATCTGAACACACAAAGACCATATAAAAAGATGTTGATCTAAAGATGGTAGGCCCTGGTAGGCAACCAACAGCATAGCCCATAACAAAACAGGAACAGCAGATAAGAGCTGATTCTCTCCTTCCCCCATTAACTAAACATAATCTCCTTGTATCAGATCCCACAGAGACCCAATGTCCCCCCAAAGCACAACACAAAACTTGGACCATCTCCAAACACCTGCTCAAGTAGATGAGATTTTCAGCATCACCCGAAGGTCAGCAAATACAGACTCTTTTGCATCAAGGGAGGGAGTGAATTCTAAAGTTAGACGTCCCCCCAGATGCCAGCAGCTCTTTTATAAATTGAGGAAACTCATTTTTGAGTGATCACAGATGCAGCAGGCCTGGGGGGAGAAGAAAGATTCCAGCTAGGTGTTGGTTTCAAAGGATATTTCTGTTGTCTCTAGCTCATTGTTCTTATCAGCATTACTGCAATATCTCCCCTCCCCAATTCAAACACCATTAATACAAGTCTTGAATGTCACATTTCCCTCCACCACACTCCATTTCTTTTATCCAAAGATGAGCCATCCTCCTCCTAAATATAAGCTCTCCTGTTTTTCAGTCTGGGCCATGTCACAATGGTGGCACATGCGTGATCACCTGGAATGACTTCAGTTGCAGTTGTTCAGCAAATTTCACTGGGAAAACCTGTGAAGAGAGAGTCTGGTGTGCAAGTGATCCTTGTTCCACAGCCACTGCCTGCGTGGATGTTCCAGCAGGATATGTATGTAAGTGCTGCCCTCCTGATTATGAGCAGGAACAGGCTTTATAGCTGACTGTCTTCAGTTCGTCAATACTTCCAGTTATCACAGTTGCAATAACGGCCATAAGCCTGGGGAAACTCAAGGAATTCAGAGAGAGGAGCTCAGCGAACGAAGAATGCCACACACTGTGTGCTCTCTCAGGTCTGTGCTCCAGATGGATTTGTCACCTGGAATGTAGTGAAGAGAGAGGGCTTAAGCATTTTCTTTTTGCTACTTTAACTTTCACCCTCCTGGGGAAGAGAGACAGTTGTCCGTGTCTGGCACTGATTCTAATGATGCTAAGGTGCAATCAGTGTAATGTCCTGCCAATTCCAGAACCTCAGGTTATCTCGCAAAGCAGGACTCTTACACTCGTGTACGACAGCAGCTAGGAGATAGCCACAGCAGCAAGATGGAGAAGGCCAGTTAGATCATCTTAGCCTCATGAGAGAGTTCCTAGACAGGAAGCCAATCATTGCTAAGAGATTTAATGTCACCAGCTGCTAAGACTTTAAAGTGTAGGGTGAGGTGCAAACCCCACCTCTCCACACTGCTTCCTGGGAAAAGAGTCTTCCACGTGGCTCTTACCAAATGTGACACTTAAAGTCCCTCACATCCCTAATGCGGTCTCTCTTCTAATTTCAGGTCTGGCTAATGCAACCTTTCATGGCAATGCTGCCATTGAATTCGCCACCAATGCTTCAGTCACCAGAGCTCTCAACAGCCTCCACCTAGACTTCAGAACCAGAGACGAAGATGCCATTTTGCTTTGGGCTACTAAAGAGGTGGACTCCCTCCAAATTGCCATTCAGAACTCCACTCTGCTTGTGGCTATTCGAAGTGGGAACAGCATTGAGGGGGTCAGTTTCCAGAGTCAGACACACATTGCGGATGGTTCCTGGCACAGGGTCTCTCTGTCTATGGAAGAGCCGTCTGCTCTGTCTTCAAGGTGGCTCATTCATTTGGATGGTTCAGTGAACATGACTCTCCAGGGGAATGCTGGGAACCTGGACTTCTTAAAGAACAATGTGCTTATTGTACTAGCTGAGAACTTCACCGGCTGCCTTGGACATGTGAACATAGGGGGAGTATATCTGCCATTCACTGGCCAGCTCTCGTACCCTCAGCCAGAGCAGTTTCTGCAGTCTAGCAGGGGCCACATCCAGTTGGGCTGCACTGGGGAGGATGTGTGCACTTCAAGCCCTTGCCTCCATGCAGGCACTTGTGAGGACTTGTTTAACTCCTTCCGGTGTGCCTGCAGTGCCGGGTGGGAGGGGCCTCGGTGTGAGTCTAACATAGATGACTGTAAGTCCAGCCCCTGTGTCCATGGGGACTGTGTGGACTCAGTGGCTGATTTTCAGTGTGACTGTTTCCGGGGATACATTGGGAAGAAGTGTAACATCAATGTGGATGATTGCATCCGACACCAGTGCTTAAATGGAGGGACCTGTGTCGATGGGGTTTACAGCTACTCCTGCAAATGCCCAGCTCAGTTCTCAGGATCTCGCTGCGAGTAGGTACCCTTAGAATCATAGAATCATACAATATTAGAGTTGGAAGGGACCTCTGGAGGTATCTAGTCCAACCCCCTGCTCAAAGCAGGACCAATCCCCAGCTAAATCATCCCAGCCAGGGCTTTGTCAAGCCTGACCTTAAAAACCTCTAAGGAAGGTGATTCTACCACCTCCCTAGGTAATCCATTCCAATGCTTCACCACCCTCCTAGTGAAAAAGTTTTTCCTAATATCCAATCTAAACCTTCCCAACTGCAAATTGAGACCATTACTCCTTGTTTGGTCATCTGCTACCACTGAGAACAATCTAGATCCATCCTCTTTAGAACCCCCTTTCAGGTAGTTGAAAGCAGCTATCAAATCTCCCCTCAGTCTTCTCTTCTGTAGACTAAACAATCTCAGTTCTCAGCCTCTCCTCATAAGTTATGCGCTCCAGGTCCCTAATCATTTTTGTTGCCCTTCTCTGGACTCTTTCCAATTTTTTCACATCCTTTTTGTAGCGTGGGCCCCAAAATTGGACACAGTACTCCAGATGAGGCCTCACCAATGTCGAATAGAGGGGAACAATCACGTCCCTCGATCTGCTGGCTACTTATACAGCCCAAAATGCCATTAGCCTTCTTGGCAACAAGGGCACACTGTTGACTCATATCCAGCTTCTCGTCCACTGTAATCCCTAGGTCCTTTTCTGCAGAACTGCTGCCTAGCCATTCGGTCCCTAGTCTGTAGCAGTGCATGGGATTCTTCCGTCCTAAGTGCAGGACTCTGCACTTCTCCTTGTTGAACCTCATCAAATTTCTTTTGGCCCAGTCCTCTAATTTGTCTAGGTCCCTCTGTATCCTATCCCTTCCCTCCAGTGTATCTACCACTCCTCCCAGTTTAGTGTCATCTGCAAACTTGCTGAGGCTGCAGTCCACACCATCCTCCAGATCATTTATAAAGATATTGAATAAAACCGGCCCCAGGATCAACCCTTGGGGCACTCCGCTCGATACCGGCTGCCAACTAAACATGGAGCCATTGATCACTACCCGTTGAGCCCGACGATCCAGTCAGCTTTCTATCCACCTTATGGTCCATTCATCCAGCCCATACTTCTTTAACTTGCTGGAAAGAATATTGTGGGAGACGGTATCAAAAGCTTTGTTAAAGTCAAGGAACAACACATCCACTGCTTTCCTCTCATCCACAGAGCCAGTTATCTCATCGTAGAAGGCAATTAGGTTAGTCAGGCATGATTTGCCCTTGGTGAATCCATGCTGACTGTTCCTGATCACTTTCCTTTCCTCTAAGTGCTTCAGGATTGATTCCTTGAGGACCAGCTCCATGATTTTTCCAGGCACTGAGGTGAGGCTGACTGGCCTGTAGTTCCCTGGATCCTCCTTCTTCCCTTTTCTAAAGATGGGCACTACATTAGCCTTTCTCCAGTTATCCGGGACCTCCCCCGATCACCATGAGTTTTCAAAGATAATGGCCAATGGCTCTGCAATTACATCAGCCAACTCCTTTAGCACCAGTGCATCTGGCCCCATGGACTCGTGCTCGTCCAGTTTTTCTAAATATTCCTGAACCACTTCTTTTTCCACAGACAGCTGGTCACCTCCTCCCCATGCTGTGCTGCCCAGTGCAGGAGTCTGGGAGCTGACCTTGTTCGTGAAGACAGAGGCAAAAAAAGCATTGAGTACATTTGCTTTTTCCACGTCCTCTGTCACTAGATTGCCTCTCTCATTCAGTAAGGGGCCCACACTTTTCTTGACTTTTTTCTTGTTGCTAACATACCTAAAGAAACCCTTCTTGTTACCCTTAACATCCCTTGCTAGCTGCAACTCCAAGTGTGATTTGGCCTTCCTGATTTCACCCCTGCATGCCTGAGCAATATTTTTATATTCCTCCCTGGTCATTTGCCCAGTCTTCCACTTCTTGTCAGCTTCTTTTTTGCATTTAAGATCAGAAAGGATTTCACTGTACTACCAAGCTGGTCGCCTGCCATATTTACTATTCTTTCTACACATCGGGACGGTTTGTTCCTGCAACCTCAATAAGGATTCTTTAAAATACAGCCAGCTCTCCTGGACTCCTTTCCCCTTCATGTTCATCTCCCAGGGGATCTTGCTCATGAGTTCCCAAGTCTGCTTTTCTGAAGTCCAGCGTCCGTATTCTGCTGCTCTCCTTTTTCCCTGTGTCAGGATCCTGAACTCGACCATCTCATGGTCACTGCCTCGCAGGTTCCCATCCACTTTTGCGTCCCCTACTAATTCTTCACAGTTTGTGAGCAGCAGGTCAAGAAAAGCTCTTCCCCAGTTGGTTCCTGCAGCACTTGCACTAAGAAATTGTCCCCTACACTTTCCAAAAACTTCCTGGATTGTCTGTGCACCGCTGTATTGCTCTCCCAGCAGATATCAGGATGATTGAAATCTCCCATGAGAACCACGGCTTGTGATCTAGTAACTTCTCTTAGTTACTGGAAGAAAGCCTCATCCATCTCATCCTCCTGGTCTGGTGGTCTATAGCAGACTCCCACCACGACATCAGCCTTGTTGCTCACACTTCTAAACTTAATCCAGAGACTCTCAGGTTTTTCTGCAGTTTCATACCGGAGCTCATAGTCATACTGTTCTCTTACATACAATGCAACTCCCTCACCCTTTCTGCCCTACCTGTCCTTCCTGAACAGTTTATATCCATCCATGACAGTGCTCCAGTCATGTGACTCAATAGTGTTTATTCCCCTGTATTGAACAGGATCCCATTTCCTGAAACACATCAGCATCGCTAGTAATGACAAGGAACTTCAGACCAGTCCACTAGAAAGAACATGGGGTTTATTTATGCCTGGCCCTTGGTGACTGTAATGGAATTGTCCCTGAGGGGAGAGTGGTGGAACATTGTTTTTCTGTATTTTGCTTTTTAATTGATGACTCAAGCATCTCAGGCATTTGAGGAATTCCCAGGGCCTTTGATTCATAAAGTGAGTCTACCATCTGAGCCTGCAGCTGGGAGGACACAGGGTGAGTGGCAGCATGGTTGAGAGCTGCACTTTTGGAGCAGCTAGCAAAATTTCTTGTTAGTTTAGGTAGACTCCAGCATTTTTTAGAAGAGAGAGAATATTTCTAATGAACAAAAGAACTAGGAAACAATGTGTTATGTAGACAGGATACTAGCGCACTGAGACTTGGTAAATAAGGACACAATTGAACTTTATCGATGTCACTCCCTTACTATTGCAGCATCACTGGGAGTAGTGACAGTGGGCATGCACGTGAAGATGGTTTGCGAGCATTTTACCCACGCTGTCTTCTAGTCCTTCTCTGAGGGGTTGGTCAATGTGGTAGTGGTGCCCTGTCTCCATTTGCACTCCCAACATTGCCAGGACCAGTAGAGCTGCATCAGCGTTAGCTAGCTTGGGAAGTTTTAGGAGAACATTTCTAATACAGACATAGTCCAAGAGAATTTGCATAGCACTGCAGAATCCTATCCCAGCATTCTCTGGGCTGAGTGTAAAACCACGGCTGGGCTCTCAGAGGCTTGTCCGATCTGTGGTTGTTCCAATCTGCTGGTCAGGAATATCTCTTGCCCACTACTCCAGTGTGCTATTGCTCCTTTCCCTCAGTAAGAGCTGATGTTCCTGCTCCTTTGAATAGGACAGTTTTAATGTTTGTGGTTGTGGTTTTGTCAGATGGCCGTTCCCACCTCAACAATGCGGCAAAAACTTCACCTGTCTGAATGGAGGCAAATGTACCAGTGGGACATGGGGAGCCAACTGCACCTGCAAGCCGGGCTTCACCGGAAGGAAGTAAGACGCGCCGTTCCCTGATGCTGCCTACAATTGCAGATGATGCTAATGCCAAAGTGTTACATTTCCCACAGTGGGGACTGTCGGAGCAGGCTGACAAATACTCTTCCTCACTGTTATTTGTCCTCCCACACTATTGAAATGATTACTCTTAAATTTTCACCCTGCCATGCTGTGGAAGAGGCAGTCCTGAGGCATGGCAGTGATACTGGCCACCCTCCCAGAATGTGTGCTGGGCCTTCATTTTTGAAAGGTCTGTGTTGCGTGTATGGTAGCCAGCAGGTGTAGTGATAACGGTGATGTAAATTCAGGTGCACAGTCATACTCGCTGCTGTGTTAGAGGGGGACACCCAGCCTGGGACACCCAACTACAGGGAAGTGCCTCAAACCCAAAGATCACCATTTCGCAACAGAAACTGCAAACATTTGTTTACATTTATCCATCCTCTGCTCTCTCAGACAGGGACCTTAGTGGTCCCTCCCCTCACGAGTTCAGTGCCTAGCCCAAAGAGCTCCACTGGCTTTTTCTCAGCTGGAGCTAGGGGAAGGACATGAGTGTGAATGGGTGAATTTTTCAAACCAGTGTGTCTTTTGGAAGTAATTACTGCAAGGTCCTATAGCCCAGTGGTTGTCAACCAGGGGTATCTGTACCCCTGGGGAGTACCCAGCAGTCTTCCAGGGGGATCCATCAACCTGTAGATATTTGCCTCGTTTTACAACAGGCTACATGAAAGGCGCTAGCAAAGTCGGTACAAATGAAAATTTCTATAGCCAATGACTTGTTTCTACTGCTCTATGCACTATCTCAGTGTTTCGCAACCAGGGGGATGCAATTAATTTTTATAATTATAAAGTAAAAATGAGATAAGCCTTTTGTCAGGAATAGTGTGCGGTGACACTTCTGTATTTTTATTTCTGAGTTTGTGAGACAGTATGTTTAAGTGAGGTGAAACTTGGGGTACACAAGACAAAGCGGACTCCTGACAGGGTTACCAATAGTATGGAAAGGTTGAAAACCACTGCAATAGAGGCTTTTGCACCAAAGGCCAATTCTGTAGGATCAAAGTGTGTCGTGGAACACATTATTTTAGTTAATTCTAATCCCTTTTCCCCCTGCAGCTGTCAAATTAACGTCAATGAGTGCGATCCAAACCCGTGCCAGAATGGAGGGACATGCCAGGACGCTGTGAACAAGTACGAGTGTGTGTGCAGCACCAGCTACACTGGAGAGCGCTGTGATGTTGATGTAAGCAGGTCCTTTCCCCCTCCTGTTAGTGTCAGGTCTGCTCGCTCTGTCCATGCTAGCTGCTTAGGTTGTGAGACGCGAGCAGGAGAGGCTGTGTGACCAGTATGAGGCAGGCCGAGCCTGGTGATTCTAGGCTATCACTGCAATATCCTTCATTGCTTGACACATTTCATATGGCTCCATGAATCTGGCTAAGAGAGGTTCAACCAACACACAGAGAGCAGGCTGGAGAGTGTGGTGCACTGTTTGGCAACACTGTAGCATGACTATTACACTGGAGGGCTTCTAGGTTTCCAGCATTTTAAATAAATGCAACAGATACTTTGCTGAGTCTGTACTGGCTTATCTAGACGTGGTGGCTGTTGTCTGTTAGCCTCTCCTCAGGTTGCACCAATCTCTGGGCAATAGCCAGAAACATTGTAGTTGAGCCCAAAGAGGGGAGGGAACCAGGAAACCAAATTATGGGCTGGTCTTCACTACCCGCGGGATAGCGCTCGATCTGTTAGCGATCGATTTCTCGTCTGGTGAAGACGCGAGAAATCGATCGCCCGCGGCGCCCCCGTCAACTCCGGAACTCCAGCTTGCCAGGAGGAGCAAGCTGGAGTCAACGTGGGAGCGCGCCGCCGCCGTCGTGAGGACTGCAGGTAAGTCGGCTGCAGATACGCAAACTTCAGCTACGTGATCTCCAGTCGATCCCCCCCCCCCCCCCCCCGTAGTGAAGACCAGCCCTATGTCTAAAGTAAAATGGAGCTAGACAGTAGCCAAGCTGATGTGTGGAAATCTAAAGACTGTTGCCACTTTAACATATTGGATTCTTTGTCCATTTCCAAAATCCACTTCAGTTTACTCCGGAGTAGGTGGTAAGTATGAAAAGACTTGAAATGGAAAATTACTGCCATCTCCATTAAAACCAGACATGTCTGATTAATAGAAACCAACTAAATTCCAGGAAAACCAAACAGGTTGGATTCAAAGGAAGAATGAACTCCTTTCTTTGATCTGGTATATTTTAGCAGAACCCTACTGATTGAAAGGGGATTTTAGCAAAGCCATTCAGTAGTAGCTGGCTGCTTATTCAAAAGCTATCCCCATGCCCCCTGGAAAAAGCCTCTTAACCAGTTGGATTATAGGGCGTGACAGGTGCATCCAGTCCACAGGACAAGGCATCGTTATCAGTCGAATGTCTGGTGGAATTATCAGTGGTGCAATGACTGACAATAATGAAATGTTATCCATTTCAATTGTAAGTGTACTTAAGTTGCCAAGCTCTTGGAAAGTTCTGTGATAAAGCAGAATACAGGGGAACTTCCTACATGGTATTCCCCCCACCGTCTCATGCTCCTTCCCCCTAAACTGTTTTCTGGAGATTGGCATTTCAGATGGCATTTTAACATATGTGAATGGATTAAAATGCAGCCACTTCCTCTCCTAAACTCATTTGCTAGGTTGAGCTGTACGTGCCTGGAGTCTGGAGGAAGGAATTAGATAAAATCAAAAGTAAACGTGATTTAAAAAAATACCATGCTATCTACTGGAGCCAATCCTCTTCCTAAACCTTGAGTGTGATGGACAGTCTTCATTAAGCCTTGTTGTTTCTACCTAAGCAAGCAAGGGATGGGAGAGCCGGGCTAGAATCTCACTTTAACAAGCCGCTAGCACGGCAGACTCATGCTTTTTTGTGGTTCTGAAGCCATTTGCATGGGCAGATAGTTTGTCTGGTAACTTGGGAATGTACTAACCCACAATGCATGGAAAGCTGTCTAGCAAGCACTGCATGTGTGCCAGGGCGGGGTTCACTGCTGTTGCTGTTTGTTACTTAGGGGAAATATAGTGCATGTGCCATGATGAAGCCACTTTTACCTTTCCCGTTTGCATGTATAAACCCCCTTCAGATACCCCAAGACCTCACTTCTGTCACAGGACACTTCTTGTGGATTTCCTGTGTTACTTTTTGCTGTCATTTCCCTGTAATGCTCTTTCTTTTCTACCTGAGTTCAGTGTCTGTGAACTACTAGTATTTTTCGGGGGGGCTGGTAGTGGTGGGGCCTGGATAACCGGAAGGAAGTATGCTGTGCATTTCCTCCAAACACTAAGAGGTCTGTTCTCCAGCTAAAGCACACATAACAGAAACCATCAGTAACATTAGTACGGACTGGCAAGGAGACCGTTATATGATTAGGCTCCAGCAACAGGTCTGCATTCTTGAGCTGGAGTCGCATGGATACAGTTCCAATATGTGACTGATCTGCATGCTGTACTAAATTACGCCTAACTCCTAGCAGAGTGCTTAACTTCAAATTACATAGGAGAATGCTGTAGGAAGTTGTTCATTTAAAGAGAAAACATCAACTGGAAATTTAGTCAATTAAAAATACTCAAAAGTACAGCCAGGTCCCACACATCTTCCCAATTGTTCCTGCTTCATGTTGTAGTTTTACAATATTTCCCTATTTTTAAAAATGTTTTATTGTCCCATGTTGCTGTGTGACAAAGCCACACAAACTAGTGAAACCCTCACACTACACAAGTGCTTCCCCTGTGTTAAGGAATTACAGATGCTACTTGTAACAAGGTAACATTTTTGATTTTTTAGGCCAATTCTCCCTTTAAATACAAACCTTCTTTAATGAGGCAACTTTCAAGATCCAACAAGATGTTTGCACACTAATCTCTCGCCGGCCACCTCAAATCCCAAAGGAATGAACACATTAATGCATTAACTTCATCCAGGAACCTCATCTTGCCTTTTAAATCTTTCATCCACCTACTGACCCAGTCCAACCCTGCTTAGCTTGTGAAAGCTGATAAGATCAGAGCACAAAGTGGGTGCTGCTGAATTCATCTCTTTTCTAGTCCCCCTGGCTCCCTCCCAAGGGTTAAAACATGAGTCCAGCTGCCCCACTTTTAGTGCCTGACTAGGTTTGTTCTGAGCTGGTATTTCTTAAAGCTGGAGCCTGTTCTGTTTTTAATAAATAAAATTCCTATGTAATTGGCTGGATGATTGCACGTTAGTAACACACACATTAAAAGGTATCCAGTTGTAGGGATTTAGAGCCTCGCGCTCACTACTGGAATATTTTAAAATGTCTTGTTCCTTATAAGCCGCCTCAGGTCCTCTAGTGCTAGCTATGCACTTGCTGTGCTGCTTTGGTGCCATACAGCCTTTCCTCTGACTGTCAGATGTATTAACTGCTGAGCCTGCAAACAGCTGTTTTAAGTTAAGCTAATGTCCCAAACACAGGTCTGCAAGTATGTGCTGAAACACGGGCCTGTGCATTTAATCTTACTGCAGATGAAAGTTTAATAGCCAAATAATTTCATCAACCCACTAGCAGCGACATCATTAAACACACCATCCCTTTGCATCCCCTGCAGTGGTAGGGGGCATTCTAGATTTCCTGGGGATTACTTAACCCTAGCTTTTCGTGTCAATTTTTGAAAAGTTCTTCCAGTTTTTGGGATCTTGCTAGTAATGCCCACCAACTTGTTATATTGTAGTCTGACACGTATGGTAATGAGTTCCCTTACAGCACAAGATTCCCAGTGCAGGCTCTGAGTGCACAGGCATCTGCATTTCAATGGATGGGCCCTGCAGTGAAAATCCAAATAAGATTAACGTCCATGTTAGTGACCAATACAGATCATGTGACCTCGTTGGGTCAGTCCACCTTCTTGAACACCGACTTCTGAGGAGCTGAGCAGGTCACGCCTACTGTTTTTGTTGTTTGTTTTTTACAATTCTGTTGCTGGGATATGATGCAGTTAGCATCCTTGTGCCCCTGCCTCAATTATCATAATGCTGTTAACAATCCCATTGGTGACTCAGTCTTGATAACATTCTCTATATGACACACATTGAGTGTCACCCTTCCCTAAGACTGGAAATGCAGGGCCAAAGTTCTTTAATGCACACAGGCTTTAGACTTGGTCCTAATGAGAGTAGTTAAATGCAGAGGTCACTGCTGGCTGTTTGTCTAAACAAAAAACATTAAGGTATGTGAATCCTTAAATCTGGCATGATGGAAAGATTTACGCTTGAAGCTTGCCCAGACTTTTCTCTCTGCAGTGGCCCACACCAGCTCTGTGCTGCTTACTTCCATGCAAGTTGCTGTTTTCTCCCCTGGGCCTTCAGTTTATTTTGTTCACTAGTCTTGGTTAACACTTTAGCCCAGTTTGGGCTCCTTGATACCTCTCTTGTCTCCTGGAGCACTACTAAGCTGCATGTGACTCCTTGTAACAGCCAGGGTCTCATTGTTTCTCCATTAATTTCTTTTGCAGAAAGGGACTCCGGGTGCTTTCTTCCCATTCCCGTTAATTGAAGTAGCTGCCCCTGTAGCCTGTGGTTGTTTGCTGCTACTTATTATTGGCCTCACATTCATGATTCTCACTGCAAGGAAGAGGCGCCAATCGGAGGGAACCTACAGCCCAAGCCAGCAAGAGGTGGCAGGAGCTCGCTTGGAGATGGACAGTGTCCTAAAAGTGCCACCGGAGGAGCGTTTAATATAGGCACCACTTTGGAAAGGCGATGCACCTGCAAGGTCTGCTTGGACCTTGAGATTTTTCCAGCACTTGTGACACCAGACCCTCCTCTAGCTCAGTTCTTTTAAGGCACTGGTGGTGACCTGGACTTGCACATATACAGCAGAGTGTTTAAACAATGGCAGTTCCAGCCTGTTACATGTTAATCAAGTCAGCTACACTCTGCTGGACTGTGGCTCAAAATAAAACCCTTGACCTGCTTCCTTTCACACCTCCCCTGGACTCCTATTGAGACAGGAGCTGTAGGTGTTTGCGCCTGCTAAGAGATGGCCCATGCCCCATCCCACTTCTTATACAGCAGTCACATTTTTAAAGACTGCTCCAAAAGGAAAAATTAAATTAGACATGAAAACTGCTGCAGGTGGGGAAGCTTTTCCTTGAGTTGCAAAGCAAACTATCTACTTTCATGTTAAATACTGAGTCAAAATGTATAGAGGATATTTATGATCAGTTTGTATATTAGTTTAACTCTCCTAAAATTCAAACAGACTTACAGGCTTCTGTGCAGTCCTATTGGGCTGAGGGGTAGAGCTTCCAAAACTGTTTTCACAACGCAGTCTTTAACAGCAACAGCAGCTGTGAACTCCTGCCTCCTGATAGACACAACATCTGAAGGAACTGTCAGGAACTACTGCAGTCATTGTACAATCAACACGTTTTATAAAGTAACCTCTGTTTGGGATAGAACGTTAGACATTCCCATGGGTACCGCACAGGAAGTGTGTAGTAATAACCTCGTTTAGGAGGGGATTGAGTAGGCAATGCTTGTGCTAGCTTAGTGCCTATTGCCAAATGTTTGTTCTTTGTTCTCTGAGTCTGAGGGATGGGGACAGTATCACCCAAGAGGCAAAAACGGCGAAGCAATGCAGTTGGTATTTGCCTTAAGTACACGGGTCTCAGCTCTATGAACTAGAGGCTTTGAGCCACAACCACTGCACCAAACAGTTTTCATCTCCACTGAGAATTGACAAAATGGTTTGTTCTGCTCACTGGTCTGGAAATTCTCACGCTAAAATGCAGTAAAAAGGAGTAAAACTGCACTAAAAGAAAGTGGTGGTGGACAGAGGGGCTCCTAGTGGCGACTTTGATTGTTCATGAAAAATGCAATTTTTTCTACTAAAGCGCACTGTGAGTAAAGTCAGTAATGCCATGTTCCACCCCAGCAGCCAGCATGGATGCATCTTAGCAACTCCTCGTTTGTGGGAGCAGTTGGGGTTGCAGGGGCTACGCTGCTCCTTGCACTTGTTGCAGCCTCTGTGATCGCCATGAAGAAAAGGAGAGCAACTCAGGGAACGTACAGTCCCAGCCGCCAGGAGAAAGACGGGGCACGAGTGGAGCTGTGGAATGTGATCAAGCTGCCGCCAACAGAGAGGCTGATATGAGCACTAGGTATGATCAGGGGCTGCAGTGTTCAGCCATTACAGTTCCTAGAATGCCACAGTTCTGTCTGTATATGTTAAAGTCAGAGATGCTCTTTGTGGGGCAATCCCATTCACCACTTGGTTTCTCTACAGGATGGGGGCAGCTGCCCACTCACTGTTGACTGGTAGTTAATGAACTTTGTTTTGGGCTTTGTTACTGCAGCATAAAACAACATAGCCAGAAAGGGTAGGGGAGCAAAGGAAAGCTTTTGAGGGCAGTTACTGCTTGAGCTGTTTGTTCCACAGCCTACACTGATTAGGAAAAGAGAGGGGGCAGAGCATGTCCAATATCCCTCATCCTTCCTCTCTCTCTGTCATTTGATGGTTCATGGTAGCAGTAATTCTCACTGCCATGAAATCAGCACAAACATCATGTTGACCATTAGTAGATGGCAAACAGCAGCAGGAAGACCATGCAGGGAGGCCTAGTTAACAGAGTAAGTATTTAATTTCTTCACTTAATGCAGCGTGCAACTCCAAGAAATCTGCCAGTGCAGGGGGAAGGAATCTCCTATCCCTACACTGCAAGGACAGGGTGATTGACCACTGCTGGAAGACAATTTCCATAGCTCCATGCTTCCAGGGACTAGATTAGAATCACCACTTACATTGAAGGAAAATTAGAATGTTCAGACACTTGCTTGTTCTATGACTAAACCACTGGAATATTTTAAGTGCCTTGTTGAGAATGAATCACCAGTTACAATATTAACTTTTCCAAAGAGAATATTTAGGTAGAGAAAACTGATCACTTATTTGATCAGAATTTACAGTGAGGAGGGTCTTAGTGGCCTGGATACTGGGTTTTTAAAATCATTTAATAGCTGTAGCATCTACCACCTAGAGTAAAACTCTTGAAGTCCTGAGTAAGAAATATGGATTGGGTTTAGCTAGTAAAAGTGTAGAGAGCATCCCCACTAGGATTTCAGGCAGTTATGTACCAAGGGTGAAATTCACTGGTGTGTAGAGGGCCTGCACTTCACATAGCACGATGGGGTTTGGGGCGGCCCTTTACACAGCGCTGAATTTCACCCCATGTAAGACGTGGTGAACTATGCGTTGAATACATATTTAAGTGTTCTACTGTTCTGTAAAATGTTACATTGATTTGTCTCACCCTAATTTCCCTGCGAAGGACAGACTATTTCCTGTGTGTCTCTCCATTCCACCTTTTTATAGCTGCTGTACGCAGTATTCCCTGACCACCACAGTGTGTCAGACACTATACAAACACCTGCTACAGCACATCATAACTGAGATCTAAAATCATTAGCATTTCATCATAATTATTACAAAGATTGGTGAGAAATATTTTACAAAACAGTGTCTGCTCGTATCTACAGAGGACTCCTTAATAAGCAGAGGTGTGAATCCACACACACACACACACACACACACACACACACACACACACACACACATGCACACAGCCCAGCAAATTGCCTTTGGAAGGAAATCCTCTACCAGTCTGGTGTTTGAAAGTATTATTCTATTTACTGTTGCTGTAAATAGTTCTGAAATTCTAATAAAGGGAACAGGTCTAAAACTAAAGATTCAGCCAGTCCTCTTCAGGGTAAATCCCCATTGCAGAAATAAGTGTTTGAATGAAGACTATATATTTTGAAAACACCTTTCACTTGTAAGGTGACATTTTTCTGAATTTTTGCACAGAGGATTATGATACAGAGATAGTATTCCTCTTGATGGAGGAGAAGCAAGGGGTGACCATTCAAGGGTAGGGAGTTGTGAATATCTTTGCAGAGGAGATTCTCTAAATCGGGGGTTCTCAAACTGGGCATTGGGACCCCTCAGGGGGTTGTGAACAGTCAGCCTCAACCCCCAACCCTGCTTTGGGCATCCAGCATTTATAATGGTGTTAAATATATAAAAAGTATTTTTAATTTATAAGGTGGGGTCGCACTCAGAGGCTTGCTATTGGAAAGGGGTCACCCGTACAAAAGTTTGAGAACCACTGATTCTACATTTCAGTACATGTAGACAGTCATAGATTTATTCTTTAGTATTAATGCTGATATAATTTACCTTTAAACCCAGTGACCTTCTCTACCTGTTAGTGCTCCAATTGTTTTCTACTGAGGTTTAACTCAAGTATAACACCGCTGCTTCCAGACCCTCTAGCACTAGGACACTGTCTGTGGTATCCACCTAGCTGCTGCAGGGAGACTGGATGAACTGCAAATTCTGAAACTGTGTTTGTGGCCAGCAGCATTTGAACAATTGTGGGGGAAACAGGTCCTACAAGACAGGCACTACCCAGCTGAGCTGGTTGCTGGGACTCTTTGGGAAAGGGGATGAATCCAACTCCTACTGTTCTTGCCTCAAGGCTGAAATAGCTGGTCATGTCCTGGAGACTCTTCTCACCAGAAGACATTAACCATGGGCCTCTCTCCCTGGAGGTATAACCTCGATGAACCATGGCCAAAGCGTTCCTGGGAGTGAGGTGGCATCATACCCTTGCCTTGCCTCAGAAGACTTGTGATAAAAATCTTCATTCAGGTCCCAAGTGAAATGAGTTTGAGTTCATCTCACGAAGGCACATCATACATCCACAGCAGGTGTATTTACGATTCTTGAATTCCCAGAATAGCAAGAGGTTGCTGCACATCTGCACTCAGGCACAGATGGAAACTTGTACCTTTCTTCTTCAGTTGCACTTGGTAGTATAAAAACATAAGTTGAATACATTCAAAAAACAAATGCAGCAGCAAGACCTAAAACCACTGCTATTCTGAAATAAGAACTGGATGTGTGTTACACAAAATGACTGCTACAAAGCATTGAACTATCCCTAAAGGTGATAAGAATCTATGAAACAAATGACAGTAGGGTAAGACAGGAAAACCAGCCTGAAGGTAAACAAAGCAAGAGGTGCATCTACATCCCTCTTCTCTTCTTGGGTAATCCCAATTTCTTTACAAGGTTATCAAAGCAGGTTTATTAGCCTGACTTCAAGTATTCCAAAACCACAACTAGTGAAAGGGTACAAGACCATGACAAAGTATTTTTAACATTTCTGCTATTTAATTTATGGAGCATTTTTTCCACTGTGAATTTAATTTTCTTTTGATATTTAATTTTTGAATATATTTTTTCACAAGCCAATTTGCTACAGATGATGTTCCTCAAAGATTGTTAATTTTTTTTGTAAATGTAAATTGCATAGATGTGTAAAGATTAGACTGTCTCAGAAAAAATTATTTACAATAAAAGCTGGTTACAAAATGCATCTGAGCCTTGCCTCTGATAGTATCTTTAGCTGATAATGAACACAACCTGGGCCTGTAGGCATTACAATAATGCAAATAACATCAGTACATACTTGGCTTATAGACTATGTGGTAACTTAGTTACAAGCTTAGCTGTACTATAATTAGGCTGACCATATTTCCTTGAGACAAAAACGGGACATTGGGATGGCAAAAATGGGATGGGGTTGGGGGGTCTCACCAGATGAAGTTGGTGCAGTGGCTGCAGAACGTGGGCTGAGGGGCGCTGGGGGGTGGTTGGGGGGCTCTGGGCATTCTAGGAGAGCTCTGGGGCCCTGGGGGTCTCACCAGATGAAGTCAGTGCAGTGGCTGCAGAACATGGGCTGAGGGGCGCTGGGGAAGGGTGATCGGGGGGCTCTAAGGGGTCTCTGGGGGGGCTCTAGGGAGGTCTCACCAGATGAAGTTGGTGCAGTGGGTGCAGAACGTGGGCTGCTTGAACAAGCGTGCGGTGACTTTGTGGCTCTTGACCACGTGGGTCACCTTCTGGCGCAGCGCCCCCTTGCGGCAGAACAGTGGCTTGGCCAGGCACTCCAGCTCGGTGGGCGAGGTGACCAGCGCCATGGCCCCACCTGGGCCCCCAGTGCCGGGCGGGGGGGGGGAGGCAAAGGAGGGACGGGGGGGGGGATGGATGGAGGAATAAGCAGAACAGAGATGGGGGGATGGGGGATGAAGAGGATGGAGGGAGAGAGAGATGGAGGGATGCGGGATGAAGAGGATGGAGGGGACGGAGGGAGAGAAGGCAGGAAGGTGAGAAGGGAGAGGATGGATGGATGAGAGAAGAGATGGGGTAGGGAGCAGGGGGGATGGAGGCGGCAAGGGACAGCGAGAAGGAGGGATGGAGAGAAGGGAGATGGAAGAGGAGGCAGTGGACGGAGGGAGAGAGAAGGGATGGAGGGAGCGAGAGGAGGCAACGGACGGAGGGAGAGAGCAGGGAGGAAGGGAGGGATGGAGAAGGGGGATGGAGAGAAGGGAGGAAGGGAGGGATGGAGAGAAGGAGGGAAGAAGGAGGAATAGAGAGAAGAGGAGGCAGTGGTCGGCGGGCTGAAGCCGACGGCGGAGCGGAGCTGTCCGGAGCCGCAGCCCGGGGCCGAGCGCGCCGGCGGGGGGGCTGCCGGCCGGAAGTTTTATGAGACATAATCACATAATGTACCTTAGTACCTGGAAAAATCAATGTGTGATTATGTCTCATAAAACTTCCGGCCGGCAGCCCCCCCACCGGCGCGCTCGGTCCCCAGCTGCGGCTACGGCCAGCTCCGCTCCGCCGTCGGCTTCAGCCCGCCGACCGCTGCCTCCTCTTCTCTCTATTCCTCCTTCTTCCCTCCTTCTCTCCATCCCTCCCTTCTCTCCATCCCCTTTCTCCATCCCTCCCTTCCTCCCTGCTCTCTCCCTCCGTCCGCTGCCTCCTCTTGCTACCTAAGGACAAGTATCAGATGTCAAAATCTCCGATGAGCAAACTGTGTCTCGCCAGCCCAGCACCAGTGTCCCGCCGCTGGTGCGGGGCTGGCGAAATGCAGTTTGCTCATCGGAGATTTTGACATCTGATACTTGTCCTTAGGTAGCAAGATTCTTCACCTGAGCTGACCTGCCCAAAAAACGGGACAAAATTGATATTTTTGTTAAAAAGACGGGACGGTCCAGAAATATGAAAAAAACCGGACTGTCCCGTTCAAAACGGTACGTATGGTCAGCCTAACTATAATACAAGCTTCCAATGGGTGAAATGAGGGCAAACTGCATCACTGCTGGCTGTGGGACTTGTTCACCATTCATTTATTTTATTCCCTCTAGAAGAGGGAGTGGGGAGAACACTGGCAGCCATGAATTCAGGAGAAAATGTGAAATGTCCTAACAGACTTTGAACTCTTAATCAGGACAGATTTCAGTGACAGCCTCTCATGGAATAGAAATGAGGGACACTATTTGGCAGAGGTGGGTGGCTTTGGGGGAGGATACAGAGGATGGCAGCTATAGGGAGTATGATTGAAAGGATGGTTCTGCCCTGCCACCACTTGAACCTGCGGTTTTAGGAAGGCTGGGTGGTTAGACCCAGGAGCCTTCACTTCAAAGACCAATAGCCTGATTTTCAGAGAGAGCTTTTCTCCACTTTTACTGCACCTCTGTGAAATCTATATAAAAAACAATGAGTATGGTGTAGAAGTCATAGGGACCCCAGAACTGACAGTGGAGACTATACATGACTCCAAGTAGATTTCTTCTTCTCTGGTTTGAATTTTTACCCTTAAATTCTAGAGAGCAAGCTGGGAAATCCCATTTCATGCCAGGAAACTGCTGAGTGTGTGCAGTGCAACCACAATTCTCTGAGGTAATTAACATCTGTAGAACATTAGCACAGGGAGGCCAGGGCACTCAGCAGCAAAATTCGCACCTGCTTACTGCAAATACAAGTTCTGATACAGAAATCTGTTATTTTTCCAGTGTAATTTTCACTCTGTGCATCTGAAGAAGTGGGTTCTTCACCCACGAAAGCTTATGCCTAAATAAATCTTAGTTTTTAAGGTGCCACCATACTCCTCGTTGTTTTTGTGGATACAGACTAACAAGGCTAAACAGCTGAGCTTTCAAAGGGGCATGGCTGGGTGGAAATACATTTAAAACAGTATTTACAACACAGCAGGAGAGGGGTGAATGCTGAATACAATCGTTTGTAGAGTCTAAAGGGCAATTCACACCATTTGTTTCTATTCTGATCCGGAATGAGACCTTCCACATTTTTGTCATGAAGAACAAAAAAAAGTGAGAGACACAGAGCCCTCCATTCCTGAACAGAAGAGCCAAAGGCCCAGTCGATGCTGAATCAGAGAGAGCAGGGAATTAATTGGACTTGGATCTCCCACATTCCCGGCGAGTGCCCAATGGGTGCCCTAACCTCTGACTTATTACGTATTCTGAGGCAGGGTCGGTTTTTTACACACACACACACACACACACACACACACACACACACACACACACACACACACACACACACACCCCAGACATTTTACTTATGAAAAATATTAGCTGAAGAACTACTAACCAACTCTAATGCTTATGTGCCAGAAAATGTCAGACATTTCTGTGAAGATTAATTTAAAGTAATAAACTCGTACTGTATATAGGCTTCCCAAGGACAGAGATGCACAGAAATCAAATAGATTTTTTTTTAACCGAAATTATCCAATCCTAGACCCTAAAATGCTTGTAACTTGATCAGTGGGACAAGTCAAAACAGCAGTTCTGATTACCTGTAGGAGCATTGCTGAACTCTGGCCAATATACTTAGTGGCTTTTAAGACGAGAGAAAAGAACGTTCTAATGGATAAGAGCAAAGGTAAATAAGGAATGCAATACAAAAAAACATCAAATGTGCACATCGCTAACTAAGGGGGAAAAAACCCTAAAATGAGCATAATGCCATTGGGAAATTGCTAAAAATATGCTAGCTGTTAGGTGAATGCAATGCCCAGCGTACCAGATTCCCTAATACAGATCTCAAAGGTGGCACTTTTAAAACCAAAAAAGTGACATTACATCTGAGTCCTGCATTAAGTAGAGACATCTCTACCAACCATACAGTTTGCTTAAATCTGCCACTCTTAAATGAAAACCATGTTAGATATTCAACAGTTTAAATGAGACAAACAATTAATACCACCCTTGATGGTTTGATTCTTTTATTATGCTAAACCCACAAAAAAGAATTCCCTTATTTGCAAATTCAATCCAAGTAGTGAGGAAAAGGACAAAACATTAGCAAAGTGCTCTCTACTATTAAGGATCTCTCTCAGATGGGACCAACTGGTTTTTCCTTTTGTAAAATAAAGTGAAGAGTGAATAACATGATAAAGTGTTTTAATACTTTTCGGTGTCTCAGGATTCACCTCTTAAAATCAAGAAGTGTTTGTGCATTTTAAAAGAACGGTGCAGGAGACTGCATATTGGAATACGTTATAGAAATGGGTGAATAGAATAAAACATTAAATAAGGCAGGAAAATACCTTGCAATGATACAGAAATATCTTAGCATTTTCCCACTTAGTTTAAAAGGAATATTCAGAACATAGTCAGTGCATAGTATTGAAAAGGAGAAAGTAGAAGTATATGCAAATGAAACAGCAATTCATATACACCAATTTATGGTATATACGTATGAGAACTGAGAAAGTTTTATCACTCAGCATACAGCAGCTAAAGGGGTTCAGAGATTCCAGACCAAATTGGTAACCCAGACATTCACATTCTCTATAGTCTAGAACAAAATGCAGCTAATCATGTACACTTTAAATATTTTACTGTTCAGAACTAGGCAATATCAAAACCATCTGTCTTACCAGCAAAAAAAAAAAAAAGGAAAAAAATAATACAAAACTGATTGAATGGCTTGTAAAAGCAACAGTACTTTACGGAAATAGAACAAATGCAACATTAGGATCTCCCCCAAACTGTTGGCGTTCAGTTAGGAGAGTAGATTTCTCTTGTATTGCACAGGCTCCAAAGTAGACAGCCATTTTAACACACTAGAGTAAGAGACCCTCTAAGGAGATTATGAGAATACATACACTGGAGAGAATTTGGAAAGAGTCTCACAAGAATTTCCCATATGTTCACAACTGCTTCTTTTACTTAAGTAAAGACTTAATGGTAACAAAACCACTTTTGAGTAAGTTTTTTTAAAGCAACCTGTGTCCAAGTAAAAAACCAAAACCCAACAACACTTAAGTGACACAAACAAAAATGACCACTGTAAAGGTAGCAGTTTTAATAAGAAATGCCAACCTTAAGCATTGAAATGTTTGAGGTCATGGTGGCCAGGGAGAAATGTCTTGCAAAACGCAAATCAATAAATCCTTTAACATGTTCATTGCTTTATAGTATATCACAGGATCCCACCCCCCACCTTCCATTTGTGTTTTCAGCAAAAGTAGGAACAAAGTTCATGACTTTTCAGACAGGATGAATGAGGGAGGCTGAGCCCTGTACATGGAGATAAGATCTCAGCTATGTCAAAGTGGCACTTAGTGCTTCCAAAAATACAGCAATGATAGGCAGCTGTCACCTATTAACATTCTAATGTTATGTCACTTACTCAGCAATATTTATAGTTTGTGATTTCTGTGGACAGACACATACTGTGGCTATACCAATCTGAAACCAGGCCTCCTAGTCAATGTACTACTGTTTGGCTTGGAGAACTCAAGAGCTGGGAATACTTACGCCCTGATGTTTGTTCTCTTTTTTGTAATAAAATAAGAAACTATTACATCCAGTTCAAATACTGCCATCTAGAACATTTATATATAATATTAACATACAATTACAGATTAACTGGGTTATAGTTTAAGGACTCCATCAAAAGACATTTTCTGACGTCTTTGTCTAAAAACGAAATTGCTGGTGTTTCCAGTTTCCCATTGGAGACAGAGGATTGAGCCCTGAGCTGCAGGATGCTTTGCTCTGCGCTGTAGTTTTGCTGTAACTGGGAATTGTATGGATTTTGTACTGAAGAAATCCCTGCTCTGTGGGTGGTGGTAGTGGGGTGAGTGTGAACAAAAAGAAACCCTACAACAAAAGCTGATAAAATTGTGTAATTAGTTAAGTGTATATATTGCTTGACAGGTTATTGAACGAACTCAATTTAAGCCCAGTGGATTAACTCAATAGAAACCACAAGTCTTGGTTAGATTGCTGCACACTACATATGTAAGCAAAACATTATAAGCAATATGTGTAATTGAAGAAATTGATCTGAACACTGTTCACACAGGTAGGAGGCAAAAACTACGTGCTGTGTCATATCCCACACTGGGCCTGGGACTGTGAGGATACAAGGGAGGGAATGAGCAGTTTCTGGTTCAGTAGTTTCTTGAAAAGGCTGTTTGTGGGAAAAGAAAAGAAGAACCTAATAACCTGAATGCTCTGGCCAGTGCAAGAGTCATTGGAGTTTTCACTGACTGGAGGCAAAAGGGCAGCTAGGATACCAGTGAGAAACCATAGCTGGTAAGGGGACAGTGTGGGGGTTCACTGCAAAACGGACCCAAGCCAGTAGCACTTGTATGTGAAGAGCAGTTGTGTTTCCTGTGTCTATAACTTTCCATATAAAGAAACATGTTGGTGCGCTGGCTCAAAACAAGCCAACCAAATAATAATAAAATAAAAAATCCATGCCCCAAAAGAAAGAAGATCGGGTGGGGCATTATTCAAAGGTTTCCCACTGCTTTCTGAGCTGTTCTACTTTACCTGGGGTGGCTGAAACCTCCCGTTTTGTCTTTTTTAACAAATCTTCAAATGGATCCTTTGTCTCCTCAGGCTTTGAGGGGAGTAACACTGACTCTAAGCCCTTCGCGGGCCTCGGGGGAATCAGAGGGGGGTCGTTAGAACCTAGCGCCAACCCTTGCTTGACGTCTATCTTTGAGCCAGAATGGCCCGCTGGTAATGTTCGGATTTTAGAAGGCCCACTTACACGTGCTGGCTGTAAAGAGCCGGCTGGGGAAGGGTTATGGCTTTGCTGCAGTAAGGAACTAGCCTGTGGTGCTGTCGGAGCCGGGCCAAACAGATGGGGCATGGACGACACTGAAAGGTTTGGCTTAGGGCGCTGGGGTTGGTAAAAGCCAGAATTAGGTGTCATGAAGCTGGAGCGGTAAGCGTGACCTAAAGGAGGGGTAAAGGGTCCCCCGGGGGGTCTGACCAGAGATATCGTCAGGGCGGCTGGCACAGTCTGTGTAAATGGATTGAGAGATGGCTGCAGAAATGGCGGTGCTGAAGGAGGGTATCCCAGGGGCTGGGTGAATGGTGCCGGCAGATGACATGCAAAGTCGCCCACCACTGAAGCAAAGCCAGCAGCAGAGCTTGGAGAGGCTGAGCTCTGCACACTGCGAGAGCCTTGCCGGGGTCCCATGTTTTGCCAGCTGGTTGTTTTTAATGGATCCAGCAGACTAAGAAGATAGTCACTTTCACTACCCGCATTTTCGGTATTAACCTTGACTGGCTGGAGCATCTCAGCAGTGCTGCTAGAACTGGACAGAAGCTGAGCAGGGTGAGAGGAGTAAGTTACTGGCTGGCTGAATTCTGGGTCAAGGGACACATTCCTGGCTCCAAAGGGCTCCTGCATGAGCTCTGAAACCAAGTCGCTACGGCCCATAGTGTAGGTGTTCACGGCATCTGCTGTCCCAGCTGAAGTCTGGGATTTGGTGGGTCTGGGCGCAGGTGGTGGTGGGACTATCCCTTGCTCAGGAGTTTTTCTGCCCTGTGGTCTAGGGATGGTGATGTTCCCTTGCACAGCCATGCTCCCTTCCTCCTTTTCCGCAGTGGGCACCAGGATGCTGTCTCTGCTCCGGGGTCTCCGTGGGATTGATGGGATGGTCCCAAAAGAAGTCAGGGGCCTCTCTGGTGAGCTTTGGGAATATTTGGTAGGAATAGCCATGTCATCGTGACCCATACTCCACAGCTTGTTGTAGGGATGAGAGAGTTTAATTGTTGGCATGATCCTGCTCCTCTCAGATTCACCAAGATCCATCCTCTGCCAGAAAGTACAAGACAGATTAACATCTCCTGCCCAGCACAGACGTGAACAGGGGGCAGTGGGAAGGGCTGGAGAGAAGGATGCACACATGCTACAAGCATTTACAGGTGAGGGACAGAGAAAAGACTGTGGTCTAGGCATGAGGACAGGAGACAGGAAGTCAAGCCTCTGGGTTTTAGTTCTAGCTCTGCCACTGATGGGTTGTGTGACACTGGGCATATCCCTGCACCTTCCATTTCACAAATGTAATCTGCACACAGTGAAATCTACTTACAGTGGAAGTGGAGGAGACCAGGCTCAAAAGCTTTAATTAACATACAGCAAATGCTCTGTGATACCTGGATATAAGCCACTAAGTGGCAGAGTGACCAGGCTGTGGTGGAGCAGATCTTTGAACCAGGGTTTTCCAAGTCTTAGGCTAGTGCCCTAACTGCTACACCATCCTTTCGCTACCTAAACTGCTTAATATTTGTATTGCTGAACACCAACCTCAAGGATATCGGCGTACTACAGCTGGGGGACACTGCAGATGCTGGGAAAAACCCTTGTAAATGGATCAGGATTCCTGCTTTGAAAATGAAGGACTTGGTTTCTCCTTGCTTTTATGTTGCAACAAAAGACCACTGAATCTCTCATTCAGAAATGAATCTTCTAAACGCATTGGGAGAGGAGGGGGGAAATGGATGCATTTACACTGAAATATAAAATTCTTTCCTACAGAAAGCTGGACAAAGGAAGGCCCTTTAATTCTGTAGAAGCCCTTCCATTCTTTATCATTTACCTTGTATAAAATCATGCCCATACCTGGTAATCAAAAGTACACTGCAGCACACCCTCCTCTTTGGGGGCCCTTAGGTCTTCTAAGCTTTTGGCTTGGCTGAGAGGTTGAGGCTGTTTTTCCACCTCTAAATTAGTGAAAATGTCTTCCAGGAGGTTAACTTCGGTGACCCTGTCCGGCGTAGGAGGGTTTGGGGGCAGAGCCTCCTCTGCTTTTTCTGGACTGAGAACCTCTTCCCCATCGGCACTGTCAGACTCTTTCAGGGCTCGGTATGGCTGAGGCCTAAGAGACAAAAATGCTTCATTATCTCATATCTAGAATTATTTTCTTTCAAATCCTTTTTGAAGCGTGCAACATTTCAAATTAGGGCGTGAATCCCCAAGAGTGATCTCGGCATGGATACAACACACCTGTCATGTGACCCTTACAGTACCTCCTGTAGGGGCTGGCTTGAGCCCATTGCATTGGGTTGAATTCTGACCATTTTAGATTTATTTCCCTTTTGTTAAACTTTGAAACTAACATACACATGGGCCTAATTTAGGAGACGTGGGTTTAAGATGGCATGTTTTCAAAAGTAAGATTTTCTTCTAGGTATCATTACTACTTAGATTATGAACACTTTAAAACATTCGCATGCATTTAACTTTCACTACAGATGATGCTGGTTGACTTTTCGCATTTCCGTTGTGATGATGAAAACAGTTTAATCTGAATTGTGTTAACTGATCTTTCAATAAAACATTTCAATAAGCACACTTCTGTGAGCAGCAGCAAGGAAAGAATGGTTATTCCATTGCCTTCTCTTTTCTTGACAATCCTCCCAACATATCAAGAAAAGGTGGTCATGATTATTTAGTATCTTTATAAACCATGAGGTAGAACACTGGTATGAAGGGGATATAGAGAAGTTCAGTTTTAAAAGGACAGTTACTGCCCCATTAAAAATTAGTTTAATTTCCATATCTTACAAATAGCTAATGAATTTTAAAGTAAAAGCACACTTTTCACAATCTGTGCTGTTTACTTTCTACATTTCACTCAGCCAGGACAAATGAAATAGACAAGTCAGGGTCATGTAATGGTTCTCAAAACTCTAGAACAATACTGCAGTGTTTGCAGGGGAACATTTGGTTGTTTTTTTAAAAATCTTTTCCCACTAGAGCTTAGAAATATCACAGTCCAATTTCTTTACTTAAAAGTTCATGAAAACCACATTTTTGGGGGGCAAATTACATTTGACAGTATCCCTTTAACAGACGGAGAGGAGTGTGTATATACAGTGAGCAGAAGTGTAAAGAAAAGAATGACTTTTAAGATTGGAGGATTTTAAATGGAGGGAGATGGGTACTGAAAAGGGAGAGATGAAAAGAAAGCAGTGAAGATGCAGTTGAAAACTCACTGAGCATGAATTACCTGACACTAGCTCTCCACTCTGACTGGCTGTGAGCCCGCCCACATGTAGAATATTGTAACGAGGCCCAGTTGTTTTATGCAGGAAGTTGGATATTCCCAACAAGAAAGTACAGCTGCAAATACCGCCTGTGTTTTGCACACAGTTACATTCCATAAATTCCAGCTAACTCAGCACTGAATGTAATTCATGGGGTTTTCTTGCAGTAATTGGGAGTACTGTGCATCGTTTCAATGATTATACTGGTGTCATCTTATCAAGAGACACTGCAGTCCATGATGGGGAAATCTATTTTACATTTACAGCCAACACCTGGGTTACTGGAATACACTTCTCACATGTACTTCAGAAAAACATTCCTCGAACACTATTAGCTTTGCATATCAGTTCTGCATATGGGAGAATAGCAGCATAATGTGCATCCAATTAATAATGAGACCTGACATGCATTTCTGTGGTGACGGGCATTTGATTAGCAGCCAGTCTCTCAGTGCATTTAAAACAAGGCTTTGGATTAAGAGAAAATATTTGGGAGTGTGGGGAAAGTAATGTGGAAGAATCCATTTCTTTCTTTACACACACACACACACACACACACACACACACACACACACACACAGCAAATTTATGAGCAAAGTGTACCTTGCTTCATTCACCATTACACAAACACTGGCATTCAACCTCCGTGCAGCCACAAAAAGATGCACAAGACAGAGGCACCAAGTAGTGCATATTTCTAGCTAGTGACTTCTCCTACAGCATAAACTATTTCATGAAGGGCGATAGAGAATGAATTAATACCACATCTTGTGAAATTCAAGTTCAGGTTTGCATGAAGAGGAGTTGGGGCAACCAGGTGGATTTATGAGGGTGGAAATGCAACACAATTTCAGTTACGACAACTCAGGTCCTAATCCAAAATCCAGTCAAGTCAACGGAGAGAGGCCCACTGACTTCTGTAGGCTTTGGATCAGGCCCTTAGTGAAGGCATGTAAAAGCACAATCTTTACCAATGTGATCAAAATTTCCATCTTTAATCTCACACACAACTTGCTCACAACTCCTTTACATCAGATCTTGCTGGAAAAATCCTGCAGGGTGGGGTCCTTTGCAAAGTAAATATTTCCGGGGTCTTTGCCCTAGGTAAGCACACAAGCACTCTTCCTTTCTGACCTCCGTTGGCCAACCCATGGGGGGGTCTTAAGTGTCCTTCCTCCTTCTCTGTCATTATGGGGAAATCTTAGCCACTGTTAGAAGGCTCTGTACCCAACCTCCAATCCTCAAAGAGTCAGCTGCCCTGGCTAGCATTATGTTCCCCCCCACTCCTGCTGGTGTTAGTTGGCCATTTGAGAGCAGGCTAAAATTCTCACTCATATTCTTCTTACTCCAAGTTTTGAATATTTCCACAAGTTTAGCAACAGCTAGGGCTACAGGTTACAAATCAGCTGATCTCTGAGAGCACACTGTCTCCCAGACACCACCATGTTAGCCTCTTCCCACAGGTTAGTTGCACACAGCATCAGTTAGTCATAGGCTTAGTTTGGAGAAGCACCCAGATCTGACTGCAAGTCAACCTCAGTGGTGGAAACTGCTTGATTTCAGGTGAGGTATGGTCAGAGTGCTAATGACAAATAGAGGTGTGTATTACAGGTCAGTTTGCATTTCATCCCAGGTAAGCTTTTTTCTGCATGATTGTTCCAATTTTGAAGACATGGGAATACTTTATATAGGTCTCTTTCATTCTATTCTGTGCACCAAATTCATGGAAACTGACAGACATGGCAATTTTCAAATGTGGGTGTTTTTGAATGATTTCAAAATCCTGTGGCTGATGACCTAGTGAATATACAGGTGCCTCAACCAGGCATTTATAATTCAAAATGTTGACATGGACCTCTAAGTTCAGGATTTAGGCATCCTCTGAAGGAGTCTTTGTTTGAAAATTGTGCTCACAAGTGTTAGAGAAGTTTGGGAATGAACTCAGCAGTTACTATTTACATATAAATAAGTACACGTGGCATCTCTCACTCACTCTCTCTCTCTCTCTCTCTCTCTCACACACACACACACAGGTTAAATAAAACTGCACATTGATTCATAAAACGCAAAGCATCATAGCTGTTACCATCATGACGATTTCTCGGACGATATTTGAAAATGGAGTTTATAAAGAGTTAAAGTCAAAAGTTCTTGCCATGAAGTACTAGTTAATAAAATGGGAGTTCAATTAAGGGCACAGACAATAAGCAACATCAACTAACTACTTGTGTTATTTCCTGTGTCATTTTGGGTCACACTGCACACTGAGAAGTCTTGGAAATCCTCTGGCTTTGGGAGGAACCTGAGGGGAATTCCTCCATAAGCCACTAAGGACCTGGCATGGGATGGAAAGAAATGCTGGGAACAAGAGGGTGGAACTGGAGGAAGCGGACGACTGCACGGAAGCAGAAGAAGCTCACAAGACAACATACAAGTAGCCCTGGATGCAGAAAAATGGCAGAAGGGCAAACGGGTTGAGCAGGAAAACAGGAGGGGAAAGCAACATACTGGAAGGAAGAGCTCAATGGAGGGTCACCTCCCACACAGCCCAAGTCACCAATAACATAATAAGTTGTGCACCCACACTGTGGGCAACAAATAGCACAGTGCTTCATGCAGAACACATGCTCTTGCATGCCTCAGAGAGTCAGAACAGCCAAGCAGGAGAACTATTAACACAACCATCGAGTGCTATAAAAAGATTTTAAAACTCTTTTAAAAATCCAAGCATAGAAGCAGGCAGCCTTGACTGGTGCAGAAATCGCCGTTCAAAGCCTGAATTAATACAATGAAAGAATAAAGACTAGACCATTCAAAAGGAGCAGAGAAGAAAAAGTTTTCAGAGAAGGCAGAGACAGGATCCTCTTCCTGCTGAAATTCATCACCAGAAGAGTCCTCAGAGAGGAAGACTGTATAGTGTCGCATGGGCTTTACAAGGCTGAAGGAAACAGGAAGAGAAAAGGAAGTTATCAAGTTGTCATATTCAAAGTTATAGAGGGGAGAGAAAACCAAGCAATTCAGGTTCTAAATAATTTCTGACCCAACTGACTGCTCCAGGGCTGGAGTACAAGACCCCGGGCTCGCTTTACTCTGTACAACTTTACTCTGCAGGCTGAAAATACTGTTTTTCTAAAACATCCAGTGCTGCTGCCTGTTGGGAAAAGGTGCTGGGACCTGCAGGCCCATCACCACTGTAAGAGGAGCTAGAATGAAAACCAGCCTTCCCACCACAATTCCCATCCAACAATCTGACTTCCTTCCAAATTATTCCTTTGAGCAGTTCTCGGCTTCATTGTACAATCTAATGACACACAGGTTGAGATATCAAGCAGGATAAGCAGAAGAGAACTGCAAGTGGGTAAAGAGAGACAAATATCCACAAAATTTTTGACAAACCCTCTTGTCCCAAAGCCACACAACTAACTGTACCATGAAGTGTTGCATTATTTACCTACACCCTGCTCTCTCCAGAAATGCTGCCTGCTAATGTCTTAATATTGCTCACATTTGAAATACTGTTGCTACCAGGTGTTGTTTTAGAGAAAGGGTGTATGTACCACACACTTACTGTACAGTAAATGTACACATGAAACATTACCTTCTCCCCCATTAGTTATATACTGTAATACATACAGTCTTTCTGCTGCAGATGGTAGCTTAAAGTTTTTGCCTGTAAGATTTTGGAGTCTTTATCTCTGATATTTTTATAACAAATGTTTAAACAATGTATGTGTCTTGTCCACCTGATCCTATAAGCTGTGTCTACATATAAACATACATTACGTCTATGTCTATGTGTGTTTGTAGATATGTAGATTGACAATAGGCACACACACACACACACACAGACTATATAATAAACAATACACAGATCAGAACTCCAGGTCTGATCCTTTGCCCACTGAAGTCAATGACAAAGTGCCATAATGAAGAAAACACCATAATTCTGTTGCATATGTACAGCTGGCTATCTGTATAGTAAGGAGAAGACATGGGGGGAAAGAGAAAGCATATAACTGAAAATAAGGGGCACAGAATAAGTATTCAAGGATGCTGATTTAGTGGATACTTTTCCATTAATAATTGTAGCTGTCAGTTACTTTTTTTATTATTTTTTTGTTTAACCTTAGAGCAGCTAGATTATTCTTTTCAGTGTACAGCAGAAATGATTTACAGAATTTGCTCCAGGGCAAATGGAAGTGGATACTAGTGCTTTAAACATTCAGAATGATCCTCAGTTGAAAAGTGGAGGAGATGGCAGAGAGTGCCCATGTCGGAAATATAATGGATGTGAAGGAGAAAAGAGCAATGAAAAATTAGCAGCAACCAGGAGAGAGTGCATGTATGTAGTACAGCATAAATCTGCCATTCCTCTCTGTAAGGCTAAGCCACCTATTAAACATAAGCATTTAATAACCCTTGAAAATATTTTTAAAGCATTTTAAAGAACTAATAAGTTCCAAATAGAAACTTTTTAAAAAAAGATTCCATTTTAAAATATTAACCAGAGTGTTCTGCATTTTAATCTGATGAGCCTTATTTTACAGCATTGTGTTCAGGTCTGCTTTTCATTCCCAGATGACTTAAACAATGGGGGGAGGGGAGAAGGGAAGGGAAGATAAATCATACAGGATTATGAAAGCATGTGTCGTTTTCAGCCATCCCCATGAGGTCTCTGCCCAACCACATTCATTTTATCTGCTGCACGCAGCTGAGTAAGATCCCAGCTATCTCCATGAATAGCGATACGCTGTCAGGTTCACAAAGCCATATTGAAAAACAAAAGACGAGGACCTGATCCTGCTACCACTGAAATCAAGAGAAAAACTCCTACTATTTCAGTGGAGGAAGAGTTGGGCCCAGTATGTACCTTAAGGAGTAGGTTCTTATCTCATAGAGGATGGAACCATTAAATTACAGCTGTTTGTGTTATGGGCTAATATGCTGAAATCAGAGCAGGAGCCAAATAATGGTGAGAGACCAGGACTTTTTGGCTTTATGGCACAGGCATATTAAAGGCTTTTGTGTTCGAGATCAGTCTTCAGTGTTTTCTTCGTTCTCTTGTCCTGACTACTATTGCGAAAGAGGGGCTGAAAGAGCACATCGAAGAGAGGAAGAGCGTCGGGAGCTGTGGGCAACAACTCAAGAAGGTTTGAGATGCCCACTGTGATTATGATAAACATTTACTCACTATTAGGCCAGAGTAACGGGCTGGGGTGGGCACAGATCAGATTATACTGTAGTCTGTGACAAAGAGTCCTGTGGCACCTTAAAGACTAACTAAAGGATTAACTAACACTGTAGTCTGTGTTACTCCAATTGGAATGGTCACATGAGCTGTTCCTCTCTCCTCATGCTGTAATGGACATTCCAGGGAAAACCAAGTGCTGGTGCTGAAGTAAGTTCCATTTGCTACAAAATATTTGAAACCAACTCCTCCAGGCACTAGTTTTATATATCCAAGAACATTTCAATTAATGTTAGTAAAGGGGCCAACAAAGACTTTTTTAGTCAAAAACATTTTTAAAAAAGTTTCATCCTTTCTTGATTTATGTATAAACACTTTTCTCTTCCACACATGGGAATTACCACTTGACCGTATCCCAGCAAACGTACTAGAGTTTCACAGAAATCAGAAGAAATTTGGAATTTCCACACATTTTTGCTGAGGAACTCAACCTTTTGGTTATGTGCAGTTAGAGTCTGGAGGCTGTGAATTTCAGACAAGTCAGTTCAGTTCCTTTCCAAAGTGTTACTGATGACCTCCTTTGCTTCGCTAGGATCTGCTTACATTTAAGTTGCTTTTTTTTTAAAAAGTGGAATTAATTCACCATGAAGGAATATCTAATTTGAAAGAGGTAGATCAAAAGACAGACTGGTGGAACAGCTAATAAACTGGGTGCATTTCAATGGAGATCAATATAAATAACGTGGACGTTATAATGATAGCTAATAGGCACATTTTTTCTTTTTCGGTGCAAGGCACCTTTCATGACAAAGTGGGATTTCATAATAAAAACTTATTTAAATTCAGCTGCTGCTGTAGTTCCATAAAAGTGTTTGTCCCTTGTCTTTGACAAAAATATCTAAAATGTCCAAGTTTAAATTTTTTATTAGCTTGAGGCAGTAGAATCCAAAAAGAGAGAGAGAGAGAGAGAGAGTGCCGATTCCTCATTAACCCAATTCAGCGACGATCCTGCAGTCTACCACCCACTACTTACTAGGATTTCGTACACAAAGAGCTGTCTCTGAAAAGGCAGGTCACAGCACGCCCAGCTACAAGGCAGGCGAGGCTGTAGTCTTAGAGGGAAAAAAGGATCCTGTCCGTCACAGCGACAACCCTCATCATCTCCACATGACTGCACCAGCTCCTGCCTACCTAATCTCTTAGCTGAGTTACCATGCAGATGACTTGCTGATCTCTTTCTAATGTTTAGTTTAACATGTCTTCAGTTAGCACTAGCATATGACAGTACTGACAGCTGTGGCTGTTCCTTTTAAAATATCATGTCAGAAACACAGTGCAATAAAGCCAGGGATGCGCTCCATGGCTCTGCGCACCATTCTGATAGTATGGATTTATTTTTTAATGAGGAAGATCTGCATCTCGGGAGCTTTTTTCATGTGTCAGGATCCATGGACAAATCAGCAACACATCACACCGGCCAAAAATGAAATGCTGACAAATGTAGATATTTCAAATTTAATTGACACCTAAATGTACTTAAGATAAAAATACAGAAAATCACTGAGCACTGGGGTTTGGGAATTAATGAAGGGAATTCTAGAATCATTTAAAAGGTTATTTCATTTACAAAGAGGGAACTTTATATATTAAAGTAGGTGCTTCCCCTTCCCCCACCCCCCGATTACACAGATCATGTTGTACAGGTGCAGCGTGGACCCACTTCTATTGTTTTTCCCATGCACCGGACATCCCAAATTTAACATATTTCTTGATTCCTGGAATAGCTGGGAAACTGCTTGAGGAAATTGAGGGTTTTGGTCCCTCTGGTGTAGTAAATATGAAGAGAACAAGGGGTTTGGATGTGTGGAGTGTTTGTTACCAATATGAAATGGAGACCACAGACTGGGGAAATCCCTAACAAAGCATAAATCCAGCACCTGTAAGACTGTCCTGTAGAGTATGAAAAATCATTAGGCCTGAATGAAAATCATTAGGCCTGGGTATGTACTACCAAAAAAAATCCAATATTTGCTTGAAATTATTTTTGTAATTAGCTTCTGCCATCTTTGCATGAGTTTACTGGTGGGAATGTTTCCTGGAGTATCGAATGTTAAGCCAATAGGCACATTTTTAATTGACAAACATTAGAATTCACTCTAGAAATCTGATTCTAAGAGTTACACTCAACCAATCAGGTAATGGAATCAATACCATGGGACCAGCACGTCCAATGAGATGACAAATTGATCTTTGTACATTTTTAGTGAACTGCTCACAGTCAGTCTACAGAACAGGTTATATTAGAAGTCGCCAAGTAATTTCTAATTGGAATAAGATGAACTAATAATTTAACAGGCAAGAGTCTAATAAATTAGCTTAACATTATTTGCTTATCTCAAACAATACTAGCCTGGACAGAGTTCACTTCCACTGCAGATCTCTTTACAAAGGCAGGTTGTATGTTAGGTAGATTCTTCCTAATTTATAGATGGAGAAACTGAGACCTGGAATTTCAGTTACTTGCCCAGTGTCACAGAGGAAGCTGATGGCAGATCCAGGAATTGGACCCAATTTGAATCTGAATCCTAGACCATATTGTCTCACTAAACAACAGGATGTATGGGGACCGTTGGAAGACTATGATTTCATGTTGGAGTTTTGGACGAGAAGGGCCCTTGGTGGCATCTACACCCTCCCATGCTGCTATCAAACCCACATGGCCTACCTTATAAAGCTACCACTCCTCTCTGGCCTTTTAAACGAGACTGGCATTGTGGAACAAAAACATACAATGAACATACCAGTGACTTCATTAATTCTATACAAGGACAGAAGAAAAATTCCAGGAGGTAAGTTTTAAGGATGTTTAAGTTTAAAGATGCTGGGTTTTGGCTGGAACTTGACACAGCCATGCTGGAGTCTCAGAGAAAGTCCTCTCTTCTCACAGGTGATTGCATGTCGTAATGTAAGTGCCATGGTCTCCAAACCATCTTTGCTTTACAGGAGTCAATTCAGAATTTGGACAGGAAAATATAAAACATAGAATACCATCCGGTTGTGTTGTTAAGATTACACATATTCCACCAAATACTGAGGCTTGCTGTGCATACACACAGGAAAGCAGTGTATGGAACTTGTTGCTCTAGACGTAGAGGATGTGAACAAAAAAGGACTAAGATTTTGGATTTGGGTGCCTGATTCCCATTAATTCTGATGTGAGTATGGTGTCAATCTCACAGGTGGCTTTGGGAATTTTAGTCTAAATGTGCATCAGGGCTCAATGTGCCATTTTCTCTTCCTCCAGTTTGCTTAAAAAAAAAAAGAGCACTGGCTCTTTTGATCATGAGCGCCTTCCCACTGTTTTTCAAATGCCTTTGCAGATTCATCATGTTGGGCAAACCACCTCAGAATTCAGTTTCATTGAGGAGTCAATACTCACGTGTACAAAGCAAACAGCTTTGTTCTGCACTCCCTTTCCTACTTATAAACATCTGTGCTACTTATAAACATCTGGGAACAACTAATGTTACAATGTGCCACCTCAGGGTCAGGCCTGTTTTTTCCTTAGACAATGCTGGATAGAACATTTGAAAGCATTTCTCAAGCACACTAGCATTAAGGGCAGCATTAGCATGACTGGCATAATGACAGCACAATTAACCCATGATTAACCTGGGCAGAATGGCACCATCTCCACAAAAGCGAGTCTCTGCATCAGCACAGCTAGGGAACACTCATCCCCCAAATCTGAACCGTAACAACTATAGCAAGTCATGAAAAAGAATGACTGCGTTCCAGTCATCCTTTCTCCTGATTTGCAAGTCCCATGACTGGCTTCGGTTTTCAAGGCTTCACCTTCTTTGTGTCTAGCTTCCTCCAGGACAGCCTTTCCCCATGAAGATGAAGAGGACTGCATGTAGCAGATCTTTCTGTAATATTTTGCAGTGATTTTATTTATTCATTTTTGACCCAGCTGCATTCGCTCAGTTAGGAAGCAGGCTGGCTTAACAACCTCCCCAATAGATGTTCTTGCATACAATGGTGCAGTGTAAAACCTCTGTACCATACACAGTAATTTCCAGGTGGCAGAGGCTCCAGGAAGCTGGCCATAGCAAGTGAAATAGCAAGCTACCACCATTTAGCTAAGCCATCATGCTGATTTCATGCTAACTTCAATGTAATGAGCCCACTATCACACAGCAGCTAATTTTCATTCATACAATACCTGGGAAAGTCATTAGAGCGTCCATAGTGAGTACTGCATAATTTCTGGAAAGTCATAATGAACGGCTGCTGGTGCAGTGATGTTGGTTTAGCCTGCCCAAGAGCCTTTTGACTTGCTGTTAATTGTGAGCTTAACCTCTGCTTTTCCATTTTAATTTCTACCCACTCTGAGTGCCCTGGAAGCCAGCTAGTCAATATTTAACGTGAAGAAACCAGAACCTAGAGCTTTCCTTGGAAGCCGATTGTGTGCTTAACAGGCAATCTGGACAAGTTAGTTGGATGCAAAAGAGAACACACACACAGTAAAAATGGCCTATACAGTCATAACTATTAGCATCAGCTCTCCATGGTGTAGGGTCAGAGACAGAGATAACCAGGATAGAATTAGATTTTAAAACAAACACAAATTTTAACAGCTTTATCCCCCAATGGTTTCTATGAAAATCTAGGTTTGTGTTTAGAGTGCATCATGGATGACATCTCAGCCCAGGATGGTGACCCAAAACTTGCTGGGCTCTTATATACTTAGGGCTAGTGGTATCTGATCCTGGCTCTGCCTCTCTGCTGATTCACTGCATGGTCCTTGGACAAGTCACTCATAGCTCGTTGTCCAAGGCACTGAACAATCAGTGCAAACTCAAGGTGTTCAGCCCTTCCAAAAACGAGCTCTGTAACCTCTCTGCGTGAATCTCCCTCCTTGTAGGACACGGCTCCTACCTGGTGGGGGCTGGGAGGAATGTTTGCAAAGCACTCTGAGGATGAATAAGGAGCAAGTGTTTTATGTTTCTTTACTGGGGCCAAGGGAAACTCAGATGGGCCAGCTTCTGCTTTTTTATTCCAGACACAGAGCTTTCCCTTTGGATTACCAAGTCAACCATGATAGTGCTTAAGCGTCCATAACAGCTCGTCAAATATTTACCATCAAAACAATATTTGATAATTGGCTTTTTGGCCTAACCAGATTTTTTTTTCCAAAGGGGGGGGGGAGAAGATTGTTTCTGTCCAAAAAATCTTTTTTTGATGAAAATTTTGGAGATTTTTTTGTGGAGAATAAAACAGCTTTAGGTCTTCTGTGGCTGAAAACCAGAAATTTTTTAGTTTGGGGATTTTTGATAAAAATCTGGAAAATCTCAATGAAAAAATTAAATTTACATGAAAAAAATCATTTTCACTAACTTTCATGGGTGAAAAAATAATTTCCCCACAAACTCTAATGTCTGTGGGATAACAACAGACTGTCAGGCTGGAAACAACCCAAGTGCTTTTGGGAGGTGCCACCATGACCTTCTGTGCTTTTTATTTTAACCAATCATACACTGGAAAAAAAAAAAGATGACCTAGGGAAATAACATGCTTTTCTCATGCAGAAAAAGTACAGACACACAACTGGAGACAGTAAATGTCTCCATGTTAAATAAGTGCCTTGAAACATGTAATGGCTGAAAAAGGATGCCTGAGTGGCAACTGACTTTTCAGAGAATGGATGCTATACATCAACTTCAGAGGAGACTGTGCAGTGCGATTCATATCTGCTGTACGCCTTTATAAGAGCTGATGCCAAATTTTTGTTTTTTGTCTCCTCCGGCTAGAAAGAGAATGCAAGACCCATAGACTGGGCTGCTATTTTAGAGATTTTGGAAAATGTCCCTTAGCCCAATTGGAGTCATTCAGAACCAATATACTAGTGGTGCTGAATGTACAAAACCTTCCACTGAACACAAGCTCCTTCTTACAAAGACCTTCCACATAGGAGAATCTGAGGAGATTCACTGTTTAGTAAATCATTCACTGGAGCACTAGTGCAATCCAATGCTATTTTGGTCAAGTCTGTTTTAAGGCTATGGATCCATATGGACTAGATTTCACAGAAACCTGTTTTGATCTACAATTAGCAGCAGCCTTAGGTCATCATTCTGTGTGTGTATTTGGTGGGGGTGTGCGGGTGTTTGATTCTGCAAGTTGTTGTGCTGCTTCCGGGACGCAGTGTGCGGCAGGTGTACCATCCCACTTTTATACGGACATTTATTCTTAACGCTGGTTTGGCCTTTCCTTTCTCTTTAGTAGCAATGCAGAACGGAATACACAGGTCCAACTTTCCCCTGTGGGTAGTGATAGAAATATATCCACTGCCAGGTGGCATTGGCAGCCATTACAGAAGTAAAAAATTACAATAAAATTTTAATTGGTAGAAGAAAAAAATGCAGGAAGCCAGCTGGTCTCCTGGTCCATTTTCTAATCCTGTCTGCAGGTCCCTTGGCAAGGTGGTATCGCTCTCCCAGTCGAGTAAGAAAATGTAACTAGCTCTGAACAGCTAAGACACTGCATTTCACTATATGGAGGAAGTGGGATGAGAGGCAGGCGCTGGTTGAGAAGTGCAGCTCTGTTCTAGTTCATCGGGGAAGGCTATTGGTGCTTAGGGAGTTATGGGGAGAAAAATTTCCATTCCCACTTGTTTACATTTTCCAGTGAACAAGGGACTAAAATTAGGTCAGATAAATGGCCAGGTAGATTAATTTATTGGTAATAAGAGTCACTCTTTAGGGGGAGCTTTATACCCCAATGTAAATGCTACAGGATTCCAAACCATCCATGTTAAAGGCTGCTGTATGTGTACAGATCTCTGGGCATGGTTTGGAGGGTGCTTGTTTTAGTGTCAGTCTGACGAGATTGTTCAGTACAATGCATGTATCCAAACAGAGGAGAAACAGAATAAACCAGGCTCTGCCCTGCAGGAAGGAAGCAAATGGACCAAATACCTGATCCTCCAGAGCTTCCTCAGGCAGGGGACCCAGGGCTTTCAGGATCAGGCCTGCATTAGAGAAAAGGAGGGCTTTTGAAGTGTACTATGTGCATTACATTGTGAAATCTGTCTGAGACCCACGTCACTCCCAATAATGCCAAGAGCAGTTATGAGCACACATCATGGGCATGGGAAAGCAAACACTGGAGGCTTTGAAAGTGTGGGTTTTCCTGGTTCAGGTTTGTTTTGTTTCATTATTATGTCCAAAAACACTCTTTGCCCTTCCCATGGAAACACAGAGCTTATTACTGCAGGTCCTACTTCAAAATCTCCATTTCCAAACATGTTGGAAACCTGCTGATCACAATTCTGCCTGTATGCAAAGTTAGCATTACATGCAGCAAGCCTGCCAGGGAGGGAGGAAGGGTTTATCTGATGGGGAAGCTCTCCAGGAAGCAGAACTGGTGAAGGGATATGAAAGAGAAGGGGGAGAGGGGGACATAAAATCAGAAACACTCTCACCACGAGCTGGGCCAAGAGCACATGTGATTGCTGGCTGCATTGTGCTCCTGGCAAAAGGAGTGGCAACATTCAACTGCTAGGAGTGTGATCAGGCATGCTGTTGCTACACCACCATCACACACTGTGCTCCTGCCCCCTCCCCCAGTGTATGATGCTATTGCACATACAGTCCAAAGCTGAACTGGCCTTGTTTTGCTGCCATATTGCTTTGCAAACTCACATCTAATTAGCTGTCCTCTATCACCCCGGAGTCTCTGTCGGCATTATTGCCTTACAGGTTACTCACACCCACTGACTGTGATTTTTCATGGTCTCTGGACAAAAGCCTCACATGTTTTAAAGCTGAATCTCATTTCGTTACATTCCATTCACATTTCTAACCTGAGTCCCACTGTTTTTGTTCTTCTGACCTGAATGGTGGTTGCAACTCCTGCCAATTTGGTATCATCTGTAAGTTTCTTTAACAGGCTAGTCATTTCCTCCTCAGCCCATTCATGAAACAGAACAGCAAATGGAATCAATCTGTGTAGGGGGCGAAAGAATTTCCTGTTGGTGCTTACAAACCTTTAGGTTTCACCACCAAGTGAAACAAGGGTTCACCCTTACAAAAGAGGAACAACCTGATTGGTCATTGAAAAGATAAATAGAAGACAAATCTGTATCCCTTGGAAAGGCCGAGTTAACTTACAGGTGAAGAGTAAAAGAGTCTTCTATTCAACTCTGCCTACATCTGGCCTCAGGAGAAATGTGAGCAGCAAGGAACTCTTCTTTGTGTATTAGAATGGTATGGCAGAAGGCTGCTATAGTCTAGTTTCACTTGATTGCAGAGTGGGGGACAATACAGAGCAAGCAAGCAAACAAACGAGAGAAAACCAGTGTAGCTTTTAAAAATAAATCCTGTCTTCGTGGTTTCCTTTAAGAGAGACACAGGAGCACTCTCCCCTCCTGGGAAATACAAAAGAGAATGGCTTGTAGAAAACAGTTTTAAGGTCGTCTCTTTAATTAGGGCCAGCTATTCTTTTAAATGTTTTTCAATTATTTAAAACCTGTTCTGGAGTAAATAGTGAGGAGGGAGGTCAGGATTAATGAGCTCCCTCCTGTTCAAAGGCACCTGTCCAACCACACTTCAAAGTCTCAAGCCATTTACATTAGCTTTCATATTAAACACAAGATACGATCCTATTTCTGACACTACCACACAGCTTCTCCTCATTGGTTTATGATCTTGCCCAGGGTGATGCTTAGGAGCCGCACATGCCATGTTCTCTGGTGAAGATTTCCATCTTCTATCATAGCACCTTGAAAGTTGCATCTGCCTCCTCTTTCTTTTCCCATTCATCTCCCCAATGCCAACACAGTTTTGTTAGAATAATGTTTACAAGGTGGCAGCACATATACTAAAATTAACTGACTGGCCAGAGGCTCCCTGCGTTTGCTGAAGTTTGCTCTGCCAGCTAAAGCTGATAACAGAAGATAATGAAAATACATCTAACTGCTATTGTGACATGACATTTGAATTGGGAGAAACACTGAAGATGGGACAGATCAGAAAGAAATTCAGAAAAATACTGGCACCACACACCAAATGTCACTGGCACTAGAAGCTACTCCTTTCCCAGCGCTAAGCGCCTCCTGGTCATTTAAAATGTAAAAAAACCAAAACCCTCTTACAGTGAAATGCCAAAATGTAATTCATTGTCAGTGCATGTGCCTAAAGAACAGGTCAGTTTAAGGCTGCAAAGAGTTATCAATATTGTTTGCATTCACAGCCATTTCCACAATACAGCAATCTAGTGATTTGTTCCATTTCAGTGGTTGAATTTTTAGGAATCTCTAACAAACTAACTGCAAAAAATTAAAATTTTAAATAGAAATGGTAATTTGTATTTAATTGGTGTGTATAAGTGTAAAATACTGGTGAGTTTTTTCAACTAAATTTCCTGATCTCATATCATTTTGATTCTTTTGCAACATGAAATGTAAATAAAGTTTAGAAGCAACTCAAATTGAATGATATCAGGCAGCTTAATGCAAAAATGTGTAATCCTTCCTACAAAATATGCATGGTGGTTACACTAATCCCTTTATCCTATCCCTGTAGTCTATTAGTCATGCAACAATTCAAGGATCAGCATGTTAATGAAATGATTCACAAAATATATTTCCTTAAATAAAAATGAACACTAATCTTTTTGCAAGGACAGCCTTCCCATGAAGCACCATATACCATACAAACCCTGCGCAGGACTGGCTTGCAATCTATTCCACAAGAGGGCAATCATATTCCACTATAAAATGTATAGGATGATTGTGGCTCAGTTTAGAAGTGACCAGTTATTTCCAGCTGAACGCAAACTGCTAAATACCTCCCCATTCTGCAGTGTTTGGGAAAAGTGAAACAAGTATCTAATTGGAGATGACACTCACTCTTCTCTTCAGAATTGAAAATAAATAAGTTTACAGAAGCTAACTGTTTTCTTGTTCCAAGTTTTTGAATAGTTTCAGATTTAATATAGTTATCTGCAACCTGAAATACGGAAGGTATTTCACTGCCAGGATACTGAATCACCTCAGAGTTGAGAACAAACAAATAATATAGACTGGACATGACATAAGTGATTATTAATACTGTGGTTGGAGAGGAATGCTAAGATAGAAAACATTTTAGAAATGGAAAGTAACGTTTGAAGGGCAAAAACTATCAATTCATTCTATTTGTAAGTTTGGTTCAGACAACTTATATTCTCAGTCTAGTGCCTGCTGTTCTTACCTTGCTGCCTGAGTGTTCTCCAGGTGAGCGCCAAACACACTGTCCTGACATTAGCAATATTTTCCAAGACACCCTTTTCTAAGATCAGTGGCCCTTGGCAATATGCTCAGTCCTCGGCTTCCCAAATTCTGAACTAAAATAAGGCAACCTGCTTATTCAGACACTCAGAAGTGCAGCAGACGAGTAGACTTGGGTAAGCAAACAGAGGTGCCATATAATCACTTCTTTGTAATTGTACATGATGTAAACATTTACATTCTTAATAATTTACTGAATGAAAAAGAATAATAAATAAATAAAGTCGGATATATATGCTAATGAAATAGATCTGTCAGGTACTGAAAGTGTTCTTTAGGCTACATTAGTAAGGAGGGATATCCAGTCTCTCTTTAGGTTTATACTTGGTGGTCTATTGTTTTGTATTCAGACTGAATCAACTACTCAACAAATCTCTGTCTTCTATGAAGTCCTTTTGTTTGGTAGCTTTCATTGAGAAATCTGCAAAACCTTCTCTGTTCAGGATAACAGATGATGCATTATTGTTTTGAACAACAAAAGATGCTGGAAAACAATGCCTGTGTGTTGTTTGTATGTGATATTCCTCAGAGGAATAAAACTTATTTTAAAAAGTTATTTAGAGAAGTGTTCAATCAACTTTACAGAGATTATGAAATTTTAGCTACTAAACAAGAGACATTGTCCAATATAAAGCATTCACCAGATAAGGCTCTCTGTAAAGCTTCAACTGGCAGAAGGACTTCAACAATGATATAGAACCACCCTTAAATGTCTGATCATAAAACACTCCCTGGTTCCTAGGCAAGGCCAGCCCATGATGGTGGGTTATAGAGCTGGTCAAAATTTTCAATTGAAATTATTTTAAATGAAAAAATGTCTTTTTCCAAATTAAAAATGTTAAAAAAAAAAGCTTTTTTTAAAAAAAATTCTGGTTTTAAAAAAATCTGGAAATTTCAAAAATGTTTTTTTAAACTCCTTTCTCTCGCCTAAAATTTTTAAACAATGAAAATTGTTCCGTTTCATAACTAAAATTACCTTGAAATTTTGAATTTTTTGGTGTAACTGTTTCCTTTTTTTGACCAGTGTTAATTATAAACAAACCCCAGGACTTTTACATGCTTGGGCAGATGTTGAGAAGGGCAGCAACAAACTACTTACTGTTCTGGACTAGAAACTGAAGTCCTTCGCCCTTCCACGGCAATGTTGCTCTTGGGTCTCTTAACAACGTGAGGTCTTGGAGGACGAACCTATTATATACACACACAATGGAGACATTTCATCAAATACTCTAACAAGCATCAAAACAGGACTGGCTTCCACACAAAATCTGCAAAAACTGATCTGTTGCCAGCTTAAACATTGCTTCCACTCAGAATCCTTGCAAATACATATATTTCTGTGCCACACTAAAATTATAATTACATCTGTATTAAACTGAACTATAATGACCCATATCATTAAAGGACTCTAAAGAAATGGCACTCGTGCAAATTTATATCTAATTCTAGACATCTAGGCTAAGGGTTAAAATGGTTCAACTTATTTTACTTTTTTAAAGCAGCAAATGTCATGTAAATGCTTTTGTCAGTTTGGAATCATATTGAAGATATGAGTAATTGGAAGAGTCAGGTCAATACACTGACTGATGTGTATCAGCCATGTACTAAAAGTTTATTTCACTTCTGCATGCAGTAGATGAACAAGTACTAGATCTTCTGAGTCCCCAAACTGTGAGCTCCATGTAAAAACTTAATTGCTAAAATGGAAATGGGAAAGCCTTCTATTTTGTTGCACATTGTACTGGAGACCAGAGTTCAACTCCAAAACCACGCTCCTTTTCTTTGCCTGTTTGTAATAAAATGATTGACTTTCTATAGCAATCGCTTCTGTGTAGGGAAGACAACACTGAAAGAAGTGAAAATAAAAGTGAAAGCATCAAAATTATTACCAATTTCCCCAATGCCATAAAGAGTTTGGTTCCTTTTATCAGTTTAACAGAACATATTATTAGGTGTGTTTCCATGAACACTGTTACATGTGAATTTTATTCAGTAGCCCTTCAATAAAATCTAAAGTTTTTCTGCAGTTATATGATATATTTGATATATAATTTCTATTAGTCTTATCTGAAGTTACCACTTTATCATCTTCTAATGCTGAGAAACATTGCTTTTTTTGCCAGCACAGAACAGGAAATACACAAGTTTCAGATTAGGGAATGGAACAAACACAGGTCCAGAGCATGCAAATGTTTACACACGCACCTAACTTTTCCCGCATGAGCAGTATTATTGAAATCAATGTGACTACTTGCATGTGTCAAGCTAAGTGCATACATAAGTGTTTGCAGGGTCAGGGCCACATGGTACAGATCACCTTCTCCAAAGGGAGTTTTTAAAATGTAAGAACTGTTTTCATAACAAACCTCTAAGTTGTTGACTTAACCTAACATCAGTTGCAGCAAGAATCTCCAAAGCCCCCAAATAAAGTAAGGAACACAACGAAACATCTGCCATCCCTAAGCTTGTGTTTTCTTAATAGCTGTAGTATATAGAAGGCTGTTAACGGTCTACAACCTAAATGCTCTTTGGATGATGGGTGAATTTGTTTGTAGTGAGAGATGATAGTCTTTCCTCCCCCCATATCTCCACCCTTATAGGAACATAAAGCTTTAATTTCCACACCAGGAAAAAGCACTGAATCCTGTGCGTAGGGTTTGCGACACATGAGCATGCATAAGGTAATAGCAGAATTATCATCTTTTGAATTTTTGTTTCAAAGGAAATAGCGTGCAGCAGAAATGATGGAGAAGTTCAGAGATGGATTCATGCTATCTGTGGGGGGTGGAGGAAGGGCTTATAGGAAGGTCAGATGTTAAGGTCTCGAAGATCAGTCCCCCACACAAGACTGTTCCTTTCTACAATAAAGACAACTTAAGAATGTGAATTTATAGCAGGAATGGAAGGATTAAGTTTGTGGCAACTTCCACTGAACTTGCAACGTGGTGAAACATGGGGAAAAGAACAACAGAGCTAATTAGACGAGCTGAGCTGTCAGAGTGCAGCTGAATGGCTCAGTGCCAACAAACAAAAAGAATGGGCTGGCAATCAGCAGGATCGATGGAGAAGACTGCTTCATTAGGGATGATAAAACAGAGAGAGAGAGAGAGAGAGAGAGAGAGAGAGAGAGAGAGAGAGAGAGAGAGAGAGAGAGAGGCAAGCAAGAGGGATACAAGGAGAGAGAAAGAGAGAGGGAAGGAGAGAAAGGAAGAAAGAAAGCTGTTTAATTAAGCCTGAGCTGGAAGATGATGCATAAAGCTGGCTTGTCATCGTGCTGTGAACACTTTCACCTTTAGGGTGGTACTCAAGGGGGGACGACTTTGGATGGATCCTCTAGTGTTACCAGCCCAGCAGTGTCTGGGGAAAAATGCTAAGAAGGATTTAGAGCACTGTTCTAGGGGGACTGCAGGGGAAAGTCAGGAAACAAGACAATTCCTTGCTGGATTTGAAGCCGTATATATCCAAGCAGGCTGGGTTAAATGTGTACTGAATGCACAAGCACCTAGAAAATCTGATGATATGAGGGTGTGTATGAGAAAGAAAGTGTAAATACCTAAGGTAGAACGGTTAAACTTGCACATAATACTCCCTGCTTCATCTTACACATTATTACTCAACATTTGATGTACTTTTCTTTAATTGAAAGTTTCATTCCAGCCCACAGGTCCTGCTCACTATACACAATGGTTCCTTTGTCAGGGTGTCACATTCATACCCAAAAAGTGAAATATAAAAAGTTTATTTCTCATATATTTCCTTACTGTGTTTTTATTTCAAACTGCATCATGGATGCATGCTACAAACATTCCTGCCCTGAAAATGCCATCAACTACCATCAGCAGAGAGCAGTTGTTTTCAACCTTTTTTCATTTTCAGACCCCTACAAAATTTCAACTAGAGGTGCAGATTCCTTTCGAAATCTTAGTCAGTCTGTGGACCCCCAGGGGTCCTTGAACCACAGGTTGAAACCCACTGTTCTATGGTAACAATCATCTTTTGTGGACCCCCTAGACATAAGTCTGCAGACCCCCCCAGGGTCTGCGGACCACAGGTTGAAAACCACTGGGATAAAGCATTCAGTATTTCCTGGCAGCAGGCATAGGGAGGCAATGTTGTGTGATGGTTGGGTCTGGGCACAGAAGTCAGGGTATCTGGAGTTCTCGCCTTGGACAAGTCACTTCTTGATACCACCTTTGCAGTATGCTCTAAGATACAGAGAGAGGGAAAAGTACTCTGCAAAATGTTATTCGTTATGCTAAAAGTGTGTTTTATCTATTAAAAACAAAGCAGCAGTATTGATAGACAAAATTTATGGATTTAGTAAACTTTAAAGATTAATTATGATACCTCCCCGCCCCACAGGCACTTGTCACTTAAAGCCACATTATGAAAGCTCTGTATTCTTCTAAGTACATGCAAATACAATGTATAAGTCATACTTGCTGTAGCAATGTATAGTTGCTGGAACAAAAGATCTAGAAATGTACGCTTTAAGAGCTATTTTAATCATACACATTTATCTTGATTTTCATCCTGATGAATGCAGCATTCCTGTTGCATTTGTTAGCACAGGCTGCTGAATGCAACAGGAGATTTTATTATTACTTTCTAACCTTTTATCAATCACTTTGGGAGCAGACAGTTGACACAAACACATCATACTGAAGACTACTAATGTACTACATCTGAGAGATTAAACCGACTTGGCAAGATCTGCGTTGATGCAATACACTATTCAAACTGAAGCAATATTGTTCAGAAACATTTTGTCCACAGAGGTCCCTGTGTGGCCTGATGGCACAACACCAGTCTACACAGAACAAGAGGAATGTGAAGCGCTACAGGGAGCCTCTGGTTTTAGAAAAAATAAGGGGAAAATTTGTTCCCTGTGTACCATATCCTGGAGGGTTTCTGATATCAATTACATTCAAGGAGATGCATAAGCATAGTTAGCACTGCCTTTTATACATGTAGAAGGGACATGTACAATGCAGAAATCCATAACGGCTCTTAAGCACCACACCCACAGTTATGAAGAGAAAAAAACATGCCGTCTAAATATAAACTTAGGAACATGCACTGAAGGATTAAAAGTAAACCCACATCCAAGTGCCCTGGTTAACCTGCTTGCCTGCACATCACAGAGACTAAACATCTTCAGCAAGTTTTAGCAAGACTAGATTTGAAAACTTGCTGGGTTGTTAAATATATATGTATATATAAGGAAGCAAGTAGAGAAAGCATTTGCCTTCTGATGAAATTATGCTCGCTGGGCAGAAATCCTAAACAGAATTAAGTACCCTCTGAGTTTGTTGCAAAAACAACTGTCAGCTTGAACTGACACCAACTTATTTCCTTTGGTAAATAACAGTTACTGCCTCAGATCTAGCACAGTCTCCATTTTTAAAGGCATCTGGAATAGTTAATATGCAACAGTATGGCTACAAATCAATGTTTAAAATAGAAAACTGCTTAGACAACATTTCCTTGACTAACACAGGTGCCACACTGATTTCTGTGCAGCTTTTCTGTAAAAGGGGCATTTGGTCGTACCAAGATTTTAGTGCATGAATTTTTTTATACTACATATAATCAAATGGATCTCCAGATAGCATTTTAAATGAGCATTTTGCACATTTCTATACAGGGCACAATGTGGTACTGCCCAGATACAGATTTTCTATTCTTTAGACCTGTCCAACTCAACTACTCTGGGAGGAAAAATCGATCAATCAATCCCAATGTATTTACAGCAAGTTCTGGGGAAAATAAATAACTTGGTTCCTAATAAATAACTTTGATTCCTTTCATATTTGTGAGTTTAGTGCAAGTCTTCAAAAGCTCACTAGCTAAAAACTTATGTTAGCCTAGAAGGATTTTTGGTTTAAATAATCACCACAAGAGTAAAAACAAATGTCACACAACAGCAGCATCAGCTACCTGCAAAATTGACCTACAGCTGCAGAACTTGTCAAAGAATAGCAGAATAAAATGCAGGTCCCAAGGCTGTGTGCCGCAGAAGAGAAGGAGACAGTTTAGGAGCGTAATTCCCAGTTGCTTTTTGCAAGGTTCAACAGTCCAAACTACCAAGATTTAGTAATTCTACTGAGAGCGCGATTCAGGCAGTGTTAAGCTGTGGCAGGGAGATAAAACTACCAGCTACTCACGGGCCTAGATGAACGCTGAATCTTTGGAGGAGGCGGCCGAGGTGGACGAACTCTTTGCTGCTGTATCAAAGTGGAAACTTAGTAATCAGTACATTCAAATATAATCACCGCACATGAAAATATCTTTGATTTTGTATCAGTAGCAGTCCAAATGGACAACAGTATATGCTTTAGTCCCACTCCATACTCACCCCAACTAGTGCCAAGACCTCTGAAGCACAGGAATACTGTCCTGACCAGTAAATAGAAAGAAATAGTAGAAGAGCTCTGTATTGGTAAGGGCACATGTCTGCCTCCTAGGCGTAAGTTATACCAGATCAAGCTCAGCACACAAAGTTCTCTAGATTAGACTGTCCAAAATGTATTATGATATGAGGCTAAGGTGCATCAGAACTGATAGTTTCAAGTACACTAGACAACATTTCAGGATAGAAAACTGGAGAATGATACTAGAATTAGCTTTTCTTCCCAAAGATCCCATGAGTGATTTTAGTGTTTATAAATTTTGGGTATGTTACTGGAATAAAACACCCTTGGCACAGTCACAGCTGGCCCAGGCCTTCACAGGGTTCCAGAGATCAGGCTCCAGCCCAAGTGCCTACACAGCCCCGCAAGCCAGGTCCCAGGAGCCTCAGTCAGTTGGTCCAGCCAGCACTGGGTATTTAATTGCTGGGTAGATGTACCCAGTGTGGCTGAGGCCCCGAACCAATAATGCACTTTGGCTTGGTAGACCACCTGTTAAAATCAACTAGACTCTTCACATGCCTGAAGTTGAATATGTGCTCAAGTGCTTTGCAGATCAGGTGCTAGGTGCAATACTCAAAGCCAGGAGCAGAGTGGACAGGAGCTGTGCAAGCTTTCTATATTTACTTCTGTCATTGCACCTGCAACCCCAGCCTGCTGTACCAAGTCCTGGGCCTAACTTGGAGCAAAAACTACTGAAGGGCAAGCCTGTGCTTAGCGAGGTGGACAAACAAGGCCTAGGATGGAATCTGTCATCAGCACTTTTGAACGAAGACACACGTCTCCAGAAGTGAAAGGTCGGTGTATTAATTGAAGGTGCCTATTTTGGTCCCCTCAAGTTTAAATGTTGAATTGGTCAATTCCTTGCTGCGGTAACTCTGCTGGAAATACTCCTACTCTGCTGCTTCTGATTACATAGCATAACAATAAGTTTCATACAAACAAGACTGCGTGTGCACCCTACTGTTCTACAGAATGGAGACTCAAGCGAACTGTGTGAGGTGAAGGTGAATTAAAAGACCCCAAAAATTCCAAGTGCATTTTAGTGCTGAGGACTTGATCAAAACTCGAGTGGAATGTCCTTCTAGTGATTGCTTAAATGCGTATATGCTAGGAGAGAAATGAACAGAAGCCTGCAAGGAAGTGAATACAAGAATTTCTAAACATGTCTGCTGGGGAGAATAGCAACAATTGTATCACTACTTGAAAAGTACCACACATTCTGCAGACAAGACTTCTGTCAACTGTATGGAGAAAGGATACATACTGGCAGGGGGAGTGGGAATCAAAAATAAAGTCTACTCAGACAGGTTAGTATATTTCAACAAAGACAAAGTTTCCATCAATCTCTGCAGCAGTTCTCAACTTTCTGCTGGAGTGCCCTTTGCTCTGGACTGCACAGAGACATCTCCCCCCACACAACACACACACACACTCCCCCCTCCCCCACTGCTTTGGCACAGCTCTGCAATCCAGCCCTTTTCTGTCATTCACACTCTTCTGTTCTCTTGCTCCAATTTAATGTATTTAAAAATCACATTTTGCATTTGCTGATTTTTTCCTTATTGTTTGCTGCCCCATCCCTTCCCAATCAACAGAAACCACGGGTGGGCCTTCGTTAGTGGTTCTGAGGTGCCAGGCAGCACTCACTGTTATGGGTCAATTCTTTACATTGATAAGGGTCTGGGTTGGGGAGTTGGTCTCAGAGTCCGTCCATGCAGATGATTCCAACAAAAGTCATCACAGGAACAAAGAGATTCTCATAGTGAGGTGATGGCTCCAGGTTCATATAGCTTTCTTTCCCTAACCAAAATTCATCATTCCTCTCTTCTACCCCAGTCCACCCTGGGACTAGCCTGGGGCTCCAGTCCATCGTCCCTCCCCATCTACTCAGGCTTGGAAGTGCTGCCTTAATATATTTAACTTCCTTCACAGAACTTGAGATATTTATTTTTATTAGGTTGCAGCAGTCTCTCACCTTCTGCAATTTATTTCCCTATTCATATGCACAGCATTTACTACCTTAGTTAGTGAACCTCCGGCTCACTGACAAGGAGCAGCACTGTGATCGCTACAGTATTCTTATATTACTTGCAATTTTTTCTATGCTTACAATTCTATTTGCCTCCTACATATAGGTTTTGCTTTTTATTTGTGTAGAAAATTTAAAGAATAGTACATGACAAACTGCCAGGGCGGAATAGTGATTTAGGAAATCTTATTGTTTTCCTGATGCCACAGATTGAAAGGTGTTAGGCAGGTCACTAATTCTATTTACCAGAGCTGTTTTAATTTAGAAAAAAATGGTTTAGTATTTTTTATCTAACAAAAGTAAAAAGTCAGTGAGTAAAATGCTATTCGGCAACATTTTCAACAGAAGTTGATGCCACCACTTCTTCAGAATTTGTTCATTTCACCAGCCGCTTTTCTTTACTATATTCTATTACGGAAACTCTCTTTGATTTAGGATCTGAATTGCCTTGCAACAGCAAAATCCAGGCAAGTTTTGGAGGAAATACTGCAAGACTATGTTATCAATAGCATCAGCTGAGGAGCCAGAACCAACAGTTATATTGTTAAATCTTCCGAAAACAGGCAACACCTTCAGACAGGGACCGACCACACAGCATCTCCGGGATTACCTCCTACTGAGATGATCAATACATTGATCACGGCACATACAACTGAACATTACTTGCCCACCTTTATTACTCACTTGGTGATTTTGTTGGAGAGAATGTGACAGGATTCATTATATTACCCGTTCATATTGTCCCTTGTTAACAAAGAAAGGCAATGGAAATAAAGCAGGTTTAATTCCTTTTATAAAGGCCTGAAAGCTATCCCTCCAATCACTTTGGAGGATGCATCATTATTTGCACCCCTTTTTTCCTTCATGGAGTTACTGACGCACACCGTAGAAACTCCACATACAAATCAGAGAAGCGGCAGAGAAGGCTCTGAAAGGAAGCACACAGAGGAACGACAGCGTGCAGGATATTCCCTTGCAGCAGTAACTGGAGAATTTGGTGGATAGCAAATGATTTCATTTTTTTCTTCTTGCCTATTCGCAAAAATAATGTAATTCTTCCGTCTGTCATACATCACTTAGCATTATTTCAGCCTTGCCAACCCTGTTCAGTCACTAGAGCTAGAGCTCAAAACCCCCATGCAAATACTTAAAAATTATGAGATTAAAAAAAGGAAACATTGGGGGTTCTTTATTTGTCATGTGGCCTCGAAGTCATTAGGGTGAACTCGGGTAACGTTTTCAAGCTCTTCTCAGAGTCTCTGAAGGCTAGAATCTTACTTTAAAAAAAAATAAAAATGAGATTCTGACCTAAATCCGTTGACTACAGGAGCTGGGGTCTTAAGAAAAACACAAATATTGCAAGATTCATGATAAAATCACAAGCGCTGCAACACTTACTTACAGAGGTTCCCCACTGTCTGCCTCTTTCTTGCCCTTGCTCGGCAATTTACATTGGCTTTTTAACACCATATTATGCAGGAAACTCAATATGTCCACTATTGCATGCACTCTCTTTCCAGTATTTCTTTCCTCCTTTGATATACTTCCCCCTCAGCACCAGCATTCATTCATCCTGCTGCTTTTTGTACCTTTCTGTTTCACTCATTACATTCGTTAACTTCTTTTCCCCTTTCTATTAACATTATGCACATGTGCAAATGTTTTGCTAGATCAGGACCATAAGTCACTGCTGGAAGCCAACCCAGGACGGATTCATCACTGTGTTGCCATTAGATGGCTGTTGATCTGCATTTGCATCAGCTCCTCATTGGATACATATCATCCTCACTCCAGGGGACACCACTGTTACTAGTATTACAAACGAAAGGAAACCCTGAATAGGTTACAAGGATTTTGCTGTCTCTCTCACCTCTGGAGTTGGTACCTCCAATCAGGGTTGAGACTCATTGGCAGTTCGAGTGAAACTGGCCTACAGACAGCGCAGCACTTAGTGATATTAACAGGGCAGGGAGCAGGCCTGGCTAGACGTACAGTTGCTTGCAGATGAGACAACCTCTAAATATTGGGGCTTAGGAGAAAACTTTCCCCGGGCAGGCTATTCTCCTCTGCCTACTGCAAGCTTTCTTGCACTTTGTCTGAAGCAGCACTGGCCTGTATTGATGGCAGGACACTAGCCGAGATGGACCCCTGGTCTGATGCAGTATGATAAATCTTATGTTCCTATGAACAGCAGCACGGATGGACTCCAGAGGAAATCTCAATAAGTTACTCTTTGGTCAAGGATGGGTGCTATGATGCAGGGCCTTGGGGGAGGGGAGGAAGCTTTGTTCTTTCCCTAGACTACAGAAAGTATTCTATTAGAATGCTCCAAACTGCCTAAGGCTAGAACAAGGCTCGATTTGAGACAAGTCAATGCACATTGTGTGCAAGTATCATTTTTGTTCAATGAGATAAGCACAATATCCATGCAAGTGAACATGAAAATTACCATATATATTGCTGTATAAGCCAAGAGATTCAGACTGAAATTCAAAGGCCACAGGCGGAGGAAGAGGGGTGTGGCAGGGGAAAGGAAAGCAAAGCACCAAGCCTACACCAAATGAGAAAAGTAGCTGCACAAGCATGCATGATGTTTAAGACACATACTCTGGAAGCACAGATTTGGCTTATACATGGGGCACTGACTTAGCATTGAAATTAGAGATCTGTTTATATGCAAGTCAGTACAGTAGACTCTCGATTATCCGGAATGATAGGGAAAAATTAATCCTGGTTAATAAAATCCTGGATAATCACCATCCATAGGAAACATGGGGAGGGAGGGTTGGTTCACCAGCCACCCTACGCCAGGGGAAGGGGGTGTTGGTTCACTGGCTGCCCTGCACCCTGGTGGGGTTTTTTGTGTGTGTTTGGGGCATCAACAAACCCAGAGCCAGCCCTGTGAGTTACCCGTTTGTTTGTTTTTGACTCCTGGTTAATCCACATCCTGGTTAACCCAATCCTGGATAATCGAGAGTCTACTGTATATAAAGTACATGTTATGATGGAAGTAGTGGGGGCTGGGGGAGGAGGAAGGGAACAGTAAAGTACCCTTCTAAAGAAGGTGGGACCCAAATACCCCTTAGGATATACCAATGCATACCCCTAAACACAGTTTCCTAAACAGGCAAACACCACAGATGTGGAAGTTCCATTTCCAGGTGCAGTTATTCCAGGAATAATGAAGCCACAACAGGACAGCACTCACTGCACTGTGGGTAGTGATAAAGTTCCCACAATAGCTGCAAGAATGGATTAATAGCTTGGCTACACTTGCACATTATACTGCAATAAAGCCACCCAGAGCGCTCTACCTCACTCTGCATCCACACTGGCAAAGCATGTAGAGCAGAGCGCTCCTGGTATTCCATCTCAGCGAGAGGAATAATGTCTAATGCGTATTGGGTGAGACGCCCCAGTGTCAGTATGAATGAGGAGTTGCATTACAATGATCTGATTGACCTCCAGAAATGTCCCATAATCTCCTTAAGTCAAGTGACCACTCTTCTCGTTGTGAAATCGGCTGTAGGAATGAGGAAGTGCCCTTTCAAAGCTCTGTTTCTGTCAGCTGGTATGCTTATCTGCTCTGAGACAAAGCAAACATTTACTGTTTGTTTTGAGTGAGTGAGAGAGGGGGAGGGGAGTCTTAACTTACAAGATAGTGTGCTGACACACCCTCAGCACCCCAAAACCACACTCTCTCTCCCCCTACATACACAAAGCACACTCCCTGTCACACTCCACCCCCAATCCTGGCATTTGAAAAGCACATTGCAGCCACTTGAACACTGGGATTGTCATAAAAGTGGCCACACCAGTGCGTTTGCAGTTGTCAGTGTGGACAGACTGCGGTACTTTCTCTAGTGCACTCTCAGCTCTCAGCCCTCTTTGCTCCTGTAGCCAAGCCCTCAGACATGATATGTCAATCCATAACTTGGGTTGGGGAGGGGGTCTCTGAACTTCAAAGTCTGGATCTAATGATTGAGGGGGCAGGGTGGTGGAAACACCCACTCGCAGTGGTGGAGCGTACCAGAAGAACTGGGGTGGAGGTGATAGCAGAGAGCCTGGAGTTCTGTGAGCACTTTTGTAGGAGAAGGGAGCATAAGAACATACATAAGAACATAAGAACGGCCATACTGGGTCAGACCAAAGGTCCATCTAGCCCAGCATCCTGTCTACCGACAGTGGCCAATGCCAGGTGCCCTGGAGTGAGTGAACCTAACAGGTATGATCAAGCGATCTCTCTCCTGCCATCCATCACCCCCCTCTGACAGACAGAGGCTAGGGACACCATTCATTACCCATCCCGGCTAATAGCCATTTATGGACTTAGCCTCCATGAATTTATCCAGCTCTCTTTTAAACCCTGTTATAGTCCTAGCCTTCACAGCCTCCTCAGGTAAGGAGTTCCACAGGTTGACTGTGCGCTGCGTGAAGAAGAACTTCCTTTTATTTGTTTTAAACCTGCTGCACGCCAATTTCATTGAGTGGCCCCTAGTTCTTCTATTTTGGGAACAAGTAAATAACTTTTCCTTATTTACTTCCTCCACACCACTCAATTTTATATACCTCTATCATATCCCCCCTTAGTCTCCTCTTTTCCAAGCTAAAAAGTCCTAGCCTCTTTAATCTCTCTTCATATGGGACCCGTTCCAAACCCCTAATCATTTTAGTTGCCCTTCTCTGAACCTTTTCTAGTGCCACTATATCCTTTTTGAGATGAGGAGACCACATTTGTACGCAGTATTCAAGATGTGGGCGCACCATGGATTTGTATAAGGGCAATAACATATTCTCCGACTTATTCTCTATCCCTTTTTTAATGATTCCTAACATCCTGTTTGCTTTTTTGACTGCCGCTGCACACTGCGTGGATGCCTTCAGAGAACTATCCACAATGACTCCCAGGTCTTTTTCCTGATTGGTTGTAGCTAAATTAGCCCCCATCATATTGTATGTATAGTTGGGGTTATTTTTCCCAATGTGCATTACTTTACATTTATCCACATTAAATTTCATTTGCCATTTTGTTGCCCAATCACTTTGATGGGACTGAATTCAGGCACCATTTACTTTTGATCCACCAACGAATGACTCTTCCATTCAAAGTCTCATGTTGGAAAGTGCCTATTTGTTTTCTAAACAGGTCTTATTTATGAAGTTTCATTTTAAATATAGGCTTACAGTTAGAACCATTCAGCTCTTTGATGAGTGCTTTTCCAGAGCTTACTGATGAAGCTTACTTCTTTATACATTTAGTTATTAAAGATAGAAAGGCTCATTAGATCATCAACAGTCCATGCTTTCGAAAGTGCAGAACTGCTCCTTACAATACTACTAGTGATTTATTCAGTCTAGTTTAAAATGGCTACAGTGATGCAGCTTTTACCACTTCCCATGGCAGCCTGTTCTACATACCCAATCGTTCTTACAATTAAAAAGTTAAGCCACTTTAAGAAAATGTCACTTCAGCTTTAGAAGCTTTTGGTTTCCTTGAGGTTCCTTGGGAGGAATCAGTTTATAACAAATATGTCATAATTTACAGACCTGCAACCCAAGCAATGGCAATTCAACACCTGGCCCCAACAGCCTGATCCAGAATTCATCTCCTTCACTTAAATGCGGCTGGAAAACCTTCTCTCTCTCTCTCCCCCCCACACACACCCCTGAGCCCAAATAAGCTTTGTGTAAGGTGGCTTTTAATTTTGGAAACTTTCCTCTGGTTATTGTTGAGATGAAAAAGCAAGACCACATATCTATGGCAGCATGGTTTCCGAGATTTTCATACCGACAAGTAACTACTATGGCTAAATCAATATTGTAAAGCACAACACAAAAAGAACAGGGTAAAGGCAATAGAAAGTAATTGACATACAAGTCTACCAGAAGATAACAGTTTTTGCCCTTTGCCAGAGCTTCATTTTTAATGTTGATGTTAATATCTGTCACCAGGATGGGATAAGTAAGTATATTCATAATATATGAAGATCATATTTACTAGAATAGCATCTGATTGAAGTTAATTTGTTGATGCAGCAAAACACATTGTTCCTAAAAGGTCAGTAGGGGAACTGGTGTTAGAATATCAACTTAATTACCCGTGCTGCATGGATGAATGGGTACAACACAGTGCATGGCTGCATTGCTAAAAGCAGCTAAATTACCATACTATGTAAGTTCTTGAATGTATATACTGTAGAGCCTTTTCTATGAAGGGAAAAAAGTCTAAATTAGGACATTCTAAACTCATCTCTATTTACCAACATACTTTCTTATTCTGGATATTTTCTTAATTGTGCTGTTCCAAACATTTCTGAAGTGACAAGGTACTAAGCAACTTTACAGAAAACTAATTCTAAGATGCTTAGTGGGCTTTAATTTACTAATTATTAGACAAGTCATTTTAAACCATAAACTGCCTGGGAATAATTCTTAGAAATTTTTACAGTGCAAGGGGCACATATTTAAAAATGATATAACCAAATAGATAATAAAATAACTTATACTACATCTATGGAATTTTCACTGTATAACTACTTTTTCACAGCTGGGGGAAACTTTTTAAACAAAAAATAATTTTTAATGTGTGAATTAACAGCTGGTGAGCAGATTGTTATCTCAAACTATAACTGGGAATATCTGTTGCGATAAAGCAGTTATTTTTCAATAAAAGTATTGAAAACAGAGCCTTTATCAGTAGATTAGAGATGTTTTGTCTTCACTCCTGTGGGTAGCCATTGATCTTTTGGCAATTGATTTATCGCGTCTCATCAAGACACGATAAATCGATCGCCAGCGCTTCCCCGTTGACTCCAGAACTCCAGCTTGCCGAGAGGCGCAAGCTGGAGTCGACGGGGGAGCGCGCCGCCGACTGCCGCCGCCGTGAGGGCAGCAGGTAAGTTGGCTGAAGATACGCCAACTTCAGCTGTGTGTTTCACCTACCTGAAGTTGCGTATCTTCAGTTCCCCCCCACACACCCCCGGTGAAGACCAGCCCATTATTTCATTTGCAGCAACAAGTGCAGCTAGAAAATGCTATGGATAAAGGCAGGGTGTAACTGTAAACAAAAAATATATCTGCTCATTGGCACATGCAGTAGGAAGTGTTTGCTCACAATCACAGAAGTTCTAATTCTAGAGACAAGAGGGGGGAGGTATGTTTAATGGATTCCATGGCAGAGTTTCTTATACATGAAAAACATGGCTGTTTCAAAAACATCCAATGGTTCTGGAAAATGTTACTGTGTTTTAAAGACAGAACCCTTCAGAAAGGTTCTAATATGTTGATTTAGGAACCTGAACTGGACACACAATAAAAATGGAGACAATAATCACACTGAAAAATGTACTGAACCAAAAAAGATTCAGTAAGGAAAGTAGGTGGAATCTACGAGGCAACTGCTTTATGATCTGTAGCACATACACTATTTTATATATACTTTCATATGCAGAGCTCACAAATTGGGATGACATGACTCCATATATTTTTAATTCATAAGTCAAGAACAGAAATCTCAGTACTTTAAACAGAGGTCTCTTTCCTTCAGTTATGTTAGAGGACTGGAAGGGTAGCACAAGCAACTAAAGAGATACAGAAAAAGGTCACACCTCCCCCTTCCCTTGGCTTGTCCTAAAGATGTGCCATGAACCTATGACGGGGGCGAAAAAGAGTCACAATTAAACTCTCTCATTAGCTTAATGAGAGGGAATGAGAAAATTCCCTTGGTTGATGTTTCTAGCCAGGCAGCTCCCATTATGTAAAAACGAGAGGGGAGTGAATCATTTATACAACCCTCTTGCTCCTTTGGCAATACAGAGAAAGGATTACCACGTTGTGGGCCCATAAGCATGCCTGGCATGACACCAACATAGGTACCTCCTGATGTACCTCCAAAGTGACAGTGACCAATAAAGCTCTTTGGAACATTCACACAGTAACAAACCAGGGACCCCAAATTAATACCCAGAATGGACCCAGCTATCAGGAGACTGTTGGGAGCCCACCCACTGAGATACGTAGGAGGGATTTTTTTCCCCTTGAGAGAACTGGGTTTTTTGAAGCTTTGTTTTTCATTATCAGTCTTTCCTCAATTCAGACCAGTATGATCCACCATAGGATCCTTTCTTTGTGGCTTCTCTAAGATGACAGGGACACAAGCCTTTTCCCATGGGAATCAATGGTAAAGCACAGAAGCTACACCCATAAATCCCATTCTCTGCAAATCATCCCAGAAAAATGGGATATTTCTTTTACATTTTCACAGGTTAGTATTAAATATACCACCTTTTAGACAGAGATGGAGCCTGAATCCAGGGATAGAAAATCCAGAGAGCATTGCTTAGACCAGGGATTCTCAACCTGTTTCTCCGAGGCTCCTCTTGACATGCTATAAAAACTCCAGGGCCCAGCAGGGGTGGGGAGGCCTGGGGACAGGGGCCTTGGGCATAGGTGTAGTTTGACTTCTATGGGGCGGGGGCGGCAGCGGAGCTCAAGCCACCTCCACATGGGGTCCAAAGGAGAAAGTGCCACCTCCTGACTCTCCTCAGCAGGCCACCCCACCTGTCTGGTTAGGGTGAGGGGGCACACAACCAAACATTAGAACTCAAAGGTGGGGAGCTTAGCTCAAAAAGTTTGAAAACAGCTTAGGGTGCTGGGAGGGAGGGAGCTGGGGCTGTGTGCAGGTAGGGGGTATTTCAGGGTGCAGGGAGAGAGTACTAGGGGCTGTGTGCTAGGCGGCCTCCCCTGTGGTCCATTCCCAGAGGGGTCTGCTAGCCACGGAGCATGGTCTCCCCACTCGGGGGGCGGGGGAGGGGGCTCTTATCAACTGCCTCTGCAGGAGCAAAGAGGGCTGAGAGCCGAGGAGCAGCTTCAACTTTGGGCACCAGCGGGAGAGGAGGGAAGATCGCTGCTGCCTGCTCCATGGCACCAGACAGAGCAGCAGCTGCCCCACACTACCTGGCTCCGGCTTCCCACCTCTGACCTGCCAGGGGGCGGGGAGAGGAGATGAGGGTGGGGGGAGATGTGGAGTTGCCCCCAGAACTGCTGTGCTCTTGCCCTGCAGTTTGGGTGGTGGTGGGAGGAAAATACCCTCCATGTCCCCAACTCTGCCCATGGGCTCAGGGCTTCTGCCCCACAGGGAGTACCAATGCTTGGGGCTCTGGGATTCAGACCCGCACCTTTAGCCTTGCAGAGGGTGCCGGGGATCGGGGCTTCAGCCACAGGACCCCCCAGACCTCTGGAAAGGGGGGTCTGCAGACTCCCAGTTGAGAACCACTTGCTTAGACTGTAACTATGGAGAATTACAATTTAAAACCAGTTCTGTGTTTAAAAGTGCAATTCTATTTTAAATAGTATACAAACCACTTTCATTACAGAGTTCAACAGGAAATGTATGAAATCCTGTTTTAATTATCTACAGAAAAGAGCATTTTGTTGTGTTTCACAGAATTACACATGCATATTTTTTCATGGGTGAGCTGTGTTGAGGAGACATTTTCAGTGCATGCCCCCAAAGTAGATCGTATTCTTATACAATGTTGACAGGAGGAGTATTTTGTACTGGTAGTGGTTAATTTGTAGTGGCATTTGTGGTTTGAAGGGTTGTCAAGATGTCTGATTACTTCCCATGCAACTAGCTCCAGTGATGGGAAAGTTCACGTGCTGTGTAAAAAAAAAAAAAAAAGGCAGCCAAAAAAAAAAACCCACAAAAAAACCACACACAAAAAAAGCCCCAATCCCCACAGAAGAGGATGCAAAAGTGAATTGGGATTCTGGCCACTTGGTTACTATAGTTTCATTTTTATTGATGTAGTGTGGCTAACTGTAGTCAAAACACTAACAACAAACATTAAACTCCTCTTCAAATTCCAGTCAAATGACAGATATTCTAAGACACTGCAGGAGAATGCTGTTCTGTACACTATCTATAGTGCATGGGTGACAGGCGCCTACAGAACATAAACATACTGAGAATCTAGGGCCATCATTACCCCCGGAACACCCTACGACATGCTCAAAGGTATATCCCCAATCAATTTTATTTTTATTCACACACAAAGGCTAAAAGCATCATGTTCTAGGCAGCTAAACCTTCAAGCCAGAAAGTTCATCCTTGGTATTTTCAACCAGTTTCACTTCTGAAGAGCTTCAGCACAGGTCCCTTTCTCTGAGTCTTCCTTATGCAACATGCTTTAGCCATTAATACCTTCCAGATATTACGTTTGCAACAATGCACTAGCTTATATGTGTGCATCAGTCATGGAGAAACAGATCAGTAAAACAAAGGAGAATCCACCACTTACAGAGGGACTTTCTCACAAAGCAAACACTTCACTCAAAGAAATCTATTTTGACAGCAGTTTGCTGTATCCCCTCTATTATTACTGCAGTTGTTGGTGTTTTAATAAGGGCTCTGTGCCCCACGGCACTCACACTCAGTCTAGTTTCTTCTGGGTCCCGCAGTGAAATCTGAATCCTACACTTACGGTATCATAGGTTCCAACCCTGCATTGATAACTGTGGGCACAGGGGAATATCCCTAGAATCAGGGCAAGTCTATTGCCACTAATCTGTCACAAACTCAACATCCTTCTTCTATCTTCAAACCTAACATAACTTTCACTTGCATTAACAGGCAGGGAATACATTATAAAGTCAATACCAGAGCAAGTAAGAGAAGATGGGCCACTAGCTAAAACAGCAAGGAGCTTTTTAAAGTCATGTGCACAGGTAAAACAAGAGGGGAGGGTGTTTGAAGTAGGACATTGATGACAATTTTTCATAAATTCCAATGCACCTCTTCCAAAATATCACAAGTTTCTCCCGAGAGTGTTTTTCCTCTCTCTTTCTGCTCTCCAATGCAAATGGATGGAGAGAATGTTTTAAAAATTCCTGGACTCTGGAATATATTTATTCCAATGTGTGAAAGTCTATCCATCCACTGTCTCAGCAGAGTTTAAAATCACAGCTAATAGGTTAACAACTGTTTTTCTTCTGCTTCAAATGAAGAATATCAGAAAGCTGGGGGAATGTTCGGCTTCCCAATTTGTACTGACTGCTCACAGCTACCTGCAATGCCTGTTTGACAGGACTGACATTTTGTACCGCTGTGAGATGGGAAAACGTGTGACATTTTTATTCATGGTGGCGTACGCCCTTGTAATGATCAGCCCTGGTCGATGTGCTTACTGCAGCAGCCCCTGAGCCCTCGGAGAACAAACAGGAACCGAAGGTGCCAGCAGTTCGACTGCCTTATTAAACACCACCAGGATTCTAACGAAGAGCAACTGCTGGAAAATCTCACTGTCAAATCCTCAAGGACATTGTCAACGCAGAGCTAACTGCATATATTTTTCATTTAAAATACTGGAAAATCCAGCTATGTGGTATTAAAAATAAAGAAAAAAGTCACACTGTTTTTTGTGGGTGTGTTTTTTTTTTAAGCTGGTCACTTTGTCAGCTTCTCACAGGGCTATCAGTGGGCCTGATAGCAGAATTCAAATCTAGGAAATCCATGCTGCCCAGCTGATTTTAAATGAATGTCAGTAGATGGATACATACTTCATTATTTTTTTAAAAGCAGTTTTTCTCTAGCAGGCGGGATGCTTGAAATAAGCAGGCCTCTCATTTAAGGAATTCTAAAAACAGCACTGCCTATCTACCTGGTTTGGCTCCCGCATTTGCTGAGGAAGTCTGTATTATTAGGACAATATCCGTCCATCACCACACAAAAAATTACATTGCTTCTCAATGTACAGCATGGTGCTTTGAAACTGTTCTCCTCTGTACTAACCAGCCCTGGCTCTGAAAGGCAAACCCAAATACAGCTGGCTACACAAGCAATCACAGTGAGCTTAGCACTTAGAAGAACTGCATGTTATGTTATATTTAATCTTTCCATTCAATCCAGGGGCCCAGAGGTCAATTTAGACAGTTCTGGCCTAACTACACATATCCACTTGATCAGTTATATACAAGAAACTTCTGGATGCTGATGTCCATTGACAGCCTAAGCGAGTCATCCACAGGACCCTCTGAGCTTTTCTCAGGTTGTCAGTCTGGGTGATTTGGTTAGCCTTGCATGCACTGATGTATTTATTTGATATATGTATGTATTATTTATAAAGCAGTTATGTTTTCATATGCCAGCAGTAATGTACCAAGCTACTCTCTGCAAGTCATTTATGGGTCCCTCAGAGTACCAGGGCTAACAAGGAGACTGTACAAAAATGTTGCAGTTGCTATAGCTTGTCACAAAACCCTAGGAGGGCTGCTAAATTTCAGTGTTCCTCCATACATCCCGATCCAAGGGTTATCACATTTGACTTACATGTACCCAGGGAAATCCTTTTATTCTGCACAGCGCTGTAGACCAGCCTCGTTTAAAGCATTTGGAATGCCAAAGCTGGCAAAACATATAGGACCTGATCCAAAATATGCATCTGTGTGCACAGACACCTTTGCCTCTGCTGATCTGAATGCAGGATTGGGGTCCTACTGTCTGTGTCACATTAGTCTATGCCTGAGTTTCTATGAATTGTGAGCTACACACACGGAACTGTTCTAGTAGCCAAGGACATTGCTGTCTTGGACTCATTAGAAAACACTGGCAACTGAGGTATGCGCTGCAGCAGATGTAGGTGTACATCTTCCTAAAGAGAGAGCCAGGTCTCACTTGTCAAATATTTACATGCGTGAGAAGAGCGTGAGCCTTTTAGTTTGATAATTCCTCTCCTATGGATTGTCACTCCTGCAAATCTCTCATGCCGTAAAGCTGGGTTTCACCCAAGTGCGTTATTTGGTGCATTGACATTATTTTCAGTCTCTGTCTAAGAACAATGTCACTGTAAAACAGCAGAAGACAGTTATTCTGCAACATACACCAGATGAACAACTGTTTCTGGGCCAAGTACAGTCCTGCCCCCTTTAAAATTCTCCTCTCAAGCAGGGGGAATTCCACTGAAGAACACTGAATTCCTGTTGAAAACGATACGGTAGAGGGGAAGATTGTCCTTTCCTAAAGAACAGGAAGAATTTTAAAGGGCCAGGCTATATTTGTATTAAACCCATGAGCACTAGGCAGAGGGAGGAGAGGACCCAACCTCTGATCATATAAAGGAAGAGGCAGGCCACCTTGTCCATGAATGGGGAGGAGAGGGGCGGAGGCTTGTTTCCTTAATCAAGATGCCTATTCCATTGGTGAGTTGGGAGCGGTGTGTGGGAGAAGAGCAGGAACCTGGCTCTGAAACCAAAGCATACAATTGCATGAATATTAGAAAGTGAACTTGTTTCCCGCTTTGATTTCTATCTCACTGCAGTATAATTCCTGCTGAGACGAAGGGGAATCTGCTATTGTTCCAATACGCCTGGGTGTGAAGGGAGTTACATGGTCGGGCAAAGCAGCCTTCGTCCCCTCCTCACTTGATCTCCTTTACACTAGAGACAAACCCTCCTTCTGCTTGCCCCTGACCTTCCTGATCCAGTTTTGCATTTCTGGAATGTGGCTGGCTTGGTCTTTTTTTCCCTCCCTGCCCTCCGTATGCTGTTCAATCTTCTCAAAGAAGAAACCTGCCGCCTTGGCACAGTAGCATCGCTCGTTCTGCACCTCTAGAGGCAGGCCATAAAGGCGGAATGAACATGCCTGCATAGCTCCCTTACACCAGATGATCAGAACAGCAAATGAGTTAGAAATGTCCAAGCCTGTACCCCGCAAAAGTTTAATTGCCAATAAGAATCCAACTCGGAAGAGCATTCTGGATAAGTGGAAAGCCCATTTAGATTCACAGGTAGATTGCTTTAGTAAGGTGAATACCCTTTCAATTTAAGCCACTATTCCTGAAATTCAGTTAAAACTGGTTCCCCAGAATGTAAATTCTTCCTAATTTGCATCAGAAGTGGAATATAATTGAATCTCTTAAATAAATGGGTGCTTGACAAAAGTCCTTTGCGTTTTTCTCCCTTTCCATTTTATTGAATTCCACCTTTTGAAAACATAAATGAAATAAGAATAATTCTATTCCCAGATAACAACCATATTCCATACAACCTTGAACACATTCATACTGACTACCAACAATCAGAGAAGCGATTAGAACTGCCAGTATAATTCACTTCTTGTGGAATGGTGCACAAAGGGAGAAGGGGCTGAACATTTCCCCAGCAGCCGATGGTTTAATCTGATCAGCCACATCGGCCTGGGTTTGTTTTGCACTGTACTGTAGCCTGCGGTGCTGTTAATGGTGTAAGCTCTGCAGGGTAGAAACTTTGTCACAGGGTGGGCTGGCCCTTTAAAGAAGCTGGAATCAGTCCCGCTGGTGTCTAGTTAAGCTACTTCCCAGACGCTGGGTTTGAAACCAGGGGTCAAGTGCTAGCCCTGTAGGTCAGCTGGCCCTCATATAAGAAGCAGGCAATCAGCTCAGTCGCAGGTAGAACAGCAAGGAGACTTTTGCAGGGACCCTGAGTCATGTGAGTGAACTAGGGGGTACGCCAAAGCAGCTAGGTGGAAGATCTGGCTGGAGACACACATGCTGTGTGAGTGTTTTATTTGACTGATGAGAGTGGAGGCATGAGTTACCTAACAACCTCCTGCCCCGATCACACATCCAGGATTGCAATTCATATACACACACTCATTAAGCAGCAAATGACTTCTAAGTATTCAGAACAAATTAAAAATATTTAAAGCATACAACATCCATCCTCCTAGCTGTGCTGCTGGAGACACCAGAAGGGATTATCCCTCAGAGCATCTATCACAGCAATAGCAGGCACATAGTATGGGGGTTCAGCAGCACTTAGCTGCAGAGAAAAGTACCTTTAAGATGGCTCCATGGCCACCCCTGCCGTGGCGACAACTTTACACAGTGCAAAGCTAAATGTATTTGAAATTATTATGAAAATTTGTTACTCAATAAAAGCTCATCATAATTCAGAGAGATGCTAGGTGTTTCTTCCAAACCATTTAAAATGAATCTTTTAAAACTGGAATAGCCCAGGAGATTCACACTCGACCTGAGACTGATTGGGAAGGTCACACAGAGGTTTTCAGCTGGTCATGTACGTAGCGGCCCTTTTATTAGGTGATAGTTCAGTGAGAGCACATTGCACGGCTACTCTGCCCTGGCTCCACTTTCATTTCCTGAGATGCTGCAAGGTCCCAGTTCTAATCTTTGAAATGCTCAAAGCCTTAGTTACTTCAGATGGGGTGTGGGTGTCCTACCCAAACATTCACCGTCAGCAGGAACATTGTAACTGGGTCAAATCTGCCGAAGTTAGGATCTGAAGGATTTCAGTGTAAGGATCAAGACAGCAGAGTGAACTACCACTGGAAAGATTAGGATAAGCATGAATCTTGAAACCTTCAGGGTGCAAGGCAAGACTCAACTGTTGTGGAAGCTTCCCACAAGCAGCAGCAGCATGGCTAGGAAACAAACAAGTGATATCAATCCACTTGGCGGGGGGGAGGGGGGGGAAGGAAGGAAAACATCACCCCCACTGGATGTTATGACACATTTATTCATTACATGAATGGCACCTAAATACTATGGTGTGGTACCTATTAAATGTGCACATAGCAAACAGGGTTTGATGAAGTTGCACTCAAACAAGCAGCCACCTCCTGATGGTATGACAGCTCCCAGAGACCTGCAGGGGCAGCAGAGAGGCTTTGGGAGGCTAAGGAAGTTTTTTGGGTGAGCCACGGCATGACCATTCCAGCCCTCTCTTCAACCAAGCTTACTGAATAAAAACAAATCCAATGTTGACTGAATAAGTACATGAGAAATATTTTTCATGACGGATATACATTGAGTTCCTCAGTCATTGGCTATGATATTTTTCCTTGTTCCATTTTCTCTGAAAATAGACTAATAGTCACTAAATAGATAACAGCCAAACACATTCAGCAAACACTGAATCCATAATCAGAATCACCTGATTTTTTTATCTCAACGCTTCTGAGTGTGTCCTGAATCTCACTTCTCTCTTGGCTGTCAGTTTTCCTCCCATCTTTAAATTTACTGAATCTCATGCTGTGGCATCTTTGTCACTTAGTGAACTTAGCTTTGTTTTTCTAAGTGTCTTGTGGCTATGATGTGATAAATTCAACTTTCGAGATTGGGCTTTTAAAGATTAAGGTGTTCTAAGAATCTAAATGACATACCAAAGGAGGATGGTCTTGAGGTGAAGGCACCACTGTGGGACTCAAAAGATGTTTGTTCAGTTTCCAACGTGGCCACTGATTTCCATGTGGCCTTACAGCAAGTCACCTCACCCTTCTCTGCCACTGTTCCCCACTTATAAATGAGGATAATAATTTTTTAACCTCCCACAGCAGTGTTGTGAGGAACTCAGGAAGCACTCAGGTAACTATGTACTGGGGATGATGTATGTGCAAAAACAGGAGGATTCATAGCATAACATTATCCTTGGAAATCAATGTCCCATCAACAGACAAACTTAAAACAAACTGAGAAGGAAAGAGGAAAATGAACTATTTGAACAACTTTGTTATGAGAGAAACACAGTAACCCACATAAGTTCTTTGGTCTAATCTCTTCCCCAGACCCCAATCCTGAGGCCAATTGGTTCATAACTGCATTATGGATATGATTTAAGGAAGGTGAATTAACACTACTCATGTATCTCATTTCAGGAACTTGAGGAGAGGTGATTGGAGACGGTGAGGGAGCAGCTGTCCCTAGAATTCTGGGGCTCTTTCCCAATCCACATTTTGAAGGAGGGTTGCCACTGGATCAGGTTGTTCTATAAAGTTAGTTTGTAAATTTGGAGGAGAGATTTTCCTTTTCCAGCATGCTACTGACTGCTGTGAACGTGGTCCCTATGTAGACAAACTTTGTTTTTCTTGCACTTATGTTCCTATAAAGAAAAACAAAGTCTGAATATAGGGGCTGCCGAGTGTGAATGAAATCTATTCTTTAGTTCATATCAAGATCTATACACATGTAAGATCATGGAAGTCAGACTGCGTTTACCAATTTTCTGCTTCTTCAACCACAACATGAATAGATAATTCCCTCCCCCCAGTCTTTTGGCAGTAATGTTGATCTGTAAATATGGTACCAATCCAAATATTTGCATGGGATATAGAAATGGCTACTTCTGTGCAAATATAAAAATAATAAAGTTCAAGATTTTAGCACAGCAGATCTCCCCACTCCCCACGTTCAGTCCTGTATCAAGAATAAGAGCAGTACTCTTTTCCTAATGTGACTGGAGTTATTGCTGACACTCAATTTTTCCTGGTAACATAACATTTTATAAAGTGTGTGTGTGTAGGGTGGGGAGGAATTAAAAGCTCCTCACATAACATCACTTCTGAAATCTACCAGAATTGAAACCCAGACTTTAAATTTATCTGCTGATCAATCAATTATGAAAACTGTGAAGTGGCAGAGCCCTGGGGCTGTTTAGCATTAGGCTCTGAATAGTGCTCTCATCACCACAGCTCCCCCATCAGTAACAGACTAATGATGGAAGCTGAAACTTCCAGCAAAAGCTCACAACTCAAGCATTGCTAACACAAATTCAGAATCTGAAAAATGCTATAGGAATGATCGAGTCGGATATTCACACTTATTCCCTATTTTGAACATAAAAAGTTTAGACCTATGATCTACCCAGAGAGAAACAGTATTTTTGCTTCAAATGGGGGAGAAGAAAATTGAGATTTTGTTAAAATTCTTCCCAGACATTCTAACCAATAATCACATCCCGTATCAGAGTGGGTCCAACTGCTTCCAGTTCTGTGTCTTGCCAAACATCCAATACAGCTGTGTGTATAGAAGAGACATGTGGAGAATAGGCTACGGTGACAAATGGAACAACACCTATTACAGACTACAAATTTGAACTGATAATGTAAGTCACAAGGAACAATCCAAGACTTATATGATTATTTGCCATGTAGTATTGTGTTTATTCTCCATATGGGCAAAGGATAAACCTGTATCATCTACCTGGAGAGAGAATGGAAAGAAAAGCTACAACTTCTAGATCAGCAAACCTGCCCTGTATCCCATTAGCTACAGCTGCTCTCATCAGCCCTGTTCCAAATGCAGTATAGGCATTTTGAGGCCCACGTCCATTTAGTGGATCATCCCATTTATAGCCATGACGAGCAATGTGGCAGGGTGGCAATGGTGGACACCAACATTTGAATGTGTGATGCAATCTGGTCTAAAGCTTTAAAGCCAATGGAAAGAATGTGATCCCTGTCAACACTGAGGCCAGCAAGCCATTGGTAGAGGAAGTATTCTTCCATGGTGCATCAGACAGACAGACTTAGTTATTTAAAGAAATGGAGTGAAGATCCTGCCTCCTGGATCCCTCAAATGTTTTTTTAAAATTATTCCCCTTCTCTCCACTGGCTAATTTTGCTTATTCCACTTTTCTCCACCGGTGATTTCGCAACCATTACTCCTACTATTTGTTGGATAGCTGTCTGGGTTCCTAGTGCATGATGGTAGTGTCTTCTACCTGAGTGACCTCAGGGCTAGGATCACAGCCACAGTCCTAAGCAGAACAGAAAAGCCATGAAAGATAAAAGGAGAGGAAAGGGGCTCTGATTGTCCCATCCTGTAATGACCCATTACATAATTTTGTCATTCATATGGGCACTAAAGAGTGCTTCTCTCAATCTCTGGACAGTTATAAGAACAGAAGTCAATGATTTAACCAAATTATCTATCCAAATTAAATACCCCTTAAGGGGATGCCTGCTAAGTAATTGCAAAGCAAGTTAAGACAGTTTAAAAATCTCTATGCTGAAAAATCTAATAGTTAAGATGCTAGATAATAATACTGGATACATTCTCAACAGTACTGAGCATTTAATATTTAGCCTCTTTAAAATGTTTTACTTATAGTTTTTGCAATTTAACAACTGCTAGTATGGTCACAAAACTATATGAGAAAAGCTAGAAGCTAACTTAAAATAGGATGAGATATAATGAGTTAAAATTAAAGGTTGCTGCTGGCTTCCTAGCCCATCCCCCCTTTAGCTAATCTGTCATGTAATGAAAAGAAGCACCTAACAGGACAGCTAGCTGCCGGCTCACTTACAGCAAGCTGATTAAGAATGTTCAACCAACAGCAGACTGCAGACCTTTCCAACGAAAATAAATAGACTGTATGCAAATGTGTTTGTCACTTTGACAGCATGTCTCAATTAAGGCATATCGCTGCTGTTGGTAGGCTCTGGCGCTGCAGTGGTATGGGTGAGCCAACTGCATTACTGATACACAGGGCTTGACCCTAATCCGCATGCATGCATTTTAAAAAATTCTGCCTTCACCACAGACACTAGCATAATACTAGCAGACTTGGAAAGCAAGTGACAATAAGAAAAAAGCCTCTTTCATCCTTCCCAGTATATAGGGCCTGCAAATGCACAAACAGCTTTTATTTCAGCAGTTTTCATGCCTTTTTAATTGATCCCCCCCCATTTATTTTATAAGGAGTTAAAAGTGACATTAATATCTCCCCCTTTAATCACTAGTTAGAGCTCATGTGCCACTTAACTAGTAAAAGTTTTTTTTTCAAAGCTTTAATTTATATTTCCTAAAACTGAATACCTTTGATCCATTTGCCTGGAAGTATTACTTAATTGTGGCACTTAAATTTAATTGTGGCACTTAATTGTGGCACTTAATGTGGCATTTAATAAATTAAATGTGGCACTTAATGTGGCATTATTTCTATTGTGGCACTATGATCAGAAGGAGGAACTGTGGAAGGACAAAGACTGTAAGCAAGATAGCCCTACAACTATCAAGTTACACAATTTTTTGGAAACTTGTATTTGTAATGTAATGATAGTGATAAGCATTTAGCAAGTGAGCCTTTCACCTTTGCCAGTGGTTCATTAAAGCTGATGCATTTTTCTTTTGACAGAGAGAAAGTGATCTTTAAAAAATTTGAAAGTGATCATACCCCTCCCTGCGACATGATTTTGGATAAACACTTTCCACTTGATTATCTCCGTTAGTAATCCACCAAAGTGTTGGAATAATTCACCATTCATGCAAATGTAAAAGGATTGGAGGGGGAAGGGGAATTTTGTTTGGGAGGATTCCCAAACAAAAACAAAAATGTAGGGTTTGCCTGGATTCCAGAAGGTTTTTAATGAAAGGAAATGTTTTCCTGGTGGATCAGGGTGGCTGTATTTCTTCAGTAGCCCAAAACTCCCTCAACTAGAGCAGAAAATAAATGAAAAATAAACCACGAATTCAAAAATTTAATTGGGGTGCAATCTGTTTGAGAAAACCTCCAACAACCTGCATTTATCATAGCAGCCAAAGCTCTAAAATTATGCAATCAAATTATAAAATGATAAGGAAAAGGAAGATCAAAAAGAAAACTGAAAATAAGATGCTGTAATGAATTATTGCTTTTTATGCATATATAGACATGATTAATATCTAAATAGTAAGAAATCTAGTTATATTAACTTGCTAGGCATATGCTTTACTATTACTATTGTTTACCTAAAATATGGCTGACCTGTCATTTTAGAACTTCCATTTTCTGATAATGCACTGTTTTTTAACCATATTAATTCCCAAGTTGTCCTTTAAGAAACTAGATAGTCATTTCTGTGCTCTAATGAGCCTTACAGATTAAAAAAAAGGTAAAAAGATAGGAATAACAGAGGACACTGAATACAGTGACAAAAATATCTTTTACAAATAAAAACTGTTAATATAAGATATGCTGGAAAGTGGATTGTGAATACTATGTGTTTTTCCATTCCGATTTTAATGATTGGATGTAACATTTTCTACATGATTAGCTAGTATAAAACCAGCTATTTTTGTAGATACAATGTCAGAAACATAATGAGGATAGCTCGTATTTGGAGCTCAACAGTCAATACTGATATATAGAGCACTATTAAAGAATTATTAATTGATTTTTTTCCCCACTGGAGTTCATTGCTTTTAAATTCTGAAGTCTGCTGAAGTGATAATAATAATGAGATGTTCTGTGCTAATACTAGTGATCTGCTTAGATTTCTGAAAACACCTTAAATAATGTACCCTGTTGTACTAAAGAGATGTAGCATGATGCACGCTAATGGAACAGGCAGAATAGCTTATTATTTATTACATTGCTGTAAATAAATGGTACATACTCTTACAAATATATCTAAAATATCATTTGCCTCAGAAAAGTACTTTGTACACAAAAGAAACAACTAAACATGACAAGAGCCTCCCAAACATGGAGGTGAAATGGAAAATAAACCCAGAATGATGCAACTGATCTGTAAAAGTTAATGAAAAGGCTAAAGTGATCTTTAAATGAACAATCTTTCAGTTAAATATTTTTGCCTATCTATAACAAATACAATTTAAACAAATCTAACATCACCTACCTGCCCAAAGTGTACTGTGATTGGTCTTCTATCTTCTCTGAGTTTAGGGTCCTTCTTTTCACCCAACGGAGAAGGAGCTGTCTGTGGTAGGGACTCTTCTGGTGTTGCAGAGCATCCATTCTCAGCAATGTCCTGTATGGTAGGAAAAGGTGAATTGCATGGCCAGGAAGATTTCTGATTAAGGGCAAGGGGCAGAAAGGATGTACTAGACTAGAGGATAAAGCTGACTAAGCATTTTGATGTTAGGAACAAAACACAAAAGCACAAAAAATAAAGCAATTAGCAAAAAACATTTAATTGTGTTTTGTTAATCAGTCTATGTGCAGAAATCCCATAAAATACTACTGCTGCAAACACAAACATTAAATACCAACTATATTAAATAAAATGTGTCTAACTTATACAGACAAAAGCCAGAAATTTGAAAGATAGGGCTAACTTGGCTCTAACTCTAGCATTGTGAGAATAAAGACAACACCATAAGGTAAATGCAAGCTTAGAAACTGAGCTTCCTTGCATTTTGTACATGTAAGTTGTATCTTTAATATCATTTTATATATTTACATAGAATTCTGTATAACAGAACATTTATCTATGGAAATGCAAGCTCAGGTGTAGTGGTATTAAGGGAGCAAATTCACAGCTTAGTTAGTTAAGTTGGCCCATGTGCGGTCAATGTTGATTATGCCTTCAAGAGTATACATGTCACAACCTGCTGCCTAACATCAGTTTCTGTCTGACCTAAATCCTGATCTTAAGTAAAGTGAACAAGCAACCTAGGTTACACAAAGTTTGGTGAGTGTGTGTGTGTGTGTGGTGTATATAACACAGGAATATAAAACATAAAGAATGGACTTGGAAAAGACAAAGGCATGCAGACCTCTTACAGAGAATCAGGGAATATGGAAAGAGTTGGTACAAATCAGTTGAGAAATAAAGTCTGCAACATAGTGAGGCCAAACCTTAAATCTCTTTGCAACAATGTCCACGAAATAAAGCTCGGTAAATATAGAGGGAAACCTGCACATACTGTAGCTTTGCACGACTGACCTGAGGTTGGCTGCTGACATAGACATTGCTTTGATGGAGTGACCTTTGACACGCCCCCTCAAGCTTCAGTATCGCTAAAGTACAATAATGAGACATGTAAGCTGATAGCCAATTAGAAATGGTTCTTTTGGACACAGACTGACCTAATGTGTTTAGGTCAGGTGAAACAAAAAACTGGATGGACTTTCTAAGGAGCTTTGTCTGCTCCACACAGAATCTGAGAGACCTTTTTAGATCTAGCTGGTAGAGTGATGGCTCACCAAGATGGGCATAAGAGTAATGGGGAAATTAATAACTTGTTAAAGTGAAACCATAGAAGGAAAACTTTTTATAGGTGCACAATTCCACCTTCTCCGGGTAAAATGTAACAAAGTCCAGTATATTAGTAACAAGGGCCTGCAACAAACACCATTATGAGAAAGATAGCTTTCTGCAAAGGATACAGAACTTCAACTCAGGAGCCAGCAAGAGGGGACCTTGTCAGCTTTGGAGACCCATAACACAATGATAGTATATACTATTTTGAAAGGAAAATGCAAACTGAAAACAAAGCAAAGGAAAAGCAGCTTCAAGGAAGACTCCTGACTGATGAGTGAATCACAATAAAAGCTGTGAGACTATTGCCAATCCCTGAAGTTTTTTCCCCTCTTATGGGTCTGCTACACTTCTAAGCTAATGGCACTGCATGTAGGAGAGAAGCAAGTGTTCATTAAGCATTCTCTCCAGTGCTAGAGAATACACTAGCACCATTTTGTCTTTAATTTTAACATATTTCTATTTGAGGACATGGCGAAGGGATCTGTTACAGATTTTATCATGTTTTGATTCACAAACCAATTACCAGTGAACAAGTGACTTAAGACCTCAGTATCTGTAAAGGTGCCCAAAGAGGCAGACAAGTCAACAACACTGTCTCAGTCATCAGGAATGGAACATAGTTGGCTGAAAAATGTTTCTGCCTTCATGACTGAAAGCACATCTGTGCCAAACAGTCACAGAAATCTGATTCTTCATGAACGGAACTAGACTCTGAGCTCACGGTACAAGTGACTAAATATTAAGGTGTCTGGCATTAGTGTGCTCCAAAACCATCCAATGAACTAGGTTAAACTCCTGTCATGTCAGTCTGTGTGCAGCAGCCTCAATTCACAAACAGCCTTTAAACATGGGTGCAACTGATAGGTGGTAGCAGATACAACCCTCCCTTCGATGAAGAGGAAGCATAGAAAGGAATATTACAAGTTAGGACATTGAACCTTCTCACTGGTCTGAAGCAACCAAATCAGTCTCAGATATGATATCCAGGGGAAGCTGAGCTGCCTTTAAACCAATCTCTTGTCTTCAGTACTAGCATTGACAAGAATTTTCAAATAATATAAGATTTCAAATCTGGAACAATGTCAAAGGAGCTAATTGCTAGCAAAACAAGTTTCTTAAGGAAAGTTAAAACCTCCTCAGCCTCTTGTTCCCATACTTCACTTTGCAATCCTGTTCCTGTCCATGAAACATGACAAAAGTCCAAAGTCAGCAAGACACTTCTGCAACAATTTAAACTTATGCTACATACAGCATTTAAAACAAGAAACTATCATATTTAAACAACACACTCATACACTGCCTATCAGGAAAAAAAACAGCACATGATGTTGCAGATGTTGGAAAGGAAAGGTAATTTAATAAAATATTAAAATGCCACACGAAATGAAACAGACCGAGAAAAAATATTCTATTGATTTCTGCAGAAAAGACAGACGACATTCATTCAATATATATCTGTAAATACTGTTTCATATACAGATACATCCCAACAACTGCCTGAAGGAAAAGTCTTTGCCAAACTGAGGTATGAATTTGCTACCCCATTGTCAGGTGACAGTGTAGACCAATACATAACATTTTTTAAGATTATATGTATGGCTATGGAACATTTACAGATGTGTAAAATGTAGCCAGTCTATTGAATAATTGCTATTTAATCAGCAGAATGCCTTCATATTTTTCTAACTACTTGTTTGACTAGAAAATCTATGTATTATAAATCATACAGCAAACAGTAAAATCATAGTCCAGAGGGATTCTTTAAATTATTTTATATAACCCAAAAGTGGCATTTGCAATAGCCTAGATAACAGACCTTTAACTAGAGGGCACACACAGATCTAGAAAATAAAATAATGTTGAATAAATTATTATTGCAAAATTCCTGGTCATTTATTCAAAGCTATAGATTGTGTAGTCTTACCTAAGGTAAGATGCTTTAAGTAAGTTACATTCTTCTTACTGAAAGTTGAGGATGGTACTATTCACATTCCCCCTTCTTCCTAATTCTATACAGTTAGGCTTCAAAGGAGGCCAAGTAATGGAGTAACTTGACCACCTTGCTCCATTTGGGAAATGAAAAAATTTGCCTTTACTTAAAAAAAAATGTGTGTAGTAGGTATAAAATAAAGCTACCCTACTGTATCTGTTAACAATTATTTGCTATCAGTCATAAAGATCCTCTGAAAACTATTTCTGTTGCTTTGAAATACTGTACCACAAATGAACAAGGGATGGGAATAGAGCCCTATTCAATCTCCACGATCATATTAAAGAAGGACCTTACACACACCACAATGACCTCTCAATAGGTCAATCCCACATTTCCCATTTGCAATTCAAACCCAAAGCTGGAGCAGACCAAGGGCAAAATGGGCTCTTGATTATATTTAAGAGGTCATCATTGCTATGCAGTGTTGTAGGAAGCAGACCTCCAGCTCTACTGCATTTTTAAATTCTATCATTGTATAGAAACCGCTCCTATTTGGCAGTGAAAACTGAAAAAGGGATGTTTAGATTTGACTTTTCCTTACCAGTGGCCCGCATGCTTTTTACACTAATACTGGAAAATAATATTTTACATTGCAGTAGGCAGTGAGGTCAGATTAAGAATAGTTTTAAATTACTCCAGAAAATGGTAGAGTAACATCCAAGATCAGCAAAATTACATATATATTTAATGATGTCAGAATTTCAGTTACAAAATGACTCTCTCATAAGCAAGCACATGAAGAAGATGAAACTCTCCAGAAATTGGTAAAAGCAAGTGAAAATTGATAAGGGGGCACTAATGGATCTGTCAACAGTTGAGCGGTGCAGACACATTTCCATTAAAAAAGTATGATGGTTAGTGAAATAGGTTTCACCATTTGTGCCACCTAAAACACACTAACACCTCATTCTAACATTATCTCTTGATGTTGTGCTTGAAAAGAAGAAGAGGTGAGTAAAAGCGAAAAAGATCAGAGTGATCCGAAAGGGAGAGAGGTAGAAATTCTAAGCCTTGAATATTTACATGAATATTTTATAATGATTTGTTTAAAGTATACGATTAACAATACAATCTTATTTGCAAAAATGCTAACTAGTAAGAACAGTGCATTTTTAGTCCAAATGGGATCAAACAGGTTGAATGGAGGAGGGCTGAATGCAAGTGTTTTGGGGGAAGATTTTGATCCACTCAACTTCAAATGTTGTTTGTGTTTTGTAAAATGAACGATGGTATCTGGAGTTCTAGGGAGGGAGAAAGAATAAAACTAAATAAATGAATGAATAACAGATATCTCATAAATTGGAAAGTGTCTGACCCTTTTGTATATAAATTTCACAGGGCACAAAATAATGCTAGCAATAAAAAAGGGGACAGTAAAATTCAGTGATTTTACTTAGTGCTGATTTCTCTAGAAATGCATGTGTTGGGCACAGGGAAACAAATTTCACTAGTTATTAGATTATGTTCAGAAACTAAAACACACGGCGTTAACTGTTGCATAGGAAAACACTGCATGCAGAAAAATTGCCTCCTGTTTTCTGTGATCAAATTATATGATCAGTTACCTGAAATGAGGTAATAACTAAATATTAGGTTATTTTAAATCTACTGAACCAAATCTCAACTAATGTGCCCAACACTGTAGCTAATGGGTACTGACTGGTCCTTGCATTATACAGGCCTTATTTAATGAATGTATTATTACTACTTGGTGGTATAAACCAGCACAGTACTGATACTGTGACAAGTTTAGGCAGAGAAGGAACTTTTCCATTAATGTTTAAAATAAATATATCCATTTGACACAGCCTTAACGCTGCTTTAGGTATTTTGAGAATAACAAATTTAAATTACTGAAATATTGATTTTAAAAACCAGCAGTTGTGTAAGATGCAGTAAATCAGAAAAACATTCTGAGTGAGATCTTTGCAGTTACTAAATTGGCTACCTTGTATTCCCAATAGACTGTAATGCTCAGATCTATAGACTAAATAGAATAACTAGAAGAAACCTAAAGGCAGAATCATCCATATAGTATGTATCCATATGACTATCCCAATGACCTCCAAAGTAGCAATTAATATTGGATACTGCACTGCTCAGACACAATTTAGCATTCCCTGAATTTTACTGTTTAAACACAAAAAAGAATGAAATTCAGCGACAATAAAATGTCATCATCATAAGGCCAAAGCGCTGGCAAACTGAAAACTGAAAGAAATTCAGATTTAAAAATTACTTCAACCGCAGTTCTACAACACTGTGCCTAAACTTCACACTGATGCCATGTGCTAACCGTGTGTCCAATGAGACACGTTGGGTTATTTCCCTTGAGAAGTTACCAGAGGAATATAATGGCAATTTGCCATTTGGAGCAAAGTTCAGTGTCATCACTGTAGGCATGATCGGCCAGTTTATGCATAGCCCCCTCCCACAATGTCTTGGCACAACAGGCAGGCGAGGGACAACGATAAATGGAACACTCAATTTTCTGGCTTTCATTGGTTTAAGTCAGAGCCTTAATGTATTTGAAGAGAGTTTTTTGTCTGTGAATATTTATAACAGTATGAAAAATCCAGGACAGCTGGTAATGCATTTTGAAGTGTGCTAACAACACTGTATCAAACAGCTTTCTATTGATCACATAATGCTTTTGTGGCTAAGTATTTCATACATAGCGGTTATACATTTTGAATAAGAACTTCAAGTACCTTTTGCTTCAAGCGGTTTTTCACCTCTTTTATTCCCATTTTTGCATGATCTTTTGCCTGCATGAAAAATTAATTTAAGTTAAAAATCTCTTTCTATTTCCAGCAGCGACTGTGCTCGATTTAAGTCCATCAAGACTCACCTTCTCTGATTATTGAAAATGGGAAGGAAAAATTGGATCATCAAGTTGAAAACATAATGGCTATAAAACAAATACAAACCTAAGAGGTTAAAAAACCTTTAATGATACTGCAAAGATTTTGTTTTCTCTGTTTTGATGGCAGGGATTTTTGTTCCCCTTACCTCCCCCCAGTTCCTCCTCCATGATTTCTCCTCTCTCTAATTATTTATCTCTGCTGCATGGTGACAATTACTAGTAATAGCACAGCTGTAAGCTTCCTCACTGCAGTGCTCTGAATACCAGTTACATTTTACTAGGGCAGGACCTAAACCTCAGGACCTTTGTCAGGCTAGAGGCAGGCAATAAGGGATAGTTTGAATAGACATCTAACTGCTTTTTGTCATATTTCATAGAATTCAGTATTGAAGAGACCCTGACTTGCTTCCATATATTTTAGCCCTCTGCAGTGAAATTATCAGTTATAAACCATGTTCCAATAATAGTTATTAGCTGTTTGTTAACCAAGCACTGAACGATTTTCATTTAGAAAACAACCCAAGCAGCTTGGCTCAAAATAAGTAGGTATGAAAAATCTCTGGGGAAAAATAATAGACATTTACAAAAACTGGAACAATTGGCCAAATGAGAGGATTCCCTCATTTCCATGTAGCTGCTCGGAGAGGCCCAGGGGTAACAATGGATTTCTAACAGTGTAATGATGAGATAGGAGAGATGTTTAGTACAGGATATAGGAATTGTTCCATGGAAATAGTGCTATTTACTAAATAGGAAAGCAACTTCTGCACTTTGAAGATAAATCACCTGTCAATCTCATTTTCTTTTACAGTGTAATTAGCATAAAATTTTTCAAACTGGTATTTCAGTTAAAGAGAAAATATTTTCATAGAAGAATAGAAATTAAAAACATTTCCTGATACATGCTTAATGGCCTAGTCTCTAGCACTTTATTGTTAATATGCATTTATCTTGTTCAAATAATTTTGTTAGTACACAGAAAAAAATCATTTAAAACAGCATCATAGTTAGTTGTCGGGGTCATAAGATGATACCCAATACTTACAAACTTATAGACAGTCTTCATGGCCGGGTTAGCCTTGGTCTTGACTGTATTTATAATGGCTCCACTTCCTTTCTGTAATTACAATAACAATGAAAGCATTTTTATTGAGGCGGTTAAAGCAAATGTCAGTCTAGAGCTATTATTTTAAATAGGAAATAACAGAAAGTATCAATTGTGTTAGATATCAGAGTAATATACCTAAGTGATCATTTCTTTTTATTGATGGTTACATAATTCCACTCTCTTACCAAGGACTTGATTCTACTTTTTCGAGGGCAACTCTGATCCATTTAAAATCATGTTTTAGGGCTGAACTTTGCAATATAAAGGTGTCAGTTTCTCATAATAAAAATTACTCCTTTTACCGTATCTAGGCTTCTTCAGAGATCCTCTGACTAAACAGTGTCCATAACAATTCTTATCACCCTCAAGGGTATCCTGCATATTGCATTCAAATCATAAACATGTTTAATACTAAAATACCCTAGCAGCTCATCGGGAAAGACTGTACATTCACTGAAAAAACTCTACTCTCTACAGTGCACTTTCCTTTTCATGCCCTTGTTTTCTTTCTTACAGATTCTGTATATCTCAGGTATGCTGCCTTGCTTAATCTATATATATAAAAAAGTCAAATGGTGTATGCGTGTATGTTCCCTTACTACTTCCACACCGTTTCAGCTAGATACTTGAAATTTGGTACAGTTATAGGCTTTGGGGTCCTAATCAGGGTAAGAATCGAAAATTTTTAAAATCTCACTTCTTACACTCCCTAGGGGTGAAATTCTTTAAGGCTCATTAACATCAACTACACAGCTCACATATCATCTGGGCAGCAGGTTAACATATGATGTTGTCTGTGACATAGTTATGATGTAATAATACAGATAACCAGAGAGCTTAGTGTTGTGTAGCGCAAACATAATTAAATACAGTTTTTTTCTAAAAAAGGACCCTATTTGTTATGCCGCGTAAAAAGCGAAAATGTATCAGAGAAACCACATCTAAATGCAAGAGAATGAAATTACTTAGACAAAATGAGACTTCTGAACAAAATTTGTATTAATAAAAAACATTGTAGTCTTTTAACATCCCAGTTTCCAATTACAAATACCCCGAGCAACGCCGGGTATTTTTGCTAGTATCTAAATACTGGGAGAAGGGAAGAATTGAGACAACATGAAATCCAGCTACAATCTAAGCACAATTCCAGAAAAGCTGAACTGCGGGTAGAGGACACACTAAAAGGCATATAAGGCTGTGTGATATGTCAGACAGAATAATCTATTAGGCTACTTAGTGTTTTGTTTATCTTCTGCACACAATTGACTCTTGCTGCATAGTACGTTATTTGATAAATAAATCTTGTGTGAAGAACAGAGGGGTAAAATCCTTGGAATAAAATCCCATATAATTCCATGAAAGTTTATCCTATCATAGAATTATTTTTCAGAAGTATGCCAAATGTTGATTTAATGTATTGTAATATTTATGATGTTATTACACAGCATTTATCTTACTTTAACAAAAAAAATTGTAAACTACTGAACATAACCACTTGGATTTTATGTTCATTCATACTAATACTCTCTTCTCCTTTCAAAGTTTTGCACTCTACATATATGTAAACAAGTATGATAATTTTAAAAGCATTATTAGTATTTTAAATGTATTAAATGCACAAAGATCAAGATCATTTTCAGCCTAGCTGTTTGTACATTGGAGAATTTGACTCAATCAGGACTAGAGAAAAATGGGATAATATATTTAAAAAGGTGCATTCTCCCTAAATAATTATTTTCCAGTGACACACAGTCTTAACTGTGGATAATTTTAATGTATCACTTATGATGGGAGGGACTCTTTAAAGTCAGATCCCAATTATTAATCTATAATCATCATTTATTATTCACATAAAGTGACAAGTTATTTATAAATATGTATATTGTATATTTAATTTATATTAGTTAAATAGAACATTAGTCTAAGCAGACACAGATAAACTCATTTGCAGCCTATATTAGACTACAAACGAACAATGCTGTCTCTTATTCAGTACTTCACATTGTTCAGCTTTGTGAACAGCTTTTCGCTGTGGCTTAGGTTTCCACAGTAATATATTTTTTTTAAATGAACTATGTTCAGAATAGGCAACAGCATACATCTACATGCCTTTCATATGGCCTCCAAGATGCTAAAACTAGGATTGAAAAATATGAGAAATATAAACTCAGTTTCCCTGTGTTTTATTCTTACTATGTTTTCCCTTCTGTTCTTCACTCCATATTAAGAGCACAATATCTTTTAGCTAGGTTAGTTTTATCTGGTCTAAACTAAATATTGTGGGATAGAAGCTGATCTTGCTCATACCAGTGATGTTTAACAGTGGTGCAATAACAGAACTGTCCAATAAGAATGACAATGATTGAATACTGTATTCTTACCCTTACTGTAGAGAGCCACTGGTGGTACAGTCTGTCACTTCCTGGTGATAGAGAAAAAAATTCTTTATTGATAATAAAACAGAGAAATCCTGGCATTCAACTGTGTCTACTGGTAGTAAAGTATAGATAATTTAGAAGATGTCTATCCTTTCCCCCTTCTGGGAACAGAATAACCAAAAATTAACAAGGTAGACAGTGGGAGAAAGAAAGGTGGGTAAGTGGAATTACTATTTTTCCTGGATTTTCTCATATACATTTGAGAAAGTTCTTTTTTTTTTTTTTAAAGAAAAGAAAGAGAAGGTGTCAATGGTTAAATCCAAAGTTTCTCAATTCTGAGATGCAAGACCTAGTTAGCGTTAGCTATCTAATCAGACAGTACTGCTCAGAATAAGGCAGGGGTTTGTAATGCCAAATAGACAATGAAGGATATATTTATTTATCCAAGTTGGGATTGAGATCTCCAGAGAAAAAAGGACAGCATCCATCAACACACTTCAACCCACAGACTGAAGCTGCTACAATTACTTAGCCAAGTGATTTCTCTGACCTATTATATCATAAAGTATAAGGTATGGGATACTATTCAAAATCAGCGGAATGAACAGATATTTCTTACCAGCATATTCTCCCATATTTATCTCTTCTTCAAAAACATCGCTGAAGCCCTCTCCAGAGTTGAGACGATCAAGGCGTCCATCAATAAACTTTAAAACAGGGTAAGTATAATAAAAATGTGCGAAAAGAGAGAGCATTCAATTCTATTGCACTTCAAAAGATTATTCTGTACTTTCTCCAGAAGGACAAAGTTCCAAAGTCTTTGTGGGGGACAGCCTTTAAACAGGTAGAATGGAGAAAGGAATATCACTTTGTCAACCAGTATGACACTTCTTTATTTCAAAGAGCAGTCAATGATATGGATTTTTGGCCTTCTTGAAATGGCACAGTAATACCCTAGTTTATACATTGAAACTTTAAGAAACATCAGTTCAAATTGAAGCCAATGGGAATTTTGCTATGGACTTCAATGGGAGGTAAACATAAATTATAGCTATTAAAATACAGAAATTATTATAAATTGGATTTATTCCATGCCAGAAAATAAAAATCAAGTTACTGTTGAAGGAATGACATATATATCAATTACTAAATTAAGGAACTAATTTTTCTGAGTACATGATTAGTGTAGATCAAAGAACACAGGAATTGTGTTTTAAGAAAAACAGTACTTTTGTGAAATATGCTACCGCCAGGTTGAAGCAATTAAAACCAATACCTGCTTAAAGAGCTGGAGCTGAATAGCATTCTGAAGAAACTGCCTCATAGCTGTGGAACGATGAGACACAAACGTTTCTTCACAAAAAGTGATTGGCTCCTCCTGTAAAGTTCAGAGCATTGGAAATGCTGAAACAGCTTTGCTTGAATAACTGAATTTGCATTTTATTCTTTTTCCCTTTGAAAAAAATTAAAGACAAGTCTGATATAAAATTGGATAAACTACAATTCTTCTCTCAGTTCACACATGGGAGCGAGCGAGAAGGGACAGAGCTGCCTTTAATCATGTTACTTAGAGATAATGTACGAAAATTGTGTACAGTCAAGATAAAACCCATTTGCTCTCAGCACATTTTGCTATGATTGACTGGGGGGGATTTCATTCCCCCCCAAAATAACTTCTGATTTAATACCTCAAGAAACTGACATAAAAAAAGTTCCCTAGTTTTTTGTATTCAAATCCTCAGATACCTCAAAACTTGCTTTGAATGGACCCAGAGAGTTAACTTGCACTAACAAGTCTGTAATTTCTGCTTTGTGTTCACTCCACAATTCAGAAAGATAAGACTTTCATATCTTGAATTGAATGAAATTTCCCTTTTTCACAGGCTTGTTGGCAAAAGACAGATATTGTTTTGAAGCTCTACTTTTATCTTATTTTAATGAGTTATGTTAATGCTGAAGTCTGCTGTGCATCTGCCATAAGGGCACAAATTTCCTCCACATTTAAATCTACAAATTCTCAGCATAGTGAGTAAATACATTTATTAAGTTTCAAAAATGGCAGCAACAAAGAATGATAAAATTATGTTGATGTAAAATTAATGCTGAATTCTTTTCATGCTCATATAAAATATATTCAGGGCTTTTCATCTGGAAAAAGTTTAGAGTCTACACACTAAGCAGCAGAGTGCCTGAAAGACAAAACTCCCCCTTTAAGTGCTCATTTTGGTTTCAATTCCACCAAATCCTTCAGTTTAAGAATCTGAACTATTGGTGGCTTTGTTATGTCTCAATCTTAACACAGTAAGCAAAGTAGCTGCCAGTGCAGCATTACTGGAGAAGATGGGAATGAGTTTCTTAAGTGACACTGGACCAAAGTTCTGGATAATGATTCATGTTTTATCTTATCTCAGCAGTATAATCTTCAGCTGAATCACTCTCATGGGTATTTAAGGGATCCCAATCACTGCAGTATGTAAGGAGAGAAAGTGTGAACTACAAAGATGTATGTACTTTGCTGTCTCCCAGGCTAGGCTGATGTAACATACTCCTTAATGGGTTTCTTTATATGAACATGTTTGTATACTTTCTTTATTATGAACATGTTTGTATACTTGCTCCTTGGAACAGGAATGGCCTCACCTCATGATCTATACTGGCTGCTCATGCACAAAAGGCTTCATTGCAAGAGTCTTTGTATGTAGATAATACAGGACTCTATGTACTTGAATGATTGACTGTCACCCTGTGCTCATGCTAAGCAATTAGATCTGGACAAGAAGAGTCTACTGGTAACAACGTCCCTCTGTAACGATTTCTAATCAGTGCTTGAAACAGGACTCATGATTACTGCTAAAACTGGGTAGGTAAAAAGGCAAATGCCATTTCACTGGGAGTATCTAGATTTCTTTGATTCCTTTGGCCTGTTTGGTGAAAAAGCTCACTCTTACTCTTTCATAGCCTGTAAAACTCCTGTGGCTCCCACAAATTTCACACAGGATAAGAACTCTTTGGAAGGAGCAAAGCACTATCAAACAGAAGCTCATTTTGCTCCATTTTATACAACATTTGGCACTATGACACCATGTTTGCAATATGACACCAACTCCGCCCAATTCAATTGAAATGATCTCTTATCCCTACACCCAAACATGGAAGCAAAGGGAAGCCTGGTATAATGTTAACACACTTTCTTCCCCCGAGTAGTAATGATTTAGTTTGGTGGTCTGGTTGATAGACCTTTTGGCTTCTGTAGAGCCAATTCAGCTCTACTTTTGCTGGACGATTAAAAAAAAAAACCAACCCAACAAACGACTTTAAACATCCAGGTCAAGACGTGAGTTTTCCAGCTTAGATCCCATTAGTACCAGTTATCCTCCATGACCTGAAGGAGAGTGAAAACTCATACTACTTAACCCCATCCTCAGCTTCATTACAAAAAGAAAAGCTGGATTACAGGACTGTCTTCTTGACAGATGTAGTCAATTGTAAATTATACAGCTAATCAGCTCTGCTGTCACTGACAGGTGACATTGTGCAAAGGGAAAATTCTAGGAGGTGCAGGTGTTTTGTGAAAGTAATGGATTTGCTCAAGCATAAGACCATCATTATAACAACATCAGTTAACAACTCTTTCGTCTATTTAACTTGCAGTTTCCAGCAGTAAGAATTTAGGTTTTGATCAATCTAAAATGCAAATGCCTGTTATTCTCTTTTTCCATTTCAAATTCTCTAAAGAGGCCAGGATTTGGCATTGTGGATGCGAGAAATGCGTGCCTATTATCCTGGGTGAGAATGCAAGAATGCATGCCTGTTGTAATCCTATCGCAAATATTTTTAAAGTTTGACACAGGAAGAACTCTCTTTTAGCAACAGAAATTATGCACACATTCTAAAGAGATTTTGCTCATAACCATATATACAGGGAGGGGGCATTTTCAAAGGTAAAACTGGGAACTATGTGCCCATCTCTCACTGAATATCAGTGTCCTTTGTGCCATTGGAAATCTCCTCACAGCTTAATGAAGATCATTAAGACAGTGTAACTACCTCATGACCCTTTATAAGCTGAAGGATCCAGCGTACTGCTCACTCTGGCTATGCAATTTGTTGTCAGCTTGTTATTTTTAAATTGGCAAGTCAATTACATTTTAAAATAATGTTTAATTCCTGCTTAAAATAGCCAGCCCCAAATGAAGAGCGCAGTGTGGTACAAGTACCACCCAAAAGGGATTCACTTCACATTGTTCTGGAGTGCGGCAAACACTGTCACTTTCTTCTAAATGCTGCTGTTTATTTTGGAAGCTTCAGGGCAAGAAGAAAGAGAAAAGCAAGCATCACCTAGCTATGACACCTCGTCTTGTAAGGGGATCACTGCTTACCAAAGAGGAAAATGTTCTGCAAGGGGCTTTAAAAGCAACACTATTGGGGACCTCTGCCAGCAATACAAATATTGTATCTGAAATGGCTGACTCAGCAGAGCAGTATGGAGGCCAGTTGGCTGGTGCTGGCAACAGCTACCACATGAAACACTACAAAATGTAAAAAGAAGGGAGGCAAAGGACTATGGAGGCTCAAGAGAGGGCAGGATAGTCCATGGTACAGACAAAGCAGCTAAAGAAGGATAAGGAGACATAAGGAAACAAGAAAAAAGAGGACACAAAAAAGCCAAGACAGACAGAAAGAAAACAGACCTGTCCACTTGGTGAAATCATAATTCACAGGCCTAGAAGTCCCTTCTCATGCAGAGAAGAGGTGACACTTAGATGCACGTCAGTGGTGAGGGACAGCATAGCAGTTTCTGTAACTGCTGGAGAAAGCACGTCTCATTAAACTGCAGTTTGAATTATCATTTCAACACTGAGGGTCTTGCAAGGACAAATGAGCCTTACAATCTGGTACCTAGGGTAAAAAATACTGTTCAGAGAATCCAATAAGTTATGCCATGGAAAATATGACCTGCATTATCATGGATACTATGTGGTTGAAGCTTCTGAATTTCATGCTGAAGTGTATGTGTCTTTAAACAAGGTAGCCTCTCTAATAAACACACAAGACAGAGCTTTTTTGTACCTCAGTCATTAAATGAAAAAGTGGGTGGAACGGGGTCACAATTTGTGGGTTGTTGGTTAGTCACTGCACAATATGTTGTGAATATAACAAAAACCCAAATATAGAGCAAGAACAATGAAACTAGACTGCATGTGTAAGAGGGTCAGATAGTATTGTTTTATTACTTTGATGTTACACATAACGGTGGCCTTTAGAACACTGGCTATGTTGTCAATGACAAAGCGAAGCCTGGAGTGATATTCTGGGAACTATCATCCCAAAGTTCAGCCAGAATTAAAATGAAATCAAGACATGAATATCATCCTATTAATATGCAACAGCAACTCAAGAAAGGCAACTCCTCTGCAACCCTTACAAGAACTGTAAGTGCAATGTCAAGTAAAGATTAGTTTATCTTAGTGGAGACAGATGATCACTCAGGCAGCAGGATTCCATACAGACAATTTTAAGTTGGTTATAGATATATAAAATCCAATTGGCTCATTTCAGTTTCTCTTTGCAATGACAAATAACCTTGTCATAGCCAGTGCATACATTCAGCACAAGAATCCTCATCTCTATCTGCCTTGGTCATAATGGAATCAGTAGGGCATGGATCAAATACATCCTAATAAGCAAATGATACCATATTTTATTTGCAATTCAAGGAACAAAGAAATCACTCGCTCACATTTAATTTAACTATTTATTTACCTCGCTCACATATTTAACTTCTGACATGCATCCGACGAAGTGGGTATTAGCCCACAAAAGCTTATGTTCCAATACGTTTGTTAGTCTTTAAAAAAAATAAAAAAAAATAAATGGAGATATACCAATCTCCTAGAACTGGAAAGACCTTGAAGGTCATCGAGTCCAGTCCCCTGCCTACACTAGCAGGATCGAGTACTGTCCCCTGACAGATTTTTTTTTCTTTTCCCCCCAGATCCCTAAATGGCCCCCTCAAGGATTGAACTCACAACCCTGGGTGTAGCAGGCCAATGCTCAAACCACTGAGCTATCCCTCCCCCAGTGCCACAGGACACTGTCATACTTAACTACATTTGTCATAATGAACAAGTTAAGAACGAATGCTCAAAAGAGCAAGACCAGTGCATTAGGTCCATTAGGATGGCACCAATTGTGACAAATTTAGATTGCTAACAGAAGCTACTTAAATTATTTGAATGCAAAGAATAGGCTTTTGTAAGTATACTTAGTATTTACCCATGCAGGCTGTACCCTCCCTTGCATTCTTATGTATACACAATCTCTATTATTGGTCCATTTTAGGGTTTTCTTGGGTATCTTGGGTAAAGGGTTTGGGCACCATTCTTTTTATGAGTTTACAATGTGAAAAAAACATGGACAACTCCCCTAAACACTCACAACTACTGGCTGTTGGCAGATTAGATTGTCTTTGCAAGTGACACAAAGTTCAGCCAGTTCAAAACACACAAAAATAAATATTCCACTTCAGTAATAACCTCACAAAAGGACAGGAATTGTGAGAATAATGATCACGGGACACCAAATCACCAGCCATCACCTTAGTAAATATGCCAGATACCTAATTAGACCCAACAGGCAAAATCTCCCCTAACAGGCAAAATCTCCCCTCTACAGCTACAATATTATCAAATATGTTAATATTTCATTTGATTTAACAATATTTTTAATGGATTATTGAATTATAAGGTAAATGTGAATGTGGTTAATTCAGGCTTCCCAAGTTCCCACTAAATTTATTTACAAATAATTTTAGCGTTCCCATCATCTTTTGCCACAAGGAATAGTCAACATTTTAAAAGACACACAAGGTCAAGGAGATGGCAGAATAAGCACATTAACAGAAAATAAATTCCTGCCATAATTAGCTGCAAGACATGTTTATTGGGTTAAACTCACTTACAATTTGCACTTAATCTACCACATGAAATGCACCGGTCTCTTAAATATATCTGTTCTCCAGTCAAATATCTCAAAGGAACAAAACTTTAATAAGCTAGATTGACCAAATAGCTCTTCTCTCCAAAAAGAGTAAGAGAACACTGATGGGAGTGTGTCCATCCTCTCCAAAAGGTTTCACCTCAAAGACAGATATTTCTTATTTTCCTCCTCCTCATGCACGAGGGCTCTGCTAACACACATCTGTATCTTACTTAATACATAAACAGCCAGCACAGTTCCAAAAACATGCCAATCCCTGCAAGAGATCAGGACTTGGGTGAAGATTCCAATTGAACCCAGGTGAGTTATGCTGGTTGGGAGAGTGAGCATTTACTAGAGCTCGCTAGGACAACAGCTTCCCCTTCCACTGCAGCTATCTGTTAAACTGGCACATTGCCATGGAGTCCTACTGAACTTGTCACTTGCCCTGCAACATAGGTAGAAAGTGTTGAGAAATGTCTTCTTCTACCATAAGTTTTCTGAGAGACAGACCCTTCTTGGACTTGTGCCTGGCTATCGTGATCCATGTATTCACCTGCATGAGGCTGGATTACTGTAACACAGCAGTCCAAACTGCTTCATGACTGATTCAACGCCCTGGGCCTGATTTACAAATCATCAATCATTCAGGCCCCAGCTATACTGGCAACCACTCCTTTATTCATGATTCAACGAGACAGCAGCGCTGCTCTGGAAGAATGTAGCTAACAAAACCTAGAACAAAGCACAGGGAAGCCAGAGATAAAGCATTCTGTCTATGGAAAGTATCATCCCCATTTTACAGATTAAGAACAAAAGGGATGAAGATAACAAGTAATTTACACAAAGTCACAGAAGTCTCTGACACTGTCAGGTAGAGCCACAATTCCCAGAGTCCTTGTACGGTGCCTTAACAACAAGACTATTTCTTCCTCTTCCTACTTGTTAATCCCTTAGTGTCTTTAAAGACTCATAGAAGATGTAATAATATGGAGTTACGAGCAGAGAGTTTTTAGTGTGATCGGAAAGCAAGCCTCAATTTCACTACCTCTGCTAGGCTTGCGCTCTATGCCCAGCCTATAGTTACTGCTACACTGTCTACTTTGTATGTAAGTATCATACAAAATCCCTGTGGCCTGTGTGCAATTTCATCATTAGAAATTTCAGCTGGCAAGGTAATTTTGGGCCCGATTCTGCAATCACTCCATATGCAATACTCCCATTGAAGTCAATGAATTCTGCATGCAAAGCAGCTACCGATTCAAAGCCTCTATAATGAAAACGTCCCTTTCTATTATAGCCATCGTGGGAGTACTAGTGACACTACAATGAAGGAGAAAATTACAGTGTTGTTCTCATGTGAGCTATTTTCTACCATGAGAAAATATTACAAAGAGTGTGGGTTTGAAAATACAGATAAACCACACTTTTTTTTAAAAAAAAAGGTTGACATTTGAACAAAGAAAATTTCAATATCTTAAACAGAATGCTATGTTAATAGAAGATATAAGGTGATCCACTTCACAAATGAAAAGTAGGTGGACAGGAATTAGAGACAGCCTATGTTCCCAAAGATCATATTTTGATTTCCTTTAATTTCTTAGATACCTATACCATGCCTATTCATTCAGCTAGATTATACTCTGTAAAATCAATGAGGAAGAACTGCACTGAAGAAAGTAAAACTACTTCCCATCCCAGGGAGTGATTCAAGAAAGGATTCAGATGTTACCTATCGATAGAAAAAAATCTACAACAAAAACGTAAAATGTTCAGAATCAACCTCATATCTTACCTAATGTGAGAACAAGAGAAACAAAAGAAGGAGGGTGGGGGGAACATATTTACAACTTTTCATCCTGTTAAGTAAACCAAGAACACAACATCACACATTGTGTCCTGGTGGGGACCGCAGAACAATATTGACTGTCATCCTCCAACATCAAAATGCCTGAGGGTTTAGAAATGAGTAACGAGTTGATACGTATGAAAAAAAGCAGAGGAGAAAATACATGCATGTGGGGTGGGGTGAGAGGGAGGACAGTCAGAGATGTAAGAGTACTTGAGTTTTGGAGATAAAATATTCAAAGAAATAAGTCATCAAGGAAAATTCCCAATGTGGACATTTCTGATTGCACAAATAAACTGCTATTCAACATAGTGTATGTAGTTGAGTCAGAATAAGTTTCCTCAATGAAGTATGTAACTTCTAAGTATGATGGTCCCAACACAAGAATCACACCTAGCTTTGTGCTGAAGTACAAAAGCTGTTTTGAAGGCTGGAAGCATCATAACATCCCACCAGTAGAGGGGGGCGGAGGATGACAAAAATTATGGCTAGCTTGAAGCAGAATTTGGGAGAAGAGGAGAGAAACTTAAGCTGTAAAAGTAGCACATAACAATCCTCTTCTGTCCTAACACAATAATTCAATCATCTCCACAAATAGCATAAATCTACTGGAATGAAGAACATGTTTTAATTTTCACTAGCTAGAGCCACCTAGTCACTCATGGGTTTATTAATATGTGAAAATAAAAGGATGTAATAGTGATGAACCCTCTCACTCTATCCATGGTAAAATAAATGTCTATTATAAAGCCCATAGTGCAACCTGATTTGTCCTCGTGTTACTTGTCCTGTTAACTGGGTGGGGAACCCTCAGCAGGACACACAAAGAGGAATTTTAAAATTCTAAAGGCTAATTGACAATGCAGTAGGCCTGGTATTCCCAGGAAAAAAAGGATGGTTTAGAGGAGAAGCCTGTTTAGAGGCTGAACGCATTAGGTCCTCTGGGAGGGTTAATCACATTTCTTCTGTTCTAGTTATGTAACAATCTCTGGGGAAGTCCAATCAGTCAATGAAATAAAATATATTTACTATAGGTATTTATACATGTGGGATTCAGTGACCGAACAGCTTGGGTCACTGAGCTGTTAATAGTTACGTGACAGCATTCCTTCATAGGGAAGTGTAGAGCTGCTCAATCATTTCAAGGCAATGCCCATTTATTATCCTGATCACAACAGAAGAAATGTATAATACATATCTCTGGTTAAGACACAGGAGCATCATGAGATCAAACCTAGAATGACCCTAGACACTTTTCCTTAGAAGTGGAAAAGGGATACCAAATAGCATTCATTACATTTAAAAAGTAAGGAGAAATATCTTATTCCTTTTCTAATGTTCTTACACTCATTATTTCCCTACAGAGTGTCAGATTCTGTACCTGAAGCAAGAACGTAAGTGTCACTCCTAGTCAGAATGGAATTCTTTGGCAGAATGGCAAGAGCATGTAGCTATAAACTACCGGGAACCTATTCCTATAGCCAGGGGGGGAAAAAGAGCTCATCCTCACATCTCTACTTTCCATTCACTTTTGACAGAGCTCATGCTTTATTTGAACCAAGTAGAAGCTCTCGGTCTTGTCTTACTAATACGCTTCATTTGCTTTGGTCATATCCAAGAGCTGTCGACCTTTTATATCCGGCCTGCTTTTCTTCTTTTTCTCAGGCTTCCCAATAAAGTGACTCCTCCTCCGCAGCAGAGGATTTTTACCTCCTACAATCTCTCAACTACTTCCTTATCTCCAGCCTCCAGAGAGATTGGGAGGCTTCCGAACTCCATGCTAACAGTATTTACATTCACTGAAAAGAAGATGCCTCTTACTGTCATTAAATTCTTTCCTGAAATGGTCCTACACAGAGAACGCTATATTCAGTATAAAGACAAAAGTATTTCTGTTCTCCCACTTCACTCATAGGATGTCCCTTTGTGCTTAACCCATGATGAAGTAAATGAAGGGAATTTGTTCTGCATTATGGCAGAGCTCCCTGTAACCCTGAAGTGAAGTTTTGCAGAAGTGTAATTATTTAAAATCTGGCCATGTGACTCCTCCCCACTCCCATTATATCATCCTCACACATTTCCAACATGGAAACTGTGCAACATTTCTGCGCTTTTTTGCAAGAGGAAAAATGCCACCTAATTAGACCACATGTGCAAAGAAGCATCTGGCTCAGAGCACAGCAGTTTACACAGCTTCTTGAGTTGTCGTGGAGACAACCACATGACCAGCTTAGAGCTGAAACTCTGGGGCATGAATCCAGATGCACTCCTAACATATTCTGACAGAGAGCAGATGGGCAGCTATTTGCAGGGCCAAAAAATGCCAACTCTGCTCCCCTCCAGACCTGCACGCCCTCAATGATCATTTTCGTCTTGTTAAGTTGTTCTTATCTGCCCTGGAACCACAAGTTCTTTTCATGTACGAATCAGGCTATAGCTGCCATGAGTGCAATCATAAAACTGCCTAAACTTAAAACTCTTCCACATACATCAGTAAAACACTAACAATTCATGAAGTTTGCCTCAGATACCTGCTACTTTGCTCATTTTTATTCTTGTATTCAATTCAAAGTACATTTGTGAACAAATGCCTGCGAATTTAGGAGACTCGCATACAGTGAAAGATTATGTACAGTTGGTGAGACCTGATGCCAGTTCAATTATCACTAACATATCAAAACTAAATCCTCTCTGCACTAGGGCAAGATTTCTTTAAATACACACATTTTTAAAGTGCAGAGACACCTTGTTAAAATGAGTTTGACGTCTCTCACCATATTCTCAGCAAGGTCATGTGCAAAAATACATTGTATATATTAACCTGGTTACAAAACTAATAGTTAATAGCTAAAAATGCAATAAACAACTTGTATTTTGTATTTTTAATTGAAGATTTTTTCAAATCTAATTCTCTTGAGGTTTTCATCCCATTTCTCATTCTAGTCTGCTTTATAGAGGAAATCTTTGCAATACATGATAGAATATCTCCTCCTGCAATATTCTCAACTATAGGAAAAGAAGAGTGTTAACAGATGGGATATATCCAGCAACAGATAATGTAAGTGATGATTGTACATGGTTAAGTGAACTGAGAGCCTCTAAAAAAGCTAACAGATGACAAAACTTATTTTGTGTCACCAGCGTCATATTGTGTTGTCAAGAAATACCCACTCCTATCCAAACACAAAGCCAATGAAGGAAGTAGCAGATATGACAAGACAATATACTACAGGTGCTATAAACAGATAGTTATTTTGAACCATGATACACATTTTAAAAATATATATAGGTGAAACTGTTAACATCTGTAGCCATTGTAAGATCCCATTTTAGTTGCTTTAAAACGTTGCCAAACTGTTTGAGTTGCAATTTTCCATGCCCAATATCGGCATCAGACATTGTTTTAAAAAATATTTCATCTAAATCAGTTCAGCCTTTCCTAAGAACAATAATTAGAGAAAAATAAGTTTTGCTCCTATTAAAAAAGATATTACAACCATTTCACTAAGCAGCTCCATATTTGACAGGGGATCATCTGGATGTCAGGGATGGAACTTTTTGCTACAACAACGTCCTTAAGTTTGTCCAAACTATAATACTTCAAATAAAAATAATATTTCAGTTTGCACATGTTCATTAGAGACTTGCTAGAAGTTTAACTGTTACATTCTCTGAAGATTTTTGTCTGCACTGAGCATGGTCTATCTAATCCAGGGCTGCTGGGGCTAAAAAGGACTTGCCCTGTAATTGCTTCTCCTGGCTGCCTGGTACAGGAATTGAGAGAACTGAGTGACCGAGGCAGGGAATTGCAGGAAAAGACAGGACAGTCTCATAGTTAAGGACCTACTTGAATGACTTGGCAGCAGTAGATTGAATACCTGCCTCTGCCATAGAGTTCCTATGTGATGCTTGGCAAGCGTCTTAACATATAATTTTCACAACTGGTCACTAATTCTGTGTTCTTCATTTTCTGGTGCCCAGCATGAGACCCCAAGGGCCAGATCTGCAGAAGAGCTGAATGCTCACAGCTGCAACTGAAGTTGACTGGAGCTGTACTTTGAACATGTCAAGTGCCATATAACACTAAGAAAAAGTCCCTAAGCATCTCAAATTGGGCACCCAAAATTAATGGATACTTTTTAATTTAATCTCTCTGCATCTGCCTCAGTTCCATATCTATAAAATGACATTTATAAATAGCACCTAATTTCACTGGTGTGGTAAGAAGATGAAGTCATTAATGTTTATGAAGCATGTAGATATTATGGTGAGAGCACTACAGAAACACCATGAAAAAATTAATATTTCTATATTCAGTGCGAGTTTGGATGGTGGGGTCACACACTAAATGAGGATAAAAAGAAATATTGAATAACTACCTATGCTCTGAATGAAGCAGGCATCCTGTGGAAGCAGACATATGTGGTCATGTAATTAAAGACTGTCTAACGTATACGGACAACAGGGCTGAATTGAGGTTTCATAGGCAACACTTAAAAGTTAGGAAATGCAAGATTTAAGTGTTCTGCATGCTTAACATACTTTTAGTTTCTCTTTTTTGGATGCTATCTTCTGTTTAGATTGTAGTCCTGACAGCAGGGACTGTGGCTTTTCCCAGTGTTTTGTGACGTACTAAACTTACTCTCAGCACTGGAACAATAAATTGCACACCAAATAAACTCAGGTGAAATAGTGCCCAAGTAGTTACAGAGAGGTTGGAGCACACACAGATGAACTGTGTCAGACCTGGGAACGAAGCCCAGGTTTCCTATCTTCCAGTCCACTGGGTCACATTGTCTTACATAAGAACATGCAGGTGCTTTCCTACACAGCTGGTGTCACAATAGTGGTTTCCAGCGAGATGGACACTTCTAGCAGAAGACTCAGGAGAGCTGGATACCATGAGAAATGTTTAATAATGCACAAAGCATGAATGCGGAGAAGTGTTTTCACTTCTGATGATACTGATGGACTCAGCAATGCAGCTAGAGTATCCTATGGAATTATATACAAAACAACATCCTATATGGGCATATTAAGTGTCTTGGGACAGCCATCAATAGAAAGGGTTACACATCTATATTCGCTGAAGAAAGCTTGATCATACTTTTTTTTTTTTTTAAGTTTAAAGGAACAGAAGTCTAATCCAAAACCCACTGAAGTCAAGTGAAACAAAATCCCATTGATTTAATCTACAGTTTGAGTCCTGTCTAATTCATCAGAATGCCCATTTTTAATATTATCTTTTCTAGTCAAGAATTGCTACAATTTAGTTTAAAAGTGCTGGAATCCTGTGGGGCTTCACAGCATTTGCATAGAAACTGCAGCCTTTGCTGAGTCTGCAGTGTGAATCTGCACAAGTTTGCTGCTACATGTTTTATCTGACAGCAAAGGAAATTTCCTGTAGTGATTTATTTTTTTGTTACAATTCCATTTAATGAATGAATGTTTTGTTTCACTATAAAGAGGATAGAGCTGTTAGGACAATGCAGTCAAATATCCAGCTTCAAATAATTTGTATATATCTAGAATTTAAATGGATACTTATTATATTTGCTGGTGTTAAAAATTACATGAAAACATTTCTTAATTAGCTGACTCTATTCATTGGCAGATTCAAGAACTGACTGAAGACATATTGTTTCCCTGATTTCTATTGTTTGTACAATGCAGATTTTAGTGCTTCAAAAGCATGCTGCTCCAAATCTAAAAGTTGCTCATTTATAGAAGGGAACACATTTACCAGGGAATTCAGAGCTCATGTAACAAGACATCCAATACACTGTAGCATCAGGGACTCAATTATGAATATTTTTTATGATTACACACTGCAAATAGGTCAGACATACATATGTATATGGGCTTTTAAGCATAAGATCTCTGGGAGTCTAGTTTTATGCTTTATGTAATATGTTCAAAACGACTTTAAAAAGAGTTCTCTGGCATTTAAAGGGTTAATATCTTCTAGCCTGGTCACTGTAAACAAGCACAATTTCAGCTAAGCAACATCACTGTCAGAGTCACATGGCTTTGCAGGTGTGGGCAATAATTAAAGGTTTCAGCACATCTACCTGGGCAAAGTATTTTTGCCTCTTATTCCAAGGAGGAAGACCTCTCTGTGGAGAGCAGAAGAGCTCATTAATGAGGCTAATTAGGTGTAAAGGGGGTAGAGTCTGGCATCAGCTGCTGCTTATAGTAGCTAATCATTAAGCTCAGTAATCTCTGCTCCAGAACAGCAGATGATCATGATCCTAGGTGACTGATGTTGCTGAGAACATTTCCAACACCTGAGTACCTTAACCACATACTTTTTGGTGAGGCAGAAAATTCCCTTAACCCTCTGTATGCCAGAAACAGGACTCAGCATTATCAATGCATATCACATTCTGAACAAAGAATATCTAAGGAGACCTGGATCCTTTAGTAGACCAAGAAGTTGAACCATTTAAACACCAAAGGAAGTGTTGCGATCTACACACTATGTAGAGAAAAACTAGTTTTTAAGATGGAGGAGAATGAAAAAATAAAGTACAAGAGCCCAAAATATAGCTCTCCTATTTAAATATAAAAAAGTGAAAAAAGAGAATAGTAACTGAAAGCACCTATGGCCACTGGTAAAGTTGTACTGAAAGTAGAGGCCCCTTTCTCTCATATATTGCACAAAGCTGTGTATTCTTTATAAAAGAGTTAAGATTTTTCTGACACTTTGCAGCTGAAGAAACTGTTCACTAAAGTCACAAACACACATAGTGCTTACAGGAGTGATCTTAGATGAATGTGCAAGTTCAGATGTACGTGGCAACAGCCTTGGACACACTGTGCACCTTAAGCAATCACACAAAAAAACCCTGAAATATAATTTCTCAAGTCAGACTGCATAAATTATAGGCTTTCCAGTGGAAAATTCCACCATTTGTCTGCTCACTTTTATGTGAATGATGTCATTCAAAAAGTCAGACACCTATGGGTAGATAATGAAGCCTGTACTTTTTGATTATGTCCAATGCAGAACTGGCAGCTTCATTTGGACAGTCATCACAATGGCAACAATATCAACATGTGTCTTTAGGAAAAACAAAACCATTGAAATGGCTGGTTTAAAATGAGCCTAAAGGAGTTTAACACCCACATCCCTTTGAACTGGGCACCTAAAGCTTAAAGTTAACACAAGGGACAACTAATCACTTGACATTTAAATAATGGATCATTAGAGTTATGTTTGGGAAAGTGAAGGGCATAATACAAGAGAGAGAATTCAATCCACTCGGGGATAGTTTTCCACTTAGCAAATAAACTAACTAAGCAATAGTTTCTTCAGAAACCTGCTTTAAAAAATGTCAATTTTCAGTGATCACAATGATACCTCAACCTTTTTGCCTTCTCTTAGTTTAAAATAAAAAGGCAGTGAAGATGGTTACAATACCACAGGGAGGAGAATCTTGTTAATAAATATGTAAAATACAGATTTCACTGTATTCATCTAATTCGGAATAAGAAAAAGGACATCATGTCCATGGACAGAGAATACATGATGACAAACCTCATTCTGGAGTTCATTTTGTAAAACAAGTTGCAAGGATAGCAAATGCTCTGAGAATCTGATCAAGAATTGTTCAATCAGACAGAGCAGTCTCTTTGTTGGCAGGCTTCTGTAGTATTTTTTTTCTTATCCTTTCTGCTATCAAAACAGAGTCTTCAAAAGGCAGATTCCTAGGTTCTTGTTTGACAAATGTGGAATATTCTAGTATTGCCATTATTTTACTAGCACGTGGAATAGTGTGTAGATAGTTTATTAATTTGTTTTTAAACCGTTTCCATGGTGGTGCTGTAATCAGATGTTTGGCTACTGGTAGGTACATCAGCTCCTACACTCTAATATACAAAATTGCACACACAAAACCAATGACATCAAACAATGTTAAGGATACAAAGTGAAGCATTCAAAAGTTAGGAAATTGCCTGTATAACCTTAATTCAGCCTCATTGTTCATATGCATTATGAACTATTGTGTGAGGCTTGTCTTCATCTCTTCTTTTGCTACAGAAAGGGAGGAAAACATACTAAAAGCTCCCAGTAAACACCAGCTAATGCATAAAATTCATACTGAACTTGGCCAGAAAAAAATCAGTGGTGAGAGAAATTCCTACACTCTCTTTCAGAAGTGAAGAGCTCACACATAATAGACTGCACAGTTCAATCATTAGTTACTTTTGGACATGTGAATATCTCCTTCAAAGCATCCTGGAGCCCCTCCATAATTTTTATAAGAATACTATTTTTTCATCTCTGTCCTCTACCTCAATATTCAGATTAAAATCTTCACAGTTGCATTATACCAGGTAGTCTTGAGAAGATGGAAGGTGCATGCTCTAAGAGCAAACCAACAGCTCATTCAGTATTCTGGAATAGGGGGCATTCCAGGTCTCCCAAATCACCCAGTCCCAACTAATACCATCAGATCCCTTAAAATTCAATATACAGGTATTAATACTAAACTTAACTAATACCCACATTCACTCATTTCCTGAAACTAATGACCGCCGATGGTAAGTCATTCACATGTTAGTCCATAGAGTGTCTGGGCATTTGGTCTAGCCTTCCAAGTGCTACCAATAGCGCCCATATCTGCCATCATCTTTACATGGGCTGCAGGCACACAAATTGCCAGCAGCTCTCAGACAGACACACCTCATACAGAGAGTAAAGTTTCAGAAATACCAGATAACCATGAAGAACCTGCCAGTGGAAAGATTTTTGTTCCTTAAGAAGGATCTTAAATAATTCACATTGCACATCAAACAGAGATTCTAGAGTGCTGAGCACCATAAACATGCCCATTCTGTGTTTCTTAACATTATATATACACATTCTCTCCTACCCTTACATTAAACATTCTTGAGCTAATGTCACTGTGGGTCCTTGCACTGCTCATGACCGAGGATATTAAAGCAAAATCTGCTTTAAATGCATCATTCCAAAGAGTGTGATTTCACTGTTAAAAAAGTTGTGAATTTTCATGCTGAACCAGAAACTAAGATACAATCATAATGTGGCTGATCTGTAAATAATACTTATTGTGACTGAAAATCAAAAGACCAGTCCAGTCAACGACCAACACCATAAAAATGAGAAGAGAGGTTGTATACATGAGCTGGTGCGAATAGTTTATTTTATTTTAAATTTCTGTTTTGCTCAACATTAGAATTAAGATTTCACCACCTCCACAACTTCCCTTCACTGCTAGGCTCCATGATTAGAACTGTGAAGAACTGATAGGAAAAAAGCTGTGCAAAAACAGACAGGCTAGAAACTAACTTTGGGGTCATAAAAGACTGAAACATGCTTAATATGAACCCCCTTTTCCTTTTATTTGCACTCTGCTCTGAATCGCCCCAAGCACACAGCTTGTCAGAGACAGCTTTTATTCTTTTTATGTGCAAAGAAACCGCCTGTATATACAAATACAAACCTGTCCTCTTCTCCCCTAGAAACCAGCATCCCATCCCATAACAAATGTCTAAGAAATTAGAAACTGGCCTTGACTGATCATGTATTTTGTAGCCAGGCACTAAATTCTTTTGGATGCACACACACTGCACAGAGCAAGATAATCAGGGGATCCAGTCCCATTCTCCAGAACAGCAAAAGACCCTGATAATTATTGAGCATTCAAAGTTTCTGCTGAAATCAACAGCCGATTTGGGTGCTCAGCAAAGCCTTAGAAGGGGCTGATTTGACAGATCAATTCCAGAAACTAGCACTGGAAAAAATGGTTACTCCCCTTCTCGTAACTGTTGTTCTTCAAGATGTGTTGCTCATGTCCATTCCAATCAGCTGTGTGCACTGTCCAGGCTGTCTCTGGCTGGGTAGTACTCGGACACCAGCCACGACTGAAGAGATGGAAGTCTGAGCCTGGCATGCTGCACCACATAAGTACAAGCCGCCGTGTGACCCAGAAGCTTCAGGCAGTTCCTTGCTGTGGTGGTGGGAAACAGAGGCCTCAAATGGTATTGGTCAGGGCATGAAATCTTGCTTGGGGCAAGTATGTCCTGGCCTGGTTCGAGTCCAACACTGTCCCTATAAACTCTATCCTCTGAACAGAGGACAGAGTGGACTTTTCTTAGTTTAAAAGGAAACCCAGACTGATGAAGGTGGCTCTGATAAACTTGACCTGAGCCTTCACTTGGGTCTTGGAGTGGCCCTTGATCAGCCAGTCGTTGAGGTAAGGAAACACCTGAACCTGGTGCCTGCGCAGGAACGCAGCGATGACTGCCATGCACTTGGTGAAAACCCGAGGTGCTGCTGACAGGTCGAATGAGAGGACTGTGAATTGGTAGTGGGTGTTGTTCACCATGAACTTGAGGTACTTCCTGTTGGGCTGAGTGATCCTGATATGAAAGTATGTGTCCTTCAAGTTGAGGGTGGCATAGCAGTCTGCTGGATACAATAAGGGAATGATGGAGGCCGGAGAGACCCTGCAGAACTTGAGTGCCTTTATAAACTTTTTGAGTTCCCACAGGTCCAGAATTTATTTGGGCATAAGCCCATCAGGAAGTGGGTTGTAGCCATGAAAGCTTACACCCAAAGTTTATGCCCAAATAAATTAGTCTCTAAGGTGCCACAAAGAGTCATTGTTGTTTATATTAAACTCCAACTATCTGAATAAACAAGGCGAGTGCAATACAAATTGAACTGCTAGGTCACTTGCCGGAGCAAGAGCAAGGGAAGTTCCAGCTAGCCTCACTGGCGGTAACAAGGAACAGAGGGGGTGGCAGGTTGGCAGGGTCTATATTGGGTGCCACGAAAGCGCGACTTCAGGGAGCGTCCAGGCCAACCCTATGGTTGCTGCCAGGGGAAAAATCTTCCTCCTACTGTGCACGCACACACCAGACTGGAATCAACACGAACAAGCATGCAAAGAAGAAATTCAGTTACTTGAAGGCACTTATTAAGTGTATCAACCTATCAATTGACACAGGAGTTTCAGAGCCTCAAAACTTTTGTGAGCAGCTAATGCTTAAATAAGCCATTAAATATTTTACAGATACAATTAGCTACACTGTGTAAAACGAAAAGGTTCATCATCTGTTATACGCATTAGACAAAAATAAAATCTGGAAATTCTCATTTCAAGTACAAATGCTAAAGACTAGATGGGACCAAAGTGCATCAGTGAGCTACAATGGCATTACTTCAATATGGATTTAAAAGATTTTGCAAAAAACTCAGGAGAAGTTCTCCCCTGGGAGAGACTATTGTGGTTTTAGCTTTCTATGCTCCAAAGTCACATACAGAGTTGTGACAAAAAGTCAGGAAAATTTCATATTAGTATTATTCTGTTAAATTTCCACAAGCAGGTAAGGTGAAGAGCAGCTTTTTAAATAGCACATCAGCCTTGATTAGCCAGGACTACTGGAAAAAGGCCTAAAGTCTAGTGACTTCATGGTCCCAGAAACGGGCTGAAGTGGTGATGGGCTTGGAGAGTATTGCCTGCTCAGTGTTAGAGTTTATTTCTTCTTTTATGATCTGTTATACCACTCCCAAGGGTCACCCTTCTAGCTATTAAAACCCAAAGGTGGGACAAAGACACAACATGAAATGAATCAGGAAAAACAACAGGAAGCTTACTGTGATCCATTCATCATATATTTTCTATACATAATTATTATAATAAAGCTTTACATTTAATGATTCATGATTCCTGCTCTATATAAACTACCAACTGAAAAGTGAGAAAACACCTGTTGTGTGCAGGAGAGAAGTAATTCCTCAGTACTGAGGAATAGGTAGGTTGATCAATAGGGATAAAACAAAGTACTCAGAATCTGAATTCTAGTAAAGAAAGGGGTAAGGTAAAACTATTTGCTCTTCTAATCAGAAGCAACAATTTTACTTTTCATATGCTTCATGCATCACCACCATCATGGCACACACTCTAATATGTCTTATATACCCTAAAAACTGTGGATAGTAGTGATCCTAGTGTTTAGCATTATTCCTCTATTGTTTTAATGTTCCCAACAAGCTCCCCATTGTTCTATAGTCATGTATGTGCTTCATTCTAGTAATTAGCTGTCAGCGAGCGCCCAACAGCAGCTTAGTATTATCTGCTCAGATCAAATTAATGAAATGCAATCCACTCAAATGTCCTGAATGCATAGCTGTAATTGCATTAAATAGCGAGGCTGGGGACATCAGCATCAAACTTCAGCTTCTGAACAGAGCATTACAATCAAGCGCATTAATCCATTATTTCTTCAGGATCTGACAACCAATTAATATTACAGGACTTCATATACAGAAAGGAGTGAAATTCCTGTTATTTTTATTTTTTTTTAACACATAAAATGACTGTTCAGATTCTAGGACGTCAAAGTAAATGCTGGGCTTAACATTTGCAATCAAAATCGATTGTTGGAGATGAAAATGTTAGGCTGTTGCTGCAGTTTTGCAAAAAGGATTTTCACTTATAAAGATTAGACACCTGTGAAATATCATTCCTACACTAATGGATGCATTAAAAATTAGATTTTTTTTAAAGCAAATCGGGAAAATGTTCAACATCTAAATATGTTAGCATTTAAATCTTCCTAGAAGGACATTTTTAGGATTCAGTCTCTCTCTCCTCTTCCTTTCTCCCTGGGGCAATAAAAATCAAGCCGTAATCTCTTGCACACACAAACTAGCAATTACCATTAATAACTGGTTCTGTGAAGCCTCTAAATTCTTACTTAATTTTAAGATTCATATTTTCCATTAATTACCAAAGAATTTTCCACAAAACAGAAGTTGCACTAGACTAAAAGCAAGAAGCAAGGAAAACATGAAGCAGAAATATCCCGTGGATGTAGTAGAATTTGAAGAATTTTCATGTCAGTGGTTATTTCAGATTTATGATAAAATTTAATTAGGCTTGAGCACAAGAAGTTATGACAATACTATGGATGGGATATTTAGCTTGAAGGCATAGTTAGGATATGCAGAACTCTGGCTAGATATGATACTTTACTTTTGTTCACAAATTGTTTGGCAACAACTTACAATATTTTAGGATTTCTAGAAGAGTTTCTCATAATTAGTTACAATGAACTATATACAATCACTAAAGAAAATGAAATCTAAGCATACGGCTAATATAAATGTCTAGAAAACATCTCTAAATATTTTAAATATTGTATTTTGGTAAGAAATTATTAGGACTTCTATAATACACTTTCTAAAATTATATTATTTATCAAAGAACTTTCTATTGCATCTTGCATGCCAGCCAGTGAGTCCAAAAGAACCCCAAATATCATCCAAAACTGTATATATAGTCCTGCTCAGCAGGGACTATGATGGAAGGTGACAGGCGAATAGCACATGTTGCATCACAACACAGTATTTGAAGATTACAATTTGGCCAAGGACACTGGAGCAAACTTCTCTTCTTATGGTAAGTACCACAGGACCTTTAATACACACAGCAGATAAGATTTCTGTGCTAAATATTACATCCAAAAGACCACGCTTGGTAAAGTGCTGGGAATTCAATTTCTCTAACATGCAAGGAAGCAAGGCTGAGTCAAGTCTGCTGGATTTAATAAGGGGTCTAACATATTCCAAACCTGATACTTAAACCCACTAAGCCATTCCATCAGATGCTAAATCTATGCTTCTCTTCTTTTGATTTTGAATAAAAAAATTCTTCTTGCCAATGTGGGTCATCTCTAACCCACATTAAACACAGTCAATATTTTAAGGCAGAATATATAACAATTTATATCACAGATACTTTTTTAGTGAAAGTTTAAATATTTATGTGATAGTAAACCATTTACATGAATAGAAAATGCCATTTACTTTTATCCAAAGAACCAGACTATATTTTCAGTTACCATATCAGTTATATTTTCAGTTACCATATCAAGCAATTTTTAAATTTGCTGCTTTCTCAACAATGCTAGGCATAGGTTTTAAATAAGAGTTATTGTTCTGGGATAGAATGAGTGTTATCACCAAAATAGCACTACCCTAATTATCCAACTGAGAGTGAAATTTATTTCATATGAGTTTATTTCAAGAAGCAGAGCTGATGTTTAATGTAAGCTTTCTTCCCACAAAAAAAGTAAAGTTAAATGACAGTAACAATAGAGCATTGATATTATATTATAAAATATCTGTTGTATACTCAAGAGAGAGGCATCTTTAGAACACAAACTGCTATTTACTTTCTACAACATTCTCCTTGGAGTATGTGCATTAGATCATTACTAGACCTACAGAAGCTGGACATTACCTATACAAAAAACACAGATGGATCCGGAACGAAGACAAACTAATCACTTCTGTAATCTGTACAAATTGCTTCTATTTTCATTATTAAGCTTCTCTGTTTAAGAAAATATGTTCTGGTGATACAGATATCTACCACTGAAATGATAGCTTCACAGAAAGTAATGATCTAATGTATCTTTGATTTCCACTGAACAGTAAGAATAATTAATGTACATAGAGTTTTTTAAAGATTATAAAACTGGCAGAATAAAAGTTGCCATATTTATTTCTACGTTATTTTGTAAGGGTTATAAAAGTCAATAGCTATCTGGATAGATAGTAATGAAGAAAAAGCTTATATGTGAAGTTCTCTGAAGGATCCACATACCTGGATTTGGGAAACAACTCATAAAAGAGGAGGAGCAAACACAAGGTTGATTAGCCACAATTTTTCTCTCAAAGTTAAGCCATTTAGCAACTCACACATGCCTCAGGATACCTCATCTATTCCAGGTGACCATCTGAACAAAGTTTAACAGTAAATCAAAGGAGCAAGGAGTTTGCATGGTTCTCAGATTACTGAAGGGACGGTAGTAACTCCTTTTCAAATGTTAAGCTGCTCTCTGGATGAACGCAATAGGCACAAAAATCTGCAGCAATGGTTTCATAAAATGGAACAGTAAAACAAACAAATACTTGGACAAGACAACCATAAAAACCATTAATGTAAAGCATCCAGATGAATAAAATTAGGCACTCTCTTTCTGTTTGGACAGTTATTTAATAAAACCGTCTCTTATGCACTGAGATGACTATAGGACTTTTCGACTATCCCCTGCAACAAGCCAGAGGGAATCAAATAATACAGAGGCTATCAAGCCAGACGCTGATTTAACAGTTCATATTTTCACAAAAGAACATGTTATCTTGGGTTTTTAATCAATGAAGAGAGAGAGGTTTGCCCACTCACTATCAACCAGGCCCATTTTGTACTTCAGTTGCTAATAGACGAGGCCAGTCTTTGTGAAACCTATGCATGATTTTAAAAAACCCAAGGGGCAGACTGGGAATAAGTGCGGTTTTGTTTTTTATGATCTCATCTTAGAAATGCACATCATCCAGCTATGGATACAGGTAACTGCATCCCCTGCAAACACTGTTAAATATTCTGAAAACATAAATATTAATGCCCCACACACTAACTCTAGGAAACAAGTATTTGGTGTGGAACTGAGATGCCCCAACTTCCAATTGGACTTCATAATCTAGGCATCCCAACCTCTGAAATTGTTGATTGTATGATTTGGGGAATCTGTTTAGTACAACATGAATTCTGTTTGATTTTATGGATTTGCTGTATCACGGAGTTCCTCAGGAGATGTGAGGTCAGTCACAGGTTATCAGGGCTGGGATTATGTCTTCGTCAAACCAGGGACAATGAAGAGTTGTTAAACTAACTGGTTTCCATTTCAACAGGAAAACCTTAGGACAATGGGATAGCTGATGCCTAAGGAATCCAGCCTCATCATGGATCTGTCTGCAAGGAGAGTGAGCTTGATCCAGTGGAATCTCCCCAGAAGATAGAACAAAAAGTTGAGGTGTGGATGTGAGTCTAGATTGGTCAGAGAGGCACTTTGGGCAGAATAGAAGCATAAAAGGACATGCTTTTGAAGAGGGCCTCTTTTCTGATTATGGGGCCAGCCAAGGTCATGGGAAGCTGGATGGAGGGGAAAGAGGGCAGAAGGAAGCTGGCTGCAGGAGGAGAAAGACACACACACACACACACAAAGACTATCATTTGTAGGAGAAGCCAAATGCAGCAGGGGGATCCTGGAACCCAAGAGGACTCTTGCCAAATCCCAAGAACACTCAAGAGTGGGGAGAAAATGGAGGCAGGAAAGTGCATACAGGCTTTTATTATTTTGTCTAGATTTGTGTAGTTCTTGTGCTGACTAAAGTAAAAACTAATTGTTTTAGAAACCTTGGCAAAGCCTTTGTGTTTTGTCCTTCAACCATCACATGTCCATGGAGAGAGAGATGATGAACCAGAGTGCTCACAAGTTGGAACCTGGGAAAGGAAGTCCTTAAGCTACTAGGGAGTCTCGGTGGGGGGCAGCACTGGCCCTGGAGGCCTCAATACCATGAAGAGGTAACAGAAAGACTGTGCTCAGGAAGCATGCCAGAGAGGAAAGATACTGCTGGAACACACCCAGACCAAGAGATCTCACACATGGGTCCAAAGTGGTGGTGACTATCCAGCAGGGGAAAATTTACCAGGGCTGGGACAATCCACAATTGTTAAAACCTGATGTACAGAAAACCATCACACTCCGCCAGGACAGTGTAAATATTAGAAGGCTGCACCACCTGGTAGCACACTAGTAACCTTCCTCTATAGCCCATGAATAATGTGGATGGTGCTTCTATAGCTTTTTCACATTCCTGTGGATATGCAGCTGGAGAATTTATGCCAACCCCAGAGTCTCCATAACTCCCCAGTATAGCCTGGGTTAAGGATAGCAAGTTGAATACGAGAGATGGGGTAAGTACATGGAAGGATAGACAAAAGGGACAAAAACCTTTATATCATCCTACTTAAGGTACAGAGGGAATTCAGCATTTACTGGAAATCAGACTAACTTTGAGAATCCTTTCCTCCAGTCCCAGAAACATCACTCTTTATGCTAACTACCTTTTCTATACTAATACCGACAGGCCAAGACAAACTGAGACACAAATCAAAGTAACCTACAAGCATAGATAAACATCAGCATATGGCCATAATGTGGATAAGGCAGTAAATATGTAAAAAAAAAAAAAGGAGTGCATTACACTCAGGTACCACTTGTCTTTCAGGGGTGTCAAAACCTTTTATGAAGGATACAGCCTCAATGCAACTTTGAGCCTTTATAGGTATCATTTCCTAAATAGGGAAGCAATCAGAGACTGGTCAAGTGACCTGCTCACAGTGTCTGTAAAGCCCAGGATAAGGGATTCAGAAGATCCATAACACTACCTAGCCCCATATTCAATCAACTAGCCAGGAACACAATCCAAGAAGCTAATACCTAGTCATCTGCTCTCATAACTAAACTCACCATGCTGCTACATACTGTATATTTTTAATTTACAAATTCTTCAGACATTCCGTTTAGCATTACTGTCCATTGATGCTACTCACTGGGTTTTAACAGATGTACAGTTTTTATACGCCTTGACTGAGCTGTATGGATGTGTCACTGACATGATGATTTTACGTACAAAGTGTACTACATTCATTCTCTCAATATATGAACCTCATAAAACAAAACAAACGTATCAAAATTAGTGAACATTATTATTAAAGCAAGTCTGACTATTTAGACACAAATCAGCGTTTAAAGAGTTAAAATGTCCCACTAGAAACCATAAATTGAATCTCATTTAATTAGGAACTGTACTTGGGAAAAAAAGTGATATACATTCTTTCATTATCTAAACCAAACTCCCTTAAAGGCAACAATATGTTCCCCTCTGTCAGGACAGAGTGCAACGAAATCTGTATTTTAATTGGGGTTAGCTAAAGGGCCATTTGGCTTCAGAAGCTTTGTTTATCAGCCCTAAGCATTATAGCTGAACCAATACTTGAAATATCCTATTACACAATTATTTCATTTAAAAACCCATTTTCCAAAGACTTTTGCATGTGAAGTGTTTTAAATGAGACTTTTGGAAATTAGAAATACAAGTCTGAAAGATACTGCAAGGTGAGCAGAGATATAGCCTCAAGTGAAAAAGCGTTTTTTTCTTTTGCATTATTGTGATGTAGGTTTCATTTTCAGCATATACCATACAACATGGTCCCTGCTCACCCCCTACCAGGCAGTCTAGTGAACATAAAACAGCAGGACAATGGAGAAGATGGTCACTATAGCATCTGAATCCTTCCCAACTTTCTGTTTCCCAGTGTCACAAGCACATTTCTTTTGTGGTGAACTCTGGATCAGAAACCCCTCGGACTATGATGATTTCCATGTTCAAAGTAACCAATGCTGTATGACATAAGGGAGACTGAAGTGCATCACAACTCAGTGACGAGCTTCTTGAACAGAACGAAACAAACCTTCCTATAAAGTTCACCCAAGACAATATTTTAATCTACATTTTGTTTCCTGAACAATTTTGCACCTTAACATGAGAAAATTGTGTTCTGAGGAGCCTAGAGGTATATTTTTTAAAAAGAAAATTAATTCTTATTCAGTAGTCATAATAGAAATTTCTCCTATGAGAAATGAATGTACAGAAATTATTCACCTTCTGTAGCACCCAGCAAAGCACGTTTACCGAAAAGAATACTAGAAAAGAGTTAATATAACCACACAATCCAACCCTATCTAAATTGCAGCTAAAATTAAAGGGACAAAATTAATGAACCAGTGAGGTAAAAGTATTTCTCTCTTCTGTCTTTACCATTAGGATCAGGCTTAAATAGAATTTTGGATCAACTTAACAGAATCACAGAGCCTTAGTATTGTTAATGCTCAAATACAAAATCTTGTACAACAAAAATCCAGCACCAATGTCCATAGTGAAGTTTCTAGTCCAGGAACTGCAACTGACCATGATTCTTAAATGCTACCTTGTCTGGGGCTGAACTTCAGTAAAACTTGATCAGCCATGGAATGACAGAATCTGTCTTTCAACATTATTAATCTAAATAAGTTCCTAGGTTCAAGGTTGCTTTGTGAAGGATATTACTGCTCTGTCACTAATTGCCATCCTCCTATTGTATACCTCTGCAAACAGAATGTAACGAAACCAAAGAAAAAGCATAATAATGGTCATACTTAGCAGATATGTCCAGTTCAGTAAAATGAAGCTTTTTAGTATAAAAACAAATAAACTCTGCTTTTTCATTTTCAGAAATGACAATATCACTGTGGCTGTAACTGACAATAAAGTTTAATTCAAACAAGTCACTGAGTTTTGTGCTTCATGTTAATGCTACCTTACAGAAAATACAATCACTTCCAATTAAATGTATTATTCATGCCTTTTAAATTTAGAGTTGACATCCATAGAGGTTTTTCATATAGTTTATTGCAGATCTTCTGTGAACTGTTCCCTCCTGAGAACTATAATAAAATGAGCTGCTTCTGAAACTTCACAGCAGGTATTTTGATTTGGAAGTAATCATAGTTTTCTCCACAATCGTTATACAATTTATGCCGTGATCATCTAACAAATAAGTAAAAGATTTAAATTGACATCAATATGTACATTTTTTCTAACAATGTAAGCTAATTGTATATCTTTAATGGAGAAAAATGGTTATTCAAAAATCTATTCAATATACCAACAATTGAGTTCAAAGTGGAGACACCACATGCATCTAAATAAATATCAAGGAAGTGTCAGAGGTAAACGAGGAGAGACCAGGTGAAGTGTGTGTGATGTGTTAATTGTATTCAAAAAATAATAATATAAGCAAGACAGAGAAGCCGAACTTCCAATTATCATAATGGTGTCTACTTCATAACACATTTTTAAACTTGAAAGAGACATTTTACGCCATAGGAATTCTGAGCAGAATACCTCCAGCTGTGTTCTGCATAAATCTCACACACTGTACATACACAGTTTATTTAAATACCAAGTGCAGTTATGACTTACAAAATGCATATTTCAGTCACAATAGAAGTTCTGTCATTGCCAAAAGCTACTCGTCATGGAATGAAAGGAACAGAAAACAATGAATTAAATTAGAAGAAAATAAGAAAAGAGGGAACCTTCTCAGCTGATGTTTTACTAGACTAAAGTAATTCTTTTTAAAAAACAATGCAGCTAACACCTCTGCTGAGTTTACATTACCATTCCCCGAAAAACAAAGTTGTAAGCCTAGAAACTCTACAACATTAAGTCAAATTTTGCCTATTCAACATTCCAATGATGACCCATAATTTACATTTCACCAACATGATGTCCATATTGAAATTTAAAAGAAAAGGCAGAAAAAACAGTGCTCATGCATCCAATGAAGTGGGTATTAGCCCACAAAAGCTTATGCTCCAATACGTTTGTTAGTCTATAAGGTGCCACAGTTCTCTGTGTCTTTAATCCTACTAACCTCTTGGATTCACTTACTCACTGGAGACAATGAATTTGATAAGTTATTCATATGATGTATGTTAAAATAATCCATTTAACCAATTTTAAATTTGTTGCCCTTGAGTTCAATTGAATTCCCCTTTGTTTTTCTATTGCAAACCTAGGGCTGGTCCTCACTACCGGGGGGGGGGGGGGGGAGAGGGGATCGACGGCAGATACGCAACTTCAGCTATGTGAATCACGTAGCTGAAGTTTGCGCATCTGCAGCCAACTTGCCTGATGTCCTCACGGCGGTGGCAGTCGGCGGCGCGCTCCCCCGTCGACTCCAGCTTGCGCCTCCCGTCAAGCTGGAGTTCCGGAGTTGACGGGGGCGCTGTGGGCGATCAATTTCTTGCGTCTTCACAAGACACTAGAAATCGATCGCCAAAAGATCGATCGCTACCCGCCGATCCAGCGGGTAGTGAAGACCAGCCCTTAGAGAATAGATGTGCCCAATCTACCATCTTTACACCATTCATTCTTTTATGTACCTTTGACATATTTCTCTGAACTAAGAACTCCCTCTTCAGTCTCTCCTCACACAGAATTTCTATGCCTCTAACCATTTGTCACCTCTCTCTGAACCTCCTTTATTTCTGCTATATCTTTTTCAGATAAGATGACCAGAACTAAATGCAGTACCTCAGATGAGGCTGCACCTTTTATGTACCATCATGCTTTCCATCTTACTTTCTATCCCATTCTGTACTAACCCTAACACTTTGTTGGCTTTTGGGGCTCTTTTTCGAACAAATTGCCAGGGGACACTTTACTTTTGTAGAAGCTATGCTGGTTTGCCCTTCTCAAATTTTCCCCACCTGGCTGTACTATAATTCTAGTTTTAATTATTGTTTCAACCAGCTTACCTTATATTGAGGTCCAGTTTACTAGCCTAAGTAGCAGGACCACTCCTAGCATTTTTTTTTAAGTCAACACTTGCTACCCACTAGTTCCCCCATATAAAAACTCATTTTCTAAGTGTGCATGTTTTTCCACAAAAAGTTCAGAGAATTCCTCTTGCTCTCTTTGGAAAACACAAAATGTAACTAACTTATTCACAGATGCTTTTGTAAATATACAATCCCTGACATGCCTTACACAAAAACAGAATTTAGCTGGTCACGTTATTTTATGCTTGTGTTTGTTTACATGCTGCTTTATTGTTCTATTCCAAGTCCCCTGCGCATTATTAGTTCTACAAATGCCTCCAACTTTTCCTGCATGGCAGCCTTTGGACACTACTTCACTGCTTGCTGAGGTTACACACCCTCAATTACAAGTAAAATAACACTGAGGAAAGGCAGGCTACAAGTAAGTCAAAATACACAAATAAAATAAAAACTCAAAACAAGAAACAGAGGAATAACAAAAACACAGGTATAAAAAAGGCACATAAAGAAAAAAGCACGTGAGGAAGTCACAGCAGAATACTGTCTTATTGAACATATAAATCCTTCCATAGTAACGCTGAAATATTATGTTGCTACTTGCCATTGTACAACTTTTCTCTGGTAATGGGTAGATTTAGAGACTTTTAAATAAAGCAATTTTTATTTTTTCTACACTTACATAGGAGACAGACAGTGACTCCGTCCAGTCTCTGATGGCTGAGCACTACACCCTGATTGAAGCTGCAAAATTACGGATACAGTAGAATATAGATGCTTCCCTTTAGCATTCTCATGGGTTACGTCAAACCAAAATAACACAGAACACTGGTGTCAGTAGGTAACAGATAAAGTGCTATGAGTAGTCTCAGGCTAGTCCGGTGAATACCATCATCCCATAAATAACATTCAAGTCACAGTATCTTGTTCTAGTTTACTATTCCTGGTAGTGCTCCTCTGAGATGTACAATACACAATTCCTTTCTTTCGATGCAGACTCTGACCTGAAGTACATGACCCTCACTTACATGCTATGCTTCTTTAATTTTATCACACAAAGTTAGAGATGGAAAAGCCTTATTAGACCTTCCAGTCCACCTCCCAGTACAGGACTGTTCCGGACAAGATGGATTCATTAGTGATTTGTCCAGTCTACTTGTTAATCATTCGACTTCCATCCTTCCCCCTGGATGGGATTCTACCTCCTAGCGCATCTCACAGAAAATTTCCACAAATGTTTCCTTTACATTTCCATCCCAGCCCTACTACCAAACGTGAAGAAGAAAGGCAAGTGCACGAGAAGAATGGTGGATGTGTTGTGGTCGGCGCAGTCTTGACAGCTGAAGACCGATTGATCCAGGTGATCCAGGTGCAAAGTGCATGATTAGAATATTTGTAGAGTATTATGTCCCTGAATTAGTCGTTGATTAACCAAACAGTATTATTTTGCTCTGTTAATCTTTTCTTGTAAATTAATTTAGGGTTTTTTTGCTCTTTTTGAACTCCCTCCAATTTAGTATTTGGCTAGTAATGAGGTGACCAGAAATGAACTAGGCTCAGTTACATGCATATTAGAGAGGGACTATAATTTGTGATATGATACCTTTGTGTTTTCAGACCAAAATCATATTGGCCATCTCAGTGTACTGCTATTCATTATTGTCCCATTTACAGTGTTTCAGCCAGTTTCCAATCCAGTGATGTTATTATTTTCCAATAGAACTTACAGGATTGCAAAAAACAATATTGTTTCACCTAACATTTAAGAAACAACAAACTTATTGCATTCACAAGATAATTAACATCTGTTAAATAAAAAGAAATTCTAAAATATACCTTCCCTAGATAACATTAATTCATATGGATATCAATATCACTCATTAAATATACAACTGTAGTAAAACAAGAGCTTGTGAGAAAAAACAGCATATTTATAAATTTAAAAATAGCAAAAGCAAAGGCAGGATAGTGTGACTGGTTGGGAACACGACTCGATAGAAAATATACAATATCAGTTACTTAAATGAAAACAAGAAGAACTAATCAGACAAAAATAGTTTCCCCAACAAGCAAAGAAGCTCTTCCTTGCAGTGATTTCAAGTCTCGGATAATTTTTTCCATGAATATTTTCATTACATGTTATAAACTTAAAAAGAACCACAGGCGGCTTAAATATGAGCGTGTGCAAACAGTGCCTTAAAAAAACTGTGTGTCATTAAATGATCTTCACACTAGGGGAAAATGCAGGAATTTCATTCCTAGAGTACACGGGAATCCAATTCACCTTAATTCCCTTGTACATCACATAGGGTTTCCCCTCTCTCATAATCCATCCTTCCATCTACTTAGCAGTGAAGTCATGACGCTGAATTTGGAGCACTGAATTTGGGGTTTAAACAATCAGAGGACAGGGAGTACACTATAAAAATGGAGGAGGAAAACAGTACTGAGTGGGAGAAAGTTTCTATTAAATGTCCAAATAGCAACTCCAAACAAGAGCATGCAGATTGTTAGCAACATAAAGTGCTTTTGTTTAGATGATCTCTTTATTCACATTTTCCCCACAGTAGGATTGCTCTCTCTAATGGAGGGTTTTGCACACATGTAGTACAAACAGTTCTCACCTCTTCTCACTGTTCTTTCCATAAATGGACAAACTCTCTGTGACACAGTCAAAAGACCCCAGACCCTTAGAAGACTCTGGTGTAAAGGGAAGGACATACACCATATCCAATGCATACATTAAAATGTATATTTGAAAAAACAAACTATCCAAAAGGTAGCTGTGTAGGCAGTCAATTGGTAGGGGAGCAATTAGAGGGAGTTTACAACAACTATTTGCTGTTCTATTCAATTGCTTAAAAAACAACTCACCATGGCAACAGCAAGACCATGTAGTATATAAAGTAGGTGTGAGATGCAGAGCCTGTTTAGGAAGAATCATGCACCAGTATGTAATGTGCACATTTTAGTATACTCAAACATATTCCAACACACTGCTGCACTTTTGGCTCGTTTGTTATTTGACACTTTGTTCTGTTCTACATAATCTATTTTTTTTCCATATTTTTGTCCTGCTTAGATCTCATGGCTATGGATTAATAGATATTGATGGCAAGAAAAGATTTTGAACAAGGGACAGCTATAGAATCACTAATATTTTGGTCTTGTTTCATTCCACCATACTGCTGCTTTAACACCTTCTCAAACAAAAATGCATTACATTTCTATGTATTATTACTTCTTGTGTTATGGTAGAACCTAGACATGAGCCAGAGCCTAACTGTGTAAAATGCTGTACAAACATACAAAATTAAAATGTAATACACCCTTCTAAGTACTGTCCCTTTAAAACTTCTTCCTCTTGTGTACGAGATTTACTTCTCTAAAGGGCAATTTCCATTGAACAACACTGAGTTCCTGTAAAACAGAGATGCTGTTTCTCCCAGAAGAAAGGCCACACTGAGAGCCCTCAGCAAGCCCAAGGTGGGTAAGCAATGCTATAGCATCTGCCTTCGTCAAAAATAACCATATATAGGGAATCTTCCCTTTCTCCTTCCCCCATTCTATGTAGTCTCAGGATCTATGTAGTAACAAAGTCCTGTGGCACCTTAAAGACTAACTATAAAGTTTTGAAGTATAAGCTTTCGTGGGCTAATACCCACTTCATCGGATGTAGGCGTCCATGAATTACTGTGCTCCAGTCTATAATCCAAAACAAGAAATCAGATATGATACGGAAGGTTAACTAGGGTACACAGGATCTTTTACATGTTTTATATACATAATGCATATCAATTAGAAGAAACACCTTTATCAATAAATACAGGATGAAGGATTATCTTACAACCCTGCAGCAATGGTTTTTCAGAGACAGTAAATGGTGGGAGGTACAATACTGGAAATTCCTTCAATTTGTTTAATATCCATCATGGGAGTATCACGTTCACTCTCTCTTTTATATTTTCTTACACTGATATACTACTATCACAGAAACAGGTTTAATACATTTTGTTTCCTATAAAATTAACTAAATGTAACTGTTAAAAAAGGAAAAGATGGGATTTCTCACAAAAATCATGATTTTTCTATAATGCCTCAAAGTTCCTCATTACATTATTTTTGAGAAATTGAGAATTTTATAACAAAAATTAAATGTAAAAGTGTTATCTCTCATCTCCTGTTATTTAGAATCCAGCTCTAAGACAACATTCTCCAACTAGTACAATGAAGATAAGAAGAAAGCAATATCAACTGTTCTTTGTGCAAAGAAAATTCAATTGGAAAGAGGACCAAATTTAGGAAGTACAGCAGTTAAAGAATGCAACACAACAGAGGAGCTGCTGCATTATAAATGGAGATGTGCCACAGAAGGGATATTGTCATGTGTCAATTCTTAAATGCATAGCGGATGTAAATGCAGTAAGTAGCTCACATTTGGAACTTATTGTTGAGATCTAATTGGATCCTTGCTCCTAATTCAGTAATTTCTAATGTACAGACAAATGTATTTCCCATGATATGAGCTAAATTGTCTCTTCTCCTTCTTTCCCTCCACATGCACACATATACTACATAAATCTGTTAAAGTAATTTGAAAATTGATAATATATGATATATTGATAGGTTAGGGCTATTTGGGGTTGTTTATATATTTTCTATTTTTGTAAATCTAATAATTTTCATAGCAAATTTTAAAGTATTAGAATTACAATAATGACTCTGACATTCACTGCACCTGGCAAATAATATTTGCCCACTATCTTTAAGAAATGCTGTGGGTGGGTTAAAAATAAACCTGAACATTCAGTCCTCCTTGTCAGGATTAGTAAATTACCAATTAACTTCATCATGGAAAATGCATGATGTGTGTAGAAGTGGAAAGGTACATTTGCTTCTGTCCACTGAAATTCGATATTTAGTTTTAGCTGGATGTATCTGGATATGACTTAAGCTAAATTCAATCTAAATCAATTCAGAACTGTTAAGTCATTCATAAATGAACCAGTTACACAACAAGTTATTGTTCATGCAAATAAACCAGCATAATGTAAAATAACCAAGGACATAAATGAAACTAATTAACATTTCATTAAGACATTTACTTGTTATAACCATGTAATTGTCAATGTGATATCTATTTACACATATAAATATTTGCAATTATTTAACTTGAAATATCAAGGTTATACAGAAAACTTGTGATAAACTCTTGTATTATTTAAAATTACCAGCAATCTTGTACAGTACGAGAACCACTGTAGAGATACAAATAACTATCTATGGCAGTTATATTTTTATTATTGTCTTAAAATTTCAGCAATATTGTTATCTATTAATTTTATTGCTGTTGTTTTCTTTGCAAAACATTCTCCAATACGTTTTCAATGGAACAAAACCCACCAATTGGCTCTTTAAAACAACACACACACATATCCCTATCACTTTAATACCTATTGTTTGATGCCAACACAAAACAGTATCAGAGGGGTAGCAGTGTTAGTCTGGATCTGCAAAAGTGACAGAGTCCTATGGCACCTTATAGACGGTCTCCACTGCATGCATCCGACGAAGTGGGTATTCACCCACGAAAGCTTATGCTCTAATACATCTGTTAGTCTATAAGGTGCCACAGAACTCTTTGTTGCTCCAACACAAAGCAGTTTTGATTTGTAAGGGGCCTACAAAAATAGGGTCACAAAGAATTAATTATAGGCAATGCAATGCCAGAGTTAAAAGCAGATTACAAATCCAGAGGTCATTCTCAATAAGATGACGACAATGTTACGGAAGGGTAATATTTGGCTCAAAATCTTTTTCATTTTCTTTTACTATGAATTATGTAATTTGTGGGCAGACAGAAGTTATTTTTTTCTAAACACAACCAACCATTCCCTCTTTTCAAACCTGTTTTTATTAAGAAACAGTATAGTCCTGCTGAGTAAGCCTCAATATGCAGGATAGAGGTTTGAATTAAGTAATGACAACACACTGATCTAGCTAGAAGACAAACGCTATGCAGTATGGCACAATGCTAAAGGACTTAATTAGATCTTATTAAGAAAACAAGAAAACAATGTGAGCCAATGATGTAATATAGTCCTCACTGAGGATAGTGGAAAAACAGAATACATATATTAGTCATTTTACACCCTCATAGCGGGCATCCAAACATAGAGGGGCAACATGCCATAGGCTGGCAGATATTAAAGCACCTACAGATGTCACAACAGATCCACTGCGCTGAAGAGAGTTGCTTTCTTACCATAGAACTGGATATAGTGTCTTCACAATTCTCTTAAAATGAGGATTAAACAGATTTTGTAAATGAGAGGAAAGCAACACAGTAACGAACGCAAAAAACACGTCACAAAGAATGTGAAGTTCTGAGAAGGATTACTAAATCTCTGGTGAACTAGGCTAGCCCTCTAAAAAATAGCAAACCAAGATCCCTAATTTTCTCAGTGCACATTAGAGAACATCACTCTAGTCAAGGTTCTCAAACACCTTGTTAGAAGAAAAAGGGTCTATTTAAGAGTTTATGTTGTGTTTCATATACCGAGCACATCAAGTATACATAGTGTCATTTAGAGAGACTACAACTTTTGCTATATATGGTTGCACGCAATAATAGCAAGCTCAGGAGGAAATTCTAGAGAGCACACTCACCTTAGAATGGGTTATTTTGATTTCAGCATCTAAACAGGATTGGAAAATTAAATCTTTTTTCCCAGATTATCTTGTAAAGGTATTAGATACCACATGAGAAAAGAGATGCAAAGGAAGTTTAAACTTCCTCTGGTTACACTAATGTCAATGAAATATTACTTCTCATAACCAAAATGTGAAAGGAGAAATATCTGCCCAGATTACTAATGTGGCCTAGTAAACAAAATACAGGTAAACAAGCTCATCTATCTGCACTTCTTTCAAATAGAAAATATTCTAGTTTGCGGGTATGATTCTAATGGAAGAATTCAGGAAATGCAAATGTGGACAAAAGAGAGGCAAGCATAGGTATATTTTCATGTAAGCTCATCTGCTACTGCCACCATCTTACAGGGGTAAAGTCTTTGGAACATGACACACACTGACTTGTGCTGGGATTAACCACAAGGCAGACAGCAAAGAATTGAAAATCCATACCTGTCCCAATGGAAACAAAGAGATAGCAATGCCAGTCCTTTGAGAAGATGGCATGTCAATCTCATTAGACTAGTCAGATATTCAGATAAAGTGACATGCCTCTAACAAGCAAGCACTCACCTGTAGTTTAAGGTAGGCTGTATTAAGATGAAACTTTTGAACCTATATATTGTATTGTATTATGCTCTAAACATTATTCCTTTTCATGGACTGTGTCTAGTATGCTAATCTCTATCATAGGTGTTATTACATTTATTTCTTATTAAGAAAATATGTATATTAACTATGTAGGAGAAAGAAAAAAGTGAGGAAATGCTTGCTCTGACCACTAGGTGTCACTCCAGGAAAAAGCATAGTTAACATTTTTGATGAGACCAACTTGAAAGCCTTGAATCTGTCTTTCTCTACAATTACCAACATGTATGTAGCTATAAATATTTAACAAAATATTATATTTATTTCTTTTGAGGATGACCCAGTTTTTTGGCTTTAGTGTTTGAGAGATGATCATGAATTCATCTCCTCTTAAAAGATGTAAAGAATTAATAATCACAAAAAATCACCGTAATCATTCAGGTTAACAATAGGAGGCATCTGTGATGTCAGAAAGGTAGATGTCTTTAAAAACTGTAGGCATCATATCTAAGGGTAAAATTCTACCTCAATAAAGGTAAGTACTTGCTTCTTTATGTACTTTATTTAACAGAGAAGTGGGAAACAGCATATACACCGTATGTGACAAATTCTTCCATGGTTTAGGATATGACATTGAACAGTTACAGAAAAACTCAGTGGGAAGTGTAAATGCATCAGTAATTTTACTACATCAGTCTTTGTGCTTAAATACAGAATTGCAGATTCTACAATCTAGAAATACTTCCTAATTCAAAAGCTCTAGATTACTAAAGACACTGGAAAGTTTAACACCACAACTAACTGCTGCTCAAAGTATTGTCTTATATGTCTATAGTATGTAACCTCATAACCTTTGGGATGAGAGGCACCGTGTAATAAAAGATAAGATAACATTAGAGCTGGTTGGAAAATTTTCATCCAACAAATTCTGTGTGTCGACACTGAAATGTGTGCGAGACAGAGAGACTCACCCCAGAAAAGCTAGTAGTTCAATAGTTAGGGATGTGTAAGACCCAGGATCAAGTCCCTGATTCAAATCAGGCAAACTAGGGATTTGAAGCTGGGTCATCCGCTTTCTATACAGACTTTAAATATTCATTGCGTCAGAGAGAGAGAGAGAGAGAGAGAGAGAGAGAGAGAGAGAGAGAGAGAGAGAGAGAGAGAGAGAGAGAGAGAGAGAGAGAGAGGGGCAGAATCAGGCAGAACAGGGACTTGAACCTAAGTCTTCCGCATCCTCAGTGAGGTGCCCTAATTGCTGAGCTATTAGCTATTCCAGGATGAGTCTCATCCTTCTTTGTAAACATTTTTGAAAGGTCTCATTTTCATTCCAGAGGATCAGAAACAAACTTCAAAACCTCCCAACTCTTTTGTAAAACAGAATTCTTATTTTCTAGTGAGCCCTAACTAAACATTTCTGAAATAAATAGTGTGTTTCTGAGTCCATCTTTTGACAAATTCTGGGCCACAAAGAAACAATGAAAAAGTAATGATCAAGCAGTATGATCCTACTTTTCTTGCCCCCAATAGTCTTACAAAAGTAGCACTACCAAAAATTAAGAGCAGTGCTTTCCTGGCAATTATTTTCCTATTTAGCAGCACTCATTGTTCATGGTATACTGTGATTTTGTAAGAGGCAGGATATTCACAGATCATGTCCAATATTGCCAAGGTGCACATATACACTGACAATGTCAACAACATACCAGGTTGAAATATCTGAAAATATTACTTGTCCTCTTAGAAAACCTTTGCCTAAATCTGCTTCTTACATTTGCTTTTCAATTCATTTCAAAAAACCGAGAACGACTTAATTTGAACCTGTTAAATTCAGTGAGTTTTGAAAGTTAACTATAGCAAATGTGAATTAAAACTAAAACCTTCATCATTTGGAAAATGTTGCCATGAAGAGATTTTTCAGGTGTAGAGTTCTTCCAGTTCACAAACCTCCGTTGGACTCCTTCCAAACCAGAATGAGATTGGGCAGCCAAAGATGTCTCGGCAGTACAGCACAAGAAACTGAGCTCCTGCCTTGACCAGACCTGTTCAAACCTCCATCATCAGGGAACATTCTCCCCACACTGAATACTGTTTGACCACATGGATGATGTCTGAGTGAATGAAATAGGCTGAGGTGATCAAGATGTTGACAAAGGAGAATTTCCTAAAGCTGACTGGCAACTCTTCTGAATCCCCTTCTTTGTTTATAATAGCACAAGCATAAGTAAGAAACAGAGGGTTGGTTTGGCCCATAATAGTTCAAGCTGAGGTGTCAATCTATTCAGTTTGACTGTATGGGTGGTCAGTCTGGAACTATGAAACTCTGACATTCACTGTGCATCAGGCAAAATTTAAAGTTTTTCCTAATATAATTTGAACTAACTCCCAATGCACTGCACCCCTCAAAACCATCTCTCTCCACTGAAGTAGATACGTTATCAGTATTTTACAGATGAAACCCTGAGGTATTCATGGATTGTATGATTGGGCTACGGGTATGCAGGAAGTCCTTGGCAGAACCAGTAACAGAATCCAGGTCACCTGACTCCTAGACCTATGCTTTAATCACCAGTTCATCAAGACAGTTTGAACACAGCATTCTAGCCAACTCCATCAAAGTGATTCTAGTATACAAAGCTACTCTGTTTTCACAGAACATCTTTGTTACAGCAACAAAAATGTTACACTGCTATGAGATCACGCATATGAGTACTTAGAAATCGCTGTTCCTTCATATTCCCTAATCTTTGAGATCAGACTAAATCTCCTACAAAATAGGGTTTTTAAGACAGGATTTATAAAATGGGACTTTTCAATTACGTTTAGAGTTTCTGTTTGTGGGAATAATGTGCAAACCAAATGAGGCTTTTTACTTGTTCAGATTAATTCCCCCTAAAAGGGGAGATTGTAGTTTCAAAGGGGTGTGTCATCAATTTTGGTATCTCATCTGTTACTGTCAGCCTTCAAAATACCAGATGTTATTCCCAGTAAAGCAATTTAAAATTTTATTCTTCTTCATAAAAACCCCAACCTTAACTAGTTAATCCCCCACACATATCCAAGCAGCACGCACACCAATACTCCTAGAGTTGCCTGGCAACCAGTGGGAGGAGTGTCAGAGAGCAAGAAAGGCCTAAACGAATGAGAGGAAGTCTCTGTCTGCTTGACATGGATAAAGGAGGCTTACAGCCAGGCTGCCTTGCTGCTTTCACTTTTGTTAATTATATGGATGGGAATTAAAGTAGCTCCTGTTAGTTCATATTTGGTACTTTAAAAGCATAACATTCACACTTGATACTTTTATGAGCCATACACAGATAGATCAAATGCATTTATATTTATACACATACCATACATATATCCTTGCTATCAGAATAGGCGAGACAGACTCAGCTCTGCTGAATTCAATAGTTTTATTTTTGAACAGTGAATATGTCTGAGAGGAATGATGCTCATTCATTGAAGATGTTGGATAGACTATTTAAAAACCTAATGAAGCGATTTCCTTCCCTCCAGCTTTATGACATCCACAAATAATTCACATTATGCAAAATATTAAGTGCAGTAATGGAGGGGCTGTACTGGATTTATGGACAGGGAAATTATAAGGAAATCAAGAAACTACATCTGTATCCCAATTTCTGTCTTTTATTCTAACGAACAGTGTGTGTGAACTGTGTTACATGCCTGCATTCCAGAATCCTGTATTCATCCCCAGAGACAGAATGCAGAAGACAGCACTCTTTCTTGAGTTACCACTAACCCATCCATCCCCCATTACTCCCACTCAGCCACTCCCTATATCATTCCTACTCCTCACTACAGCCACCAATTCTCCATTCTGATGCTTGAATGCTCAAGAAAAAACAAACAATCATGAATGAAAGCATTATGGCAAAAGGTACATTCTCCACTCCGTGGAGATTTTCTTGTGTACCTCCTATTAGTCTAAACTGCAGTGGCCTTAATTAGCGCCCGAAGATCAGGTAAAAGATATCTCCCCAGATTTTGCTTTAATTTACCTGTGTGGTAGTCTCCTCAGTTTTGAGAAAGGGAATAGGACTCTCACTACAACTGTTAGAGATATTCTATGGATCATTAAGTTATTAGCCCCTTCCAGCCAGTGTGCCTTCTGGCTCTATCCTTGTGAATTATGGCTAACTTGTTCATAATATCATGTACACTATCCCTATCTGTCATGGGCCAATAGGACTACAAACATATTCTGTGTCCTCGGGGGAGGCCAATCACCATGACAAGAGCTTCATAAAACCCTTACATGGGAATAGAGGTATTGCCGAACTGGATCAGATCTGAGGTCAATCTAGTCTAGTAAAGAGTCTCTGACCATGGTCAGTGCCAAATTCTTCAGAAGACAGTACAAGAACTCCACAGTGGGTAGATGTGGCATTATCTGCTCCCACATAGGTCCCCTCCTGGTCTATAATACATAGAGATTGGTTTAAACCCTGAAGTATTAGGATTAATATCCCTTCAAAACTTTTTTGTCATTAAGTATAACGACTCTGGATATTTATATAGATAGCAACAGTAGCCAATCTCCTTTTGGTCCCAATGACTTCCTATGGCATTGAGTTCCACAGTGTAAATATATGTGGTGTGAAAAAATATTTGTTTTAAAATTTTCAACTTTTAAATTTCAATTAATATCCCCTTATTTTTATGTGTAATGAGACAGGGTGAACAGAAGTGCCTAATCTACCTTATCCACACCATTTATTATTTTACATACTTCTAACATGTCCCCTCTTAATCATCTCCTTTCTAAAGTAAGTAATCCTAATTCTTTTCAATCTCTGTTTATACAAGGGTTCTTCCAGGCCCTTTATATCTCATTCTTATCTGGTGACCAATATTGCATGCAGCATTCCAGCTGAGTCTGCATTATTGATTTACATAAAAGCTTTATAATTAGGGCTATTAATTGGAGTTAACTCATGCAATTAATTTTAAAAAATTGGTATTAAAAATTAACCACAATTAATCACAGTTTTAATCATACAGATAAACACAAGAATCCGATTGGGGACATTTTGTATTTTTGGATGTTTTCTACATTTTTAAATATATTGATTTAAATTACAACACAGAATACAAAATGTACAGTGCTCCCTTTATATTATTATTTTTGATGACAAACATTTGCACCATAAAATTTTCAATCCACCTCATACAAGTACTTTAGTGCAATGTGTCATGAAAGTGCAATTAACAAATGTAGATTTTTTGTTATATAACTGAACTCAAAAACAAAACGATGTAAAACTTTTGAGCCTACAAGTCCACTCAGTCCTACTTCTTGTCCAGCCAATTGCTAAGACAAACAAATTTTATACATTTACAGGAGGTAATGCTGTCTACTTCTTATTTACAATGTCACCTCGTAAACAAGAAGAGGGCAGCATTATCTCCTGCAAATGTTAACAAATGTATTTGAGCAATTGGCTGGACAAGAAGTAGGACTGAGTGGACTTGTAGGTGCTAAAGTTTTATATTGTCTTGTTTTTGAATGCAGTTTTTTTTGTATGTAATTCTACTTTCGTAAATTCAACTTTCATGATAAAAACATTGCACTACAGTACTTGTATTAGGTGAATTGAAAAATACTATTTCTTTTGTTTTTTACAATGCAAATATTTGTAATAAAAAATAAAGTGAACACTGAACACTTTGCATTGTGTTGTAATTGAAATATATTTGAAATTGTAGAAAACATCCAAAATATTACATAAATGGTATTCTATTATTGTTTAACAATGGAATTAATCAAGATTAATTTTTAAAAATTGCTTGACATCTCTTATAATATTCTTAGTATTATTCACCAACCCATTCCTTATGCATACATATATCTTATGGGCAATTTCCACTACCACTACACATCTGCATTTGTATTAACATATTGATGTCCTACTTACGGGTTCAATTTTCAGTGCATTTCTGTAGCTCCCAAAGAAAGAGGCCTGGGCTTTTAGAAATGCTCTTGCCACACCATCGCCAGTAGTTGTGGAGACTTTCTTTAATCTGTTCTTGAGTGCAGAAACCTGTAAGTACACAACAGTCCTAGATCATTCTCGTAGCATAAACAAATAACTTACTGAACTGGGAACTAGCCAAAGAAATTTCACAAAGTGTCTCAGCATCTGCTGCACCTGTGAGGAAGAATGACACAGAGTACAAACCTGGAGCTTTCAGTCCTAGAGAAATTGCATTTTCAGCTACTTATTTTGGCCCACTAGCAGATGATCACATTCTGCTTGGAAACCTGCAGGCAGGACTGCAGGAAGGTAAGGACAAGTTTTTTAAAGCCTGCCTTACTTTCATTTATTGTTAAATGTTTAAAGCTATAAGGATTTTGGTGTTCTTTTGAGGTAATCTGTACAGTTGCACATATTCCCCCTCAAGACCCGCCAGTGAACTTCATTCCCTTAGTTTCAGCATATAAGAACTGGGATCAGACCAATGGCTCCTGTCTCTAACCGCAGCCAGTGACAGATGCTTCAGAGGGAATCAACAGAACAGGGAAACTTATTAAGTGATCCATCCTGTCACTCAGTCCCTGTCTATGGAAGCTGCAGGTTTAGGGACACATTGAGCATTGAGTTGCATCCCTATGCATCTTGGCTAGCAGTCATTAATGGACCTATTCTCCACGAATTTCATCTCAATCTTTTTTGAACCCATTTGTACTTTTGACCTTCATGACATCCCATGCCAACAGGCTCCAAAAGATGACTGTGCATTGTGTGAAGAAACACTTCCTTTTTGCTCAGTTTTAAAACCGCTGCCTGTTAATGTGATTGGGTGACCCTAGCTCTTGTGCTCTGGGAAGGGATAAGCACTTCCCTAGTCACTTTCTCCATGTCACTCTTGATTTTAAAGAACTCTAGCATATCACCCATTAGTTATCTCTTTTCTAAAATGAACATTCTCATTCTTTTTAATCTCTCCTCACATGGAAGCTGTTCCATACCTCTAATCATTTTGGTTGCCTTTCTCTGCACCTTTTCAAATTCTAATATATCATTTTCCAAGATGAGATGACCAGAACTGCATGCAGTTTTCAAGGTGTGTTCATACCACAGATTTGTATAGTGGCATTATAATATATTCTAGTTTATTATCTATCCCTTTCCCAATAATTTCTAACATTTGGTAAGCCTTTTTGACTGCTGCTTCTGCAAACTGAGCGGATGTTTTCAGAGAACTATCTGTGATGACTCCAAGATCTCTTTCTTGAGGGGCAGCAGCTAATTTAGATCTAGTCATTCTGTATGTCTACCTGGGATTAATTTTCCCATGTGCATTACATTGCACTTTTCAACACTGAATTTCATCTGCCATTTTGTCGCTCAGTCTAGTGAGATCCCTTTGTAATTCTCTGCAGTCAGCTTTGGAGTGAACTATCTTGTGTAATTTTGTATCATCTGGAAACTCTGACACCTCACTGCTCACCCCTTTTCCCAGATCATTTATGAATGTATTAAACAGCACTCGTCCTAGTACAGAGCCTTGGGGGAACCCCATTATTTACATTTCTCCATTGTGAAAACTGATGATTTATTCCTACACTTTGACTTTGAACCAGTTACTGATTCATGACAAGCCTTCCCTCTTATCCCATTGCTGCCTCGTTTGCTTAAGAGATTTGATAAGGGACCTGGAAACCCTGAGAATTCCGGCTTGAATTAGGGGTCACTTTGTTTCCAGGCTCCCTACTATGATGCCAGGAATCTAGACCTTGAGAGCCATAGTTTGAGCCAGGGCTTCCACACTCCCAGCTCTGGTGGCAGGGATCCTACAAGGGCAGGAAGCCTACATGGTGGACCTGCACAGGAGCCATGAATCGTGGAAGCCTGGAAGCTCCCCAGCAGCCTGAGAGCAGACAAGGTTCTATTGGAACCCTGCTTGCAATTTGATAAAAATCTGTGGAATTTGAAGTGTTTTTGCAAAACATTTGAGGTTCCATAAATTGGCATTTTTCAACTAAATTGTTTCAATGGAAAATTACCAACCAACTCTAGTTTTTACTCTGCATTTCAACCATAAGGAAGTTAAAATGCTGATGTATGAGGCAAACATGCACAGGTGATATTTAGCTACAATTAAAGTCAGATTAAGGGAGCATGATATCCTGAGATGAGAAAGAATTAAGGATTTGTAAACATCATGTACAATGTTTGATGAGGCATTATACAAGATACATCATACCTGTTATTTTGGCCAGACCTGATTACAGTACATATTGTAGTTTAGATGCTCTTTTTATTCAATATAGGATTGTCAACATGGTTCCTTTCCCTGCCTAGAGTAATTCTATAAAAACAAGTATAAAAAAAAACATTTGACAAGAAGGTCATTAGTTAATTAGTGCAGGAACAAGAAATCATAAGCAGGCCCAAAGATCTGTGTTTTCTCTCTGGAGTTCAAGTATCAAACTATTAAAGATTTTTTTCCTTTTGTACTTTATGAATGCTACTGAATAAAGTTTAATACAAATGCCTGCCATATAAATGAAATTCCACAAATATTTTATAAGCGGTTTATAAACATTTTGGGATAGATATGTAGATTTATATAATTTTATTCTAAAAAAAAGCTAGAATATATAGAGAATAAATTCTGCGAGCATGCAGAATGCCTCCTACAATAGGCTCCCAATCCTGATTACATAATACAAATATGAAATAAAATTTTTTGAGGCTATCCAGACTGAGTCACCACACTCAGATCCCTTATGTATTTTAAAAGCTTGAACTGAAATTCTAAATGAAAATGTTTTTATTCAAGTAAAAAGAAAACCTATAAAAATGACAAAAGCATCTCCCAATGACAATGGTGACATTTTCATCCTTTGAAATGGTCGATATCAACTGAGGCTCTTTTCTTCCTGCTTCTCAAAGGCTCTACACCACCTGTGCGTCAGATTATTCCTCACTTAACCTTCACTGCCCTTTCTCTTTCATAGTGGAGGTGTTTAATTACCTCAGATTCACAGAGCTGCACTTCAGGTGAACATAGTCCTAATGGTCTCATTACCATTTACACAAAGAAATACTCACTAATAAGTAACTAAGCAAATATCAACTATATATCCTCTTACATAGGCAAATTTAAAAACTATCTAAGCATTCAGGTTACCTGAATATTCTTTGGTCTTCTCCCCATATTGCAGGGGCTTCAGTTTTGAAGGATTACCCATTACCATTTTCCGCACTTCAACATTTCTCATATATAAATAGGTTGTGACTTAGTTTGACGTCTTTCCTTTTTAGTGCTTGCAGCTCAATAACTTCTGAAGTAAGGTTGTATATCTACATACTATTGTTACGGACAGCATTTTGTCTCTCAAACACAAGCAGAGAAATAAGATTGAAAAAAAACTTCTTCACACATTAATGTTTAACTTGCTGTGTCTGAGCTGCAATTGCTGCAACCAAATAATTAACAAATAGTTTCAGCAGCAGCAATTTTTGGTGTTGAAGATGCTGGGACAGAATAAGTTCACTCTTTGGGCTTGTCTTCACCACAGAGCTAAATTGGCACTGCTACAAACGATGCAGCGGTATTGATTTAGTGGGTTCTAGTGGAGACATGCTCAATCGATGATAGAGTGCTTTCACATAGATTTCTGTACTTCACCTCAATGAGAGGCAGAAGCAATGTCAGTGGCAATGCGTCTCCCATCAACATAGCATAGTGTGGACCGCGCAGTAAGTAGATCTAAGCGACATCAACCTGAGTTAAGCTACTAACATAACTCAAACTACGTAGCTTAAATTGATCATCAGCTGTAGTGAAGACAAGCCCTTTGAAACAGATGTCCCTAAAGTGAAATTGGTGAAAAGATGGAAGATATATGAATATTAATACCACATACTCCTGAAATTGACTCAGCTACTGCTTCCTTTGCTTTACATGCCACAGGTTAAGACAGAAAGATGTCCCACAGATGAGATGGGATGGGGGTATATTTCAGAGGTAAAATGGGTGTACGAAATGAACAATCCTCTTGATTTACAGAAGAAAATGAATGGTTGCAAGCAATTCATACTGATAAATGTAATAGAAATAGGTATATTATGTAAGCCTAAACATCAAAGCTCTCTTGTTTCCGCTTTAGGTGACATCTTGAGATACTTATTGGGACAATACTGTTTGCTGCATTCTGTGTAAGAATCACTAATGGAATCTCAGCCACAAACTAATTACTCTCCAGGTTATTTTTAGTATTGAGATTCTCCTGCCTGCTAGAGTAGGTATGACTGACCTTACTTTCTGAAATAGCCTGTCAGCTCACATGATATGAACTGATAGTTATGATTTCCCAATTTACCTTGAAGATTTCAATGTTTCTTTTCAGGGATCACAGCTCTGTGTCCCCCGTGTCTCTGAAACTCTACCAAAGGATCTCTGTCTTAATACTTTTGCTACCAGCATACATTGCTGTCCAAAAGAGAAGCTCTTGGCTAGGCATACTCATAGAAAAGCTAGAAACCATAAGGAAGTCTTAGGATTTTTAAGAGCACTAGAAATACAATATATACATTTCTCTGTGTAATTCTGTTTATTGTCTAATCAATGAGTGTGGGCGTCATCTCACTGAACAGCTTTTCTTGAAACTTGCCATCCCGCTGTCCTATTTAAGCATTCACTCTAATTTTTCTTTATCTTTCCCAAAATCTAAAAAGGTACTGTCCTTTTCGCTGGTACATGCTACAATATGGATTGCAGAAAATGTAACCCATACTAATATGTTTAACTTGCTTGTGTCAAATTTTTGTTCCAGATATAAATACAAAGAGATTTCTGTATATTTATTTTTAACTTTTTCTGAAGCACTACAGAGTTTCTGTCATAAGAGGACTAACATTACTATTACAACCTATAAGATGGAGAATTAAGGAAGTGTCCAGCATTGCTTATAAATCCAAATGCTATAGTTTATGTCAACGATCCATGCATTAATGAGCCTCTAAGCACATACTAACATGATAGACCATAACAGTTTAGTGGGTGTATCATATCCATAATCTACAGCTCATTTCCTTTAATTGAAACCATAATGTCTCTGAAAGAGCTTGCTCTCTATCGGCCAAATGTAATAACAGCTCCATCAGATTTTCAAATCTGAACGGGATACAAATAAGCATAAATTATTATTTTCATCTGTAACTTGCCCGTGTTTGAAAGGCCACATAGCCGCTGTAACTTTTATTTTCTTGGATTTTACTTTGTATGTTAGCATAAAATAGGTTATTTTAATTTATATCTCTCTTAAAAGATTGTACTGCATCTAAATCTTGAAGATATCTCACAATCAATCCAGAAAATTGTTAGCGTGTTTTTTTATTAGCATAAGCTTGGAGAAAGATGCACTTGATGCTAGAGTACAGGAATGGCAGTTAGAAGATCTAGATTCTATTCCTGGCTCTCTGGCAGGCTTTTAATGTGGCCTAAGGCAAGTCATAACCTCTCTGCATCTTAGGTTCCTCATTTATGAAAGAAGTAGAATAATGACATACCTCACTGGGATGTTGTGAGGCTTAATAAATTAGCATTTCTAAATCACTGAGATCCTCACATAGAAAGTGTTAACTATTTACTGATAAAGAACTGCCTAAAATAATTAAAACCCATTCCTGTGTGGTATGTATAAGAGGAGAGTTTTGCACCTCCTTTAAAATTACATTTAACATGGTAGTACAGTGTGCTTATTTTATGGATTCACACATTTACTCATTTCAATCAAGTCTACCACAATAACCAATTTTTAATATAAAATAAGGTAGCTTAAATAACAAAGCATTAAAAATAATGTATTTAGAGAGACTGAGTGAACAAAAGTAAAGCTGCTCCTTTGTTTACTCTAGAATAAGTTAATACATAAAACAAAGTAGACTGCATAAACTGAACTGCGACTGGTATTCTGCCTAAAGAGATGGTAATGATTTTTCTTTTTTTGTAATAAGATGGTGACCGTTCAATACGAAGATTATTTCTAACCAAACAGCCACATATACATATAGCCTACCCTGGGAGTGTTTTTAAAGAAGATTTTTATACTTCTGGCAGTTCAGGTTTAAAGGTCAGATTGAAACTATCACCATTTTTCAAAATGCAATCTGTGCAATGCAGCATAATGAAATGGTTCAGTAAAGGTGCTAGTGGAAATTCTTTTAATTAGGTCCAAGGCTTTTCAGTTGTCAACATGAATAAAGAAACATTCTCTTGCAAACAGAAAAAAAAGAAAATATAAATGGAAGTTACCTTTCAAAAATGGATTTGCAATTGAGAAACAGAAGTTCGTATTGCTATGATATCTCAAAAAACATCTTTCAGTTCACGCAAAGTGGAGAAACAAACAATAAAGTGAAAGAGCATCTAATTGTGAAAGCTTGCTAATGAATGGGATATGAATACTATGCAAAAAATACTTTGCAGACAGCCAAAAATAACCAAAAGTCAATTACAAGTACTCATAAATACATATCAGGAATAAGATCTCCTTGGTGCAATATACAAGGCAACATAAATCATTGGCCTTAATCTAATAAACATTGCACAATAAAAGATTAAACTTAATATTATTTCTTGCACTAAAGGAATTATACCTTATAATATGAAGCTCTGATGTCTACCACTAAATCTCCAATATGACACTCTTATCATATGAAGTACTTAAAAATAAATTGATAGGAGCTGTACAAAGTATATAAAAGCAGAAAAACTGACTCCCTCAGCCATTGCTGTAACTCATAGAAAGGTATGTAGGAAACATGCCAGCAGCAAATGCAACTAGAAGATCATTACAGTTCTTAATAAACCTCCTTTCTTAATATTGACAATTTTAAAAGGAATATTGCTATTCGAAGTGCTGTCACTCTCATATCATCGGCAATATCATAAATACAAAGTTGAGCAGGGACAGACTTTAGCATTTCAAAATTTACCTACTAATGCAGATGTTTGCACCTTGATTTTCAAAGGACCTGACCTGGGCAATTCAGGATGTCTGATAGCTAGAAGGTACTGTCGAGTCAAGCCAGAGCAAAGCACTGACATTCTGTTTTAGCTGTTTAATCGGATTCTACTGGAACTATCGCAAGGTTATCCAACCTCTGTAACATTCACATTCACTGGAGAGACATTTCACAATAGCCCATTTTCACTCCAATACCAGAACTGAAATGGTAACAAATAACTCACGCTGAACTATGGAAAGACCACAGTTTCAGCAGCGATGTCATTATCGTGAGACCCAAATATGACTCAGAAAAAGTCTCCAGCAAAACCACAGGACTTCAGGGATTCTTTTTTTAATGGAGTAAAAAGAGTTCTTCAGAAAAACAAGCAGACTACAGTATTAAAATTTCCTATTGCATGGGTAGCCTGCCAGTGAACACACCAAAGTAAATGTTACTCATCTCTGCAGAATGCAAATGGATTTAATTCACCAACGTAAATTTTGCATATATTCAAGAGTTAATGAAGTGCTCAGTGCTCACATTACCTTGCAATACTGAAAGCATGGTTTGCCTTAACAGCCATTCATGACTGTGGAACTGTTAGCAATATTTTTAGTCCCTCAGCTAACATAGCCTGGCATAGCCCCCAACAGATCACAAATGCATCCATGTGGAGTGAGCCCAGTGGAGAGACAGACTCACCAGAATCTCCCCCTCCTTTCTTCCACTCTTCCGCCCCCCCCCCCCCCGAAAAAAGTATGTATAATAGATCAGCTTCAGACTCTCCCTGCTGTAATGAACAACTTGATCCACTTACAGTTCCAAACACATGATGCATGAAAGAACAGACATAAATTCACTTCTTGCAAAGAAAAACAGCTGCTCTCTAGTGGTCAAAGCCCAATATTAAAAGTTTAAAGGAAAGGAAAAGACCTAGAGAACAATTAATTATCTAGATAACTAAAATAATGAAACAAGGAGGAATACAAATGAGGAATAAGACAGAAACACTGATTCCAAACATTAACTACACAAAGCAAAATGATTCAAGTTAAAACTTTGTTACCACACATATTCAACCCAGCTGTGTTTATATAGCAGTTGTGAAAAAAAATATACCATGTACATTATTTGTGTGTCGTGCCAGTTAATTGAATTTGCTAACAGCACTTCCTCTGCAATGCTCCAAGCATCCTCTACGAGAAAATGTAGCTTTTAAATAGACCTGAAGAAAACTGAATCAAGAATTTTGGACTAATAAAACACAACTCTTTACTGTTATAAATGTGAAGTAAAAGTAAATAATGAAAGGAAGGAAGTCTCTTAAAATTTATTACATTCCAAAGCTTGAAGTTTTGGGTTTATTGGTGAAGTCTCTTCTGATGTTCTACAGTGTTCCTGCAATGGTTCTTTTAATGAAGTCCCATAAAATTTAATATAATTCTTGATCGTTGACAAATCATATATATATACACACACAAGGACTAGGATTTGCTGTATCCAGACATTTCTTACATAATTCTATGAGATTTACACGTTTGACATTTCCACGGTGGTGCATAATAGCATGAGTGATGACCAGCTGGCAGATTCGGATACAAAGAGTAAAGTCGAAATGAAGAGCTATTTAATATCAAAAAGAGGCATTGAAATAACTTTAATAAACTGAAATGCTGACAAAAGCCACTGCTTCCTGCCTACCTGGCTATATACAGCGATGAACAGAGTGACATCACAGACTACTGAGGAGTGAATGGATATCACAGCGGCAAACACATGAGTTACCCAGTGCAATGAATGGGAAACTTACTTGGACTGCCTTCTGCCCTGAGGGAATAGTCACTTTCCAGTGGACATGGATAGTCTCTCACCAGGCTGTGGTAACTGGAAATCATTGTTCTTACAGCAAACAATGATTATCCAGACTAACTTGCATTAAGCTATAACAACACATTTGACTTATCCCAGCAGAGGAATGGAAACACTTCAGGGGTAGTGGCATAATTTTGAATGTGGCAATTCTAGAAGTTTGATATATGCCACTCTTGCTGATAACAATCCCCAATTTGCAAGGCTACTGCCATGGAACTCCTAGAGGTGAGAACAGATGTTTTTAGTTATTTTTCCACTTCCTTTCATTTAGTGACTTTAAAGTGACTCAGGCTAACAACATTCTGAACTTTTCTCCCCCAGAAATTTTGCTTCATGAATACAGCCAGGCTGTGACCAAAGCCATTTCTGTCTTTTGGCTGTTTGGAGGACTGTGTGAAATGGATTCTGGGGTCTCATCCACAACACAAAGACTGACGCCTCTCTTGGAACTAGTTGGCAGACAGCAGGCAGGCCTAGCACTGAACTATGGAGGGTGAATACAAATGACTTCTCCCATGTCAAGTTATTCTTACCAGGAATGCTTGAAATATGGTGGTGATGAGTAAGGATGGATGCATGGTGTTGGGAGGCTTGCATACGGGTTGACGCTCTCCAGATTCCTCCTATCTCAGTTTACTACACTGTGATTGGAACAGCTGTGCTATGTTAGTCCAGAATATCAAAAACGATGGATATTCTGTACATCAAAATTATATGAACATCAATTATCTAGGCAAACAGGTACAAACACAATGCCCACTTTTCTCTGTGTCAGGACTCAAAACACTGCTTCTTTATAGGCCTCAAAACCATAGCCAGAAGTCATGCTGTTTCAGTGTTGTGGACAAATCACATATTTGTCATGTAGGAAGTTATCTATCCAATCTGGATTGCAGACTTTCACCACAGCCACCAAGCTACAGGATCTGGACTGGTGAGGATTAACTGAGTAAGTGACAGGGTAATGCTGGGAGTGAGGGTACATGAAGGTAGGGTGTTTGTTCTTCTAGTTTCCGCTGCTAAATGATTCACAGTCAAGAATCATCATTAACCAAGAAAATTCACTCACACATCCGACGACTACTACAACAATGAAATACGACCTCAGTTTAGTGAAAAATTAGTCCTCGTCTACGATCATCCTGCTGAAAACTGCAGCAGAAAACTCAATGTTATCAGCAAAGAGAATCCACTTTTCCACAACAAACTGAGACACAGCAAGGTATTTCAGTGTAACTGTGATGCCAATCATCTCTGCAACAAAGGCAAGAGCCCTCCATGTGACGGTCTGGTAGTCTATTAGATGGAAAGAATCACATCATAGGATGCAGGACTATTGTTTGAGTGAATCATAAGGTATTCCTTTTAAGTGTGAAATTTCTGAAGAAGTTTTTCAAAATGCGCCAAGCAGGTCCTATGGGATAAAATCTTGAAAATGTTACACTGCCACTTTTCTATGAGCTGCAACACTAGCCTCCATTTTGGTCACCGTGCAATAACAATTATGCTTCAAACAGGTGAATGACAAGGCGAAGCATGGCAGAATATTCACTTGTTATGTATAATGATTGAAAAGCCGCAGAGAAATCCTTACTTGAGTTTACTTCTCCTGAACCACAAAAGAACCAGATTAAATGCTGAACTACCCTGCACATGAATTCCATATTCAACTACACATAAGATGAGATTTTATTTAGGTCTGTAGCGGTGCAATGACTCACCCCTGCCATGCCTCCTGCTGGTCATCCAGGAATTTGCTCTTATCAGCATGGAGCACTGTCTGCAGACCCTATGTCCCTCCCTGGACCCCAGTGCCCTTTACTTAGGGTGCTGTCGCCTGGCAGTACCCCCACACTCTTCCTCTGCCCTCCCTGGGGGAACCCCCCCCCAACCCTCTAATCCCCACCTTACTATTGCCAGTCATCATCAAGCCCCCATTCCCTGGGGCACATTGCAGTGTAAGAGCCAGCCATCACAGGCAAGAGGTTTTTTGGACCAGCTGCCTTTCTCTGCAACCCAGTACTGGGGCTAGGACCAGGCCCTGCAGCCTGGGGAATTGCCAGCCTGGAGCTCCCTTGCTTCTCTGGCCTTTCCCCAGCCCTGCCTCACTCTAGGTACCCTTAGGCTTCTCAGGCAGCTAGATCCATCTCCCTTCTCAGCCAGAGGGAGACTCTCTGCCCCTAGCTCACAGCACTCTTATAAGGGCCAGCTGGGCCCAATTGACCCAGCAGCTTCCACTGCTGCAGCTCTCTGCTGAGCTGCTCTTAACCCCTTCAGGGCTGGAGTGGGGTGACTGCCCTGTTACAAGATCACTAAGTAAGTAAAAGGAAGCACACTTTACAAATTATGGATCCTGATAGCCAATTTAATATTTTGAGCATGGCTAGTAAGAGAATCTCAGATTTTTCTGTCTTCTCCCCAAAAGACACCAGCCGGACTAGACATGGCTTCTAGTGCACTTGCTCTACACACTTTGCCAGTCATCTCCTCTTTTACCTTCTTTAGTAAATATACTCTACTATCAGGTGGCATCAGTACAGTGCAACATAAATTGGGCACATCTTTGTTTTGGTACAGTTAAAGAACCAAACATTATTTTCACAAAACAGCCTTAGGGCAGGTCTACACTACAGAACCAAGTTGACCTAAGTTATGGAACTCCAGCTATGTGAATAACGTAGCTGGCATCGACATACCTTAGGTCAACTTATTGAGGTGTCTACACCACGCTGGATCGATGGGAGAAACTCTCCCATCAACTTACCTTATGCTTCTCATTCCAGTGGAGTATCGGGAGTCAGGGGAAAGCGATCAGTGGTCAATTTACCGGGTCTTCACTAGACCCACTAAATCGACCCCAGTGGATTGATCGTTGCAGTGTCAATCCACGGTAAATGGAGACAAATCCTTAGTAATAGATTATGAAGCGAGTGACCTGATTTCAAAAGTATGTTAAAAAAATATAGGACACAGGTTAAAATTCAGAGATCCCGTTGGAGGAAACCAGGGGAAAAAAATCATTAAGTTATCTCCAAAAATAAATGTCAGTCTTTCATTGTTCTTTTACAATGTAAGGATGGCTTGAAATTCCCTCTTCCCACAGCACTCTGCTCCACCCCAAAAATCTGTTTGAATTTGTTTTTTTTTATTTTGTTTCATATTAGCTATCTCATACATGTTCTTTCTTTTCTTCCTGCAATACTTTGTAATTTTTAGAGGATTTGGAATGTGACATATTAACAGGGTATTTTAATCAAAGTTGCAGCATTCCCCAGCATTAGTGTCAACTTTGCCTCCCTGTCACTCAGAGGCTGCGCAAAAAGCAACCTATGTTTCAGCTTCCTGATAGTCTATTGGGTTCCACATCCCTCAAAGATTGCTAAATTCTATCAGCAAAAAAGATAAAGACAGGGTAAACAGTTCACTTAACAGAACACATGGGGGCTTTGGCATCATCATCAGACATGTTAGAAACCAAACGGATAAAAAGATTTATATTTCTAGTAATGTTTGGATATTTTAAGCTACTGCAATTTATACGTACCACATCATTGGGCAGGCTCTGCAGATCATCAAAAGGGGTTTCCAGTGTGTTGGTATCAACATTAAGAATCACAACATCTTCCAGGGCCATATTTCTAACTTTCTAAAAAAAAATGCGAAAGTCAGAAAAGGAGGGGGAGGGAAGTCAAATCCTATCCATAAAGAACATCAATCATAACATAACATTCTGTTAACTACAATATTCCCTAAATACTTTAAAAAAGCAAGTGGTTTCCTCCTATTTCTCACCACTTCTGTCTGTGTGGTGTTTGTTGTTTAACATGTGTTGTTTTTCCATTTCTTCTAATTAAATCCTTAATCTGCAGCAGGAAGTTTCTTAGCATGCTCTGTACTGGGATTTCTGGTGGAATCATAATGTCTTTCTAGATCATTCAAGCAAGGAGGTATTTTAAGTTTTTCTAACATTCATTTACTTCTTGTTTCCCCCTTTCAGTCCTGATTCAACTTCTAGCTGCATCAAGACTCCAAATAAGTAATTTTTTTAAATTCAGTATTTTGTTTAAACAGCAAACAGAAAGTTGGCTTTTCCAGTTGCTGAACTGGCAGTAAGGCCAACCTTGGATCCGCTTTACCATCTCTAACTTTGCCTTAGCACTTCCAACACTTCCTCATTCACAAATGAGATTACATTTGACCAAAACTTAGTGTTAAAGATAAACTGAGTGAGAGGGAAGCTAGAACTCTTTTCTTCCTTGATACTAGGATTCCCAGGACACCACAAAAGATTACAAATACTTCCAGGATTCTAACAAAGGCCTCCTCACCCACAAGACTTTGAGAAAAATCCCACCTCATGTTATTTCTTTTGAGTTGCTACCCATATAATATGATGTCTAAGGCCTTGTCTACACTGCCACTTACAACGGTGAAACTTTCTTCACTCCCAGTGCTGGTAGCTATTCCCTTCGAGGAGGTGGTTTCGTTACAGCACTGGAAGAGCTTTACACAGCCTAATGCGACTACACAGCCACGTTAAAGTGCTGTCGTGGCAGCGATTTAATATCGACTGTGTAGACATATCCTAAGGGCAGCAAACTCCACAGCAAACTGGTGCTCAAATCTTAAACCAATCTTTATATGGCAAAACAGACAGGCTACATGGCCACACATATTTGGCTCAACTTATTTGCTAAGAAAGTGCATGTCTAGCATACAAAACATTGATAACCGATCAGGACATTTAAGTCTAAGACTGACTTTTGAACCTCTTAGAATTTTTATTGGAATTTTCACTTCAAAAAGCCTAGCTCTAGCTAGAGAGTTAGAGGAAGAACTTTGTGGGCTACAGAACTCATTTAGAAATTGTAAGTCTTCTGGACCAAACAAAGAGGAACAGGGTGGCTTCTGGAAATGAACATATGAGAGAAACATTATAAAGGGATGGAAATTATATGGATTTGGAATCTTGTTCCTGGAATAAAAATCTTTTCATCTTTCTGTTTGCACACATGGGCAAAAAAGTTCTACAGTATAAGCCTCAATGCACACACCCTCTTCTCAAGTCAGCTGGTTTGAGGTTTTTGACTCCGTTCCCAATCCCCAAGTGAAAGCATTGATTGCTGAGTGTTTAAGTTTACATTTCCTACAATGGTACACAGATGCACAATAGAAGAAAAGCATAGTCTCTTTTAAAAAAGAATAGCCCTTGGTAGCTTTTGCAGTTTAAGTACCCAAGAAGCAGAAGAATGCCAGATTTCTATTCCCCTCTTAAGCAACATATTGCACTGCTGGTGGTTTCAATAATGGAATTTAAATATTCCCATAATAATCAAATTTTCCATCCAAACTGGGAACTGTATCTACATATAGTTTAATTCATATATAAGTAAGTGGAATATCCAATATATTTTCATATTTTATCTATATATTCATCAGATCCTCAGTTTGATCTTCTCTCTCCATCTACCCAGGCTGCCAACAGCCAAAGAAGCAAGGTAATGGTCCTGAGCATGTTCTAATTAGGTATTCGGATGCTGGATGAGAAAAAATTAATAGTAATTTCAATGTTATTTCTTTTGAAACATCCTCCTATGAAATCTGATCCATCTACACTACATTTCTATGGGGACCTAGAAATGTGAGTTCCTGTGAAGCAAACATCCAAGAATACTGGATCTTCTGAAAAGAAAACATAGAATCCAAAATGTTTCCAGATCAGGAAGACATGGACTGACACTTAAAATGCATTAGCAACTTGGACAGAGTCAAGAGTGTATTCCATCACAAACCCAGCCTATAAGGTAAAGATGGAGTGAGAAAAAATATTGATAGAGAGAGGAAGTGACAAAGGAGAACACATAATGAACAGTCTGTTCAAAACATAGATGGAGGAATTCATTTAAGTTTTTTATTACCAGGAGACAGAGTCTGGCAATTCAGGGCATGATATTGAAGAACAATGCAACTTCTGCCCTCTAAATGGTAAAGAAAGAAAATAATGTGCTTGTTAAAGGGTGACAGTGTCTAGTTAACTGCACAGCTTCAAACTAACAGACACCAACAAGCAACTAATAAGGTGGTTTACAGATGGTTGATACTCAATATTCAAATGGTCAGTGTTCAGATACTGGTGTTACAGTGGGTGAGATACTGTAGATAGGCCACCATGCCAGAGACTACCCACCGGAGGGATGATGGTATCACCCTGGAGGGCACGAAACCACACTGGTACATGTGACAGGCAATTTCTAAGCATGAGAGACCTAGGTCTGGAACAGCAGTGGGTTTGTAGTTAGAGATTGGTTAAGGGGCTCTGATATGGAGTGAACAGGCCCAGGACCTGCAAGGACAATGCCTGACAGTTGGAACCATTAACACCAAATTCACACACACACACAGAGGAATTATGAAGTATGGTAATAGAGGAAATTTTCCAATAAAATGATAAACTATTATCTCCCCCAAATAGTGCCACTCTTGAATAAACAAACGGTCTGCTCTTAAAGTCTGCAATAGAAAGCCCTTTTCATCTCACACCCTCTAACCATATAGACCACTCTCTTAAACCAATTAATTAGGTCATTTATGCACAATCCCTCTAGGTAGCAAGAACAGTCTCTAACAAACCATTTGTGGGGAAAGGGATGTTAAAAAAGGGAGGCTAGGGAACTAAATGTGTGTCAGCAAAAAGTAATACATGACAGAAAGTACAAGAAAAATTTATATACAAGTTTTAAAAAATTGGGAATCTAAAGTTAGGTTACTACAGCAGCCTTAGGCACGTAAATAACAGCCTCAGCTTTCAAAGGTACTGGGCACCCAGCAGAGCCCATCAACTTCAAGAGCACTGATTAGTTCAGGGGTGGGAAAACTACAGCCCACAGCACCTTCCTGTCCGGCTCTTGAGCTCCCGGCTGAAGAGACTCCCCCATCCCATCCCCCACCTTCCCTCCTCCTCCAGAGCCATGCCGCCATGCGGGTAGCGCTCTGGCCTACTGTTACTGCCCTTAGAGCTGGGCTACACTGGGGGTGGAGGTCAACCTAAGATACACAACTTCAGCTACGTGAATAGCATAGCTGAAGTTGAAGTATCTTAGGTCAACTTAACTGGCTGTCCTCGTGGCGGTGAGTCGACCGCTGCTGCTCCCCCGTTGACTCCGCTTCCTCCTCTTGTGGAGATGGAGTTCCGGAGTCGGCAGGGAGCGGGTTTGGGGATCGATTTATTATGTCTAGACCAGACGCGATAAATCGATCCCTGATACATCAAACACTATAGCATAGATGTACCCACAGGTGCCTACGTCTGCACTTTGAACCCTAAAGTTAAGCTTCTCTTTCTGAAATTCTTGGCTTTAAATGGCATATTTAAGACTAAATGGCTGATGTGCTCAATGCCAAATTATAGCTAAAACTCTCACACAATCCATTTAATTGCCACATACTATAAATAGATTACTATCTTACGCACAGAACCCAACTTTGAGGAGGTTTTTTTTTGGGTGCTAAAATATTTGCCATTAGATCTACAAATTAATTAAGTCTGATTTTAAGGGAAGACTACTCCATGCAATTCTTTCCTTAGAAAAGGAGCACAAGTCCTTCATGAAAAGCAAGATAGTTCCCTACCCACTCTCAGGAACCAAAAGGTCACTCAGTTGGCTTACATCTGATAAACTCTAAGGTAACCCAGGAGTCTTGCTTCTTCTGGGAGTCAGGAAGCAGCAGACAACTGATTTGCTCCTTCCTGCTTCAGAAAATTAAAAATCTCAGTTATACTCAGAGGACTCTTGAAAGCTCCAACAAAAAATCTTTAGAAATGTGCTTAACCAAAGCCAGAAGCTTTTCAAAATTGAGCACCAGAAGGACGAGACAGAAGGAATTAAACCTCCTCTTGATTATCACAGGAGCAGCAGCAGCGACCTACAGATACACATTTGAACTTGTCAGTGGGTGTTTCTGTAACTTGGATGAAGAATCGATGGGTATGTTTACACTGCAATCATACACCCTTCACTGGCCCGTGTCAGCTGACTCAGGCTCGCAGGATCCAGGCAGTGGGGCTATAAAACTGCAGTGAAGACATTCAGGCAGGGGATGGAGCCCAGGGTTTTGGGACCCTCACAACGTCCTGTAAAGCAGCATCCTTTCACAACGAATGTCTTTATCAAGGAAGATAGGCTACAATTCTTTGGATACCCTACAGACACTTCAGGATTGAGGTACGGGGTTGCTGCAGAATGATGAGAGTAGTTCTCTTCTAATGGTGGTATCCTTCAGCCCAGGGGCAAGAGACAGAGTCTGGGAATTAAAGCCACTTCTCATGTGACAGCTCTCATAAAAGCCCCCAACTTGCAAATCTGCTTTTCACCTTAAATGCACCAAATTCCAAAAAGTACAACTAGCGACAATTTATTAATAGTCTCACTGATTCTCCAGCCCCACACCCTAATACCAAATGCATTATCAGTAAATCATAAAGAATACTATTCTATTTATCACAGCCGCCTAATGTGGTAAACAAAATATTGGAAACAATGCACTGCCTGCTTAATAAAATGAAGTAGATGTATTAAGTCAGTATTTTACAAACAGTACAAAGAAAGAGAATAAGAAGAAAATATGACTAGAAATACCTTTATAAACTCTGCAGCATACACAGTCATAGTATACTGGACAGTTTGTGCATTAGTTTGCATTTGTCTAATTTTCCTATAGACTTTGAGCATGTGTTGATTCAAAACACTCCATGAAGATATGGGTCATCCGCTCATAAAAAGGAGGGGTTACCCCTTCTTTTCACTTAATTCCTGGTAGCCATCATTCATTCATAATAAAATACGGCAAGTCAGACTAACATCTCCACCTGCCTTTTATTTTAAATGCCACTTTTTAAAGAGTGGAGAGGTATGGAAACCCAGTTTAACAAGCACACTGAACCCATTGTTTATGGCCTCCATAAACATGGCTTAGTAAGAATTACTGACTTAATCAGAGTGAACTTATCTCCTGGTGAAAAGAGCACTTTAAATTTCAGAAATGGCACCTTTACTGTGAAAATCTCTTAACTTCTGAAACAAACTCCAGGGGGCCTTAAACACCAGGCCAGTAAATAAGCAGCAGTTAGTGTGATTTGCCCTGCTCATGAGCACCTGAACACTTGAGATCAAGTTGTAAACAAACTTCTTCACCATTACTAACAGCTTATGTTATTAAATGTGAAAGAAAATATTAAATCAAGTTTATGTTTCATTATTTATGCTTTGTTTACTTTTTGCCTTTCCTACCACTTGAATAACGTACTCCATTACACTTATGTTTGTAGTTCATTTCATTTTCAGGTGCTTCTTGGAGTTTCAAATAAAAAAATATATTTGTATAAAATAAACCATTGTCTCTAGATTAAAACAAACCGTGGAAATGTCTCTCTTTAGATTTTAGGATTTTCAGCTTTTTTTAACAATTTCAATTTTGAGACAAGTTTAATTTTACAGTGGCCCATCATGACCAGATACAAAGAAGATGGTCATTTTACAAATACCGAGGTGGGAGATATGAGACAGAAAACATGTTCTTACTAAAAAAACAAATGTTCAAAAAGTTTACCAAAAAAAATAATACATTTTTCTATCATAATTTTATATACTTTCTTAGAATGCAAAAAGCATCCACAGCAATTAGTCTAAGATCTGTTTGCTTTATGACTTGTCTACATCACTGACAATTAATGTTTACAGTTTATTTACCTAAGAACACCATAATACTACAGACAACGATGTGTCAATCTGGCTACCAGAAGCAGGAAAAGCAATGGACATAAAATTTTATTATTTCATGCCCCAACAGCAGCCAGAAGGACTTAATGAAATCACCCTTAGATTTACAATCTGAAATAGCTATTCAACAGCCAGATATGGTTAAGCTAAATGTACCCTTTGACCTTTCAACCCTTTGATCCTGGCACAGCAGGTGGCTTACTACCCCCTCCTGTGCATCTTCCACTCTTCCGCCAATCTCCTAACCTTGATGTGCAGTAGCCCTGATCCTACACAGGTGATTCTCAAGATCCTTATCACAAGCAGCTGCTGCTAACTGAATGACAAAAATCACTTGTGATGATGTGATCCAATGCTATTGGGCAACAGAGGAAAAGGCTTCTTTCTGCAGTTACTGAAAAGTTTTTCAGAGCTGAAATTAATAAAGATCTCTCCTGTGGCACCTTAAAGACTAACTAATGTATTGAAGCATAAGCTTTCGTGGGCTAATACCCACTTCGTCGGATGCATGCATTTTAATGCAGTCACCAAAGCTGGCTTAGACTTACTGGGGCCCAGGTCTGAAGCCCGAGCCCCACTGCCCAGGGCCAAAGCTGAAGCCCTGGGCAGCAAGGCTCAGGTTACAGGCCTCCTGCCCAGGGCTGAAACCTTAGGGCTTTGGACCTCTGCCTAGTGCGCCGGGGCTTGGGTGGGCTCAGGCTCCGATCCTCCCTCCTGGGGTCGTGTAGTAATATTTGTTGTTAGAAGGAGGTCGCAGTGCAATGACGTTTAAGAACCCCTGATTTAGGGTGTATTTCATCTTTGCCTCTAAAACAATAAACAAGAATGCTTTCCAATCAAATCATCTCAAATCCAAAAATTGGCTGTTTTATTTCTTTAAGTCTTGAATTAAAGAATTCTTTTTCATGTTCCCATGTGTCTGCTATTTCCTAATTATAAAAATTTGGAAACTAATTTCCAAGTTATTTGTAACTTTGTACTTTTATTTGTACATTTTCAAGTTCACAAGTTAAGCCCCTTAAGAAGCACTAATATTATCCCAGCTAATGATACAAATGCAAAAATACACAATGATCACTACTACTGAAAAAACTCAATGGCTAATGGCAAAGAATTCATAGGTACTTACAGAATGGGTGTGACAATGCAACTAAAAGGTGGGTACATAGGGAAGGTCCAGAGACTATCTATACAACTCCTATCAGATACTTACTGTGTCCAACCAGACTAAAAATTGTAAAGAAGAACCTGAAAGTTATCCTAGGACAACTATGTCTACTGCCACTACATAAACAAAAGTTCATCTCAGTGGCAGTAGAAATAGTTGTCACAGGATATGCAGATTCAATATGCAGATAACAGATTTTGATCTTGGTAACTGTTCCTTGTGCTTAAGTACAATAAAAGAGAGAAACATTTTCCTTGCTGACATATTTGATTGTAATATTTTGTATACAAAAACATGCCAGTGAATTTGACTGATCTAAAATATATTTATAGCCATAGATAAAGAATGCCTTAGCAATAACAGTTTCTTAAAGGTACGCAATGTCCTGTCTTTATACAATGGCTGGGATGGTAGTTTCATGCCCTGAATCCAGCATCACAGTGGTGTGCATTATTGCATATTTATTCAACGCCTATGACTATGGTAAGTGCTGAATGGAAGATTTTACTGTCAACAACTGAATATCTGACAGCTACAAAGGAATATCCCAAAACAGTTAAACAAAACCACATGTGCTTAAATCCCAATAGATATCCTATTAGGTCAAGGGCATTCCTCGTCAATCAGCACCATCGCACTAATCGTTTCAGCTACAAAAACAGTTGCTGAACCTATCACTTACTATGAAAAAACACAGAGAGGTTGCCTACTAAGTTTAGCACTGCTCATAACACAAAGATTCACTTAAAATAATGTGTACTCTGATATAATGTTTAATATAAGGGTAGTAACAAATGTAGAAGATTGAAGGAATGAGTGAATTTGAGATGGTTTCATTATCTTATCTCACTTCTATTTATCAGTACTAAATACTTATCTTTATCTAATATGAATTTGATTAGTATCATAAGTGTGCCCCATTATTCATGTAGTAGTCCAAGCCTTGCTTATATAACAGCTTATAAACTTTTAGTCTTCTTTGAAGTCACTTTATGGATTGTTAAATGGAAATCTTATATAGAATGACTAACTAGGTGATGATAGAAAGACTGAAAAATAAGAGCACCACACAGTTCCATATTTTCCACCAGGATTTTCCCTCATAAATCAGCTGGTGCTCTCTGACCTACAAGAGGAGATTATCTTATCTCACTAGAGAACATTTCAGCCACACCAAATTAGACTAAACAGTCAATGGATACTTTTGATATTTTAATCATAAGGAAAAATTGCCATTTTTCATTCACATAGCTGCTGCCTCTTTATAGGCTCCATGCAACACCAGAAACTCACAGCCAACTCTAAGGCGCACAATTGTTTGGAAATGGCTGTGGGAATAGAAAAGACGGTGTATGTTAGAGAAAAAAAGTCTTTACGTTACTCCAACAATTCCTTTTAGAGGGAACCATTCTGAGAAATGTAGCACCAGAGTCATGATTTTTAAAGAAAAGACACTAAAGACAAAGCTAATAAATTATTCATATATCTTATCTCCAAGTTCACCATACTCTAGCTACGTTTTTCTCCATACAGAACTTTCCATATTTAGGCTGCCACTAAAACACACTTTGGACAAATGTGAGTACATGGGAATCCCCATTTTTCCCATGGGACTTTGAATAGGCGCAGGGGTCCCACCTGCCTGGATCTGACTGCAGGATCAGGGGCGTTAGGCTCTTCTAATCCTGGAACCAGAACCATTGTGTGTCAAGCACTTCAGAAGGCATCCAGGCTGCAATTTATATATTAATTTAATTAAACATTTTCTACTGATCCATGTATTATTGGACAATTAAAATATCCTTTTAATTATGCTTTAACATTATTTTACTATTGAAACACAGTCAAATAGCCAATCTTAAACAATGCACGAGTTAATCCTCTGATGCTAAAATATTGCTTTAACCTGGTTGTAAGATTCAATATATTTTTCTATGTACAAAAATAGTAACAAGCTTTCAGCATTTGCAACAGGCTAACAGGTAATGTAGTACAGTAAAACTACAATAATAATCTGGCTAATTTGACAAAAGCCTATCTTCCTGTGTGAGGGTGTAGACCAATTATGGTTTACTTCCTAGTAAATGTTAGATTAAATATCTTCTGGTGGATTATTATTTTTTAAATGGCAAAGGCAAAGATATCCAAGACACAAAAAATGGATCTTTTAGTGCAGATGAAGGACAGGAGTTTTGTTTATTTGTTTTTAATTTTACATGCCACTTTGAATAACACCACTTCACCAATGTATTTGTGTTCCAGAAGCTCTGGTTTATCCAAAAAAAAAAAAAAAAAAACCCCAAAAACCCACCATACAGGATACACACTGCTAAACACTATGTTTACCCATACAGCTTACCCAAGAGCTTTTTCTGTTTTGGGTGTTCTGAGATGGTGTTTGGAAGGACTGTAGGACAGGAGGGTTGGGATGAGGCATAAACACAATCTGAGGAAAAGTAGTGTTACTCAGATGTCCAAAGGCATTTTGAGGAAGGAACCTCCAATAGGCAGGTAGTTAAATATATGGAGATATACCTATCTCATAGAACTGGAAGGACCTTGAAAGGTCATTGAGTCCAGTCCTCTGCCTTCACTAGGAGGACCAAGTACTACTGTCCTCGGACAGATTTTTTGCCCCAGATCCCTAAGGACTCACCTCAAGGACTGACCTCACAACCCTGGGTTTAGCAGGCAAATGCTCAAACCACTGAGCTATCCCTTCGCTCCCCTAATTAATATTACCCACTTCTTTATCCAGCCCAGAGCTAAACAAATCAATTAAAAAAAATTGGGACTGAATTATTTTTTTAAAGTAGAGAATGCTATTTTAAAAAGCTGAAGTAAAATAAATGTCTGACACTGGTATGGCAGAAAAGTTTTTTGGGCTATAGAAAAAAAGCATAGAACAATGGATGCTAGGTTATCTATCTAGATATTTACATGGCTCCACCATTTTAGCATCTAAGTACCTGAGCATGTATTATCCAAAACCCACTGTGATATAAAACTAAAGTGTAAGTCACATTTGCACAGGTTAGGCAAATAAATCACTTTTCATCTTAATACCACAAATTCATCTTCACCACTATTCTTATTTGGTCAGTCAACGAAATATTTGTTGCAATATGAAGCCAGGAGGAAACAAGCATTTGCACATACTGTCTGTCTCCTCAGGAAGAAAGGCTATATAGGAGGAAGAATAATGACAAAAGGAGAATATTGTTCTAGTTGACCAAAAGTATCAAATCATATGTTCTTTAGTGACACACGATCATCTCTACTAGAAGAGGAAAAAACAGATTGTCCTTCCTAAAACTGCAGTGTACAATGCAAATGGTCCCTCAGACACCAGATCAGAATGTCGTTGCAATTTTGAAAAGTCCATACAAAACTTGGTGGTCGAGTCCCATTTCTAGCATTCTGGACAGTTGGATATTGGGCCTGAATTTGAACCTTTCCATTCTCCCACTGATCCATTCTTTGTATCTTTTTATCCCTCCTTAACCCTGACCATTCTTGGAAATGACACAGGAGCCCTAGGTTCTGCACCCCCTATTGAAAACAGTGTGAGTTGGGTGATTCACTTCCATGTGTTCCTTTGAAATTACAGTTCATGGTGCTTGGGGATTATGTTCAGTTGTTTTACATATTTATATTTATATTATACATGTTCCTAAATCCTGCAAGAAGGACAGGTTTTTCTTACTGATGGTAAGATCTCTGCTTCTGGACTTTTTCATCTTGAGCATCAGAAACTAATGATCACCAAATCTATAAAAGCCTAAAAATGGCAAAGTATAGGATGGTCAATATTGTTGTTAAAAAATCAGGCCTGATCCACTCTGATAGGGTCAAATTCAATAATAGTAAATTGGTCAAATGAAACAACAGGGTCATGCCATGTCTGGTTGTTTTGTCCTTCTCTCTCTCTCTCTCTCACACACACAAATGTGCTGTACTCTGACCACTGGGTTGAAAACAGTACCCAAAGTGTATTCATGAGTTTGCCAAACATGTGCGAGCAACTAAATTAGGCCCCTGTGATGCAAACATTTAGGCAGATGTTTAGTTTCACTCACGTGCTTAAAGGTAAGCAGCATGTGTGTAAGTGTTTGCAGGAGTAGGGCCTAAATCAAAGAAATACATACTACTCTGTGGGACAGAGGAGAGACTTACCTCCATTAAACTTAAATGTATTCCAATGAGGTAGGGCATCGGGGCACTGTGAAAAGAAACAAACAGCTTATTTATATTCAGATAATGCTGGAGATTATAACATACACTTAAAAAACCAGCTGTAATATAGATAACAAGGATACAGAATTAAATTTTATTTAAAAATAGAAATCCAGATGCAACATTCCATTTGAGCCAAAAAATGTCAGTTTTATTTTGAAGTCTTATCTCTTAATTTGAAAGCCACGGTCTTTGATTTAATAATTTTCAGCTGCAGCTTGCAAGGTGAAGTTGACGTTACTAAAAAATAACAGTTAAAGGAGGGAAGCTACCAAGTATATTATTATTATATTATGAATACACCCAGAGTGACACTATGGACATCTGTGGATCCACTCTTCTTCAAATAATGTCATTTAGAGAGAGAGCTTTGCTCTTACAAAACACTATGTGGTTAAATTACTCATATACAGCACCCAATAGGACAAGCTCTTGATCCTTTGGCCAATGCATGCCAAGAAGAAAGCATTTTAATATTTATTCATTGCTGAATTCAATAGATCCTGGATACAGGCTCCTATATTATAGAAAACAACAGAAACTGGTCCATCTAGCCCAGTATCCTGCCTTTCAACAGTGGCCAATGCCAGGTGCCCCAGAGAGAATGAACAGAACAGGTAAACACCAAGTGATCCATTCCCCGTCGGCCATTCCTAACTTCGGGCAAACAGCGGATAGAGACACCATCCCTTCCCATCCTGGCTAATAACCATTGATGGACCTATAATACCCTGTTTATTGAGTGCACAGTACGAAAGATGGAGTAAATTAAGCTCATGCATTGAAGAGTTAACATTCTGTGTGCCTGATGAGAGTTACACACCTATATCTAAGTGCAAAATTTTGCCCTAAGCATCCATTCATACAGCAAACTTAGTGCCTTTTTAAACTCATTTTCTGCATAAATTCATTTGAGAGCATTGTAATTATCTGGTTTCACCCACATAGTTGTTGGAGAATTTAGTGCACTGGATGAGGTACACCACATGATGTAATAAGCAGGTGCTACATCCATGGATCTTGAAAGGTGTGTTGTGGAGGGGTGCTGATCATTGCACCAGTGGAGATATGTCTGCAGATTTTGCATATGTTATGATGGCAGGATCTAGTGTTTCCTGGTCTGTGGGAAGCTTGTTTCTGATTATGAAACCTAGGCACACATCTTATTTGATCACCAAACAGGGTAAAATGATACTAATTTGATTTTGGATATTAAATTCTTGTAGATTCACTAAAGCTTAGTTCACCTTTAATCTTAAATAAAAGTGAAATGAACTGTACTCACTTGGTTTAAAATCCCCACTGTAGTGCCTTCTTCTGAAGCATAGATAGAAGCTCATAAAAATTTAGTGTTCGAAGCATTAATTGAAGATGTTATTAAAATGTTGTGTATTACTGCTTTGTCTCATCACTATACAAATAGTCTGACTAATCTGTATGTTGATTTTCTCAATCCTTCATATTAGTTTAGCACCGAAAGGCCACATCAGGATTCCTGCCCTATTGTGCTGGGTGCCATACTAACACAGATAGAGGCAGCCCCTGCCCTGGACAATACACAGCCAAAAATTCTGATTACCTTTTAAAGAGACATTATACATGATTTTTCAGTATCGTACAATGAAACGTCTAGGTCTCATTAAAGTAATGAGGTAGTATATTGCACATCCATTAATTTTGGGGATCCCAGTAAGAACACTCCTTTTTTCCCCCACTGTGCCCCAATGCAGTATCTTACAGTGAGTTCTCACTTACCAGAGAGATTGCTACCTCAGAAACATGCTCAATGAGAATTCTGGGGTTCATGCTTCACTGGGAGGTCTACAAGTTAGTGGTAGTGTTTGAAACTACTCTCTTGTATCTTGCAGCTTTTGCCATATTACAAGGTGTACACACTAAAAGGCTTACATGGGAAATGTCAAATTGGAGGGTATTGGTTTGTCATTTTGCAGTTTTAATAGCAGGAAATAGATATTTCCTTTACACATTCTGCTTCTTTTCTAATGACTGCATTCCAAGGACAAAGAAATGCCCAACAATTTTATACTCAAAGTGTAAACCATCAGTTTAGCTGCAAGCTGCACAAATGCTCAACTTCCCTGTGTGCCTAGCTGTCTGTTCTAGCCTTCTCCAGTACACACTGAAATGAATGTGTTTCTAATTAAGTAGCTTTGAGAACACGACAGCTTCAATGTAAAAAATACAAAGTCTGAACCTCGGCAGGAAGTCTTAAGACTACAAACGTCTCATCTAGTGGAACCTTGGCTAAAGTAATGAAAGGAAGCAGGAAGGGCACACTACTCCAGAAAACTGGACATTTATTAATGTGTCCAGAAGCACAGCCTGTCACAGACCATAGAAAAACTGAAATCTGTAAAAAGTTAATTAACTGTATCATGTCAATCTTTCACTCTTCCACAGTTAATCAACAAATGGACTAGGGAGAATAATATATTTAATAAGAATGTCAGAACTGCTGAAATCAGGTGCCAACAAGTGAGCTGCTAAGAATCTGTAAAGCAGATATAGCCTAAGAAATTTGGAATTAAATAACCAGATGATGGATTGCCTAACCAATTTATTAATCTGAGGGATCTAATTTAAAAGAAATATAGCACTTAAACATGTTATAGTGCGGCGGGGAAGGGTTATAGTGATCAGACTTAAAAGGTAATATGTTATTATTTATTGTTTGTATTGATGTACTGCTTAGAAGCCCAAGCTAAGGAGCAGGCGCTGTACAAACACAAAGCAAAAAGACAGTCCTGGCTCCAAAGAGCTTACACTCCACTTATAAAACAAGAGACAACAGAGAGATGCAGACATTAGTGTCATGGAAAAGGAGAGTTTTAAGGGGGGGCTGAAGGAGGATAATGTGTTAGTTTTACAGAGGTTTACAGGGAGTTCTGCCCTAGCATGTGGAGCAGCACAGGAGAAGGTACGAAGATACTTGTTTGAAAATTTAATATTTGGGTGATGGAAGCTGGCACAGTGAGCCAATTGGAGAAAGAGTGAAGAAGAGATAATAGGTAGGATGGGGATAGGTCATGAAGAACCTTGAACATAAAGCTTATGTTTGATTCAACCGAGAAGGCGGAGCCAGTGGAGATATTCAAAATGAGGGGCAACATGGTCAAAACAACAGACTAGGACAGCACTCTCAAACTGTGGTTTGCAACCTGATTTTAATGGGGTCATCAGGGCTGGCTCAGACTTGCTGGGGCCCAGGCCCAAAGCCTGAGTGCTTCAGCCCTGGGCATCAGGACACAGGTTACAGGCCCCCTGCCTGGGACTGAAGCCCTTGGACTTCGGCTTTGCCCCCTCTCCCCACACCACCAGGGACTTGGACTGGCTCAGGCTTCAGTCCCCCGTCCTGAGGTCACGTAATAATTTTTATTGTCCAAAGGGGTTGCGGTGCAATGAAGTTTGAGAACCCCTAGACTAGGATCTTTGTAGCAGCATTCTGAATGGCTATGAATAGACAAAGTTGAATTTGTCAGGGCCAGACAGAAGCTACTGCAATAATCAAGACACAAGATGATGAGAGCCTGGATAAGCATTTTAGCTGTGTGAATAGAACGGTAACGCTGTGTGTTAGAGATATTATGAACAAATAATTGGCATGATTCAGACTGTATGTGAGAACCTAGAGAGAGGTTTAAGTCCAAGATGGTGACCAGGTTACAGGCCTGAGTTACAGGCAGCATGATGGTATTATCCATAGTGATTGAGAAAGCAAGCAGCAAGCAACAAGAATGGTGTGGTGAGGTGGAGGGACTGGGACAGACATGGTTAAGAGCTCTCTTTTAGCCATGCTGGGCTTAATCTGACAGACATCCCTGAGAATATGTCAGAGAGAGAAGCTGAGATTTTAATTTGGACAAATGGAGACAGGTCTGAGCACAGAAGTAGACCTAAATCCCTACCATAGAGGCTGTAGCTGAATTTGTGTGTGCAGATAAGGTATATAGGGAAAAGAAAAGAGAATGAAGGTCAGAGCCCTGTGGAACCTGCACAGAATGTTGCAAGGGGAGGGATGAGGAACACACACAGGAGGAGCCATTAGAAAAACAGAAGAACCAGAAGATGACAGAGATATGGAAGAAAAGGGAGGACAAAATAGCACAAGTGACTGCATCAAAGACAGCTGACAGGTCAAGGAGGATGAGGATGAACTACTGGTTCTGAGCTTTGGCGAGAGTGGTTCCAGTGGAGTGTAAGTGGTGGAAGCCGGACTGGAGAGGATCTAAAATGGAACTGGAAGTGAGGAACTCCAGAAAGAAACTGTAAATAGTATGTTCAAATGAGCTTTGAGGAGGGGGTTGGACCAGATCTCCTGAGGTCCCTTCCAACCCTGATATTCTATGATTCTATGATCAGTTACTTAAGATGACAATTTTTTGTTCTGTGATCAGTTTTTCTTTATCTGTAGGACAAGGACTAATAAATAATTCCTATGTTGGCTGCAATACTTTTTGAGATAGGATGTGAAACATTTACTAGAATGGAAGCCGCAAGCATGTTTTCAGATATTTACTAAAGCTGGAGATGTCTGGCTCCTTTTATTTTTCTCTACCATCTGCTTTAGTTTCTCCTCTTTTAAATTCTTATGTCACAGCTGCAAAGTAAAGAACCAGACAGTAATTGAAGTTAAAATTAAATCAAAATTAAAGACTCAAGTTTAAAAATAAGTCAATTCTAGTTCATTTCCCCTAAAATGCAAAGGCCCATAAAGTAAAAACACAGCTTTGGAGTAGACAATAAGAAGTGGATTTATTAGTTTTCATGGCCAAAATCACCTTTTTGAGTTCACACAGTTACAAAATAGATGGAAGTTATTTTGGGAAACATATTTATGGCACACAAATTGGTGCTAAATTGATTTATTCAGACAATTACAGTGTGTGATTACTACTCTAATTAAAGTTCACATCAGGCTAAGATAATGAGTTGTTGTGTTTGTGAATGTGCAATTAGAGTCTTCCTGATAATTATAGGTTTTAAAATCATACTTTTAGCCCCCTAGCTTGTTCATTCGTTATAGTCACAGGCTGAAATGCTGTGAAAGAGTCAATTCAGCCTGGCTCAGCTACGTGAATCTATTTCTTGGCCTATGTTTTTGCTTTGTGCACACCTGTGCTCCCAACTGCGGGGTCCGGTCTTAGCCCCTTTTAACATGTCTTTGTCAGGAAGTCAATGAATACCTAATCTTCAAACCCAGTGTAAAAGCCTCTTGTGGCCCACACCGTTGTCCTGAAAACTCCTAGCAGCATGTACCTGAAGAAAAAACTGGCATTAGCAGCCTTCATGTGTTAATTACACATGCAAAGCCTATTATGCACAGAAAGGGCACCTGCTGGCAGTGAAAATGACTAGAATCTGCCCTTCCTGTGCAGTGAGTAAATTGAAGGTTCATTTCTACAGGAGATAATAGTTTTTAGATTCCATTTCGTGTATCCCCGACATGGGCATGTACTTAACATTTAAATCAACTGCAGAGGAACAAACCTCCTTTAAATTTACATGTTTCAGGCTCCTAGCACTTCACTTAAAACGCTAGTTATCCCTGCTGGTTCCTTACTTAGAAGCACTGCATAGGCTTTTGCTAAGAATGTGGAGAAAAGTCACAGAGAAGAATATAATAAAGCTATTAGCATAGACTCCAGTTTCCTGAGATTTATGGATCCTGAGCGAAGCCGCAGAAGTTAGCTTAAGGTAATAAAATTCAATTTTGATTAGATTATCTGTTTTTCTCAATAGCAGTATTTTTATTTAACCATCATTATGTTTTCTGTTCTTTAAATGGTCAAATACACCACTGATTTTCTTTGGTTGCAACACATTTACTGGTGAAATGTAAAAAAACCCTCAATAAAACAAAAAATATTTAGCACAAAAGCATGCAAAGCCACTGATGGATGTATGCTTGATCTAAACAGTAGCACAGTTCTGGCCACTACTTATTAGATATGTATTTCCTCTGTATTTTATTTCAGCAACTGTAGGTAGGTATTTTGTGGCAGACTATGGCCAAGTCTACACTACCCGCCAGATCGGCAGGTAGTGATCGATCTATCAGGGATAAATCAATCCCCAAGCACTCTTCCCGTCAACTCTGGAACTCCACCGCTGCAAGAGGCAGAAACGGATTTTGCAACCTTAAAAATGTTCTTTTAACATAGCTTTTGTAATTATTTATCTTGTGCTCACAGATACTGTACTGACAAAGGAAGACACTTCCTGCCCTAAAGAGCTTGACTTGCACACAAGCTTGGAATGCCTTATGCTATTCAGCTCTCTCTGTTATCTCAATTACTTCAGCCATCATTCTGCCTGCTTTTCGGAAGAGTATCACTGGCTTTTTGCTCTTGCTAACTAAGACGGTTAACAAGGGGTCTTAAAGTGCCGCCCCATGGGCCATCTGTGCCCGAGAACCTCCCCAGTGGCCCACAGAGGAGAGACTCATGCAGACACGCTGCTGGCAATGTCTGCTGCAGGTGCCGCCCCCTGCAGCTCCCATTGGCTGGGGGAAGAGGGACAGAGTTACCATCACTAGTTGCTTGGCAGAGTCACCCCTAGAAGCAGCATTACTTTTTTCCACAATGACTATAAGCAAGTCAACATACCGAACACAACTATCTGATACACACCTTGCTGCAATCCTGAAGATTTCAACTGCTCAGTCACTGAGGCCAAACATCAACAAACTGACAGAATGGAAGCATTGCCAGCTGTCTGGCAAACACTAAAAACTCTCTAGCAGGCAGAGAATTGTACAAAGTTGTCTGACAGTTGTATGATTTCTAAGAAATTCAAAATAAAAAATACAATATAATCATTTTCTTCTCTGAACACCATCTTCATTGGCCCGTTGGAGGACTGGAGGACTGGCACTGGCCCTAAGGTAAACTGAGCACGAGACTCCTGCTGTTAATGGTACTCCTTCCTCACATTCCTCAAACTCAAGTTCAGATTCTCACCATGTCATCCAAGAATAGGTAACTCCAAACACAATAGTTGCCATAGCCCATCTCACTTTTCAAGTTAAAACAAAGTTTATTGGTGTGAGATACAAAATAAAAAAGGGGAATTGCAAACAATAAGAGGTTATAAATAGACTATAAATACTGTGATACCAACTTCCATGAGAAGTGTATCTATCTGGGCTCTGTGCTTTTTGACTGGTATTAGTTAACAATGAAGAAACCTCTACATGTTATACATGTCTTTGTATTCCTCGGCTGTTGCAAATGTTCTTGTAAACCGTGGCTGCACTAGGAATTGTACCTGTTCAGTACCTGTGACAGTAGATGAGGTCTGCAATAGGTTTAGCTGAACCAGCACTTTAAAAAACAACATACATTCAACTGTGAATGTTGACAGGACCAAATTATATTCAGCACATTTCCAAAACCATTGCTGGGGCACAACAGGAGAATAAATAGCTTCCTTCACAAATCTTGAAGCTGCCACTAAGGGTCTGTCTACCTGGCAAAAATAATTCTGCAGCAGTAAATCACAGAGCCCGGGTCTACAGACTGGGACTCATGCTATGGGGCTAAAAAATAGCCATGTAGATGCCCCAGCTCAGCCTGAAGCTTGGACTCTGAAACCTACTCTCTTCCCCAGGCTTCAGAGCCTACGCTCCAGCCCAACTGGAATGTCTACACAGCTATTTTTAGTGTCACAACATGAGCCCAAGTTTATATTCGCAGACTCTGATTCTCACCGCTGAGAATTTTGAGGGTTTTTTGGTCATGTCAGTGTACCCTAAGGTCAACTGGCATATAAAATGACTTTCCAATTAAGAACAGATTTGATAGTTATACTCCACCTCCCATGTGCATATGCTGGACCATCTTAAAAACATTATCTGCTACCACATCTTCACAGACGGCAATGATTGTTTGCTTAGAAACCTGCATATTTGTTTTGTCAAAGATAAGAAAAGTGCCTGGATTGTAGATTTAATGGAGTCTTTCCTATAAAAATGTACTAAGGGCCTGTCTAAAAATCTAGAATAGTGCTTGAAAGGATTCTTTGTATGGATATATAGTAGGCAGCTCCGTGACAGGCATCCTATGTGCGTTGTCATTGTAAATGAATGTATTCTTAATTTGACCCAAGTAAAAGTTTTGGTTGACAGACTGAATAATGAATAAAAATGCAAATGAGTCCAGGCTGACACTTTCTAGCTTGATGGGAAATTGGTGTGAGTAGCAGAGAGCATCTTGGGAGTTACAGGAAAGCTTACTGAGTTCACATGTGGGAGCATCCAGTGTCAAAGAATTCCCACTCTTTCCCTTCTATACGAAGCTATAACTCCATGGTAATGGAGCAGGAGAGACAGAAAAGATTTACATCCTCTCCCAAATACTGTATCAATTTCAAAACTCACGCTGCAAAATAGAAGGTTGTAACAGGAAAGCACCAAATAAATAAATAAACTGACAAATCAGGAAAACAATTGGAAAATAGGACTTATCTGTTTCTGCCAGTATCATTTGTTTTTGGATTCTTCTGGATTTAAAATGCAACAGTTAAACAAAAATCTATAGTGAACCTTGAAGATCTAAAATTAGTATACAGCAACATTCTATAGTAATATAACATGTTAGAGTAACTAACAAGACTGGTGCTATTCTATTATGCTATGAAAACAATGTATTCGACTTACTGAATTAACTACTTATTTAACATACACATATAAATTTTTAGATTAACAGTTACACCATAAAAACACTTAACCTTAAAATGCAGAGAATCATAAAACTGTTGTGTATCTAAGTGATATACAGTCTTACCAGCAGTAGTCCAACAGATGCGGGGGCAGAACAGGAATGTAAACATGTTGCCAGAACATTGGGTAGAGCATAGCTGCAGACCCATGAATGCAGGCAGTTAACTGAAAGATATAAATCAAAACAAGATCATAAATAAGATAAAAAGTTAAGCTTAAAAGAAATGGCCAAATTTAAAAAAAATCATAAAATAAACTAAAATAAAATAATCAGCTAGAAGTAGCAACTGTTTTTGTCTCTGAAGATTTGACTACAGAACATACATTACACTGGTAACAAATGATAGTGATGGGTGGAGTAATACTGGTTCATGATGATTGTTGTTGGACTTAAAATTGTTAATATTTGAGAGTATATTTCGCCCAATGCACGCAAACTGAAGACAGAATTTCACATCTTCTCAAAAGCAACAGAAGCAGAGAAACAAAATTGGAGACAAAAGGGAAGAGGGAGGCAATAATAAAATATGGCAGAAAAGGCCTGATTCTGGCAATTTCCACCTAGAGATGTATTGAAACAACTGCATAAATATTAAGAAGGGAAAAAAAATCTGTTACCTCAATAGTTCTGTAGGAATTTGGGACTAATGAATCGTAAACAGCCTGGGTTTCTCTAAAACAATTCACACCAAGCAAATTGATCATTTTGGCTAGAGTTACTGAATAAGTGGGTAAAAGAAAGAGTCTGTGTTCCTGGACTTCAGCATTTGATCTACTGACTCTCACAATTTTTTGTTAAAAGTTCATTCAAATTGGCTTGGACATAGACAGAAAGTGAGAACTAAAAATAAACGGCAATCAAGCCGTGGGGAGGTGCCTAGTAGGGTGCTGGAGGAGTTGATTTGGGTCCCAACCCTATTTAAAATCTTAATTAATAACCAGGAAGTGAATGTGAAATTTACTGAAGGAATTAAAATGGGAGATGCTGTGAACCCCTAAACAGAGAGATACTTAAAACACAAGGAAGCAGAAAAGGTCAAAACACTGCATGAACAGGAAATAATATTAATCTTAATAATTATTAGTATTGTATTACTACAACACCTAGGAACCCTAGTCATGGACAACCATCCCACTGTGTTAGACACAGTACACACACAAAACAAAAATTCTCTGGCTCTGAAGAGACAACAGAGGCATAGACAGTGGAGTACAAGGAAAAGATTAGACTGTATTGGCCAGCATAGGAGGCAGTGAATGAACAGATTTATCCAGGAAAAAGATAATACATCTGTGGAAACAATTCAAAACTCAGATAAATCAATGCAAATGGAGACAGATACTATAAAAAAACAGTTACGCTGAAAGAGAGCAAGGGATGATAGTTCACACCAAACAACCTGGATAAGAGCGGTCTTCTCACTTGGGAGCTGCACACAAAGAGGTATCATGGCCCAGGGTGATGTCATGTCCCTTGTGAGCACATACCTAGAATAATGCTCAGCTTGGAGTACAAGAAACAATTTAAACAAAATTAAAAGAAATGCAGGAAAACATTTAAAGGAATGGAGGAACAGACTTCTGAGGAAAGAGAGTCAAATACATACAGTCTGACTAAATGATGACAAAGAAAGACAACACTCTCTGTGTGTATCTAAAAGGTGTACACTCCAAGGACATGCAGGAGTTTAGGGTGATCTACAGACATCATGGAATGAAATAAAACAAAGGAAAAGTCAGAATGAATATTACGAAGCATGTCTTAACTATGGGACTTATTAGGTCTCCAGAAGGCAGGAGTCATTTGCAATTGGACAAGCCACTGAGATATATATTGTACCACAGAGAACCAGTGATTAGCAGAGGAAATGGTCTTGGTCTCTAATTTCAGTTCTTAAACAAAGACTTATCCTGCAACACAACAACGCACAACAGGCTGCCCCATCAGGATTCCATGTTGGGGAAATAAGTCTCAGTTGTGACTTTAGTTTCTGTGGTTCATGCCAGAGCCTTTAATGCATTTTCAATGCAGTTTTTGTTGGCTTGTTTTAACACATGGATAACTGTTAGTATGTGAACAACAAAACCTGTTTTTGGAGTTAATGTGAGGCTGACTGGGCATCAAGAATGGAGGCAGGGACTATATTTTAAACGTCTTATTTTTAGCCCATGGACTAAAACCTACTGAAGTCCAGGGATGAAACAGTTCTGGATAAGCTGCAAGGGTACAAGAGGAAATACTGAGACTCTCTAGAAGGGAGCGAAGGCTCCGTACACCATGATAAAGCCACACAGAACCAGGAGTCTTTTTAATGGCAAAAATGTAACCACAAAAGTGAATAAATATTGATCTTACACTTTAGAATTCAAAACACAGATGGTTTTTCATTTTTTTAAAAAAATCACTCCCAGGGTGACACCTTGCATGCCACATATAAGTCCACGGTTGACTTTTATGAATGAACTATATACTACTATGCTAGAAAGCCAGAGCCTTAAGATATACACTATGGCTAGAGGAGAGATGTTAGAATATTTAGTATTATTATATTTAAAATAACAGATAAATAATCTACCATAGTTAGAGAACCCAGTATTGTACTGCAGTTCTATGAAAAGTATTTGCCCATCTCATGGAATATGAATCACTGCCTGTGTTATGCCATTAGATATCAATCTGTCTTGATTATTAGGGCCTCAGGCTCTCCATTTCCTAATAAATTTACATTGGGATTCAGAGACTTATTGCTGATCACAATATCAAGAAGGGTTTCCCCAAACCTGTGACTGCCAGAAGCTGGGACTAGATGACTGGGGATGGATCATGCAATAAATTACTCAGTTCAGTTCATTCCCTCTGAAGCATCTGGTACCGGCCATTGTCAGAAGATATGATCCAGGGCTAGATGGTCCATTGGTCGGACCTAGTATAGTCATTCTTATGTTCTTAAGGGTTACAGCAATTAGATGAAGGATGGAAACACACCATTTTCTATAATATTTCTGATAACTAAGACAAGAAAATATCTAAAAAACTAATTCTAATAGTATACAAAACCCTGGAAAAGGGGGTGGGAGGATTTTCTTGTCCCCTATAAATGAGGCAATTGAGGGTTAACCTTAAAATATGACTGATCCATACAAAAGCTTTTGAAATGTCACATCATATCATCAGCTACTGATCTGTGAGTTACATAGTCACATTTCTACATAACCTGGAAGAATCCACTTACATTTATACTTTGGGTGAAAAAAATACACAATTTAGACTGAAGGCAACATTGAATCGGCAAACACTAAAAATTGTTGAATTGGTTTTAAAAGGATATTTTAGTTATCTGAGTACAAAGCATAAAAAGTAAAGAAAAGGTTTGGGAAAAAGTAATCTTTAAGAGTGATTTTTGTCCATTCTTTTGAGTAAATGTTTCATACTCTATCATTTATTTTTGTATTGATTCCAAAGCTATTCTAGAAACATTTTCACAAACTATCACTGGTTAGTGCATGTTAGAGAGACTTTACGTCTGCATTACTTTACTTTACTAAATCCTGCATTTACACAAAGTATACATAATTTGCTTAACATTGTTTTAAAAGCTAGTAATGAAAGAAGTGCACATATGAATTTGCATCAACTTTAAAGCATTCTGTATATATAACAGAGGTATTGTAAATCTTGAATTTCAGTGCAAGAAAATGATCCTGTCAAAAAAACAAGGTTACTTACCTGTAACTGTTGTTCTTCGAGATGTGTTGCTCACATCCATTCCATTTAGGTTAGGTACGCGCAGCGTGCCTGGTTGCCGGGTAGATTTTCCCCTAGCTATAGCCTGGGTGAGCAGGGAGCCCCCTGGAGTGGCGCCCTTATAGCAGCCTATATATACCACTGCGACCCCAGGCACCATCTTAGTTCCTTCTTGCCGGCTAATCCGACAGTGGGGAAGGAGGGTGGGTCTGGAATGGATGTGAGCAACACATCTCGAAGAACAACAGTTACAGGTAAGTAACCTTGTTTTCTTCTTCGAGTGATTGCTCACATGCATTCCATTTAGGTGACTACAAGCAATACCTAGGAGGAGGGGTCGGATTGACCCATTGCTGATCGTAAGACCGCTGACCCAAACGCCGCATCGTCCCTGGTTTGCTGGACTATGGCGTAGTGTGCGGCAAAGGTGTGGACGGAGGACCAGGTAGCCGCCCTGCAGATGTCCTGAATAGGGACTCCCTCCCGGAAGGCCGCAGAGGATGCCTGCGCTCTCGTGGAGTGTGCTGTTACTCTCTCGAGCGGTTTGCCCGCGAGTTCATAACAGGTGTGGATGCACGACGTGATCCAGGAGGAGAGTCGTTGGGCTGAAATCGGCTGGCCCTTCATCCTTTCCGCAACCGCTACAAACAGCTGGGTCGTTTCCCTGAATTGCTTTGTCCTGTCTAAATAAAAAGCAAGAGCCCTCCTAACATCCAACGTGTGTAATTGCTGCTGTTTTTCAGAGGTATGCGGTCTAGGACAAAAGACTGGGAGACAAATGTCTTGGTTGATATGGAAGGGTGAGACCACCTTAGGCAGGAAAGCCGGGTGGGGACGTAGCTGCACCTTGTCCTTATGAAAGATGGTGTAGGGCGGCTCTGAGGTCAGTGCACGTATCTCTGACACTCTACGAGCCGAGGTGATAGCTACTAAGAATGCCACCTTCCAGGAGAGGTAGAGTAGGGAACACGTGGCGAGGGGCTCGAACGGGGGTAACGTGAGGCGTGAGAGCACAAGGTTTAAGTCCCAAGGTGGAATTGGGCGCTTCACGGTCGGGTACAATTTGTCCAGTCCCTTAAGAAAACGATACACCACAGGGTCAGAAAATACCGAGCGGTTTGCCTGGCCAGGGTGGAAAGCCGAGATCGCAGCCAAGTGGACTCGAATGGTGGAAGTAGACAGGCCTTGGTTTCTAAGGCCTAAGAGGTAGTCCAGTATACGAGGGATAGGAGCCTGAGTCGGGACGATGGCCAATCCCTCACACCAGGTGGAAAAACGGGTCCACTTTGCGATGTAGGTGTTTCTAGTGGCAGGCTTCCTGCTACCCAGAAGGATGTTCTGTACCTCAGCTGAGCATAAAAGCTCTGGGCCTCTCAGCCATGGAGTAGCCATGCTGTGAGATGGAGGGACTGAAGGTCCGGGTGCAGGAGGCGACCGTGGTCCTGAGAGATCAGGTCTGGGCATAATGGGAGACTGATGGGAGGGGCTCTGGAGAACTGCAGGAGGGACGCATACCAACACTGCCTGGGCCAGGCTGGGGCTATGAGGATGACGTGGGCCTTGTCCCGTTTGATCTTCAGGATCACCTTGTGTAGAAGCGGGATCGGAGGAAACGCGTAGAACAGGTGCCCCGTCCAGGGTAGGAGAAAGGCATCTGTCAAGGACCCTTTGGCGCTGCCTCGGAAGGAGCAGAACTGGAGGCACTTCCTGTTCTGCCTGGAGGCAAAGAGATCGATCTGGGGAAACCCCCACCTTAGGAAGATCGGTCGAATAACGTCCGGTCTGAGGGACCACTCGTGAGTCGCAAAGGACCTGCTGAGGTGGTCTGCCAGCGTGTTCTGAACACCCGGGAGGAACGAGGCCACAGGGTGAATCCGGTGGGCTATACAAAATTCCCAGAGAAGAAGCGCCTCCTGACATAGAGGGTTGGAACGGGCCCCGCCCTGTTTGTTTATGTAGAACTGGGCTGTGGTGTTGTCCGTAAGTACCGCTACACATCGGTCCTGTAGTGTATTCCGAAAGGCCTGGCAAGCCAGGCGAACGGCTCTCAGCTCCCTGACGTTGATGTGAAGGCAGAGATCCGATTCCGACCAACGGCCCTGAGTCCTGAGGTGACCGAGGTGGGCCCCCCATCCCAGAGATGAAGCGTCCGTCACCAGAGAGAGGGACGGGCTGGGGGGGAGGAAGGGGACACCGCGACACACATTGTCCTGAACTTCCCACCAAGCCAGAGTGGATAGTATGTCTCTGGGGATAGTGAGGAGAGTGTCTATATTGTCTCTGCGAGGTCTGTAGGCCGACGCTAGCCACGACTGTAGTGGACGGAGTCTCAGCCTGGCGTGTTGCGTGACCTGCGTACATGAGGCTAAGTGGCCTAGTAGGCTGAGGAACGCTCTGGCCGTGGTCATGGGACAGGCGCGCAGACCCCGAATGGCCGACTGTATGGCTAGAAAACGAGTGTGAGGTAGGGACGCTCGTGCTACAGTGGAATCCAGAAAGGCCCCTATGAACTCGATCCTCTGGGTCGGTTCCATTGTAGACTTTTCTCTGTTGAGAAGGATTCCCAAACGTTCGAACGTCCTGATGACCAGGTGCACGTGTGAGCGCACTTGGTCCTTGCAGGTGCCTCGGATTAGCCAGTCGTCTAAGTACGGGTATAGCTGTACCCCGTTGCGCCGAAGGGACGCTGCTACCACTGCCATGCACTTGGTGAAAACCCTGGGTGCAGTGGAGAGGCCGAAGGGTAGAACAGCAAACTGGTAGTGTTCCCCTGCCACCAGGAAGCGGAGGTAGCGCCTGTGCGATGGGTTTATACTTATATGGAAATACGCGTCCTTCATATCGAGGGCAGCGAACCAGTCTCCAGGATCCAGAGAGGGGATAATGGTGCCTAAGGCGACCATGCGGAACTTGAACTTGCACATGTGGGCATTGAGTCCTCGCAGGTCTAGGATGGGCCGGAGGCCCCCTTTCGCCTTGGGAACCAGGAAGTAGCGGGAGTAGAACCCCTTGCCTCTGAACTCCTCCGGTACGGGTTCGATGGCTCCCAGTGCAAGGAGCGACCTCACCTCCTGTACAAGGAGTTGCTCGTGAGAGGGGTCCCTGAAGAGGGACGGGGAGGGTGGATGGGCGGGAGGAGTGGAGGACAGTTGGAGCGAGTATCCCATCTCCACCGTGCGGAGGACCCACTGGTCCGAGGTGATGTCCGACCAAGCACAGAGGAAGTGGGACAAACGGTCTCCGAAGGGAGGATCCGGAACTGAAACTGGTGCTCTGCCCCCGGGCGCACCTTCAAAAGTTTTGTCTAGGCCCGCGGGGTGGCTTCGGGGCCTGTTGCCTCCCACCTTGGCGTGGGCCTGGGCGCCGGCGATAAGGTCTCGGTCTCCTTTGCTGGAAGTCTCGAGGTGGGCGGGCAGGTGGGAAGAATTGCCGTCGCGGGGGGTAGAAGGGACGCCTCTGCGCTGACGGTGCCTGCATTCCCAGGGATTTAATGGTTACCCCTTTGTCCTTCAGGTTCTGGAGACGGGTGTCCGTGTCTCCGGAAAAAAGGGAGTCCCCTTCAAAGGGGAGGTCCTGGATTTTGAGCTGCATAGCCTGGGACAAAGTGGTGGACTGCAGCCAAGCCGCCCGACGAAGGGCGATCCCTGAAGCCATGGCCCTTGCCGCTGCGTCAGCCGAGTCCAGGGCCGCCTGCAGGGCATATCTTGAGATGTCCCTGCTTTGGCGGATCAAAGCCCTATACTGTGGCTTATTGTCCGGCGGGACCACGGCCTCTAACTTCGCTAGGGCCTCTGTCGTATCAAAGTGATGACGACTTAGAAGGGCCTGGTGGTTGGTTACCCTTAGAATAAGGCCCCCTGAAGAATAGACTTTGCGACCGAAGTGGTCCAAGCGCCTTGCCTCTTTAGTCTTAGGGGCCTGCGCTTCCTGCCCGTGTCGCTCCTTATCATTCACCGATTCCACGACGAGTGAAGAGGGAGGAGGATGGGTGTAGAGATATTCGTACCCCTTAGCAGGGACGAAGTATTTCCTCTCCACTCCCCGAGCGGTGGGGGGAATGGAGGCTGGGGTCTTCCAGATCGTAGCAGCGTTCTGTCTAATCGTGTTAATGAACGGTACTGCTACCTTCGACGGGGCCCCTTTAGACAACATGGTGGTCACAGGGTCCTGAACCGTCGGAGTCTCCTCCATTGGCAAGCACATGTTAGTTGCCACCGCTTTTAGAAGGCCTTGGTAAAGGGCCAGGTCAGAGGAGGGTAGATTGTCTGATGACATGCCCGCCACCGCATCCCCCCGGGCAGGGGAGGCGTATGGACCCAAGTCGCCCGCCACCAAAGAGGCACCAGAGGGGCCAACCATTGAAGATGGTCCTGGCAGAGGGTCATCGGTGCTCCCTGATCTCAAAGGGAACCCTGGGTCTGACTGCGTGGTCTGGGGCTGATCATAAGCCCATTGTTCCCAGGGTGGCCACTGCTGTTCAGAGGCGGGTCTTGGGGACACCGAACCTTGGATGGGGGCCCAGGGTTGATCTTCCCTGACGGGCTGCGAGGGTTGGGTGAGAGAGTCCTTAGGCTCCATGGCTGGCTCTCGCTGCCCCGAAGGGCCCGGCCCCGGGCTGAGACGGGGTCCGCCTCGGTACCGGGACGGTGATTTGTTGGGCGACCGGTGCCGCCGAGGAGAGGGGTCCGAAAACCCATGACTAGGAGGAGAGCCGTTGGAAGAGCGGTACCGTCGCGGCGAGGTCTCCGGGGTCCGGTGCCGGTGCGAGGAGCGGCTGTAGGACCGGTGCCGATGAGAAGAGCGGCTACAGGAGCGATACCGGCGCGGAGAGTGGCTATATGACCGGTATCGACGAGGGGAGCCCCGGTGCCGGGAGTGGGACCGGTGCCGAGAGTCTCGCCGGTGCCGAGGCGGTGATCTGCGTCGGGACCGGGACCGGGAGCGGCTGACGGAAGGTCTGGTGTAGCGGCTCGACCGGCGTCGGGGTGGCGATCTGCACCGGGATAGTGAACGGCGCCGGGAGCGAGATCGTCGCGGGCTCCCCCTATGCCTGCTAGCCGACCGGTGCCGAGAGTGTGACCGGCGCCGAGAGTACGACCGGTGCCGAGCAGAGCGCGGGCACCGGGACTCCGATCGGCGCCAGGACTCGGACCGATGCTGAGACCTGGAGCGATGGGAGAGCGCCTCTGGAGATTCAGACGGCCTCCTCGCTGTCCTGTGCCGGGGCTGCGACCGGTGCCGCGATACAGAACGGTGCCGGGAGCCCGAGCGGTGCCGGGAGATCGAGCGGTGCGCAGGTCCCTGCGGGCACCTGGCCGCGATCTCGGTCCCAATCACGGGCGGTCTGCCCCTCGATTGGACCTGGCTCAGCTCCAGACCGGCAGCAGCGATTGCCTCAGAGGTCGAGGGAAGGTGCTGCGGTGGAGGCACTCTAAGTGGCGAGGCCACTTGCACCGGACTCGACGGGCCCTGCACGGGTACCGGAGTCGACGGTGTCGGTGCCGAGGGCTGCCCCTCCGAGCGGGCTGAGCCCATCGGTGCCGCGATCACCGGCGGCGGCTGCTCGAAGTGGTCACGGCGCGGTGTTGGAGCGGCGGGTGCCTGCGAGTCCCTCTTTCTTTTCCTTGAGGGGGAGTCTGACCGGTGCCGGGGCTTTGCCTTGGCTGGTGCCTTCTTGGGAGCGGATCCCGAGGTCTCCCCCGCGTCCGGAGCCAGGGCTGCCTCCATGAGGAGTTGCCGGAGACGAGTCTCCCTGTCCTTCCTCGTGCGGGGCTTAAAAGTTCTGCAGATGCTGCAGGACTCCGCGACGTGGGACTCTCCGAGGCACTTTAAACAATGAGTGTGCGGATCGCCCAAGGGCATGGGCTTCCCACACTGCGTACACGCTTTGAAGCCTGGGGCCTTAGGAGACATAAGCCCCAGGAGGCAGGGGAAACCCCTGCACGTACTATCTATTTACACTAAGCAAATAATTAACTAACTGACTGCTAACGGCAGAACTATTTACACTAAGTATTTAACTATTAACATAACAAGAGAAAAAAGAAGCTAGGAGATAGAGAGACTGTGGGACACAGAGCTCTACTGTTCCTGCAACCAGCTCGTCTGCGGTAAGAAGGAACTAAGATGGTGCCTGGGGTCGCAGTGGTATATATAGGCTGCTATAAGGGCGCCACTCCAGGGGGCTCCCTGCTCACCCAGGCTATAGCTAGGGGAAAATCTACCCGGCAACCAGGCACGCTGCGCGTACCTAACCTAAATGGAATGCATGTGAGCAATCACTCGAAGAAGAACCATACTTGGGGTATGTGTACACTGCATGCTCCTTTCTGAAATGTGCAGTGTACATACCTGTGTAGCCCTGCAAGCATAGATATAAGTAGCCGTGTAATTGCTGAGGAATGGCTTGGGCAAGTAGACACTGGAGTATGAGATATGAGCTCGAGTACTCTACATGGTTCTCTATTTGCCTATTTTTAGCAATGTAGTATCCTGCTACTTCTCACCTGCTGGAGCCTTTCCCTGCTACAGGAAAAGACTCCAGCAATTAGGAGGGGCTATGGCAGGGCGGAGGCAGTGGGAAAAGGATCTACTGGAGGAACGCAGTAGGGAAAGGCTTTGATTCCTCCCACAAGAATCTTCCCCTCCTGCAGTGAAGGGCTCCAGCAGCAGGGAGCTAGCTGCTCAAGCCTTTCCCAGCTGCTACCCTTCTACCAGAGCCTTTCACAACATGTAGCTACAGGCCACAGTGTGTACATGGTGTGCTTTTCACTGTAATATGTAGCTACACTTATACCACATGCCACTGCCACTGTTGTAGTATAGTGCAGGCATAGACTTAGTAGGAAAATAAGGAAGCCAGTATATGTAAAATTTGCCTAAAGTAATTAGACATGATGAATATTCATCAGAAAGCAATTATCAATCCTATGTAGTGAGATTTTGCTCTCAAGCTTTTGAATAGCCTAGGATCGTAAACAAAACTAAATCAGCTAGTTAAATTACAGCACCACACAAAACAGCACCTTATTCTACATGTTGTAAAACAAGACACTAACCATGCAGTGACACATAAACCAAGTAAAAACTTTTAAAGAACTACTTAAAATGATCTAAATATTAGTATAACTAACTAACAGCTAAAAACAATTACTAGAAAACAGGAGAAACTTGTAAAAACAAAAGCCAATCAAGATTATGAGCATGGAGGAAAGATCCCTATGGTAAGCAGCTAGCCAGGGAAAGGAAGGAATGGAGGCATCTGGGGGCTGCACAGCTTATCCTCACATCATCTCTGACCTCTCAGTATCACAATGGGGTATTTTTGCGGTCCCAATGGGCTCTGTTATCATAGAAGATTCCCAAAGCTGAAGAGCACCATTGCATGGGTGTGAGTATGAAGGCACCCTACAAACAGAAATATGGAGAAGCTACCTTGAAAAATGTGTAATGTACTATAATTTCATGCCAGGTATTAAAGTCCCACCACATCATTTCATTAAATTTCCTCTTTGATTCAGGTTAAAAAAGAAAAAGCCAGACAATTCAAATGATACTGTCCTAGTAAAAGCCTAAATGATATGGGGAGAGAATGCTGCTTCACATCTCATGGTAGATCGTGTTAATTTAAAACATTATAGCCACTGACATCAATTGAGTGAAACATACTAACTGCACCTCCACTTAGGAACAGCAGGGACAGGTAACTGATTCCAGGGAGCCATCTGAGATGAGAGGCCCCCGATCCACCACCCCGAAACCCTTCCTCTGCCAGTTCCCCTTGCCCTGAGCCCCCTCCCAAAGCCCAAGCCCCACACCACTTCCCACGCTCCAGCCCCGCATCCTAACTCCCTCCCTCTTAGTTAACCAGAATCACTTACCGGCACCCCACATTCCCCAACATGCTAGATAAAAAAGCTTTTACTGTAGTAAAACAAATGCATAGCACAATTCCTGACTTGCACCATAAGATGTGCAAGTTCCCAAGCAAGAACTTCTAGGTAATTTTCTAAAGGTCTGTGCATACTATGATTTTGAGGTATATGCTCCAAAGCATTAAGACGATGTCTGGAAAGAGCTGTTTAAGAAGCCTTTTTCATTTAATAATAGCTTCAGGGAGCATCTATTTGATGATTTCCTATTATGACAATTTAAGATTTTAAAACTTAGCAACAAAAGATTAACTAAACATGATGCTCAACAGTGAAGACATCTGAGGGTAAGCTGCCACTTATTTATGAGATGTAATCCTACCTTCTATCTGGCATAAAACCAAATTGTACCACCCTGTGTAGACACCAGGAGTGCCCTTCAATTTTGCTAAGATAATGGTTACTAAACAAATAGCTTAGCTGATGCAGACCTCATTTGATTAGTGACTGTTACACAGAAAACAAGTTTTAATAAGACGACAACCTGAGAAATGACAGACTGTCAAAGCTATAGGATTTCAACAGGTTAAAATGAGATCAGTTCCACTATCGCTGTTCCCTACAGCAGCTGCTTGGAGAATCATGCAAAAATACAGCCAGTTAAGACATATAAACTGATCATTGGCATACACGCTTTTAAAATTTCACATTTAAAATTCAAAAGTTGTTGTGTGTGTAAACAAATCAACAGAAGGGTTTTTGTCACTCTTATTCAGAAAAATTAGAGCCTGATGACAAATTATGATAGGAGCAATTTCCAAATGTGTTTTGTTGCCTCTCTCTAGATGTCTCATTGTGTGCACATATTACTATATTAAGAATTCAATGTGAAATTTAAAAATGAAATTTATACTAGAAACATCAAAACACCTTGAATATTTATAAGCCCAACCATTCTAAATTTACTCAAGTTATCAACACAGAAAGACATTTAAGGGCTCTGTGGAGAAGCAGGACTCCTCCAGCAGGTTGTGAATGCAGGTTAAGATTGAGGTGCTTTGGCAAAGTTATGAGAGAGGGTGGGATTGTGCTCATGGGGAGAAAGAGGTGATGTCTTGCAAGGCAAGACTAAGGTGCTGGCAATCAAATTTCCAGGTTTGAGAGAGAAGCATGCATACCTCTTCATTGCACCATGACTGTGCATAGCCAGTTCTATTAGGCACACATTACCACGAGTGCCCAGTTCACTTATTTTTAAAATGTTAGAACTTAGAGAATGTAACTTACTGCATTTTACCTTCACAAGATGCTTATGGACAAACTGGCAAGCTCTCAACTCAGAGAGGGACAGAATTTGCTATTTATGCCAGACCAATGTTTCTTCTCTGCATGAATAATTGCTTAAAACTGGTTGTAGATAAATTAACTTCAACGAAAAGTAACCAACGAAAAGTGAGGATTTTTAGGAATTAGACCCAATTTGTGAATTTCTCCAAGAACCAGCAGGCTGCTTACTTTGGTCATCTTTTCTATATTTATACTGCCTGTATTACTGTAAATCGTTATAACAACTTATTAGGGCAAGGCTGTAAGGACAAGCTGTGCTGGAGCTTAGAACAGTGGCTAGAAGATATACTCCATTTACTCTCTCTTTTAGTTACAACATGTAAAAAACACAAAGAGGCCTTTGTTATATGCATTCACTCAGTTTTATGCATTCTAGATGACTTTTGTCTTTGCATGAGGAATTAGATCACAAAATGAATAGTTATAATTCAGCTTGTGAATACTCAGTAAAATTCACAGTTCAGCATTTAGTGTTTTCAGGAATGAATGTTGCCAGTTGAAAACAACAACAACATGCAAAATGCCAATAACTTTCCATGGGTTCAATGACAACCAATTCACAAGTAATAATTAATAGGTTAGATCTCAGCACTCAATTACCCCCAAATCTTATTTAACTTGCCAATATTAAGAGCTCTTCAATCATAATATGAATTTTAGGAGACACTGTAGCACAAGATATTTCATTCCACTTCTAAGGTTCCTGATTATTCTTCTCAACTTTACTTGATATTACATTTAAATCAAAAGTGTTAAACAAATTAATTGCAAATAGTTCCTTTTTAAAAAAACAAGACACTGACTATACTTTGAGAATTCTCATAGTTTGGTAAGTTTCCAGTTACAAGGTCTTGGCTTCTGTTGAGCACAGTTTGAAATAAAATAATGCAGCTTGTTCCTACTGCTGGATCATGCAGAGCCGAGTGTGCAGGCAAGGAATCATTGGCTCTCGCCCAAGACTTCAAACCTGTCTTAAACTGTCACTCCAATCTCAGTGCAGTTTATATATATAGTTGTAAGATACAAATGGATAGTAAGGCTAACTCTCCCCATGAAGAGCCAGATATGCTTTTATCTTGGACAGAGGCACAGAAAGAGAAATAGGAGAAAGATGATAAGGAAGGAAAACACAAGCCTACTTGTGAAAGAGCTTATTAAGGAAAGCAAAGTGACAGGTAAGTAATGCTTCTTTCCAGTCTACCTTACCAAGGGGTGGATCATGCCAACCAAGAACACAGACTCTACAGTTGGGAGAACTTTACCTTACCTTGATGCTGCCCCATCCCCCTTCCAAATTTATAATACTATATTTAAATCACTTTTTCCTGAACCAAACAAATCACCCCACCCTCTCTACCCCACCACAAACTGATTTACATCCTAGACCTGGGTCTGTAGCTTTGTTCACTCTGACCCTACAGCAAAACCACAATGCTGAGTGTATATAAAAGTAAACCGAAGAATACACTGCATAGGTCTGTCTATCTAACAGTTTTCTATAATGTCCATCATTGTAATATTTAAGTGTTACTGGTTCTTTAGGGGTTTGGTCACAAAATCTAAAGTTGTTAGAGTGTCCCATAGATTACACTGAATCTCCTGATCTCATCTTCCTTTCTTAATTAGAGACACTATTATTTCTATCTGGAGATAGAATACAAACAGAATTTGTCCTCTCCCCTTCCCCACTCCAATATGTACATTCTATTCTTTTATGTTTTTGATATGTATTGTTTCAGCAGTATTTTCTGGCAGTCTACAATGCCGTTATAATCTTATACAATCAAAATCAGACCTTTAAGAGGCCAGATGATACAATACAAAATAGAAATAGGAGCTCTAACTTTAGAAAGAGCCTTTCAAGTATTTAGTCTACAGCATTAAAGGGCAACGCTTAGTTAACCATCCTCTGCTTATCATTCATAATGGAAAACAGTCAATACCCATTTACAGAGCAAACAGAATGAAAATTTAACATTTTCTTTTATACATAAAATCACGATCTTATTGACTGATAAAACTTCAAATGCATAATGCTAAACTTTGAACTAAATCAGGCTAGGTTTTTTGGTATTGATATGCAGCCATTTTTAGAAGAGACAGCACTTTGGAGTGCTCAGCAGCTTTCATCTTTCAGATGCTTGATGGAACCTAAGTAGCATTAAGCCTATATCTTAACAAACAAAATTGCGAAAAATGTGGTTCTCGAACGTGTTAAGAGTCCACCATCTGGGTTCATCAAGAGAAGGTCACTAGAAGCTCTGGCTGAAAGTATCATTTATCTATTTTTCTTTCAAATAAGTGTATGAAAAGGGGCTTCACTAACATGGTGTAAATGTTATTATACAGCATCTGTATCAAGAGAAAAACTTGTTCATTCAAACACTTGAGAGACCAGAGAACCTCAGAAAAGTCATCTTTGCCATGGGATTTTCCACAGCCCAAGCACAGTCATACATGTATTGTTTTTATACACACAAACACACACACACACACACACACACACACACACACACACACACACACACACACACACACACACACCCTGATTTCTGGCTAAAAACATTCTGTGTATATACATACATACACACACAATCACACAAAATGTTTTTAGCCAGAAATCAGGTATGTTGAATACATCCTGACAGCATACATTTACTTCTCTGTTCTGCACGTCCCTGCTTCTGTCTGCGTATGCCAATGTACATAATGATTGTATGGCTATTAATGATTCCAGTGATTTGCAATTATTTCTCAGTATGCCTACAGTGCCTCATCTCTGCATACAGTGTCCTTTTAAGTAGGGAAGAACTCAGAAGTCTGGCCCTTTGTCATATTCATTTATACAAAAAATCCAGCTTTAGTACAATATTCCTGCCACCCTACAAACAGTTTTAAATCTGTGATTATGCAAATTCTAGGTATCCCACATGCTCTCCAGCATGACTGGCACTTTTAAAAATGAATTGTCAAGAGAATATTCTGAAATTTACTTACAGTGCTCAGTTTACTACAGCAGATGAGGATGCGGCGTTCATAGAGCATACTAGCATAGAGATGCAGCATATTGTTGACATCGACGGCTACAAAATACTCGGTCAGATTTCTCTAGGAAGAAAGATGAGAGTTTTTGAGAAAAACTTTACAAATACAAATATCTTCAAGATAGAAGAGAACCTAAACTTCATCCTTCAATCAAACCACCAGAAAGTGACCTAGAGGAAGAAAGCAATAGGTCAGCTCAAATCTGGGGTGATTTTGCTGCTTCAGCCTGTGCTTAGTTTTGTTATTTTTTAATTAATGGTCTCAAATGCTCAGATTTCAGAAAGTTACACAGCTTAGTGTGATTTCATTCTCAACTCCCGCAACTTAAATATGGAATGAGGAAATATTTTTGTGAGAAAAATAGGTTCTCTTATGTACACAAAATATATTCCTGAAATCTGACAGTAGCCACAAATTGCAGCTACTGGAGATTTTTTATTCAGCTAATTGAAATTAGCTGAGCATGTAAAAATCTGCTGATGGCACAATTTACTCCAGAGCAGCCATGATAATGAGAAATATACCAGAAGCATTTAAAATATAATCCAAAAAAAGATTAAACTAATATTCAGCACGTATGTAGTATTTTGTGAACGTTAATACTCGCATCACCCTGAGAAGGGGAATCAGAAAGCAGCCCTAATACAGTAGACTCTCGATTATCCAGAATAATAGGGAAAAAAATAATCCTGGTTAATAAAATCCTGGATAATCACCATCCATAGGAAATATGGGGAGGGGAAGTTGGTTCACCAGCCACCCTGCGCCGGGGGGGAGGTGGTGTTGGTTCACTGGCTGCCCTGTGCCCTGGTGGGGTGGGTTTTTTTCTGTGCTTGGGGTGGCAACAAAGCCAGAGCCAGTCCTGCAAGTTACGCATACTTTTTTGACATCCTGGTTAATCCACATCCTGGTTAACCCAATCCTGGATAATCGAGAGGCTACTGTACTAGAGATTGGGAAACTGAAGCAAAGGAGAGGAGAAGCATCTTTTGCAAGACTACAGAGCATGCACATCTAAGAGACAGTATTAGAACTCAAATGCCCATTTTCCAGTCTAGTTTATTTTGGCTTATACTACAACAAAAAAGAACCCTATCCAACCTCTGCATGCTCATTAAAAATGTAACTTACAGAGTGAAACATTAGATACACCTCTCGCACAAACACAAAAAAGGAGAGCAGAGCCAAGATTCTTTGGCCACCACCCCTTCACTCCAATGTCTATTGCTCCATGTAGAGTGAATGGCAGAAGGGGAGGTTACTCACCTTGTGCAATAAATGGAGTTCTTCCAGATGTTTGTCCCTACTGATGATCCACTTCAGGGGTACTACTACCCCAGGCATCTTTGATCAGAGATTTTTTTGGCAGTAGTGCCCGTTCAGTCCTACACATTCTTGTGCCCTGTACCAAGGATATATAGGGCTGCATGAGCGAACTGCCCTCAGTTCGTTCTCCATGGCAAAGTCCCTCAATAAGGAACTCTAAAGCAGACAGGAAGGAGTGCTGGCAGTGCACCACCTGTAGGGGGACATCTTGGAGAACTCCAGTTATTGAACAGAATGAGTAACTTCTCCTTCTTCAAGTAGTGTCCCTATAGGTGCTCCACTTCAGGTGACTTACAAGCAGTATCCTCAACCAAAGGAAGCAGCTTTGGATCAGAGTCCAATACAGAAGACAAAAACAAGGTTACTTACCTGTAACTGTTGTTCTTCGAGATGTGTTGCTCACATCCATTCCATTTAGGTTAGGTACGCACAGCGTGCCTGGTTGCCGGGTAGATTTTCCCCTAGCTACAGTCTGGGTGAGCAGGGAGCCCCCTGGAGTGGCGCCCTCATGGCGACCTATATATACCCCTGCGACCCTGCCACCATCTTAGTTCCTTCTTGCCGGCTAATCCGACAGTGGGGAAGGAGGGTGGGTTTGGAATGGATGTGAGCAACACATCTCGAAGAACAACAGTTACAGGTAAGTAACCTTGTTTTCTTCTTCGAGTGATTGCTCACATGCATTCCAGTTAGGTGACTACAAGCAATACCTAGGAGGTGGGGTCGGATCGATCCATTGCGGATCGTAAGACCGCTGAACCAAACGCCGCATCGTCCCTGGTCTGCTGGACTATGGCGTAGTGGGCGGCGAAGGTGTGGACGGAGGACCAGGTGGCCGCCCTGCAGATGTCCTGAATAGGGACTCCCTCCTGGAAGGCCGCAGAGGACGCCTGCGCTCTCGTGGAGTGTGCTGTTACTCTCTGGACAGGTCTGCCAGAGAGTTCATAACAGGTGTGAATGCACGAGGTGATCCAGGAGGAGAGCCTTTGGGCTGAAATTGGCTGGCCCTTCATCCTCTCCGCAACTGCCACAAACAGTTGGGTCGTTTTCCTGAATTGCTTTGTCCTGTCTAAATAAAAAGCAAGAGCCCTCCTTACGTCCAGCGTGTGTAATTGTTGTTCCCTTCCAGAAGTGTGTGGCCTAGGACAAAAGACTGGGAGACAAATGTCCTGGTTGATATGGAAGGGGGAGACCACCTTAGGCAGGAAGGCCGGGTGGGGACGTAGCTGCACCTTGTCCTTATGGAAGATCGTGTAGGGCGGCTCGGAGGTCAGAGCGCAGATCTCTGACACTCTACGAGCCGAGGTGATAGCTACTAGAAATGCCACCTTCCAGGACAGGTGGAGTAAGGAACACGTGGAGAGAGGCTCAAACAGGGGCAACGTAAGGCGTGAGAGTACAAGGTTTAAGTCCCAGGGTGGAATGGGATGCTTCACGCTTGGGTATAGTTTGTCCAGACCCTTGAGGAAACGATACACCACAGGGTCGGAGAAGACCGAGTGGTTCGCCTGGCCAGGGTGGAAAGCTGAGATGGCAGCTAAGTGGACTCGAATGGTGGAGGTGGACAGGCCTTGGTTTCTAAGGCCTAAGAGGTAGTCCAATATATGTGGGATGGAAGCCTCACTTGGGACGGTGTCATGCCGCCTACACCAGGCGGAGAAGCGGGTCCACTTAGCTGCGTAGGTGCTTCTGGTGGAAGGTTTCCTGCTCTCCAGAAGGATGTCCTGCACCTCAGCTGAGCAGAAGAGCTCAGGACCTCTCAGCCATGGAGTAACCACACTGTGAGGTGGAGAGCCAGCAGGTCCGGGTGCAGGAGGTGACCGTGGTCCTGGGAGATCAGGTCTGGCCACAGCGGAAGGCTGATGGGGGGGGCTCTGGACAGCCGGAGGAGGGACGCATACCAGCACTGCCTGGGCCAGGCTGGGGCTATGAGGATGACCTGGGCTCTGTCTCGTCTGATCTTCAGGATCACTGTGTGTAGAAGCGGGATCAGAGGGAACGCGTAGAACAGGTGCCCCGTCCAGGGTAGGAGAAAGGCATCTGTCAGGGATCCCCGGGAGCTGCCTCGGAAGGAGCAGAACTGGAGGCACTTCCTGTTCTGTCTGGAGGCGAATAGATCGATGTGGGGAAACCCCCACCTCAGGAAGATCGGCCGGATGACATCTGGCCGGAGGGACCACTCGTGCGTCGTAAAGGATCTGCTGAGGTGGTCTGCCAGTGTATTCTGAACTCCCGGGAGAAACGAGGCCATTGGGTGAATAAGGTGGGTTATACAAAACTCCCAGAGAAGAAGCGCCTCCTGACATAGGGGGTTGGAGCGGGCCCCGCCCTGTTTGTTTATATAGAACTGTGCTGTGGTGTTGTCCGTAAGCACCGCTACACAATGACCTCGTAGTGTGCCTTGGAAGGCCTGGCAGGCCAGGCGAACGGCCCTCAGCTCTCTGACGTTGATATGAAGGCAGAGATCCGATTCCGACCAGCGGCCCTGAGTCCTGAGCTCCCCGAGGTGAGCTCCCCACCCCAGGGACGAAGCGTCCATTACCAGAGAAAGGGACGGGCTGGGGGGAAGGAAGGGAACACCCTGACATACATTGTCCTGTTCTTCCCACCAAGCCAGAGTAGATAGCGTGGCTCTGGGGATGGTGAGGAGGGTGTCTATACTGTCTCAGTTTGGTCTGTAGACCGACGCCAGCCACGACTGGAGCGGGCGGAGTCTCAGCCTGGCGTGTTGGGTGACCTGTGTACATGATGCCATGTGGCCTAGCAGGCTGAGGAACATCCTGGCCGTGGTCATGGGACAGGCGCGCAGGTCTCGAATGGCCGACTGGATGGCTAGAAAGCGAGTGTGAGGCAGGGATGCCCTTGCTAAAGTGGAGTCTAGGAGGGCCCCTATGAACTCGATCCTCTGAGTCGGCTCCAGGGTGGATTTTTCTCTGTTGAGAAATATTCCCAAGCGGTCGAACGTGCTGATGACAAGATGCACGTGCGAACTCACTTGGTCCCTGGAGGTGCCTCGGATTAGCCAGTCGTCGAGGTATGGGTATAGCTGTACCCCGCGGCGCCAAAGGGACGCCGCTACCACCGCCATGCACTTGGTGAAGACCCTGGGTGCAGTGGAGAGGCCAAAGGGTAGAACAGCAAATTGGTAGTGTTCCCCTGCTACCAGGAAGCGGAGGTAGCGTCTGTGCGATGGCTTTATACTTATATGGAAATACGCGTCCTTCATATCGAGGGCAGCGAACCAGTCTCCAGGATCCAGAGAGGGGATGATGGTACCCAAGGCGACCATGCGGAACTTGAACTTGCTCATGTGGGCATTGAGTCCGCGCAGGTCCAGGATGGGCCAGAGGCCCCCTTTCGCCTTGGGGATCAGGAAGTAGCAGGAGTAGAACCCCTTCCCCTTGAACTCCTCTGGTACGGGCTCGATGGCTCCCAGTGCGAGGAGCGACCTCACCTCCTGTACGAGGAGTTGCTCGTGAGAGGGGTCCCTGAAGAGGGACGGGGAGGGTGGATGGGAGGGAGGAGTGGAGGAAAGCTGGAGCGAGTATCCCACCTCCACCGTGCGGAGGACCCACTGGTCCGATGTAATGTCCGACCAAGCACGGAGGAAGTGGGACAGACGGTTTCCAAAGGGAGGATCCAGGATTATGGCTGGTGCTCTGCCCCCGGGCGCACCTTCAAAAGTTTGGTTTGGGCCCCTGGGGTGGCTTCGGGGCCTGTTTCCCCCCCTGCCGTGGCCCTGAACGACGGCGATAAGGCCGACCTCTCCTCTGCTGGGAGTCCCGAGGTGGGCGGGCAGGAGGGAAGAATTGCCTCCGTGGGGGATAGAAAGGACGCCTCTGGGATGTCGGGGTATGCATCCCCAAGGTTTTAAGGGTTACCCCTTTGTCCTTAAGGGTTTGGAGGCGTGCGTCAGTGTCGTTAGAGAACAGGGAGTCTCCTTCAAAGGGGAGGTCCTGAATCTTGAGCTGCATCCCTTGGGGCAAATTGGCGGACTGCAGCCACGCCGCTCGACGGAGGGCAATCCCCGAAGCCACAGCCCTTGCCGCTGAGCCTGCAGAGTCCAGGGCCGCCTGTAGGGCATATCTAGATAGGTCTCTGCTTTGGCGGAGCAAGGCCCTGAACTCTTGTTTGCCCTCCGACGGGACCACGGCCTCAAATTTCGCCAAGGCCTCTGTCGTATCAAAATGATGGCGACTCAAGAGGGCCTGGTGGTTGGCCACTCTCAGAATAAGACCCCCTGACGAGTAAATCTTCCTTCCAAAATCTTCCTTCCAGGCGCCTAGCCTCCTTTGTCTTAGGGGCCTGCGCCTCCTGCCCGTGGCGCTCTTTATTATTCACTGAGTCTACCACGAGCGAGGAAGGAGGAGGATGAACATAAAGATACTCATATCCCTTGGCAGGGACAAAGTATTTCCTCTCCACACCCCGAGCAGTGGGGGGAATGGAGGCAGGGGTTTTCCACACTGTAGCAGCGTTCTGTTTAATTGTGTTTATGAATGGGACTGCTACCCTTGTCGGAGCCCCTTTCGAGAGCGTGGTGGTGTCTGGGTCCTCGACTATCGGGACCTCCTCCATGGGTAGGTTCATATTTGTTTCCTCTGCTTTCAAGAGGCCTTGGTAATTGGCCAGTTCCGTCGAGGGTGGGCTGGCAGATGACATGCCCGCCACCACCTCAACCCGAGTAGGGGAGGCATAAGGATCTGGTTCACCCACGACCGAAGGAGCATCTGAACGACAGGCTACCGAGGACGGGCCTGGCACTGGGTCATCAGTGCTCTCAAACCCAGGGTCCGACTGAGTAGCCTGGGGCTGGTCACAAGCCCATTGAGCCCAAGTTGGCCAGTGCTGCCCAGTGGCGGATCTCGGAGACACCGAACCAGGTGCAGACGGCCAGGGTGGCACCCCCATGGCAGGCTGTGGGGGTCTGGTGTGAGAGTCATGGTGCTCTGGTCTGGCTGACTCTCTCCGACCCGAGCAGAAGGACCCCGAACGGTGGCGAGACCTGTCGCGGTGCCGGCTTGGCGATCTGCTGGACGACCGGTGCCGGCGTGGAGAGCGGCTGGACGACCGGTGCCGGCGTGGAGAGCGGCTGGACGACCGGTGCCGGCGTGGAGAGCGGCTGGACGACCGGTGCCGGCGTGGAGAGCGGCTGGACGACCGGTGCCGGCGTGGAGAGCGGCTGGACGACCGGTGCCGGCGTGGCACCTTAGATCGGACCTGACTCAGCTCCGGCATGGAGTCTGAGGCCAGCAGATGGCTGGCAGCAGCGAACGCCTCTGGGGTAGAGGGGAGATGCTGCGGTATAGGCACTCTAAGTGGTGAGACCACTTGCACCGGACTCGACGGGCACCGCGCGGGCGCCGGAGTCGGCAGTGTCGGTGCCGAGGGCTGCTCCTCTGAGCGGCCTGAGTCTGTCGTCGCCGTGGGTACCGGCGGCGGTTGCTCACGGTGCTCACGGTGCGGTGCCGGAGCGGTTGACGGCGCCTGCGGGTCCCTCTTCCTCTTCCGCGAAGGGGAATGTGACCGGTGCCGGGGCTTTGCCTTAGCTGGTGCCGTCTTGGGAGCGGGTCCCGGAGTCTCTCCCGCGTCTGGAGCCAGGGCTGCCTCCATGAGAATATGCCGGAGGCGAGTCTCCCTGTCTTTTCTCGTGCAGGGCTTAAAAGTTCTGCAGATCTTGCACGACTCGGCAACGTGGGACTCTCCCAGGCACTTAAGACAATGGGAGTGTGGGTCGCCCAAGGGCATAGGCTTCCCACACTGAGTGCACGCTTTGAAACCTGGAGCCTTGGGAGGCATAAGCCCCAGGCGGCAGGGGAAACCCCTGCACTTATCGTCCTATTTACACTAAGAGATAACTAACTACACTAATAAAGAACTATTTACACTAAGTACTTTACTAAAACTATTAACACAACAAAGACTAGAATAGCTAGGAGATACGGAGACTGCGAAACGCAGAGCTCTACTGTTCCTACAACCAGCGCGTCTGCGGTAAGAAGGAACTAAGATGGTGGCAGGGTCGCAGGGGTAAATATAGGTCGTCATGAGGGCGCCACTCCAGGGGGCTCCCTGCTCACCCAGACTGTAGGTAGGGGAAAATCTACCCGGCAACCAGGCACGCTGCGCGTACCTAACCTAAATGGAATGCATGTGAGCAATCACTCGAAGAAGAAACAACATTCCCACGGGCAGCATTTGATCTAGAGTAATGAACCATTGCAGTGCTTGGAAGAGACATGTATGGAAGTTCAAACTGCAGTGCTGTGGGTCTCCATAATGGGAACATTTATGAGTAAAGCCATCAAGGTAGACAGATATCTTGTGAAATGGACTAATACCCTAAGAGGAAACTGAATATCAGCAGGTTTGTAACAAGGAATAATACATCCAGAAATCTAACTGAAGAGTCTCTGGGTGCAAATTGTGGAATATTTGGCCCTGTCAGTGGTTGACATGAACAATCTTAGAGATTTTCTAAATCACCTGGTTCTGCCCAAATAAAAGTTTAACACCTTCTTGACATCTATTGTGAGGAATACCACCTTCAATATTAGGAGAGTTGATGGAAATGCATAGAGAAGGTTCCTTGTCTATGGAATCAGGAAAACATCTCCCCGAAAGTAAGGGCCAAACCCTCTCTCAAGCAAAATTGTTTGCACTTCCTGCTGGCAAAAAGATCCACTTCTGGAAATTCCCAAGTTAGAAAAATGTGACAGAGTCAGAGAGTCCAACTCCCATTCATAATCATGGGAGAAGTGTCCGCTGAGATCCTTAGTGATCACATAAGCTGCTAAAGTGAGGGTGTGATTGGCTATACACCCGTTCAATAGCTTTATTGCTTCAGTATAAAAGGCATGTTGGTGGGTCTATTGATGTAGAACATACAGACTATGTCATGTCTGTCACGTCAAGACATTTTTGATTCTTTTCATAAGATTTAACTTAGCACGGTGCTGTCCACCCGATTCATTCACTGCTTCCACAACCAGAGAATAAGAAGGATGGGAAAAGAAAAATTCAGAATCCTTGGCTGGGACATAATATTTTTTATCGGAATGTTTGCAAGTTGGTGGTATTGTTGCCAGGGTCTGCTTTAGAAGGGTACAACAGAGCCACGTTGATTGGCAAGACAACATGAGCAAAGGGTGCCCATTGTAGAATATACAGGAGATTATGAGACTCTCTGACCACCTCTAATGGGATTTGTAAAGAGACTGCAATATGTTTCATTATGACTTGGAATTATATGAAATCATCAGTCAGAGAAGATGATGGAGCATAACTGTCTCATCTAGAGAAGATGAAGAGATATTTGTTTGTGGAGTAGACTCCTTATCTGCTCTGGCCTCCTGCTCTTCAAAGATTCCAACACCTGACGCTATGAAGGGCACATAAATAGGTGAGGAAGAGATCTTCTTGGTCTCCACATGAAAAAGAGTAGGAGCTTGTGAAAATTGCTGTCTATATGGAGCCCAAGAATCCCAGCAAGGCCACTGAGGAAGTCTGTAAGGCATGGGAGGCATCACATCCAATATTGCTTTAACCAGTGCATAGTGGCACGAGTTCATCCCAGAAGTGGCTCCCCTCCTTCACCAAAAGTGGCAGGAAGAAAGTCCCTTGGATGGTGAATAGGGGAATCCTGCACTGATATTTGGGAGCCAGAAGAGAAATCCTCCTTGTCTAAAGGAGGAGCTCTGCTCATCTCAGAGGGTGCTGAAGAACTGAAAAGCACCAGGAAATAGTTCAGTCTTGGTGATCATGTCACTCTCAGTACCAACAGACATTCAGTAACTACTAGCAGGGGAGACTCTGGCGCATCTGAAACAAGGAAGACTCTGCAGTATCTGAATTCCTGTAGTACTGTGTGGGGTTGAGCTGGTACAGGGCAAAGTTCCACGGTCAGTACCAAAGTCATAGACTCTTCTGGTCTTGTCTGACGGAAGTATACAGTACCAACAAAGATTGCTTAGGAGGAACAAAGACAGTATGAGAAGCATGGCATCTCTCTCATTCTGAGGCTATGTTGGTGGCCAGCTTATATATGGAAGATATCAAAGGAGTTGTAGATACTGCCCTTTTAGAAGTAGAGTGCTTGGACTCCTTTGCTATAGTGCCCTCCTCCTGTGGTACGGAGGAGGGTCTCGGTACTGAGGCATATGATGTCTTATCTTAAATGATCTCAGAACCCCAGATGCAAGGTTCGTACCAATGGAGCCTGGAGCCTCAGCAGTACTCCGTGCAAGACACAAGGTCTCCAATGTGGGTTTACTTTGAGGAGATTCAGGCTTTCTTGACGTGGACTCTTTAAGAGGAGAAATAGTCCTCCAAGGCTCTCTCCTGAGCAGATCTGGGAGAACATGCAGATGTCAACAGGGAATTATGCTCATGCAGAGGCCAATGTCCAGCCAGCATCTCCTAGCCTCAATCTGAGGCTGAACAGAGAGAATGTTCCATCATTAAGAGTCTACATTTTATCTCCTAGTTCTGCTTTTAAATGCCGAACAGACAGAACACTTGAGGAATGTGTGTTTCTCCCAACCAGCAGATACACCAGGAATGCCCCTCACTGACCGAGATAGCTTCCTGGCAAGTGAGGCAACCTTTGAAACCAGGAGATCCTTGCCTACCCTGGGACAATGGGGATCACGAAAGAAAAGAGGACCAATAGGAGGGAGGAATTACAAAAACAAACATCTGCTACAATCAAAACTAAATATAGAATTAATTTAAGTATAAAGAAAAGGGGGAAAATAGACTAAGGAATAACCTTTGTACAGCGAAGCAGGCACACTAGCATTCTGTCTCAGGCTGAGGTGGTTGAGAAAAAAACTGACAATTCACCTGGACAACCCCCTATATCCTCAGTATGGGGCACAAGGATGTGTAGGGTGCATTACTGGGTTCTACTACCAAAACTTTTCGATCAAAGGCACATGAGTCACAAGTGCACCAATACTGGAGCACCGATATGGACACAACTCAAAGAATAACAGATCAGCTAGGGGCCGGGCTACTGATACTGACAGACAAGGCAAGATCCAGATACACAGCTGAATCCCTATGAATGCTTCCTGCACGGACACCACACCTCTTCTCAATGCTGCTGCTCAGGTTAAGGAGTGACCATGCAAAATAATTGTAACTTACACAGCTCTGAGAAAGAAATAAGATACATCATGCACCCAACTCCTTCTCCTCTCCGGGACCATGCTCCTTTACAGTAGGCATTCCCTTCTGGGCAGCTCTGCCAGTGTTCCCTCCACACACTGCAGTGTGGAAAAGCACATGCTACTATTTTACTAGAGTAGTGAAATGGCTCATGAATGACAGTGAGTAAAATATTACTCACCCTTACTCACACCTGACTCTGCAAGCGATCCCAACTGAAATGAATGGAGTTCTAACTCATGGACTAAGATGCTTCTCAGAAAGACTGGCAGAAACAGGCTCTTAATTTGCAGAGAAGATTTAAACTCAATGCAAATTGCATTTAACATAAGTTTTCAAATAGGAAGCTTCATCTGACTCAGGGCATATTAGAAAAGACCAAATTAATGGTTTGACTCAAAATACATTGCTTGTGGATGTACTATAGATTGCTGCAAGGTAAGTATGCATATTTATACAAAAAGCACGTGTGATAAAGCAAAATTAAGAAATCATTTGTTCAAGTAGGAGCTTAATCATAGAATAAAGCAGAACACAAAAAGCAGAAATCAAATAGGATGTAGAAGCTTAAAGAAGCTCAGAAAGCCCATTAGCACTTTTGACAGATCCAAAGATAACTCTAAAACCACCAATACTTGGCCTGAGGAGTCTGCCAAGAAGCTTCATACTGTGCAAAAATATGTTCCACAGCTTGCCATCCAAATACAAAGAAAGAGCTAGAGACAAAAATTACGCCTGATTTTTGTGATGATTTTTTAAAAATAAAATATTCAAAAATAAACTCACTTTTGTTAGTAAGGAACAAAAAGATATGAAGACATCATTCAGGTCTCATTAGATTCCTTGTTATGGAAAACCTATGGCCACATACAGGTATACTTTAAAAAAAAACAAACACACTTTGCCAAAACCCCATTAAACTGTCATGTACTTTTTCTATATTTCTCATCCCATCTGTGCTGATTAGCAAGATATTTGTGTCTAAACAGAAGCTGTCTCCTTTAAAGTTCTGCTTTCCCCACACACCCATTTCTCTGTGATGCCAAAACACAGTCCGTGACGACACAATTTTTTTCCAAGCGGTATGAATCAAGACGTTAAAAATATTAGGGGGCATTTTCTTCCCTCAAGGAGCATGCAACTTCCACTGATGTTAGCAGAGTCATGGCACAGCAAAAGGAGTGTCGAATCCCTGAACTCTGCCTGAAATGAATCAACTACACAGAAAGTGAAAACTTAAAAGATTAACAAAAATCTATCAGCAGAGGGAAATAGAGGAAGAGAACTTGACAATTTAATGGGGAAGAGCTGTTAAGGTTTTGTGAAGTTTGCTTAAGCATGACAGTGACTTTTTGAAACATTCATATATCTACAGCTGGGGAGTTTGATATGGTTTTATTTTTCCTCAATTTTTCCTCTGCAAATTTCTGACAGTGGAGAGAACACCTGTAGAACATGCAGGATCCACGGAACGATACTCAGGCTGGGCAATGCATGTGCAGTGATTTGCACATTGATTTATAAAAGAGAAGTCGTCTTTAAAGAGAAAATTGTGACAAGTTCAAAATAGGTGGCTACACCGCCTAAGTAGCTAAGCTGAAAATGAGTAGGAACCAAACTGCCTGAAAAAGAGGAGTCCTAATTTACTCAGTACTTTTGTTATATATTTGATTTCTCATCATTTAAAACTCTCCTTGGACACTGAAGCTGAAATTTCTCAAATAATTTACGGGAATCAGGTACTCAAGTCCCATTAAAAATCAATGAGATTTGGAAGCCTAATTCCTCCCTCATGCTACTTTCACAGCCCCACCCTAAATTCATTCAACAATTACTTTTTTTTTTTTTATTGCTAGTAGGTATGTGCACTTTTTGTTGATTTTATTCAGGCCAAAAGATATCACTCCTGCTTCCTCTCCCCCTTCACCATCATCCCAAACAGAACTTCTCAATGAGATTACAATTGAGTGTACCCGATTCTGTGCAATGGAACTGGGGTTACAAATGTAATAGTAAGTGCACCATAACTTCTATGTATGCTAGATTGCCATTAAAAATGTATATGCATCACTGAAAAACAAATTATCTCAAACTATTATAGGTAGTCACTCATCTCTAGGTCTAAACTTCATTTAATAGTCTTTTGTAAATTTCCCTTTTGGAATAGGCCACCTTTATTTAGAAGCATATTTTCTTCCAAATGTCACACATTTAAAAGTTGTTCTTCAAAGATCTATCAGTTGCTTATCATATTATGTAATCTATAATATATTTTATAATACCAGGATGTGGCTTTTGGAGGGCAGGACAGAAGAAAGAGGTAAGTATTCTGTTACAAATGATCTAACTATAGGAATATAAAATTACCAGTTTGAAAAAAGTCATGGAACTCAAGAACTTAAAATCAGATACATATATTTTAATAAGTGAGATGTCATGCAGTCTGAGGTTGCAATTTAAAATGAAAAGAATATATGTCACAGCACTATCAGACAAACTTCCATCATCTCTGAAAAAGCTAAATTACCTGACAAATCTGAAATACAATGGATATTGTGTGTCTAACACTACTTGGTAATGTATTTCCTGCAATGAACTCAATTTGTTTATTTCTGAAAGTCACAATGCATTCATAAATCTTTCATATGTCCTAAGAAATCTTTTGAAATAGTGAAATCTCAGTTGTTATATGTAACTGTCCATACTAAATGCTTTTGTGGATCATTAACCATTCTGGTCTGACACAAAGCCAGATAATTACGACATGTTTGTTAATGTTCCAAATGGAGTTCTATGTGATTCTCCATTAATCATTACACACAACTTCAAAATGTAGCACTACTAAACATTTGTTAATAGAGGCTTAAAAATGTAATTACTGCCATGATGTGGCATTATTAAAAATGCAGGTCAATTGTTTAAAATCTATAAAGATTTATGTTCATTTAATGCCTTTATATTATTGTCTATATAAACCACAATCCTACATGAAAGTTACCTTGACAGACAGATAAAACCCTAGTGAGCAATTACATAATGGATATTCATTAACGAAGAAAAGCACTGCTTTTATTAAGTAAAAACCCGAGAAGTAGCTGAGAATCGACTTTAACAAGAAACCTTAGACCAAAGGGTTTCATTTGAAACATTTGTTTATATTATTTTCTCACACTGAGACCTAGATTGATGAATTTGCATAAAAATGTATTGGACAGTTTATCACATCAGTTGTTGTTTCCATTTTATTCCCATGTGTGTCCTCTGCATTCCCTATCAGAACGCTAAGGATCCCTCCATTAAAACCACCATCACCCATATTGATACCCACATTACTGGGACCAATTATTCCCTTTGAGGCCTATCAACACCACTCAGTGATCCAAAGGGGATGCTTTTTAGCATCACAAGGCAATCCCTGCTCCTGTAGACTGAACACTAAGTTTTCAAAGTGTTCCAAGTCCTTCTGGTCCAAGGCCTTTTCTTTTACAACAGCCTTGATTCATAAGTATTCATCATGTCTCCTGTACAGATGTTTTGGGAAATTGGCTCATGCCTTAGAATGCAAGCCAACATCACTTGCAAATGTAACAGACTGAGGGTAAATAAAACTATACATTCTGAAATCAGTACTGTGTGGTATATCCTGTATCCTATTTTAATCTCTGCTGGTGATTCGTTATTTGATCACTCCCAATTCGATCTCTTTGTGACTCAACATACCCATCTGTAAAAGGGGAATAATACTTCCCAACTTCCTTGGGGGTCTTATTGTAAAATCTTTAAGATCATCAGATGAAAGAGACAAATTAGCATTAAAACATTATCACCACCACCACTCGGGAAAAGATACCATACTCATTCAAACCAGACTGATTGCTGATTTATCTTCAGGACATGAGTCCTGTATTACTTCTAATGTATCAAAGTTCTATGAAAACCAATGCCATAAAAAATAAAGCATTTATATTAAATTTAATGGTAATATAAAGATCTACAGAAAAGCCATTAACTATGTTTATTTCCAATGGGGAAAACAAAGGACAAACATCCACTGCACAAACTCATCAAGCAACACACTAATAAATAATTAGGAGATGTGGCTGGATTCTTTACTTTTAATAACACAAATTGATTTTTTATTTTTTTTGGGGCGCAGCATCTGACCTCAGAAGGTTCTGTCCTTTATCAAGACTTTGAGATGTCAGGCAAACAGATTTGGAAAAGGCACAAAACGAGGAGATCTAAAGAGTGCTCAAGGTCAGAAAATGTCTGCTAGGTCGTCTCTGTGTTTGACCCTTGCAGACCTCTCCTCTGATGACACATTTGAGGTATGGTGAAATGTGTACAAGGCATTGTACTCACCGGGCTAAAGTGTATCTCTGAAGAAACCACTCCAAAAAACCCAGAAACAGAATAAAGTTCTTTTCAACCTTCATTAGAAAGATATGTGGTATGCAGCTGATATTTACTGGTCCCTTGTGTGATTATTTAAGACCATCCCATGCTCTGCTTAACATGTCCCTATCATGTGCCTCCATCCCAATTTGTTGACAGGGCCATCATCCTTAATAATCTGCATGTGGATACTAGGCCAAACTGTTGATCTCTTGCCTGCCACTGTGTGGGTATGGCAAAGAGGAAGCATGCTCTCTTTACAAAAGAGAATGCTAGCCTTAAAGAATTCCTGCCAATGTATCCACCAAGCTAGAGAGAAGTCCAGAAAACTGGAATTCATTGCCCCACAGTTTAGGTAGAATTCAGCCACCAAATTGTGAAGGCACTAAAAACAACAGGTGGGACAGGATAGAAAATGTGGGAGAAAATACCAAAGGTGATATCTTGAAAAATCCAAGGAGGCTTTATACAAAAACAACTGCACTTCACCCCTTCTGAAGCCCTAGCAATTTTGGTATTTAAAAAATATGGTCTTCAACTAGAGATATTTAAATTTATATTAACATTCTTGACTCAAAACAGTAAATAGCATTATAAAAAACTTCAGAAAACACTAAGAACAGCTTCAATATAGTGTACTTTTCAATCTTTCAGATAAGTTTAATTTTAAAACAGAAACTATATCCCACAAAAGTGCATAGTCAGTCAGTTACTGAAGTTATACTTTTGTTCTGCTTACTGAGTCTGAAGCATCATTGATGGCAGCAGCACAACTATGGAAACCTGGTATATTAACTGTAGGTGGGAAACCAGCAGAGGGAGCACAAAACTTTAATTTGGGGGCAAGTGGGTAGAAAGCAACAAATAGCCAGGGCTATTTTATTATTGGCTCATGGTGACATTGTACATTTTCTTTAAAAAAGAAAAGATCTTTAGACCTTGTAAGACAGGAACGTACACAATTTTAACACATCTCAAAAACTGAAGTTTTTGACAACATCCCTTTCTATTTTGTCTGTTTAGGTAAAAGTGAAATAGATAAAACTTCTCATCTGCCTCACTCATGCATGCATATGCACAGCTACACACACTTGTATCTCCTCTATCCCAAAATGGTCTGCCATAGTGTCACTTTGAAAAATACCTCACAGATCTGTACTCAATAACAATTCAGTTAAAAATAGATTATTATAGTATTCGACATTGGCAAATGTCACTAAGAAGGCTGAGCCTCTTTAATCAACAGACATCAAAAAAAATACTGGTTTTAGTCAGTCAGTTTTGGGTGGGCTGAAACTGTGTTTCTCTTAAATAATAACTTTTTATCAAAGATATTTTCATTCATTCAAACTAAGTTTGCCTTGCAAACCAATCAGAAAGCAGCAAGCTTTATCAACAGTGGTAAAGCTAGAAACAGTCACTAAGACACCTATTGCAGAATAAGCCATTTTCCCGATGAGCTATTTTATTTTTAAATATCCTTATTTTTTAGGGAACACTAATTATTAATGTTTTATTAATCTCTGAAAATAAACATCTTGATTTGGCATTTATATCAAGAGACCATTATTCTGTCACAACTTCCCATTCACTTGATATTTTTTCTTAATTAAATAGACAATTTAGTCTCATCAGCTGACACAGTAAATCATTTGTTCTAGAGAAAATATTGGAGAGAAGTTTTATGGGGTTAATTTATAGTAATTATGGAAAAAGCTAATTTATTGTGTCACTGGCTAATCCTGAAGAAGCAATTTAGCAGCAGACATCCTGTAACACAATTTGGTACAGTAATATTTAATGTTTGAGAAGATAAACAGCGGAAGAGTTTCAATATCTAGTACGAGTTCACAAAATATCATGTAGCAGGAACTACTAGCTCTAAGTGAGGATAGTTTTTTGTCTTGCTGTTCTTGAAATTAAAAGGAAAACAAACTGTACAATGTATAATCCTCTATACTACTCACATTTTCAGGGATACTAGGAAGCTCCGTGATGTCAGGCACATTAAAGTAAGAATGCTGGAAAGGAAAAAACAGGCAATTATTTTTGCATAGTTAAAAGAAATAGAAAATATTGCTTAGACTCAGTAATGTGTTTAGCCCGTATCAATTACCAATGAGATAATTTTGGCATTGATTTCAAAATTTAGATTTTTTTTCTCGAAGTTAAAAAAACACCAAGAAATGTTGAGTCACAAAGTAACAAATGTCTTTAAAAGGATAAATTGCATGTAGTTCTTATACTTCAGATGTATTAATATACATAGCCCCACACTATTTATGACCTATGTCAGAAGAACTCCAAAGCTTTCTGTAATTCAGACCATCTTTCCTCAGCCCATTGCAAGATCCGTGTCTGAGTACAGAACATAGAATAGCCAGCTTCTTTTTGGCCTAAGGTAGTACAATATTAATATGTTTCACTGTTTAGGCAACAAAAGAGATTGAGCTGTATCTAAAAAGGGCTCCTACTTTCAGAGAATGAAACTGACTGGTAATTCATCCTTTGTCTTAAACTAGGGAACTCTCATAATTACCCTCCACGATTGCAGTAGGAATATATGCTTTTATATGCTATAGGATTCTCCAGTGGTACCTTAAGAGTGTTCCTGATGACTGCTAAAGAATGATTGAAGCTCTGAAAAATTATATCACCTGGCAGAATAAATGAGAGTTCCTCTAGGGAAATATATACTGTGAAATTAAAAACGCACCACCATTTAAGAAAGCGAACAGAACTTTTGGGAATAGGATTTTCTTCTAACTTAAGGTATATCATTTATTAACTATTCTCCTGCTTATTGTCTCTTGGCTAATAGTAACATGGAGCAGTTCTGTGCAATGCACATTTGCATTGCTATATGGTTTGGAAAGTTCACACTAGATGGTGTCAAAAATCTGCACCAAAAATGCTCAAACCTGCCAAGTACCCCCTTTAGATGCCCTGATCTACCACAACAGACAGACAAACTACCAAGTTTGCATATGGCAAATTTTGTCCATAGCAGATGCTGTTGCTTCAAGTCCAGCTGGCCATAGTTAAGATATGCATAATGAGCAGATAAACATCCATTCATTGGTTATATAAAAAACTAGTCCAAAAATAAATACAGAGCTAGAGAGTTGCAGTGCTAAAAAGATTACTATATGGGAGAAGAACCCATTATAAACATATAACGCCATTCCCACATTTGTAAACATACAATACAGAAAAGCCTTGACTGTAAAGATGCAGTAAGTTTCAGTGACTATATGTGACTGATACAATAACTGATTGTACAGACTATGAGCAATTAAATTCATTAACAATATTATCTAACTACAGAACTTGGCCACTGCAAAGAAACTCAATGGGATTCTTAAAAAATGTTTAAAAACCATGTTCAATGATTAAATGATTGTGCAGTACAAAGAAACAAAGCTGAACAAAATATCTCTCCCAGGTGCAATAAATGGTTCCACTATGGTTTGGAGGATGGCAACAAATGGGAATTCATTCTCTATTACTAATATGTTTCCAATCAACCCACAGAAGTAAGAGGAGGCTGGAATAAGTACAAAAAGTAAGGAGGAGGTTTGTATGTTACATCAATTGTTAATGTTGCCATATATTGAAGGCCATGTCACCAATGAGTGTGAGAGTCAGTGTAGAGTTTACAAGTTAAAAACATTCTTAAACTAGTATTTTTTTTCCTAAATACACCTTCATAAAGTAATTATGCATCTGCTGGTGTCTAGATCTGTCTCATATTTAATCTGATAATGATTTCCAAATAAATGCAGGTTTTTTTATGGATGGCATACCCCAACACTATTTTTAAAATTTACCTAGTAGACTGATTCATTAGAAGAGGATATCCATGTTCATCATATTTATATGACTGTTCACAAGATATTTATCAACTTGGACAACTGTGGTTCTATTTGTGTAGTATGCCTGGATTTAGAATAATTAACACACGATAGCGGGGTTTCAGATTCTAGGAGAAAAGCACTGGCTAGAGAAATCAGATGGATTCTCTTGTCTAGTTTTTATGTTGGTTTCCTAGTTTTATGATGCTTCACACCACTGCAATTTGTGAATTGCTTAATAGAGCGATTTACTTGCTTTATATTCCAGGAAACTATTTTCATTTCATTATTAGCTATTTTGATAACGCAAGACATTTCTGATGTTTGTATTTTGGAAGGTGAGGGTGGGTAGAGACACTCAGTACTTTTGTTTGTAAGTTAATATTATGTACATTTTATATTTTTTTGAATTTTATAATTTGTTAAAAAGACTGGTACTTGTAATGTTTCCACAAGTCTCACAATTCTATTATATACAGTTTTTGTCATACATTCTATACTTCATGAACAACTCATGGGCTAAAGTATCTAGCCATTGAAACAGTTACACTGACTATAGATAAAACAGGTATGCAATGCAGACTTTAGCTTTCCAATGTGTAACTATTTTAATTTGAACTGAAAAAGGAACAAAGAGGAAATGGAACATGGAGACTTACACAATGAATAGGAAAAAGCTCCACAAGCTCTTACTGATCTATCAACTTGTAAACAGCTACACTAAAATGCTTAAATACCCCAAAACAAAAGTAGTCCCTAAGCTGTCCTTTGATATTCTTTCCTGCTCCAATGCTCATGAAATGTTTGAGGCAAGGGGAGACCAACAGCATTCCTTGAAACCATTGGTATGAAACAACTGAAATATCCCAACAGATCATCCTGTCTCTGAAACTGCTTGTCCTCTAGGTCAGGCAGACATGCTGTTCATACAATAGCTTTCTTGATAGGACTGGGTCATCTCCACTGCCAGCTGGTGACCTAGCTAGGCCAAACAACTGCTACCTGTCGACTGACATTACAGGGTAAAGTGATGAGAGTAAGCTGTTTGTAGCCAGCAGTTCATTTTAAAAAGATGGGGAAAGGGGAAATGAAAGAGGCAGACAGATAAGCAGAGCTGTGGCTATACATCAGCAGCTCTAAATGTGAATTCTAAAAGCCTAAGCAGCACACAAAGTAACACGTGGTGTGGAGTATTTTTTACTGGCTTTTTTAGATTTAGCAATTGCTGCCCAGAACACAAAGTTGATCCACAAACATCAACTTGAAAAAAACACAGAGAAATCTTTCCCTTAAATCCCCACCATCCCAACCGCAAATTCTTCTACTAGTTTTTCACTAAAACTGTCACAGAATATAACAACCTCAATGCAAGTGTGAGGAGGAATAACTATTGTTCAGGTGCGAGAGAAAGAAAAAAACACTGAAATCACGTGCTCAGAGTGTTGCTCTGCCAGGCAGGGGACTCAGTTTGCTTCTCAGTCTTGTTCCAAATGCAGGCCAGCAGGGGCTGGGAGTGCTGCAGAGGTAGGATCATGAACCCCAATAAGAGGAGTGTTGTGTTGCTCAGCAGTGACCCCTCTAGCTGATAAGGAGCAATGCTCACAAGTGTCCATACAGGATCCTACCCAGTCCTCTGGGGATCAAAGGATGAGGACTCTTTTCAGGGTTAACATTAGGGAAATGAAGAGGCTCTTCGGGACTTTAACAGAAAAGGGGGCGTGCACAGTTCCCTGTCCCTGATGGAAAACAATATAATCTGCTACGAGACTCAAAAAGAAGAAAGTGTGGTTTTGATGTTTTTCTCTTACAATGTTACATACTGAAAATGTGTCTCCTTAGTTTGCTGCTATTTCCCCTCACTTACCACACTGAGATGAACAGGTGTTCCTGGTTCAGGGATGGGAAGTTTATGAAGTGTTTCTAGGAGCTCATTCCGCTGACTGTCCTGAAATAAAAGGTACCTGCTTAATAAAGGAACACTGAACAATAAATTTTCATCTCATGCCAGGCACTGAAATGTAAGTATATGGGTGCTCTAAGTCTACATCACTTGCAAATGTAAAGAACAGATGCCAAAAGGATTTATACTGAAGACTCAAAGGAAATGACACCATTTTCTATGCAAATATCCTGGTGATATAAAATGCCCTTTTAAAAACAAAATACATCTTCCCACATGTAGCTTTCTATGTTTTTAAATCTTTCAAGAAATCTATCAGGGCACCATCCTATGCATTACTATGATCTCATCCCAGGGAGGGCCAGCTTCCATAGCAACTATTTCATAACAGAAACTATTTGCTTTCAGCTGAAGACATCATAATAAAAATTCAAACATTCCTTCTTCTAATTTGTACAAGTGTGATAAATGCAAAATACGACTATTCTTGGAGAAACAGCAAGGGAGTCAAGGTAGTAACATATAACAACCAATCAGATTATAACAGTACTGCAGTAGCCTATCTTATCTGAAACATGCATGATACATACAATGTCTAAAGTTTTCTACAATATGTATAATCTCCATGCACCAACTTTCATTTATAGTCCTAGATCTGACCCTTAATATTTTCAGTTAATATTTCGAATGAAATATAAAAGAGCATACTTGAATTCCACACCACCGCCCCAATTTTAAGTGTAAAAGTCTATGTCTTCTAAATTAGTAAGACAGATGGGATGAGCAACAAGAAAAAGGCCTTTTGCCTCAGCAGACCTGGTTTCAAATCTGTATCGGGTCAACAAATAAGTAGGTTTAGAGAATACATCTGTCCAACACTCATGGAAGGACAATTAGTCGGACTTCCAGGAGGCCCAATACCAGAACTGCAGGGATGCTATGGCCATGATTAAGGTACATTAACAGAATACTGGAAGACCTTTCATGGTACTTGCATAACTAAACTGTACCTGGCTCTCTCCAATGACTCTTTCTTGGATACCTCAATTAACCTAAAACGTGTTTGGCATTTCTCAAAGCCCTTTTCATAAGAATAGCTAAGTAGATCATAAAGCCAATTCTATAGGACTGTATAGTACAGATTGACAATTCAACTGGGTATTCTCTTAGAGTATTGCCTATATGGTTAATTTTCACCCTATCTAGTACATTTAATGTTTGGAAAATGAGAGAGCTCAGAAAAGTACCTGTCCTTTTGCTGTATAATCTGCCAAGATGTTGAGCAGCTTATAAAAGACTTCAAACCATGGAAGATAACTAAAAAAATAAGAAGGAAAAAGCACAACTGTAAGTTACTTGAAAATATCATCATGTAATTCTAGACTGGCAAGTTTTGCTATACACAGTAGATGCATCGATAACAAAAGCCACACCATCTAAGCTGACACTTCGATAAATGGCTGGCAGGAAGTTCCTCGTTTTCTTCTTGGCAGGAAGGTATGCTAGTACTCTCTCCTGTAGTGGGTGTGGCCAGCAGGGTGGGCTGTGGCACTGCAGCATGCAGTGGCCACTGGTCTCCTTCCTTTGATTGCACAGCTTCCAATAATCACTCTTGGAGCTTCTGGCCACAGCATGCCACCACCATAAAAAGCAGCAATGGGTGAAAGTAGGTCTAAGAATCTAAGAAGTCAATGCTGGAAATTCATAAAAATAAAGGCCACCAATTTCCAAACTCATTTCTACATGCAACAAATGGATGATCATACAGAAATCATAACTGTCTACACAGTCATTGGCAATGTTCTGGAATTGTTTATAAGTGCACCTATTGCTCTTTTTTTTTTTTTTTAAACAAAGTTTTCCCATAGTGCATGCTTAATTACTGACCTTCACTGCAGCTGTTGGGGCCCTAAAAAGGGTAGGGAAAAGGTGGCCGTTTTATAAGTGGATCCTGCCCTTTTTTATTATTACTGTTACCATAAAATAATTTGCAAATTCTTTAAAAAATTGTTTCTTTTAAAAATGAATCACCAGAATGATGGGTATACTCTCTTACCAAGCATCTATGAAATTCCATTTATTCAAGCTGTAGTTAGACCAAGTAGACTTCTTACCCTAAATGCAAATTTGTCTCGTTTATATACATCAGTTCTTTACAGTAATCAGTAACAAAGAATCACCTTTGAAAGGCGCGAACATGCTGAAAAGTATGTATCTGCTTTTTCACACTGTATGGCTATTTAATACTGCTATGCCTTCTAGGGACATTTCCACTGCACTTAAACAAGGACAGACAGCAAAAACACTTGTCTGTGCTGTAGGAATCTTTACTTGGATTCTGTACCATGCTTGCATGGCAAGGATCTTTGATTGTATTTATTTTTTAAATCTCTGCAAGGAATTTCCCCTAAGCTATAGTGAACAGACAAGCTAGGAGTACGAAGCATAAAGTGATTTCTCTGTTAATCACTGATGCTTTGTGAAGCAAATAAAGTATATTTTTGATATAGTTGGACAAGATTTAAAGCCTTACACAATATCACTACATCCTGCCAACTGTAAAGAAATCAGGGCCCCTATGGTTACTAACTGTACAGCTTGTAATAAATGAAGTGAGAAGCAATATACATGACAGATAAAGTGAACAGCACTCCATCATTAACATTTGTTTGAAGCCAACAAATGCTACTGTAAAATTTAAGTAGCTTATCAAAATATACTGATAAGCAACTTAGCTTTTCACGTTATATGACAGTACTATCACTTATGTTAATATGTTTCAAGTGACTCTGGGAACCACATATTGACTATTTCAGAGAGAGAGAGAGAGAATTACCACTTTAAACAACGTTTAGTTTGGCATCACAATGTAAACATTCAAGAGGGATTAGACAGATAAATTTCTCTCTTCCCATTTAGTTAAATAAACCTCAGCAGAGTTAAAAGCCATTATAATAGTAACAAGAAATCCTTTCAGAGTAAGACTCCTGCACAGAGATTAACAAGACCTTGGTAAACAAACCCGTACAAGCATCACAAAATATTTTTTCAAAAGAAGGGTTTAAGGTGGTGGTTGTAGGTTTTTTTATTTTAAAGCTAACAATATGAAAAAGAAAACCTACTTCAAGGAAAATATACTGAAGTAGACAATCAGGCAGGGCTCCTTAGCTGAAAATGTCCTTTACAAAATCAAAATAAAATAAAATAATAATAATAATAATAAATATATTTTAGAAGTTTTATTTTTGTTTTAAATGATTTCTGTCAATAGCATATAACTAGTAAATGAGAAAGATTTCAATTTATAATTTTGACTGGGACGCATCCTCACACAATGCTCAATACATAAAATCTAACCAATCTCTTCAGAATGAGACGTAACGGTTTAATGTTTGTTTGCTACAAGGTAGTCCTTTAGAAATCATCTGGTATTCAAGTTGGAGTCCTTTTGGTACAGAGTTTAGGGCTGGCTGTGTCAGCATAGTTTTCATGCACCTTTTTGCACTGACTGATGCTTATCTAGTGATGGCAGTGTTGAGGTTTTGAAACCAAAGTCGGGTTGTATGCCTCTTCAAAGAGCCACTGTTTTCCCCTGTTGGGAGGCCAGAGTTCACAGCTGAACCTTATCTTGCTACGGAGCCAACAAAGTTTCCTGTACTGCTTCATTAAACCAAACATGCCATCTCTATAGGTTTTATTCAGTTGTCTGCAAGGACATTGGATCCAAATTCCATTTTAACTCAGTCAGCAGCTAGTAAAGAGTTTCTATATACAAAAAAGTGCAGATAAATATTTATATTTACGCATTGCTAAAATGTCTGAACGGACGGTCATTCTGCACACAGTTCGGGGTGAGGGGAGGCATGCTGCCATTTCTATTACACTTGCTCACTCCATATTTTTCCTTACTGCTCACTTACCTCTCTCTTATTGAACATGGTTATTATCCTGGCCTGTCATTTTCTACTCCTATTTTGTCCTGTCTCTCTCAAGTAATATTTACAGCTCAGTGTAACTGATCTAGTTCAGTATTTTATTATGTTAAACAATGTTACAGTTTGAAAATTGGCATCTCCAATTTGGGTGATGATGAAATGCATTCATGTTTCATATTACAAAGCTTGGAGATACATAAGAATCTTGGGGGAGGGGGAGTGAGTGGAAGAATGATACAAAAATATCCAGAAATCATCAGAAACGTTGCTGTTTCAAACAGGAGATTTATTAGCAAATAGAATTAAAGCCAACATCGAATGACTCTGCCAAATCAACAGCTCTATAAAAGGCCTAGATGTTTAGACTATGGTTTTCTATAAGGTACCATACAAGAGAATGCCTTTGGGGATCTGTGCTCCGTTTGCTAAGCTGTCATGGCCTGACTCCTTGCTTTCTAACCAAGCTTTATGTAGCCAGTGGAGAATTCCCATGAGACTCTGCATCGCCCCTTTCATCTGGGTATAAATGCAGCAGCTTTCTAGCCTACAGCAATTGTCTTGAGACACGGTCTTACTTCAGTCTACCAGGCAGTCCTGCAGGGAAGGAAAGGAAATTTCTACAGGCTTTTTCCACTCCCTGTATTTTGTTTTTAGAAAGGCAAAATTTGCCTGACTTGTTCAGATAACTGGAATGGACGGCGGGCGGTGGGAGTGGAATGGGGGAGGAACAACACTCACTATTCCTTAAAAGGGTAAGGATTTGGGTAGGAATCAGAGATGACTCTACCTGACAGTAATAAAGTTAAGTAGTAAGAGCAACAGTATAAGAAAAGAAACAACATATGCACACAGCCAAGAGCATCTTCCTTAAAACACAACCATATTATGGAGCTGCAAATATATTATAGATGAGTAGGGGAAAGAAGATCTTGATATGTGACAGCAGCACATTTCTCTCACATGCTCAACTGCCCATTAATCTCATATATTAACTGCAATTAAAATAATTACATAATTCAGCATTAGCTTTAGCAGTTAACTTCCCAACAACAGTCTCCCGCTAATACAAAAACATACATTTCCAGCTTCTCAGTTTTGGAAACAAGGTTATTTTTCTCTATAACTGTTTAATAACTGTGACTTGGAGAAGATTAGATGTCTTCTTTAATCTCAAATTATTTGTGAGACTGAGGGAGATTTCTCACCAAGAAAAGACTGATCCCGTTCTCTATTATCACTGGTACAATGTAAGAGACAGTATTGGTAACATAATGCCCTTGGAGTAATGGCACCTCCACAGAAAATCTCATGTAATTCCTGTTATTTTCTGTGTTACCCTGAGAGGATGAGTGTCTTTCAGGAATTTATTGGAAATGCTACCTACAAAGTCCCTTTTACAGACCCAAGAATTCTCTGCCATTCATGACATTTAACTACATATTTAAATTGCTGTGGCTGGACAGTGCAGTGTGTTGGTAATGTTTAATTTTATCAACACAGTAATTGCCGATTTTTTATTGCATAATATTTGGGAAAATTGCAAATGTAGGTTCTTCTATGTCTCTCTCTCAAGTGCTTGTCTGGCAGGCTCTTACTGTCATGGTCAGGGTTGATCACTATGATCACTGTATGTAGGGTCAGGAAAGAATTTTTCTCCAGGTTAGATTGGAAGTGATCTTTGAGGGTTTTCGCCTCACTCTGTAGCATGTGGATATAGGTCACTTGCCAGCTTTATCTGGGTATATCACACTTAATCATTTCCCTTCTGTGGATCTTCGGCACTGGTGTATCTCAGTCCCTTCTATTCTTTGCTTGTGTTACATAACAGTCCAATCTCCTGTGGCCTGTAAAGTTTTTATCTACCTTTGGTTGTTGGGTTTAGGATGTGGTACCAGGTGGTGTTGGTGGCCTGTGATACCCAAAAGATCATACTAGATGATCTGATGCTCCCTTCTGGCCTTAAAACTCTGTAAACTGAGCACTTCACAGCTTGAATGTGTTTTATCCTCACGGTAATCCTGTGGGGTAGGGAAGTGCTATTATCCTACATTACAGATGGCAAACTGGGGCATAGAGAGGTTAAGAGACATGCACAAGGTCATGAAGTAGTCCAACCAAGCACTGAACTGAACATTGGCATGGCAATCTCCACCTTTTCATGTTCTCTGTATATAAGTATATATATAAAATCTTCCTACTGTATGTTCCCCTCTATGCATCTGATGAAGTGGGTTCTAGCCCATGAAAGCTTATGCTGAAATAAGATGGTTAGTCTCTAAGGTGCCACAAGTCTCACTTTTAACATGAAAGTGAGGCTTTGCACTGGGGAGGGAAGAGTATCCAAACATTTAAAGGGACAGGACATTACAGTCCTCTGCCCTACTTTAAAAATCTTTCCAAACACATATACATTATCATGTACGTGGCAAACAATAAACACTATATAATGTACAAGTTGCAGGTGGACTAGTGCAGACTCTTAAATTACAATAGATTATTCTGCTCTGGAATAGCAATCCACTAAGCAATTTATGAGGTCAAGAGCACAGTTGGTTTTCACTCTCTCTTGGGATAATGTGGTAATGTTGGAGAGGCAGCATTCCAAACAGGAACTGTCAGTGAGAAGGAACCAATTGGCTCTAGTACAGAATGGTTCCAAAGTTTCTCCCAACAAGCCACTGAAATTAACAGTTGTAATGGAAGGAAGTTCAATTGGAGGAACAAAAAGTCCCCTGGTCATCCCCATACTCCAGTGCTTGTCAAGGCTGCAACTGGTGCATCTGTTTCCATAAAATACTGGTGGATAGTTTTATCATGAACTAAACAGGCCCCATGCATTTTACTCCACAACCACAGATGTAAGTCCACACTGAAGGGTTGTCTACATTTAAAACACTGCAATGGTGCAACTCCACTTCTGCCATGGTACTGCTTAAGTGAAAACACCACCTAAACTGATGGGAAGGCTTTTTCTGTCAGCATAGATAATCCATCTCCCCAACAGGTGGTAGCTAGTTGACCTAGCGCTGTCTACAACTGGGGTTAGGTCAGCTTAACTACATCTGTTAAGGGTGCGAAGTTTTCATACCCCAGACCAACACAGTTATACTGACCAAATTCCCCAGTATAGACCAGGCCTAAGTCTCCTACTTGAAAAGAACGATGACAAGTCTCACGTTGATCAATCTGCATAGCTCTGGATTTGGTTACACTTGAGGCAATATCAGGATGTAGCAGGTCCCAACAGGTAAGCAAAGATCTTTCCAAGAAAAGAGTTGCAAGTGACTCCTGGGTGGTAGCATGTGGTGTGTTCCTGTACATAAACAATAAATTGTCCAATTTCCGCTGATGTCTCCAAATAGACTTATGAGCTCTTAAGGCATGTTTAAGTGTTTGCACAGAGTGTTTCACTAATCTGTTTATAGCAGGATGGTATAAAGCAGAGCATATGTGCTGAATTCCATTTGAAGTTAAGAACCTCTGACATTTTTCACAATAGAATTGAGGTCCACTTTCACTCACTAACCAAAACAGTACACCAAATTGGCTAAACAAGGTATGATGATGTCCAATTGTCTTGGCAGCTATAGTAAAAGTCATTCTGAAAACTTCTGGCCATTTCACATGGGTGTTGACTATTACCAAAAACATATTACCTTCTAAAGGTCCAGCAAAGTCCACATGAATACATGTCTAAGGAGACTCAGGCTACAACCAACAGGCAGGGATTGTGCTGAACCAGGATCATGCTCAATGTGCTGATGTAGTACAGAAGTTTCCTTCCTCTCAAAATCTTTATCGATCCTTGGCCACCAGACATAACTCCGGTCTAAGGCTTCATCCGTACAATACCAAAATGGCCTGCATGAAAGGCTTCCAAAACCTGAGCTTGCCAGGATTTCATAATGATCACTCACATTCCCCATAAGATGCAACCATGATTCACAGATAATTCATGTTAACGTGACACGAATCGCGTAAACTGGGGATTATTATGATCCAACACTGTACCCTAAAGCACCATTTCCTTCACAAGAGAAAACACATCATCCATAGCAGTTTCTTTGTTGATGTCTGTGCAAGTGATGGGTAACCTATCAACCAAATTGAGATAGAACACTTGATCTGATGTTCCTTTGGGATAACAAGAGCTTGAGCATGGCAGGTGTAATAGTCCATCAGTATTGCTGCACTGAATCCCTTTGCAAAATTGAAATAGCAACACCCATCATTTCAAACGAGGTGCAACTAATGATGGAATTCCAGGTTTTGGTCCAAAAACTGAAATGTAAGCAAGATAAAAAATCCACAATATAGATCGGTATGAAACTTCCTAATTCTGAAGATAATGCTGAGAGCATCTCACTCTATTTGTGCTATTTGCCTCCTAGACATCTCTCCCCCAGGGAAATTCCCTCTTTTCCTTTTCTTAAAAAAAGGAAACTGTACTATGTCTACTGGATCACTCTCTACTGGCCATCGGCTTGCAGTGAAAACGCAGAATTTTGCCTTTGGCTGCACTTGGGCTCCCTCTCCTGGCTACAGATCCTCAAGTGCAGGCTAAATGTTTGCCAACCCGCCCACTTGCATGTGGTCAACCAAGATGGCTGCTTGCTTCCACTTGATTGCTCTGTTTGAACGATTCCGGTAGTAATCGCAGCACTCCTATCCTTTGTTCTATCTTTATTTGCCTACTTTTCCCTCTGTACCCGTCTCATTCCCACTGTCTTAGGAGCAAGAATAGAAGTCTATCACCTTGTGTGTCTAGGTGAGCGTTGTCCCCTTTCACAGAGTATTGTCTTACTTTTTCTTCTTGCAATGGAACATAAATGTGTCACCAATGTTATATTTCTGGACCCAGCCCAGGAGATAAACACAGTCACAGAGGGAGTGGGCAGAAACACAACTCTCCTGCTCACTATTATTTTACCTGCCAAACTGAGAGTAACATGAAAGTGAGGCTTTGCATTGGGGAAAGGGGACTGCTTAAACATTTAAAGGAACAGGACATCATGATTTTTTTTAAATATACAATTTGAACTGCAGTAGCACCTTCGTGTTTTTAGGCTTCTTTAAATGGATTACTGTTAAATCCCCCCACTCCCCTTCATAGGTTTTTGTTAGATTCACGGCACTATGGGAGCTTGTCTTTACAAGTGGAGGAATATAAAAAGTAACCCCAATAAATGTTATATGCCCTACAAACACCGGAAGAACTATTTGAGATTCAAAATATTCTGCAAGGATCATCCCTACTTTGGGAGGAGACAGATCACGTGGTGGTGCAGTTTATGTGATATATGCTGGGGGGTGGAGGGGGAGAGTAACTGTAACCATTTAAGAATGCCCAAAGCTTGGGTGTTTCCATGAATTTGTAGAACAGCTTCTCTGTAACATGTGTGGCACAGCTAGAATAAATGAAGGCACATTACAGAATAGAAGTTTAAATGACATTTTCATTGGGAGGACCTGCAAAATGCACAGGTAGTTCGCTTAGGAGTACTGCGACCATTCAAACTCACATGATCAGAATTTTACATCATCCCATTACATGTTCTATATTAGATACAGATAAGAATATATGTACACATGCTTTAAAGACTGGCCATACAGAACTTCCGGTGGCCACTGGGAAGAAATGGTGGGTCAAAAAACATGCAGGATCAAACCTTTCACTTGAGTCTCATGGTATGGCCTTCTTGATTTTTTAATCTTTAAGAACGGATATAAAAATTTCCAATCCAATCCTAACAACTGGAATTAAAAGGTATCATTAGAATAATATCAAGCCAATTCTCAATGAATAGTTGAATATTTTCTGGTATAAAACACTGATGCGGTAATTAGCTGCTCTTAGATAGAATTTTCTTTTAAACTTAAAGGCTACTTAGTTCTGAAGGTATGACAAAGCTGTGGTCACTTCATAGTCACAGTAAACAACATTCAGAATGTCTCCCAGAAGTTCATTTCAGCTCACTTCGCTCTTTTTGTGACTATACCAGGAACAGGCAACCTATGGCACGCATGCTAAAGGCGGCATGCGAGCTGATTTTCAGTGGCACTCACACTGCCTGGGTCCTGATCTTGGGGGGTTCTGCATTTTAATTTAAAATATTTAAGCAGCTTTATTTAAAAATAAAAACCTTATTTACTTTAGAAACAACAACAGTTTAGTTATATATTATAGACTTACAGAAAGAGACCTTCTAAAAACGTTAACATGTATTACTGGCATGCGAAACCTTAAATTAGAGTGAATAAATGAAGACTCAGCACACCATTTCTGAAAGGTTGCCGAACCCTGCACTATACCATTGAAACCTTTTCTTTCATGCTAAGTATCCAACTGCCTCAAACTCATTTATCTTATGTGCTTCTATAGTTTTACCTAGTAACTTATTCCGTAAGTTTACTTTGCTGAGGAAAATAATGCTGTCTGCCTCCATTCACTGAATAGTGACAAGATACTTAAGAAGCAACATTACCACGAAAGAGAGAAAGAAGTAGATAGTATGCTTTCAAATGATTTCAACGTGCTACATATCCTGAAAAAAACAATCAAACAAAAAAACCTATGACACAGAGCTTGAATTTATAACCAAAACACTCTGTACCACATGTGACTTAAGTAGCACAACTGGTAGCACTACTGAGGATTTATGGCTTATGACTTGCTCATATTTAATTTGTAACCAAACACTTCCCCTTCCTCTTAGCTACCTTAGAACTTTTGATTAACTCTTGTTTTCACAGGTCACAGGTTAAACAAAGGAAGGGAAATGCTCTGCAGTGAAATTGCCCAGAGCACCACAGCAAAAAAGCGACCCTGTTTCAAGCAACATTAAAATAAGTAATAGACTAGAGATTGTTCAAGACAGTTGAAGTTCAAAGACTCCAGTAAGCATAAATCAGATCATTACTGGAAGATAAACAAAATAAGTGCTAAGGAAATGATGCGGCTGAATCTGACATTGTTTTATTCCAGGGCTACATTCTGTATCTATTTACAGTTCTCTCACCAAGATGTCCCCCCTATTTTTAAATGACAATACTTGCCACAAATCACCAAAATCAAATTAGACTCTCTCCAGTCTAGGAGGGAAATGGCCTCCCCCCCACAACCTCCTGCCTTTGCTTTTCTCTTCTGCAGAAATATCTCAGCATGCAACCCAGCCACATAGCTGGAGACAGGCCAGTCTGAAGGAAGTATGCTTATTTATATACAAAATAAGCAAATATGGGCACAGGAAAATTGCTTTTCCCACTATATAAGGTCTGCACAAACTCTGCTGCACACGTTGCACAGTACCTTATTCAGTAACTCATATGTCATCACCTTTTTAGTGCACTCCATGAAAATACAAAACACCATTATTTACATGTCTCACAATGATTAGGGTTAGTCAGAACCTTATAATACAACTTCATTGTACTGCAGCTTTTAACACAAATACGTTTTATGTTTAAAGAACACTAGTGGAAAAACAATAATGCCATGCAAAATCATCCAGGCAACAGCAAAGATGCAAGTTCAAATCTGTTTGCAGAAACAAATGTAAACTATATTGTACCCAGCAAAAAAAAAAACAAAAAAAAAAACACCCCACCATCACCCAGCAACAGCTGCATGTAGCACGTTTGTGCTTAATGAGAAATTCTATCTAAAAGTGTGTGTGTGGGGGGGGGGGGGAAATTGTACTATCCAGAAGTCTTTTATAACCTAGATCTACAACAGCAATATGTATGAGTGCAAGTCAGCAATTACCACAGCTCAGAAGTCTAGGTTTTACTTCAACAGTCATATTTTAAGCAGAAGATATTAGCCAACGTTAGCAGTCATATTTCTCTACTTGTATGATAGTTCAGTGGTTTGAGCATTGGCCGGCTAAACTCAGGGTTGTGAGTTCAATCCTTGAGGGGGCCATTTAGGGATCTGGGGTAAAAATCGGCTGGATGATTTAGCTGGGGATTGGTCCCCCTTTGAGCAAGGGTTTGGACTAGGTGAGCTCCTGAGGTCCCGTCCAACCCTGAGATTCTATGAAGAGGGAAACAGCTTTATTTTATCATAGTAACAGACTTAAGAGTGTATTTTCTGACTGCACCCCAAAGAGGAAGAATGCTAAGATAGTTTGGGGGGGTAAAACAAGAGAATTTTTCATCTATAGCCTGTTGGAAAAGGTAGGTACACATTTTTGACTCACTCATTCCAATACCTCTATTCTCTATCCCACGCCAAGGAGGAAGGGATCTATGTAAGGTCTGAATTGAATTTTCTGTGGAGAAAATGAGCATTATATGTCAGCAGCTATGAAGATAAGTGCATCTACAGGCCTATTCCCTACTACCAGATAACTTTCACAAAAGTATTGAAAGAAACCTGGTTAGTATAGTAAACAAGCAAACATTCATCTTGAGAACTAAAATGGTCTCTTAGGGGAAACCTGCCCTCAGGTTGTATTGTATACCGAACTTAACTATCACAGGACTGCATTTAAGAACACACAAACAGTGAGTATTGGTATATATATCTTCCATATAGCTGATGTTCAAGTATGGCTCTTAGATGTTTAGGTACAGCATAAACTGAAGCCTTTTAAAAATTGTTTGAAATAGGATAGTTATGCCAGGTTGCTTTTTCTAATGCATTTCAGGAGACAGAGCTTTTAAAATCTACAACTTTTGTGCCATTTACAATTTCCTTACAATTATAACAAGTGATACAGAGAAATAAACAAAATTATGTACACGTGTAGAAAAACAATGCATTTACTGAATAAAAACAGTATTTTTATTGAACTTTTAATAACCCTAGAGATTGGTTACATTAATGTCCAACATAACCATTGTGCTGGCAAGAAAGAAAAGTATTTAAACTATATTGTATATTTAATGATTACCTTTAAAATTATGCCTGTCATATACAATTGCTCTGGGGGTTAATAGAAATACTTTTTATGATTACTCTTTCAGACTTATCACTAGGACTGAAATGGAGACTTCATTTCAAAGACCGAATTAAAGCAAAAGGGAAAGAAAGATGCAGAACATAAATGTGTCAGCAGCATTTTTTTTAAGCTGTTCCTCAATGAATGACCCTTTCAAGCTAAAAACTGCAAATAATTCCATATGCCTTACTGGTGAAGGTATGCTATGTATTGTTCTTAGTTAACTAATTGGACAAGACTTAAACCTACAGGATTTAGTATGCTCTAATAATGTAAAGGATAGCAACAGTAATAAGAATCTAAAATCTGTAATTAGGCAAACATGCTGAAGCTAACACTTTATCTTTCGACAAATGGCTAAGCTTAACTTTTATTGGGATGAAGTATAAGCGCTCCCATCAGCCTCAAATAAAGTTCAAGTGCCTGCACAAGCAAGCGCACACAGCATGTATGCACACACCCCGAAGCAGCAAGCCCAGTGGGTCAGCAGCTATACTGAGCACACAGTAGACCTGGATCAAAAAGCTCCAAGATTTCTGGTCTCCGAGCCTGCAAACTGCACAAATATCTTTGGGGCTTCATGAAGAGGCACTACAGCCCCCTGAGCCTACTGAATTCATCCTTCTGGCTAAACATGGCATGGGATTAATATGAGTCCAAGGGGAGAGAAATAGTAAGAATTTCTCGATGATAAACAATTTACCAGTCTTGAATAAGTAATTTGGAAGTGGCAAGTGAAGACTGACCCCTAGACTTGAGGTGGAAAGGGAACATTAGGACCCAGGCTAAACCAGTCTTCAGATTGGGACAGGCACATTAACAGATCACTCCTGTGTATAAAGTGAAAACAGAAGGGAGAGGGAGCCATGACACCACACAGAAAATGGAGCTTGATGTAGATTAGTGAATTGTTAAAAGTTTCATCAGGAACTATTTCACACAGGAAGTTCTAGAAATGAAATTTCAGCACTTACATTTGCCACCATCAACTGACATATTGCAAAGATATCAGAGAAAGGCATTCCAAAAACTTCATTATTATTCCTATGCCCTCTCTATTAACTCATCAAAGTAAACAATTTCAGATTTTGTGTGATATAATTTATTTCTTTATAAGCCCTAAGTAAGGGAAGTGATTTCAGCAGCATGCTGCATGACTTCGGTATACAGTGCTTTCATTTCACATAAAACAGTGCACACAAAGTATTCATTGCCAGTACATTACTGAACTTTAAACTGCATGAATATATCACAGCTTCACTTTCATCTCCATCAGCATACAATGGGTTGCCTTCAGTGAATGTATAAAACAGAGTATGCATGATGTATCATAAGAGAGAGAGTTGTATTATAGTGGCCTCCCTCCACTCACAGGAAAGTAACCATTTCAGAAAAATGAAATTGTCCAAAAAATTCAAATAAGTAAATACACTAAGGTAAAGTCCTGTGGCACCTTAAAGACTAACTATAAAGTTTTGAAGCATAAGCTTTCGTGGGCTAATACCCACTTCGTCGGATGCAAGCAGTGGTCCGACGAAGTGGGTATTAGCCCACGAAAGCTTATGCTTCAAAACTTTATAGTTAGTCTTTAAGGTGCCACAGGACTTTGTTACCTCTGCTATTCCAGACTAACACAGCTACCTCTCTGATTCTTATTAAATACACTAAGTTATTGCAAAGTGTTTTGTAAGAAACAAAGGCATCTCATTTTTGTATGATCTGTTACTACCTCTGAAGAGATAAGGCGCCAAAACATAAGGAGCGATTTGCTTTGCCTCAACAAAAAGTAGCTGTTTCTTTTCCGGTTATGAGGCATTGCTAATGAATCGGAAGTTTTTATAATATACTTTCCTGTGAAATGTGAAGATTCCACTATTAGAATTTCTTTTGATTTTTCTTAAGTGCTCATTAGAATGGAGGAGAGGTAGGAGCCGAAGCATGTGATCTTCTAAATCACTGTGGTTATCTCCTCAGTGCCAGGCACTCCCAAGGTCAGGTGTAATGGCTGGGCACAAGAACATACATCAGATGGAAGAGAGAATTCTAGTCACCATTGTCACTTGGTAAATCCTTCTAACTCAGATAATACCTGCTCGGAAACTCCAAAATAATAAATGTTTGTGATATACCAAATTATACAATCATGAGTATTCAATCCTTTGTCAAAACTGAAAGCTCTAGAATTCTATGAAATCACTAAAAAGAATGAAAACAGCAAGATTACCAGTAAGCCAGCAAAATGCTTCCGCAGAATTCCTGCAAGACCAGGGATCAATAGAGTAGCTCAGGTGTCTCAAACATGCGGCCCGTGGGACGCATGCGACCCGCGAAGCCCTTCCCTGCGGCCCGCCTAGCTCCCTGGTGCCCCTCCCCCGCCCACCACAGCAGTTTCCAGGAGGGAGAGGCCAGAAAAGGAGGCTTCTCTGCTGCCTGGCTGGGCCGCTGCCGAGCCCCGGCTTCCAGGCACTGCTGCTGCAGCTTCAATGAATGAGCTGGGGCAGCGCGTCCCAGGAGCCCTCTGCAGCAGCGGCCAGGAGCGGTAAGCCAGGCTCCCCGCCGCCCTCCTGCCTCCTTCTGTCGGAGGCTTACCGCTCCTGGCCGCCGCTGCAGAGGGCTCCTGTGAAGCACCGCCCCAGCTTGTTCATTGAGGCTGCCAGCAGCAGCACCTGGAAGCCAGGCTCAGAGGAGGAGGCAGGGCAGGGGCGGTACCTCATGGAAGGGGTGGAGTGGGGGTGGGGGCACGTCAGTGAAGCGGCCCTCGGGCCTGTGCACTAGTCCTCATGCGGCCCTCGTGATCATTTGAGTTTGAGACCCCTGAAGTGGCTCAAAACTGGGAATGGTTACATTTTTAAAGATACCTTCAAATGAGACGTTCTTGAGTATTTTACCATCCCTTTACAGATCTAATTTTGTGTTTTTAACATTGACAGCTCTGACATTGCATTTTTTGTATCAATAGCATGCCAGTGGCATCCTCAGAGAACATACTACAAAAGTATCCAGATTGATAACTGATGCAGTTTTGAAAGCTATTTATTGAACAAATTAAAATTCCACTGAAATCAATGGGTAGTTTTTCTAACCTGTATTATATCTATATTGTGCTAGACAGGCAGCATCTTTTAAATATGCAATTATGACACTTTTGCACCACTTTGCATTATGATAGCATAGTACAAACATTAATATTCAGCGCCACTAGGAAACATAAATAAAGGTTAAGGTCAGGGAAAACTCAAACAGTGAGGTTACATGACTTGCCCAAAACCGTACCATGAGAGAGCAAGAATGCAGGAGTTCTTGGATTCCTAGCCCATTGCTCAGTCCACTGGAATACAATGTTTTCAATATGTGAATAGCTAGCTAAATTCTCTTTAAGCAAATTAATATATATATCTCCACTAACTTCAGTGGTGTAACTCCTGATTTACACTAGTGTAAGAGAGGAGAATAAGGCCAAGTCTTTCCTTTGCCAAAGCAATTTGAGATCATATCAACAACACACACAGGATATGCTGTAAAACAACATAAAAACACTTAGCAGCGTGTCTCAGAGCCTGGGTCAACTGACTCAGGCATATACTACAGGGCTAAAAATAGCAGTGTAGATGTTCAGGCTCAGGCTAGCGGATGGGCTTTGAGGCCCACAACCTCCGCCAGTCTGAACCTGAACATCTACACTACTAATTTTAGTCCCCTAACGTGTGCCCAAATCAGCTGACCTATGGATCTTCTTTTGCAGTGTAGACATACATCAGACAAGTATTTGTGTTCAGTGGCCTTTGGAAACAACTCTAATGAATTAATTCAAAATGTAGAAGACCCGACACTTAGTTACTGCAGTCATAAAACACTACCAAGATCCAAAAGGTCCTATGAGTCAAAGCTCTGGTCTCTGTAGTGGGCAAGGTACCTTATCCCGGGAGATTAGACTCACTTGTATGCATTTCTTGTACCAAGAGCTAGTCACAATTCTCATCCCTCAATAGCCATTCTGAACAATAACACCATTTAAGATCTTAAATCATTAATAGAAAAAAATTGTAGCTTTAAAATTACAAATAAGATATGGTTAAAAGCAAACAGAGATCTGGGAGGGTGTATATGTCTTCCAAGATTCGAGTTCAGTGTATTCTTTCACCCGCAAAAGCTATGGCATCACATGATCTCAAAAAAGAGGAGAAACCTGCATTCTTTACCTGCCTTCAGGTATTTGTGATGACACCAGCTCTTTTAGGAGAAATAATAAAGCCCTGAACTTGAGATTTAGCAGGTATGTACAAGGAAATGATTTTCAAATACTGTATTTTAAAAATAGCAATTTACACTGTATTTTGCTAATGATTCGTTATTTTAAGGTTTGTTGTATTTATTGAAGAAAGTTTCCAATAAATATGAAACTATGCCCCCTCCATCCACACCCCAGAACAGTTCTCTCCTGGTATTTAATAATATTCCTCTTTCTAGATAGACTTATCCCTATTCGCCCCAAACCTAGGCTTACTTGCCTTCGCCTAATTAGAATGTAAATTGCAAGAGACAAGGGTCTTGTCATTTCATCTGATTGTAAGTCACCTTACAGTTCTATGGCTCTATATAAATAAATACTATGTCATTTTAAATAGCAAGAAAGCATTTGGAGCAAAATAATTTTTCCACCTATGTAATGAAATACAGCAATTGAAGACATAAAATTATTTTAAAAAATAATCTAGGCTAGGAATTTGTACATATCAGGTTAAGCAAATGGAATTTAAAATGATCTAACTATGAATCTTCAAAAATAATCCTGTTTTTAGTAGAAAGTGGAGCCTTTGTATGCTTGTTACTTCCTTTGCAATGGTGAGCTAGTTATGAAGTTTTCTACAATGTCAGGTCAAACAACATGTTTGATGCTTCTTGCATTCTCACTTATAAAATGAAATTGAAAAACAATGTGATCCTTTGCCTGGATCATTTGGGAATTACTTGCATGCTAAATTCCCAACTCAGCCATTTGTAAGTTCTAATGTCTTCCCCTATACTTTGTGGAACTCAATACATTATTATTCTCTCTTCTACTGTTATAGACTCCCAGTCTATTATATCGACACATTCTCACACTTGCAAGCTTAAATACATACACACATCTCCATAGCAACATCTGTGCATGTTGATGAGATGCAGGCTTTCCTACCACAGAATAAGCCAACAACCTTCTTTGAACATAAGCCTTTATTTCTTGATTTCTGGGATACAGGGATTCAAGTTTTGTCTGTACATCAGAGACTAATTCATTCTAAAAATGGCCCTATGCTCAATACTCTCATTTTAAAAAGAGGCCACCTGAATCCATTCCTTCCCTTGCTTTTGTGGGTTTCTTCCCCTTCAATATTACCTCCAGTTTTGTTCTAATTTTCTTTTGATGAATGCCCAATTGATCTTTTCATGGTGCACTGTTTGTTTAATCGCAGTATCCCATGAGATTTCACTTAATGTTCTGTAGTTTAAGCTTGTAATCCCTCAAGCTATGTCAAATAGGAGACTTGACCCCAGATTTTAAAGAACTTGGCTCATAACAGGTACTCATATATATCTTTGTCTTATGTAGCATCTTCAGTCTATATAACTGAATATCAATACAAATAAACTTAAAGAACTTGGCCATCACTCACCACTGTATATTGAAAATCACTTCAGTGCCAGTTTGAGAATAATTTTCATTTCCCACCCAGTGTGACAAAATATAACCAGCTTCAGCAAACCTCATCTTCACTAGCACTAAGAATCCAAAATTCTCTAAGTATCACTATTGAACATGGCTCTTCCTCAAACAGCCACTAGCTCTAGAAACAGAGTAGCAAAGTCTCTCAAAAAAGACAGCTCAATGGAGTTGAATACCGTATTTTTCGTCCTATAGGACGCTCCGGCGTATAAGACGCCCCCGAGTTTTTAAATAAAAAAGCCGGGGGGGAAAAAAAAAAACCCACCACCACACAAAAAGTGCCGCTTTTTTCACGCCGCTCTCCCGTCCCCGCCACGTGGCGGGCTGCTGGGAGCGCGCCGCTCTCCTGTCCCCGACGCGCGGGCGGGCTGCCGGGAGCGCCCCGGTTCCCCCCTCCCCGCCGCGGGCGGGCTGCCGAGAGCGTCCCGGTTCCCCCCTCCCCGCCACGGGCGGGCTGCCGGGAGCGCTCCCGGCAGCCCGCCCGCGGCGGGGAGGGGGGAACCGGGACGCTCGCGGCAGCCCGCCCGCGGCGGGGAGGGGGGAACCGGGGCGCACATTCGCCCTATAAGACGCACCAACTTTTCCCCCCCCCGTTTTGGGGAAGAAAAAGTGCGTCTTATAGGGCGAAAAATACGGTACATCTCTAACAACATGAAGCTAGAAAACTGTTACAATGGGGAGTTATGATGTAATAATTTTACTTTTTTTAGTAAAGCTAAAATGTGAAAGGGCAGCTAGAGGTAACAATTTTGAAGGTCTTTTGTTAGTTTGCTAACATCTAATTGGGACATCGCACATGGAAACTGAAGTTTAGGTTTGACAAAGCTGTGACCCTTTCTGGAATTCTTTGTGGTCACTAAAATTTTGAAAAGAAGTCCAGTGCAGCTGTACTGTGAATTCATCTAAATAAAACTAACGTAGAGGGACTTCAGCATTACAGTTTGTAATATTGTATAGTATTTTTTGACCAAGCTCCTCTGCCTTCTCTCGGTCCCCCCTCCAAAAAAAGAAATACCCTGCCTTGTGCCCAAACAAGCTGTGGGGGAGGAGGAGGAACCTCCAAAAAACAAACATATATTTATATGTAGAATATAAACACAACAGTGATTATATTCTACATATAAGCCTGCTTCTAAAAGCAGTCTGGAGCCATATACCTCAAATAACTGAATAGGAAGAGCACACCTTCTTAGTATACAAAGCCATATCTACGGTACCTGAATATAGATATACTAAATTCAATTTCTTTGTTTATGTGATGACTGTTAGAGCTTTATATATATACACCATACGGACAATTAAGAATCTGTGTAAAACTTACATTTCTTAATCAGTTTAAGGAGATGTCCTTCTTAATAGCCTGAACTTGAAGGGGTATGTAATGGCTTAGTGATTTCTGAAACAGTAAAGTCAACTGAAGTGCATGATTTTAGAGAGGCAGCTTCCGTTTTTTGAGATGGATCAGTAAGCCACCCCTTTTTAAAGATTTCCAGCTTCTAGCACAAGTCCTTGCCTCAGCACCTCAGGATCTTTTTGCCAACTGGGTATTTCATCAGTGTGTCCAGCTAGTGCTAGAGCAAGATTAATTAAAAACAACACCCAGAGTCTGCAGAGGGCAGAGGTGGAGGAGCTCCCTAGTGCATGTACTCTCTTCTCGGAGATCCGTGTCCGAGACTCAGAACAGAGGAGGAAAAGCTTCTGCACCCTGGCCAAGTTTATGCAAAGCCATTCAGGGAAGTGCAAAAGGTATTCCCAGGTAGATCCCCTGCAGCTTCCATGAGGTAGAAGGCCACTGCTCCCATGCAATGAATAGAGCCCTTAGTTCTCATCATGCCAGTTGTCATGCCCCCAGCTTTTCATTTTAAGACTCCTTTGGAGCTCCAGCAGTTCCTCACTGTGCTTTGAACCAGCAAGTATAAATGTTTCTTTCCATGTGTGTGTGTGTGTATGAAGATTATATATATATATATATATATATATATATATATATATATATATATATATATATATATATATATATATATATATATATATATATATATATTATTACTTCATACACACACATATATATATATATATAATATCTTCATACACACACACACATATATATAGATCTCTCTTCATGCCTGGATTTAGCACTTTAGAATAAGAGCTCTGAAACTTAAAGCATTAAGCTTACAAAACACATAGGACTTCCCCCCCCACACACACACACCATTTTCTACTATATTCAACTATTGTATGTGAAATTAAGTGGGAAGGCCCTATAAACTCATGCAGAGTCATGTGGCCTCCTGTCCCTTTACAAAGGACAGAGCTATACAATTGCTCTTAATTTCTTAGGGCTTGTCTTCACTGCAGTGGGGAGGGATCGAGCTTTTGGCGATCAATTTATCACGTCTCATCAAGACGCAATAAATCGATCGCCAGCAGCGCCCCCGTCTGCCACCGCCATGAGGATGGCAGGTAAGTCAGCTGTAGATACGCCATCCTCATGGCGGTGGCAGACAGGGGCGCCCCCTCCCCTCCCCCCAGTGAAGACCAGCCCTAAGTGTAAAAATAAGGGAGGAGGTTCTAAAGCGAGTATGTTTGAGAACAAAGACAAAGGGTTGCAACAACTAATAAAGATACACACAGAAGAAAAAAAGTCTGCTTGCATTTACCAACCATTCTGACTATCAGGAGTACAAAGACATCAATAATCAAAGAAATAGAGGGCAGCAGTTAGGCAACAGAGGGTCCTTAGAGCACATTTGATGAGAAGATGGAGGTGCGGAAGTGAACTCAAAGTGTTTGACAAATGATATGCAAGATTTATCAAGTGCAACTGGATGGTCTTGGAATTATAAACACAACTGTGATTATATTCTACATGATATCAACAGAAATACTTTGAACAGTGTTTTAACCTGGCCAGTAGTAAAAGGGTGGGGAGGAAGCACTAGCTGACAATTAATGAGGGGGCAGAAACAGCCTTACACGGAGAAGAATTACAGCTGCTACTGGTAGTAAATCTCCTGGACATGACAAAATTGGTTCTAAAAAAAAATGTTAACACAGTTTGACGCAGGGTCTGAATCAAATAGTAAGATAATGTTAGACAGCATGAGAGCCTGGAGATCTCCCCAGTGGTAACAATACAGAGGCCTTTATTTACAGAGAAAGGATTCCAATGCTTAGCTGTCAAGGAATCCCTCTTCTTCAAACAAAGTTAAAAAGTTTACATAGAAACGCTGGAAGAGAGAACTCTAGATGTGCAAGACAATCAGAGATCTCACTAAGTTTAAGACATCTGGCATCAGCTGAAATCTATCACATTTCATTTGGGGATCAAAGACAAATCTTACATCTATCGGAGGTTGGGATGGCAGATTTTGAACAGTCCTTCCTTCCCTAAACAGATTATCCTTTTTTCTCCATGGCCCAAGAACCTGCTCCCTCTCACTCAGGCCTATTTTCATTTGGTCTGACCTATGTGTTTAATATTAAGTTTAGTCTGAAATCAGCCTTCAATGGTAGCATCAACTTTACAGTACATAAAAGGTGCTCCACATCAACAAAACTCACAATGTATACTGAACTCTGCTTTGAATGAGACCTGGAAATGGTAAGACTGTGTCATACTCTGCATCATCATGACCTTGCGATGCCAATGAACTTAATGTCCCAATAAAGGGGAAAAAACCTCATGCAGCCAGAGTTGTACACTCAAGGGATACATTAAAATGTTTCTGGGAACATTGCTCAATTACTGGAGAAATACATCAACCAGTTAAAAATTTATTTTGGTATCTGCTGTGCTGCCAATAATTGAAGCTAATCGCTCTCAAAGGGAAATTCACACTTGTTTCAGTGTTTTCCATCCACCTTCTCTTGATTAGTCAGTAGCCACCAATCAACCACAGAGGTTGAAGAAGAAAATCTGAACTCTAGAAGCAATTAAGAGGATATAATAAGTACAAGTCTTAGGAGAGCCACAGACTGCCTTTAACCACTTCAGAGGCCCAGTGATGCCCGATAGTCAATAGGTTACATACTCCAACGTGTCCCAAGTATCAACTGTCCCTTACTGTAGTCAATGTAAAGGTCTGGGAGAGGAGTACACACATCAAAGACTGGAAGTGGTGTTTAGATAAGATTTGGAAAGTCACCACCATGATGTGAACAGTGTCTAGAAAACAAACAAACAGGAGTAAAGTGAGAAGAGAACAACCAACACTCTGACAGTAAACGTGAAGGCTTATTGCCACTGTCACCTCTGGAAGACAACATCTGCAACAGAACCACAGGCATGAGCCACTACTTATCAGACAGTATATTACTAAAATCTCAGTGCCATGCACCAATGTCAGCGACTCAAAAAATCTATTAAGAACAACATGGGCAAATTCAGGTGCAAGTTTGTGGGAAAGGCTAACTTTAGGTTCATGATGATAAATATCCCATTCATGAAGGCATAAGAGAGGCAAGCACATTCAGGATGACTGATGAGCAACTTAGATTTTTGTGCAGAACATTTTAGAACATACTATGAGCCAGCTAAAAAGCTGTACACCATTAGCTTCATATTGATGTGCAGGTATTTGTAATACTCTACTCCATGTAACTGCATTGATTCGTAGAGTCTTGTTAACAAAAAATTACCTTACTGAAAATGAGGTAATACGGGATGTGGCGGGGTGACCAGCCGCCCCCTACAGAAAGGGGTTTGGAATAGCCCAGGAGGGAGTTGAGGCCGGGAGCCAGCAGGCTACCAGGCCTGATTGGGGAATAGGCTCAGCTGGGTGGCCATGCCCCAAACATTCACAGGCCAGTATATAGAGGCTTTGAGGCTGAGAGAAAGGAGTCTCCTCTGTCCACAGAGGAAGACAGGCCTAGCTGCTGGGGCTGGGGAAAGGCAGTAGGGGCTGGGGAAAGGCAGTAGGGGCTGGGGAGGCTCTAGCCTGAGAGCCCCAGGCTGCAGGGCCTGGCAGAACACCCGACCCAGGGGTACTGGGGTTGCAGGGGGCAGCCCAGGGCTAGAAGTAGAAGCAGCAGGCCAACCCCTCCTTGCCTGTGATGACTGGCAATGATACTGCAGTCTTCCCCAGTGAGCAGGGGCAAGTGGTGACTGGCAGTTGACTAGACTGAGGCAAGGTGGGGATAGGGAGTGGAGGGTTCCCCAAGGAGGGGAGGCCCTTAAGACTTGAGGGGGGTACTGCAGGGGTGCAGCACCCTCAGTTAGTGGGCACCGGGGTCCGGGAGGGACACGGGGCCAGAACAGGAGTGGGGAATCAACCTGCTGAGGGCGCTCCGGACACTGAGAAGCTAATTCCCTGATTGACCAGCGGGAGGCGCCGCAGGGGTGAGTGTGCGCCCCGTGACAGGGATCAGGAGGGGGGGGGGGGGGAAAGAGATGGAAGAGAAGATATCAAATAGTTATTAAAGGGATTAGAGACTATCTGCTTCTAGAAAGTATATTCCACTGCCCTACATCTTCCTCATTGGGCAAGAAATTGGACTTCAGTGTAGCATAGTGACACATGCGGTTTCCCTGCACTAGGGGTGAATTTCACTATTCTAAATGGGCACTCAGTGCTCAGTAACACTGCAGATGCCTCTTTACAACAGTTTACCTGGGTTATATTTACTGTCATAACATCAAGTAACACAATGCACCAAGACTTTACTTTCTACAACCTATGCTCAGAGATCCAAATTAGCCTATTCTGATACTGTGGGGTTCCTGTAACTGTGGCTGGAATGTATCCCTCAGTAATGTGAGAACTGAAAGGGTCAGATAAAAATCACTTTACATGCTGTGAACCAACACAATCTGTTTCCAGCTAGCCACATCTGGAGTTTAAAATTATTCTAAATATAGTCCTCTATCCACACCAATTCATATATCGGAGGCTGGATGGGATCTGAGATCACACAAGTTTGTGTTGAAGATTATAGATCAAGAGGCCAGAATGTCTTAACATTTGGTGTTGGTGGACACAACTGCGGTGCAGGCCTCATTTTGGAAAACCAAATGTTTCCATCTGTATCAGAGGCACCTTTTTATAAAATCCATCCTGCCTTGACAATGTCCTTTTAAAATAATTTTATCAAGAATGCAAAGAGGCATAAGAGCCTGGGAAATAATTTCTCAGCAAATAGAATCAGGGTAAATTTGTTTGCTTTTTTGCTTTATGGACCTCTCTACTCCTGGGTCAAATTAAGTCTGATCTCAGTCTAGAGTAGGGATCTATGGAAAATGTTTTCTTTCAAAGGAGGAAAGAATACTTAGGCCTGGCTACACTGGGGGGGAGGGGTGAACTAAACTATTAGCGTAGCTGAAATCGAAGCATCTTAGTTTGACTTACCAGGCCGTCTTCACGGCAGTTAGTTGAAAGTGGCAGCTCCTCTGTCAATGCCGCTTATTCCTCCTGCCGAGGTGGAGTACAGGCGTTGATTCAGGTATCAATTTATCACGTTGAGATGAGACGCAATAACTGATCCCCAATACATTGAACGCTACCCACCAATCCAGCAGGTAGTATAGACGTACCCTTAGAAAGTCTGCATGCTTTTAAATATTCTCAATATGTAGAAACAGAATTAAGCTCATTTTTGCCATTACTGAAAAGCATTCAAGGAGTTTTGTAGAAATTCTGCAGCCACCATGTAAAAATAGTGCAGCTGCCTTGAAAGCTATCAGACCAGGGCATTCACAGACCATTTCCATGCTGGAGGTTTTATTTCATTCAGCCAGCCAATTTAAATTACTGAAACCCAAGACACATCATTAAAATAGTATAGTAAACTGGAAAATCAAAAACTGTAATACGGTATGATAAACTTCTGGGTTACAGAGTCAAGTACAAGCTACTGATATGGTGGATCTTCCATGGAGCAAAATGCCAAGACTGACCCCTTTTTTTCTATAACACTGAAGTCTTTAAGTGTTTGTTTCCTTTCCTAAATGGTACACAATTAAATTCCATGACTTTATGATGTTCAATCTGTAGGAGCTCAGCTACTTTGTTGATGTGTCATTAATAGTCTCTTGCCTTTTTTCCATTGCAAAGCACATTATGTTTATTGCACTGTTCCCTTTCAACAGCCAACTTTGCCAGCTACTGAAGTGTAAGGCTCCACATTAACATTCTACTTTGAGTACACGCCAGACTTTACATTCTCAGAATGCTACAAAAAAAATAATTCTCACAACACCTTGGTTGATTTGCACTATTGTTGTAGCCATGTTGGTTCCAGGGTATTAGAGAAACAAAGTAAGTGAGGCAATATATTTTATTGAACCAACTTCTACTGGTGAGAGAGACAAGCTTTTACAGTCACAAAGAGCTCTTCTTCAGGTCATCTTGGTGAAACAGTTGTGAGATTCCCATTTTACAGATGTGAAGGAAACAGTCTGTGACTCACCCAGCAAATCAGTGGCAGAGCTGGGACTAGACCTTGAGTTCCTGCCTCCTCCTTCCACGCTCAATCCATTAGATCATATTGCCTCCAAAACTACCATAAGCCCCTTCCTCGTTATTTTAATGAGGCTGCAACACAATCACTGAGCAACCGCTGAGCACTATGCAAAAGCCAACTTAGGCCTTTTCCATTTCTTACACAAGCTCCTGCTTATCTAATTACTAGTGCATGTCCTGTGGACACTTGACAGATCTTGTTTTTGGAAGGAGGTAGTTGTCTTGTAATCTCACTGGGTAAATGTTATGGGCATCTGTCAGCAAATTTGAGAATGGCTTCACTCCTGCCAGATGCATTTTGTAACTCTTACAAGCATAAACCAAAGTGAGCCATTCATGACAAAGGAGATCTTTCAATCTAGTGCCTTAACTGCTCTCCCCTTACTTCTTTGAAGTCGGGGAATTGTGTTTTCCCACGGTGATGTGCTAATGCAAAATGCATTAGTGTAAAATGGGAACTCCCAAGCCACCCAAGGGCAAAGGGTTAATAAAAGTGACAGAATTTAATGACTACTGTTACAATGGCTTGGCAACTACGGAAGTATGAAAGAATAGAAACAGTTTCTGGTAAATAAGACATTCCCTCTTCACTAGTGGTCAGGATATAATACTCATTGCTTTGCCAATTTCACCGAGTGGCAGATAAAGAGTATTATTAACATTTAGTACTTGTGTAATAGTTTACATTTCAAGGCACTTAAAAATCATCAACTGCCGGATCGGTGGGTAGCACTCGATGGATCAGGGATCGATTTATTGCATCTCATCTAGACGCGATACATCAATCCCTGAATCGATGCCTGTTCTCCACCTCAGCAGGAGGAGTAAGCAAAATTGGCGGGGAAGCAGCTGCGGCTGACCCCCAGCTGTGGGGACAACCAGGTAAGTTGACCTAAGGTACTTCGACTTCAGCTACGCTATTCACATAGGGGCTAATGGTTTTTTCTAGGAAGGACTTTCCATACAAACGCTCTCTTTTGCAAAGGCCGTTTCACCAAGTATAAATGCATATGCCACCAGTGTGCCTCCGCACTGAACATTGTCACAAAACTGTGCCTCCACCCTCTTTCTTAAGTGCTCACATTCAAGAAGCATTAAAATATTAAGAATCACATTATTCCTGTTGCTTTGCGACACAGGGGATGAAACATATCTCATGCCAACCCAAACAAGCTGGTATGTATGTAAATGCAGAGAACACAGGCATCTCACATTTATGTATTTGAACAAACACAGTAAGGCAAAGTAGTGGAGATGGGGCATGGCAGCACCCCCAGTTAACCCACAGAAATTCAAATTTCCTATAAACCAACAGCATCAGCTTCTGCAAAGCCCACTCTATGCCTCTTACTACTGCCTATGGAAATACATGTGAGTGTTTTTCTGCACTGAACAGGTCTAAATAAGTATCTGCACACTCTAAACATTGGCACTTTCACTGTTGTGATCACAGGTGGAACAGCACTGGGACAGAAATAGGCTTACAAAATTTTCCTAGAGTTGACAAATCCTTAATAGGATATAGCCTAGTGTAAGGGGCGAGGGATAGCTCAGTGGTTTGAGCATTGGCCTTGAGGGGGTCATTTAGGGATCGGAGCGGAGGGGGGAATCTGTCAGTGGACAGTACTTGGTCCTGCTAGCGTAGGCAGGGGACTGGACTCGATGACCTTTCAAGGTCTTTCCAGCTCTATGAGATAGATATCTCCATATATATGTTTGAGAGGACTACACTGAAAACAGCCCGTAGGGGAACTGTGCTTCCCAAGAATCAACAGGTCAGGAAGTAGTGCAGAAAAGAAAATCACTCATTGTAGATAGCCTGAAATATACAGATCTGAATTTGGAGCATACAACATCTGAGGACCATGTCCCTTGTTAACACCACCGGAATGGAAATCTCTCAAACCTATGACTGCATAGCTCAGAAGCTTTCCCATTTTAATGAGAGTTTCCCCATTACCTCTTGTACTGCCATGGAGCAATATCATCTGACCCTAAAAGTTTAATGTAAAATAGACACTATCAAACAGAAGCTTATACTGATAGAGTCATGAGCCTTATTTACATGTTTGGGATCATAAGAAAACAAATGTAGCTAGCAAGAATAAAACAAGTTGATATTCTGATTAAAGGGTATGTGTGTGTGCTCTATAACTTTTAATAATCTCAAAGGTGAGTTCCTTGGTGCTCTTGAACTCTACTTTAGAGCATACTTTCCTCCAGTATGCAGTGGCAGTCTTCCATTACTGCAGGTTCTAGAGTGAGATTTAGAAGCATTTTATCATCACACTCCTCATAATTCAAACCCTGTTTTGTGTCTGTCTTTATAGGTCATTGTTGGCCAGATGGAAAATATTAAGGAAAAAGGATTGCAACTAAATCAATCGGCTGTAGTCTGCTGCCAAAAGGCCCCAGGCTAACTACAAGCAGATTTGCAGGCAGGCTCTGCTCTGTTACAATCTGAGATCTGGCACATCCTTTGCCCTGACTAACAGCAGGAGGGCACGGGGCCAGCTTAGAGCAGCTACTGTGCCAAACAGACTGTGCAGGTCTTACTGCTTGAATGCTTCCACAGAAAGGGATAAATCGGTGAACTCCTTTGTAAACAACTCTCTGCACTTTCTGGCTGCTACCAACTTTAAAAGGTGGCATAACTTACTCCTAATACAAAATTATGCAAATATATACATCTTGTACTTCTTAGTGGATTTGACTTGGGGAAAACACCTGCATTAGGGCATGGCATTTAAACTTCAAACAAGGAAAAATTAGAGTAAAGATTTAGATATTAAACAGAGAGACAAGACTGAAACCAAAACAAGTTAGCCTGATCCTCAAGGATTGCCTGGGAACTGTAGGGAACTGGCTAATACTAGCCAAATAAATCATTTAAATTCATAACCTTCGTAAATGAGAGAGTGCAAAGTCCCACTGAGAAGAACTTCAAAACAAAATCTTTCTATATACACTGGGCATATTTTTTCTTTATTTTCAGGGGTGAGGAAGAGGGATTGATTGATTTATTCCAAGAGATTCCTAGATGTCTTCTCTATAGCAGGCATATTCATTAATTGATCAGCATGGGCAATCTTTCCATACAGCTTAGTGGAAAAAGTGCTAACTAACAATGGCATTTGCATAGTGTGGCATACATTTAATATCTTTAGATCGTCTTTAACTTTTTATGCCACTTTGTTGAGACTGAGGGCTGCAACAAAAGGATCATTTCAAATTTAGTCTGTTCTGATCGTCCCTTTCCAGCTCATCAATATTTCAGAAAAATGTGCCAGGTTTGAACCAATGTTTCATGCAACTGCAAAAACAAACATGGAAATTGTATCTAATATCAATACTGTGACTCTTTCTATCTGGGCAGAGGTGCTCTTAGTTTCCTGTAGAAGGAGCCAGAGGGGGAACCGAAGAGAAGACAGAGACAACTCTTGAGTTCCATCATTGGCTGATCACGGAGCAACCCAGCATCTGCAGCCAAAGACTTGCTGACTATTGCTCCCACCATAAGGTAGCTTCACACACAGCAAATATAGGAGTAAGCATGGGCTGGGGAAAATGCTGACCAAGATTGAAAGCTGTCCCCCACTGCAAAGGAATACCTCTGAATTCACTGAGATGGGGGAAAATAAGACATTCCCCCCCCCCCCCCGTCAAACCACAAAACAAACAATATATCCCTGAGACACTGGGCACTCATGCCATCAGCCCAATTACTAAATAAAGAGCTGTTTCCCAAACTGTCCATACTAAGAGAGCATTGACTACATAGAAATGGATAGGCCAAGTGTTATACGAGGGTATCATTTTAAAAACTCTTACCAACAGCATTAGGCAGCTGCACACCATCAGCAGTGGCTTGCACCCCCCTTTCATGCTTGTTTACTCTATTATTCACATAAATTCAGCTGCAGCAAATGGCATTACAGCAGAGCCCAATAGTTCAGGACCTGTTGCATTTCCTGCCTTTCCAAGGAGTTAATCTTTTGTCTGTTTGGCAGTAGGACAAAGGTTAGCATTCAAATTTTAATCCATCTATATTTACAGTGGAACCGCAGTTAATTTACAAAAGTGACCCAGTGCAGGTCAATACAGTCTATAAACTAGTGAATAAATGGAACAAGAAGGGGGCGGGGGCGAAGGAAAAAAGATAAAGTCTGTTAAAATAAACAAAATAATTAGTTGATGAAACATTACATAAATGAAACAATGCTGAAGGTATTCTGCAGTAGGTCTACGAGTAATAAAATTTTAGTGTATGTCCACACTGCAAAAAAAGGGGGAGGAGGGCAGTAAATTCAGTTAGCTAACCCTTGTTAGCTAAAAGGCTTTTGCGTTTTCAGTGTGATGTCAGTGGGTCTGTAAAGACTTTGCTTTTCCCGAAGTTTAAACTGGACTAAATCCGTGTAAATATTGTTGTAAATTTAAATATTGGCAGGCTCCCTCCATCTCTCAGCAAAAACGGACTGGAAGTCTGGAATGGGGTTTCTTATTACTTATTCTACACTGAAAGAAAGAAAGAGATGGTGTGTTCTTAACTCAGATTAGCTAAACTGGGTTAGTGAACACTGATTAAAACAGCAGTGACGATGTGACAACTTGGTTGTGAAAACAGGTGAGTAACTCAAGTTCAAGCCTTCAGGACAGCCTGGAGTTGAACTTGAGATGCTAACTAATCTGAGTTCACACTTTTTTTTGTGTGCGCAATGCAGAATAAGTAATAATAATAAACTCAATTTCAGACCTCCAGCCATTTTTCCTGGGAGGTGGATGGAGCCTGCCAAATTTTTGCACAGATTATGAGGTGTGGAAATTAGCAAAATTCTACCATATTTAAATTTTTACAAAAATATTTACATTGATTCAGTCCTATTTCAAACTTCAAGATCAGCAAAGTCTTCACAGACCCCCTGACGCCACACTGAAAAATGAAAAGTTTTCATTTACAGTATCATTTTATATATACCAATTCTCGTTATTTACCAGCTATGTCTGGCTGAAACTACAACTTTATTACTTAGGAGTTAAGCAAATCACCTCCTCTCAAAGTCACACTCTTCTGCTGGCAACTTCACAATCATGACATCACATAGATAACAACAAACAACAACAACAACAACAACTTCACGAAAAGAAAAACAACAGGAGACAATCACTGCATCAAGCACACTTCTGGCATTTCAGTAACATAAAATGCAAACCTCAGAATCAGTGGTATTCTGCACTGTTTGCTATGTGTGTTTAATCTTTGAAATGGAACGACTTGCAGTGTGTGTGTGTGTGTGTGTGTGTGTGTGTGTGTGTGTGTGTGTAAATATGTAACCACTTGAATATATAAAATCACACACACAAAAATATAATCATATACACACCAGAGTACTTGCCCACATTGCAATGTCTACAAAGACTAAAAACCTGTTAAGAAGCCAAATTGAAACCACTGCCTAAAATTGGGCTTATGCATTTTTTGTCCCATCATTAAAAACTGCTTTAACTAATTTAAGCTATTTTAAATAAGCAAGTAATTATATTTTATTCAAAATTACCAAAGTGAAGGTTCATATTAGGAGCCAACCTCACTCTAAAGATGGCCTCCAGAGTTCATTTAAAGATGGTAACCCTTTCAATGGCAGACTAAGAACCTGACTTAAAATGAGCAACTGGAGTCACAAGAGGAATGGGTTTTTGTTTAATGTTTTTAATTGTATGAAGGAAAACAGGAACTAATAAATTAAAAGCAAATAAGGAATAAAAGATGAGCCCAATACAAAGCTATATTCATCTTCTCATGCAGTAATATTTAATTAGTTCATTATTTTATGTTGTAAGATATTCAGGAAAAAAAAGAGGAAAGAAAAACATATCCCAGGAAGTGATGGCAAAACAATGTTCAGAACATGGTGCATAAGAAGAACTGCTAGACAGAGGCAGAAAATTTTCATCATACAAACGATATCAATCTAGCTGACACCAGCTTCATTTTCATCAGGCCCATCAACTGAGTTCCCCGAACACATCACCCTTCCATAATTATTCTGCCAAGGAACTAAAAATAAAAGGCTGTCTGTCACCTTTCCGATGCTACTCTTTCAAGAACTAGCAGGTCACAATCCACTGAACCAGTTTTTTGTCATGGACAATGAAGGCAGTTTCTGCTGCCATATCAGACATTTTGCTATCATTAAGGCTTGTAGGTTAGGGACTTGTAGTGTTTTTTGTGAACCTGAAAGTACAAGCTTTGTGTTAGTGAGCCCCAACATTAAGAACTGTGGTAGGAATGTACGAAGTCCCTAATATTTAAGTTAATTTTTAAATGTAGTTTTTACCAGAATAGTCACTTTTTTTGGACAGTTTGATAACATATGTGGAAAGTAGCCAGGGGAACCTCTACATCTTCTAGCCCTTATTTGTATCTAATGCCTGTTTTGAATAGAAAGCTTGCAGTCTCACACAAGAAAAAAAATCCTCTCAGGAAGTAGGCAGACATAGGGACTCAATGATGCCTTTTTTATATTGCATCCAAATTTTGTTCCACTGTTGAATGATTAGATGGTCCCTAAATTCTGACAACTGATGCTGAAATAGTCAAAACCTCCTTCTTTCTGGGGCCTTCTCTCTAATATCCTGGGACCAACACTGCTACAACACCACTGCACAAGCAAAACATTGTAATATATTATAATATTATAATCCTCAAACCAGAATCTCATCTTGTTTATAGGTTGATATAATTTCTGCGGAAGTTACCTTCCATTCCTCCTATAAGAAATTTTATCATGAGGTCTACTTTTGTTTGTTTTTTTAGAAAAAGTACATTAAATCAAAAAGAGAAGGAAGTGGAGCATATAAAGGAACAGTAATAAAATATGTAAATATTCATTTTCCTCACAATGGCACTGGGGCTGCCCTTTTATTCAAATTATCAGATCTGCCAATTTAAAATTCCAAGAGTGAAAAGAAGCATATTTCAGGATTTCAATAAGCCCTCTTTGCCCCTGTAGTAAGGTGGTTTGCACCTTTAATAGCCTGCAGAGTCAGGGAGCACAAGCTCTGGCCTTAGGAGAAACCCAGCAGGCAGGTCTTGGAAACCAGCTAATCAAGCTAAGCAGGAGCTAAAGACTGGCTCTGATTACCAACTGGAAGATATGATTGAGGACCCCAACTCTGTTAGGCAGGGGGCAGGAGCCGGGAGAGACAAACACGTCTCTGAGCAACAGCAGCAAAAGGCTGCTATCTGGCAGGTATACCCTGTGGTCCCTATGAGGCAAAGGGAAGGCTGGGACCTTTGAGCTGCTGGGGGATAGAGAACACCTTGTGGTATCAGTCCAGTTCAGGACAGTCATTTTTGTTATGTTTCCTTTTTGTGTTTGTATGGCAGAGGATAAGAGAAGACTAAAACAGAGTGGGGTGTAACTGATGAAGTGGGCTATAGCCCACGAAAGCTTATGCTGAAATAAACTGGTTAGTCTTGAAGGTGCTACAAAAAGTCTTCCTCGTCTTATCCAGAAAAAATAGTAATCTTTGTTTCAAATGGTGCATCTCCCGCCATCTCCACAAAACATACTATACCGAATTAATGCAAGACTCCAGAAGCCGTTTGAAAGGACAAGTAAGCTTGATGCAACACATCTGGGTAAACATTTAAAAATTTTAAGAAATACCTGAATACAAAACATTCAGTGGTTAACTTTAAAAGCTTTTAATGGACAAACATTTTATCAGATCAAAGCAATGGCATAAAGTTCCACGAGGAAACCCTTTATAATCAACCTTGCTAAATAAGATGTTTCATCAGGTTATCAACTGTGTAATTTTACAATTTATATGTACACCAAAACTTTTCTATGTTCCCATTTCTGCTCCTTGACTCACAATGCACAGAACTTTATACTTCTGAGTAATCACAATGGGACATTTCATTGCTTCACCTACCCCCCAAAACTTATTTTTCTTCTCCTCAGACATTCCATAATCAGGTAAAATACTGTTTAGCACTTGTATATGTATACTTGTATATGCAGTAAAAACATAACCCTTGATGTTAAGACCACACTGTTTAACTTAGACAAGGACTTCAAGTGTTTTCAGGGGCAGACTCATTAATTTTATTAGAGAATCTGTTTAAAAAAACGCTGCCCAATGGAACTACTCACGGAGTAAAGTAATACTCAACATGAGTAAAGGGCAGTATTCGACCCTTTTATATTAGGTCATCAAACTATTATTTGTTACTTATATCTTAACTATAATAAAAAAAAATCTGAACTTCAAGCATCATTTCTTCCCATCTTGCTTTGGGCCTGATCGATGAAAAGGGCAAACAGGCTAGAAGATACAAGGGCAAGCCTTGTTGCTTTTTTAACAAATACATATTCTGTGATAGAATTCAGGATTTTCCTCTTCAAAAACACTTGAAAGGCTTGTCAAGCCTAAACAACAGTGTTGATTTTTTGAGTTAAGGGGTATCACAATACTAGTGAGTTAAGTTTCTACTGCATATACACAAACAGTGGTATACAGGTCCCTAAAGCTGTTTGTCCCCTATGCATCAATGCCCTGCCAGTTGGCAAGCCTGAGCCAGGAAGCTGTCAATTCCAATTGAGTTTAGGCGATGTAGTCCTATTAAAGAAGTCTTGCTGGTTAAGGGGCGTCCACTGTTTCCAAAGCATGGGAAAAAAAAAAGCTTTGCTTTCCTTAGATTTGAGCTGGCAACTTTCACTGACTAGAGTTTTCAAGGAGCTATGAATGAGTTTAACAAAGGAGTTCTGTGGCTAGTTTCTGGCTGAAATCCATGTCAACAGTTTTTAAGGTCACAGGTCACACTAACTAACATTTATTCCCAGCAGACCCTGCTCTAAACATAAGCTGTAAGTAGTACAAATTTGGAATTTTTCTGTAATCCCTTGAGATATTCCTGATCCTTCCACATGTTTCTGCTCAATTAAAAACAATTCTCACTTTGCACCACAAGAGAGGCCCCGCTTAGAAATCTCATTCTATTCTTAGGATAAATGGACAAAGACTGCAATCAAAGAAGAAGGGGGCAAGCAGGGGGAGAGGGGTGGAATTCACAACAGATCACACCAAAAACCTCAGATGACTCCATACAGAACCACATTCAGTTAGTTACATTTTTAACACCTATCACATAAAAAGAAACAGGCCTTTAGTAGTATCTTGAAGTTAGAATGATGCTAAGCTCTGTTACTTTGGCTAAGAGGGGTTTCCGTACAAACCTTTCTGCATTTTATTTCAGAAGAGCGAATTTCATTTTGGAAAAAATGAGCCAAAGGCACAACATTTTTAAGTGAAAGTCAGCTGAAACCAGAGTTCTGCAAGGTTTCCACACAAAATCAGAAGTACCTCCTGGGCACCAACTTTGCCTGATAGGACCATGAACCTTAACAAACCTGACCCAAGTTTTGGCTTTGTAACAAAATCCAGAGTCGGGTGAATTCTGTTTGGTTTTAATTTTCATTAAGAAAGCTTTGCCCCACTCTAGTGATTACAAACATGTACTGTATCATTACTTAATGCATTAAAAAACTTTTCCAAAAATATACAGAGAAGATGAATTTGTATGCTACATGAAGATGGGAACTAGAGAGTTCTTACTAACCAGCTCTAATTTAGAGTCTTGACCCTGCTTCCAAGGACTTCAGTGGACTTATAATGCTTCCATGGATTTATAATCTAAGTGCCTATATTCAGCACCAGATCATACAGCACAATGTACACCTATAGTGCTATGAAATACTGTGCATATTTTTTGTCACATTTCAGAGTTCCACAGGTTCCGTTCTCAAATGGCTTGAATGTTATTTGTGCAACCCATTTTGATTGGAGAATAGAGACATGTCCTTACACAATTTCTCAAGGACAAAAAACCTCATCCAGGCTGGCCACATTTACCCAAACACCTCCTAAAGCTACCTTCGCTTTCAAACAAATGCTTTTGTAAGACCTGGCATGTCAAAGATATTTTGCAACTTAAATGTTACAAAAGCTCAACAAATATGGATGGAGATATTGGCAGTTACAATACAATGTATTAAAAAGCATATGAGTATACATAGTGATTCTGATCATCATGATTTTTAATGAATTTGGCTTCTACTACAACAGACCACTAGAGAGCAACAGAAGATATTCATGATTCAAGCATCAACATCCTATACTGCACTAAAACTCTAGTATCACCTTGGATAATAAAGTTAAACACAGTTAGATATGACCCAAAAAATGATATTCAAAATGTACAGGTCCTGATATAGTACCATTCCAAAAAGATTAACATCAGAGATTGGATTTAAAATCATCAGTATAGTGTATATTACACAGCACACACATTTCTATCAGAGAGATGTTAAAAATGTCCAGTTTTCCTCTTACGTGAAATGGGAAAAAAAAATATTTAGAAACAACCACCACCCAACACATCAGCACCAAGCTACATGACATTTTTATATTGCACATTATAGAACCAAGCATTTTTCATTATTTTTGTTAGTTATTGGTAATAAAGAGCTAGCTAAAAATACTGAGCTGAATAAATGGACTATGGAATAGTTCACAGAACACAAAACTGAGAACTTTATTTCAGAGGCGCTCTTTAAAACAGCATAGATTAAAACCCATAAATTACACCTTTAACCATAAACATGTAAAAACATCTCTTGTGTAAAACATCTCTTTTGTATTGAAAGTAGCAAAATATTTTCAGGTAGCATTTGATATCTTTAAATGTTTTTTAATAATATGTCAAATAGACTGAGAAATGTCATTTTTCTAATCCGAAGTGAACATGGTATTTTTCATTTATAATATGGCCAATATAATGAAAATCCCCATCAACTTCAGCTGTATGAAGTTAAACTACCCATGTTTTTTCTTCTTCTTTCATAGAGTACAAAATTCTCTTCAGAAAGTTTAAACATTATTTTGCATTAGCTTCTATTATTCATTATATTATCTTTACTACAAAGTCTGTTTTATATGTTTAAATATATGGTTGGTATACACCCAATGGTGAACTTTTAACTTTCTGCCTCAAAGATTTCACAATATATTTCACAAGCAAGTCACTTACTTTAAAGATGAAATAATCAGAACAGAGAACGAATAGCCATTTTAAAAAGTTACTATTTTTTTTAATTAATGAAGACCTTTTCAAAAATTAACCACCAATTTCTCCCATCCTCGAAATTTTTGAGAATAGAAAAGATAAAAACACAAGCACTCGGGAAAAAAATCCCAAGTTACTAACTATATTGTGACAGGTTCAAGAATAGCAGCAGTGTTAGTCTGTATCCGTAAAGAAAGTGAGGAATACTTGTAGCACCTTATAGACTAACTAGTTTATTTCAGCATAAGCTGTCGTGAGCTATAGCTCACTTCATCGGATGCATAGAATGGAACAGAAGTAAAATGCATTTATACACACAGAAAAAGAAAAGAAAAAAAATTGTACAATAGCATACCAATTCTAAGAAGGCTGTTAAGTGTAGATGGTCCATTATCACTAGGAGGAAGATACACCTTTTGAAATGGAGATGAGACAGACCAGTCCTCACTTACAGACAGCCCCCCAACCTGAAACAAATACTCACCAGCAACCGCACACCACACAATAAAAACACTAACCCAGGTACCTATCCTTGTAACAAAGCCTGATGCCAACTCTGTCCTCATATCCATTCAACTGACACCATCATAGGACCTAATCACATCAGCCACACCATCAGAGGCTCATTCACCTGCATATCGACCAATGTGATATATGCCATTATGTGCAAGCAATGCCCCTGCTATGTACATTGGCCAAACCGGCCAGTCTCTATGCAGAAGAATAAATGGACACAAAGCGGACATCAGGAATCATAACATTCAAAAACCAGTAGGAGAACACTTCAATCTTCCTGGCCATTCCATTAAAGATTTGATGGTTTCAGTTTTGAAACAGAAAAACTTCCAAAAAAGACTCCAATGAGAAACTGAGGAACTGGAATTAATTTTCAAATTGGACACAATAAACCAAGGGCTTAACAGAAGTTCAGATTGGTTCTCTCATTACAGTAATTAATTGCATTTCCTGAGTTACTGACAACAGATCTCCATTTCAAAAGGTGTATCTTCCTCCTAGTGATAATGGACCATCTACACTTAACAGCCTTCTTAGAATTGGTATGCTAATGTACAATTTTTTTTCTTTTCTTTTTCTGTGTGTATAAATGCATTTTACTTCTGTTCCATTCTATGCATCCGATGAAGTGAGCTATAGCTCACGAAAGCTTATGCTGAAATAAACTAGTCTCTAAGGTGCTACACGTATTCCTCGCTTTCTTAACTATATTGTGTAAACATGCTGAAAAGGGGACATTAAAATGTCTTCGTACTGAGTTATCAATGTTTTTTACATTCCTAAACCACAACTTTTTATTCTTTTACATTTTCAGACACAGCTATTCAAGCTGTTAAGATTCTCATATATTAGAATGTACAATGGTCAGACGTACACAAACAAAAGCAGGCAGGATAAAAACTCCTACACATTGCATATAAGAAGTTGAGATGTTTCTCTGGAACAAGACAGCACAAAATTAAAGCTTTTGATATTTAGTTGAGTACTTTAACCTCATATACTGAACAATTAAACCTGTATATGGTATGATATATTATTGATTCACGTATTCCTCCTGCTCTTTCAAACACTAGTTTACTTCAGCTGTAGCCTAACTGAAATTCTGTCACTTTCTGCAATTTCTCTCGTGAATCTATTAGAGAATCATATTTTCCTTATAAGCCAGCAATAAGCAAAAGGTTCCCTTGCAACAAGGATCTCATACAAAACGAACATGGGAGAATGTTTGTTTTTTATTTGCTTAACCCAATCTGACAGAGTATCAAGCACTAAACAGTATTATGAGGCTCACATCACAGGTCAAAAGCACAACTTGTTTTAAATTATGCTGTGAACTAAGCTTGTTCCTGATGTCAATGCCTTCACATAAATGTCTACAAGCTGCACTCTTTAGGAAATTTGTCTGCACGGCCATGAATCCTTAAGATCGCTACTTTACCCAGGCACTTTCTGCAATAGAACCATAGAATATCAGGGTTGGAAGGGACCTCAGGAAATCATCCAGTCCAACCCCCTGCTGGAAGCAGGACAAATCCCTAATTAAATCATCCAACAGATTTTTTCCCCATATCCGTAAATGGCCCCCTCAAGGATTGAACTCACAACCCTAGGTTTAGCAGGCCAATGCTCAAATCACTGAGCTATCCCATATCACCTCATTCTTCTGGCACACAAACTTCCAACCTTTTGTTTTCCAATCTGTTCAGGTATTTATTTTGACACATTAATGTAACAATGACAGGAAAGGCTATTTGCACAAGAAAGGTCACTATTATTATGCAACCATCCATTTCAATTAATCTTTAGGATGTCATCCATGACACACTGCCTACGACATTAGCTTAAGCAGGCAAGAAAATAAATAGAGAATCAAAATATTTTGGTGGAAGCAGAATTGCAGCCTAAGTGCTGTTGTCGCAGTCTGCCTCCTCACACCAAAAACGTTGGGGAGATTTGGTACCCATATAATATACATTCCTATATCTGGCTAAGTGTTAAGCAGGAACTAAACAAGTACAGTGGAACCTAGCTATAACGCGACAGTTGGGATCCAAAAAATCCCATTGTGTTAAAAGCGGGGTTGCCTTATAGCGGGGTTTCTCAGAATTTTTTTTTTTTTTAAGTTTCTAGGTTCTCTGGACAGAGAACTCAGGGGCTGCAGGCACTGGTGTTCTCTGCCCCCAGCAGGCGCGGGCCATGGTTTCTCTACGCGCTGCCCAGCGGGGAGAGAAGCAGCAGCCTGCACCTGCCGGGGACAGAGAACTCCAGGGAAGGAATTGAGGGTGAGGGGAGCAGGTAGTGCCCCTTACACCGCAGAATACATGTACCACTCCAGAGGGCTCCAGATCTGGTCCCTATGCATACCGCTGAGGGAAAAACTTCTGGCACCGGTGCATGTGGCAAGCACACACACCTACAATGGAATGGACATGAGCAAGCAGTTGAAGAACTGTATCCATGCCAACAACCAATTTCCAGCTAGCGCTGCTAAAACAGCCAAAAGAGTCATTCTCCAAAATGGAATCTTCTTCCCATCAACAGCAAGGCTGCTGAATAGTGTGCTGCTATACATTATGTTAACAGTAGATCAGAACAAGAACCATTCTTTAAACTGATAGTTTTTCCTCCAAAACACACTATATGCCTGATGCTAGTGACTCTTTTGATGTAATGAAGTTTTCAGTTTCAAGAGCTATTAAGTAGCTTTAGATGAAAATAATTAAAAACCACACAACCGTGTGTAAGTGTTCAATATACAATACCTAAAACCCGTTCCCTCATGTGAAGTGGGAAGAAGCCCAGCCCTATATTACAACTCAGGCTCTCATTAAAACAATGAATGCTCACTGTATTCAGTCAGCATACGTATTTTAATGATCATAGTCCTCTTGCAGAGAGGAAATTGCAAACATGGGTACAAGGTAGCCATTCTAAGTTGACATTCTGACCTCATTCCTTGACTTCCAAGTTGGTGTAACTGGTTTATCATTGAGTAAGTCATTAACTCACATTTATCATTGAATTGAAAGTGTTACTGACTGGTGGAGAAGCATCATAACATTCCACCATATGGCAGTGCACAAGCAGGAACACAATTCCAAGATTTCAACCATCTGAGCTTGCAGAGGATGAAAGTTTTCTGATGAGAGAGTGACTTGTCTGAGAAGATTATTTAGCTGACATTCGGGGTGTTGTACAGAATCACTCTGAGGAGAAGTAGTTGCTACACAATTATTCCAGAAGGGGTACGGACAAAACACGCTGAGGACTATGCGGTTTGTAGACAAAATGATCACCACCAAACAAGGGTCCACAAAGTACAGACTTTCACTAGCTGGCAGATGTAATTTGCAAAGAACATTGGAAGGTTTAATGTTAGCAACATGCTTTGTGGCACTGGGAAGAAAGACACTGAACTGGGGAAGAATTGCTTTATACAATTTTTCTGTATCTTCTGAAAAAGACAGTAAACATCAGTTATTTTACTTAATCCCTATCTTGCATTCTTCTTACCAGTTTATGCTAAATAAAAATATGTTTAAAATCCTCAGGATGACGAAACAACAGAAATGAGGCCTATTGGCCCAATTCATCCCCTGCTCAATCCTCTTCAGATCTTTTTTTGTGTGTGGAAGCATGAGTCACCAGCTATTTCTCTTCTTTCCCCTCTACCTCTTCTCCACTCATTCACTTAGGGAGCAGGCAACAAAACACCCTTGTCTAGGGGAGACAGAAGCGATTTCACACTCATACAGACATTTTTGCCGGTCTTCACCCTTTAATTTTTCATTAAAAATGCAAGGTTACCAAGAAGCGACCAAGGACTTACCATGAGAAAGCATATCAGTGCCTAAATTCTTTAGGATAATGGCTCCAGAAAATGCCTCAGCAAATACTTCCCTGTCTCTAATACGTACTCCACATAGTGGGATTAGTATTGCCCTTCAGTTGCTCACATAGAAAGCTTTGAACAATGAGGGAATGACGTCTTCAGGTCACTTGGCCATTTATGCCATGAGAAGTAATACAGTTACTCTCCCTCCTGTCCAGTGTCTCACTAACAAAAACCAAGCAGTGACTTTCTTCTCCAGCCATCTCAGACTCCTTAGGAAAGGTCTGTCTACAGTTGGTATAGTGCAAAACAGAGGTGAGAAAACACACATTTTGTGGTCTTTTGCTATCTTTTGACCATTCAAGTTCCTTCTGTACCAAACATAAATAGAAGAAAGATTTCTAAGCTATATATAGTCTGCCCAAATTCTGCTCCCAGGCACTCATGTAACCACATATACTACAATTAGATTAACATGCAACCAAAGGGAGAATTTAACACCATATCTGCTGCTTTCACCTTGTTCTTTGTACATTTATCCCTTTCTTCCTGAAAGTCTCTCTTGTAAGCATAGTTTGCTTTTTTAAATATATATAGTGATGACTATGCAGTGGGTCCCACTGTACTATTGCCAGCATACAATACTAGGGAACTTCGGTCAGCGATAATAGGTTCTGTTCTTGCAATAGGTTCTCTTAGCAACATGCCACCACAATATGAAATAGGATGGAATGGAGGTGGTGGAGAACCACTCCTGCTTTTTCCTGGACTGACAACCGGCAACTAAAGCATTTGGTTTTTTGTTTCTTAGGGTAGATCACTACAGTCTTTACCTGGGGTTTATCAAGAGGCATGTCCCCTAGCTTGCTTTGCTTCTCCATGTGCCTCTCTCTCCTAACAGGAAGAGAGAGGCGGTAGGCCCCTGCTACACCTAGGTAACAGAGGCTGAAAGGGAGCAGTGTGCATAGCTTTATTTCCCAAAAAGGAGGTTCTCAGCAAGAGCCTGGCAAACAATAGAACTGAAATCTGATTTTCATCACTTTTTTATCGTGGTAGCAAAAGGAAATGGAAAACTAAGCAAAGATTGCCCCAGAGCATACTGGCCTGGAGTCACAAGAAACTATTTTGATACAGCTCCAGCCCTCTCATTCATTACTTTTCCTCTCTATGTGAAGCACATTGTTTCTGTTTCTGAGTAGCAGTATTTATAATCAGGTTAGATTGCATTCACAAGCCCATCAACAGACCCTTAGGATAGGTACAGCATCGGCAAGACATTCTTTCAGTTACCAACAGATACTTTATTAATAAAACCTGCATATACAAATGTCTATGAAATGTCTTAACAGGATCAACAGTGACAGCTAAAGATAACTGTTGCCATCATGCTATGCTGTGTCAAATTACTGCACAGAGATGTTGATTTTTTTTCCACATTGTTAATTTAAGCTCATTGACTACAAATAAATCTAATCATCATCAGAGGAACCCAAAGAACAAGAATATTTTGCACCATTTCTCCAGAAGTGCAGTGACTTTTTGAGGACCAGATAGGAAAATAATTCTGAACAGCTGGAAAATATAATTGCAGTGTAACAAATTAAAGGCCAACATTGTTTCTTAGAGCTAGCCAATAGCCAGACCACAGCCAGACTTACCTTAAGATACAGAAGCAACTTTTGGCCCCAGAAGATAAGCGACAGAATCCAAATCTCTGTTTGCTGTCAATGTCTGTGAGTACAAACGTAAAGTTCTGGCCAACTTGGCTAACTGTAAGGCTAGAAATAAAGAGAACAAAAGGAAAAATTAATTTCAGTTTATTCAATGTTAGACGTATCTAATCAGACTAAGTCATTGAACCTCATTTCCTCTCTCTGCAGAGCTTCTTTGGAAATTAACTTTGAGCATTTACACTCCTAACAAATGCAAGTTTGAATCCATCTCTTGGGTTTTTTGGAGATGTGGAAAGGCAGTGGAAGAATTTCCTATGACTTTAAAACAAACAATGACATGGCCGTTGATTAGATTTAAGACAATACACAGTGCCAACTAAACCCACATCCACTCTCACTGCAAAACATTTCTATATCATTCTTCATTCAAGGGATTGTTTTGCTGTAAATTCAAATAATATTTGGTGACATTATGGCTTTGTATAGTATACTGATTGACTAATTTTGTGTTTCTCTGTTTTCCAAATAGGTTGGAAATGAGCATAGCACTATCCCGCTACAATGTATGGCTTATGAAAGTCTCACAGATGATTTTCCCTATTTGTTATGCAGCTATGCAATTTCCACTACAAGGCAGTACAGTAAAACCTCGATTTAATGGACTAATTCGGGCGAGGGGTTGTCCGTTAAATCAAAAAGTCCGTTATTTAATAATAATAAAAAAATCCGAGCTGTCGGAGCAGCCGCCCGCCCGCCACAGGGCCGGGGCGGCAGCTCCGCAGCCTGCCCGCCCGGGTCCCGGCTGCTGGGACCTGGGCAGCAGCCGGGAGCCGGCAGCCAGCCCGCCCGCTGGCGGGACCCGGGCGGGAGCCGGCTGCCAGCCCGCCCGCTGGCGGGACCCGGGCGGGAGCTGGGAGCCGGCAGCCAGCCCTCAACAAATGGATTTCGGATGCATCAGACTTGCTTAGAAATTTTGTCCGTTGCATCCGAAGTCCGTTAAATCGAGGGTTTACTGTACTGGCTAAAGTGAGAAACTAACAGCAGCACAGTAAGATGAAGGTAAATAAAACTGCTGTAACAAAGTCAGTATCTTATTTTGATTGCCTGCCTCAAAACATGAAAATCTTTAAATATACCTCCACAACTGGTATTGTGGCTAAGCAGACGCTGAACTGATGCTAGTGCACCAGTAAAGAGACTTGTAAACCCCTCTAGTGATTATAATATAGTTTGTAACTGATTTTCAAGATTATAATCCAATTCCACTCTTCTGTAAGGTGCTTGTGTGTGTCTTCTAAAAGAGTGCAAACAATGCAACAACATTGTTTAAAGATGATGGCTCCCTACCACACCAGAGTGGATAGCACCATTATAGGAATATCCACTCATACTTGCAAAACATAGCTTTTCATTGTATTAGAACACAGAAAAAAGCAATGCATCAAAAAGATAGAAGTAGGATGCGGAAGTATTATTCTTTACGCTATAAATCTTGAAGGATTTCTGCTACCGGTAGCAGTTTGAAGTTTAGAACACATTTCTAAAAAATAACAGCTCTCTCTATATTGCATATAACATAGAACTTTTTTTTTTAAAGGCATATTTCCAAAGTGAAATGCATAAAACATTTCATTTAGGGAGATATCAGATTTCTTTACACATTATCACATTTCTGTCTAAATCTCACCTAATACAGAAATGCATAGCTACCATGCCGGTAAGGGATATAAAAACCCTAAAATTAACAGACAGCAGGGCTGATTCACCATCATGTGATCCCAGTTTTGTATTGGTGTAACTCCAGGGCTTAAAATAAAACTGGAGTAATACAGTGTTGAAACCAGGACCAATATGTTTGTTTATTTATTGGAGGCTTTATTTAATTCAGATTAGGGATTCATTTGAAAACTAGTGTTGGTATGAATTAGATTTTAATACAACTACAATTAACTATAAAATATTTAATGTTCAAATTACGCTACAGTTTAAAGCATACTATAAACACTGACAACTGAATAGCATTTGCACATGAAGCTATGACATATATTAACTCCATTTTGATGATCAAAGGGGAATAAAAGGAAAATTACTGTTAAGTTCAGGTTCACTCAAAAGATAAAGTTACAAACCTTAAACCAGACCAAAATATTCTACTCTAAAACTCTGAGATTTATAGAGCTATCTACGTCAGCGATGAGTGTGTATGTATGCATGTTATCTTGTACACTCACACAGGGTCCAATTAAAATAAAAAATTAGATGAAATTTCAATAAAGAAAGAGGTTTAGGATATAGGACAATAAATTCTATCATCAAATTTAAAAGGAAAAAACCTCTCCGTGGACGCAAAAGGAGGAAAGAAAAAATGCTGAAGGGATGATAAAATGAAGCAGACAGACACATACTCTACTTCTCCAGATTTAAAGGTGAACAAAGACTTAAATTCAAAAGCAATTCAACAGCCTGAGAATTTAGTGCACATACAGTAAACCCTCGATTTAACGGACCCCTATTTAACGGACTTCGGATGCAACAGACAAAATTTCCCGATGCATCCGAAATCCGTTATTGGGGGCTGCCGGCTCCTGCCCCTGCCCAGGAGTCAGGCGGGCGGGAGCGGAGAGGGGCGGGCTGACAGTTCCCGCCGGGTTCCCCGCTGCGGTGAGCCAGGCGGGCGGGCTGAGAGCCCGGCGGGCGGGAGCGGGGGGGGGGTTGTTTTTTTTGACAGTTCCCGGCGGGCGGGCTGATAGCCCGGCGGGCGGGGGGGGGGGGGTTGACAGCTCCCGCCGGGCTCCCCACTGCAGGGGAGCCGGGCGGGGGGGGGGGCTTTGACAGCTCCCGCCGGGCTCCCCCCTGCGGGGAGCCCGGCGGGAACTGTCAGCCCGCCCGGCGGGAGCTGTCAAAGCCCCCCTAAAACCTCTATATAAGGGACTAATTCGGGTGAGGGGGTGTCCGTTAAAGCCAAAAGTCCTGTTATTTAATTATTTTAAAAAATTATTAAATAACGGACTTTTGGCTTTAACGGACACCCCCTCGCCCGAATTAGTCCGTTAAATCGAGGTTTCACTGTACTGCTATCCTACATCTCATGTTGACGTCCTAGAGAACAAACATTCCTATAAACTGCAAAAAACTACTGTGGACTACCATAAGCTCCATTCTTACTGGTGTGATCTTTCATCTGTAAAGTTTGGGCATAATGTTACTAGAGTGATTTCATACTATGTTTTAAAAGAGGATTATATGCTTAATTTTAACCAGTTTGAGAACCAAGGGCATGTGAAAAATAGAATCTAAACTCACAGTTAAAATTATGGAAAAGAGGAACCAGTCCTCAAATACGGAAGGGAGGAGCTTGTTTATTAACAGACAAGTTAGCTGAGAAAGCATAGGTAACAAGTTTAAGCATCATGGTGTACTATCATTTTAATCAAACTTTGATTTAGATAATGCTTGGTGAATGGACAGGTTATTTGTACTTCAGTAGTATGCAAAGAAACCATTTCGGAACATGGGATTTTTTTAAAAATGTGTATATTTAAACAATCACTTTGGAATTCACAAGCCATGGTTACTGAACACTTTACCTCCCTCATTATCTCTTTTTAGATTACAGACTGTCTGATAAGACTGCTGAGGATGTGAGGGAGATTCCCAAAGCTGAGCCATTCTTTTTAGGTGACAAATCCGAGGAACTGTCCCAGATTGAGGTATCATTAAAAGGAGGTTTTGGAACAAATTGATAAACTAAACAGTAATAAGTCATCAAGACCAGATGGTATTCACCCAAGAATTCTGAAGGAACGCAAATGTGAAATTTCAGAACTACTAACTGTAGTCTGTAACCTTACCATTTAAATCAGCTTCTGTACCAAATGATGTTATATGGAAAAAGGCCTGTTTAATTCCCGAGACAAAGTACCACAATCTCCCCTCTCTACCTGCTTATGTGTAAATTCTAAAAAGATTTTTAAAGTAACTACAGACAAATGTATCTCTGATTCTAGAGAGAAGGTTCAGACTGATCCAAGTTTAACTGGACTGGGCATGACCATCTCCAGCAGTTGGAGAATAGCCATCTGCTTGGGCATAGAAGTAGTATTAGTATTATGTATTTTCCCACCTTTACATTTCACCCAAGCATTTTCAAGGAAGTAATTTAGATATTTCACCCTAGCATTTACAGGGAAATAATTTAACCCCTAGGGACAGCTATAACAGCATGGTGCCTTTAAGCCATTTTTCTTATATGAAAGATTTTCCTTTAAAAACACCATTATGACCTCGGGGGGGGGGGGGGACACACATTTTAGTGGTTTATCCCTCATTTGAGATGTATCCCGTCTCTGTCATCCTGGTTTAATGCTCACTTCTGAGGTCCATTTGACAAGCAATTCAAACTGCCTGCCAGAATATTCTTCTGTGCACTGAAGTTTTCCTAACCTGGCAAGATTGAATCAACTCCTCTTCCTACAAGATACAGCGTTATTGAATTTGTCCATTAGGATCATTACATTTCCTTGACTTCAGATGTGTTCTCAGCTACAGTGTGGATAATATTGAATATTATCTATGCTATGAGTGTAATTTAGACATTATCAAATTAGATTGCACATCTCAAAGTCAGTGCAGCTCAAAATGAACATTTCCAGCAGAAAGCTCTTGAGACTTCATGACCTATAACCAATAACTTTTGCCTCACTCTTCTCATATGTATGAAGAAAATGATATTAATGTTGAGTTTAGTGGTTCCAAAGATTTTCATATTCTTACAGATTCATCCTTGCAGTATAACCATGCTGCACTATTTTCTTCCTTTCCAGAGGCACTTCACAAAGTTTTAAAGATGCTACAAATTACTCAATAGAAAATGGATGCTCCAGTATGAAGCATGTTAGTGGCAATGATGCAAATTTAGAAGCCTTAATGTGTACTAAAGCTTTCAGCACACAAAATAAAGCAGTTTTACAATTAGATGTTCATGATATACACTTCAAAGGCTTGTGATTAGCTTTAAAGTCTCAGAAACTTATTTGTCATCATCCTGAAGATGTGCTCTGTAAGAAGTTTGAACAGTCCTTTAGTTTTTGATACCCAATTGTCTGAAATTGTTATGGATAAATCAAAAGGACTTTAAAGAGACACACATGTTGCCTTTAGCAACTCCTTGGCTTCTATTTGTTGAAGAGGTAATACCAGTAATACCAATAAAAAATGCATAGTTGGAAAAACAGAAAATCTGAAATCTTCCTGTTGTTGAGACCACTTCTCTAAACAGGTGTAGTAGTACGAATCCAGAAGAAAAATTTGCTGGAAATTGCAAGTGTCTCATTCATTTTTAATCTGACCTCCACAAGTCAGAGTTTAATACTTGCAGTCTATGTGTTTAAATGACAAGATTTAATCATGGGTATGACATTCCCTCAGATAAGGTGTCCTTTCGTGTAGAAAGAATTTTACCAATAAATTGTAATACTGTTACTTTGGGCCTGTGAGGTGGAGACTGAAAGGTTTACATCCTCCAATAATGAATCACCTCTGATATCTTATGCTAGCTATCTGTTCCTACCTATACAAAATCATTCTATCTTTCTGGTGCTCTGGGAGAGTCTTGAACCAAGAGTAAGAATGCTAATACATTTCTTCAGGCATATGCAGGAGGTTAAAATCCCTCTAACGTTGAATTGAAGAGGAAATCACTTTAAGAAGAAATATTTTCTGGAGATGCCAGAACACAAAGTATTTACTGAGAATATTTGGGGGGGGGGGTTGCAACAATAATTTCAGAACTCATGTAATTAGGTGGCCAGTTGACCACTGATTTCACGTTTATTTCAAATATAGTGTAATGTAAACAGATATAAAAGAGATCAGCTGTTGGATTTCAACAGCTGGAAACAGACAAGACCTATAAGATTAAACCTATCTCCCTGCAAATTCCAGATATGGCATTTCAGAGAGAACACTACTACTATACTTGATTGTAGCCAAAGTCCAGGAAAGCAACTTGCAACTGTGAATCAATAGTATCTTTTCATTTTTCTTTGGTAATTATAAACCTATATTCTAATATATAGGAGTTTCACTGATTTAATGTATGTTCTCTCTCTCATTTGCAATTGGATGCTAAGTGATTATAGGTGCAGATTCCACATGTGATTCATTATTAAAAGTTATTCTAAGTAGATACCACTTGTTCAGGGCTACTTGATATATTTTTGGGTTGGGGAAAAGGGAAGAGATGTAATAGTACACACCCCCTTAAATTTATATTTATGACTTGCCACTTCCTCAATATATGAAGATTCCTAAATACAGTGTGGAGTACTGGAAACCCATTGCCTGATTCATTTAAAATTGGAGAAAATATTTAATATGTTGCAGGAGAACACGCTTTCACTGGTCTCAGAAAATTGATATCTACTTTAAAAGATTTGATCTCCAATGTCTATGATCTTAGAAGAGTGCACTTAGAGTAGAGTTGAACAGTGAGAAAACAGCTGAATCACATTTCAGCCAATCCCAGATTCAGTTTCTGTTCTTGCCATTTGCACAAAATATATACATTTATCCCCAAAATTTTACATAATTGGCAAAACGAGAAATCTGGTGACAATATGCCTAGGGTTGGATGGATTAGATTTTTATTTGTACATGTCAATTAACATCAAATTTCACCGTACACAGACAAACCAATGAAAATATATTTTCCTCAAAAATAATCAAAATGTACAGATAGGCAAAGTAAGAAAAATGCTGCTTGAGAACTTATTAGAGTTTGATTTAAGGATATTTACTTTCTATATTTTGACACTTGATTAGGGTGAACAGACAGCAAGTGTGAAAAATCAGGTTGGGGGTGGAGGGTAATGGGAGTTTATAAAAGAAAAAAAATCCTAAAAATCAGGACTGTCCAATAAAATCAGGACATCTGATCACCCTACACATGGTGTTGACAACTTGTGTCTTAACAGTTATAATCCTTTAACTTTTTGAATTTCAACATCTACTGTCATGTAAATAATTATTGTCTGACTCTGCCGTTATTGAGCAATTGTGAACATTTAAATACAAATAAAGTGCTTAAAATCCATAATTTTGTCCAACTGAAAAATTAAATGGATAAAAAAGTTAATAAATTCTTTAAAAACATTGATATAATTACCCTGTCAAAAATTATAAATAAAATCAAACTATACCAAATATAAATATACCTATGCAAAGTAGGCACAAATGTTTCTATTAAAAATGAAGCTGCCCTTCTTATATGGACAATGAATATAAAACATACAGGAAAACAAAAACATCATGACACTCTTAGAAAGAGAGGGAAGCAAGATTGGCCAAAAGAGTACATGTAAAAGAGCAGAAATGTTTGCGGTGTTTAAGAGATTGTCCTTTTAAGTGAAAAAAATGTTGGTGAAAAGACTCATTTTGACAGCCCAGGAGACTGGGAATCTTCTATTCATCCAGGTCAGGTACTGCACAGGCAGCAGCAATGCAAGCTTCCCCCTAGCAGTGCCTCGTCAATGTCTCTCAACCCTGACCTGGAGGGACCACCTCTAGGGTTGAAAGGACAGCTCAGTCTGCATAGCCCATTCAGCTGAGATTACCAATAAGGAGGACAAACTGTGGTGTGGTTTTATTATGTGGACACCTGTCCTCTAGGAACTGGATTGAGAGCAACTAATTTCACAAAGGCTAGTGAAGAGCTTTCCAATGATAATAACTTTTAGTCACTATTGAACTGGCCCATATTCAAACACAAGGCCCTAGAGACTAAAAGATTCTGTACCAACTAGGTCTACGCATGTACATGTGTGGTTAAGTTACTAATTAGCAATTGTTAAGAATGTCTAAATAAAAGTATGCAGTGTTGTAGCCATGCGAGTCCCAGGATATTAGAGAGAGATAAATATCTTTTATTGGACCAACTTCTGTTGGTGAGAGAGAAGCTTTTGAGCCACATCATTTTACATACACAGAATTACCTTTCCCAGACCTGAAAGAGACCTCTGTGTGGCTAAAAAGCTTGTCCCTCTCACCAGAAGTTGTTTCAACAAAAGATATTTCCTCATCCACCTCATTACTCTAAATAAAAGTGAGTTTTTCTAAGGATGCAATAAAAACTAAGTTCTAAATTTACCCCCATCCCACAGCAACAAGTTTTTTAATTTTCCTTTTAAAAAGAAGATACTGAGTTATCATACATATTCAGGCTGGCCTGTGGGATAAAAATGATAGGTGAACAATTGCTCGGAGGAAAAATAAAGGAGTTATGAATTGCAAATAAATACAATTTATGCAGAAAAACTCATTCCTACTGTAGATATCATGTAAATTCAACTAAAATGAGCAAAATGTGTTCTTATAATAGTCTAGTTATTGTGATTAACATCAATTTGAGCTTAGAGTAAAAAAAGTTCAGAATATTAGTTGTAAAACTAATGCTGTCAACCTATCTTTTGATGCTGTTGTGCGACTTAAACAATGTTGTATCATTTCAGAATATAAGTATTTACAATCGCCATGAAATTGGTTAAAATAATTCTATTTTCAAAAACTAAACAAAAAAACAATTTATATGTTATTTTTAAAATCCAATAATTAAATATTTCCAATTGAAAATATTGGATTGCCATGTAATCTAGTCCTCATTTAACTTTCCTAAACAAGTCACAAACTATGTTAAATATCCACAAGACAACTGCCAACTTTCCCCTAAATTCTTAAGGGATTCTTAGCATTAACCATTCTTAGAATATATTAAATAAGCAACATTTAATTTTAGCATCAAAATCTTGTTTAAAAATAGAAGAAGATGCATTTTGACTCCTGCCAATGCACAGTTCTAGCTTTTAAACTTTTTTGATGGTGCCCATAAAATCCACAGGAAAAGGGGATATTGCACCTATAATTTGCATTTGGGTGCTTTAAATCAGTCAGACAGACAGAACATTAAGAATCGTATGGTTTTTATTTTCTGCAGCAGTTTTATTGACAAGATTTTTTCTTGTAAAGTTTGAAAATCTAACACTACCTGTCCACACAGAAGGGGAAACAAAACTTGGTCAAAGTCTGTAGAACTTCCTGTGGAGAGAAAAAGAGATAATTTATACATCTAATGGGACCAATAAATCTAACATTAACCACAGCATATAATTTCACAATTTTGCCCTGAAGAAACAGAAGATAGACAAGAAATATTCATTTTATCAATTACACGGAAGGAGTACCAGGCAGTCAATCATGTGAAATAATAAACATGATCAAACTTCATTAAAAATGAAAAATTAATCAAGATTCACACATGGGTAAGCAGCAGGAGCCATCCAGCAAAGCTCCAAAGGGAAGGAGGAGGTTGGGCTGTTGAGTGTTAACACCCCTCTGGGGACAATCTCTAGCCTGACCATATGGATCATAGTGAATAACACCAAACCACATGGGTTTGGCCTGGCAGGACCGCTTCTGCTGGCACAGCTTTTGCTTGTTACCTAGGAACAGGGGTCTGTGGGATTAGAAAATGCTTCCCAACATCAATAGAATAAAAAAGAAAGTCCATTGGTCTAATAAGAAATGTTAAAGAAAAATTGTGTCTATCTATTATTAAGAAAGCCTGAAGTGTGAATGGATTTGATCAGAATTGCTTATTTATACACAGTACTTTAATAAAGCAAACAAAGCTTCAGCACTGCGTGAAGATTTCATGTTATGTTTAATTATTAAAAATCTCATTAACTAAACAAAAGCATTGTCATGAAATTATTAAATGTAGAAAGGTATGTTACAAGATTTCCAGCAAGTCATAGGCAAAGAAATCCCACTTTAAAATATATGTATTTATAGCCTTTCAAAGCTATAATTCCCCAACACAAAATCCACCCCAAATGTTTACTAACATTTTCCACATGCCATTTCATTGCCTGTTCTCTTTTCTTTCATATTAGAAAGGAAGATTTTCTCAAAATTAGAAGATTTTTCTTTTTTGCTTCAAACTGAAACAAGACTGCCTAAGGCAAATCATAGCCAATTTGATAAATAAAGGATTGATTTACAAATGAAGAACTTTGTGACCACTAATAATAAATTATCAGTGCCAAATGAATTGATGCTTCTCGCTTCATTTATTTGTAAAACCAACTCCCTCATTGGACAAATAAACTACATCAATCTAATAACCGATTCAATGAAGCAGAAAGCATATTGACTTCCCTTGTAAGAACATGTTCCTCCTACATAATTCAATTGAATATATCCCATTCTTTGCTATAGTTTCAACCTCAATAGTTTCAACCTCAATTTTTCATATTGTAACCTTCCGGAGGTTTCTTGGTAAATTATAAACTAAGAAAAATTCATGTAGGCACTGATAAGGGAAATTTCCCTTCCTGGCGTATGTTTGGTAAAAATCTTTTTTTAAGGAAGGATTTGTTGAAAAATTCAATGCTAAGCATTCAGTTCCCCCCACCCTTGCAATGTCAATGAGACACATATAGAGAAACCACAGGTTCATGGTTGACCCCAAGTTTTGAAAAATATTATGAATAAAATGTAACCTGTTGGTATACATAACATAGGGATTTATTTATAAAATACTGTCCATGTAAATGGTTCTTTTTGCAGGCCCCTATTGTCTTCAAGGGATGCATCTGTGGAGATCTGATAGCATGATCTGACCATTCATTTGCTTATGCATAAAAAAACCCCATGACTTCCAAATCTAAATCTTGCACATTTGCCCTAAATCTTACACAAAGCAAATATCCATTACATGAAGTATAGCATACTGAAATGGAGTGCTGATAGGTTCAAAACTACAATGGCAGGAGACTAGACTGCCTGTATATTTATTGGCCTTATTAATTAATTTAAAAATTCTGCTTGGCATATGGACTGCATTTGCAAAACTACTATTTTTAAGAGCAAGAACACTGTAAGGTTGCTAGAGAGAATTTTAATATACAGTATTGTTAAAAGATAATAGGCCAGGCTTTTTAAAAAGCTCATCATAATTACCCTAATATGGTAGAATATATTGCTTTCTATTATCATGCTGAAATAAAATTTAATATTTGTTATATTTGCAAGTACAAATATCCACTTAATAAAACAACACATTTGTAACATACACTTTACTATACTATCAGCATTGTGTTACTACAGGGATAATGCAACACAAATCATTCAGAACCTAATTTGCACTTCCTTCTTGATATTGCATATCATTCAAAGCACAGAATTAAAATTGAAATCTCACGTGTTAGAAAATGTGCCCAATCAGCATTGGCACATGCCATCATCATCTTTGTTTGGTTTTGTAATAATAAATTATAATCTAACTCTTATAGCATTTTGAAGCCAAAGATCTCAAGTTGGTTTACTGGGTACAAAGGATATGTCCTGTTGCACATTACATAACATATGCATTTCCCTTAGCTTACAGTTTAGAGGTGAGGACTGCCCACTAACAGGTTTAAATTTAAAAATACACGGATAAACTCTTTTTAAAAATACATCTTCATAATTAGTGAACTTATTATCTAAAATAGTTTTGCATTCCTAAAACAATGGTTATCCAGGTGCAAAGAGTAAGAACATTAAAAGAGTTCTCAAAATTTTACTGAGTTTTGTATTAATTACTGTACATTTATTAGTGTGTATTTTGTACATTGTTCTATTTAAAAGTCAGCAATGCTCATGTAAAAATAAATCCCCACAAGAGTTGTTTTGGGTATATGACTATTTGTGGCAGAACCATAGGAGGACCAAACCTCTTTAGGATCCCCCTAGGCTACTGTAAAAGGAATATTAAGACAAAACTAACATTTTCTCTAATACTTGCTTTGCTTTATAAATTTCTTTAAAGCTACCATGCAAGGCAATAGAGGTGGTATCAATAACCTTGTTTTCTTACTCTACTGTACTTCCTCACGTCTATGTTCTAATAGAAAAACTGCTTAAACACCTCCTTTTCCCTCCCCAACAATCACTACCACCCAAGATCTACAAAAATACAGAGTGGATAAAATGTAAATGACTCAATAGCTGAAATCAAGGTCTCAAGGGCATCAGGTGCCAGTTTTCTGGATCAATTCCCAAGTATATATTTTCACAATTCTTTTTATATGCAGTTTGATTTTTAACATTTTAATGAGGAAAAAGTGCATCTATAGCAGCCAGTCACCACAGTTAAAGTGCAGGGCATGAACTGTGTCCCATGAGGGATTCAGTCTAGCTGTGTCACCACTGGCCTCAGGACATACACCACCTGGTTCCATGTCCCCAGGTTCCAACTCTTTTCATAATCAAAACACTGCTGACATTATAAACCCCATACGGTTTTTCTAAAATACTCCCCAATCAATATTGTCTACACACAACTTATCGAAGACAACAGAGACCTCATTGATTAAGTTTGGTTTCAGAAGCAAAGTTTCAAAATAAATGAGACAAGGATACAGCATTCAGCCCTTTTATAGCCAATTTATGAACCTACTCCCAACCCCCACCCCAAGTAATACTTAAAGGTGAATGGAAAGTAGAAGTTATAAAACATTCAAACATGTATTTGTTCAATACACAGAGTCTATGCTTGTATCTTACACAATTCAGTGTAGTAAGATGAAATGGCTTACATGCAATAGGTTGGAATTTGCTGATAAAAATATTTGTTTGATCACCTGAGAATTTAATATATACTTACTGCATACTGTACATTGACTCAGACATTTGTTAAACCCTTATTTGTACACTCACTTTTAACATTGCTTGCTTCCTGGCCAGGAGAAAAGGCAGGCAGCTCTCTAGTGGAAGGAACACTGGCACTTCCCAGACTATTATAGAGCACTCCAGCCTCCCTTCCAGCATTCGACTTCTCAACCATTAAATGACAAAGCCAGGCGAGGTTCTACATTTATAATTTTATCCATCACAGTCCTGTCTGGAAGGGGGAATCTTTGAAGGCTGAATTCAATTAAGTTAATTAGAATAATTAATAATGAGACTGAACATTTCATACAGGTTGTGTACATATGTGAGAGGAAGGGGTTAGAAGAGAATCCTGCAAAGATAATCACAGGTAACATAACTACCTTGCATTTCTGTAGCATCTTTTCCCAGAGTTATTGCTAAAGCTTTACAAACAGACCTAATTCCTTTATTTCCTCCATTCAAATAAAATCTAAACAAAATTGTATTTTGTAGCTAAAAATTACCAAACTAATCTGCAGTGAGAAACCTGGGCTCTACTAACCGTCACTATGTCTTTACTCTTGAGAAAAACATTCCCAGATCAACACTTAAAAGGATGAACAAAACAACAAGGCGGAAGGAATTTCCAAGTTAATGTTGAACTTTGTGTTTAAATTGCTACCTTGTGCTTACTCATTGAATGGGTCTCTGAGCTATATGTGACACTGCATACTGGTACCATGTGTGCTGCACAAGCTGTAGTGATCTAAACAGGGATTTCAACATTAACTCTGTATTTCTTAGATTGTATCAGGACAGATTTTGATTCAACTTTTATGTGGAATTATACATAAGGAGAGAGTGCGGACATAAAATAACACCAAATAATAATGAAACGGGCAGATAGTGTTCAGCAACCAGGACAAACCATAATGAAATCGCTAATGTCTAAAAGAAATTTAAGGTAAATTTAACTAATTGATCATAATAGCTTTAACAAAACCATTATGTCTACCCAATAAATTTGTATTGTGGTATCATGCACATGTAAACATCTCACCAACACAGTTTCTAGTTATATTTATCTGAATTTTAAAACTTTTGAGAGAGAGGTTTTAATACAATAAATAGACCATTGGAACTCCATACACCGAACCATGCAAATCTCTTATTTCCTGCCTCACTGTTGAGTTATCCTGTTATTTTAGAGCATCACCAACCATACACAAGACCTCATGTTAAAAGGCTTATCCAGAGATATGTTTATGCACAGATGATGCAGCTAATTATAATACTTCAATAGTTCAGATTTTTATTTCTTCAAATTATTTAGTATTTATTAAACAGCATTTTTCATAATTTCTGTACAATAGATACAATACAAACCAGGTACATACCCATGGAGTTTATCATCTAAGATTCATTCCTTCTGAAGCATCTGGCACTGGCTACTGACACAAGACAAGACACTAGGCTAGATGGACCATTAATCTGACCCAGTATTGCCATTTGTATGTGCTTAGTCACAAAACAATGACTGGGGTTAAATAAGTCTTCAATTGGTATTGTGTTTTCTTCATTTCTGCACTGCCCTCCTCAAGCCCCACTTCTGTCACAGCTATCTGTGGCTTGACATACGAAGGCTTTGCAGAAAAAGGTGTTCCAAGTCATTCAGGCAGACATGGTAGCTGAAGTTGTCAACACAGTTGAATTTCCCCCCAAGCAATAAAGTGTACAGGGAAAACAAGAGGGGTACAAGGACAGATTGAGGGACACAGAAGAAGCAAAGAGGAGACACTATAAAACAGTTGGAGTGAGAGGAGGAGGAGGAGGAAAGCAAAGTGTCATGGAAACTAAGGGAAGAGAATGTGATCAAGGAGGATGAGAACCCTGACTTGACCAGGAGGTGGCTGTTTACAAGGTAGTTGTCATTCCCACCCTTCCCTAAGGGTGAGAGACCTCAGCAACCTAGAGATGACATCTCAAGCATCTGGAATGGTTCCAGCAGCGTTGCTTCAGGAGGATTCTCAGGATCAGCTGGGAAGACAGACGCACTAATACCAGCGTCCTCTGCAGCCAATATCAGCAATATATAAGTGCAGGTCATGAAACACCATCTCCACTGGGCCGGTCACTATGTACTTATGGCTGACACTTGCCTCCTGAAGCAAGTATGCTTCTCACCATTAAATCAGGGAAGAAGGGCTTGCAGAGGGCAGTGGAAGCACTTCAAAGACATGCTGAAAGAACACCTTAAGAGACCCATCAACCCAACAAACTGGGAGGACTTGGTGAGGAACAGAACACAGTGGGGCCACACCATATACCAAGCCACAGCTCACTTTGAGAGGAGAACAGACATGCTCATGAGAGACAGAGAAGCAACAAAGGAAAGAAAGGGCACAACAGTCCAGCCAACAACTATGTCTCCTCCAAGATTACAACTGTCACTTCTGCAGGAAAATCTGAAGGGCATGAATTGGGCTCCTCAGCCACTTAAAAACCCACCAATGAACCTCCTGGGCAGATATCTTCACATGGAGGGATAACCAAAATGAAGTTGCTTTTTGTGACCTTGGTAAGAGCCGTTTTAGCTGACAACAACATAACAGAACAATTTCATTTTACAAACTGAGTGCTACTGTCCAAGTGCAAATTAGACTCTTAAAAACAACACATATCTGTAAGAAAGAGGGGCGAAGAGGTCTTAAAAAACAGGTTTTACACATTGCTCCCAAGCAGACACATTAAACAACTATAAGCATAGTGAAAATGTTAACATTTTATAATGGAGCTGCTGATCCTACTTTAACACATTAAAGTACACTGATATGAGAGGTAAAGTTTTATTAATAAATTGAATATTCTTTCTACAAAATTTAAGAAAATTGGCTATTTTTGTAATTTACTTCCATAGTCACAAAACTAGCCAGACTATTTTTATACTCAACTTTTCTTAGAATACTTTTAACATAACAAATTGTTATTAAATCTTCAAATATTAAAGTAGAAGATCAGGTTTAAAAATAAAACAATTCAGTTGCCAGCTCATCAAAACAAACGTCTACTTCGAACTGATGACAACCCTATTTAGAACCACGTTTTAAAAAACATTTGAGCTCAGAACAATTTAGAGCTCTATAAATTATATGGCCTACTAAATCTGTGTGAACTTCATGCCAATGCCCCGTCAGTAAAATAGATCTTGCATGTTAACTTCTTTACTCACTTAAATCTAAATCTAAGCAATCAGCAAGTTATTAAATTGCACGTATTCACAGAATCATAGAAGATTAGGGTTGGAAGAGACCTCAGGAGGTCATCTAGTCCAATCCCCTGCTCAAAGCAGGACCAACACCAACTAAATCATCCATTTTTAAGAGAAGTATTAAATGTAAACAAAAAGTATAAGTGAAACTACATTTCTTTTGCCTTCCCTATCCCTTTAAAAAGAAAAATCCATGAAGATATTTGAGAGAAATTCCTTTAAAATATATTTCCCAGCCAACACTTTTAATGCCAAATTTCAGCCTACAGTAACTTTTCGCAGCATATATTAACTTCTGAATATAGGGGTTCGCAGCATATATTAACTTCTGAAAATAGGGGTTTCAGTGAAAAACCTGCCCAGGTTTATACATAGTAGCAATAGTAAACACTAAAAATAATTCTTAGGATACAATAATAGATAATAATTCTTGAATATTACATAATTAGTTATCAGTCATCTTAAAAGCTTTTTCTGACAAATAGTAGCAATATTTGACTAGCACCATTAATTTTATTAGCTTAATTTAGTAATATTAAAACAATACTGTAATAAAAACAATAGTTCAATATAACTTTATAGCAGGTGCTCATCCATTTCCTTAAAAACTTTTTTAAAAATCCGTTAACTCTTATCTCTTCATGCAATTAGAAAACAAGGGTAGGAAAGCTTTCTACAAGTCCCACATCTCCCTTTTTTCCTAGATGGTGATGGAAAAGTGGGAAAAGGGTACTGGATTGAAACAATAACACTGTTTCAGTGAAGGCCATCACTTGCCCCCAGGATGTTGCTATATAAAAAAGCCTTAGACAGAGAAAAGAGCACTGAAATAAATAATGTTTTGTAAGCATCTTAAGAGCTCTTATATTTAAATATTTTACACTCACAAAAAATGTGCACAGATGGGCAACTTTTCTGCTTGCATTAGTAAAACAAAAATCTTTCATTATCAAGCTCAAAATCCTTGAATTTTTTAAACTTAATTGTGCCTCTGTTTCTTAGAATTCACACCCCAAGGCCAAAGCTTTCCTGCCACCAGTCCTTCAAATCTGACTTGGACATTACACGGAAGGAGGCTCCAAGCCTCCCTGAGGTCTCGCTCCTTTTACAACATACGCAAAAGCAGTAGATAATGGGCCTATGCTGAATTCACTGCTCTACACAACTCCTCCGGGGACACAGGCCTAGCAGATGTGATAAAAACTGTGTCAGAGAAGTAGCTGTAGTTTGTGCCTTAATGATAACTTAAAACTCTAAACTAATAGAACAAAAAAGAAATGGCTATTACTTTTCTCATTAGCTCCAACTCAAGAGTAACACTGAGCTAAAACATTTTAGCAGCTCTTCCCACAGACTTCACACTGCCATCACCCAAGTAAATAATCTTCTAAATTAAAAACAAAAATCTTAGCTAAAAAATCTTAGCTGTTCTTGTCACATGATAAAAATAAATCCTAACACAGATTATACAAATGTTTACATCTGCCCAGGGGATGTTCTACCCTTTTTTTCAATTTGAAAAGAAGTTAAAGAATTAAATCTAAAACAACATAATTAATTTACAAAGATCAAATCCACTTCTGTGGTAATCACAGGAGTGAATACATGGATATGGATGAGAAATATCAATATGATAACAGCTAACTGTGTAAAAATTGCTGTTGTGTTAAATCATAAATACAGTTTTGAGATTTAGAAACTAAGGTTGGAAATTTTTCAACTTTGAATTTGGAAGAATTTATGTGAAAACTGTTAACTGAGGGTATATAACTATTCGCTTCTAGGACTAAAATTTATTTCATTTTCAAAGGCTAAATTTAATTATACAGTAACAAAAAATATAGATTTAAATGTATACTTTGGATAATATTTGTTAAATGATATAATTTTGCCTTCAGATGATTGGTTCTTTTAAATGTAGTCTCAAATACTCTATTCAGCCACGACATACCCACTTAATCAGCTATCATTGTTCTCTGAGGCAGGACTTTGTTGTCAAGACAAGCACTGAAACCTTTAAAAAAATTTCAGAACTGGCATAAGAAAAAAAAGTGATCTTTGTCAAACAAAGACAAATTTATGCAAATCTTTTATAAACATTCACAAACATTTATTTAGCTTTTGAAATGTTGGCCTCATTTGAGAACATGAAAATGAGGGGGAAGTAGGAAGATGCAAAGGACAGCTTAGAGGCTGGCACACTACATAAATATTCAGAAGGAAGATTATAGGATTCATGTTAGGCTGTCTTAGGTTTCTCCAAAGTCCACATAGAATACCAAAGAACAAAACTAACGAGAAGTAGAGCAGATGTTAGACAATGCAGCAGCCCTCTTTTCCTCTCTCACTTGGCTATACTTGGGTGCTTTCATTTTTCCTTTCAATATGGTTAGGTCATTCAAGGATTCTCCTATAGACCCTGTATTGTGGCTACAGAGCTATAAGCTGGACCTCTGTCAGCTTTCCAAAAGTTTCCAATGAAAAGGCATTATGCAAATTATACCTCTCTTACCCTCTTTCGGGGTGGGGTGGGGGGGGGAAGCCTCCAGTATGTAGTCATTGGAGTATTAGAAGTCCCAGCCTTCATTTCTGTATGGTTGTGTTTGCCTTAGGGCCATGCTGCTTGTTTTGACAGTGGATGCCCCTAGATAGTTGGGATTAGTCGAGCTTGTTTAGATAAACTTGAAATCAAGGCCTTCTCTAGGTAGACAGCTAGATGTAGCTACTGAGTTTCCAGCTGCCTTCTTCTTTCATCCCAAAACAACTGCAGATTCACAGTAGCTATCACAGCCACAGGCTATGTCACATACATAAGTACAAAATTAAAGGCTGCTAAAAGAAGCCTTTGTAAGTCTTAGTGCTAAAATAAGGAATCTGTACTACATAGTTTATACAAATTATTCAACAAGCACCAGTAAGGGCATTGCAAAGGATAGTTAACAAGACATGTTCATAAAAGACAAACCTGTTTAAATAAATGGGAAAGATTTTGTTTTGTTAATTTATCACCACCACCCACTGCCCAACATTTTTGTATATATTATTTATTATAAAAGGGTAATTGCTAAAACATTTTCTAATACTTATCCTATTTATCTAACAAGAAACCTTATGCCATGATTCGAGAATGTTATTTATTACAGACAGATTTGGTCTTTAGGTCAGATTTTCTTAGTTTAAAAAAACAAAAAGTAATCTCGATCTAAATCGATCCTAATGAAGACATGCCATATTCAGATGTTTCAAAATCATATGAAGAATTGATTCACATGAATGGAAGGTGTCAAAAGAAAAAAGGTAAACCTCAGAACTAAATAAATAAAACAAAAAAGGAGACACTAGCAGCATTGTGCTAATTATTTAAGAATATAATAATCCAGTTGTTGTTTTCTAATTTACCCAACAAGAGTCTCCTTTGTCATGGAAAAATATATGCCCAATAGTCTTCATATACTTTTGTACAGTACCTAGTACACAACAGGCTTCCAAACCTGACTGGGGTCTCCGAGAACTATTGTAAGAACTAATCATAAACACAGACTTTGAGGCCAGAAGGGACCATCATGATCATCAAGTCTGACCTCTGGCACAATGCAGGCCAAGGAACCTCGCCCACCCACTCCTATAACAGACCATAACCTCTGGGTGAATTACTGAAGTCCTCAAATCATAATTTGAAGACTTCAAATTGCAGAGAATTCACCACTTACACTAGTTTAAACCTAGAAGTCACCTGTGCCCTATGCTGCAGAGGAGGGCGAAAAACCTCTGCCAATCTAACCTGAGGAAAATTCCTTCATGACCGCAAATATGGTGATCAGTTAGACCCTGAGCATGTGGACAAGACCCACCAGCAAGATGCTTACGAAAGAATTCTCTGTAATAACTCAGAGCCCTTCCCATCTAGAATCCCATCACTGGCTGTTAGAGATATTTGCTGCTAGCAGTCGCAGATCAGCTACATGCCATTGTAGGCAGTCTCATCATAGCATCCTCTCCATAAACTTATCAAGCTCAGTCTTGAAACTAGTTCGTTCCTTCCCCTCCCTCCACCCTGCCCCTCCCCTTGGAAGTCTTTTCCAAAATTTCATTCATCTAGCAATTAGAAACCTACATCTAATTTCAAGTCTAGACTTGCTGATAGCCAGTTTAAATCCATTTGTTCTTGTGTCCACACTGGCACTTAACTCCTCTCCCTCCTGGTATTTATCCTTCTGCTGTATTTATAGAGAGCAATCATATCTCCCCATAGCCTTCTTTTGGTTAGGCTAAAAAAGCCAAGCTCTGAGTCTCCTCAGATTATCCTAGTAGCCCATCTCTGCACCTATTCCAATTTGAATTCAATGCCGCACCGTTATCAAACAGTAGAACTGAAGAAAGGGAAACTCATCAATTTAATGAAAAATTATTGCCTTAATTCTCCCTTTTGTGTTTCAGAGTGGCCAGCTCCATTAGCAAAGATGAAGGGGGAACAACACTTGAGAGCCAAGGGAAGCACTGGTTTAAAAAAAAAAAAAAAAAAAGCCTACCTAGTGGAAACTAACAAAAAGAGTATGGTCTTATGGTGACAGTACAAGTCTTATAGCAAGGATTAAGAATCAAGAGATCTGGCTTCTGTCCTTGGATTTTCCACTGACCTGCTGTCTGGCCTTATTCAAATTAAGACTCCTCTGCCAGTTTTCATACCTACAAATCATCAAAAGACTGCCTACTCTATTGTAAAAAAAATTGAGATAGTTCTATAAGGCTTTTCACTGGACTATGAGATATTATATCAAATCTTTATTCACTGTATAAGATCTGGTGCCTTCCTGGGACTAGTTACTGCAAACATAGAGTAGACTTTGCAGTGAATTTTTGAGTTAAAGCTTCCGTAGCATAAATTCTCAGTTGACCAATAACCTGAACAGGAAAGATGGCAGGGCAGAGACTGGCAAGCATAACCAGCAACTGAACAGAGAGAAAATTCTTGAAAGCTAATGGAAAAGATGACAAGTTGATTACACTATAATGCATAAAGGATCCGGATCTTACAGAATGTAATGACTATTAACTAAATGACTGAAAATGTATTTTAAGAAAAACTTTATTATGACGATTGGGGAAACTATATATAGAGACAACTTAAATTTGACCTGAAGAACTCTGTGTAAGCTTGAAAGCTTGTCTCTTCACCAACAGAATTCAGTCCAACAACAGGTATTACCTTACCCACCCTGTCTCTCTAACAGCCTGGGACCAACATGGATACAACAACTCTGCAAATGTTCAATTTAGGAATTCTGTTTGAGATTATGAACTCTATATAGACTACAACTTCACTTTGATTGAAGGCTATCCTGCCTTCTCTGCTTTTTTACCTCCATCTTCAGATGAAATTAGGGTGACCAGACATCCCGATTTTATCGGGACAGTCCCGATTTTCAGAGACGTGTCCCGCGTCCTGATCATACTTTGGTCGGGACGCCCTTTGTCCTGATATAGGGACCTTCAGAGGCGCCTCACTAACCTCTCCTTCCTGGGCGGCCGCAGCACCCTCCTGCCGGCCGCCCAGGAAGGATCCCTGGATCCCAAACCCGTGGTGGGGCTGCACCTGGAACCAGGGCCCTGCACCAGGAGCCGGGCTCCTGCGCCCCTGACCCGTGACTTCCTCAGACCCTGCCCCCATTGGTCCAGTGGGGGGGGAGCTGTATCACCCTCCCCTCCCCTCTACTTCCCCCTCCCTCCAGTCCCCGCTCCCTCCAGTCCCCCCCACCACCACCACCACCATGTGTCCAGATGTTTTTTTCTTGTCATCTGGTCACCCTAGATCAGCGGTTCTCAAACTAGTTGAGACCGCGACCCCTTTTTGTGATCCGGCGGTGCGGCGCGACCCCTCCGCCGAAAAGCCGCCGAATTACAAAAAAAAAAAAAAACCACCACCACCACCAAAAAAAAAAACCGCTCGTGCGCCCCGGTGCCCCGTCCCCGCCGCGGGCGGGCTGCCGGCCCCCAGCCCGCCCGCTGCGGGGACTGGGGGCCAGTGCGCAGCCGGGAGCCGACCCGCGGCGGGGACTGGGGGCCGGGGCGCAGCCCCAGTCACCGCGAGTTGCGGCGGCAGGAGCTCGTGACCCCCCGGGAGCGCTCGGCGACCCCCCGGGGGGTCGCGACCCCCCCAGGTTGAGAAACCCTGCCCTAGATGAAATTCCAAGAGGTAGTGACACAGGACTAACACCAAAGAGTCACTGAACACTGATAGTCATCTAGTCAAATAAAAATATCTTTAACAAAGCAGGTGGCCAACCCAAGAAAACGGTTTATGCCAGGTGAGCTGGTAACCAGAAATTTCAAAGAAGGAGAGGAGACCAGGGCCGGCGACGGGGGTACAACGGGTACAGCTTGTACGATCTGCCGTACGGGGCCCCAAAATTCCTGTTGCCGGCCCTGGAGGAGACCATAAGCAGAAAGCAAGGCTGAGTGTGAGGAGAAGGGGAAGGCACCCAGGATACTAGAGGACTCTGGCCTAAGCCAAAAGAACATACCAGAATGGTAAGGAAACTGAAGCAGGGAAGAATCAGAGAGGTAGCCATGTTAGTTTGGATCTACAGAAGTGACAAGGAGTCCTGTGGCACCTTAAAGACTAACAAAGTATTGAAGCATAAGCTTTTGTGGGCTAATACCCACTTCGTCAGATGCATACAGTGAAAGTATTCAGAGTGAAAGTTCTACTGTTCCCCTGTAAAACTACAGGTAACAGAGTGGGGGGGAGTGGAGGAAGGGGCTTATTTGCTAATATTCACTCATCAGTTTTGAGATATTCAGGTATTGGGTAAAATAACCAATTAGGAGATATTATTATTATTATTCTGGATGTTCCATGAACAGCTTCTTAAAAATATTAATTGCCATGCACAATCTTTACTAAAGACAAGACATTTAACATGTTTGAAGCTGGTGCATTTATAACAACATAAGCATAGATATCGTCTACTAAAGTTTTTAAATATTGCACTGAGGGCAATGCTCAAAGTGTATAGAAAGTCTTGCAAAAACCTTAAACTTCCCTGTTTGACAAGCAGGGATCAGCATTTTTTTTTCCTTGCTCATGCCACCAGTTTCAAATTCTGAATGTGCATTCCAGAGGCCTGTGGAAACTTTAATATGAATCTACCATACCAGTGAATGAATCTACATACCAATGAATCTACAAGCATACCTTTCCTTTCCCTTTCTTTTTTACAAGTAAAGATTAACATTAACACATGAACTGTAATCTGTCATACCGTATGTATACAGATGTATTAAGTGATAGCACTAACAACAGTACATATGTGTTAGGAAGCCCAGTAATAGTTGTTTTGGGAAACCATTTAATTTTCTGATAATTAAATATGTAAAACATGAAGCCTAATGCTGCAGGAACACCGTTTGATTTGTGTCACAATTTTAAGATAACAAGCTAATGAAAAGGTACAATTTGTTCAAAATGTGCACAATAACACTTTGCTGCTAGATCCCAGGAATCCTGACTCCCCAAGTCCCTGCTCCAACTGATACGAGCATATTCTGATATTTACTACTCCTATCATATCCTTATTACTAGCACTGACTTTTCCATGTCTTGATGACAGACTATTCTGCATAATATTCTACCCTTAGGACCTCTGAAATTACATGTAGAAGATGGGATTTGATGATCATGAAATGCTGATCCCACTGAAATAAATGGTAAAACTCCAACCGACTTCAGTGGGAACAGGATTTCACCCCATCATTTTAAATTGTGACATCACTTTCAATCGTCACTCCAGAAGACATGAATACAAAGACCTTAACCCAGGAAAGAAAAAAAAAATCCAAGGGTAGTTATGCCCCATCTCCATATAAATGCCTCACATGGAACCCTATCTGCAAAACACCAGGCCACAGATGGTGCTGCCCCATGCACCAATGGTAGACTTTTAAAATATCCTGCCATTTTTAATGCCATTGCAGTTATTGCAGGGGACGGCCAACCTCTGGATTTTGGTTTAATTCCTCCTGAAGTCATTACCTGAAAGTCAGCACCTGACTAACCTGACCACTAGAGGGACTGTCACCAGCTTTCCTGAGCTCCACCATGCCTCGTGGTCATTCTCTTATTCAGTGACAGAACCCCTCCTTTGTGCTAGTTCCTTCCTCAGCTCAACTTCCCTGTCTCTTTGCCTCGTTTTCCCTCTTAGCTAAGGCTGACTCCAAAGGCATTAGTGATTAGTTTCTTTCCCTATCTTACACAAAATTTCTTATTTTATAAACTATCAATAAAAGTTATTTACATTTTTTTAAAGAAACTGTATGTAGATATACAAGCTCATTAGAAACATCAATATATCCACACAAAAGCTCTCAGTTATCACAGAACCACTTTGTTGTAACCTCTTTTGTTTGTTCCTTTTCATTGAATGATGTCTTAACATTAGGTTGTAACCTTTTCAGGCACCGTGTATTTTATGTATTTGGATAGTGCCTGGCACACTTCTGGGTGCTCAATGAATAAAGGATGATACTTTCATTCCCCACTTGCTATTTGACCCGCACTGCATACATTGAAACACACAAGAAGCCATAAATGTGGACAATTATCATTCAGGGAAATGAGAGAATGCTGATACAGTATAGTAATAGTTTAGGAGTGGTCAAAATATCTTTAAAAATCCCCAAAAAAATCATTTTCTCCTTTCAGTAGTGTACATAGCTGACTAAAACAAAATGTGATTATGTGTGACTGCTGCAAGTATTCATTCTGGAGAGATTTCCAAGTGGGCATAGGAACACTTATAACAATGTACTGTGTGAAGACTGCCTAATTACAGCACTTTCAGGGAATCTTTCACTCATGCATCGCATTTTTATCTATTTGCACATTTTAGAAAGGACAAAATTATTATTTTGTTGCCTGCCCTTTCAACAAGCTCCTTCGTGTGTCACTGCAAAGTTCTTCACCACAACCACTAATTATGGAATCTTAAAACGAGGATTCTCCATAAGTTTAATGGGAGAGCCAAAAGTCACAGCTAAGTCACACAAACTAACAAATACCCCAATCTGCAGCTGGGAAACGCGCTGGGATGGAAAGTTAGTATATGATCACAGATACCCATCTAGATCAGAGTCAGAATGATGGCTTCAAATACAGCTTCGGCCTGCACCAATTGACACTTCAAGGAAGTAGTTTATTTTTAAAGTCAATCCACCATGCTCATGTTAAAATTGATCTATATTAAACTAAGTTGCTGTCTTATTATGGACTGACATGGTTTTACCTATGAGAAAGGCAGAGAATGTGTGACTGTATGATTTCTAACATCAACTCCCTGTCTCTGACCTTGGCCAAGTCACCTACCTGAAAAGACTCCGTTTCCCTATATATAATACTTGTGATGTTAGAATCGCTTTGAAAATATAAATCTCTCATTAAAACTGGTTTGTACATAAGGCAACTTGGATTGGGGCCTTTGGGTACCACCATAATGTAAATCATTAGTAACTACAATCATCATTAGAATAGAGAAGATTTCTTAATCAATTTGTATGAAAGGATATCAAAAACAATGATTTTTTAAAAATCTATTGATTAAACTAGTTAGCCACACAACAGATGCCAATTATACAGACATAAGGTGACCATTATTTGGTATGCCAAAGTTGACCTATATCCCCTCAGACTGTTGGATAGTTGAACTTACTTGCCAATTTAAACAGCTATGATTTCAGCCACACAATAGTCCCTTCTTATTGGTATAGTAAAAACATTTTTAAAATGGGATGCTTTGAATAAGCTAGTTCCATGCTGGTCTGCAGCGCTGCTGTTTAGCCACAAATATGTTCAACAGGGGATGGGGAAAACTGTATTTTGTCGAGTCACAACATAATTCAATATACTGAAAAAGAACATTACTGGAATAAACATCTTCTGACTTGGAAAATACTTAGCTTACGGTGAACATTTTATGGTTTTATTAATAAACTTAAACATACAACATCATAATGATTCCTTAGTTTAAGCATGAACCCACAACCTTTATTCACACAAGTGGTCTCATAGGACTTCAATGCAACTACCTGCACAAATAAGTGTTGGCAGGACAGGCTCTAAATTATTCACAGACCCCTAGACTTTAAGGCCAGAAGGGATCATTACGATAATCTGTTTGACTTCCTGCATAACACGGGCCATAAGAATTTTAACCAGTAGTGCCTACAACTATCCCAGTAACTTGTAGTTGAGTCAAAGCATGTATTTTAGAAAGACATCCAGTACTGATCTAAACACTACAAGTGATGGAGGATACTGATCTAAACACTACAAGTGATGGAGTATACTCATTCATTGCTAAGTTGTTCCAATGGTAATTAACACCACTTAAAAATTTCCTCCTTGTTTTAAATTTATCTAATTTCCAGGCTTTGGTTCTTGTTATGCCTCTTTTCCCAATGGATTTAAGAGCCTGCACCTATCAGAAATCATCTCCTCACATAGGTACTTACACGCTGTAATAAAGATATATAAATTAAGTTTTTTAAGTCTTTCACTGTAAGGCAGGTTTTCAAGACCTTAAACTCTCCTTTTAGTTCTTTTCCGTATCTTTTGTCAATTCTCTAATTTCTCAGTATGTCCCAGGCTTCTATATTATTGGATCTGATCCACCTTAAGAAAATTGATTCTTATTGATGTACTTCTGGGATCCACCAAAATTCAAGATAAACCACTAAAAGCAAGGATCAGAGAGGTAGCCGTGTTAGTCTGGAATAGTGGGTATTAGCTTATGCTTCAATACTTTAGTTAGTCTTTAAGGTGCCACAGGACTCTTTGTCACTTCTACTAAAAGCAGTCTTTCTGGTAGCCTGCTCCTAAACTGCATAGCAGAACTACTCACCATTCAACTTGTAAAATAATATAATCCTGCAATGTAAATTCTATTTTTAAAATCGAGTTTTAATACCTTCAATGTAATAAAAGACACTAAGTTACAGAGCATCTTTTCCATGTACATCTTAAGTACGTTGCTTTGTTGTGTACTATGACTGCATTTTAATCGTCCCATGAAGTGTTGCAGGAGCCGTGTTGGTCCCAGGAAGTTAGACAGATAAGATGGGTGAGGTAATATCTTTTATTGGATCAACTTCTATTGGTGAGAGAGACAAGTTTTTAAGTTTACATCAAGCTCTTCTACAGGAGCTTGGTGCAAGCTTGAAAGCTTGTCTCTCTCACCAATAGAAGTTGGTCCAAGGTATTACACCCACCTTGTCTCCGTGCATTTTAAACATACAAACAAGTATACTATGAATTGTTACCATTATTATTACTACTACTACTATTATGAAACATGAAAGGCGGTTAGACTTAAAAGGTTTCTCTATTCTTTATGTTTTTTGGAACTATTGTCATTAAGTAAATATTAAAGAAGCACATGAAAAGCACTCTTAGTTTGGGAAGTACTGAGAAAAAAACAAACTTCTAAATATATTAGGTTAGGAGGAAGGTACTGAAAGGATAGCTTGAAACATGATAGGAGGAATACAAAGCAACAGAGGTGAGGAGACAATGGGAAATCAGAGGAAAAAATGATTAAATTACCGTGAATAAATTCTCCTCAAAATCTCTACAAATTAAGACTATAAAAACAGATTAAACCTATGGTTTTGGTTTGGGCAGATGTCTCTGAACTCAGATCCAAACTTCACGGTTCAGAACTAGCTCTAAAGATTTTCATTCCTGGATTTCTTGGTACGTTAACAAACCAAACCAGTTTTGTCCTTGTGGCTAAAATTGTCTCAAGACCACCACAATGAAACAGCAGCCATATTATCAACATTAGGGGATGCATCATTCCTTATATTTTGACACAGAATATTAATGAAAATCGCACTTGCCTTCTTAACACAAAGATTTTCATTCACGCTTCTGTTTTGC